>JAQPZY010001606.1:3141250-4552500 GCA_029931535.1 Margaritifera margaritifera
AATTAATCAATTTTGACACAAATGAACAGCGAATTATTGTTCAGACTCATATTTCGTTCTTTATTGTTTTTGTTTTATGAGCATCCAACGACACCCGTTTGGAATCAGGGGTCAACTGCTTCTTGTCCGGATATTACGTTTGAAACAAAGAAAATCCTAATATATCACGCTTATGTAAATTAGATTGTAACCGTTATGAAAACTTTCTCTTCAAACAAATGTTTTGATTATTTTCAATTTAATTGACTGATACGTGTTTGGTACCAAATTGTTTTATCTTAGAAATGAATGGTTGTTTGATTTAGTGTGACCCTTTTTCAAGACAAAATAAGTAAAGTAAAAATTCCATTATTTGCTTTGTATGCTGCCAAACTGAGTACCACATACATTTAAATCAAAGATTGTTGATTTAATCAATAACGTGAAGACCATGACGTGAGCACAAATTGGACCAGAAATCAGAAAACGCATATAGCATAATAGCATTGTTGGCAACTTTTCATGTCGTGATTATTGTCATTGGACGAAAAAAATGAGAATTTATCTGTATTTAATCATATTACTTGGCGCCATTGATCACTCACTAAAAGGTTTGAAAGGTGTTACCCATTACAGCGTCACTTATCCTATAACTAAGTCAATCAGCTATTATTTCAAATTTATATTGCTTTGCAATTTACATAGAACTACTATAATGTTACATGAGGTAAAAGAAGTTTTATATATAATAACTTTTCACCATAACTGATGGCTAAATGTTGTTTCCCCGTTAACAGTTGGTCTAGGGTTCTGAATTATTTGTTTTATTTTTGCGTTTTGTGTGTGTGTTAGTGGCTTTTTTGCTGTTAAGTGACTTGCTGTTCCATAGACAAACTTAGTAACGTTTGACTATTTCTTTTAAATTTAATTCTCTTGTGCTGTATGCATGCTTCTAGATGTAGTCATACATTATGTTTTCCCTGAAAGTGTACAGTACAGCTTAGATGTAGTCATACATTTTGTTTTCCCTGAAAGTGTACAGTACATCTTAGATGTGGTCATACATTTTGTTTTCCCTGAAAGTGTACAGTACAGCTTGATTGATGCACTGTATCCTAGCAATTCAACGATTATTATATTTAAATATCCATGTTTTTCAGTTCGTTTATATTGTATTCATTTATATATGTTGCAATAAATTATAGCAATGGTTGTGGAACTTGAGTCATTTGTTCTGAAGACGATGGACATTAGTATTGAAGACGTTGGACATTAGTATTGAAGACTTTGGACATTAGTATTGAAGACACTGGACATTAGTATTGAAGACGTTGGACATTAGTATTGAAGACACTGGACATTAGTACTTAAGACGTTGGACATTAGTACTGAAGAAATTGGACATTTCTACTGAAGACGTTGGACATTAGTACTGAAGACGTTGGACATTTGTACTGAAGACGTTAAACATTAGTACTGAAGACGTTGGACATTTGTACTGAAGACGTTGGATATTATTATTGAAGACGTTTGACATTTGTACTGAAGACGTTGGATATTTCTACTGAAGATGTTGGACATTTCGACTGAAGACGTTGGAAATTTGTATTGAAGACGTTGGACATTAGTATTGAAGACGTTGGACATTGGTATTTAAGACGTTGGATATTAGTATTGAAGACACCGGACATTAGTATTAAAGACGTTGGACATTAGTACTGAAGACACTGGACATTAGTACTGAAGACGTTGGACATTTGTACTGAAGACGTTGGATATTAGTATTGAAGACGTTGGATATTAGTATTGAAGACGTTGGACATTAGTATTGAAGACGTTGGACATTAGTATTGAAGACACTGGACATTAGTATTGAAGACACTGGACATTAGTATTGAAGTCCTGACAATAGTTAGACCTATTATTTCTGACTATGGCTTTAAAATCATGGTGAGTTAAGTGCATGTTGTTGACTTAATAGTATAGGATTTACTTTGTTACTCAATACAACAAATAATTCTTTAAATACAGCATAGTGTTTGTCACATTTTCGTTTTGGTATATCACATTTAATGAGATACGTTAATAAGGTATATATGACTTTGATTTATGTGAATTAGGTTAAAGCAGAAAGAATAATTAATCTCCATTTCATTTTATTATTATGGTATAATACTAATTTTTTAAATTATACGCTCCTGGAACAACAAAAATCACCCACCCTACCAAAGAAAATAAATAAATTGAAAAGGTTGTACTTTGTTTATTACATTTAGGTTACTTGTGGAATTTACTACAACCTGCAAGGTATGCAGAGCAACATCAATAGAAAGTGTTGCTCACAGAAACAGTTCATAAAGTTTGAAAAAAAATTTGTCATTTGCTTAAAAATAGAAATATACTAAGTACTGTAACTGTTCGAGTAAAATGCTATTTATTGTTTAACTTCAAAATGTGCAATAACCGGACTGGCGGTGTGCTGTTGGACATTTTGTCTCCATAGCGACAGCTTTGTAAGATGCAGAGTCTTTTTGAATGAAGCTGCATTATTGCTACTTTTCCGGATGAAGGACCAGAGCGAAGAAAAGACCTTATCTGTATTTCACCGACGGAACTTAAGCCTGGACATAAATTTATGTCTCGAATCCAGCGATCTGCAAATTAGGCCTGACTAAAATAATTCACCAATACAATGTTTTAACTTTTGTTGGTAAAATGTGGACCTTTCAAATATATGACGTTTATATTAAGTTTGCAATGTATAAAGATGGTGTTTTCAGGGAGCAAGTGGCTACATTTATGATACAGAGCTGTATTGATTGTCTCACAAAATATGGAGAACTGAAAGAGTGATGGATAGCTAGACGAGATGATAGGTGGATAGGCAGAAAATTAAGTACCATTTCCTAACCTTTTTATCATTGAACTGCTTCTCGGGCATAAAATAACAGTTTGAAAAGTCATGACAAATCGGAGAAGAATGTTCACTCAAGGCCCAGTCCTTTATAGAAATATATATAAATTGAACTATAATAGTTGTATTATTCATTTTCTATATTTTCTAATTATTATGTTTACATTATTATCAGTGTCGATAGTTTAAGATTATATGTATATATATATATATATATATATATATATATATATATATATATATATATATATATACTCCCGTATAAGCTCATCCCAACTACAAACTACATAGACCCAGATCTGCCGTCGCATAATGCGCAGTTTGTAAAGACTAATCAGTAGAACAAACAACATAGACCCTGATCTGCTGGCGCATTATACGACGGCAGATCAGTGTCTACGTTGTTTGCATTTGCACCAGGATTATACGCGAGTATATATATATATATATATATATATATATATATATATATATATATATATATATATATATATATATATATATATATATATTGAGTTCCAGGTGTGATGGGTCCAATTTTCAGTTTAAATACTCTGGCGAACAAAACTGTGAAATAACTGAGGGTAATATTTGTAAAATAGATCCAACAAATTCACCGGTAATATAGGGTCAAGTTTTAAGGCTGAATCGTAGCAATCAGATTCAAGTTATTTTGATATATTGTCATACTACTATGTACAAACCAAGATTGATGCTTGTTCCTATTTATTACAAATAAAATATCTGTCTTTTTCTTTAATGGTTAGTTATAGTATCTGTCTCAATTTATGTCTCTGACATTTTTAGTGCAGATATATTATCCTTTGTTACTATGATTATCTATCATTGGACAGCTGCTTGGTAAAAAGCCCTCATAGGTTTCGGTACAGATAACATCGGTTTTAAAAGAAAACATTTGAGTCAATTTACAGCCAGTTTATTGGTAAAGTGAAACATTATCTGAATATTAACGTGTACAACACATTTTAATGTCTCTGAAAACGTCGTTAAATCGTATTCTAAAAGTCCACTCTCCAAACATGCGTGGTATGATACTACAGATAAATGTCGATATCAAAGAAACAGCTTAAATGTTTAAAACTTTTGCAGGTGGTACGCAAGTACTGTGATACCAATTAGTGTGATCTAAATTTACTGAAAAGCACGATTCACTGGCACGCAGGCAGATATTGTGAAATTTAGGCTGTCGGGTTGAAATTATGGGTATGGTGCACAAACCATTCATCACAGATTGCTAGGTTTAACCAAACACAGCAAGAAATGACATAGTCTGTTAAATTTTGCTAGCAGCCTTCTTGATTCATGAATCATAGCTAACAGGAAAGGGTGGTGGTACCCATTCCAGGATCCATACAGGAGATTGTCCGATGGACAGGGATAGTTATCGGTTACATTATTAGATACTGTCATCATAATTTACACAATGGTGTTCAGGCTATTTTAGAAATACTCGATTTCATCCATAGATAAAGAGCAATTACTGGTACTGATCCGCTCAACAGGGGAATATTTATGAATTTTATTTCAAAGCATGACATTCTGTTATGCACTGATTAATAGATATGACTATTCAGTGGACAAGTGAATAGAATTTTAATTAGGTTTGGAAAACAGGCAGGTTTTTATGTCTGTGTAAGGTACGATCTACATACCGATTTTCAGTTGATGAGAATGCAAGAAGATGCAATATATATATATATATATATATATATATATATATATATATATATATATATATATATATATATATATATTAAAAAAATATTTATGTATGAATATCATTCTGTAAGGAGGCAAAAGAAAATTCCATTTGTTTCCTCAAAACTTCAAGAACGGAAAGTTGTCGTTATAATATATATATGCTAAGTAGATGAAAATGCTCCAAGAGTGAAGAGTTGATTTTTTTAAATTAGTTTTAAACATTATCTTTTATTTGATATACCTTTTACAGAATTTTAACATATTTACTATTACTCTTGTAGTACTACACGTTTATGTATATTTGGAAGGCTCTATCTTCTTAAATTTGTTCGCAACTCTTTATATTTCTAGAACTTGACTTTTAATTGGTACCACATAGCCAGTATTGTGCTGATGTGCTATTAAACCCTATACATACATACATACATACATACATACATACATACATTCGTCGCAAATTATTTGGCGAGTGATTGCAATTATAGAAACAAATTTCATGAATTGAATTTAAGATCCTTTCGCAAACATCGCATGATATATAAAATAGTTGGTTTAAACGTATTTTTATTGCGAACAATGCAGCTGGGAAAGGGTAAAAAGTTCTTGCAACTTATTATCGCCTTTACACTACAAAGAATACTTTTTAATACAAAAAGTTTAAGATGGCTGCCAAAAGTACAAAATTAATTTCATAAATAAGTAGTATAATGGTGGTACTGAAAATTTAAAACAGTTTTGGAAATGTATATGCAAATAGAGATATTCTTATAAGTATTTACAAAGCCATGATTTCCAATAGTAATATAAAAAACGAAGTAAAAAAAGGCCTAATGCAGATTTTAATGAATTTTCCCGAATTTTATTTCTAAATAAACAAAAGTCGAATTTCATGCATAAAAGCACATCTCAGAATCTTTCTTGATCATTAGATCTCTGACATTAAGTTTTTCATCAGAAAAAAAAAACTCTTCTACCTTTGGTAGGATACCATATTATACAAACTTTGCTGCATCTATATAAATGTGAGGGTACATTGGTTAAATAGCATTGTATTTATTGTTCTCTTGATGTAGTCTAATTCCTCCTTATACATTACTTGCTACAAAACTAAATATAGGCTCCAGTCAGTTATTTCACATGTTTCATAAGATATTGACCCTTGCAGCTATAGGAAAGTGTAATAATATTTCTCTTTGCCCTTTTCTCGGGCATATGCGGCTGTAGTTTCAAACTTGACTAGCTAGTTTAATACACAAACTCCTCCATAATTCAAGATAGTGAGACTTCAAACCTCTTAAACTGAAAAGATCATGAGGTCAAAGAATTCAAAATTCTCCATTGGAGTATACTAAATTGATACATTACACGCTAGTTCAGGGAGCCAACTTCTTGACGTAGGAAGATTTCCGATCTGACTTTCATGTACACAATCAGTTGTACAGCCATCTGAAATTTTAACATAGAATTAAATATACTAAATGAAATTAATAAAAATGTGGATGAAATTTAAATTATGAGATGGACAATAATCGTAAAGAAAAAGAATACAAGCTGTCATCGCATTCAACACAGATGTCCAAAGTTACAGGTACCAGCTACCGCAAATTCAACATAACTTTAACGTTGAAACGTCATAGATACTTGTAAGATCGTTTCTCTCATGTGCAACCACCTGCTCAGGTCAGAAAAGAGCCGTGAGCGGTCACTGGCGAGCGGACTTAACAATAGCTGTCCATATTCCATGGAAATATTTGGCTTCATAGGCTGGTTATTGTCAGAAGTTTAATTAAACATTCGTGTGATTGATCTCTTGCAATGTATGGGAAGATGCGAAATCATCTCTCTCTCTCTCTCTCTCTCTCTCTCTCTCTCTCTCTCTCTCCACTCATCCACCCCGAGTATTTATGTGTACACAGATTTTCTATCACTAATATTCTTTCATTTAGTCATTCAGTTATGCAACAATGTATTGTGTATGCATTATGTATTGTACTGACTATGTAATTTTTTGCATACGTAAAATCAGTAAAGTTCTGTTCCGTTCACTTCTGCACTATTATATTTACACTGATGTGTGTTTTCTTCATTAGGATTTTCCTTTATGGTTCCTGTTGAATGCTCTCCAAGTCCCAACCTAAATGTGTACATGATGAATATACCAAATGAATTTGACACAGGATGGTAATTTTATTGCTTAAAATTGTATCTTATAAAGTCCCCGTTTCTCAACATGACCATGCATGCCTTCAATAGACCAGATCAATAATTGCTGCTAGAATTTGCTTTACATATTTATGCAGAATATATTGTACAAGTAACGTCCAGAATGTATCGCTAATTTCAAACGAAAGATAAATTAGAAGATATTGTGTGCGTATTAATCAGGCAGACAGTTTGTCCTTGTAGCATGTTTGTTAACTTGCAGCTAAATATCAATATGTTACTGATATTAAGCTGCATGTTGACAAACATGATATAAGTGTTATGCATAATGTTTACATATTTAACTTTGGTCCTTGGTTATATGATGTAAACAAGTTGTTTACTTAGAATTCAAGCTCATGGTTGCTTTTGTTTACAATTACACTGGTTTTTCCACTAGAATTAGAGATATTTGTCAGGTAAGCTAAATGATTTTCTAGAAATTTCTGTCAAGAGACCTGTGTTTATACATAGGAAAGTTTGGTAAGCAGTATTTCATTCATATGCTAACTATCAGTCTTTAAGGAATTTGGTTTAAAAATCAGATGTTTATAGTTGTGTTGTAAAAATCAGACCAAATTCAGAGAGAGGAATTATTTATTTAAAATATTCATTGGAAATACTAAAGTCATCATAGACTTTAGGACTTTTTGGGATTTTTGTGAAATCGTTCAAAAACATTCTGGTACATCAGGACATTTAAGACTCCTGGTTCATCAGGATATTCAAGTCTACTGGCACATGAGGACATTTAAGACTACTGACATATCAATACCTTCAAGGCTACTGGAATTAATTCGGAACATTCTATATTTTGGACTTGTGATTAGTACACTTAGGATTTTGGGATTATTTGGACTTTAATTCACATTATTATAAGTGTCTTTTGAATTTTCGCTTTAATTGTCTAGAAATAAATTGTTTGTTGATTTTACTTACATTGTTTGTTTCACTTTCTTTCTGTTACATATTTTTAGGCCATAGAGTTGTAACATGAGGACAAACTGTCTGGCTGATTAATACGCACACGAGATCTTGTAAATTACCTTTCTTTTGAAAATAGCGATACATTCTGGACGTTATGTGTACAATCAATTGAAAATGCAAATAAACTCTATCAATTAATAATACCTAGTATCTGTCTATTGAAAATGTTTACAGCACTTCATGAACTTTAGGGACATACCTGAAATCTGATTAAAATCTAATAAAGTTTTGTTTCTTTTTAGAGGTGCACGACATAAATCTGACTGTTGAAGGTGCTTCAACAAAAAATATTAGCATCTCAAGCATCCCAATTAAATCTTATTGTTGAAGGTGCTTACGCAAAAATGTAAAACATCTCAAGCATCCCAATGAAATGCAGCCTCTGCATTTCTTTAATTTTCCTACTCCTGTGACGTATCTATCTGATTATTTGTTTTATAGAGGTTCTGACAATCTACTATATTCTATTTAGACATGAAGTGCAAGAATACAAACCCTTTGTCGACGCCCACAGCAAATGAGTGTTGTAAATGAGACTTTTAAATTAATGGATATTGCTTGCACAAAGCTACACTGTTTTACATGTTGAATATTCAAATTTATTTCTTTTTTAATCATTTTGTTATTTTATACACTGTGATTCACATACTAACTAACGCATATCCTGGAACTTTAGTTTAAATATTTGCGTTCAGCTTATACTAAATTAAATGAAATGACAGGGACACTCTGGTAATACAGAATTTATATCTATATTCACAAAACTATTATTAACTGTTACAGTTTATTTACCACTTAGCAAAGCATTTCTTAGCAGTAACAGAGACATTGAAGACAAGAAAGTAATAATAGATTCTTGAACTGTTTAAGATTTTCATTGCAAGAAAATATTCGCTCTGGCTTGAGATGATAAAAAGAAAAAATGGACTATATGGACTCATATAAAAAATCATTTGTCCTATCCCGTAATGGACTCATATTAATAAACATTTGCCCTATCCCGTAATGGACTCATATAAAATATCATTTGCCCTATCCCGTAATGGACTCATATAAAAAATCATTTGCCCTATCCCGTAATGGACTCATATAAAAAATCATTTGCCCTATCCCGTAATGGACTCATATAAAAAATCATTTGCCCTATCCCAAAAGCCTTTTACAAACTGTGAAAGACAATCTTCTTTTTGATAAACGTTTGGTTCATATAGATTATATTCACATACTGGGTATACACATTATCTAGAGAGAATATGTTTATGTATTTTATCATATCTGTTAATAATTCCATCTTGTTTTTTTATAGAACACATTCAATGTCGGCATAAATCATATAAGGATGACCTGTTAAATTGATATGATTTCAAATTCGATAAATTCATTATTAGCTGGTTCTAACTGCAGTGGTTCATTTTTCTAACATATTCTTTGATGATTTTCTGATTTCTTCTGGAATAGGCATGCAATATACAATTATGACAAATATTAGTCCTAGAATTATGTTTTTGAAATTGTTTTTTCAATAATGCTCTCAACTTGGGAATAGTTGTATGGTGACTGTTGTAAAAGTTTAGCTCCGAACTCTATACAATATATTCATTCACATGCATATTTTTACACCGTTCTCTTTATCTGTTGTTTGTTGCATGATTTTTATCATATTTTCTTTCATCAGTTTAAAATAAAGGTAGTAGTCTTTACAAATACATGTCTATCAGCTATACAAATGGTTTTTTAAAAAAATCCTAGTCTTTCAAATTTCCAGCTCAGGCTGAATCCTTTACTTTATATGCAACTTTAGGAATAGATGAACTAAGCATTTGCTCTGTAAATAATCATGGAAACCTTCCTTGTCTTATAATAAAATCTAGCAGCTTAAAACCTGTTCTTTTTTATTTTCTGAGTTTTCTATTTTTATGTTGACGACTTATATTATTCATTCAAATAGTATGATTTATTTTAATATAATTTCTTTGCGGATATTTTCTTTTACAAAATTACAGAGTATTAGTTCAATGATACATATATATATATTTATAAGCCGCAAAGTAGTACAATTGATTTTATTTGTGTGAAGACAAAAAATAAATACAGTGGAAATTTACTACACAAAAGAAGTAAAACAGCTTTATAAACTATGTAAAATTAAAAAAATGTAAATTGAATACAGTGGGTAAAAGCTTGATCAAGTTCCCAAAGATTCCCATACTCTATAATACAGCTGTATATTTTTTTTCAAGTGTAGCGTAGTATTTAAAGATTATTTTTAACAAAAATTTGATTATTTGATCTGTATTTGTGTATTTTATGCGATAAACAGGTATTTATTGTATCAAAAGACTGTAAAAGCAACTACCGTATGCGCTGGCAGATCAGGGTCTATGTTGTTTGTTCCACTGATAAGTCTTTGCAAACTGCATAGACCCAGATCTATCAACGCATTATGCGACGGCAGCTCTGAGTCTATGCAGTTTGCAGTTGGTATTGAATTATACGCGATTATAGACTGTAAGACTGGAAGAATTCAAAGAACGATATTATTTCATCCCAAGAATGATTGAATTAATTGCTAGAAGAGATTAAATTTCTAGCGTGAATTTCTGTCTCTATTAAACGAATTTCATTCCCCAAACTATAAATGGAGAATATCTGGGAAATAAATAGCAGTAATTTAATAATTTTGATATCAAAATATCCTCTATTTAATGATGCCCCTCTTGTTAGGACTTTTGTTTTAAAATTAAAGACTACCTTCTGCTGATCTTAAGTAGTACACTTAAAACCTCCTTATTACAAGCCATCCATCTCAAACCAAAATAAAATTTCAATCGCAAAAGGGGTGACCAATACAACTAGAGCACAGCTGTATTTGCAACTAGAGCACAGCTGTATTTGCAACAAGTGCCTGAACAATTCCATTTTTTTGACATATTTGGAAGTCATAAAAATTTGACTAAAAGGAACAGTTTATACAAGGACATGTTGCCTCAATAATCCACTTTTTTGACATATTTGGAAGTCATAGCTATGAACTTTTACCAAAAAGGAACAGTTTCCATTTTACAAACCGAACATTGCAAGAATTATATTAGACCCTTATCAATAAAAAATAAGAAAAGCAAAGTTTATGAAGAAAATCCCTCATTTTAACTTAGACGTAAAGCCCCGAGAGGACCTAATGACAGTGGGTTTACATTTACGGAGTATTCAAAGATACTTTATCTAGAACAGTGCAACGACATATGCACCTGAGTCATTCTATTTTTTTACATTAGCTTGTTAGTGTCAGTCGTTAGTGTTTATTAGCGGAATTCTAACAATCTAAATATGCCATGCATTTTTTTCTGATAAAAATGCTTACATAGGAACATATGTCAATACAGAATAGTCCGTGCATTTTCAAATATATTTATTCACTTTATATCCTTTGACAGGTCTGACCGAAATTTACGCTATAATGGTGAATATTAGAGCTAAAGATAATTTTCACCCCTTTTGCTCCCAGCTATATTGTGCTAATCGGAGGGCCTTATTAAGGATGTAACAAAAGACAGCTCTATTGAGGTAATCTCTCTCTTTCTCTCTCGTCTAAACACATACCTCTATCTTACATTCAGAGGTCCAATATTACTACCAATTACGTAGTCAAAACAACTATGACCCTAGTATGCTTTCTTGATCAGAAGAAAATTTTAAAACAAAAAAAAACAAAAAAAAAATTGAGGACTTCAGAATAGAATAATTTGTGTGTACTTAAAATAAAACCTGGGTTTTCAAAAGTCACTGTCAATTTATTTTTTAAGGTGAATGCAACGTTTGCATTCATGATAATGGAGCCACTAACTACCCAGTAGGTTTTGATTCAAGAAGTTTGTGTGCTTTTTTTGTGTGTGAAATTAATGCTTCATTGGCGTAGCAAACTCTCCGCCCCACCCCCGCAAAACTTAATTCCGGGGCATCATCCCAATAACAAAAAGTTGCTTGAAGGGAATTTTGCCCCTCTTCCCCCCCCCCCCCCCACCCCGCATTTGCCGTGGTTGCTTTGGCGGTTGCTACGCCACTGGAATGCTTTAATCATTTTACGTCTGCTTTATTGGGAAACAGATGATTTAATTATTGACATTTCAAAGCTTTAATATGATAAATATTAAGACGGAGACATGTCATGCATATAATTGTTGAATATACATGCATTTGGACTTTAATGTAATTAGTATGGAATCGGAGATAAACATATTACAACTGAATATACGTTTGGCCCATATTCAAATTTCCATTCAAAATTTAATTTCAAAATTATAAAGCTCAAGAAAGATTGGTTTATTGGAGTTAACGTTAAAACGATTCCTAGCAGCCTATAATATATACAGTCTAATTTTGATATTGGAAAAATAATTTTAAAATTTATAATCAAAATTTAATTTCAAAATTATTTCCCACAAGGAAAATTAGCTTCTTGGAGTTAACGTCTACACGATTTCCAGCAGAGATATGCCGAATGAGTAATGTGATAGTGGCGTGGAGAAAAGCAAAACCATGGATTTCTTCAAAGAAAACAAATGTGTTAATATCATGTGTTGCTGTGACTTCTATTATAATTGTATAAATTGAATGCCTTGTTATATCATAGGAGATAGAAAAAACAAATTAGGATAGGAAGGGCTGACAACGCTGAACCCTTTACCACAACAGGAAGAGGCAACATGCAGACGGTAAAGTTCATAAAGCATACGCTCTCCTGCAAGAATAAATTATCAGCTCCAGTTCCCTTGTCAGTTATGAATGCTGTACGAAAATCTTTATGTCAAGGAAATTTGTTAATTTGAGCTAAACTAAAACAAAATTTTATGGGTTATTTTAGCTCCATGTTGCTATATATTTCCAATAATTGACTTCAGTTTGTGCGAACAGATTCCAAAATCCAATCTGTATTACATAACATCCTGTAATTACTTGCACCAGGCTTGAGGTAATAGAACGTCTTATCGGATGCAGGTAATGAGATATGGTTAACTGACATTTTGGAACTATACATTTAAATGGCAACACAACATGTCAAAATTTATATTAGCCCCATATATGTCACCGGCTAAAAACTGAATGGCAGGGATGGGAATTAACCCATAGTCATCTGTGATTCAGTTGGTCTGTAACTGAACTATCCAACATTTTATGTCTACGGTAATTCCAAAACATAAAAATTCTTGATTTGTTAGACAATGCTTGTATCTCCATCAGTCAAGACCACAAAGACCTACAGACACCTTTGCATGTATGAAAGATCCTCTTGCATGAATCCCCTTGCTGCCATCAAATCTCTTCGGGAGAAATGTATGCTGCCAGATAGGGACTAAAGCATGGAATATTTGATTTGTAGTAGTACTCAACTACAAATTGATCAAAGCAAATATTCAAAGACTGCAAATTATATAAATGAAGCTCATTTGCAGTAATAATCAGCATTTGACCCTGTGATTCTTAATGACTATACCTTGTCAAATCTGTATGACTCGGATTTTCAAGAAAAAACAAGGGGAATAATAGACATTGGTTTGCGTAAATTCACGAAAATCCTATAATGGTTTTCATTCTTCACCCCTTTTTTATACCATGTATATTGGAAGATATGTACAAAAATACGGGCAAGTAACCTCATTCAGCGATGTAATATTGTCTATTTTACATCTCTTGGGGGAAATATATATATATATATATATATATATATATATATATATATATATATATATATATATATATATATATATATATATATATATATATATATATATATATACAGATCATTCGGAAGCATTGGGACCATATTGAATCGTCCAAATGTCTGAAGGCTATATTTCAAGAAGTTCCTATGGTTGCATACCGTAGACCTAAAACTCTCAAGGACCATCTGGTACGCGCCAAGGTAACTTCAAACAAGACAACAGATTCAGGCACATATGAGACAAGACTAGCGTTGCCTAATTTGCAAACATATGCCAGAGACCTAATCATTCAGAAGTTCGACAACACGAGTTAGCTGCACGATCAATCAGAACTTAGGATATCGACCCAAAAATGCAGTCTATCTTCTGACATGCAAGATCTGTGGCACTCAATGTGTTGGCGAAACCGCTGATTGCAGAAAGCGAATTAATAATCACAAAAGCAACATTCGCAACAAAATCAGCGCGAAAGTCGCCAACCACCACAACTCGACTGTACATTCAGTAGAGTCCCTCGAGATGCTACCGATTGAATAAAAACCTGGGGTGGACCGACGTAGAACGCACAAGTAAGGAACGATACTTCAATTGAAAACATACGGGGAGTTCGGCCTAAATGAAAATATCTAACCCTACCGTAGCAGTCTTATCAAAATTACAGCCAGTCATCAGTTTTTCACCCGTACGCAATTTTTGCGATAATATTTACCCAAATAATTACATTTATTATTATTATTATTATTATTATAGTTCTTGTCCATTATTCCGCTACACCATTCTCTTGATATCTTTCCTTTAGAACATCCATACATAACTCTACCGGGATATAATTTCTTTAGGAAATCTTGTCGATGGTGTTGATTTTTCGTCACGCTTTGTTCACCAACTGGAATTAGGTCAAAACATGTTTATTATTATTGTTACACAACATTTTATTTTTATATCTCCTATTGTAAATTCCCCCTAGTGATTCTAACACATAGGAGTTCAGAATTGTTTAGATTTTGTATAAAGTGTTTGTTTTGTGTATGTAAGCTGTTTTTTTCCGCTGACGAGGAGATTGTTTAGCGCGAAACGTTAGGTGTTTTAGATATTGTGAGACGAAAACGAAGTATTATCATCAGTGACATAGAAGATCGGTTTCCATTCCTCAAGGGCAAACGTTTCTGAGCATTAAGTTCTTCCTTAAAATAGCACGTTAGCATCTTTTCATGATGTATTCATATTCTTGCGTGACATATTACATCACTTAAATCAGAACAATTTGTATCCTTCTCTCTCGGGATACTTTATCAGGAATTTTAAAGCTGCATTCACTCACAAAACTAAATTTGAAACTAATATAATGATCGTGTTCTTTGAAGTTAAAATCTATTTAAAAGGATTGACTTTCCACTAGAGTCCTACTAGATCATCTAGTATAACTAGTTGAGTTTTTGAGAACACAATGTTGAATACTAGATGTAGTATTGATTAAACCCAGTAGCACTGGGCTTTTGAAAACGGGACTCTTTTCCTCCCGAATGTAAACATGCACTGTGTCACATAATTGTTTCGGTTTTTGATGGGGTCAATTACATTTTTCTCAGGTAGAAAAGTTTTTAGACCGGGCACAAATAGTTCGATAACGACATTGGGATGGCGAGAGCATATTCTCTACACTTTGCTTTGTTTGTGATCATGATACACGTGCATGGCAGCCAGTGTATCATCAATCACCCTAACTTATTTACACGTTCTCTTGTCTGCCCAACGTTACACCCTCCTCCACCACCAACACAACAACAACAACACTCCACCCCACCACCACCCAGTCTCCGTATTTGACCATTTATCTTTATTATTATGTATATTTTTTGCAAAATATTGGATATTCTTCAACGTAAGAGCAAATAAAAATCATATTATGGCATTGTCTGAATTTACGATTTTTGCAAGTAAATGCAGCTTTAAATACCTGTATGTAACGACAGGTTACGATTCAAGTAAAAAAAACAACAAAAAAACAACAACAAAAATCAGTTATAAATTTTGCCGTGTATAGTAAAGATTGATTTGGTAACTGGTAAATGTTATAAGCACTAAGAAAATGCTCATTCATTTTCGGTACAAGTATGTTAAGTTCTTTACATTTTTTACATGATCGTTTTTATATTAAAATCCTGGACCAATACTGTTGATTGGTTACTCTGAATCATGTGACTTGGTATACAAAAACAAAAGTTATTAGACATAGCTTTGGATTTTGTATAACACAATATATTTTTTTTTATATTAAGAAAGTATTTCTAGCAGTACAAAATATAAATCAGGAGATGATTCTTATTTTTCGAATGCAGATGAATTATATATCATATCAGTAAATTAGATGACAAAGTATTGTATATACTGTATGTATATTTGTTAATTATTCTAGCCTTTGCAGATGTCCAATATGAAAGGGAAATGAAGAGTCAATTCTTCGAAATGTATAAACTGTGTTTATTGAATAAATATGCAAATAACTTCAGCAAGAGATATTACTTAATTTTATTGGTGTATCTACTGTTCATGTCACCTGACATTGAAGTTAATAATAATTTGCACAAAAAATATTAAATAAAGAAAGTAAATTAAAACTTAAGAGCTTTAATTGTATTGTTTTTACTTCAAGTCGCGCAGTTCCAAATATATGTGAATTTACATAATGTAGAATTCTTAGTATGTTACTGTATCTAATTATTACACTGTCATACCAGCTGTTTAAATAGCTATTGAAAAGATGTAAGTGATAAAGTGAATGCTACACTTAAACAATTTAATGCGAATCATGTTTAATAGCTATTTTATGGCTGGGTTAATAATGGGATTCAGCACCTAAAACAAAGGTGAACATTGTCAGCCTCTTATTCTTGTCGCGACTGTTTGATTCAGCTTTATTCTTTCTGATTTTACTAATAACATTGGACATGTACTGAACACATGTTCCATTCTACCCTTGAGAACAAATTAATAATTTCTTGACACCATATCCTTCTGTAAGGACGCTCTGCTTTAGACTTAAACAATACTTTAGTTTCACTAATCAAAAACATATACACAAATATCAAGGAATTTTACGTGAAATAAGCGGATTAAAGTATGTAATTGATGTCTAAGTGTCTGACAGTGCAGTCTATCAGACAGACAGAGTACGCTTGCTGACAGATTGATGAATCTGCACTATACAGATTGTTTTTTCTCACTCGACGCATTTGACTTAATCAAAGCAAATATGAATCATTTGATCGGGTCGGGATAAACAATTAAGAATTTTAAAATAACCACTCTGGTGCCTTTTATATTGGCCAGGTCCAAACCTAACGCTATATACACTATTATATACTGTGGACCCAGTTCATATATAACTCGGATTTAAGATATGTCGGGACATATTCACGTACCCATTGATGCCCCTATCTAAATTCGGTCCTGACGTTACTAGAAATAATGGCAGTGATCCTGAGCAGTTGTGTAATCGAGTTTCCCTCATATAGACCAAATAGCAGAGACGAGGTGCTACTGTGCCGATCGCGTATAGGACACACATACTTGATTCGGGCATACCTACTGAAGGTTAAACCCTACCAGAGTGCATACCCTGCAAGTTTCCACTGACAGTGGCGCACATTCTTATCGAGTGTGTCGACTTCCACCTTGTAAGACTAAGTATTTTAATGTTAACTTGATAAAGAATCTTTATGGTCATGTTCCACCAGAGAAAACCTTTGACTTTTTTATGGAATGCTGTTTATATAACAAATTTTGACCATACATTTTAAGGATTTTATATTTTTTGCACTTGCATTTTATTGTTTTTATACATTTTACAGAATATTAACATCTTTACCTTTTATTTTTATCTTATAGTACTTCATGTTTGCATTTATTTGGAAGGTTTTATCTTACTGAAGTTTTTGTGCAATACTTTATTTTTTAACTTCTTTCGAATTATACTTTTAATTGGCACCATATTGGCATTATTGTGCTGACTTGCCGTTAAACACTAATAAATACATCTATTTCACTTAAGTGCACGAGATTCCGTGAGTGTCATTCTAATATCTGCACGAGTCTCGTTGACTCAAAAGGATCCTCAGGGTTCTTTACAGATTAAAACATCTTTCTTTTTATTAGTTAATCACATTTGTAATATAAATATTTCTACTCGTACCTAATTCTTGTTGACTGTCTTGATCAATCTCCGGACCATCATTGTTATTACAGATTGGAAATAGATGGTTATACCCATCAACTATCATTATATTGAAGGATAAAGACAAATCAGACGATTAGGAGAACTTCTGATTCAAATTTAGAAAAAAAGTCAATTGGTTATGTTGAGTTAAGCTCAAACTATCTATGTGATATTATCCAGTCTCTGGTAATGACAACAGGGGATTTAAAATGATATTGTTTCAAATCAGGCAATATAAAAAATTGCGGCGAGGAGCCATCAGATTTACTCCTGTTAGGCTTTTGTCCAAGATGCACGCTGCTTTGCAAAATTCTTATAAGACGTATACCCTGTTATTGTACGATGGACAGCTGGAAATTTGAACAACTTAGATTAGACGTGCAACAGAAACATACCCTAGACAAACTAGAGAGATATGCAATAGGATAAAATGTCTGGAATCTCCGTACAAAGTATATGCATATACACTATTCTAGTGATGTTTTTGTAGTTGATGAGAGAGAAAAAAGTTGATGTGTGCTTTTGAAACTGTAAAAAAATTGTATTTCTTTTTGCACAAAATGCGAATCTGCGTTTTTTTCTACTCATTCTTTGTCAGCGACTTAAAACTGTTTAGGTAATAGCTGATTGACAGAATAATGAAACTCTATACCCATTTTCCTTGAGTTTTTATTAGCGTTTCTAAAAAAAATGAATATCCACAGTATAATCTCTATTTTAAAAAAATAAATAAAAAAAATAAAAATAAAAATTGCCAAATAAAAGAGCTGTCATTAACATTTTCCTTTTGTTTTGTTTTTCTTAAAATGCTAAGCAGTGTCGTTATTATCAAATCATTGTTTCCACAAAGTTTTTTATTTCCAAATTCGATACTATCTCAATCAAAAACTTTGATTAAAATTATAAAAATTACATTTGACAAATTTTGACAACGCTTGTGTTTTTGTATCGCCAATAAAAAAAATTGATGTTAGCATATTTTGGGGAAAGTCATAACCTTACACCTATGATATATATTCCTCCTACCCGGTCTTTTGACATTATTTCTCTTTTCTACTTTGTATTCCCATATCTTCAACATACAAAAACATTCCTCTGGTACCTGTTTCTTAATCAAAAACTTATTATTTCCCAACATACAGTTCGTTCGCCAGATTGATTTCACACCTTTTAAACAAACAACTTATATTACTCTTACACATAAATAAAAGAGCTGGGATTGTCTTATCCCCAAAATATATAGCTTAAAATTAATGCATTTCTTTGCATTTTATTGTGCTTCTATAATTATTTGATTTAAACTGGTGGATATGCAACGATAATAGTATATGACGTTGTATCCATTATTGTGATTTATGACATTTTGTCTCATTTCTCTTTAACATAGTTTGTCTTCATTGTAATATAACGTTGTTTTGGTCTCAATTTGCGGAGATCCAAAGCTTTGATTTAATGATGTGGCCGAATGTGTAAAAGAAATTTATTTTTCGTCTAGTCACTTAATTAAAGTCAAATGAAAATAATGTCCAACTGAAGTTGAAATATAATATACAACAGAAACTGGTTAGTTACAGTTGATTTCGCAATCTTTGAATTTCATTTCCTTATCTGATTGCTTTATGTCTTTCACAAATTAATGTTTTATACCAT
This sequence comes from Margaritifera margaritifera, assembly GCA_029931535.1. Lineage (NCBI taxonomy): Eukaryota > Metazoa > Mollusca > Bivalvia > Unionida > Margaritiferidae > Margaritifera > Margaritifera margaritifera. Next base: position 3,160,641 of record JAQPZY010001606.1, read on the forward strand.
GTCATATCTCTTGTCCATTATTGTGGCCTTTTGAAATGTGATGGGTTATATAATGGCATATCAATATCTATTTGGCTTCATGGTAGCTAAAATAAATAGGCGTCTTTATTTGTTCCAGTGTTCATCATTCTGCTCGATATAATTATTACATCGGGCATATCGATTATTTTGCCTAAAAAAGAAAGATCGAACATTTTCAGTGATATGTGAAAGAACTCCAATGAACAATAATGTTTAAACTGTAATTGTGATTGGAATAGTTTATCAAACTAAACTTATTCTATCAGGTATTTATTTAATTAAACAAAGGATAGAATACAGGTGGTCATATGTGAAAGGACTGGAATGGAAATGATGTTTAAACTGTAAGTCTCCTTGGAATAGTTTAGTAAACTGGTTTGTACTTATTATATCAGGTATTTGAATTATTTGATTAAACAAAGGATCGAACACACGGAGTCATATGTGAAAGGACTGAAATGAACAATGATATTAAAACTGCAAGCAGCTTGGCAAGGGAAAAAATGGAATTAATCCTTTTATCAGATGTAGTACGCTTTCAGTGTCTTTAATTTGGGTTATATAAATCTAACACTTGATACAAAAATCCCTTCAACGATTTGTCTTTAATAATTGCACAGTTGTGTCAGACTCCAGTGGAGTTTCATGAGCCAGCATATTGAACATTTTTTGAAAAAGACTAAAAAAAAGGCAACTATAGCAAAAGCAATAAGAATTCTCTAGAATCTGATGAAATGGTTAACAAACCCATGCTTATTCTATACAAAGTGACCAATGCTGAAATCTCATTTATATCATGATTTGCCTTTATCTGTTGTATCTGATTTTAATCTAAACATCTCACTAAATTAATTACTACCAGCGGGTCCTTCTTTATTGAAGTTGGTTACGACCTCGGTAACAGTAACAACTTTCCAATAAACTTAAGAGGTAATACTCCCAAACCTCAAGGCTAGAACAGAAATGAAAATTAAATAAGGCAGATTGGAAAACGTTTCAGTCCCTCTGCGAATCAAATATGACAGCTGATCGTTTCGAAAACTTTGCGGATCCGATAGTCTTCTTTACTAACATTCTCCAGGATGTTGCTGGGGATACAAAACCAAAACATTCAGCGACTTCTAAGAATGTCAACAAACCATGCTTTTCATGATACTTGCAAAGACACCATCAGGGAATGGGAAAAGGTCCTTAAAATTCCAATGCATATTCAATAGCTAACAATCTGAATACATACCTTAGATACAGAGCTAAAGTTCGTCGCACCACTAGAGAGTACAAGAGGAAAACATGGAGATCCTATGTCTTTAGATTGAACTATCGCTCCTCAATTAAATTAATATGGAATATAGTAGCGAAAATTCTTGAGGAAAAAAACTGTGTCAAACACTTAAATAAGTCTGAATGAAATGGTCACGACCGTACAATGTATTTCAAATAAAACATTGTCAAAAAACTCCTCGCACGAGAACTCTTATGAAAACTTTCGCCGTGTCAAAAACCTGAATGAGAAGGTTTAAATCTACTAACGCTAAAGATTACAATAAACTTTTCACTCTCAGAGAACTACAAGACTCTTGATCAAGCCCATGGACCTTCAGCACGATCAGATGATATCCACTTTCAACTTCTAAAATGCATACCTGATACAGGTCTGAATACACTACCTACTAAATATTTTCAATAAAATATGGGAAACTGGTGAAATTCGGCTGTCATAACAAGAGGTAACTCTGACATCAGTACCTGAACATGGAAAGGACCATATTGACCCTTCAAACTATCGTCCCATAGCACTAGCAAACTGTATTTGCAAAGCCATGGAATGAATGACAAATGACAGACTCTACTAGTATCTTTAATCCAACACCCTACTCTCAGACTTTCAATGTGGATTCAGACACCAGAGAAGAACAATTAGCCAGCTAGTCAGACTTGAAAAATTTATTAGAGAAGTGTTCATGAAGAAAAACATATAGTAACCATCTCTTTAGACTTGATGAAAGCTTATGACACCACATAGAAGTACGGCACAATGAATGACCTATTCAACTTAGGTCCAATGGGGAGCCGATTTATCTTTGCATTCAATTTTTTTTTAAGGATCGATATTTCAGAGTTAAGGTTAGTACGAACCTTTCTGAAAGCTATTTTCAGGATACTGGTATACCTCAGGGTACGACCCTTTCTGAAAGCTATCTTCAGGATACTCGTATACCTCAGGGTACGACCCTTTCTGAAAGTTATCTTCAGGATACTCGTATACCTCAGGGCAGCATATTTTCACTCACCATTTTTATGATAAAAATTACCAAAAAAGTGAAATGCTTTAATTCAGGAACTGACTGCTGATTATACGTCGGCGACTTTTTAATCTGTGATATATATCTTTATCACATAGTATGCATACTATTGAATGTCAACTTCAGATAGGTTAAATATAATTCAGAAATGGTTTGAAGAAAACGGGTTCAATTGTTCGAAATCTGAAATTGTTTGTATGCACTTCTTCTGATTACACATAACTCATGACGACCCAAAACGTTATAATGACGGTTCTCGTATCCCTGTTTTGGAGGAGACCAAATGTTTAGAACTTATTTTTGACAGTAAACTAACTTTCCTTGTGCATACTACATACACCAGGGACACACTATCCTGACTTTCATGCGAGTTGAGGGAAACACAGATTGGAAAGCATACCGGAAGGTTCTACTCCGGTTATACATATAGAATAATAAGTTAGTGTCTTCGAATACAAAGCTGATTTGGTCGAGGGTTATGAAACGTTGAGACAGCGAGGCTTTTCCTGAGACCAAATAAACCTTGTCTTCCAAGACACCAGTCTTGTATTTTATATATCCTACAACCCTATCATAAAGAAAAAATACTAAAACAAAATGTAAATCTATGGCAGCTCTGATTAGCTTTATTCTGGTCTCAGCTTGACCGAATTGCATTATTAACGGGAGCGTTAAACAGAGTTGCTGGACAAGGGTAAGATGCACTGCTTGTTAGTTGTTGCTAAATCTGAAGTCCATTATTTATGTATAAAATGTATTAAATTGCATAAATTTGAAAATATAAAATAATGACTAGTAAACATTTATCTGTTGCTTTAGCGTACGATTCTTACCCCAATGCGTATCTAAATTAATGACATACGGGCGTTTGCATATCTAATGGCGGCGCTTTGGTCTAATGATTTGTGTATTAGAAGTTATAACCTCAGAGCTGGGTTTTTTGCTGATAATATTTACTTTTCTTTCTTCGGGGGTGGGTTGTATATTTTTAAAAAAATAAGTTTATGTGTGGCTGAACCAGGAATCATACTGTTTTTTTTTTTTAAATATCGTGGTGGGTAGTCGGATGTTGTTGGTTTTTGAAAAAGTGCTTTTGTTTCGTGGCGGGAGGATAAGGGGTAGTTTGTTAAGTTTTGAAAATTAAAATAAGGCTTGTTTGGGGCCTGATGGCGCACGAATCAAGATCTATATTCGATGTTTGTGTTTCATGTTCATTGTCAGATACACCCACACTCATAACATTAGATTGATGCTTAATGAAAAAATGTTAATTTAATTCAAGTTCTTTTTAAAGGTTAACATAATGTCGTTAATTTAGACTGAATTGGGAAATTAACCATCTTCATCCCCCAGTTCTCATATGCTGCTTTCTTTTCTCGACTTTCTTTCCACTTATTTTCCTTCTGTATTTCAACGATTGCAGACGATTTCTTTTGTATGGCATGTTGCCATAAGTATCGCTTCGGTTATATTAAAATACTCTTTCATTAGATGTTAACATTTTTTTTATCTTTTAAATATTTATTGAAAATAACTTTCATGAGCATTCCAAACAAAATAAACAGTTATATTCTTTCCAGTGACTTAGATTTTACGGTAATTGCGACATACAGCCGGGTTAGGTTACGAGGTCAAAATTTGTACTGCTGAAAATAGTGCGAAGTAATTACACGTCTGGGGTCACACGTGGCTTTGTTAGGGTACTAACCCAATAAAGCTGTGGTTTATTGGATACATTGTATCGAGTGAATGCAAGCTCAAGTTGCAGGATAAAAGACTTTATTTAGATGTAAATTTGATTATGACTCGATTGTATGCGGATCGGCATGCAAATCTTCCTTGCATATTCTTGATCTGGTTCTCAATTAGGGACTTGGACTTTGTCTGGAAGTATTTAGAACATTCCCTTAAGAAAACATCTATGTTGAGGCAAACGAACCATCACTTTTATCTCATATGAACGAAACTGGCTTTTTATTATAGTACCAAATTATCCTCTAATCCATCTAATCACGCATACAATTTCGTCTTTAGGCTCAGATACCAACCTTTGTAAGCTCAGAAACCAAATTTCATTCCACATTTTGACAATACCAGTTCGTCCTCATGTAGAAACAGCAAAAGTCATTCGTGACAATGCTGCAAATTTGTATCTTCCCAAATCACCACCTTGGTAATCAAACTAAAAATATTATTTGATGTTACTAATTTCAAAACGTCATCAGCCTATCACACACACACACTCTCTCTCTCTCTCTCTCTCTCTCTCTCCAGAGTAAATGTACTGAAAACAGCATCACATCGTGGCCACACGTCCCTGTATACAGACGGTTCCAAAGATAGAAACAAGGTGCAGCTGCCGTTGTGACACCACACTACACCATCTCCAGTTGGTTACCTCCATTCGGAACTACCTCGGCTATTTCTGTGAGACAAAAATATGCCTTGGATGTATGTTGGCGCAGTAATTTACAGAAAAGTCATACATTTTGTTCGCCAGAAATATTTTTGCCAAAAAAAAAAAAAAAAATATTCGGACCACCTCGGCTATTTCTACGATTGGATTGACTGTAGGGTTGACCGAGATGCTACGAAGGAAAAAAAAATAGTTCGATCATTCGTGACTTCTCGGTCAGTCCTTGTTTAGTAATAGCCGAAGTGATCCGAATGACATCTATCAACATACAGTCGAGGTATGATCGTAGGATTGACCTCGAAGTTGCGAGTGGGTTACCCCATCAAGCTTCCGTTTTTTACAGCAGATATTACGGCCATACTAAAATCTTTAAAATATATTCAAACCTCTCAAGAACAAATGTCATCCTCTTTTCCGATTTCCTTTCCGCACTGAAAGCCTTGCAAAACCTTAAATTTTACATCCTGTCAATATCCCAAAATTTACGGAAGCATGATTTGATCATATAATCTGGAAAAAGTGTTCTGTACTGTGGCTGCCTAGTCACATTGGTATTAAGGGTAATGAAAGGGCAGATAAAACAGCCAACGCTGCCCTTCAGTCGCTCGTTTCTGAATGAAAGATTCCATATACTGTCTTCAAATATGATATAAATCGGCCTTTTCTATATACTTTGCCAAAATATGTGGAATGAAAACTCCACAAACAAGATTCGGAACATCGAACCCATCATTGGAGAGTGGTATCCCTCATACAAAACAAATAGCCTAGATGTGGTGATATTGTGCCGATCCTGTATCGGACACACATTCCTGACTCGTGCATATCTCCTGAGAGGTAAACCTTGAGCAGACTGCATACCTTGCTAGTGTCCACTGATGTTGGAACATATTCTTGTCCAGTGTATCGACTTCCACCAGTGAAGTAGACGGGGTTTTTTAATTATTTATTTTATGTGAATTTATTTATAAAAAAAAACAAAAAAAAAACTTTATGATAATGTACTACAAGAGAAAATCTTGGATTTGTTTGAGGGAATTTAGTTTCTAAACAAAAGTTTTGACTATATTTTGAGAATTTTATAATGTTTTTTCTTTATTTTTTATTTTATATACCTTTTAAATAATGTTAGCACTTTACATTGTAAGTTTAATATTGTAATACTCTATGTTTATCTTAATTTGGAAGGGTTTATCTTCCTACAGTTTTCATTAAATTATATATCTTTACACTTTAGATCTGAACTGTAATCGCCACTATATAACCAGTATTGTGCTGACGTGGCGTTAAAGTCTATACATAAATACATAGACATTCTTTATTATTGTATCTTAAAATTTATTATTTGCAGTCTTAGGATACAAAACCTCTCCATATACTTGCAAAAAAAATATCTCACCTCCCTCTTTGTTGGATTATGCCGTTATCTGCGTACCGACTATACTCGCGTATAATACAATACCAACTGCAAACTGCATAGATCCATATCTGCCGTCACATAATGCGCCAGCAGATCTGGGTCTATGGAGTTTGTACGGACTAATCAGTTGAACAAACAACATAGACCCTGATATACCGGTGCATTAAACGACGGCAGATCAGGGTCTATGTTGTTTTCATTTGGACCCGACTTATACGCGAGTACATACTGATGTTTCATGTATTTATATTTTTACACCATTTACAAACAATAAGCAATAACTGGTATTCGCTAAAATACTATTTTTTGTATTTTATAATTTCCATTACAATCTGTTGGACTGGATTGTTTGCATTTTTCGTGTTGAGTCTCGAATTTACTCTAACTATAGAGATGTAACAGATCCAGTCCGAAGCAAATGTTTATTGCATGGGTTCTGTGCTTGTAAGTGCACAAAACTCAGTAGTACATATTCTGTAATAGTCGATTAATGTATTCTATTTATTTCGACACTAGATATAAGTTAGTGCTCTGAATGTTGGTGTGAACCGCGAACAAATAAAAATATCACATAAATAAGTACTCTCAAAATACATTATCGCTGATGGCATAGCGGTAATCATTTCGTTATGCGGAGCTAAATGAGTAGGGAATATTTCCTTCAGAATAAATTGTAAACTTGTAATTGGTTATTTATGTTTGAGTAGTACCTTGTTGTAGAAAAAACCCACTAGATACCGTGGAGTTTCCTGGAACTTGTAAACGTAAAAATTGTGTATTAGTACATTTGTATGTCTCATATCGTTGGGAGAATTTGTCCCCTGATGAAATTCTTTGCTTTGGTCTGGTTGAGTCAGCCCCCCTTAATCGTAATGAAGGAAAATTGTTTCCACACTCTCATTTTTGCAATCTGCATTGTATCTCTTAAACGGTATATACTGCGCCTGCGAAAAGTATGTTTAGGAAACTAAAGTATAAAACTGTAAAACTATATGATCATGATAAATATTTGGGGAGCTGATCAGCCATTTGGTCATACTCTTCAGACACAATGGAACTGTTTTCCAGCAAGCTTAATTTTATCATCTTATTAGAGGATATGATTTCAAGTTAACAACATTTATTGTAAACTTGATATAGAGCAATAGCTTGACATAACAGTGCAGAATTGAGGAACGAGGAATAGCTGAACTTGAGAGATCCTTATGAAAGACACAAGAATTTTTTTTCTATCTAATTTTCATTGGATTTGAAATTATTTATCATCCAAAAATTATCTAAAAGAATGATTCAAAGTGATCTTTACTCTACGGTGTTTATGGTTTCATATGGAGTCATGCTGACAGGTTTTTATTCAAGCAAACCTTTAGACTAACATGAAGCTGTAAATCCTCAGTGTCACTTTTATTTCAGAGTTGGATTTTACTTTTAGTTATTCCTCTTACTTTATTACATCTGGTTCAAACTGACCAATGCTTGCATCTTAAAGGACAACTGACCAATGCTTGAATCTGAAAGGACAATTACATAGCAATTTTTAAACATTGAAAAAAGTAATTGCTCAGTATTTGCTTCATAATATTCCCCTGTCATGACCATGTTTGTCAATGTCAACAGTTTGTTTCTGCAATCCTATATTGGATAATGAGAAGTTGGTTACAGTTGCATTTTAACCAACTTAGTGAAATGTAAAGAGATAAGTAATTTTAATTTTAAAACTTGTAATGAAATTATATCTGATAAAAGTGTTCCACAAGTTATATGATTTTAGGGGGGGGGATATCAATAAACATTATTATAACAAATTAAAAGCTGTCATTTTCTATAATTTATTGTTGGTTTTTTTTTTTTTTTTTTTTTTTTTTTTAATTTTTTGCTACTATATAGTCTTTTGCAACAGGAAATGAGTGCGCAAACAAATGAGTTCTTGCCAGAGTATGTAATAAATCTCAATTAGTTTTTGCATTATTTATCTGAAATGAATCCATATATTTAATTACCTTTACCATTCCAAATTCATTTGACTAATTACATAGTCTTCATGAATCAAAGAGGCAAATGGCCCTTAATTATGTTTTTCCCTATACTAATTAGTTGCAGAAGACTTTTTTCAAACGCAACGGAAGTTAATTACTTTGATTACTATGAAAATGTGTCTGACCCAGAGTAGAACACTCGCGCTGATTTCGAGGTCACTAGGAGGTCTAAATTGTACAGCAGTAAATATATCAGTTGCTTCATAACAGTAAATCTATTTCGTCGAAACATTCACGAAGGCAGTTAAGCATATGTCCAAAAATTTGTATATTCACGGCAGGGCCGGCGCAAGGGTATTTGACGCCCTAGGCGAACCTTCAGCCTTGCGCCCCCCCCCCCCCCCAAATTAACTTTCGAAATAAATGTTGTGCATTAGTAATGAATAAAACTTCTGCATATGTTTTTCTCTTTATATTTTTAGACGCTTATTATCTTCTATTTTACGCTATTTCTCTTTCTTTTTTTTATTCATTCCGTTTCCCCCCCCCCCCCCCCCCCAAGAAATTTTTGCTGCCCTAGGCGACCACCCAGTTTGTCTAGCGGTTAAACCGGCCCTGATTCAAGGAATGGTAGTCAATCTCAACACTGCAGAATTCCGTTGTAAATACATATAGTTCTGTGAATGCATATGGTCCAATGACGTAACATATTCACAAAATTTTCATTTCAGGAGCAAGTTTCCAGCTTTGAACGAACCTGGAGCTTTACATAAATGACTCAACCCAGATTCCACAGTGTAAACACATTTAAGATCTCCTTCTCAGATACTTTCCGATCTAGACTTTAAGAAAATGGTGAGTAAGTATGTACCTATGTACTGTCACATACAATATTTGGCGGTATAAAGAAGGCTACTGGGTTCGGACCTAACCGATATTAGAGCAAGAATAGATTAATAAAAAGATAATTAAATATTAAATGTAAAGAATAATAAATATACAAGAAACATACAATTTAATACACTAAAATAAGCTAAATTCAACCATTATCATTGGAAATAAGTAACACCTATATTCTGTGTGAAGAGATCGGTATCAGTGATATTAAAAAACTGTTGCTCCACCGTAAATTTAAAAAAATGCTATTTTTTAAATTGTAGATTTCATCATAAATTAAACAATTTTCTTTATTACGTTGTCGGAAATCTAAATCGTAAATGAAAGCTGTTAATCATTTGTAATATTGAAAGTAAATGTGCACACATGTATTTAACATGACAGAGTCCCAGGTTTTGCAGCTGATAAGCGGTGATTTCAAGATTGCCATATATCAAATGTGTTTTCAGCATCATGGCATCATGGAGCAAGCCATCAGAAAGCATTACATTAGATATTTTCTTCAGATTATGGTTGCATTTACCTATCACCTTCCAGCTTTAAACGTAGAAGCGTTTTGCAGGCAACCTATTCAAGAATAGCAATGAAGGTATAAGCAGTGGGACTCGAAAAATCACACAGCAATGTTTCCTCCATCTTGGTTCATGATGACCTTGACCTTTACCTTTAGATCCGAAAATCGAAAAACCTCTTTGTGTCTTCAAGGCATCATATATGTAAGGATTGTTGAAACCATGCTCAGTTGCACTTAAGACATTACGTAGAGATCATGTCATCGAGTCAGATTATAGTGACCTTGACTTTTATCCTTTTGGTCTTAAAATCACCAGGCTTATGGTTTTTATTTGAACTCACCTACTTGTACCATTTGGTGAAGGTACTTGAAAGACGAACGTACGTTATATCATGGAAACTAAAAGCTAACATGGACAGGAGGACAACATCTTAATATAACATATCCAGCCAGAGACAGGTTCCTAAAAACAGATAGATGTTGTTATTTCCTGTTTTCATATATTCTCAGTTACTTTTTCGAAAAACAATCAAATGTTTGAAATGGTTGTATTTGTGTATAACTGCATAAGTGCTACTAAAATAGAGATTGTCATTCAGAGTTAGTGTAACCTTTGACCTTGATATGTGACCTTGATCTTCAAGAGAAAAAATAGCAACATTGCTTTTTTAATTCCTCATAATCTTAACTTTAAAGTGATATATGTTGCCAACTTTCTTTATTAAATTCCCACAAGAAACATGGTTTTACTTTTTTGAATCCGACACAAGAGAAACTAATCAAGTTTGGATCGGAGAAAACGAGCAGAGATCACAAATCGCTCGATGTAGTGGAACTGTCAAGAGAGTTTTGTACGGATTATTTTTCGATGTAACAGGCCCGGTCATCCAGGAACCTATATCTGACTCTGCTAGTATCACTGAACATTTTTGTGCCTCCAAAGTGTTGCCAAAAGTTGTGGAACACTACCCAACCACCCGTCCGCTCACCGGTACCCGAGGTATACATGAACTCCATGACAACGCACTGGCGCATAAATCCGCCGTTCTGAAGGAGCACAGCATCCACAATTTATCACATCCTTCATACATCCCTGATTTAGCTCCAAGTGATTTTTGGCTGAATCCCGTTATAAAAGATTCAATTAGGGGTCAGCGATTTGAAAGCCGCCATGCTGTTGGAAGTCCATTCAATAATAAAATAATCAGACTGAGAAAGTGTGTAGAGGTGCATGTGAGTACTTTGAGGGGATACTCTAACATACAGTTCACTAAGAAAGAACTTTGTTGTACAGCTCAATAATATTTAGAACGTTTTTAAAATACCCCTTGTACGTCGACCGCATCAGATGAAAAAAAGGTTAAAATCTAAGCTGTGGAGTTTAATGAGAATAAGGACACAAGTTACGGTCTGTCGTGCGTTTTTTTTTTTTCATCAGCAATCGGCGTTACCTTTGTATTTGTCTTCCAGTGAAAGTTATCTCCTGTCTACCACTGATATACTTAGTCAAAGTCTTCACAAACATGCGCACACACTTCTGTATTTAAGTATTTAATATAGATATGTTATACATTTTATTGAAGATGTATTCCGAGAGAAATAAAAAAGCTTCATTCAACCTATTATAAACTGCATCAACCTATTATAAACTTCATTCAACCTATTATAAACTGCATCAACCTATTATAAACTTCATTCAAGATGATACTATTTTATCTATATAATATTACTAAGTCAGTTTTTGTCACAATCCAAAGAATGGAATATTTTTTACATTGTTTCAAGAACTGTTGGCAAAAGAGCACTGATTAGGTATAAACCTTTACTCAACGAACGATTTGAATTTTCTTACATACTTAAGATGACAACTGTTTTCTCTTCAGTCAAATTTAAATCATCTTAAAGATACTTTAAACGTTTTTGTTGTCTCATCTGCATCTTTAAAATATCATGCTACATATTCCAGCATCGTTGGTTCCCTGTCTGAATCCACTCTTGCGGTTTGAAACAGTAGTATCCCTGTCTGGATCCACTTCTGTGGGTTGAAATAGTAGTATCCCTGTCTGGATCCACTCCTGTGGGTTGAAATAGTAGTATCGCTGCCTGGATCTACTCATGTGGGTTGAAATAGTAATATCCCTGCCTGGATCCACTCCTGTGGGTTGAAACAGTAGTATCTCTGTCTGGATCTACTCGTGTGGTTGAAATAGTAGTATCCCTGTCTGGATCCACTCCTGTGGGTTGAAATTATAGTATCCCTGTCAGGATCCACTCCTGTGGGTTGAAACAGTTGTTTTAAAAGACTTAACATGAGGATACACTTTATTACAAGGAATTATGTGTGTCCATTGTATAACTTAGATCAAGCGACTTTTTTGTATTAATTGCACTTCATTGTATGTTGTTTGAAATACTGTAAGTATACGTGCTAAGATGACCATATTAGACCCAGGAGGGAGACTTTTGTTGTGTTCGTGGTTTCGGAAATCCCAAGCTTATTTCTGACATATGCTACTTGATTATCTGAAATATATACGTCGTGTTCAAGTCTTCTATCTATTTATAAGATTTTAATACTTAAATGTCATTAACTTACAGTAGCAGATATGTAACACTGGACTTGATAATCGTCAAGGAGAAATCATGCTGGGTAATTTTGAGATCGTAGTCAATGGTGATTTAATTGTACAGAATTCTGCTACTGACATGTGAACAAAAAGATTGCATAACAATATTCAAATTCGCAATTTATATTATTAAATTTATCGGTCGTTGACGATGATATAATTGTATGTAGGCTTTTTTCCCCCTCTCCCATCTCAATCGCAATTACAAATCGAATCTATATACCAAAATAGTGTAAATATTGTATATTTTTTCATAACAATGAACAACTCATGAGTGATTCCGTGTCATAAAATTCCACGATACAGTGTGCAAAGTCGTCAAGAAGCACAACTTCCTAATCAACTGAATTGTTCAGCCAACAAATGACAGTACAGGAATCCGGAAACACAGGAAAGGTGTTAAGTTTAGGTTTTCATATGGGTTCATAAATAGAAGCTGCAGCAACATGTAAAAGTTTTAATTAATTAAATAATATATATCTCGATACTCTAAAAGTCGTAGTAAAGACAGATCTCGGTGGCATTTGCTATATTAGCCTTTAAATATTATGTTCCAAGAACTTGCATATTTCTTTTTCCTTTTGAGAAAGAAATATCATGCAGACCAATAGCCGCATCTTCCTCGGAAGCAAACTGATTTGTTAAACTTCGCTTTTTGACTCCAAATGAACCACAGAACCCTCCTTCCACATGAAATCCACTCCGAAATGAAGAAGGTCCGTAATATAGTCTTGTACACAAAAATGCAATACTCCTAAACACACAAAATTATTATTTCTTTACTTAAAAATTATTTCCTGGTGGGAAAATTGAATCATGTTTTCATGTTTTGCATTCCCGTAAAGCATTTTTCTTTCTCGAAAGTTATTTCCGGCAATTATGTGGATTATGGCATTACTAGTTCCAAAATGTAGTAAACACTATTTCTTTTTGCCTTTTGATAAGACAGGTACTTTAAATATCATTTAAGCTTAGTTCTTGGCTAATTCATTTATTTGCATTTAATATGTATCCCTAAATATGGAATCATGTGGTGTTGAATACAAATAGCTCCAAATCTCCTAAGCTGCAGATGCATCAAATGTTCGCTGTGCATTCTTGCTGAAATTTCAGAGGGTTAAAATTAAGGGAAAAGGCATCCCAAACTTTGAATTAAAAAGACAGATGACATTTTTGTCAAATTCATTTAACTCGTGAACCCGTCTCTAATACTCTTTATTTACTGTAATGGCTCAATTGGCTGGTAAGTTAATCAGCTTGTATACAAATGTATTCTTTATGAAGCCCTTCCTAAATCATTTAAAACGTATGCACAATGAAATGCATGAAAAAGAAAGATTCCATAATCCTTTCAAATATAGACAAAATATTCAGGAGAGCTGTTTCTGATAATTGAAAATTACTGCGGTTTTTTACCCACTTACATAGAATGTGTTCTACAACAAGCATCCATTCAAAATGTAAAAATGGGCGTCTTCATAGTTGTCTAAAATTAAAAAGTACCTTAACCCTATAAATAATATGCATCTATGCTTGATATGAATGTGCTGGTAAAACTCGTCAACGTTTGATTAGCACATATCATGCCAATTTGTCAAAGTCTTCTTCAGCCTCATGATATTTAAATAAATCACGTGGTATTGGAATAATTTCAAATTCAACACTTTAGCTCTTATTCAACTGACTTTCTGCGTTATAAAGCTCGATCCACGATAATCACACTCACTCTTCTAGCCTACAATAGAGCAAGAAACAATTTAAATACACTTTTCAATGTCTCATACTAGATAATATATCTGTTACAGTTTTATCCTTGCTTAGTTTAATCATGACGTTTGTCATCATAGCAAATGGTAAGAATGAAATTGGTTTACGTGATGTTCATTTATTTTCAGCAGGGTTTTAAAACTATGTTTCAAAAATATCTAGGTGCATGGGATGTTATCTTTTATTCGATAAGCAATATAAACAAGTATTTGAAGGGAAAATCTGGGCTAAGTTATAATATGTACTCAATTGGTAGAATTCATTTTATGAATACAGATCGCTATAAGTGAGTTACATGTATATTGTACGTTATGGTATGTCAGTCGCATATATTCTTTTCAGTTATATTTTATACTACCTTTACTTACTGAACATATGAGCATGAGAGTGTGCATTTTTTAATGAACACACCTTTTGTAAAATATAGATAATTTGTTTTCCATCACATTGCACATCACATTAATCCCAGATAAAATATAGATAATTTGTTTTCCATCACATTGCACATCACATTAATCCCAGAGTTTTTAAAAATCTTTATTTTTTTATATTCATAATGCATAAATTTGTAAAATTGTTACTTGATTTTATATATAATTATTACTTACCCATCTTCTAAAACTTTAAAATGTATTAGGAGTGTTGGATTATTCTGTATTATTTACAGTTTTCTGTGTTATGCTATTTGAGGTGCAACATGCATTATCATTCCTTATTGAGTAATTACAACAATAGTAAACGAAGTTTTCCACTGTAACAGATCTCCTTATATATATGCCCCACCCTCGAAACTGAGAAACACAGAAACTGAGGTATACAGTGCCACTATGACTAATCTAATTGTAATTAGATTACATCACATTCTTGTTAGCAAGATATACTGTTACGGAATTAAGTATAATTTTTCTTTTAATAAGTGTATAGTTTATTAGTTTATGATCTCTGTTCTTAGTCTAAACAGCTGTCGTCCTGTAAGTATACATACGGTAGCCTCGATCAATATTTCGAAACCTTAGTCATATCACGTGGTTTTAGAGCGCGGGAAGAGGGTGAACTTCTGACCTAGATTGCATGAGTAAACATTTTGTTATTGATAAAAATGTCAGTTTAGAAGTACTCAAAGCGGAATCACGCATAGATGTTGAAATTTTCAGCCACTCCAGTAGTAAGAATGTTTCTGTCTAACTACATAGATTATACATATCTCGTTCTGTCTAACTACATAGATTATACATATCTCGTTCTGTCTAACTACATAGATTATACATACCTCGTTCTGTCTAACTACATAGATTATACATATCTCGTTCTGTCTAACTACATAGATTATACATATCTCGTTCTGTCTAACTACATAGATTATACATACCTCGTTCTAGAAAATAGAGAGATAATACGATCCGTCAGCTTTATGGGTTTTTTATAAGTAATTCCTTGTACATTTATTGTATTCATACTTTCTCCCCTTGGGTATTCTTCTTAAAAACAGTGAAATAACGTTCTTATTTAAAAACCGGTCGCTATAAAAATTTGTTTTCTTTCTGTGAAAGGATCTTATTCTTCAAATTTTATTGAACTTTGAATATAGTGATTTACGTCTTAAAAATACTTTAATATTGACCACTGCTGCTATTTTGTTGTCTGTTACTAGGTTTTTCCTTATCTATTTAAAGCTCAGTTCATGGCGATTGGAAACATATTACGACATCTGAAATGAAAACGTATGTGCATGCATCCTATCGAAGCAACTGCTACATGGATATATAACGGGGTTACTGGGTCTGCAGAGTAGTAACTATCTTATTTCTAAGAAGGATTTGAGGCATTCTGTAATGCTGAGGTATTTCAAAAGAACCTTATCTATGTATTGTTACGACTAGAGGTAATGTAACAAAAGAAAAGACACAAACAAGCTTTCAAGATTTAAAATACAAATCTTTAATTTCCTAAAATATAAAAATATTTCAACAAACAATCAAAGTGAAAGAATTAAAAATAACTTACAGTATAGAATATCCTTAAAAGTCCTAAATTGTTTTGAAGTTCACTGTTCCGGAAGTTAATCCAAATATTCCGAATGTATGTTCCGAATGAAGTAGCCTTCACTGTGGTAATATGTTGATAGATTAAGTTATATCCAAATAATCCTTGCTAATATGGAATCTCACAAGTTCTAGAAATGTTTCCGATAATTCCACGGTACTAATCCAAAATGCACTGTATTAATATAAATAAATCTCCAAAGAATATTATATCCCACACACAAAATGAACCAATTCGTTTATGACCTCTCTATCCAAATGTAACTATAAAGAATGCCTAAATACAGGATTATTTCCTATAATATAGTTTCTCACTGCGCAAAAACAAAATAAAACTATGTGCGTCTTTGATAAACAACAGGGCATTTCGAAACATTGCAACCCTCTCAGAACCAATCAGAAATAAGGTTATGCGTGATTCCGCTTAGAGTACTTCTAAACTGACATTTTTATCAATAACAAAATGTTTACTCATGGAATCTAGGTCAGAAGTTCACCCTCTTCCCGCGCTCTAAAACCACGTGATATGACTAAGGTATCGAAATATTGATCGAGCCGACAGTATGTATACTCACAGCTGTTTAGACTAAGAACGGAGATCATAAACTAATAAACTATACACTTATTAAAAGAAAAATGATATATAATTCCGTAACAGTATATCTTGCTAACAAGAATGTTTTGTAATCTAATTACAATTAGATTAGTCATAGTGGCACTGTATACCTCAGTTTTTGTGTGTGTATGCATTACCAAATTCAAATAATTTAATAAAATTAACGTTACATCAATACTAACAAAAAGAAGAAGAAGAATGGATGATTATGATTATGTTAACGACGAGGACGACGAAAATGGTCCACATTTAATTGGATTAAAGTGGGAAGCAGACTCGTGGTATAAACTGTTGGACAGGTGGTATTTGTTGCATATAAGGACTATTACCTTAATCAATATAGAAAAAAAAAATTCTTTCGAGGGTGGGGCATATAGATAACGGGATCTGTTGCAGTAGAAAACTTCGTTTACTATTGATGTAATTACTCAATAAGGAATGATAATGCACGTTGCACCTCAAATAGCATAACACAGAAAACTGTAAATAGTACAGAATAATCCAATACTCCTAATACATTTTAAAGTTTTAGAAGATGGGTAAGTAATAATTGTAATAAAGGTGCAGTTTATAAATGTTATAAAGTAGCCGTTATAATTATTGCTTGCACGTGTTACATACGGAAAACGTTGAGACATGTTGTAGATATTCTTTAAAGATTAGATTATACATAAAATGAAATAAAAATCACAAATGTTGTTTGTCATATAGCTAGACATCGGTAGTTTCTTTACATCGTTTTTCTGCAATACTGTAATCAGCAACTATGAAAGGTATCACTGAACAGTACTGAAAATGTTATATACTGCATTTGCTTGTCGAAAATATATTTATTTACCATTTGGTATGCGTGTCTACTCTGTAATAGACCTGGTTACTGCTGAAACTGGTCAAGCGTATGGCGCACAAAATACTATCATGCAATATGAATGTATTCCCGCGCATTGTAATAAAACGAGGTTTAAGAACACGCATTATGTCGCTTCAGTAATCTCTGTGAAAGAAAGTCACTTTTGGGCTTCAAAATTAGTCCAAAGTTCTATTACCATTGAACATAATTTTGTGCTTTTTTATATGCACCCTCGCTCACAGGTGTAAATTCACCATGCTAATGTTCCCTTCGTTACCTTGTTGTTTTAGTGTGCTTTTTTTCTGGGCCGTCACTGCTTTCAGGGATGATTTGGAACAACTGTCACCATCCTTGCCTTTCGGGCACATGAAGACATTACAATTAGGAGTTTGTCTTGTTCCACTCAAGTTTGGAGGGGTATTTACCAAAAGTATACCTTTGCTAGTTGTGCGCACAATTCGACATACTTATGTTTACTTCAATTCTCTTATAGCCAAGGTGCTCAGTTAAATATAGGCCTATAACATTTATTTTCGTAGCCTCCCCCCACCCCACCTATGTACAACATTTTTTTCATTGTGAAAAGTATAAAGGCAGAGGGAAAGCAGTACTTGGACACCAGGTGTCGCTTACGATCTACACTTTTTAGAATCCTTAGGCTTAGGTACCACCTTACTTCATGAAGCTAACACGCCACAGGATTATATGTGATTTATATAATCATTATCTGTCAACCTACACCAAATAATCTGATAAATTAATTAAAACACTTAACCAAACTCCATTACTGCAGTCTAAATGTTGATGACCATTGTTGATTATTGTTGCCCATTATCCTATATCTCAGTCTTCATCTTCACCATCGATGTTATCACTAGGCTCGCAGTTCTCGTGTATGACAGCAAACTGTTACTTCATAGGATTCCGGCACGAGTCTCCACCTTCGCATGTACAGGTTAAGGTACAAAGATGCCTTTGAGATGAAACACTGCATCGAAGTTTTCACTGCGACTTCTTGCAGGTGCATATAATAACCTCAATCAGCTTTAAGAGCAGGGTTATGGGTCAAAAATGTGGGTTCGTTGTTTTTCTTTTTATTTCAGATTCATTTCCAATGGGAGAGGGATATGGCGGATTTGTTTCTAGTTCCATTTTCCACATAAATGTCTGGAAATTTTATCTTTTTATATGGTGCTTAAGACAGCGTAAGGAAGAAGTGATTTATTCTTGAACTATTTTCTTGCGAAGAGCTTTCATCCCAGCTCACTGGCATCGGTTGCGGTGCATATATTTGCAAATTATTGCGTGGAACACAGTTCGAATTTCATTGGTTTATAGCAGGCATGTGCAACTTCCTCCAGGGCGCGGGCAGGATAAGTGAGTTTTAAAGCCACACCCTATGATGTAAATAATCGGATAAAACCAGGTCGAGGGCCGGATCCGTAGGTTGCACATGCCTGGTTTATAGTGACAATATTTCCCAGACTTTAGAGTGACAAACAGTTTTGGATATTTCTTTAAATATGAAAGGTTTTGCCTTCCCCACTGATAAAAATCAACTGGTTTAACGCATCCTGCGAAAGAATGGAGTCCAGGGAGAAGAGAAGAAATCTAGTGCCCAGAGTGTTTGCAAAGTCATCGACTGAGATTTGGACCTTTAAACCAGTTTTGAGCCATATCATAGCATTAATATGCGTGTAGAAACGAACCCACATGACTGCCATGTATGTATCCGCAGACCGGACAATTATATGATTTCGTTCTTCTGCAACATCTGAAGCATGACAACCTACTCTTGTATCAGCCTCTTCCTGGGTGTTGTACAGGATGCTCTAAAGCCACTGATCTAGTGGTATTGATTTGCCTAACCTCGAGACCATTCGTGAAGCCCCCGGCAAGAAAATTTTTTTCCAGGCAACAGCTTTTCAGAGAAAAGAGTTTACCAATTTCCACACAAGATGCGTACCCAAGATGCACTGTGTTTGAAGAAGAAACTTAAAAAAAAAAAACTCTTCCAGTTTTTGGATAGTAGTGTGTCTGAACAATGTATTCGCAGTTCAATGTTGTACAGTCCATGGCGTCTTGAAAGCACAAACGACTTAATAGAACGTTTCACATCATACCGATCAAACATCACATTCACACGATTACACTGACTATCCCTTAAGGGCTTCATTGAAAAATTCATAATTTTCTCACTAAGCTCACCAAAAAGAGAAGCACCAGTGCTTTTATTATCTGGATCATAGTCACTCCATCTAGGATTTATGCAGTCCTCTCCTCGGCATTGAGGTTCAGCCTAGATTGGACTGCTACATATGTTTCTAACTTTGCAAGTAGTGTACGTTTGGATGCTTTTCTAAGAGTGCCATCTGTATGTGTGAAATGGTACGGCTTCGATTGCAAGACAGTTCGAAGATCTACTTCTCGTGTCTTTGCAACTGTAGGTATTCCAGTGAACGACTTTCTATCAGCGTTCAATGCAGTAAGCTTAATGATTGTATAATTCTTTTTTTCAGTTGGAGCTTTATGGGAATCAGGGTCTTCATATTTTCATCAGGTAGTGGATCAAAGAAAGGAATAATGATCTCATTTAGCCGGAATTACACACAGGTTTCCTCCAAGTATCCATGATATTTTGCCCTTCATTTGCTGTTGCTGCGGGTACTAATACACCTGGTGCAATATTCACAAGGCCAGGGTCTTTACCACCGAAAGGATCAGCTATTTTGCCCACAGTCCTTTGCATCTTCTGGACATCATCCTCATCTCGTTGTTGCCTTTTATGAACCAGCTTCTTTATGGACTTGGTCTCTTCGCACGTTTCCTGTCCCGTATGCATCCATGTAAATGGTTGCAGCACATATCGATACACGCTTATGTGCTGTCATAAAAAAAAAATCAAGGTTTCTGGCTATATCCTACTTTACCGTCCTTGGTCTTACTTGTTCTCTTTGCACTCTGTTCCAATACCCACTCAGTGTACACTTGAGAAAATCCTTTTTAGACCTCTTTTACAGGATGGTTTCCATAAAGAAAGTCATTATAGAACACAAGCGCTGTTTCTGGCAATCTGCACATATCTGCAAGGTAGTCGGTAGCCCATTTAGCAAACTTCTTTCGGTCTAAAGTAAAGTAATTTGGGATCATTTGACTGACAACTGTATTGCCCAGAGTCCATCCCTGTCTACTCGTAGGTAGGAGAAAGAATTTAAATCATTTGCAGGTAGTATTGCCAGAAATGTTTTGGACTTTTTTTTATTCATTTCGGCTATAAAACTGCAGATTATTATGAACATGTGTTAGATTTTGAGACAGTTTCTCACCTGCCCATTGGATGTTACCCCGAGATTCTTCATTGCTAAATGTCATACATAACTCATCAGTGGGATGTATTATCTCTGTTTCGGCCTCACCCAGCTGTGGGCGATTCAACCCTCTGGATCAATTGACCAAATTACTTCCATCGAAGTCTGTGCATGACTTCCCAAATGAGCTTGTGAGCGAGAATGGCCCTGTTGTACGACTTTCCATTCGTCACATAAGTTATTGCGTTGCTCCAGAGATACTTAAACCACAAGATTCTCCAAGCCACTACCTGCACCTGCACAAAATGCCAGCGTCAAATGGAATCACCGAGGCGCATGATCACATTATAGAACTCTGCGGGATATCTCAGTTGTCCTAACCATGAGCTGTCATTATATTTTGCACTGTTTTCATAACAGTCTAAAGAGGGCTATATTGGTTCGGGGATTCGGGACACAAGAGGTAATAACCGATATTGGTTGCTTTGTGATATATCTTCGTAACAAATTCAGCATATTCCCACCATCGACCGGAATTGCTTCCTTCCTTGATTCAAGAGACACATCAAAAGCTTTAGCTGACACAGTCTTGCCAGATTCCAGGCAACGTCAAGCTTGCTGGTCTGTTTAACAGCCGTAGCATCAGTGTACCATTCTTTTGATACGTGTCCAATTAAATCTTACGCAAATGGTCGCCATTCATGAGGAATGAATTAAAAATATTATTTGCTCATTTGCCCAAGTTTGCAATGATCTACGTGATGGCTTCCTGTTACAGGGTGCTTCGGCTTTCCTATCACGAAAACTGTCTTCGTTAGCCTTTGATGCAGTACAACAGTTATTGCATACGTTGTGTTTTTCCCATCTGTGGTGTCGTCATTCAAATGTAGATCATTCGCGGCAGCATGAATGAAATAATGGGGGTTTATGTTAGCAGGAATAACCACATTATAATTGTGTCTGTCTTCTTAGATTGATTGTTATCAAGAGAGATGTATATGCATTCAACCGTATCATAACTACAGCAGCACACGAACCTGTTGTGCACTGTAATGGTCTGTATATTTTATATCTATTGTCGAATGCTCATGGCTAAGCCAACATATTTAGGCGTATGGACTGTGCCTCTTGAACCTACTTACATATTTCTTCTCAGAATCAATCATAAATTTCAAAATGTTATAAATATTATTTGGAACCAAGGCAGTTGCCTTTTTCATATCGTCAACCGTCTACATTTTAAAATTGAAGCTTCCACATGTCTTTAAAAATCAGAACACAAAATCTCAACTGCATGGTGCAGTACGTGTTAGTATTGGACCACCATTTACTGTAAGACGCAGATCACTTTCGATATGTTCGAGGTCGACTTTTGCTTGGTTTAGATGTAAGAGCGATTGCATTACCTGGCCTAATGTTATACGACTGCCGAATATGACAACTGACTTGAAAGGGTAATTGGATCCTTACAGGACTACTTTGTCACTACAGTAGTTATGAAACCTCTTCTTTAGCGTTTCGCTTCTATAGTTGTCACTACCTGGTGTTATATCACATAAGAGTTGATTGAAAGAAAAGAGTAGGCATAATATTGAAAAGGCTGCCATTTCTTCCATTAGAAGACGGTCTTTGTCATGTATTATTAATTCAAGCTCTTCGTCATACTGGTTTTCGTCAGAATTTTCTTTTTAGTGACGACATCCGAGATATGTTTCTTTGGTTGGTGAAGTTCATGTAGCATAATCTATCGTACTTATCCACGGCAGCAATAAGGTCTTCCACACGAATGTAATGTAGAATGGCACTGTCTTTCCTATCTTCTGCAACTGCCAGCAATGACCCACTCGCTGTATGGGTTAATATCTGAGAATGTGTGCCATCTCCTTTATGGTAGACTTGTTGGCAAATAACACAATTGTTATCCCAATCTTCTCAGACATTGGCAGTTTTTCTTGCCTTCACTGAATAAATGTATACATCATCCCTCCTAGTTGTGCTTTGCTTTTCAAATCTTATCTTACCCTGTCTTCTTTTATTAAAAAGTGTTCAGCATTAGTTTTGCTTGCATAAACTTTATAGAATTAATGTGCCACTGAGCCTTGCTGTCTAATTCTGAAAGATATGACTCAATCTTACGGAAAACGTCATTACTGCGCTGCCTTGCAACCCGCTGAAATGAATAGAATAGCTGCTAGATAACTTGGCTTTCATTGCAGATGGCAAGATATGTATTGTTGCATACGAAAAGCTACTATTGGATGTCAATGATAATCATGCTTCTAAAAAGCAAAAATGTCCCCTAAAGACACACCTCCCTATATGAACTTAGAAAAGTCATATATATATATATATATATATATATATATATATATATATATATATATATATATATATATATATATATATATATATATATATATATATATATATATAAAGCGTATGGCATATAACACATTTAAAACATAAAACTCAACCACTCTTGGAAACTTACAACAAAAGGGAAATTTTATCCCTGAGTTCAGAAGACAATCTATTCAACTTAGTTTCTTTGAAAGGTGTAGTAGTGGCCCAAAATCTAAGGAGTTTTTACATGGCCAACCATTAAACCCTTGTCATCAATAAAAAAAATAACAGTTCAGACTGTAACATCATTTTGATGGATGAGGATGCCCCGATTACTGACCAGTACTTAATTAACATTGCAAACACTATTGAATCAAACGAACTTGCCTACAACTCTGCTAATCACCCTAGCATACAAGCTATTCATGACAATCAACCACCTAAATTATGCCAAACTCTTAAACTGAAATTTGTAGTGCCAGAAAAAGTTTTCAAATTATGAAATGCTTTGATACACAGAAATCTACCGTTGTTGACAACACACATCCTAAAGTTCTCAAATTGTGTACACCAGTTTTATGCTCAGAAATTAGTATACTCTTTAATACTTGTATTGACCAAGTGAAACTTCCAGATCGTCTTAAACAAGTACAGATAACCTCAATCTACAAATAATCTGATCCTATGGATACAAACCAGTCAGTATTTTACCATGCAGTTCCAACATTTTTGGAAGGCTTCTATGTAATCAGAATCAATTGCATTTGATATTTTTAATAATTGTATAACAGCTTTTAGACAAAGGTATGGATCTCAAACCACACTACTCCAACTAGTGGCGGACTGGAGTGTCGCCCTGGACTATGGATCCATTGTTGGGTGCAATCCTTTCCAAGGACTTTGAGAGTCTTCCGCACAGCCTAATCATTGAAAAAATGAAAATTTTAAACATTGATCAGAACTCAGTCAAACTAATTGGCAATTATTTGTCTAACCAAAAGCAGTGTGTTAAACTGTGATCCTGATATAGTAACTGGTAAAAAAACCTTCAAAGGGCTGATGCAAGGCTCAGTATTGGGACCTCTCATATTTAATATCTTTATAAATGACATGTTCAACTTTACTCAACAAACAACACAGTATATCTACGCTGATGATAACACAATATTTTACATTCATAAAGATCCAAATGATCTCAAATCTGTTTTATAAAATGAGAGCAAGATGCTAGCTAGATGTCAATGGTATGCAAGCCGTTCATCAGCAATTCCAAGCCATTGTTCTTGGCAAACGTACGGAACAAAATCTCTAATTTCACCCTAGAGAACCATGAAATACCATATGAGGACTGTGTGAAACTCCTTGGAGCAGATATTGACTCTAACCTAAATTGTATCAACCACTTATCCTAGATACGTCAAAAGGCAATTAAACGTCTTGCAGTCATTAGTTATTCATTAATATTAAGATAATGATCTACATATGCTTTATTAGGTCAAACTTTTTTTATTGTCCCCTTATTTGGCACTTCCGTAGCAAATCAAATTCTGTCAAAATGAAGAAAAGCATACAGTATATGGTATCAAAATTAAAAAAGCAAATATTCCAACTTTACATATTAGTAGATTAAGTCACATGGCAACTGAAGTATATAAGACACAAGAAAACACCTAATGAATTGCATAATATGGTCGCATTCATAGACTGCAACTATAGTCTTAGAGAACAAAATCTGGCAACAATACCAATGATAAAGACCACAAGGTACGGTAAACTTTCTTTAAATTCGACTCTCTCAGAGTCTGGACGATTTGGACACGAGCAGGACCTCACTGTAAGTGTACTTTGTGTCGTTTTATTTAGGAGTTTTTTTATTTATTTACTTAGGATTTTAGTTTAAATTTTAACTTGTAGCGCCATGATTTCCTCATATCTTAATTGATAAATCTGGCCCTTGCATTTTAGTTAAAAACGTGTGACATTACTTATCCAAATTTGCATATGTATGCCTTCTGTGATGTATCATACATGTACATACTTTTAGAATTTAAAAAAATGTGCATGGCATGCTGTATATTGTTGTTTTGTCTTAAAGCTGTTGCTACTGTTGGCATTGTAATGTTTCTGATCTGTATTGTTTTATTGTAAAAAATGTAATATATGTGTACCTGTCCGTTGAAATATGTAGTATTTGTTTTATGTCACGTCGGTAAAATAGCTCGTCAAGAGATAGTGTTTTATGTCACGTCGGTAAAATAGCTCGTCAAGATATAGTGTTTTATGTCATGTCGGTAAAATAGCTCGTCAAGAGATAGTGTTTTATGTCACGTCGGTAAAATAGTTCGTCAAGAGATAGTGTTTTATGTTACCCAGGCTACCGACGTTAAATAAAATTTCTTGTATCGTTCTGCATCCGCCATGTTCTTTTCGATGTATAATATTTTATTTTGCGAATACAATTACATTTCAGCAAGAAACGCACACCACCTCCTACTTTAACAGACGACTTCTCTCTATTTCTTGCTCTCTTCTTATCAATTATTTATTACTTTACCTATTCCCCTAAAAAAAATAAAAAAAATAATTGACTATAAAAACTGAATCAAGTTACGTAACCAACTACCTAACTAGGTGACTAACTGCCTACTAGCTATGACATGGTTTACTTGTTGATAGTCAGTGCCCAGCAAGTATAGAACATAAAGGTTGTCCGCATAAGTTATATCTGGAGTAATTTTTAGAACAATCTGAACATCGTTATAAGAATAACATTTTTCTACGCTCAATCTTTCTTACCTTATATATAACCTGTCTAATATTATATTCCATTTAAATACTGAATGAATGTTGTCCTCAAAATTTATAGAAAAGTGATGCAGCTTAGTAGGTGTTTAAATAGGCTCATATCTACAACAAAAAACTTCTTGAGATAGACACATACCATCATATTATGTTTCCGGAGATATGAAGCAATTCAAACACGTTTGTGATGACTTCACGACTTTTTTCCAATTTGTGGCAGAGTAACCCCATCTATTATTAAATGTCCATAAAATAATCTCTTGTGTCGATACAGAATGACACCTACGCTATTTTTCTCTACATACCCCTAGATATCAAATTGAATTGGTTGTGAAATGTTATATGAATGGTGGGGGTGGGGATGATGCAACGTTTGAAATATTTCTGACCTGAGCTCCTAGACAATTAATATTAAGCTGTAGGGCTAGGGATGTTGATAAATGCATACAGCTGGCATTTAGAAACATTAGCAAACACTAATGGCAAAGACGAATTCATTTTAAATTGAGAACTGAATTTCAAAGATCATAAATATCTCAACTACTCAGAATTCATGCATTTAATTAAAATTATGTCGCTTATTATATAACTAAGTCTAAATGGTGTACTTTTACACCAAAGGTGGCGAGTTAATTGGTGTAGAAGCAGATGGGAGAATATGGTAGAATCATTGTAATACGCATTTGAAGTCTATTACAGCGTCATTTTTCATGCCAATCGTTTTCCTTTTTAACTTTTCATTGGCTGTCAATATTTTTCAGTCTTGAGGTCTGATTAATTAGATAAACGGTCAAATATAGTTTTCCTTCATCCGTTTTACTTATCATATCAAATATTCGTGAAAATCACTTTAAATTGATAACATTCTATAAAACGTCTGCTGTTTTATATCTTGACATAAACATGGCTATTCAGAATAAAAGTAATGGCTAGAAAAACAAAACAAAACTAAATTATGTATAATCTCTATGTGATTCGTTGTGCTGGAATCTGAAAGACACAATATAGATGTACTTCCATGTTGTTGTCAAACTGTAACGGTCAGCAGTTTCCAGTTGACTTCTGGATTTTAGTTCTTAGCACATTCTACACTGAGTTTAGGTAATCATTGTATAACTAATTTATGTAAAAATCAGATTTAAACTTGGCAATTAGAATTCACATCAGAGAAGGCATGTTCTTTTCAACTTTGGCTTGTACATGTGATCTTCATTTAGTAATCTTCATGCATCTACATTAAATTATTCTTAAGTGACAATTTTCATAAGATTGAGCCATTTTGTAAGTGTGATGAGCCATTTAGGATATTAAACAGCACCTGTTCCAAACATCATTGCAGGAATAGCAAGTCTTTATAGATCATTAAAATTAGTCCGAAGGTAAATGAAATTGGAATTTTATACAATCCTTCCCAAATTTCACTTAAGATGTGCTTTCAGTTGCAAAAATTCTACTTCATTGTTTTTCTAGGATAAACAAGAGAGAAAGAATAGTACCTTTAAACAATATTTTAAACTTTATTAATGACGATAGCCAATAATAGTGTTGACCTTATTACCAGTAAGCAAGAAATAATTAATACCAAATAAATAGCAGTCGATATATTAAACTCAATCAACTGAACGCATGGTATATCATAGAAAAATGTAATTGATATGCCTTTATGTGGTATTTTTGCCTTTTTAAAGCGAGTTTATAGATGGCTGATTCTCTAATTAATACAATCATATGTTACCAACTGAATAATGAAACAATCTGGCTGGAAAAGAAACCAGTTTCAATCGATTGCCCTATGTACAAATTGCCCGTGTAAACCCATCAAGAACTGGTGCACAATAAGCAGACAATCGTTAATCAGCTAACTACAAAGTTGTCACTTTTTGTCAACCGTCTTCGGATATCAGTCTCCAAACTATTTCACAAGCCATATAAGTGAAAGAGGCACATGTCATTTAAAATCAACAGTTAAAAAGTCGTCTAAACGAAGCATAAATCAACAGTCAAAAGTCGTCTAAACGAAGCATAAATCAACAGTAAAAAGTCGTCTAAACGAGGCACGAGTCAACAGTCAAAAGTCGTCTAAACGAAGCATTAATCAACAGTAAAAAGTCGTCTAAACGAAGCATGACTCAACAGTCGAAAGTCGTCTAAACGAAGCATAAAACTCTGCTTTTGTGTGACCATTATCAGTTAGAAAAAGATAGTTTCAAGCTTCCAACCATACCCACTCTCCACTCAGAGTAATTAAAACAAACCTTAATTAGTTAGCTTACTGTTTCTGAAAAGAGGCTGCATATGTATCCTATAATTTTTTACCACTAATTAAATAAGATTGTATCATCGTTTAAGGGAAACTGGACACTTTCGACCTCAATCGGCCATCAAAATGTTAGATGTTTAAGATGTGTAATCGGGTCAAACATTGACCAAAGTAAGGAAAACACCCATAAAACTCACGAAATCGATTGCTTCTGCACCTGGACTTCTCGCAAATGTTCTGATTACATTTATCGTGTTCCTCCCGGCGCTATTTTACAGGCAGCCAATTCACAGTCCTGTAATAACAGAAGCAATGGTCTGTTTAGTTAACTGATGGACTTATCTTGATATTCTGCTATAAAAATTACCCAGTCACTTAACCTTGCCAGCAGATTTCCCAACATTAAGCACCTTGCCTTGATGATATATTACTTTTATTGCTATGAAAGAAGCCATTATTTGGTTTCCATGGGAAAGAATGAAAACGTTGTATCATAAAACCGAGTAGTTACACATATACAACTGTTTTTTCTGCTTCATGTCCTAACAGAAGTAGAATTCAAAATTACACTGTTTTTAATCTTTGCTATATGCTTGTATGAAAAGAAACTTCCATATATTATAAATATCAACATTGTTGGTTTGTACATCTTTGGGATATCCCTGATTTTCATCCGAATTGTCCCGATTGTTTAACTATTAACCGTACTATGATCAATCGCGTTAGGTTGAAATTTTGCCGTTTTTCTTACTAAGCTGCTTAAGTCATGAAAATAAAAACCTTTTCTACATTTTCTCTCATATTGTGATTATCAGACAGATATACTTGAATATCTACACGAGCCTCTATTTAAATAATACGTTATGTTTATATTTGATGTGCACATAGAACCCTGCTCTTCACCCACAAAATCAGTTTGCTCCAGGAGGGAGGTAGTCTTTTAAGCATCTCTGTCAGCTTAAAAAGACTGTTTAAGATACTAGTTTTCCAAAACAAAGAAATAAATATGTAAACAACTGACAACGCACAGTGCAAAACTGTTTTTTTTCACTAGCCTTAGCATTTTAGAATCTCACTGAGTCTTTGTCGAACGCAATTACAAAACAGAGACAAACAAAACAAACAATACACAGAAAAGAAAGCGTTGACTTTACAAAACTTTACATGACTATGTCTAATGGAAGTATTGTTTGAAAACTTTAGATGTCGCGTATTCTGATGATACATAGTTGGTACCTCGTTAGTACTGGAGGGGCAAAAGCGCCATCTATTTTCCTAATGTAAAGTGGTATAACCGTAGATTATATCCCGGATAATTCATTTTTTCTGTAAAGCCGGTAATAACAACAAGACTAATAATGAAATCATCAAAACACACGCACACACACATAATGCGAATAGAGAAATAAATGAACAAATTACTTAATTGAAAAATAGTACCCATATTTTGGGTAGAGTCCTCGACAAGGACTCTATCTCCGGGTGAGAGGAAGACTCACGAACTCGATGATCGTACCTTGAGTTGTGTGGGTCCGCATCTGTGAGCTTCTCTCATTGCGACTCAATATACAAACTTAAGTCGGAGTTTCATTTACTGGACATAAGTATGATGGCTTTGAGGGTCTTCTTCTTCCCGATTCAGACCAAGAAACGCGTCTGCAGTAATACTGATGCTTCCCAAACACGAGGTAGTGGGGAGAATGTCCAGAGCTCTCATGCTTTGTTGAGTTGTAAGCATGCACAAGTGGAGGTAAATATGATTTTCAGTCTGTCCTTTTCTATTATTCAAGCGTTTATAGCATGTTTAGCTAAGATTCCCGAGTACCCATAATTTGAAATACTTAAACAATTTAGTTCTCTATATGACGAAAGTTAATGATTCCATATGAACAAGTATGGTTGTACATTATAGACCTTTCCATTATACAGTTCCTCCATATTTACCTCCCCCTGTCCGCTACATGTCTCTACACGCGTCCGCCATTAAGATACTGGCTACGTTCGTTCGTTGTATTAACGACGTGTTCGGCCATTCGGCCATTTACGTCGATCATGAGAGTGCTACCACTACCTCCCAGCTAAAAATCTTTCGTTATGGGAGCTAACCGATTCTATGTATGCCTGGCACGAGAAAGACTGAATAAAACCGGACACGCCGAAAACACTTCCATATTCCTTTCTTGCTCTAAATCAGTTTTATTTCTGCATAAATCTTCGAATGCGTACTATCAAACACTTGAGTAAACCGTGACATCACTATTTAAGTAAACAAAACAACAACAACAACAACAACAGCAACAAAAATACACATTAATCAGGACACTTGTGTTTACAAAATTAAGGTCTATATTTCTGAAAAAGTATCTCGCAGGAAAATTGTGAAATTACTATCCATTTAATTTAAATGGAGTAAGAAATTTAATGTAAAAGAAGTCAAATTTTAACTTACAGAGAAATTTTAAAAATTTGGGTAATTATCTGTAAAAGAAAAAGAGACCGAAAAAATTTCCAAGTAATTGGAAAACATCATTTCATATATTTGATGGTTTCGTTGTTTACCTCTTTGATCTGTAGTCACAAACTAAGTACTTATGGGCATTATTAATACTTCTCTTCTTTTCTGGATAACTGATAGAAAAACACTGCCTATAATAGAATATTTTTAAATGTCGGCTTATTTTTATAATATAAGTAGTTTGTGGAGGAAATGAAATATTTCTTTCACAATGTTTATGATAAGTAAATAAGTCAATAATCACTTTTATAATTACTCAGGAAAGGATCGTACAGATGTCTTTGATAGGCAAAATTGTTTATAGTTTATATGTCTTCAGGAAATTTTCCTATTTGTCATTCTATCGATATAGTGAATATAATTTTATTTATTTATTGATTAACTATTGTAATAATTTGTTGAAATTAATAGTTATTTAATTAATTTATGTGTGTGTTTATTTATCGGTATATGTAATTCACTCATGCACCTACTTATGTGATATATGAGAATTAGCAAAAGAAACAATACGTTAACGAAAATGAAGGTACGAAAAGTATTACCTATTTTAGCTGGCGTGAGTATTAGGGGCCCAGAAAAGTATTACCTATTTTAGCTGGCGTGAGTATTAGGGGCCCAGAAAAGTATTACCTATTTTAGCTGGCGTGAGTATTAGGGGCCCAGAAAAGTATTACCTATTTTAGCTGGCGTGAGTATTAGGGGTCCAAAAATAAAAAGTTTCTTTTGAAGGCAATTTGAAATAATTAGTTAAATAATCAAAATTTTGAACTATGAAATAAATCACTGAGGAAAATATTAATGATTCCATGAATTATAGCCTCTGGATTCAAACAAACTATTTATATACGAAATTACACAGGAAAAGGTTTAAATTATAACAACAATCAAGCCTTAGGGTACACAGTTCACCAAATTTTTTTTCTCACAGCTATGTGTTGTTAACCTGAATGCTTGTGCAAATGAATGATGTTTACATTAAATGTGTACGAATATAGCTTTCACAGTACCAAGCACTGTGCGATATCGGTACCGTAATGGCCGAATGTCACGTGATGGAAAGGTCTGTAGGAAAGGAAGATATATTTATAAACGCCAAGTTGGAGTATGGATTGAAGATTCTCAGAATATATATATATATATATATATATATATATATATATATATATATATATATATATATATATATATATATATATATATATATATATAAAGAGGAGAATGAAAAATAGGGAAAGAGTTGGAGATTCGCATTAATCTATATTATTACTCCTTTATATCAAAATGTTCACATTATTTAGCAACTCAATCAATTTATGTATACTCATTCTCTAGTAAATTTAGAGGGAATATACTTCTTCGAATTTCTGAATAGTATGGACATTCCAAAACAAAATAACATTCATCTTCTGAAAAGTTACAAAAAATTACATAATATTTTTTTTTAAAGAACTAGGTATAGGTTTATTTCGATAGATTCCTGAACATTAAACAATGGAAAACATTTTTTTTTTAAAGAGCAAAACGTTCTCAAACACGGACGCAATAATGATTACTAATACAAAGGAACTTGGAGATGCCGGTTTTGGTCCCGAATTATTAGAAATGGACACCCGCGAATCGGCTTGCCCAGAGAAAGGCGCGTCGTTTCCGTAAAGCACTGCAACTTAAGCGGTGTTCGGTGCACGCCCGTTGGCCCCTGAACATTCGATGCAGGTAAACAATCAAAAAGTGAACAGAGTTAACTCTAGTCTGACACCCACCCAACCCCAAATTATTCATAGAGTCCGATTGTTCATATTTGTTTTAAAAACTTCTTTGATTATATCTTCTCCATGTAAGAGTAAAAAACTACTCAACAGACAATGTATCCGAGGCATTTGCATATAAGGCTTACAACTTTCCCATCAATACATGTTAGCTTTAGTCCCTTGTATATACATGTTAGCTTTAGTCCCTTGTATATACATGTTAGCTTTAGTCCCTTGTATATACATGTTAGCTTTAGTCCCTTGTATATACATGTTAGCTTTAGTCCCTTGTATATACATGTTAGCTTTAGTCCCTTGTATATACATGTCAGCTTTAGTCCCTTGTATATACATGTTAGCTTTAGTCCCTTGTATATACATGTTAGCTTTAGTCCCTTGTATATACATGTTAGCTTTAGTCCCTTGTATATACATGTTAGCTTTAGTCCCTTGTATATACATGTCAGCTTTAGTCCCTTGTATATACATGTTAGCTTTAGTCCCTTGTATATACAACGTCTTTTATAATGATGCCAGCCGTTGTTCTTGTTTTACATATAATTCCTTCTGGCAGACTTGATGTAAGATATTTTTTGTCGTTTGATACTATCATCTCTTGCAATAGTAAATATTATTTTCGTTGGTGATATCTTCATATAATAATTCATGTTGCAGACTCGTATACTGCTATTATATCTTTGGTACTGGCTCATTACGTAGACTGCTTCCATTTAATGTGTGTGCCTGTAATTATTTATGATTAATACTTAATTTTTTTTATAACATCGCAGATATTTGTGTTCTTGTTCATGTTACATATTGATTTCCTGCTTTATCTCAGGTCTCAGTCTCTGCTGGAGGCTGCTTCCAAAACTTCATTTGTACACCATGGCATAATGATGACGTATGTTGATCTAGGTGCACCTGTGTCCAGCATTAAAAATTCAGACTGTCATTTACAAGGGAAATTGAGGAGCATTATTACTTAAGGGTAAACAGTTAGAAAGAGCAGCGATTATCAAGCAAGATTCAAATCATTTAGTAATCAACATATCATAACGCTTATCTGTTGTTTGGAGACTGATGGAGACTGGGCCATCCTGACCATATAGTCGAACAAGGCCGTCGCCCAGGAAGCCAGGCTTTAAGAGGAGCCAAATTAGACGGTATGGGGCGCCAAATTAGACGGAACTGAATTTTTTGCATAGTTCACCTAGGGCGCCAAAAATCCTTGGGCTGGCCCTGGATGGAGAACCTAATTGGATTCCCTATTTATGTATTGTATAAGTTACCTCCCTTCTCGCAGAGGATTGACTCCCCATGGTATGTATTTTACTATACAGTATATAACTGAATGAGCACTTTTATGAGTTCATACCGATTGTAAAGAAATAGTTTTAAATTAATTCACGTAATTTGTGTGTTTATATAAAATAGAACTATGTATTTTTTTATCATAACTATTTTCATCTAAAATGAATAAAGAGTTCATA
This sequence comes from Margaritifera margaritifera, assembly GCA_029931535.1. Lineage (NCBI taxonomy): Eukaryota > Metazoa > Mollusca > Bivalvia > Unionida > Margaritiferidae > Margaritifera > Margaritifera margaritifera. The sequence goes on from JAQPZY010001606.1 coordinate 3,194,559, forward strand.
TGTTTTTACAATAAATTATTATCGAAATATCTACTGTGGGGAGATTACTGCTTCATAGGAAGGGAAACAACTTTTATGATGCTAAAAGAGTCAATTGGGGGAATGAAATACAATATAACTGTAAACCTTTTATTGATGGTAATTAAAACATATGCTCTGAAAGAAGTTAAAGTCACGTGCACTGTATTTTCATTTAATTTTATATTTTATAAGTATAGAATTATAAACAAAATCAAAAACAATTTCAAAATAATCAAATTATTCGCAAATATCTATGCTAAAAATAAACACAAGCTTGCAAGCTAAAATAAGTAGAAGTATAATTCCTACTTTTCTAAAATGATGAAAAGGTAGTAAGACCAGTTTCTGACATTCTTACAATTCTTTGCGAAGGAAATTTGAAGACATTTTTTCGGACCAGTAAAGAGAGATCATCACTCATCATAGCTCAGCAAATTGCACTACACTGCACGGGCACAAACGAGAAAGGAATTTTGTTGCACAAGACAGGCTTGGGTAGCCTAAGTCTCTTCTAGTATCAACATTCCGTGCCAAGGAGAGGTATTATATCGTAATTATTTAAATTAATATTCTTTTTGTTGTTTCTAAATCTTATTTTTACAATTTCTTTCTTTTTTCACTCCAAATTTTAACGTTTTCCAAGTCATATTTCATATTTATTTCACACATCTTAAATTGGAAGGGAGAAAGTTGGAAAGTGTTTTTGACACAGATATAGAAATGGTGGCAGAAAATAGGATTCTCTTTGCCCACCGCCAACCAAGTCCAGCAGACATAATGCAAACCATAGTGGCAAGAGGAGTAGGAGTAGATAATATTTCCGCCCTTCAAAGTGGAGGACACGGGAGATATTATCTGTGTGCAAAAGGAGGAACACAAATATTCCCGAATGGAATAACTCTAGAAGTGAAGGGGAAGAACGTCCAAGTGGCTAAAGCCCCCCCCCCCCCGAAAGTTTAATAGAGAAGAAGTGGGTTGATGTCATTTTTCTGGACTCCCCATAGAAATTCCAACGCAGGAACTTAAAAGGGATGAAAATTAAAAAAAAGTAATAAAAAAATATGTTGTCCCCAATCTGGGGATACCCAAATATCACTACATGAGTGAGAATAATAACTGTGAACGTTGGTGATGCCAAGAAACTCCAAACGTTCTTCTATGTAATCGGCTTCTTGGTGAAATCATGGTACAGAGGGTGGATCTATCACCGCCCATGTACAACATGCCAACAAACTGGGCACATGCCCAGAGACTGCAAAAACCCCAACATCAAAGCCAGGACGGAAACATATGTCGCAAAAGGCATCTACCGTAATAGGAGAGTTTCAGGTGGAAGCGGCAATGGACGCAATACAGAATCCTGAACATGAGCTTGAAAACGAACAAGAAACAAGTACAAAAGACAATGAACCGGGGGGTGGGGGAACTAAAATAGATAAAACCAGAAGAATTGGAATGGGACAACTATGATATTGAAAAGAAAGACGATACCTCATTCCAAGAACAGGGGGCAAAGAAAAAAAAAAAGAAAAAAAAAAAAAGGAAAAACAAGACAAGACAAAGAAAAGTTCACCAATTTTGGTGGACCAAAATAAAGCACCCTTTTATATCTTAAAGGAGCCAAACTTCTCAAATGTAGTAGTATAGAGAGACTAACCTCACAGGAGGCATACAAACAACAGAAATAGAGATAGAGACTGAAGAACAATATGTCCATATTACTATGGGCGAGGAGGAACAGACGCAGGAAGGAAACAATTCTACTACGTCAACTCCCATACCAACACAAAAAAGAAAGCGAAGGAATACCACGTCGTGTGAATGGACGTCCAAGAAAGACTTGGACGAAATGATAAATCAACAGCGATCCTCACAAAGAGTGAAGGGAACATCCTTGCCAAGATCCCTAACTCCAGGGACAACGGGAACAAAATAAATAAATAAATAAATAAATACACAAAAATTTCTCTAGCTAGATCAGTATAAAAAAAAAAAAACTTAAGCAACAAAGCCAAACAGAAGGTACAGAGTCAAGAATAAATGATACTCAATAAACAATATAAGTATAATACAACAACAATGTAGAATAAATATTACATTGTTCAAAGATACCATGGAGGCCATAAAACTCCGAGTGGTGTCTTTGAATACAAATGGAACCAAAAATAAAATAAAAGATATACAGGACCTATCCAAAACTATGATGTAATATTAATACAAGAAACTCATATTTTAGATAAAAATATTATTCAACAGATGGAGGAAACGTTAAATGCAGTAGTTATAGCTAGCAATAATATTAATGAACTAAAATCAGGTGAAGCAATAATATTAAAAAATGTCGCTCTAAAATTATCAGGGGACATCATACCAGTCATGGAGATTTTCAAAGGTCGACTAATACATATAAAAATCAATGGATGACACATAATAAATGTTTGTCTGCCGTCTGGTTTTAACAAAAAGAAAATAGAGGTTTATACAAAATCTCACAGAATACGTACAACAGTACTCTACGGAAAACATCATCATAGGAGGAGATTACAATTGTGTGGATGAATATATAGATAGAAGCAAAGGCTTCAATCATGATGATAAGACACTAGAAGATCCAAAAAAAAAACTGTATAGATAGGAATAAAATAAAAGATATACATAGAAAAATACATAAGGATAAGATAGAATATACCTATAGATAAGGAAATAATAAGGGGAGTAGACTTGATAAATATTATATATCAGAAATAGGAAAAAAATTGGTACAGTCATGTACAATTCACGAAATAAATATATCTGATCACAACCCGGTGAGTATATCTATAAATATGGAAAACAGAAGAAACTGGGGACAGGGTTTCTGGAAAATAAAAACTCAATTTTAGAGGATGGAGAATGCTCAGAAACAATAAAAACAATGTTACAACATTTTATAATGAAAGAGAGCATAGATATTTTATGAGAATGGGAAAATTTAAAAAGGAAATAAGAAAAACAACCAAGGAATACTATAATATGAAACAAAAAACAACAACAGGTGATGGAAAAGAAATGTAGTATAATTTTAAGTAGCAAGGAGACAGCAGAAGAGGAAAAAGATAAAGCCAGAGAACAATACAATAAATTACAAGAATAAAAATTACAGGAACACAAGTTAGAGCAGAAAAATGTACACACATGTGTACTAAAGCGCCAGGAATATATAGAAGAGAAGATCTAAGAAGGGGAAATAAAAAAAATATGGAAATCTTAAAGAAAAATAACATAACATGTACCAAGTGTGAAGACATAATGAGAGAAATTCGTGATTTTTATAGAGATTTATACAACAGTCAAAGTATTTCACAGGAAGAAATGGAAAGCTACTGCAATAATGTGAACTTTACACAAATCTCGGAGGAATCCAAAACAAAATGTGAAAACTTTATAACAGCAGAGGAAATACAACAATCCATAATACAGGTCAATAAAGGGTAGTCGCCTGGATCAGACTGCCTATCCTCAGACTTCTATAAACAATTTCAATATTATATCATTCCAATATTAGAATTTGTATATAACAATATTTGTATAAATAACAAAATGACCATATAAATGAAAAAGGGATAATTACACTAATCTATAAAGTGAAAGGGGAAATAGAAAATCTAAAGAACTGGAGACCAATCTCACTCCTAACTACAGATTATAAAATATTAAGTAAGATTTTAGCAAATAGATTAAAAACATGCATGGGAAAACTAATAAACATTAATCAAAGTTGCGGGGAGGGGGGAAGACACATTACAAATAATACCTTAACTATAACAAGAGCAATAGAATATATAAAATACAGGGGTGAGAAAGGAGTAATGATACTATCGATCACGAGAAAGCTTTTGACCGTAAATTAAAATTAAAATATTGTATAAAAATATGACCTCCATAGTTCAAATACATGGTGCAAAAACCAAACGTTTTAACACAGAGAGGTCTGTAAGACGGGGATGTTCCCTGTCTATGCTATTATATGTGTGGTCTGGAAAAAATAGGCTGGAATCAAAACAACGGTCGCACAAAGTCAAATATATAAAAACTTACACGACGTATGGCTAACTTGAGAAACGGCTTTTAACAGACACACGATCAGACGAATACCAGTATGTCCACTGTGTCATAAAAATATGTATTCCAAAAAGCAAGTAATGCTGTATTGCAAAGAAGAGAAAATAGAAAGAAAATACAAGACAAATATGTCAATTTTCAAGATAAAAATATTTTATACGCAAATAATATAAATAACGGAAAGAGCAATTACAAATTATATCACAAATATAATGATAATGTGTGGTACTATAACAAAGGCAGAGTACTTATTTACTAACAATACGCAACAAGAATGGCACGGGACGTCCGGAAGAAGAAGTGAAAGAAAGAAAATGAAAAGAAGGACATATGCTCGAACAAGTTTAGATAGAAGATTTGTGCAAAACTTTAGACCAAAATGAAATCAACACGGTAAAAATGAACTGAACAATACACAAGTTAAAAAGGTGTTGATTTCTTAGAGGAGCAAAGTACAACCACTGTAGGGAGAGGATTCAGTAGGCCTTCCCACTAGGGGGTAGGTTTGCGGATACGGACGACCTGGATTCAACTCTCTTAAATGTTCAAAATGCCAACCTCAACAAAAACGGACTCTACCTAATAATAGTACCAATAACAACATGGAACACACACTGAGAATATAAAGATAAAGTCCATTGTGGGAATTTTTTCACTTCTCTAATTAATATCTGAATGAGGGGATGACGGGAGCTCCAAACATCCCAACAGTCAGAAAGATACAGGCTCACATAAGGGGATAAGTACAACAACAAATATATATATATATATATATATATATATATATATATATATATATATATATATATATATATATATATATATATATATATAATGACTATATATGTTAGCAAATGTCAAAATAATAAGACTAATACAAATACTAAAAAGGGTTGGTGGGTGGGGCTAATATTATAAGAAAAAAGCTAACATCGATGTAACAAACACATGAGTATATCCAGTAATACAGACGGGTAACGGCAACCATGCAACCTGGGAAGTATCGGGTGTAGATAATGCATTGCTATGCTACGTGGCTAACACGAGGTAGACAGGCCTGCATAGGATCCACGGAACATGGACAAGCAATACAGATATATAAGGAGAAAACAATACGAATAAAAACAATACTAACAAATATTTCCCTGATATATATATATATATATATATATATATATATATATATATATATATATATATATATATACACATGAACTGAACACCAATACAACTTTATACAATATCTTAAAGTTTTCAATTACGTCCGCGCAAATAAATGTTCAATCCGTTGTTACAAAAGTCCATATAAAATTCTCTACTCGTTTGAGACTCAAAACAGATATTTCTATTCTTTTTTGAGAATCTAAATTTGTGTTGAAATATTGCTTTACCTTTCTTGGGTTTTGGATATTTGTTTATAGGAGGAAAAGACGCGTAGGAAATAGAGGAGGATCAGCTAATAATTGAAATAACTCAAAAATGGAATGGCACCGTCTTCTGAGGGGGAGAAATTTGACCGGGCGCGGTCTGGGTTCTCTTGCCTTCTGAGAAAAGAAGGACGGAGTCACCCCATTTTAAAACGCATATCATGCAATCATATACAACAATGAAAACCATCATTCATTTCCAAGTTTAAATTTTTATATATTTTGCTACTATTATTCTACCAAATCCTCTTCACCTTGTACTGCTATTAATAGAATCCAAAAAGACTTCTAAAAAATTAATAAAATATATAAGAACTCCGGAATTATATATCATATACATGAAAGTAGTACCAATACTCCAACCGTGAGAGATTGTTTCTATCATTGAGATATATGCTACCAAGTCATTAGTTTTGTTTTTAATGAATAAAAACTCACATAAGATTCGAACTATTATTGCCGTCGATACAAGAACACAAAATTATAGCATCTCATAACATAATATAGCATTTATACATAAGCACGCATTGGATAAAAAGAATCTCTGGCAAGGCTCACAAAAATGGTGATAACATGGCATGGAAACCAGCCACAAGGTATAATGACGGAGTAGGGGAGTACATGTCACAATAATAATTTCATTTTAGACCAAGGGGCAGAACGAATGGGAACCTGGAAACAGGAACCTAAACAAGTATGCCCCATCAAAAATAATACCAAGAACCCTTCTTAAAAACAATAATATCTAAAGAAATTTGTGTATCCAAATTTTATTTGATTTTTTTAAAAACTCACAACAACAGACCTTTGGGGGACACAAACAGATATTTGAAAAGCCCATATAATTTTTGGAACAAATGGGGGTCATCCTAAAGGTCTCTTAGCTTAACATAGCTAGAGATCTAAGGGGTGTCCACAAATAAAGACATTCTTTAGAAAAATTAAAGTCCCAGTTTCTTCCCTTGATGAATGATAAATTGCTTTTGATTAAGAGAAGTATCAGTGGTTGTTGAAGAAAAAATCGTTGTCTTTTCAAAAGTCTGCATTGTCTTTTAGAATGAAATTACAATTCTTAGTTTAACTAGTGATTTAAAATGATGTAATCTAGCTTCATATTTAAAGTTTTCTAATTGAAAATAACTGCACATTGCCTATAAATTTGAGTTGTGTTCTAATTTCCCTGAATGGATTCCATTATAACATGCACATTGCCTATAAATCTGAGCTGTGTTCTAATTTCCCAGAATGGTTCCCATGCTAACTTTAATTTTCGAATGAAATTAGGATGATGCGAGAAGCATTAATTAGCTTTGAATGATGTGCTGATGTTGGGTCTTTTGTTAGTTTCTGATCATAAAACATTAATACTTCAGAGTAATTCACAATATTTTCCAATGTTTCAGAATTATTGCATTGGTCCCAAATTGTTGAATAATTGTATCCCTGTGAATTTCTGTTACTTTAAATTCGTGTTTCTTTACATTTGAGCTTTGTTGTGAACACAAAAAACTAGTATCTCATCTCTAGATCAAGAGAGTGTTCCAAAATAGAACTTTAAACACTTTGAAGCGAATCTATCATGTCTTTGTTTAAAGCAAGATAAGTGAATTTTCTATTCTTCTGAATTGGACAAAAGCAGATACTAGAATTTCTTTGCTCCGAAAGGCTTCTGTTGAACTAATTCCTTGTATTAGGGCATAAATACAAAAAATGTCTTAAATTTAAGTTCACGTGAAAGCAAACCGTTCAAGCACTCTTAGGGCTTTTATGTTCTTGGTAGCAGTATAAGAACGTCTAGGGCAGGTAAGAACATTTGTAACAATAAACTTAAAATGAACAATTGCCAGTGTATTGCTATTAAAAGCAGAGAAAAAGCTGAATTGCAGCCATTCTGATTTTATCGGGTGATATGATTGGCATTGTTCAATCTGCCAAGGACGTGCACAATATCGTATGAGAGATTCTGTGCAAAATAATTTGTCTGTAACGTTTCGCAACCAAGTTCTTCCAGTACTTCTGTTTTACATGATGAATCTTTGTACAGTGTGTGTGATCGTTAGGCCTAACTGAACTACCATTCCAAATGCAAATATTTTATCATCCATTTATTTGTAGAATTTTCTAAATGGGAATTTACCATCTGGCAAGTTCTGCTTGATGCAATTGCCAGATATCGTTTATGCGTGAACTAATGACTCTATTTTTTAAACATGTGTGCCCAAAGACACACCAAGAGACTTCACAATGTAAGGTGTACTTGCTGATTCAACAAAACAAAATTACTGAAAGTCGAAAAATAATGAATCCTTGGCACGTTTCTTTTACAGTACATCTGTAACGTGCTACAAGTGCTACTGCATACATAATCATTGTAAAGCAGGATCCAAAGGCAGATGGTGATGTTCACTTGTGATGAGTTCTGTAAGTGCGAAAGGAAATTACACCAGCTTAATTTCTGCTGGCATTACTAGAATAATGATTTATATAATTATTCAGAGGCAAAATATGCATCATTTCATCAAGAGTTTCCGCTTTAATTACGATAGGAAAATCTCATCCATCAATGGCACTAACTTTTTATAAGAAATGCTCATTTTACACAGATAAAAGGAATTTTTCATCTGATTTTAATGCATTCAATGATACATAGTTGGATTCAGTGTAAACGTACAAGAATAGTTTCCTCCAGCAGAAGTGTCTTTCCAGCATCTTTCCTTTAAATTAAAATGCCAACTCTCTTGAGTAACATTGACATGGGAAGCATTTGTGTTAAATTTTCACAAAGGACATAACAAAAGAAAACATGTGACAAAATACATCAAAAATTGCACGTTTCTTAGTGACGAACCGATACTTTTGAGAAACGAAAAATGTTTTATACAATTGGCACTCATTTACTTATTAACAATCAGCCCCTATATTAAAGGCATTTAGTGGGTTTTTTTAGTACCTCTCTTATAGTTCAGAAATTCCAAAGGGGGCCCTAAGAATAGACCAGTAGCTCAAATTTAATTTCCTCTTATAAATTCAATTATGTAAAAGTTCTCTTTAATTTGAGAATGATAATTGCTTTTCGAAAGTCATACCTTCCACTCATAGAAATTATCAAGCACCTGCCATTCAATTTTAGCATTTAAAAAGAAACTACGAAGAATTGACAAGATTTTTTATCCTTCGGGTGATTTAATAAAATATTTCAACAATACATAATTTGAGATATTTAAGAAAAATAATTGTCTTCACAACCCCACCCACCATGTTAAAAGTGTACAGATGATCTTTCCAAGTAAAATAATTGTCTTTACCTCCCCATGTTAAAAGTGTACTGGTGATATTTCCAAGTAAAATAATTGTCTTTACCTCCCCATGTTACAAGTGTACTGGTGATATTTCCAAGTAAAATAATTGTCTTTACCTTACCATGTTAAAAGTGTACTGGTGATCTTTCCAAGTCAAATAATTGTCTTTATCCCCCCCCCCCCCTCACCACCACCAGCAGGTTAAAAATGTACTGGTGATCTTTTCCATGTAAAATAGTTTTCTTTACCTCCCCATGTTAAAAGTGTACTGGTGATCTTTCCAAGTAAAACAATTGTCTTTACCTCTCCATGTTAAAAGTGTACTGGTAATCGTTCCAAGTGACAATAGTTGTCTTTACATCCCCATGTTAAAAGTGTATTGGAGATCTTTTCAAGTAAAACAGTTGTCTTTACCTCTCCATGTTAAACGTTTACTGCTGACATTTCCAAGTAAAATAATTGTCTGTAACTCCTCATGTTACAAGTGTACTGGTGATCTTTCTTTCCCCATGTTAAAAGTGTACTGATAAAATTTGCAAGTAAATAATTGTCTTTACCTCCCCATGTTAAAAGTGTACTGGTGATCTTTCCAAGTCAAATAATTGTCTTTACCCCCCCTCCCACCAGGTTAAAAGCGTACTATTGATCTTTCCAAGTAAAATAGTTGTCTTTACCTTCCCATGTTAAAAGTGTATTGGAGATCTTTCCAAGGAAAATAATTGTCGTTACCTCCCCATGTTAAAAGTGTACTGGTGATCTTTCATTCCCATGTTAAAAGTGTACTGGTGATCTGTCCAAGTAAAATAATTATCTTTACCTCCCCATGTTAAAAGTGTATTGGAGATCTTTCCAAGGAAAATAATTGTATTTACCTCTCCATGTTAAAAGTGTACTGATGATTTTTCATTCCCCATATTAAAAGTGTACTGGTGATCTGTCCAAGTAAAATAATTATCTTTACTTCCCCATGTTAAAAGTGTACTGGTGATCGTTCCAAGTAAAATAATTGTCTTTACCTCCCCATGTTAAACGTGTACTTGTGATCTTTCCAAGTAAACTAATTGTCGTTACCTCCCCATGTTAAAGTGTGCTGGTGATCTTTCGAAGTAAACTAATTGTTTTTATCTCCCCATGTTAAAGTGTACTGGTGATCTTTCCGAACTATTCAGAATCAGATATCGGAACAATTTCATGACAGTTAAAATATATTGCCAATCAAACAATTGTGATTTAAGTCGGATATGAATGGCACATAAATTAGATTTCTTGATGGATAACGAGTTTTTTTTAGTTGAATCTACATAAAATATATAGGATATTTTACGGTTGTTTTTAGGAGATATGAGAAAATATTTCACAAGTGAAGTGGGAAACATTGCATTGTCACTAATGGTGAAGTAACGAGTGACAATACAAAATGTATCCACTTCACAAGTCTTGTCTACAGTCATGACACCTGTTAAGACCTGTTCATCCTGAGAGAGAGAGAGAGAGAGAGAGAGAGAGAGAGAGAGAGAGAGAGAGAGAGAGAGAGAGAGAGAAGGAGCAGAAAAAGAAAGAACATTAATAGGCTTAAATTGGAAATATTGATTTTAATAACATACATAAGGGGAGATATATTTCCTAAATGAGAAAAGTAGTTCCAAAGTAGTGATATCACTTTGTCTCCCACTTATATATTTAAATATCTCATTATGAAATATATAATAATATAGATGATTCTAGGCATTTTTTTGTTGTTGTTGTTGTTTTTTTTTTTGTTTTTTTTTTGTTTTGTTACTATGTATTCTGTCCACTTTTAGCGAAATCACGGGTTTAACCATTATCGTTAAGTCTTCATTATTTGCGATTGTGTCGTCTACTATCGGTCCCCATGTCTCGGTAGGTAACAGTCTGTATTTTGTAAACTGGAGGTGCGGGCTTTCCGATCATCCAAACAGCTTCAATAAATCTCAAGACAAAAATAAAACCGTATCCAAGAAAGAAATTTAAATATAAAGTATTTACAATGTTCATGTCCATAAAGTGTCTTTCATTTTAAACCGTGAACCCTCTATAGCATTTGAATTATTAATGTTGATGGTATTTACACACTAAATATAAATACATTATGACTACGTGTAGCTAATACTTACTTCTATTTGTCCATATTATGTAATAAAATATCACTAATTTTTACGATAAAAATTGTTTGATCCACTTTGAGCACACTTTTGTTTCCATTTTATTCCTAATAACTTGCTTTCACTCTTAAAGTGTAAAATCAAAATCCGTAAAGTTTGTATATATCAGGAACGCTGTATTTGATACAAAGAACAATATTTTAAATATGTATGCTTCTTTTTATTTGCCTCAAATTTTCAATATACCAATGTTTTGTGTGACAATCTGTCTGATTAGTAAACAGTAAGTGGAATTGTAGGCACTCTTATTAATGAACCAGTCGCACAAATCTTGTCTATAAGTTGTGTAATATGAATGCATTTCGATTAGAAATTCACAGGTATCCCGTGCATTTCCCTTTTAAGCACAAATGACAAAAAGATTAAGGTCTCATCAAAACTCGAAATCAGAGAATATCATCCTTAGATTGAATACGTTTTTAGGCTCCGACGTGAACGTAGGAATAGCATATGGTTTTACATTCGTTCGCAAGCCTGTTCGTCTCTATGTTCGTGCGTCCCGTTTATGTTTATATTTAGATAAGTTATCTACACTTTTTTTAGTAAGCTAGGGCATCCTTGAAGATGTATGCGCCTAAGTGAGAGGGAGACTTTCGTTGCAAATTCAACTTGCTTGAAATTAAAACCATGATTTAAATGTAGAATTATAAAACATAAAGTTGTATTGCTTTTATACACAAACATGTAACAAAGGATACAAAAATACATTTTCCTACGAGAAAACAACAGGATTTGGTGGACTAAACAACATAACTTTTTCATGGAGATAGTTTTGTGTGTATATTTTGATTTCGTGAAATTGCAACTATTGTACATAAAAAGTTGAAATAAAGTATATAACTTACAAATAATAACAATTCAAAATAATAATTTAAAAAAACAGAAAACTGGACGCACTGTCTCTTAAAAATGTGAAAATAAATTGTTACAGCTGCATGTTTCTCAGTGTATTGTCGACACACATCATTGACATAATGTGATAAAAAAAAATATTTTCATTCTACTGGCACAGGTAAATAATTCTCCATAAGTATTCACCTGTAAGATGATCTTATATTTCCGATTTCTTTTACTTCCTGTTTACAAGCTTACCGATGAGAAATCCAATCGACTTCGTACTAATATCATTGTTGATCAAATCTTGCTAAATTACAGACTGAAAGTACAGTTATAGTATTAGATTTCTGCTCTTTTGATAGGTTTAAATAAGAAGTGTTTTGTATATTGTTTTATGAGACCACGTCGGACCACTTAAGTGTACACAATAATCGCTTAGTAACGCATGTGGTTAAACTCATGAAATTTCACACATTTTCCAAAATATATGGTAGTGAAAGGAAATTTAACGGTTGCACAATTACCTAACAGAGTTGGAGAGTTATGAAAGCAAAGTAAACGGGATATAAACCGTGTTGTCAGTATTGATGAAACAAACCGATCACGAATTGTTTCAGATGAAATGCGAGAGAACTCAGATATATGTCAAACCTTACTCTTTGGAGATGTATGTTTTGTCTTTTCTAAAATTAAAACAAATCAATCCAGGAATATGTAATAAAATGTATAAATATATCTGGGTTGAAATGAGTGGTTCAAGATTTTTAAAAAAATGTTTTCATATGTTGTTTTCCTATGTATATAACTTGTATAACTTTAGCTGGAAATTATTTTGCCTTATATTTGCAGGGATTGTAAGGTTCGGCTATTTTATATTTTGGAAACTTGTAATGTTTATTTTTAAAAACTGTTATTTTGTTAATTAATGCTAAAATTAGTTACAAAATACTGACAAGAAATTAAAGATGCGAGCGAGACTTGCTTGCCCTATTTTCACCCGTGATTCTTCTGGTAAACCATATTGCAGAGTTTGTGCAAAACTAATACTTAAAGTTATTTACAGATCGCCCATTTGACATCTTTTATCAATAAATATTTTCGTTATCTATACTGGAATACTTTTATTTTCATAAACATTTGTTTCTTATACCTGTTTATAAAAAAAGTGTCGTGAAACTCATTGCGAATAAAAATTGACCTTAACTCAAAACTGCTTATATCCAACATATCTCAAAGATATTAAAACTTTATACATATTGACAGGAACCAAAGCTCGGGATTCTCCTTAACTTTTTACATATTGACAGGAACCAAAGCTCGGGATTCTCCTAGACGTTATTCATATTGACAAGAACCAAAGCTCGGGATTCTCCTAAACTTGATACATAGTGACAGGAACCGATTCTCCTCAACATGTAACTTTAATATTAACTAAACTTATAGAGTTTCAGTTACATTGTGTATTCTAGCCTAAGTCTTCGTACAGAACGCCGAATGAATGTTGATTCTCTGAGGATTGTTATTGGGAAAGATTTTACATCAAGCAAATTGAATACATCATAAAATTGTAAATCTTCATCCACATCTCTTTTGAAAGCTAACATCCATTTAAATCACATCATTCGATCAAAGGTTTAGTTTAAACATATTTTATTTCCATAAATGTTAACAAATGGGGTCGGGCTACAAGTTCTCACAACTTAGAATAAGCCCTTCCCCTACAATAAATAAGAAATTTACATGGTTAGCGGCACCAAATTAATATGGTTGCATACAAATATATGTAAGCATACATGATTCAGGGAATATGGTATGAGAGAGAGAGAGAGAGAGAGAGAGAGAGAGAGAGAGAGAGAGAGAGAGAGAGAGAGAGAGAGAGAGAGAGAGGAGGGGGGATGAATTAATGATCCTGGCAGAAAATGGAGAAGAGTACATACACCAAAATGAAAATACAAGTCAATCAATAGCTAAAAATGAAGATCATTATGTCTTTCTTTATCCAAATGGCAGTATTTAATTGAGTAGAAAAATCAAATCTCGAATACTCCGTACTTTTATAAAGCGTTTCGTGTCTTTAATATATATTTGAAATAAGTCCAGTAAGCGAATATTAACATTCGCCAAAAAATCCGATGATCAATATATCAAAATATTTTATAGTCGCTGGTATATAGAGATGATTTAGATTTTGAAGCAATTTCCTATGCTGTTCAACATAGGATTTCCAAGTAAATATGCAATGATATACATTTTCTGTATCTTCGCCACAAGCACACAATGGATTATCTCTCAAATGATTATAATATAAATCAATATGTAAATCACTACAGTTATTTCTGATTCTAGTATGCAGAATAGATAATTTCCTGTTACCAACTAAGAAAGGGGCGTGCACTTGAGTTGTCTTAGCCTCAACTTTACTTCTGAAGATAGAATAGTTGCTTTCATGTTTTATTTAATTGGGGAGTCAATTCCATATATGAATAGAAGAGTGTAAGAATGAGTGTCTAATTATTTTGAGTCTGGCATTAATTCGAATAAAATTATTCCTATTTTTAAGATTATACCTGTTTGTCTCACCAACCAGTGGTGGTAGAAGGTCAGCAAGATAAGGAGAGACACCGTAGACAAATTTATGACAGTAACAAACCTTCGTCTATCTGCCAAGGTAGGCCAGCAAATTTCTTCATAAATCTTACGACACAATACACTTCTAGTAAGACCAGTCATAAATCTCCCTGCTTCTAATTGTAGTTTTTCTTAGTTAAAATAGTGTTTAGCCGAACCACCATCCCATACAACGTCAGCATATTCTTGTAAGGGGCAGGTATATGAAAAACATATCCTTTCTAAAGTTTTTCGGCTAAATTTATATTGAAGTAATTTCAAGGCAGTTATCATTATGAGGTGGGCAGAAATATTGTTATCAATATGTTTGTTCCAGTTGCCTAGCCTACTAAGAGTTACGTCAAGATGTTTATGGAAGTCAAGCAAGGAGAATTTCGTTTATGAATTTTAGTGCAGGAAAAACGGGCTCTAACTTACGCGAAATAACATTACCTCACTTTTGGTTGCATTGAAATGAACCAACCACTGTCTCGACAAATCGTCAATCGTTTGTAAATCTGTATTCAATACATGTTCAATTTCGTAAGCATCATTTGATGAATACGCCATTGAGCTATCATCAGTAAAGAGTCTCGTTGCATTCAAGAGGTTGTCGCCTATATCGTTAATATACACAATAAATAATAATGGACCTAAAACAGAGCCCTGTGGTAAGCCAGCCGCAGCAAATTGGCTACTCGATTCGGCAGTATTTTCAAACACTGTTTGGAGTCTATTAGATAGATGGTTAGAAAACCAATCAATAAGAAAGCTATCAATGACGTTGCACTTTAATTTATGTATTAAACCTTTATGCCAAATACAATCAAATGCTTTGGAGACATCGCAAAAGACAACACATGTCATCCTTGTTATCAAGCGCAGTACATATCTATGAGCTGAAATATTGTATAATTGTTGAGAAGAAATGTGGATTGATATTTGAATACAAGATCATATGAGTAAAGGTTGTTGTACACGTGTTAAAAAATAAATATTTTCATAACTTTCCCAACACAACTCAAGGCCTGTAATTTGAAGGCTCCCTGCCACATCCCATTTTATACACTGGCATTACTTTCGCGGTATTCAATAAAGATGGAAACACTTTTTTTTAACAAGAGACATGTTGAATAGAATACAAAGTGGTTTAACTATGGATGAGACCGTTCCTTTGAGCACATGGTGACTTTATTATATCCACGCCACATGCTTTGTGGGTGGGTAATGTGCTAATTACATCAATAACGTCTTGTTCTGTTATTAATACATTAGCAAGCTTGTTATTAGTTTTCAAGTGTTCATCCGGTAGATTGACATTGGTATCATCAACCTTGGCTGTAGCAGCTAAAAAGGAAATTAAGACATTCTGCTTTTGCGACATCGGAGAATGCTACATATAACAAACCATTCGCATTAATGCTCCTGAGTGGAGGTACTGACGTGGAAAACTTTTCTTTAGCAAAATGACACACAAGTTTCCAATAATTTTTCGAGTTTGCACCAATGGAATACATATTCTCCAAGTTACAAATACATTTCTCCTTTACTCTTTTTTTCTGGTTATTGACTTTGTTATGTAATTTTCTTATCTTTCCCAATGAATTGCATTATTACTATTAATATGTACTTTTTTCGTGCGGTCACACTTCCTGCTTGTTCTGCGTATTATGCTATCATACTAACATTTGTCCCTCAACCGAAGAGTTACTGTGCGAAATGGTACGCAATCTTTATCAAGTTGAATAAACTACAAAGTAAAAGTTGCAACGGCATCATTAACATCACCACAAGTCCCTAACTAAGATGACCAATTTATACATGTTACAAGATTATTAAATTTTTCAAAATTCTCCTTATTATAAAGTCACACTTTTCTCTTACAACAGGTCGAAGATTCATAGAAATGAAATAGGAAGCCTTGTGATCAATAGTGATAATTCCAGAATGAAGAACATCTATGGTTGGAAATATAATAATGGGATCTAACAGAGATAATTCCAGAAAGAAGAACATCTATGGTTGGAGATATAATAATGGGATCAACAGTGATAATTCCAGAAAGAAGAACATCAATGGTTGGAGATATAATAATGGGATCTAACAGCTGCAGAGCTATCTGTTACTCCGGTCGGCTCAGTTATTATATTTTGCATCTCATTAAGCATCATCACCTCTCTGAGATCAAAGGTAAATCTAATATAAAAGCTTATGTTATCAAATATAAGTAACTGCTTTTCCTAGTAACTTCTTCCCAAGATTTGATTATCTTGCACTGAATATAACCTTCTCTAATAATCTAAGAAGTAGACAGCATGTGCTAGCTCATTCTGATCCTTGTACAGTGTGGTGTATTTGGTATTGCTTAGTCCTAAATAGGGCCTTACTATATTTGGTCTTGCTTAGTCCTAAATAGGACCTTACTATATTTGGTCTTGCTTAGTCCTAAATAGGGCCTCACTATATTTGGTCTTGCTTAGTCCTAAATAATTCCTTACTATATTTGGTATTGCTTAGTCCTAAATAGAGCGTTACTATATTTTGGTCTTGCTTAGTCCTAAATAGGGCCTTACTATATTTGGTCTTGCTTAGTCCTAAATAGGGCCTTACTATATTTGGTCTTGCTTAGTCCTAAATAGAGCGTTACAATATTTGCAACTTAAGACAGAAATGACCAATAACGCTACACTCTGAAATCATAACAGTCAGATATTGTTTGTTTCCCTATGTCTTGCATACATTTATCTTTATTGGAACTTACGCTATGTCTTGCATACATTTTATCTTTATGAAATCTTCAGTATATTTAAAATCTAATATGACCGTTAGAAAATTCTCAAACTCGTGCATCTCTTCCAATATATTAAATGTTGGAGCAAAGAATAAATTAAAAGTATCGGTGATAGTTATTTTGTTCAAATTTTTATATACTATCTTTTATTATTAAATTTTGAGGTATTAAAAGGCTGCACGAAAATAACCTGAACATGCTGTCTTGGAAAAGCTTCAGTTAAATATTTTCTTCAGTAATGGAACACTACACAATATTATACATACTAGACACTCACAAGGATGTAGTAGTTTACTTGCGAATTTGTATGAAGTACAAATTGTAAGTGACCCTTTTTGCAAATTTGGACATTTTGAGAACATTGAACATTACTTTTTCATTGTTCAAAATACAACTATTTAAGACATAATCTTTTGATTTCATTGTCGTTCCTTGATAATAGTTCGCTAAAATGCTTTTAGAGGAAGTGGGCGTGGACTCAGACAAAGAAGTCACAAAAAACTATTTTAGGAATGTACAAGAATATACAAACATTTCTAAACCGCTCTGGAAAAGTGTTAGGGAGTAAAAGCAACGGGATACAGACGCAATTACAGATATTTATATTTTATAAATATTTAAATGTTATTCGGTTTTGGGGGGGGTGGGAGGCGTGTGTAATAGTTTTATTTGGTACGCACTGCGTTTATCTACTAGTGTTATTTAGCTTAATCTTTTTTATGCTCTTTTTAAAGTGATATAGGACAAAGTAGTAATATATACACTTTGCCAAAATACCATGTATTGATACTCCGTATGTATTATTCATTATGGGTCGAGGACAACCTGAGTTGCAAAAACTTTTGTCCGATCACTTTGCTCGATTGAAAGGCAATCACATATGTTTAAATTAAACAAAACATTTTGCTTGTTTACCTTTTCCTGAATTGATTTGTTGCACATTTTAAATCCATTACAACCCTGCCTCTATAACATACCCCACAACCCAGACGATTGGACATGGAATTTTCTCCCTAGGTTTCCTGTATATTGCAAATTAGATTTAATATTGCCATAAATCGGTATGATAGATAGGGAAGACAGATGGTTGTGTTCACGCCTTTTTGAAATCCTTAGCTTATTTGTTTCATATGTTATTGGAATATCAACTATATATGTGTAGTCTCAGGATCTTATTATGTCTTTTCATGTTAGTTTCGTATTAACCTGGTATTAACCTGGTATATACTTGCAGACATAGACTATAAACGTAACAGAAACGATTGAACACATTTTCAAAGGAGAAGGAATGTAGTTTTACTATTTTCTTTTATTTTCTATGTCAATTAAACAAAAAATGGATTTTAAAAAATTGCATTAATGCACAATATGTAGAAAGTACATACAACAGTAACCTTGTAATAATATAACCAACTACCTCATGGTTCATTGTCTGATTTTTTTTACATTAAATGCTGTCTCCAACAACACCAAAGCTGATATCTTGCATAGGTTTGTAGTGGGATTCATCCATCATCTGTAGGTCTGTCTGTGCAAGTATACTGAGTGAAGAGGAAAAGCAAGTCTGTCTGTGCAAATATATTGAGTGAAGAAGAAGAAAAGTTTATCTTTCTGTCATGGTGTCCAATCGGATATTTATAATTTCCGTTATCTGGATATTGAAAAAGGAACTGCGTTGGATCTGAATGAAGTATCAATACTAACTGGTCCCTTTCCTTCATTATAAATGATTCTTAGAATGTGTTGGCATCGGCGCAATAACTGAAGTATGTTGCTGCAAAAGATATGGTGTCGGTATTTGCATGCAAGACGTGGGTCTTAACCGTGTAGAGGAGTTTGAAATACATCTCAAGTATGCATCAAAGAAATTTGGGATAAGCTGGGAAACAGATACATTTCCTTTGTTTGTATAAAGGCTGATGACAACAGACCCTGATCATCATACAAGCGCTTGTGTAAACTGACGTTAGAGCCACGTTTCCATCTGACAGACTGTTTTCAGCTGTGTATTAATGAACATTCAATTGAACAGACTTTTTACCCAGGTGTTTTATACAGTCTATCGGTAGGCAATGAACTGAGATGAACGAAAGAGAGGACTAAATTTTGTTTTATTAATTATTCGAAAATGAGACAGGATTTAGGTCTTATTATAAAGTTTGATGTTAATTCTGTATTCATGTATTCAATGGTGATTTGCTTCGATCTTAAAATATGCATACGGGTTGTTTACTTAATAGATAGAGTGCAAACGTCGATATTCGAACTATTGTAACTTTGCAGGGACTCAACGTAAAAGTTATCGAAACATGACAAACGAAATTTCCATTTAATTTTCTTTGCGTTCTAAACACAGGATACTAATTAGGATAATACTCTACATAAAAAAAACAGATTTTTAAAGGACTTTTGTTGGACTTTTTTAAAGGACTTTTGTTGGGAAATATTCAAGGATATATGTGATATTTTACTCTTTACGCTGCAAATACCTGCTTGTATTCCTTTATGTTCGCCTGTCTATCTATCTGTCTACATATCTCAATCCTTCTGTCCTTCTGTTGTCATTTATATCCGCCTCTTTTCTCTTTATGTTTAGTTTATGTATTTCTCGTAATTTTATTATATATATATATATATATATATATATATATATATATATATATAATGAGAGACAGACATACAGACAGACAGAGATACAATGACATCAATATAATCAAACAGGTTAGAGAATTATAATTTGTTCCAAGCTTGGGAATCGAACCGGTGCCGCAAGTAAGGGTTCCTATCACTTAGCTCTCATACACCAGCGCCCTAACCCACAAGGTCATGCGCTCATCTTGAAAAAAGGATGGAAGAAGGTCAGAGGTAACAACTCTAGATGCACGAGAACTCACTCGCTAGGCAAGAGGAATTTAACACTCAGCTATATGCACAAATCCACTTGATTTCTATTGCAAAATTAGGTATATTCCTTAAATTATAATTATAAATTGACACCTATATGCCAAACAGAGAGGAAAGCGCTTATCTCCAGATCTCACATTATATGTTTGATACATGGGTACGTAAAAGAAATTTATATAGAATGACACCAGTATAATCAAACAGGTTTGAGAGTTATAATTCGTTCCATGCAGGAATTGAACCCGTGCGTCTAGTAAATGCACCTATCGCTTAGCCATGCATCAGCCACAATCCACACAACTGTTGATTAAATTGGTGTCATTCTATATAAATGTCTCTCTGCCGTGTGGGTTCAGAGCGATGGTGCAGTTCATGAGAGCCAAGCGATAGCCCTTACTCTCAGAACGGGTTCAATTCCTGCCCGGAACGAATTATAATTGTCTAACCTGTTCATAGCAAGGCCTAAAAAAAAGTATCATTATAATTGTAAGGTGTTCTTATTACGCTATTCATATCAGGGTATTTAATGATAATTCATACTCAATGTTTTGCTGAGTCAGCACTGTTTCTAGTTTATATTACTAAGGTACCCACGCATATATTGTTGGCAAAAGAAGCAAAATACTCAACCGGTCACCTTTCAGTGGTTCTAAATGTAGTTACATCCATAATTTGACTTCTTTTGTTGCGGGTGGGGTGGGAACCTAGAAATTTACTGAAGTGCCAATGTACTGGTCTAACCCTGACAGGCGGATACAATCATTGATATTAATATGGTATAACCTGGAAAATCTGATACATTAGAAGTGGCCCATGTGGTCTTAAACGCCATATGCAAGTTTCCAAATAAATCTGGGTTAGTAGGGTGCTTTCTGTCAAAATGTCTTCAAATTATGTTTAAAGTTTCTCTACTATATCGAGCTGATCAACATCATTGCACAGCATTTAAAGACCTGTTGTGCAGCCATCTATAAGAAATCATCTAAAGTTGTTATATATTTAGTAACAGGAACCGTTTCAGTTTCAACATATTTTATAAATCATAAAGTTTGCATATGAAATGTTCTTCAGATCCCCTAATTGTTTAAACAGCGATTTTAGCCTTATATTTATAGGATTTTGAAATGGGCATCAGTACTAATACAATGAAGTGAAGACATGTTAAGTAGTTAATTGGTTCTTGCATCGATGCTAAATTGCTATCTTATGATTGAAGGACTCGTAAGAGAGATTTATTCCACCATGAGTCACATATAAATGACTCCGTAACAGAGCAACAGAAAGTTTCTAATAACTAAAATGCCGATGAATCATACTAATAACAACTACTGCTCAATATTGATCTCTGTGCTACTTAAAGATCGATATAATCCTCTATAATAATTAGGGAAAGCATCAGTTGAAAGTAAAAGTCATTTTTATTATCTTAAGACTTAGAGATCATCTGGTGAGATAAAACATAAGATTCCCTTCGTGATCTTTGGGAAAGCATCAATTAAGTGTGGATTCATTTTCAGTATTTTAAAACTGGGAGATCATTTCATGGGCCAAAAATGCCGATGCCCTACATGATATTCCTGCATGGTTTGACTTTGACATTTTAATGTTACTAATGTGTGCCTTCGAGGCACCTCTTCTTTAGACATCAAGGACATTTTAAATGTTCCTTTCAAATGAAGAGGAGTATAGGCATCTTTGACATTGCTTCAGTCTTCCAAAAGGAGAGAGTTGTCACAATCAATATTACTTCTCTTTGTAGTATTTATTCTTGACTTTCTTCAGTAATACATTAAAATACTGTCTATTCATATTTTTTCCGTGGATATAAATTTTTGTAGTTTAAAACAAATATATGATTTCGTCGGTACCGAAATTTGTGGATTGTGAAAGAGGTCCTATTGTTTACGCAGAAGACTCATTGTTATTTGGGGTCTTTGAATTCATGGTTTATAACAACCCCGAAATAAAGAAAATATTGTTACCCATGAAAAATGTTCAAAATACAGTATTGAAATGCGTGTCAAAGACAAAAAATTTGTTCCGAAAACAAATGGTAATTAACCGTATATCAGAATAGATTAGGTAAACAATTGATTCATAAATATATTCTTTGCAGAGTCTTTTCAAGAGTTAATTATGTTGCCCAGTTATATTCCAATCAGCAGTCATCTTGCATGGATCTTAAACAGTTCTGTTTAGAATTTTCATAGTATAACGGTCTTTAGATACAGACCAGAGTTTAAAAAACAGTGACTCTCTCTCTCTCTCTCTCTTTTGGAAAATGGGTAGCATCTGTTGATCAGGTGATGGAACTATTCGAATTTCTTTTGAGCACTAGTTACACAGAGTTATAGGTTTGAATGTGAGATGTAATATTTTTTAACACTTTCATTGATTTTTATATAGTAATACTCAGACCTTTTGATAGATTATCAAGATCCTTCAATGAGGATTGCAGGGTATACGGAGCATTTCCTCCATTTCTCTGATTTGTATTGTGCATCACATCGGTTCATTTAAACTATAAATTATCTTTTAAGTTTCATT
Source organism: Margaritifera margaritifera (assembly GCA_029931535.1). NCBI lineage: Eukaryota > Metazoa > Mollusca > Bivalvia > Unionida > Margaritiferidae > Margaritifera > Margaritifera margaritifera. The sequence goes on from JAQPZY010001606.1 coordinate 3,217,276, forward strand.
TTCTATATCTCAATAAAAGATTTAATTTTCTCTATCTCAGTGGAAAAATTTCATTTTCTGTATCTCAATGGAAGATTTCAGTAGCTGTGTTTAGTACTGTCAAGAGATAATCTGCTGGGATTTTTTTCCAAATTGATCAGAGGTGAGAGATCAAAAGTGAAGAGAAAAAATCAGTCTTTTGCTTTTCCAGGAATAATAATAATAATAATAATAATAATAATATTTCATGAATTTGGATACAAAACTTAATCTATATTTCTCATTATTTTAGGTTATACCCATTGATGCCGTCTTAAATATGATTCTTGGAAAGAGTTAAGATGTATGGATTAATTCTATCGATTTCCATTTTCAAAGAGAGCATGATTTTTCTTCTAAATTTTAAATTAACAGAAGTGAGTAAATATCGCTACAATTTTAAACAAAATCAAGCATGTATGTGACTACTTTTGATGCCTCAAGTCCGATCACTAGAATGGGTGTTTTCTAATAATATAAGCAATAATTTGGCATAGACTGCAAAACAGAATGTTCTATGGTTGAACTTAAAGAATTTATTCATATGGTTGTAACATCTTAAAACAGTTAAGACCATTAATGATTTTTATTAAATAAGGAAAAACTGGTGCATCAATTTCTTCTCCAATATTCAAGTATACGTTTATTGCTAAGATACATAAATTGCTTTGCAATATTCATTGCTATTTTCGCTTTTAAGATTTATTTCATCCTATCTTCCTTTCATGTCAAAAGTCTTATCTTCATTACAAATAGCATTCGTCTCTTCACCTGGTAAATTGTCGCATTTTAAATTAGCAATGATAAGTAGGTTTTAATGCGTGGACAAAATTAACCCGGGTTTTTTCTTGACATTTTTTTGGAGAAACTTTACTCTAAAATGAAATTTACGTGTACATGTCTTATCATTTTAAAACTTTAATTAATTGTCCTCTCGCTTACCATAATATAAATTTGGGATGCCAAATTTGCGATTCGTACATTCCGAGAAAATAACGTGAGACTGGATGGCAAAGAGGAGGTTTTTTCTGTGATTATTTCTGCTTGTCTGACGCATTACAAATGATAAAAGTTAACTGGAATTAGGCAATTACTACTCGATATTAGCGCTACGCAACCTGGTCTTGCACATATCAGTAAAATGCCTCTTACATATGTATGCAATTCTGCGCCTGACCAATTAAAATGTTGTTTGTGATTAAAGAAAAATTAACTCTTATTTTAATATATGCTTGACTTAATATACTAAGTGAATGGAAATATATTCCAAAACTTTATTCAGATCCACTAAGCAGTTTCAAAGATATTGCCAATTAATTTCAAACATTCGCGTTGATAAGCTCGGCTACGAAAGTCGCGACGATGGATATAATTTGGACGTCACTATGTCTCATCCGGTCTATCGCTGATACAATTGCCTGCTGATGTGCTGCTGCCATGCAGTTCATTTTGGAACTTTAAAAAAAAAATCACACAGAACAAACAGTTTTACATTATATAATAAAAGACGAAGACGAATTCAGATTATGTAGGCACACGAAGAATAAGTTTAAACGGTTGTCGGATTTCTGCAATCTACTCCGATAACCCATAGCTTTTCACAACGGCAAGAAAACTATAAACGATTCCTTACGTAAACTCAAGTTTTTATCAAGATACTGCTAAGACGTGTACTTTTTAAAATGAAATCAAATTTTATCCTAATTAAATCCAAACTAACAACTATCAAAACTTTCAGTTACTTTCGAAAAACATTGTTATTACATTAATATTACTCTATCTTTTAAATGCAGGTGGAAACTACAATTGTCCCCGGGCGCCAGGCGAGAGGTAGGGGTGGCCGTCGTCGGAAGTTTTTTTTTTTGTCTTTCCCCCCACCCCACCCACCAAGCCCCTGCTGGTTTCAGCAGGGATTAGATGGGGGGGATGAGGGGGGGGTGGAGGTTGGCAACTGACATAAAAACTTCTCTCTGGCAAAGTAGAGGGCGCCACTAAAGAGCATTGCCCCGCGGGCGCCTAGGTGGGGGGGGGCTATTACAAAACATTGCCCCAGGGCGCCTCAAACCCTCGCGTTACCACTGGTGACAGACAACTCCTTAACTTTGTTGGTCACAATGCTTGTTACCAATAATGTAAAATGTCAGACAAGCTGTCGACCGTAGTATTAGCGATCATAAAATAACTTTTTTGTTCTTTCGATTTTGCAATGAAACTTATATGATGTTTCGAACGAAATGTTTTGAATTATAAAAATGTACACTTAAATAAATTTAATGATCAAATCAATAGCTTTATTTAGAATCAAGTTTTAGCCCACAGCTCGGATGGTAATGATTGTGTTAATAGTCAGCACGAAGTCATTCCTAACTTTCGTCAAATTTTTCGTATGACTTGGTATGATTCGGCTATAAAGACGATAAGTAGAAATCGGGAGAGAAATCGTAAAAAAGCTCTTTGTACAAGCAACTAAACAGATTTGAAGACCTATAAAAGATTAAAAAATAAACTTTAAAATGTGAAAAAGGAGGCTAAACAATGGTTTCATTTTAACTGAGATGTAAACCTAACATTCGCTGGTATAAAAAAAGTTTGGAGAATCGCTAGATATTTCATGAAAGGATCGAAATACTACCTCTGCAATCCTCAGATCCTAGTCAGTCCATTTTATCTGCATATGAAGACATTGATAAAGCTGAATTTTTAAACTCCTATTTTGTGTCAAAATTGACGATCGATGATAAAAACCAGACACTTCCAACCTTCGGACTTATAATGAGCTGTCAATTATTAAGGTAAATGAACAGACGTTTTGGATACTATAAAAACTTGAGATGTCCATAAGTCAAGCAGTCCCGACGCCCATTAGTCATAAGATGTTTAAACCTGTTTCTCAGTTGCTACCTGGAGTCCTCTGCTACTTGATCAGTAGAGGACAAAACCTTTCCTAGTTCATCAAAAATTAGCTAATGTTGTACCAGTCTTTAAAAATCCTGATAAAAGTCTGGTATCCATCTATAGACCTATCTCACTCATAAGCTGCATTTGAAAAAGGATTGTGTATAAATATGTTTACAACTTCTTTCGTGCAAATAATCATTATTATAATTATCAACATGGCTTCTTACAGTATGACTCTACAGTGTTTCAGTTGATTGAGATTTACCATACTCGATGTCTAGCAAGAGAAAGAAATATAGATAGTTGTATGGTGTTCTGTGACCTATCAATGGCATTCCACAGTCGTAGCATCGACGGCTTGTTTTCAAACTTATGAAACATGGAATAAATAATGATCAGCTTGTCTGGTTTGAAAGTTATGGTTTCGATCGTGAGCAAATATTTATTATTAAAGAGTCATTATCTAGTGTTCGGAAAATAAAGGCAGGAGTACACCAAGGTTCATTATTAGGCCCTTTATTATTCTTGGTTTATGTAAATGATTTTGCTGAATCAATGAATTCCCTTACTCGTCTTTTGCAGATGACTCATTATTATATTATTAATTTCCTAACAGTGCTTAAATTGAACAAGTGATTAACCATGATTTGTAAAAACTAAATTATTTGTAAAAAAAAAAGTGGCTTATGACATTGAATGTTGTTCTCAAAAAGGTCAGACGCACAAGGTGAACTATGTTTTGATGGCAAAATCCTATACTTTTTTAATTCTTATAGACACCTTAGTTTGTCAATTCAAAAGGATTTTAATTGGAAAGCACATATTGAAGATATAGCTAAAATATAAAATAAAATTGGCATTCTTGATAGCATTGAAGTTTAAGCTTTCCGAAACAACTCTTTCAAAATTGCACCTGATTTATATTATACCCTTACTGGGATATGCCTGTGTAGTTTGGGACAGTTGTAGTGATGTGAATTCGATTACAATAGGAAGAGTACTGGTTGAAGCTGCCCGCATTATCACTGGTTTACCTTGTTATGCAAGTAAAGAAGGTTTATATTTATAAACAGGTTTTATTCCCTTGAGTGAAGGGAGAACCGGTCAGAAACTGGCAACTTTCTAGAGGATTATCAATGGTGTAAACACACTACTTTTACAATAATTGATTCCCCCTTATGTAGGCGATAAAAGCCGATATCCAGTGCGTAATAGGTATCACACTGTGTCAGTCTCATGCAGGTCTGCTCGTTATAGAAAATTATTTATACCATCCAGTGTCAATTTGTGGAATAATCTTTCAGAGCATACTCGTCAAATTACATCGCTATGGGAGTTCAAACGATCTCTGCTTCCAAAATCTAATACTTTCAAAAATTGTTGGCATGGTGATAGAAATTATCGATTATATACGCATAGCTGAGAAATAATTGTAGCTCCCTACGGCAGCATCACTACTCACGTATGTGTATGTGGAGAAGGCTCCGAAACCAATGAACTTATTTCTTTTTATGTCGCAGGTATGTTAATCCAAGACGCATATTATTATTTGAACTAAACCAAATTAATTTAAAATTTGGATTTATTTTAAGAAGTAATAATCAAAGAGAAAAGTCAAATTATAGGTATTGCTGTATACAAATATATTAAAACTGCACAACTGATTGGTCCCTACAATGCTTTAATCTTTTTGTGTATCTATGACATAGAATCTAGATTCTTCTCTTTTATACCTTCTTTTGTGTCTCCCATTACCTCCTTTCGCTACCGCCATTATAATATTTATTATGAAATTAATTTTGTACATATGCCAGTCATCTTAAACGTTTGTATTAGAAAGTATTCTATGTATGAGAAAGGCGATAATAAATTGATACAATTATTTAGCAGATTCCAATTGTATTGTTTGTAATCAAATATGTTTAAACCAAAATGTTATAGAATTGTGTCTCCATTATTGGGAATTTCTGATTGATATAAAGATAATCGAACTGCTTGTGACAAACCTGTTTTATCGTAGTTGCCTGCAGGTGACTACTTTTGGTTTGATGAGGGGGTTTCGCAGGAAATGAGAATTTGAGGATGCAGCCATATTTCAACGTCCTGCAGTTATGCTGTGAATATATTTGAGTACTCTCATTGCACATTTGACTAGTCAATGGTTACCTGTGAACAGCTGACAAAAGCCTTCCTTGCATAATTCGCCCTATAGGCCTGTACCTGTATACAAATAGACAGTTCTAATAGCCCTATAGGGCTGTACCTGTATACAAGTAGACAGTTCTAATAGCTCTATAGGCCTGTACCTGTATACAAGTAGACAGTTCTAATAGCCCTATAGGCCTGTACCTGTATACAAGTAGACAGTTCTAATAGCCCTATAGGCCTGTACCTGTATACAAGTAGACAGTTCTAATAGCCCAGATACAAATTCACCCGGTTCTAGTATGTGCCCATTAGGATCTGAATTTAGCAGATGAAAATATCAAAATTAATTGAAATATTTTACTTCAAAGAAATAAGAATAAAATATATACCTTTTCAAATATTTCTTTTAAAATATAAAATTTGCATTGTGATGCATGTTTATGTATTGTAAATGATAAAAGTTATCGTTTATATTTATGATCATTTAACTTCCATTACCATTTTCCCCGTCCGCATTGGCAAACTTTAGACCTTTTGTTCTAACTGTACAATCACTTAGTTTTATAAAAAAAACATTTCCAATATATAATGTGTAGAAAATCGGTATTTATAGAAGTTTTACTTTTAAGCACTCTCTTCTACAGGATAATTTCTCGCTTTCTTTTCCGAAGACTTTTCCCATGCATAAGATATCGCCATATTTGTAAGCTCTTCACCTGTTAAAGCAGTAATATTCCTTCATCGTGATAGTTTTAGTCATTTCCGGTTTTAAGAGAAATTGAAAACTGGTTGAAAATGACTCGAAGTTTTGGTAGATGTTAGAAAGTTTGGAGATAATTTGGTTTCATATTAAAATGTCTACGTCTTTTATTTCGGTGTATCCCGATACAATTATGAGTTTACCTAACGAATTAGTAATACCTTGCGTAATGAAAAGCGGTAGGTTCCTGGAACAGGTTATACACTTTGGATATCCTAATAAACTTGTTCCACGTGCATCTGCATAACCTGGATTTATCTTCCTTATTTACCAAATAGTTTATCGTCGTTGTTCTGTGTGAGTTTTGTTTTCAACAGTTCCAAAATATTCTTTATTACAACAGCGAATCGCTATACCAAAGTATTGGCGATTGATTGATGTGACTTAGGGACGTCATAATTTTATTCATATCATGGTGACACTCGTAGCTCAGGTAGCGCTAAACAGTTCCGTATGATTAGACAAGGGGTAAATTTTAATTGAAGAAACATTCACACTTTATCTCGATGTTTCTTCCTGGTTATTTACAGTGGTGACAAAAATGCATATCACGTTGTATGCACAAGGAGACGATTCTAGTGCTGAGACACGTTTGTGCTAACCGGGTTCGAGTTGGGTTTTTGCCTACATTGTGCAGCGGCTGCCCATTTTCTACCAGCTCTGTTTTTGTTTTTACCAAATGTTTCATATAGTGACTGATTTTGTGGCAGATCGGTCTGTTTGTTGTCCACCTTAGTCTTCATTAAAGTAGTATCTAAGACTCTATTTTGATTGCCTTGTGTATGAAATATCTCCGATTTTATTCAGTGCAATTTCTTTATGGGTTCGAAAATCGCGAATTTCTCAGCTATCAGTTTGTGTTCTGTTACGAATACTGACTGTATTTGATTAGCCCTCTCTGTTAAGTATAACTTCCAGTCTTATGATTTTCCTGAGAACGTCATGAAACGTTTGTAGCCTGTACTATCTGTTTCAGTAGTGATGTATAGTTCTATTCTGGACATCCTTTCTGGAAATCCAGTAGTAAGGAAAGTGGTCCAGTAGTAAGGAAAGTGGTCCAGTAGTAAGGAAAGTGGTCCAGTAGTAAGGAAAGTGGTCCAGTAGTGAGGAAAGTGGTCCAGTAGTAAGTTCAAGGAACACGAGAGTGTATTTTGTTTCTCACACAGTAGGAAGGGGAAGTGGTCCAGCTCTGAAAATATCACGAAGGTCTATGAACATGTGGTGCTTTATACAGTAGTTTACGATGTGATCTCGTGGGGTTGTTGTTTTATTTTTGTATTTTCACGCTGTAGTGAGGAATGTGATCTGGTGTTTGTTTTCCTGTATTAGTTTAGAAATTGGTCTGGTGTTTTTTGTTTTGTTTTTCACACAGTAGCAAGGAAAGTGGTCAAATGTTTTTTTTTCTTCTGTTGATTAGAAAGTGGTCTGTTGGTTTTTTTTTTTGTTGTTTTTTTTTTTTGGGGGGGGGGGGTATGCATTAAGTTAGAAGGTAGTCTGGTGTGGGTTTTTCACACAGTAGTAAGGAAGCGGTTCGCCTTTATTCGCTTTTTATGCGATAGTTTAGAATGTGGTCTTGTGTTTGTTTGTTTGTTTTTTCACAAAGTATTTTGGAACTGGTACAGCGGGGATTTTTTGTTGTTAGTTTTTTATGCAGTATATCAGTTATTTTAAATTTCACTATAATCCAGATCTTCCATCAGTTCCCTACTGTTATTTATACAATGTCGAGCGATTATCGATGCTGATAGAATCAATTGAGAAGATAAGTGGAGATTTCGTCAAGATATATCATCCCGTGATTATCTATTAACATAAACTAAGCTACACATATTTCTTTGTTGTAAATTTGCGCATTTATATATAGTGATTTCAGCATTTATATATAGTGATTTCAGCAGTCTAATTCGTCTAGTAGCCGGTACTTAATAGAAGATGGTAGTAATACTTATAAAATATGGCATGATTTGGTTTTGGTTTGTCAGCTGCAATTAGTGTGTTTGTTTGTTTGTTTGTTTGTTTTTTTTTTTGTTTTTTTTTTTTTTCTTCAAGTTTAAGTTATTTGTGTCTTGAAACGCTGTGTACCCTACACTGCAAAAATTACCACACATATAAAACATATTTGCATTTACACATGAAACATAGATACACATACATATAAAGGTTTTCTCACATGTAAAACATATTTAATGCAATAAGACATGTTCAACACGACATATGTAAAACATATTTAATGCAATAAGACATGTTCAACACGACATATATAAAACATATTTAATGCAATAAGACATGTTCAACACGACATATGTAAACATATTTAATGCAATAAGACATGTTGAACACGACATATGTAAAACATATTTGATTCACAAGTGAAAAAATGTAAAAGGGAAGTTTGTCTGAATGATATTAGATATATATGAATTACATATGTTTTGCATATAACTATAAATTACATAGTGTATATATATATATATATATATATATATATATATATATATATATATATATATATATACTGCATATGTGATGAGAATATGTTTCAAATGGGCTGAAAACTTATATATGTTTAGCATATGTGATTCATATATTGTGTGAAACATGTATAGCTACTTAACCTGTGTATACTTTGATCTTTTGTATGCATTATCGTTGTGCATGACATGCTTTTATACCTATGTGTTGATATCTCTGGGTCTGCGTAGTTTTACAAGCCTTATCATTTCTTGTTTTATCTAATACAATATACCCTGATGACATCTTACAAGGAATTAATTGTTTTATACAGTTGAAGATTTTCCTGGTTCCTACTACTTAAAAAAAGTTTACGTCAGCAATTGAAACCAGACTCTTTCTCAGAAACATTCCACCTTAGATCTGATTTATGCTTTAATGCTATAAATCCAAACATGTATACAAAATAAAGGTGTGAAATGTGAAATTAGCTGATCAAAGTAAATTATTCTTGCCAATGTATCTGGTATCGCCATCTCGTGTCTCGTGTAAAGAGGAAAGCATATTTGTTGATAAAGCCAGCTTTTGATGTATCTTTTGCACTCGCCATAGTCATGGTATTCCATTGGAGTACACAGAAAGAAATTTCAAAAGGTCTGAATAAACAATTTAGATTTTTTAAATAACCTTGTGATGTTTCTGAGGATATTGAACAGTCTAGACTAAGATACAGTTTATGCCCATTGATGTCAATCATGTGATAAGCCTAACTCGTCATCATATAGGCCGTTTACGTACAAAAATATCAGGCCCCGAGTATTTTTCTTTTTTAATTATATATTGATGCATAGGTTAAGGTTACAGAGAGCTTGGTTCTTTCTGTGTAGGACTTGTATATAAACTGGACCCCGAGAGCATGGTTCTTTCTGTGTAGGACTTGTATATAAACTGGACCCCGAGAGCATGGTTCTTTCTGTGTAGGACTTGTATATAAACTGGACCCCGAGAGCATGGTTCTTTCTGTGTAGGACTTGTATATAAACTGGACCCCGAGAGCATGGTTCTTTCTGTGTAGGACTTGTATATAAACTGGACCCCGAGAGCATGGTTCTTTCTGTGTAAGACTTGTATATAAACTGGACCCCGAGAGCATGGTTCTTTCTGTGTAAGACTTGTATATAAACTGGACCCCGAGAGCATGGTTCTTTCCCTGTGTGACTGTGTGACGTGTGACTTGTATATGAACTGGATCCAGAGGGTTTTATTCTCTCCCTGTGTGACTTGTATATGAACTAGATCCTGAGGGTTTGGCTCTTTCTCTGTTGAACTTGTATATGAACTATATCTTAAGGGTTTGGTTCCGTCTCTGTGGGACTTGTAAATGAATAGGATCTTTGAGAGAATTATATCAGTAGTTATTGTTATTCCACCAATGTAGATGTTTGAAAAGTGAATTGTAATTGGTCTCCTTCTTTTCTTTTTAGTTCATAGCGTACCTGTGTATTCTCTTCTCTTGGAATTAACACAATAATAAGAAATTTGTAATATGTGTGAATTCAATTACATTTCATAAATTTATGACATTTCGCAGGTTTTAATTATTTGCTTACAATCCTTTCAACAGAGGCTTTTTACATGAATGCTCATTTCATATGAAAAAATTCGACGAATTTCTTACATTTCATTTGAAATTTATGAAACTAGTCGAATAATGTTCTTTTGCGAGTCTGAAAAAGTTCGACGAATTTCTTACATTTCATTTGAAATGTGCACTCATGTAAGATTATATTATCACGTGACGAAAAATACTGATTTTATTGCACGAAAGCGTAGAAAGGTCTAGTGAAATGACTTAGATGTACATTCGGAATCCTCAGACACCACGTCTTTGCCTTACATGACACCATGACGTCATTTGTAACATCACGAGGTGTTATTATACGTGTTACACATAGAAAGACGGGATATTAAGCTAATTAACTAGGGGATATCAATATAATTAACATAGCAGCCATGTGATCATATATGTTAACAACCTTTCAGTTTTTGAAGTAATAGTAATTCAAGTATTTCTTAAATGAATTCATTAGTTCATAATTAAGATAGTATCACCCGTTTAAATACATTTAGTGTTAGAAAACAGAAAATAAGGGTTGGATATATTCTTGGATATATTCTTGGATATATTCTTTTATATTTAGGTGCTATACATTTATTGCAGCTTTTTATCTCATACATAGTTTTTGAAAGTTTAATAATACATTTAATAATTTAAGAATAGTGTAAAGGATTTAATAATAATGCATACAATCTACAAAATATGAGTGATTTTTTATAAGTTTCTATCTTAATTAGTTTCGACCACACATACAAATCAAGTGAATTCAGTAGTGTGTAAATATCTGACTGTATACTTGACAACTAGTTCAATAAAGTAATGAGGAACAGACGGAATTTGCTTATTTACCTCTAGCGAACAAATTTCAAAGAATGTGTTTCTTCAGAAATCACCTGCATGATCGTTGACATACATTTGGGTCTCTGTGCATGCCATATACATGTACATACACACACACACATATATATATATATATATATATATATATATATATATATATATATATATATATATATATATCCTCAACTCAAGACCAATGTATATTTTTGATTTCCTAACAGCATCTTTTACTGCAAAGGACATAAATATGAGTTAAGTACAAGTTGTCTCCACGAAAACTTCTCTGAGTTAACCACGTGCATTTACATTTATACAGGACGATACAAGATTTGCCCTTTGTATTCATCTGTGTATGTGATTTCTTTTTCTAATATAGAGCAAGATTCATAATGTACATGTAATTTCCTTTAAGAATTTCCTTCAACCATAAGACCAAGCTTAACACCATTTACAGTAGTAGGAAACAGAACACTGGGTTACAAACTCCCTTTAGAAACAATGTTATGCATATCCTCTGCAGCCAAAATCATATCAGGCCCATCTATAATTCAAATCATATTGGACCTTAAGTTTAACTTATAAACTATCATTTACAAAAATGGTCACAAATATTAAAATGGATTTTACATATGTGGTCATTAACATTAATTAAAACACCGAGCTAAGCAATATAACATGCTAAACGAACTCAACAACATTAAAAGCAAATAGCTAAAACTACACGCATATGCCTTTACATATTTTAATGACATTGATGTACAGTTTTGTTTTGGATAAGTAGTGCAGCAATATTATATCGAGCACTAATTGTTCCATTACACAGGTTCTGGATATAGCACTAATTGTTCCTTTACACAGGTTCTGGATATAACACTAATTGTTCCATTACACAGATTCTGGATCATAACACTAATTGTTCCATTACACAGGTTCTGGATATAACACTAATTGTTCCATTACACAGGTTCTGGATATAACACTAATTGTTCCATTAGACAGGTTCTGGATATAAAGCTGCTAGCAGCGACCAGTTTGTCTCATTGTATATACATTCAATTTTTATGATTCAGACAAAGAATAAGTCCAAACCTTCCCCCATCTCATTTGCCTGAAGTAAAACATTAATTAATGGGCCATCAAACTCATCCCTCTATACCTACATTAGGAACTTGACATAAACCACTTTTTCAAGATCGGAATTTAAATGTAGTGAACTCAGATGGACAATAGACAAACTTTATTTAAAATCGGTTTGCATTTACATCGTAAGAAACATTAGCTCACGGGAGATATTTTACTGACTATACACAATAAAATAACAATTAAGTTCAATAATCATACATACATATGAAAATACATACATACATACATAATATTTTAATTATGTAACTAGGAATTACAAATCTTGTTCTATTTTCATAAAAAAGATTAAATTTCTATTTCAACATTTCATGCCGAAAAATAACATTGCACGAATTGATTATACTCCCTAATTACACGCAGCGTTAAAATACACATGCTTAATGGATAAAACAACACTTATGATACAGTTTTACATAGATACAAATTTAATATACAAGGACAAAGAGCTAAACAAGACTCTGCACATACAGAATGCACACATATAGTTCATTTGCACTGGAAGGATATATATATATATATATATATATATATATATATATATATATATATATATATATATATATATATATATCACATGACAGAAGTTGAGAATAACTAACAACGTATACAGGGAAACAAATATTGGAATATTGCATAGGAGTTAAAAGTAGCTAAAAGCTACAGGCAAAACTACAGAACTAAAATCAACCAAAGGCTAAAATGAAAACAATACAACTAAAAACTAAAATACTGCACATGTTGCAGAGCTAAAGTAACTTAGATACATCAAGGATGGGGAGGTAACTCCATTTAAAACTAAGCGTTAGCAACATAAGCCACATTTAGGGTGGCTAAAAGTTATAAGCAAATCTATAATAATAGACACTAAAACAACACATACAGCAAATCATGGCAGCGACAGCAACTTATTTACTTGTGTCTACATATGAAGCATTTACACAATACGCTCCCAGACAGACCAGGTCTTTAAGAAGGATTTAAAGTTGTTATAATTTGAGGTTGTTAGAAAAATGATGAGGGTGACAATTCGTGAGTTTAGCTGCTGAATACCTAAAGGATTGTAGGTCATACCTGAATGCTGTTACATTTGGAATCTCGAAGGTTTTTGGATACCTAAAAGAGCAAGAAGAATATTTTAAAGCTACTATAGCATTTAAGTATGTTCGATATTGCTTGTTTAAAAGTTTCAAAACACTAAGTGCCATGGTCTTCAACCTTCGGATGTGGAGAGGTGACCCCTTTGTTAAATCCAAGAGTTCAGAGTAAGGTTTCTTGTGTTCATTAGAGACCAATCTCAGAGCTTCTCTCGTAGAGTTTTCAAGTTTGTACATATTAGTGAGGCTGTTGAAATGAGAGGTTACGAGACAGTAGTTGAAGTTTGCCATGATGGAAGAGTAATACAGTGCCAGTCGTCCTTCCGTTGCGAGACAGTTTCCAATTCGTTTTGGCAAGTTAATTGTTTAGATGCTTTTTGAATAAAGCTCAGTGATTTGCTGATTAAGGTTTAGCATTAAGTCCAAAGTGACTCCTATGAGTTTTTTTCCGAATCTTTTCTTGATATACTAGTCTCGTTGGGGGAGAAAGTCTCAAGACAGTCATGAGCTTAGAATCCAAGTGCAATAGCTTGGAAATTCTCAGGGTTGGCTTTCATTTAATTGTTTGTAAACCACTTAATTAAATTAGTGCGCTCGGTTATTATCGGCATAAATATAGAGATTGGAATAATTTATGAACAAGAACATGTCATTAGTAAAACTATTTAAAAAATATGGCTCAGAGAATTTATCCCCGAGGCAGTGGCGGCTCGAGAGTTTGAGGCGCCCTAATTTGCCACAGAGAACAGTTTTTATGTCAGTTGCCAACCTCCCCACCCCATCTAAGCCCTGAAACTGGGGGCTTAGATGGGGAGGTGGGGGGGGGGGCAAAAAAAGAGCTTCTGATTGCGCTCCCCCCTTCCTTCGCGCCGCCACTGCCCTGAGGTACCCATTTATAGATATATGTCATTGAACTAGTTAAGATTCCTATTTTGACACATTGTCTTCTGTTTTAGAGGTAATCTGTCATAGTCTTTACTGCTGAATCTGAAACTCCAAATGCTGCTAGTTTCTGGAGGAGTAGTTTGTTGGGTACGCAGTCGATTGCTTTCGATAAATCAATCAAAATAGCTGCAGTATACTAGTTTTGGTCAAGGGCTAAGCGCAAGTCTTCTAGTAGTCGAATTAGGGTAGTTTGACTACTTTAACCCATTCGTGAAGCAGAAAAGTATAGATGTAAGATATTGTCAAAGAAATTAGAGGTCTGGTCAAAGGTAACTCGTTCAAAGTGTTTTCATGTAGTTGGGAGAATATTAAATGCACAGTAGTTTTGTTCATCAAGTGGATCGTGTTTCTTATATAATAAGACCACCAGGGCTTCCTTGAATCTGGTTAGGAAAATATTCTGATCAAGACTGTAGTTCATGAGTTTGTTTATAGGAGCAGCCAGTGATTGACTTCCAAATATTAATAGTTTGGATGAAAGATCTATTCAAGTTATCTTTTTAATAATGATATATGAAGGGCTTCAGCTGTAAAATCTTTAGTGACATGAGAGAAATCAAATGTTTTTTTGACATATGAAAGTTCTCTTTGATAGCATGTATGCTAGGGCGTTCGTCGTTTGGTAGGAGATTATTGCCTATGTCTTTAGCGACATTTATGAATAAATCATTGAAGATCTCTGCTACACATTCCTGATCAGAAATAACCTCATCATTTTGTTGTAAGATAATTGACTTCTGTGATAAAATACTTTTGTTTACCAGGAAGGGTCTAATGGTAGGCCAGAACTCCTTACTGTTTGTTCAGCCTGAGCAGCGTTCGACAACGTAAACTTTAATGGCTTCACGTCTGAGTTTAGATGCATGTTGGGTAATAACACTCACACCAATAACATTGGATTGTTATCACCATTATCATTTATAGAGCAAAAATATGGGTCATAAACATTTATCAGCAAATTAATGTGTATGATTGCGATTATGCCGTCAATGGATGAATTAGGCAAAGTCAAAAATATTCATTTGCAATCGTATGTAAAACGGTAAGTTTCGAGCACTTGTCCATCAATGTATTTATACAAGGGAACGTGACATTTACATTTATTCTCATGATTTAGTAATGTAAACAGAGTCGTCTGCAGTTTCTTCGTGGTCGCCTGGAATGTCTGAGGATCACGCGCTGATCATCTGCAAGTTATGCTATACTTATTAGAAAGCGTCTGACCTTGACATACATCCAATACACAAACTGTTAGCCCTACCAGGTATTCGAATCTAGGTTAGGTTGACATACAATATACCAATGAAAAGTCCTAGAAGGTCAATATACGAAAGAGCAACCCTAGGCAAATGGGAGGGGAGGGAGCCAGAGGTAAAGCAAATACTCAATTTCGACATTCATTCCCAAAGGAGAAGATCTCGTTCCAGCGAGATTTGAAGGTCAGCTACATAGACAGCCGCGTCACTATGGGAACTCTCTCTTTCTCTCTCTCTCTCTCTCTCTCTCTCTCTCTCTCTCTCTCTCTCTCTCTCTCTATATATATATATATATATATATATATATATATATATATATGTATTCGCTAGCAGTAATTTCAGTTATTTCAGTTTAATTTTATAGCAAATCGCCGTCCACAGAGAAGCGGCCGGCCAAACCGGTAGCAGCTGCAGTGTGCTATATATGTTTTACGTTTTTCCTAAGCAGAAGTCAGAACAAATTCCGATGTCATTAATCGTTAGATTGTCGGGAATATAAGTGTAGGATAAAATCATGCTTAAATATACAAATCAACGCGAATACAATGACGGGGCAAAAGAAAGTCATTTAAAAAGTATCATATTGCAAACTGAAACAGATAAGTTAACCAGGGTTGCAATAAAAACAATAATTCAGATTCTAAGAAATGCATCTTAATCGTACATATACATACACGAGGGATATTTTAAAAGTTCTGAATATTAGTGCGTTGTACAACACAGTACTGTATTAGTGAACAGTATGCCAGTGTACCCCTCAAATTACTCCCCATGCAACTCAACACACTTTCTCAGTCTGATTATCCAATTATTAAATGACATTTTGTATTCACTTTTTGGTATGGTGTTCATACACTGAAAAACTGCACTTCCAACCGCATGGCTGTTTTCAAGTCGTCTGGCTCTCAGTGAATCTTTTATAACGGGATTCTGACAAAAATCACTTGGAACTTAAACAGGGCTGTATGGAGGATGTGGCAAAGTTTGGATGCTGTACTCCTTCAGGAAGTCTGTCACGACGGCAGATTTATGCGCCGGTGCCTTGGGATGCCGTACATGGATACCTCGGCTACCAGTGAGCGGACGGGTGGTTCGGTAATATTCCACAACTTTTGGCAACACTTTGGAGGCAAACAAATGTCCAGTGACACTAGAAGAGTCAAGCACAGGTACGTTGAGGACGGGACCTTTTGCATCGAAAAATAATGCTCATAAAACTATCATGACAGGTCGACTACGCTGAGGGATTTGTGGTCTCTGCTCCTTTTCTCTTATCCAGACTTTATTTTCTCTTGAGTCGGTTTCAAAAAGAAGTAAATTTATGTTTCATCACCTGTGACAATATCATCCAAACATCTCTAGTCACTCTTTTCATATTTGGCAAGTAGCTGTTTAACAATTTCAACCCTGTCTGTTGTTGATCAGCCATCAACAAATGCGAGACCCATCTTGCACAAACCTTTCTGAGCTTCAAATGATTCTTCGGTATATTTAAAACAACTGATGAATTAATGTCGTTAAAAATAGAAACATCTTCTACTGTGTATCGAGTATCTTCATCCATTGTTCCCTTCATAGCAGCCACTTCCCGCTCACCAGTCGCATACAATGGTCTTCCAGAACGTGGGTCATTTTCCATGAATTCGCGACAATTTTCAAAACAATGGAACTAAATCAGAATTGTAGGATATGACAGAGAATTATATCTGTGAACTTTATCAAAGTCGGCATTGGTATCAGTTGGAGAGTGCAATACGAGTGCCCGGATTTTACAGTATGCTCTATGCTCAATAGCAGAATTGTTCTCCGACAATTTTACGTCACTTTCATTTACCTATGCTACGTCACACGCATATATCTACAAATGTCCAGCGTGCTGCACGTGCAGATGTAGATCATTTTACAGAACGTTATTTTGTCTATCGATCGGCATTAAATTTATTGACAGGTTCAAATAGCTAAAAAGGTAATATCAAAATATTAAAAACTTTTCAAATACCCCTCGTATATTTGCTGAGATTGTTCTGCCATCTTCTTAATTTTTATTAAATATTCTACCATACAATTTTATGAACTTTAAGTTTTCAATAAAAATGTTTTTTGACGGTAAGTCTGTTCTTCATTATATATTATCTAAACAAATTATTGCACATAAGGTGTCCTTTTTGAAATTTCATTGTTGCTTCTTAACATTGGAATTTTTTCAGATATTTAAAATTTTAAATTTATAAAATGTTCGTGAAAAAAATGCACTGAAAAAGAATTTATAATTTTCTTTGAGTATGAAGCTAAAAAAAGTAACAAGATAAAAGTTGTTCCGACCATTCTTCATAAAAAAAAATAAAAATAAAAAGACAAAATTTAGTTTTGATGGGCCATCTCATAAGAACGATCATTTAACACATAAAAAAAATCTCGCTGGATTCTTGAAGACCATGTGTCCTTGCTTTAAATATTAACACTCGGTTCAAAGTAATGTGTAAAAATAATAATTCTAGTTAACTGGAGTAAGTCTAAATGTATTATTGGACCTGAATATTATAAAGAGCCTAAGACTTAGTTAGGTAGTTTGTACGTGTTTATTCAAAACTGTTTAATTAATTGTTGGGATGGGCTAATTTACCGATTATCGACTGGGCAAAAAAGAAAAAAATGTGGAAAAATACTTGTATGTGCCCAAAAGAATTAATTTTTTTGCAGATATTTACAGAGAATATATGAAATCCAACTAAACAAAGAAAGTGCACAACTGAGTAACAACGAATGTTAAACATTAGAAAGAAAGAAAAATATATTAAATAAACGTCGCTAACAACTACACCTGTGAATGTATGCTTATTATTTCTATTAGAAAAATCCAAAGCATGACACGAAAAAAAAAAAAAGAATGAAAGGTAAACCTTGACCTATCTTTCGGCTCATCCGCGTGTGAAGATGGTGCACAGCCAACATACCACGTTTCAAACTATATATAAAAACAAGAAAATTGCACGAATAAATATGATGGAAAATGTAATCTTTAACTACAAAAACGCCAGAGAGCTTACAGCTGATGTATTGTACTGAAAACATAGTTGATAAAAGTCGATAAAATAAATAACTGCAATATTGGGAACAAAGTCGTATCCCCCTGACCTACAAAGTCTTGTGATAAAACACCGTTCCCCGGGAGCGTGATTTTGTAGTGTCAAAACGGTTTACGGAATGTACTGGCTTCTCTCAACCAATCAGCGATCTTTGTTCCAAGTAAACAAAGCCAATTTAGGATCTACATGTGCACATTTCGTAGCCAGTTTGTGCCAATAAGAATTAATTTATTTTGTGCTGGAAAATGTGAGTCCTAAAAGAAATTTTAGATTACAAGGTTTCAAATTTATTTGGAATCCTCTTCGTGCGTTTCTTGTTGGTCATTGACGAAACCTTTCCATACAACTAAAGGAACTGCACGTTCTGATTTCTCCGGGGATTTTGAATAGATGAAAGTTTGCCACCACACTAATGTATGTACTGTTTCATTTAGTTGCTATGGATGCAGTCCCAGCATCTCCCTTAATTCCATGCCATAAAATGCCTGTTTGCTAAGATTTTCCACTCACCCAAAGTAGCGTACTAACGGGGGCGGACGTGGCGGTTGCCCCGGGCGCCAGAGGTCTTGGGGCGCCAAAACAGCTGATAAAAATTCGGGCCTCGTATTCTGGAATTTTGGGCCATCATCGTTGACCCGGGCGCCATTTACCCTTAGTACGCCACTGCTTACCCCTACTTATGTATAACTGGTTGATCAGATTCCTTTTTTCCATTTTTTTAATGCATTTTATGCTTCATCGTTTTACAGCTTTCAACTTCTCTTCATTATAGTTAATGCAATTTACACCAACTATTCTTTCCTTACAATGGTCTATTCATCAATATATATTCAAACATAGCAGCATCCATACACGTCCTAGCGCTTGGCCAGTTTTGTTCGCCGTCTCTGTGACCATTGCGTCCCAAAGCAGGTTTCTAATTTAGGCTTAGATTCCTCTCGAATTTCCCTTTTGTTCCAAGTTGTAGGCTGTGCAACTATAAATAGACTAACAGAGGAAGCTGATATGGTCACATCATCACCAGTTGATATGGTGATCATGGACACGGGGTCGAATGATTTGATACAACACCGCCCAAACTATGTTGCCATGAATCTCGATTCTCTGGCGCACGAATGCATCGCTTATTGTGCACGATTGGTTGCAATTATGCAACAATTTCATTGGTATCTTTTCCCTTGGCATCGGTTCTACGCTAGGAAAGAATATTTAAACCAAATCGTTATCAGCCTTAATTTGCACTTCATCCGAAATAGTATCGTTTCACCGCATAATGGACTGTATTCACATTTTATTTTCACTATATGCTAATCCCAGTGGTGATGATGTGAATAAGCCAAGAGACAAATTCAATATCAATAGTAATGGATTACCAGCTCTAGGCCACTCGCTCTTGTTTTTGACTGATTTTTAAGTTTCGCAATTTCAGTAAAAAGTGATTAAAATGCATAAGTTTCCAAGATGTTGGAGCAGCTTTGTTAAACTTTGCTGCTAAGAAAATATAAAACAAAATGTAAAGGACTTAATTATAAATCAAAACCAAGAAAGACAAGTGACTGAAAAATAATAGAGACATAGCTAGAACTTGCCATCCATTGTTACTATGGAAACTAATGCAGATAAATGCCTATATTGTAAATACGAAGGACTGTTTACATGTTGTCTATAGTTATTTTGGCTTTTTTAATTTTAAAATGACATGAAAAAAATTTTGTCTGGCAGTAAACCACTAGTGACTAAGTAGTCCTTGATCAACATACCTCTACCTACAGGCACACTTAGCTTCATTATTTCCTCGATACTTAATATGTATGGCGGTCCAATCTTTAAATCTCTGATTTTGCAAAGCTGAAAAATCAGATAAATCTATGTAACTCTCACCCATTACTGGATTAAATTTATGAGTGTTCAAAAAAAGTGTATCGATTTTATCAAACATCCACTTTGTATTCACAGTGATTTTTTTTTACCTAAATGAGTGTTTATGTTGTCAAACAGATCATCTAATATATTTGCAATTACCAAACTGTGAAAATTCTCTCCAAATGTTGTTGGGTAATAAAAAGTTAGTATTTCTTTTTTCTCCAGACTACTGGGCAAGAGCGTATATATTCTCAGAGTAACTTATAGTTTAAGCTGTACCTGATTACAGAAAAAGTGACAATTTTTATATTACCTCTTGTAAATTAATATGAACTAACGTTAGCTTTCAAAACAGTTATTTTCCTAATTTGTGTTTCTTGTTTCTTTTCCTACAAGTGATCCCTTTTTGCAAACATTTCTCTCTCTCTCTCTCTCTTTCTTACATTTCAAATGCTTCTCTCCCATTATTATATTTCGTGTAGCATTTCTTCTCCTTAGTCGTCTTCTTTTTTGTCTTATTTTTTTTCTTCTCCATATTTCTCTTTTGCAAATACTACGCACTTATTTAATACGTGAAAGTCTTGTGGAAATACTACACACTTATTTAATACGTGGATGTATTGTGTAAATACTACGCACTTATTTAATATGTGGAAGTCTTGTGGAAATACTACGCACTTATTTAGTATGTGCAAGTCTTGTGGAAATACTATGCACTTATTTAATACGTGGAAGTCTTTTCCTTATAGCACCTAACATTTGTCCCTTTTTTCCCTGTTAATTGTGTCGTATAGGTTTAACAGTCTCATCCAATGACAACGTTTTGGCTGAAATGCACTTGTAAACATACCGATTCCTGATGATGATATTTGAAACACCTATTTCACGAAAAAAACTTTGAATTCTTACCCTTGTTTTCTACCGTTGATAAATTGTGATATTTATATGGTAAGAGTAGTTTTATTATTTGCACGGAAGAAAAACTTCGATTGTAAATCCTTATTGTACATATCTAATAACTGTTTGACTGTAAATCCTTATTGTACATAGCTAATAACTGTTTGACTGTAAATCCTTATTGTACATAGCTAATAACTGTTTGACTGTAAATCCTTATTGTACATATCTAATAACTGTTTGACTGTAAATCCTTATTGTACATAGCTAATAACTGTTTGACTGTAAATCCTTATTGTACATAGCTAATAACTGTTTGACTGTAAATCCTTATTGTACATATCTAATAACTGTTTGACTGTAAATCCTTATTGTACATAGCTAATAACTGTTTGACTGTAAATCCTTATTGTACATAGCTAATAATTGTTTGACTGTAAATCCTTATTGTACATAGCTAATAATTGTTTGACTGTAAATCCTTATTGTACATAGCTAATAACTGTTTGACTGTAAATCCTTATTGTACATAGCTAATAACTGTTTGACTGTAAATCCTTATTGTACATATCTAATAACTGTTCGATTGTAAATCCTTATTGTACATAGCTAATAACTGTTTGACTGTAAATCCTTATTGTACATATCTAATAACTGTTCGATTGTAAATCCTTATTGTACATATCTAATAACTGTTTGACTGTAAATCCTTATTGTACATAGCTAATAACTGTTTGACTGTAAATCCTTATTGTACATATCTAATAACTGTTTGACTGTAAATCCTTATTGTACATAGCTAATAACTGTTTGACTGTAAATCCTTATTGTACATAGCTAATAACTGTTTGACTGTAAATCCTTATTGTACATATCTAATAACTGTTTGACTGTAAATCCTTATTGTACATAGCTAATAATTGTTTGACTGTAAATCCTTATTGTACATAGCTAATAACTGTTTGACTGTAAATCCTTATTGTACATAGCTAATAACTGTTTGACTGTAAATCCTTATTGTACATAGCTAATAACTGTTTGACTGTAAATCCTTATTGTACATATCTAATAACTGTTCGATTGTAAATCCTTATTGTACATAGCTAATAACTGTTTGACTGTAAATCCTTATTGTACATAGCTAATAACTGTTTGACTGTAAATCCTTATTGTACATATCTAATAACTGTTTGACTGTAAATCCTTATTGTACATAGCTAATAACTGTTTGACTGTAAATCCTTATTGTACATATCTAATAACTGTTTGACTGTAAATCCTTATTGTACATAGCTAATAATTGTTTGACTGTAAATCCTTATTGTACATAGCTAATAACTGTTTGACTGTAAATCCTTATTGTACATAGCTAATAACTGTTTGACTGTAAATCCTTATTGTACATATCTAATAACTGTTCGATTGTAAATCGTTATTGTACATATCTAATAACTGTTTGACTGTAAATCCTTATTGTACATAGCTAATAATTGTTTGACTGTAAATCCTTATTGTACATAGCTAATAACTGTTTGACTGTAAATCCTTATTGTACATAGCTAATAACTGTTTGACTGTAAATCCTTATTGTACATAGCTAATAACTGTTTGACTGTAAATCCTTATTGTACATAGCTAATAATTGTTTGATTTGTAAACTTACCAAACTTTTAATATACACATCAGCGTACTAAAATTTTATTGTTAGCTATGCTAACAAGATGCGCTAAAGATGCTTCACTCATCAATTTGGTGTGTATCTTAAACTTCATGTGTGGTCTCATGGACCGAATTTGGACAAGTCATCCACATTTATATACTGTATTTTTTCTAGCCTTTGGAATACTAACATTTCCCATTCAGCTATTTGCTTATCTAAGCAAAGTTTAAATAAACTTCTTTTTTTGAAAATCATTTACAAAACTTTAACTCATTACACTTCCTGCTCTTAATCTTTAGCATATAACATAGTGCTTGTTCACGAAAGAGATACAAAACAATAAACTCAACCATCTTTGAGCGATAGATTTGTTATACTCGTACTATAAATTCTTTAATATATAATAAATGTGCTGAAATTTCATTGAGAAACAACACAATTTTTGCTTTCATAGTGAATGAACGTTAGCTGACAAGTATACACTATTCCATACAGTTATTACCATTTAGTGTAATTAGTGTTGATTAGTATAAATTAACTAGTGCCATGTATCAAATTCAGTAAAGATAAGATAGTTGAATATGGGTGCATTTTAGTACTTACATTTTCCCTACCGAAATATATAGTAATTTTAAACAATGCCCTAATATACAGCTAGAAATATATAGTAATTTTAAACAAGGCCCTAATATACAGCTAGAAATATATAGTAATTTAAACAATGCCCTAAAATACAGCTAGAAATATATAGTAATTTTAAACAATGCCCTAATATACAGCTAGAAATATATAGTAATTTTAAACAATGCCCTAATATACAACTAGAAATATATAGTAATTTTAAACAATGCCCTAATATACAGCTAGAAATATATAGTAATTTTAAACAATGCCCTAATATACAGCTAGAAATATATAGTAATTTTAAACAATGCCCTAATATACAGCTAGAAATATATAGTAATTTTAAACAATGCCCTAATATACAGCTAGAAATATATAGTAATTTTAAACAATGTCCTAATATACAGCTAGAAATAGTAATTTTAAATAATGCCCTAATATACAGCTTGAAATGTATGGAATTTAAGAATGTGAAGAGCAACCACAGAGAAGTTGTATGAACTCAATGTATTACAATCTACAAAGACGTTACCAACAATAACATCAAATGAAGCACAACAAGAGAAGCTACAAGAGAAAATGCAATAGCTTCAGATATAAAAAAGACACTTCTTTTGTCGTGTCAGGCAATCGATACTGCTTTCATCGTGTAATACAGTGTGCTACAAAACAGAAGCCCCATTTTAAAAATTGGAGCACCATGCAGACTGAGTTTTGAGGAGATGATCAAGCAAATTATGAATGTATATCTAGCTAAGTTTAGCAAGCACTATCGAATCAATAGTTGTTTGCTGCCAGACAAGATTGTGCCCTTGTCATTTTAAATGTAAAAACAATGGGTACAAATAACCATAGACAGCATATAAACAGTATTCATATTCATAATTCTGCCCTTTATCTATCCTAGTTTCCATAATATTAATGGATGTCGGGTTCAAGATAAGTAGCTATTGTTTTACAGTAATTAGTGTTTCTTCATTATGAGTTATAACTTACCAATATACAGTTTGTTCTTATGTATCATCGAGCAGCGAAATAATACGAAGCTGCTCACACATCTTTCAAAAGTTTTGTATTTTATTTCACTTTAAATTAAATTGTGAAAATTGCAAATCAGTAAAAACAAAAAAACAAAAAAAAAAAATGTTATTAATGGGTTGGATGCTTAGAGTTCGTTATCCGTTGCTACTAATATCTGAAGATGTGTAAGCTGGCTAGCTGCCCATTAATGATTACCAATACATTTTAAGATGCTTTTGTCAGAGGATGTTTGAGATGAAACTGGCCTGTTGCTTATTATTACTAATACTAATATTTTAAGATGTTATTGCCTAAGCGGGCTTCTCAAAAAATATTCTCTAAAGCCAAGAAAGGTCAAGGACCCAAAGTGTAAAGCCGGTATTTAATTACGTTTTAAACCTATGCCCAAATGTCACAACATGTCCTTCCAACTCCCACCGCCACCACTTTTATCTCGCATCTACACCCCAGGCAACGAGCACCCTTGACAACTGCTGCTAAAGCTAATATCCACAACGTATATATCTATTCGTACCCTTCTGAAAACTTTATTCCTAGAAACTTGCTGCCCTATATCAAAACAATCCAACGGCTCCAGAGACGGTCGAGCTCCCATATTGAGAGAAACGCTGCATAATCTGATTCGTGTAAACAAAAACATCTGCATTTCATATGTCGCTATTACATTCAACTCTGTAAAGCCATCTTTGTCCCGACATTCTATAGCTTTTGAAAAATAGGGGGACTAATACCATCTTCCTCTTCAAACACTGATCACGTAATTCACTTGAAAGACGTATACAAAATTATCTACTGTATTCATTGTGGATAGGAGTTGGGGGGAGATGGGCATATAAATTCGTAAATTCGTTTTATTATTGTTCTCGATAAAGCTACACGTTATTCAGATAACTCCTGATCCTGTTGCCTGGTGCTTAAAGGAAGAAAACACACACACACACACACACACACACACACACACACACACACAGTTTCCAAATCCTGTTGGCTGGTTATGCTAACAGATCTTGCTTATGCTAAGAGATCTTGATCTGGATAACGTTAACGCTATGAATTAGAAGGCAATATTTTTTACTGATAATATTCCTACATGGTAATAGATCTGTCTGTTTAAACAGTTCTCTGTATTACGAACAGAAATTATCTCATAATGTTTTTGTAGTTTCAAGTTTGTCCAAATCAATAATGTTCAAATATTGTATCAGGCTTTCTTAGATTACTGCATATTATTGTTTATATATATGTAAAACCCCGCCTCACTTTCGCTTCTCTAATTGACGAGCTTCCCGATTAAGTTGGATTATATCATTCCTCAAGAAAATAATATGCTTTATTTGAAAGAGAAACATTGATAATTTTTTTAAATTAATATAAAAGGACTTTCTTGTTATTTTCTCTAATGCAATAATGAATATTGGTTTTATTTTTAACTCTTCTTGAGTATCTTACAATTTCAATAAATCCTGAAAACTACGAGTAAACCAGCATGGAGCAGACGATTTATACAATGCAGAGTTAGCTGCGTGCACATTATGTGTGATGTGGTAAATTACATCTGAAGGTGAACATCTGTTTAAAGTTTTACCATACCCAATTTATGAAATTTCCTGAAATTATCTCACTAGTTAACAAATATTTTACTGATTAACCTTCCCCTGCAAAGAAATGTCACTGAAATCAGCGTTCTAATCTAGATATGAACAATGAGCGTTTGAGTGCCAATGAGAAAAACAAGGTTAACTTACGTCAGTACGTTTCCCGCTGCTTTGCAAATATTGGATACAAGTGTTTGAATCCAATCAAAGTTGCTATATGTTCGGATGTAGCCTATCTAAGATTGTGTATGTTCGGATGTATCTTTGTGTTAATTCCCATTCGTATTCATTCGCATAAACAATATTGTATCCTGGATTGAAGTTGGTTGCAGAACAATGACGTATAATTCAAAACAGATAAATGATTGGTTCACATTTCTTTGTGGGCAGTCTGTTTCAGTACTCTTGACTTTAGAGACGTGTGCAAAGATTTCTTGCTTACACAGTACACCTATTTGGTGGTGAAAGATTGCGATACAGATTATTATTAGTTGGCAGAATTATGAAACAGCGAAGCAGAAGGGAGAATGATTACTTAAAACTAATAATTTTATACATCCTCAGTATGTCATATGCCTTATCTTAGCAGGAGAGAGATAAATTGATCAGGAAAATAATCATTTGATGACCTTGAAAAATACATATGTCTGCCAAATAAGTTCAGCGTCTATATCTCAGTTTTTGAAATGGTCTACCTGCCTTTAATTTCTGATCTTGTCATGATAAGCTCATTTTAGAAACATGTTACATCTTTCCATATCTAGTATATTCCCTCTCTAGCAATAGACTTTCAAAAGATTTGGAATATCGCGGTACACATTTAGTGATTAGTAAATGCAATGCAATGATTAGTTTCCGTTTCTTGTGACTTTCCAGTCTTGAAACTACATTTATTGTAATGATGCATAAACTTTTCTAGCATGTCTGCATTTTAATCATATATGGTTTCTAACTGTCAAAGAGCAAGCTCTAAATAGGATATCATTGTAAGGGTTTCTTGACATTATTTGGTAAAGGGATTCGTTTTATGACATCCGGTAAAAAAATCATATACTTCCATCAGCTTATGATTGAATCATTCTTTTGACAAGAAAAGTGATAAATTGAATATTGTGGTTGTTGATAAAAAATAATTGACTATGTTTTACTGTATATGATATTATTTTTGTAAAGGTAAGTACATTTTTAGAATCGAAAAAGAATAGAAATATGCAAAAATGCACTTTGCCTCCGCGCATTTACCACCAAGCTCCTCTCATCGCTCCACTATTATACGATTGGAAAATCTACAGTCGTTGTATATAAAGGAGTATTTAAGGGCGTTAGTTGACGCTTTTTAGGCTCATGACGTGTGAACAAGACTAACATAACAAATTTTGGAAAATTTTCTCGAAAAATAGCCGAAAGTTCTCAGCGGCATTACGTCACATGGAAAATCATGTTGTCACAATGGAGTCACAGTTTCGGTTGTAGATCGTGAATTTTACCATTGCAAATTTTGACTGACCCTATGTTTGAAGAAATGCTGAATTGGCATTTTCCTATTATTTTCAGCTACATTTTGGACAGGGTACCGGTACCGCACATTTTTGCATTCAACTAATCAAAAGTCGCATTGCATTTGCAAATGTGTCAAAATGTAATATTGTAGATCCAAAATGTTCTGTCAATTCTATTTCAAGGCCTGAAGTCAGAAATCATAATGGTGTTTGGAAAACTGGTTGATATTGTCAAATACATACATGAATGCATATATACAAATAGTCCCCTTTTTACCTGAAGTGAATAATTAGGCAAGGAAGAAGAATAATGATAACTTGAAGAACAAGAAGTAGATGACAATGATGGCGGTGGTGGTGGTGGTTGTAGTGCTGGTGGTGGTAGTGATGGTGATAGTGGAGGTGAATAAATCTTCTGACCGATTTATATACTTAATCCATGGCTTTATGATATTTGGCCTCATATTAGATATTAAAACATAAGCATTGACATTTTCGCCCATAAATAAAGTTTTGTGAAATTCTTGTATTAAACGTGAGTAGTAAAAGTATGATGTGTTGTGAAGTATCGCTGTATGATGTGTAGTGAAGTATCGCTGTATGATGTGTAGGGAAGTATCGCTAAACTTTGTTGTCAGTATCACGCTTTATGTGCGTAACCTTGATGTGGGTATCACGCTTCATGTTTGTAACTTTGTGGCTGGAGCAAGTCTACACTATTTATAAATGAAACAACTTTTGAGTTTTCCTTCTGAAATGTGAAATTAAAGAGTACATAGTTCTCTGCAGAACACTTGAGGTGATCTTGTACACCTTCTAAACATGTGTGTGACAAGCCTCGTCAGTTTTCTTAGCATTGCTAAACATAACAGGAGATGATGCATTACAGTAGTAGTGGTGGTAGTAGTAGTAGTAGTAATTGTTGTTGTTGCAATAGTAATAGAAGCTGTGTTAGTAGTAATAGTATATCATCATCATCATCATCAATGTATATTATCTATCCATTCCATAATATACTGATACATGAACTGACCCCCAGGATGTTCTGGTGAGAAGCTGGGCACAAAAAGGGTTACATCAATACCAACTTAAATCCAGACAGGCAAATTGAATCAGCAGGATAATAATTGAATTCATACATTATGAAGGGTTTTGAAATCCTGTCCATATTAATATACAGATGTGATACCAATGTCCTTGTGTATATTGTATCATAGATTTGAAGGCTAAAATCTCTGCATCATGGTGTAACAGTTAAATAATATTTCATAGTTTCTTTTCAATTTCATACACAGAATTATTATAATTCACTGTTTGTAAGTAATATGAAAGCAAATCGACACAAAAAATGTATCAGGCTTTACACTTTCTTTGTCAATATGATCTAGCTTTTCTCATTCTCAATGACTCATTCATTTCCTTGATCACTCACTCACTCACACAGCACACACTTTATATATGTTGCTGGTTGACTAATTAGCTGGTTACCAAAAAATCTGATTACTATATATATATATGTGTGTGTGTGTGTGTGTGTGTGTGTGTGTGTTTCTCTGTTAGTCTACCTGTTTCTCTACCCGTCTGTCTGTCTGTCTGAAAGAATGAATTGAATGAATGAATAAGGTTTAATTAATTCAAGAAGCCATCTTTTTTATAAAGGCTACTCTTTAAGGTAGGTTGTTGGGTCCTTTGCAATAGCAGTGGTATTAGGTACATATTTTCCCAAAGAGACTTTTACCTGTACTAGGTAGATGTTTTTCTTTATTTATGATTGTATATATTATACGTTTGTGTCATATTGTCTGTAGGTGATTTAACGTTAGGTAAGCCTTTTTTTAATGATATGGTATTGTATAACTGTACAAATGGAAGTATACCGTGAATAATGTTTATAATTAAGCCCTGGATCTTAACACTGTGTTAACATGACCTTCTCATAAATATTCTATACCCAGCTGGATCCTTTCTACTAGAATTCTGGGAGTATAAATGAGATAGATATTGTTTTAAATGATAATACTTTGTATTATCAATATTATTTTAATCATGCATTTGGGGAATAGTTTGACTAGAATCGTCACCATGCAGTATTCAATATATATTACTCCTATACAGGTTTATACGGTAAATGTGATGAAGACATTACAGATTTACATTCAATGTTATATCAATATGCAAGAGTATATTACATATATATTGTTTTTTTCGTCTGCTCAATTAGGAAACTGTAAAGTTTACATATGATATATCTATTCAATATATTGGGGTTTATTAGCACGTTTTACCAAATACGCTTCAGGTGTACATAAAATTTCTACACAAATTGCGATATACATTCTTGACACATTTGAAGTAGAATGAGATAGGATTGAGACACTGTTTAGATAGTCACATTTATAAAACACCGCCAGCGTTTATTCTGTTTGTGAATTCAGTCTTAAAAATTGCATCATGCTTTCACGTTATTTACATGATACGAGCAGTGAATATGCAAACGCACTTTTGTGCACTTTCTCGATGTCATGATCCAGCCAAGATTTTTGTCAATGCAGTTTGACCGAAAGAAAACTGAATTATACATCATAATTATCTTGTTAATAAACAACTTGCATGAACGAAGACCATGTTAATTTACAATTTTAAAAATGTCATCATTTTATATTTTTATCGTTGTGGATTTTAGCATTTATGCCGTTATATAAGGTACCGTATGTACTCGCGTATAGGTCGCGTCCAAATACAAACAACATAGAACCTAATCTGCCGTCGCATAATGCGCCGGCAGATCAGGGTCTATGTTGTTTGTTCTACTGATTAGTCCTTACAAACTGCATAGACCCAGATCTGCCGGCGCATTATGCGACGGCAGATCTGGGTCTATGCAGTTTGTAGTTGGTTTCGTTTATACGCGAGTAAAGACGGTAGGTATTTTAAATGGATTTTAAATGAAGGACGAAAAAAAAGTGTTTTCACGATCTGGATATCGCGGCAGGTAAATGTCAGGCTTTGTCATCCAACTTGACAGAGTCACAATAGAAGATCACTCTTTCAATCCTTATCGACTCAAATAATTAGACTGAGCCACATTTCTGTCATGTTCTCACACTTCTCCCCTCTGTAGCACAGCAAGCAGTCGGGTTCCAGTCAACCAACCAGACACAAAAAAGAACGTTTTTTCCCACTCATGTCAGTCTTGAATAGGACGCATTATATGGAAGGGATCTTGCTTTACAGTGGCATGATGACCCGAATAGAATGAAAGTGCTTATCACATGGATAGACCGAACAGGGACTAGATCAGAAAGGGACGAAAGCCGGTTATCACAACAATTACATTTATTTACAAAGTAACAAATAAACACAAAGAAATAAAGTATCAAGAGCAATTTCTGACACCTTCTATTTTGCGTCTATATCATGAGATTTCAAATATTAGCAATTTTGATCTAATACACAATTTAAGTCAGAATAAACATTTTCTACTCATAGCTCACGTATGTATAAGATGATAAAATAAGATTTCAGACAAAGTACTGAGAACTTTTCTACATGCAATTACTTCGTTCATAGGACAGAAATGGATAAACGTTGACTTTCAACAATAGAATGAAATGCCCTTGTCATGTACAAGGTGTGAAGTTACTCTGAACAACATAACATGGATCGGGTTATACTGTCCACATTACGAGTGTAATGTTATCCTGTCCACATAACAAGTGTCAAGTTACCCTGCCCACATAACAAGTGTGAAGTTATCCTGTCCACATAACAAGTGTAAAGTTACTCTGTTCACATAACAAGTGTAAATTTATCCTGTCCACATAACAAGTGTAAAGTTATCCTGTCCACATAACAAGTGTAAAGTTATCCTGTCCACAGAACAATTGTCAGGTTAACCTGTTCACATAACAGTTGTAAGTAAATGTCCTATTTCGTTTTAATGGACTGTGAAAACAAATAACGAACGCAAATAAGACATTCATTCTAGTTTACAGAATAACCCCTGACGGTGCCTTACTCCCACGCAGACGAAGAGATATCATTGAATACAATAGTATGGTTACATTTTCTTGTAATTCCATATAGCCATTCTTGTCGCATGATAGATTTAATATTTCATGCATAAATTTGGGTATCATGTAATCCTACACAATTAATATTTAAGTCAAACGACTTTATTGCTTAAACTATGTCTTTAAGTACCAACAGGCTATCATTGAATCGGCGTCCCATCAATCGACTTGCCGTTGAACTGGGTCAAACATGGCTTTCACATACGCCAGCCATCATTTATTGATTATGTACGCATCATTCTCCAGGCAAACACCCCATGATCAGCTGAAATACCACTGAATTGTGCAATACATGGTCTAATATCTTTAGCGCATTACGATGCAAAGTCAAATATACATCTTAAAGACATAGTTTAAGCAATAAAGTCGTTTTACTTAAAAATAATTGTGTAGGAGTACATGATACCCAAATCTGTGCATGAAATATAAAATCTATCATGCGACAAGAATGGTTATATGGGATTACAAGAAAATGTAACCATTCTCACCATTTACTATATACTACATTCATAGTTTATACAAACTTGACAAGTAACCATTCTCACCATTTACTATATACTACATTCATAGTTTATACAAATCTGACAAGTAAGAAAATGTAACCATTCTCACCATTTACTATATACTACATTCATAGTTTATACAAACTTGACAAGTAACCATTCTCACCATTTACTATATACTACATTCATAGTTTATACAAATTTGATAAGTAAGAAAATGTAACCATTCTCACCATTTACTATATACTACATTCATAGTTTATACAAACTTGACAAGTAACCATTCTCACCATTTACTATATACTACATTCATAGTTTATACAAACTTGACAAGTAAAAAAATGTAACCATTCTCACCATTTACTATATACTACATTCATAGTTTATACAAACTTGACAAGTAAGATAAAATATGACTGTAACTTGAAAATAGACACAATATAATCAAAACATCATTAAAATATATTAAAATTGACTGACATAATGGAAATCTAAAATAATATATATATATATAACAAAATACCGAATCATCCAACAAAACGAAATACTCTATATATCAAACACTAATGATAGAAAGAAAGATGAACGGAAGTGATTATGACATACCTATACAGCTGAAAGACACAAACTCTCATTACGGTTATTGGCATCCTGACAAACTTTTATCGTTTTGTGTTTATACTCAAATATTAAATCCTTATATATTCATCGTAAACATTACCCACAAATGAGAAACATGCAGCAGACAAGGCATCTCAAGCAAAGCATCTCAGTATCTCAAGCAAGGCATGTCAAGCAAGGCATCTCAAGCAAGGTATCTCAAGCAAGGCATCTCAAACAAGCAAGGCATCTCAAGCAAGGTAAATGTGTTCGAAATCACTGCTGACAGGTCGCACGGATCACATTAAGTCAGTCTGATAAGTGAGTACTATTGTATGCGTCATAATTAGTTCAATAGAACTGAGACATACATTATGGCAGGGATCGGCAACCTATGGCTCGCGATCCAAATGTGGCTCAGTACGGAACAAAATATGGCTCTTTTGTCATCCTTAAAATAGACGATTTTTTTTTAATTAAAATTAAAATTAATTTTAAAAAAATAAAAATGCTTAATTACTCACGTCAATTCGGTCTTTTTGTAGCTTTCTTTTCTTCTAATATTATTAATCAACATGTTTAATATCGATAATATTAAATTGTATACTGTCAGTTACAAATGGGCTTTTTTGTACTGCCTCTTTGTTGATCTCTTGCTCCGAATTGTGGCATAGTTTGACTCTTTAAGTATACACGGTTGCCGACCCCTGCACTATGGGTAACGCTGACCGTGCAATAACAAAGCGGCCAACAGGAAAAGGACTCGTACTGTATTTACATCAAAATGCAATAGCAATGTGGTCTATCTTATTCAGTGACAGTGCGATAGAAGCTGTATACAGCTTACAGAGTTGAAAGATTACTGTCCTACGGTAGATTAAAAAATTAACAGATTCATCGGATCTAACTTGTTTTGTTGTTTTTATGTGACTATTATTCAGGGAAATGTAAATCAAACCGTTATATTTGGTAAGAAAACTAGTAGATTCAGTCATTCTGTGCTAAGTAGCTCCGTTGTTTTTATATCTGTAAGATATACCAACAAGAGACGCAAAGCAAGTCTGTAATATGTGACTTTTAAGCCAAGTAAAGATACGTACCAAATTCATTTTATCTTCTTTAATGAAGTCTTAAAAATGAATTTCGTTTCGTTGCATAGATATTTCTTTTCCCAACTGTAGAACGTTTTGCATTTTGCACAACTTAAATAAGTATATATTTGTGATGTCACAACTTAAATGAGTATATATTTGTGATGTCACAACTTAAATGAGTATATATTTGTGATATTACTTTAATGAGTATATATTTGTGATGTTACTTAAATGAGTATATATTTGTGATGTTCTTGATTTTTTATTCCAAAATTAGGGCAAATATAAAACCATTTGATAAGTGTAAACTTGAGTCCGATGTTGCAAGAAGCAGAACAATAACATTAATCATTTTTAACTCTGCTTGTTTATTAGCAGCATCAAAATGTAATTTTTGGTTTATAAACTCAAAGTAAAGTTTACGAAAGCAGATTTCCTTATTGCTGATAGCTATGAATTCACATAGTAAGTCATCAGATTAAGGATAAATGATAGATTTTATATACATTACATTGTTCATATATGTGGCCAATAGTTTGTACACCTTTTGTAATGTACCAATTGTATCTGATGACTCTGGCACTATGCATACCATCCACAGAACTTATGCATGTTCAGGGTTTAAGTGTACAAGAATGGCTCCATTTTGCAAGTGTGGTACTCTGGAATTTATACACCACCTCCTGCAAAACCGTATCTAGGTATATCTACATTTAAGACATACATTTTGAAATTCAGATGATATATATATCTATAATGACGGGGACATAATTAAACAAACTAAAATGAGTTAAGAGGTATAATTCTTTCAAAGGGCAGGAATCGAACCCGTGCCGCGAGTGAACGAAACTTGTCGCCTTGCTCTCATGCACCAGCGCCCTAACCAACTCGGCCATGCGTCCATTCTCTCCACCTCCCCTGAAAATGATGCAACAAGACACACACACACACTCTCTCTCTCTCTCTCTCTCATTATAAATAATTGAATTATCTCTTTATAGTGCAAATGAATGTAATTAGGAGAGAGGGAGGGGAGAGAGCTAAAAAAAGAGAAAGTTTATTCTTACACCCAAGTGTCGTTAAGTGAGTGCCGCTATAAAAAAATTAATATATATATATATATATATATATATATATATATATATATATATATATATATATGAACAAATATGTAATTTTCCATACATAAATCCAAAGATAATGAAGCATGATTAAAGACTCATCACAATCTGATTAAAGGCATTATGTTGTCCAAGCTGAGATAATTAACTGTCAATCAATGATCAATGGTGACTTAGCGGGTGATAAAGTCAATCAGCTACCGGCACAGGTGTGAATATAATCCAGAGTTTATCTGTGTGTGTGTTTGTGTGTGTGCGTGCGTGTCTGTTGGTTTGAACTCCACTTTTAAGACATTATTGGCTATATAATACAGGGAAATGTGAGTTAAGTGTCTTACTCAGAGACACACCTAGGCAGCAGACCCGGGCTGGCCAAGCCGGGTATCCCAGGGTCGGCTGCCATGATGTGCCTTTTATCACCCGCTAAGTCACAATTAAACGTTGATTAACAGTGAATTATTTAGGCTTCGAGTACAGGAAGCCTTTGATCAGACTGTTAATCAAAGCTCTTGGATAATTTTGTTCACAAGACCGTACTTAAAATGACTGTCCATCACATTTATGTTATCATTCCTTCATGGATAGTTAAAGTAGATCTCTGATAGGTAAAGCGCAAACGTAAAATGTTATCATGAATATTAGTATTTAATTAATTTATTGTTTGTACATTTTTTGCCCTTAAACGTGTCAAATGTGTATAAAAATGTAATATTGTCTTAGTTACTCATACATATACAGTCAAACGTACGATTATTACACACATTTTAATCCAGATATTTTCATTCATAGTTCTACTACTACTTTTTCACCAAAAATGTGATCATCTAGACTCTCAGTTATCAGGACGAAATTTATCTTCCTCGATGGGTTGTATTACTATGTATATATATATATATATATATATATATATATATATATATATATATATATATATATATATATATATATATATAGTTAACATTTGAATCGACATTAAAAAAATATGAAGAGATAATATCAATAGAATATAGTGACATTCCATAAGGTAATACATCCGGTTGCTTTTTTCTTTCATTTTTTTTATTTTTACGTTATTTAATGACATTCGGAATCAAATGTTGTTATCCATTTATTTGCACTCAAGGATAATTTGATCCTAATGAAACATTTAAATGTCACTGCCATATGATAAGAACAGGGAAAAAAAATTATGTGCAATTATGTCATGCGATACATATATCTGATTTGTAAAAAAAAGATTGTATTCTACAACCTCTTGTTAAGAAAAATAACACTGAAAGTACTTAAATACATTTATGTTGCCCATGTGCCACTTTCATAGGTTTTAGATATTTATGGCAGTGTTGTGTTTCTTGTCTAGGCTGTTTTACGACCATGAGAACTTTTGTAGCTCCTGCAAACTTTGGAACTATCCGTGAAAATTACATTATTATGATTCTTGAAACCAGTTCAGCATGCACTTAACCATGACTCTAGACAGAGAAGTAGCTGAAAATAATCTAGATGAAGATATTTATATGCATTTGGTTATAGAAAGTTAGGGTGTTTAACTTTTGTATTATTTTCTGACTTTTTATGACTAGGTTTGTCTTCTTGCTACATGACAGGCTAATGTTTGCTACATGACAGGCTAATTTTTAATTTTGATAAAAGCTAATGCTTACTTCTTCAGGTACAAACAAATATCACCTAAGCTTTATCGTTGGCTTTTTTGCCATCATACTTGTCCCTCGAACCTGATGAACTTATTTGTGGAACCCATCGATAATGCACCTTTTACAATATGGAAAATTAAGTCCAATAACTCTGACCTGACAGTTAATTCCACATAAACTTACCAGTAATTACATCTGTATTGAATAAATACATTTTATTTACATTTTATCTTTTCCGTGTCATGTAAATATTGCCGTCTCCAATATTTGGACGTTAGCATGACATATCCCATTAACAAAATAAAAAATGCAAAGTAACTATTTTGTACCCATCAATAACGTACAAATTTACTCCTTTGACACCGTCCATAATTTGAAAAGCAGATGTGACATAATCATATTCTGGTTTTTTTTTTTTTTTACTGTCCGACTGATTGTTCTGCTGCCATCAAGTGTTAAACGAAGAGTGTTTTTTTCCTCCAAAATATTGTTATACTGTTTCAAGTATATATTCAGGAGTCCTGTGATTGTTATACTGTGCTAAGTGTATGGTCAGGAGTCCTGTGATTGTTATGCTGTGCTAAGTGTATGGTCAGAAGTCCTGTGATTGTTATACTGTGCTAAGTGTATGGTCAGGAGTCCTGTGATTGTTATACTGTGCTAAGTGTATGGTCAGGAGTCCTGTGATTGTTATACTGTGCTAAGTGTATGGTCAGGAGTCCTGTGATTGTTATACTGTGCTAACTGTATGGTCAGGAGTCCTGTGATTGTTATACTGTGCATCCATCCATCCATCCATTCATCCATCCATCCATCCACACACACACGTACATACATGTTTTTGCAAATATAGTAAATTCAGCTTCTAAAATTTTAGCCAAGTGTTATTTGATGAATTGACTGACAATAAGATTGTTACTACGTTATTGTCATTTTCATATTCTTTCCACATTCAATATAGATGTTTATCAAAATTATGACTGTCTTATGCCTTGCAAAATGAAGCAGCATGTCGCATACCTCGTGTGGTAGTAAATGATGAATTATCGTATTTGCTTGGATGACATTGATAGGTTATTACATTATTGTTTTCCATCATGTTTAAGAAATATGTAAACTTAATCAATTACACTAGTATTAGGCACCATGTGTCTGAGTTTTAAGTTTTGCAACTTTTCTATAAGAATTCCATTCTTGATTTATCAAACTGCATACCGTATATACTCGCGTATAAACCAGGTCCAAATGCAAACAACATAGACCCTGATCTGCCGTCTATGCAGTTTGCAGTTTGTATTGACTTACACGCGAGTATAAACGGTACTTCGGCTTTTCCTGGCATTGGCCACGATGATAAATTCATATTGTTGACAACTCTGATCAGATAAAATATTGAAGGTCGCAATCTTCTTAATTGAAGTCTCCTAGCTCTACATCACTGTAAGTACAAGACTGGCATTCTGAAATTTGTTCTGTGTCTTATTACCAATTTGCTGAAATGTTTGTGACCGACAGCAGTTTGTTACTGTCAGGTGTTGACACCATAAGCATAAGCATAACCATCTTGTCATTAAGTACATACAAAAATTCACACAAATACATCATGTACATCCAGTCATTAAGTACAAACAAAAATTCACACAAATACACCATGTACATCCAGTCATTAAGTACAAACAAAAATTCACACAAATACATCATGTACATCCAGTCATTAAGTACATACAAAAATTCACACAAATACATCATGTACATCCAGTCCTAAAGTACATACAAAAATTCACACAGATACACCATGTACATCCAGTCCTTAAGTACATACAAAAATTCACACAAATACATCATGTACATCCAGTCATTAAGTACATACAAAAATGCACACAAATACACCATGTACATCCAGTCATTAAGTACCAACAAAAATTCACACAAATACATCATGTACATCCAGTCATTAAGTACATACAAAAATTCACACAAATACATCATGTACATCCAGTCATTAAGTACATACAAAAATTCACACAAATACATCATGTACATCCAGTCATTAAGTACATACAAAAATTCACACAAATACACCATGTACATCCAGTCATTAAGTACATAAAAAATTCACACAAATACATCATGTACATCCAGTCATTAAGTACATACAAAAATTCACACAAATACATCATGTACATCCAGTCATTAAGTACATACAAAAATTCACACAAATACACCATGTACATCCAGTCATTAAGTACATAAAAAATTCACACAAATACATCATGTACATCCAGTCATTAAGTACATACAAAAATTCACACAAATACATCATGTACATCCAGTCATTAAGTACATACAAAAATTCACACAAAATACATCATGTACATCCAGTCATTAAGTACATACAAAAATTCACACAAATACATCATGTACATCCAGTCCTTAAGTACATAAAAAAATTCACACAAATGCACCATGTACAAGAGAAGCAATGCCAACAGTATGGTTCGTATTCTATACTGAGACCATATCTTGGGACATAAAATCATTCATTTTTGTGAGAATAAAAACTGTTAAAATGTGTTCATCAGAGCATGATATAACAAATTATCTGCCACGATGCAATAACTGGTTTCTTAGTTGCCACTCAAGTTGGAAATATTTACTCAAACAGAGAGACTGGCTCACAAATCAATGTTTTGCATTTATATAAAAGCTAATAGGGTGAATGAATTTTATTTCAAGTTGTTTCGACCGTGGACTTTGTGAAACAAACACGTGCTTTTATTGAATATTTGTTCAAACACAAACTGGCAACAAAAAATATACATGTAGGTTGGTAGCACTGAGTACAATATACAGAAAACACACAGAAAGGAAGTCAATTAGATAGCTAAATACTGTAGATAGGTAATTAGCAGGATGTGGTCCAACATGGACTTAATTGTATGTATGTATGTATGTATGTATGTATGTATGTATGTATGTATGTACGTACGCACGCATGTATGTATGTATGTATGTATGTATGTATGTATGTATGTACGTACGTACGTACGTATGTACGTACATACGTATGTATGTATGTATGTATGTATGGATGGATGGATGGATGGATTGAGTTTAACAGCACATCAGCACCATCCTTGACATTTTGTGCCACGTAATATTAGGTATTCAAAAAACGGCAAGCAAAACAAAGTTACATGCAAAAACGGGGTAAATCTTTAAAATACAATGAAAATATTATATATATATATATATATATATATATATATATATATATATATATATATATATATATATATATATATATATATATAAACCATGCTCTGTATATAAGGGTCCAAGAGAGCTTGACAGCTGGAAAATCATGAGACCCACCCAAGGGCAAAAGAGTGTCCTCCACCATTTAACTGAAGTAGGCGATTTTTAACTCTAGACCTACGAGTACCGTCAATACTCGCGTGTAAGTTAAATGCAACTGCAAACTGCATAGACCCAGATCTGCAGTCACATAATGCGCCGGCAGATCTGGTTCTATAAGTTTCTTAGGAGTAATCAGTAGAACAAACAACATAGACCCTGACCCTGATCTGCCCGCGCATTATGCGACGGCAGATCAAGGTCTATATTGTTTTTGCAGTTGGACCAAGATTATAAACGAGTACAGATGGTAGAGAATGCACCCAGCACAACTCACTGCGCAACAGTATAACCACCGTGAATATCCTCAAATCCTCAAATGCAAGACGTTTATGCCTTAAATAATTCCACGACAAAGTTGGTCATCTTCCTAGGCGACAACCACATCCTAGCAGCACTAAAAGGATCCAGTAGATTTGGGGTTTGTGGTTTTGTGGGTTTAACGCCATTTTTCACACAGGGCAGGCTATACATGGTGACCATTATATTTGGTGGAGGAAGACCCCGGAAAACCCTGGGAAGAACCACCGACCCACAGAAAACTACTCACAAGCTTTCTCACATACTCACGAACTTGTTGGATTATATAGGTGTAATTCTTTATCAGTTTCTTTCATGTATCCATGCATAAAATGTGTAATTCAGGGATAAGCGCCTAGCGACTGAGTGTCCCTCTGCCATGAGTGCTTTCTTCGACCTTGTTCTATTCTTCTTTTTGAAAGGGGGTGGGGGAGAGGGGACACGAGTGCATGGCCGAGTGGATTAGTGCGATAGTGCACGAAAGATAGGCGATAGGTGCCATTAATAGCGGCACAGGTTCGATTTCTGCTTGGAAGGAATGAAAACTCTCTAACCTGCTTGGGTATTTTAGTGTCATTATATATATATATATATATATATATATATATATATATATATATATATATATATATATATATATATATATATATATATATAGTTATTATGAATCGAAGTTTTACGTTTAGCTGAAAACTATGGTGAAATTTGTTCTAATCTGATACTTGTGAAAAGTAATTTTTTCTACTTGATAACACTCCGTTAAAATGTATTAGTTTACATGTATGTGTGCTTTACATATGCATGTGAATTTCATTTCGTATGTACATTTCATGTGAAAGCATTTACGCTCGTATACAAATGTGCGTGATCAGCAAATTTGTCATGCATGAAGGTAATATAAAGCAAATATGTTTATGTTTAAATTTGCACGGTAAGTATTTTTCTATAGTTGTGAATTTTAGTAACAACTGTCAGCTTGATAATTTTAATTAATAATGCATAAAATATCAAAGTGTATATTTTGTATTCTAATCTTCTAGAAACGAGTTTGAAAGTCTACTGTACAATTAGTGTAAGGGAGATAATCCAGTTTGCCAGGTGAAATATACATCGTGATAGTTACTGCCCTGTAACTCTAACGCTTTTAGATGACTTTGAAGATAACGTGGAAGACTTGTAAAACATTTTCTCACAAACCACCAGCCCCACATAGATACTATTTCTGTGCTACCAGACCGTTCCTGCTGTTGGCTTTTACTAATTTCAGCCACCTGTCATACAATCATTCAACAAGGTAGATGTGTCTATGATTTTTATAGTCCCCAAAATAGCTCCAACGAGCTAATGTTTTCTTCGTTATGTAAGTGCAGTTTCGACTCTAAATACAATTTGTTTATGTCCTATGTCTATGATTAAGAATAGACCAATCGACGTTTCTCTGAAGGCAGATACGAGTGACATTTCTTAGCATAATGTCCTAAGTCA
Organism: Margaritifera margaritifera; assembly: GCA_029931535.1. Classification (NCBI taxonomy): domain Eukaryota; kingdom Metazoa; phylum Mollusca; class Bivalvia; order Unionida; family Margaritiferidae; genus Margaritifera; species Margaritifera margaritifera. Next base: position 3,258,960 of record JAQPZY010001606.1, read on the forward strand.
ATGGGGGTACAAATACGTTTATTTAGATTCGTCCCAAAAGTTATTGAAGTGCAAAAAGTGCAAGAATTCGATCTCGATTTACAGCTGGCTAAAACTTGTATATAATATATCTAAAAGCTCGGTTATTTCTGCGTGTAATTCTCGAAATTCTTTCTCAACGGAGACCGTAATACTCTGAATGACTTATAACTTATGGAGCTCTTCAGTGTGTAAAAGTAACATTGTAATGGCGGACGAGCTCTCAATTCATCTTTTCGACGGTGCTGTGAGTGCAAATATACTGATCATATCAACGTACAAGAAGTACTGTACGAATCAGGTCATTCGAACAGTGGCACACTGCTAGTGAAAACACCATTGTCGATAGAACCATTGTTTCAGGAGGTGCAATGACAGAAATATATAGAAATATGTTTAAGCAAACTGCCAGTGTAGTCCTGGTTGATATTAGGTGGGCTGCATTTTTATGTAGGACCATCTGCATTATCATAAGAAGTCATTTATGGAAAACTCCATGTCAATACAGCAACGTGAGCAAGAGTAGCGGTATAATGGACGTTTGAGAATTTTTGACCAATTTTGTTTTTCTCAAGCCGAAACCTCTTCTGGATTCCTCTGATGAACCGGAAAGGTTTAAGTTCTGCATCCGCGTGGAAGCTTGGCTTGTCCAGTCTGTGTCATAAGTTCAGGGATTAGAGAGCCGTGATAGATAAGCGTAGTCTCATACATGCGCATTATGATACTACTCAATGTGACAGATAGGCCTTCAACACATAAGTGATTTATTATTAGAGAATTGCTATGAACTATTATATAATGCCATTAGACGCCACACAGTTTGACGCACACAGTATTATCTAATACGGGAGTTAAACTACCAGACCAATGGTGTATTTGTAACGTTACAGAAAAGACGAAATCGCTTTATAGCTTAAATGCGTCATATCGATTTGTCAAAGAGGTTCAAAAGATGCTGTATAATTTTTGAAATATGTATTGGGAACACCTTGAAAAATTAACCGGGTTAGGGATCATGCTTGAGCAAGCACGACGAAAACTTAGCGAAGAATGTAACAAAAAGCGTGAAAAGTCATTGTATGATATTGTACAAGTAAAAATTTAAGTTGCTGAAGTTAACTGAATCACCAATCGAAGACAGCGAAACGTCCAGCGTATATAGCGAAACGTCAAGCGAAGACATCAAAGATATTGAAAAGACCAGCGAAGACCGCGAAGATCGCCATAATTAGAGAAATACCCTCAGCATTACTACACAAATGGCATCCATACTCACCGACCTTGAGAAGAAATCTCCAACGACGCAGAAGCAAGGCAGCTGGCCCTATGTGATCAGTTTGCACGAAAGAACACAAAGCACAGAGTATACATATAAGTGGTGCAAGACGTTTGCCATTATTGAATACAAACGTAGAAAGAATGGTGATGTTGTTGGTGTAAAATATTATAACAGATTAGGGGTAATTTCTATCGATCCCAGCTTCGAGGAAATTTTATCCATGTTGAAACCTTACCTTTATGGTCAGGATCAGGAAGATGAGCCCATTTATTTAATAGAGCCTGGTGTGGAATTAAAAATCGCCATCTTAGATAGAAAAAAGTATCGTATATATCGTGGTCATAAAATCGCGTACCATCCTCTGGATTATGAAGTGTTTACTCCTCATATACCAAAGTATATAAAGCAGGAAATACGAAAAAGGTGATACAGTACAGTGTAGCAATCAGGAATTCAAAAAGTTTCCCCATATATATAAACTTCAATGCAAATCACACTTGCTCGCGTTACGTGTTGGCCCGGGTGCTCAGCCATGTCTAAAATATGGTATCGGGGTCAAGTCGCGTAATCATCTTTGCCGACCATGTGGATCTGTTGCCGAATATTATCTCGCGCGGCGGCCAAGACTTGCCAACATAAATGTGGAAAAACCCAACGATGTTGTCACGGAAAACCCCAATAATGATGTCACAGAAATAGTATCTAGGATTGGAGCGATTGTTGTTTCTGATTCTGATACTACAAAATGATATTATAAAAAGTTTATTAGTAAATAAGCAATTAGGCAATGTTTTTCCCTTATATATATATAGGCATGCCGACTGTGAATCAAGTTATTAAATTCGCGGGAGAGCGTGGAATAAGGATTCCAAACGGTATGGCAAAGGCAAGTATACTTGCAGTATTAGAACTCATAGATGAGCCACGGCTGGCCGTGAGACAACTTTCCCCAGACGAACCACATCTGGTTTCAATGCCAACTGTTAATCAACTTATAAAATCAGCGCGAGAACGTGGAATAAAGATACCGAGAAGTACAGCAAAGGTAGGTATACTTGCGCTATTGCGACTTTTTCCAGAGGAGCCGCGTCCGACCGTGAGACAGTTTCGTGAAACAGCAGCGCAGTTACATATCAAGATTCCTCTACGGGCCTAGCGGCCCACATTGAACGTGTGGTTGCAGTTGAGGAAAACCGCCGTCGTCGTGTTACAGCCGACATTGCCGCTAAGGCTTTCGCGCAAGCACGAGTCAAAGTTCCAGAGTTTACGTTGCACAAGCGCTCTCGTGATTTCCAAGATTATCAGGCAATTATTCCAATCGAATACGAGCCAGGTAAAGACGCTATAAAGCTTCTCTCGAAAATGCGTCCAGGAATTATATCAACATTACAGCACGTGGATACCTCTGGGATCAAGCTAAACATTGCTCTACAGATAGTCTTAACCCCACACAAATTCTCGATTCACCAGACAATGATGTGTTAAAATTTGCAATGCCGTGGCTTTGGAGTGATGCTTTTATAAACTTGAACCGTGAAGATACTGAGGCTATTATTAATGAAATCGACAAATCTTTTCCAAGGATTATCGAGCTGTTGGAAAAATTGACCAACACAGGTTCAGGATGGACTCTTGACAGATGACGAAGTTCAGATTCATATTTCTCCATACAAACCTTTTCGCTGGTCGAGTTATATTCCAACGCCAGCGTGTATTCCGCCGCGAGTAGTAATAAATGTGAAAAGCAATGACAACCGATGTTTCGAATGGACGATCTTGTCCAATCTGCATCCCGCAAGTGATAATACAGATCAGCCTCGAAAATATAAACTGCACCTGGGCGAACTCAAGTTTGGTAACATTGAATTTCCTGTACAGGTTACTGATATTAGTAAGTTTGAACGACTCAACCCTGATATCACCGTTAATGTGTTGTTTGGAATAAAGGTCTTCAACCAATTCGACTATCTACAGCTTCCACGCATGTACGGTTTAGAACTGATCTACTGTTGTTGAGCAACATAGAAAACGTGGACGGCTCTGATGTCTAAGCGGTACGGTACCATTACGCCTGGATAATAGATTTTCCACGAATAGTTTGTCGTCACAACAAGCACGATGGAAGAAAGTTTCCTTATCGACGCTGCATGCATGTATTTAGCACCCAACAACTGCTTAACGATCATGGATTTTACTATGGGGGAGTCGGTGAGAAGCCGTACGATAATGCCAGAACCTAAATTCCAGCCTAGAGAAGCTCGTAAGCAACCTTGCTGCAAGAGGTGATTAACATTTTAAAATTACATGTAGATATGGTAGCAATGTTCATGACAAGTTAAAGTTGCTCACACGTAAAGGGGTCTATCCATACGTGTATATGAGCAGCTGGGAGAAGTTCTCAGAAAGTCAGATGCCGCAAATTAACGCTATTTATTTATCACATTCCCGAGAAAATATTTCTGAATGCGATTATGAACTCGCGACCAACGTATGGTCTAAATTTAATTGCAAAAATTTGGTGAATACCACGATTTATATTTACAAACTGACCTACTGCTACTCGCGGTCGTATCTGAGGCGTGTCGCGACACGGCCATGCGTTTTATAAGCTTGACCCTGCGCACTACTTTTTATCAGATGTTGTAAAGATAGCGAGCGCGACAAAAGTTACTTTGAATGTCGCCAGAGCGTGGCTGGCCAAACAAGCGTTGTGTCAGATATACCTACCAGCGCCAAGGAAAATTTCCCGTGGATGGTCTGATGTTTCGACCCCTAACAAAATTCACCAGTCTGACATCTTGTTCCTCCCACATGATCAGGTACGTGGTCGCGGACGTGGTCGTCTACACACATACAGATATGCACTAACCGTCGTAAATGTTACCAGCAGATACAAGCAAGCTGAATCGCTGACGTACAAAGATTTAACAAGTGTCGCAGACGTGTTCAAACGTATGTACGCACTTGGACCGCTAACGTGGCCGCGGCTTCTACAGGTGGATCCAGGTAAAGAATTTTTCGGAGCTGTTGCTTCGCTCTTGGCGAAACATCATGTGGGGGTGCGTCGTGAACATGTAAGCATACATCGCGATCAAGCCATTGTGGAATGATTCAAACGTACACTTGTGGAACGATTATTTGGGCATCATTGCGCGCAGGAATTTTTGATGAATCGCAAAGCGATTTACGATCGGTCTCACGAGTGGGTAACGCGGCTTCGGTGGGTCATAGCAGCGTTGAACATTGAAACCACACGTATGATCGGGTTGAAACTCGCTGACTCGATTCGGCAGAAGACTGTCGCCTACAAAGCAGCTTTACTGCCGCAGCCACCCACGTTAGACTCACTCGGAAACAATTTGGTTCGGTATCTGCACCCTTGTCCTACTGACCCGGTATGGTCCGTCGACATGTTTACAATTTCAAACCAAATCGACATTCCGGGGCAACCAAGGCGCTACCATTTGGCGCCAATTTTAATGAACAAGCCGTAAAGCCACCGACTAGAGCATTCGTGCGAGAGGAATCACAAGCTGTTGCCGCGAATACACAAATACCGCCAAGATTTATTGTCACCGATCTGCGCGTGCCGTACGCGTAAGTAGTGATTCCATCAGGGAAAATCTATCGCTTGGTATCTAGCGAGGAAAAATTTCTCTAAGTTCAACGGTACACACCCGTGCGATGTTTCTTTGACCGAATACGATTTGCCACGTGTGAGAATTCACGTCGTTGCCGAAGATACTCCACATACATGGTGTGCTTGAGATCTTTTACGACCACGACCCGGGAAACTCATTTTGCCTTCTCAATATTCTTAGAGCTTCCAGCTCCACCTGCGGCAATCACAATCGAGTACATTTTAGGTCTCAGTCCCACATATTTCTCCATGGGTTTGCCGTGCATTCTTCCTTGAATTTCCCTACGACTTTCTTGTTCACGTTGCTGAACAGCGGATGGTCCTTAGGGTACTCGCTGGTGTCAACCTCGTTCACAAGCGATGTCTCGCCCATGTCAGCGTAGACGTCATTGGTAGTGATGTGCGTCAGAAACGAGTCCGTATCCGTGTACAGCATCTTGATGTTGTCACCGTACGAACTCATACATGAGCAGCTTTGACAGATCCAACAGAAACGCGTCAACGTAAATAAGTTTCGTCAGCTTCAGCTTGACTTTCTTGCTGTGTACCGTAATGAGTCCACCATTGAATATCTTACGTGACTCGAATCCCGGGTCAGCAATCAACCTGTAAAGTTTCTGTTGTTCCCTGTCCAGGATAAGGTTGACGCGAATTCGTTTTCGTAGATTTTCCATGGTTTTCCCGAACACGGCATTGTTCATTAGCTTGAAGAAGTCCTTTTCAAATTCATTCGCGGCGACAGTTTGCAGATCTGTATTCATCTGAATGTGAGGAGCCATCCACGCACATTGATGAAATCGCAACACCCGGTGGAGTTTACACACACGCATCTCTAACCGCAGATACAACTGGAAGTTTTGTACGTGGACGATATAGTTGATCTTGGGGTGCAGGTTAGGGACAAGCTTAGTACATTCTGTGAACTTACCCCAGGAATCGTCCACGATCTCACACTGGTACGGTGACAATTACTCGTGGAGCACTGACAACGTTTCCAGGGCTAGTGGATAATCATTGCAGGTGCGGTGAAGCTCGTCCGGGTATTCCAATGTGACTTCAAAGAAGTATCTATGGTCGTTGTTTTTTTCATACTCGCGTATGCATTTGTGTATGTTCGCATTCGCTGGATTGAGCCACTGAAACTGGGCATTGGTTGCATCATCTCCCGTCTACAGATCGTTGAAGTAACCGAGATTTCAACAACTAAACGCTGATCAGACGTTGTTCGCGTGCGCGTAGTCGTCGGCGGAAATACCTTCTTGAGACAGTGATGAATAAAAGGCCTCAATCAGTGGCAACTGAGTTTCAGAAAACTTCTCTGTGTCACTCATGTACCCGTAGGGATGGATTCCTCTGCAGGTGAGAACTTGAACCTTTCCGGTTCATCAGAGGAAGCACCACGGTATCGATGAGTGATTGTAAAGCGATCATGGCCTCCCGCCGCAAGGTTGTTGACGAGTTGGTCCAGGCATGGAATTGAGAAACTGCAACGAATCAATGAACTGCAGCTGCCCAGTCGAAACGTCATGTATTTGTCCATGTTGTTGGGAATAACATTTATTGGTGCATTCGATGCTGTTGCAGCTCCTTGCATGATTAAGTGACCAATATAACCCACGCAGGTTAGGCAGCACAACCGGAATTCTTGTCTTGCTTGGGTAAATTCCCACCTCTAGGTTGCATGCATTGTGTGCGGCTCCTCTGTACGCGCCAGTGATGTGACAGTGATCACGCACTTTGGAACTTCCAGCTTCATCGGTGGATGGCTGAAAGCTTCGTTGCAGATCCAACAATAAGTCGCCTCGGAAAACTCACGAATGTTATCACGGGTCATGATCATGTCGGATCCATTTCGCTGTAACCTCGAGCGATTTAATAAACATCTCAACCGAGTCCTTGCCACGGTACAACATTGGTGGCTCACTCCCTCCATCACATCTGACAACAGTATAACAAAACCCGCATGGTACTTGTTCAGCAACTTGCATCGCATTTGATTGAACCACGGTTGTTTCCTCCGACGATGTTTGGTCGTTCACGGGAACGCTCAAGCATTCAAAGTCTGCGTAAATGACATGTGAAACTTTCATCTTCCGCTGCACCGCGGTGAATTTCAAAACATGATCGCACGCTGTGGCTTCTCGCTATCCCCCCCCCCCCGGCAGTAAAATTTAGGACCATCAAGCAGTTGTTGGGTGCTAAATATATGCAGGCAGCGTTGACACAGAAACTTTCTCGTCTTGTGCTTGCTGTGCCGCTAAACCATTTGAGGAAGATCTTTTATCCACATGTAGTGGTACCGCGCCTCTGGACCATCCATATTGCTAAAAAAAAAACCAGATTAATCGCCTGCATGAATCTTCGCTTTGTGCATGTGGGGATAGTTCAATCGGATAAAGGCAACTGTCCCAAGCATACACATTAACTGAAATGGCAGGGTTGAGTTATTCTAACTTTTTGAGTATGGTCTCAGAAGACTTTCATGAAATTCTATGTTACCAAACTTGAGTTTACCAAGGTGTTGTCGGTATTTTCGAGGCTGATCTGTATTGTAGCTCGCCGGAACAACGCGGATAAGATCGCCCATGCAAAACACCGGTTGTCATTGCTTTTCACATTTATTACTGCCCGCGGTGGAATACACGCTGGTGCTGGAATATAACTAGACCCGCAAAAAGGCTTGTACAGGGAAATACCAAGATGAACTTCTATGCATCTGGCAAGAGTCCATCCTGAACCTACGTTGGTGTATTTTTCAACCTTCTCGAGAATCTTTGCAAGGGGGCTTTGTCAATTTCATCATTGATAGCCTCAGTATCTGTACGGTTCAATATTATAAAAGTATCAGCCCATAAATCACGCTCTTGAGATTGTGAACACATCATTGTCTAGTGAATCGAGACTTTCTGTGGGGTTAAGCGGCATAATAAAGTCAGAACCAAGAACAATGTTCGCCTTTAACCCAGAGTTGTGTCCGCGTGCTGTAATATTGATGTATTTCCCAGTTGCATTGTCGAGAAAAGCTTCACAGTCTCGTTACCCGATAATCTTGTAAATTATGAGAGAGTCTGTGCAATGCAAATTCTGCAACTTTAACTTGTGGAGCTTGTGCGGCAGTCTCAGCGGCAATGGTAGCTGAGATACGGCGGCGGCGGGTCTCCTCATCAGCAACCACGCGTGCAATTTCGCTTGCCTGGCTCGTGGAGGAATCTTAATATATAACTCTGCTGCTGTTGCACGAGGAAGTCCTAAGAGTGCAAGTATACCTGCCCTTGTTTGTACCTCTTGGTATCCTTATTCCACGTTCTCAAGCGGAATGCTTAAGTTGATTCATGGTTTGCCTCACAACCAGCTGTAGTTCATCTGGTGGAAGTTGTCTCACAACCAACCGGTCCTAATAATTTAAGTATACCTGGCTTTCTCATACCACTTGGTATCCTTATTCCACGGTCTCGCGCAAATTGCTTGAGTTGATTCACAGTCAGCATGCAAGTATATAATGGAAAAGCATTGTCTAATTTCTGATTTACCAATAAACTTTTTTTAAATACAATAATTGCTTTGATCCTTCACAACGTCATTGGCTTTTTTCTAGACGACATCGCTCGCTTTCTCCGTGACGGGTGCGTTGGCAAGTCTTCGCCGCTGCCATGGATAAAAATCGGCAACAGATCCACATGGTCGGCAAAGCTGATTACGCGACTTGACTCCGATACCACATTTAAGGCATGGTCGAGCACTCGGACCAACACGTAACGCGAGCAAGTGGCATTTACAGTATTCGTAATGACATGTTATGTTGCAAGGTCCCGTTTTCCAAGGTATACACCTTTGCATCAATTGCGTCCCAATACCATTGAAGTTTGTATATATACACGAGAATAGTATTCCTTAATATGAAATACTGTTCATCTATCCTTTCGATTCATGACGTTTGTAACCTGAAGCGGCTCTTTATCAGAGAATACCGCAGTGGATGGTACACAATGTTACATCAATTAGCAACCATAAAAGACGTTGCATCGCTGATGGTAATGTTGAAAGGCTGAGTAGTGTCTCGTAAACAATATATTTTGCCACGCTGCATCCTCTGAAGCTTGGTATCATATGGTTCTTCCTGTTCAAATAAAAGTTTCTTCAAACAGGTATTTGGTGAAATCACTGCAAACTTACCGTTGCGACAGTGCATTACACCAACTCGAAACTGACCATCTATTGTACTTTCACATCCAAGAATTTCAAAAGTGTTGGCGAACTTGTCACTTTTAAACTTAAAATTCCCTATAATCACCTTGCCGTCTCTGAGTATTGACTTTATGGGCTATGTGTCTCTGCACTGGAATAACTTTTCACATAAATGCCACCATTTCCCAGGGTTGCGTATCATTTCCGAATATTCTTTATCACTGCAAATGAATTCATTGTTGTACATACGTGTGAGTGCCATTGGTGTTTTTATATATTATACACTGAAAGCATATCTCTAACAGATTTACCCATGACGATGATCGCGAAGATCTTAGCTGTCTTCACTGTCTTTGCCATCTTCACTGTCTTCACAGTCTTCGTTGAATATTTCACTGCCTTCGCTGGGTGTTTCATTATCTTCAAGATCGTCAACCTTTAAACTCACTCGCGCCGGTGACTCAGTTAACGTTAGCGACTTACAGTTTTCTTGTACAATACCATACAATGACTTTTCAGGCATTTTATTATATTCTTCACCAAGTTTTCGACATGCTCGCTCCAACGTGATCCCTAACCCTGTTAATTTATCAAGATGCTCCGGATACATCTTTGAAAAATTATATAGCATCTTTAAGGCCTTTTTGACGAATCGATATGACGCATTCAGGCTAAACAGCGACTTGATCTTTTCTGTGACGGTAATTTAATTCTCCCATTGGCTGCAGACGCGAATTCTTTCACAATACTATATGTGTCAAACTATGTAGTTTCTAATGGCATTATATAATAGTCTACTGCTATTCTCTAATAGGAAATCACTTATGTATTGTCAGCGTATATCAATCTGTCTGCGCTCACAACACTGCAGCTCCCCAACCCAAAACCCATGACGCGGACTCACGCGGGCGACAATCGCGGATGCACACATGTGTAAAAAATTTCCAGTGGGGAAAAGTAATGGGGAATTCTGAAGAGGTTTCTGGTTGAGAAAGTCAAAATTGGCCAGAAAATCTTAATCTCCCATTATCACACTACTCAATAATTCATCCCACATGAATTATGATCAACGAGGGGTCCCAGCAATCAATTAAAGAAGCTATAAAATCAACACCATAATCAACATTGACTGCAGCACCTTATACAGGAATATTATTTCAGACTAATGTATTTTAGATTCTATTACTGACGGGTTTTAACAACGCAACAAATAAATGTAGTTGAGTGTTCTTAAGCATTCAATCAAACAATACAAATTTAACTTTTCTTTTATTACACCTATGTCATTCCAACAGCATGCATGCATGCATTCATTCTTTATTTCCTCCATAAAAAGATTTACAGATACATACATGAGAAACAAGAGAGAAGAACATATTACTCACATGTAGCTAATGTACAATTGTGCAAAGGTTAGCTTGAATGATTGTACAGTAAAAGGGGATACACAATCGCATCTATGCGACAATTAGAGTATTATTAAGTAAATATGAAACAGATATCTGGACATGCACAGATGAAAATAACACATTCGTTTATAAACATGTATATGAAAAAGGATTATATGCAAGCTTGTATTTACGTCAATATGTAATATGGGTGTTTCCGTGGAATCAAAGACCTAAAGCATTCATTTTATCCGGTTGGGGGGGGGGCCTATAACTCCATAGTGTTGGGTTCACTCATCATCAGCACGAGACCTATACTAGAAAATTTCATCTGTGTTCTTATGCATTCAATCAAACAATATAAATTTAACTTTTCTCTATAAAACGTATATCACTCCAACTGCATGCATGTTATAATCATTGGAGAATATGACAATAATTAGGCAAGTACAGTCAACTCTGTCTTAAGCAGTCACGGGGGAAGTGAAAAAGTGGCTACCTAAGAGAGGTGGATGCTTAATAAAGGCTTATTTCTACTGTAATTGCATATAGCTGCAGGGACTCTAGAAATCTTCTTTGTTTAAGACAGGTGGTTGCTTAATAGAGGTGAGCATTAAGGCAAGTTAAAAATAAGTCTCGAGTTTACTCCAGAAAGCATCTCCTAACTTTTCTGCGTTACTTATGCTTTTGGGTATATTCACCTTGAGGCAAGATACTAAAACCAAACAAAAGAAAACAACAACAAAAACAACAACAACCTGCTCAACAACAATGGTTTGAAAGCATATTTTAATTATAAAGTTATTTATTTCATTGCAAGCATAAAATGATTCGTAAAATTGCTAATATGAGTGATGTCAAATCCCCCGCATGACATTTATTGTGGTACTTCTTTTTCTTTTAACTCTCAGTCAACGAAACTAAATCATTATTCCGGTCTGCGATATGATGGATGTCCTTAGTATGCTATGGGATCTGTATACTGGTTCTCTGTTTCCAAAGGATTCGCTCAGGTCTCACTGAATAGTTTCATATTTTGACACACACGTACACACAAGCATACAAACTCCCACATCCATCACAACATTTTCAGACAGAAGGCATGAGCCTAATAAGTATGAGCCTAGTGTTTACAAATTCACACAGGAACTAACTCTGTAATTTGGTTAACATTTAGGTTTGAAAATGGATAGCTGTTTGGTGTCTGCCTTTCATAGGTAGTTAACAACATTAGAGTAAATGCGTTATTTGGGCTCCAAATGAACGGCCAGCTTGGTTTACGTTACAACGGTAAATATCTCAAAATCGGCGTGGTTGAGGGGTGATAAAAAGCACACCAGTTTCTTATGATAGTAGTAAACTTTAATCATGTATAACGCCCATGTTGTTTTATTTGAGCCGCCTTATCACATAATACAAATTGACATTGACGGTCGGAAATAACAGTCTGAAAGAGGGGTTCAGTATAAAAGCTATACTTGGAATAAACTCAGATACTTTAGACAAAAATCTTACAAGTATGCTTTCCACAAAAAGCATTAGTTAGTTTTTATTTGTATCTTTGATCGTCCAATGAAAGTTCACAAACAAAATTCCTGTCCAGTGAGACATCAGAATCGAAACTTCTGAGACCTCGAACCAGAACATGGACACCATTTGGTGAATTAATGTATGGGTGTGCTCCTTTGGAAATGCAACCCATAATTCATTCCAAGTCAGCTACAATTTATGTACTTCTGACAATGGAGATGGTCCTACATTAACACTGTTCACGCAGAAGTTGAGGATCCTAAAAGCAAGAGCATATTCTTAAATTTGCCATGATAAGCCATGACAATCTGTCTCATTTGCTGTTATAAATTTGCCATGACAAGCCATGACAATGTGTCTCATTCATTGTTATAAATTTGCCATGACAAACCATGACAGTGTGTCATTCATTGTTATAAATTTGCCATGACAGGCCATGACAAAGTCTCTCGTACATTGATATAAATGCAAAAATATATGTTGTCTCAAACGCTACAAGGAAGGAACACTTTAAAAGAAAGAAACAAATACAAGTAAAACCAACATATCTGTGAAAACTCTCTGATTCCAAATTATGTTCACAACTCAGACCAAGTTTGATATCTAAAACAAAACCACTAAATGCAATACAATCTACATATTTCTAACAAAATAAACATTGACAATTACAAAATACCGGCGGCAATTGTAATACTTGCGTGGCATGCTAGCCTGGTTAGAGTATCATCTGTATAGGCATGCTCTGTTGCTGTTTTCAAACTGCTCTCTCTCTCTCTCAGCTTTTTACTCAGTTACAATTCTTTAAAACTCTAGTACAAATATCGTAAAATGATTGAACAATTTTCAATTTAATACTGCTCTGACTTGTATTTAAAGCAATCTATCTGTTACAGATGGAATTTTAAATTTAAAAAAAAAATCAATGCACTTACAACACCTTATATTACAGTGATCTATTCAAATGATACTAGACTATGTTTGTAAAGCACGTATATTCCCATGAAAATTGTTTTACTGGCATAAATACAAATATGCCTACCAAACTTTATGACAAGTGGGAATGTTTTCACCCCCCAAAAGTGTAAATTCAGAAAGTTCAAAAATGTTTTTATTTATTTATTATTAGGGAAAATGCTTTACGGGCATGAAAATCTAATCTAGTAATCTACCTATGCATACAAACATGAGTATTCAACTCCATTTCTCTATGACAAGTGAGTTTTGCGCGATTGTACTAACACGATGTTTATCCTTAAAAAGATTTAGTCCTGAAAGTTTAAAATTTATATTTAAGAAAACTGAAAAATTGCTTTGCATGCGTGAAACTCTAGTTATGTCACTTACATATGCATAAAAAGATGCTACCAAAATTTCTCAATGTCAAAGGTCTTTTTCAAACATTTTTTTTTCTTCTTCTTTTTTGGCAATCGTGCCAACATGCTTTTCACAAGCAAAAATCTATTGCTTTGGTGGCATTCATTTATCTGTGTCAAGTGTTTTGTGCAATAGAGGTAACAAGGTTTTCATCCCAAAAAGTCTTAGTTAATAAAGTTCAACAATTTATGTTTACAAAATGGAAATTTTGCCATAATGTCATGAAAATCTAACCAGATCATATACATACGCACGCAAACATGCTTATCAGATTTCAGTGTGTTTCAAATCAAGTAGTTTTTGCTCAATTTTGCTAACAAGTTTTAACGGACGGACGTACGGATGGATGAATGGACATACGGACGAGCAGGACCAAACAAAGATGCCCCTGCTGTAAGTAGGAAATAAATAAATAAATGCCCCAGGTTTTCAGGCAGTCATACAAGAGATGGTGCTATTTGTTGTTTAAACTACTAAAAAAAACAATGGAACAGAGCAGCCTTTCTTCATTACAACAAAGTGAACACGTATAATATTGTAGAAACAGGTTTTAGTTCCATTAGACTAGAACACATAGTGCAATATCCATTTTGATTTGCCAATGTTCGACCATATAGATCCTTTGGATCAATAATTAATGTAATGCCAAGATTTCTGTATATTTCCAAAATGTATGACAAAGAAGGATATAATGTCGCTTTCAAAAGTCAATAAAAAAAACTACCGTCAGTACTCGAGTACAATTGAGTACAACTACATATAACATAGACCCTAAACTGCCGTCGCAAAATGCGCCGGTAGATTAGGGTCTATGTTGTTTGTTCTACTGATTACACCTAACACCTTGATCTGCCAGCGCATTATGCGACAGCAGATCTGGGTTTGTGCAGTTTGCAGTTGGACTCGACTTATAAGCGAGTATGGATGGTACCTGGAAAATAGTTTTGGGAGACGCCATATATTACAGCTTCTAATTCGGTAGATATTTATCTGCAGTCGAAATAAGCATTCACTGTATTCAATGGGTAAGTACTCTTCATTGCAAATAGCTAATCTCTTCAATTTTGAAAAACCGTTTTATTTTGCCTAATTACCAGAAAGTAGGATTAAGTAAGTCCTGTCGTATTGAGTATGAATCGAACATGTTAATGTTCACTTATGAAACGGATGGGTAACTTAGTTGTAGGGTTTATATATATATATATATATATATATATATATATATATATATATATATATATATATATATATATATATATATATATATATATATTCACACATCATGAACACCGACCAGACGGTGATATTTTAGTCAATAAATACAGAAATGAAAAGAGTGTATCCCAGATATCCCAGGTTTGCAAAGTTTTGACAAGATTTACGCACAACATCAATTACAGTAATATTACAAACTAGACTTTATATTGAATTAGTCTTGTTTTTTTAAACTTTTTTTTTTATTTTAAAGGCAGATTTGAGAAGTTGTAGCCTTAATGACAGATAGCCTGTAAAGAAAAGCTCCTAATGTATCATTTGCTCTTAACGTTGGTATCGACATTGTTTTTGTGACTTTTCAAGTAAACAAGGATCTAACCTTGTATCCTGGCCTACTGGCCTACTGAACAATCATCATTGTACATCTTCCTACTGACGATAATATAAGAACTTTATGAAACTCCTCAACTTGAATGCACACTCACATTTAAATATTGTTTCTTTTAATTACTTAATATTTGTTACATTGTTACAAAATAACTCAGTATTTAACAACATTCATCAACTAAATAAACAGCATATTTTGTGCTCATGAATCTGTTTTTTCATTATTAAATTATATCACAAATATAGTTCGAGTGAGCGCTCAGGTTGAAGAGTGTTGTGAATACTGGGTCAGGGCACCATGCCAACAAAGACTATGACGGGCTATACTAACTGTAGAACTTGAAATAGCTCCAGTCATCCGGAATACCACGGGTTTTCAGTTTGGAAAACTGTCTGAAAACTCCACCCTCTGAATCAGAATTTTGCGCCCGACACTCAGCAAAGCCTCGTGTATGACGCAAAAGTCTGACCCGAGGGTGGAATTTTCCTATCCTACACCGATGCTTATAAAGGATTCTGAATTAATAGAGGTCATATCAACCTACCAAGACATGTTTGAGGATTAATTTACTGGCTAGACTTCGACCGGGTTAAATTCAAGCACTTTCTGAAGATTGATCTTGAGCTTAAATCGTACTGGTAATAGATTTAACTGCTTTTTTAAGCCCTACGAGAGGTATATTTTCTTGAATCTTTAAAATTGCTTTCGAACAGTTAATGAATAGCTAAAGGCAAATGTTGCAAAGCTTTTCAAGAAAGGAAAATAGAAAATTACCGACCAATATCCTTACCTGTATTCTATGCAAAGTCCTAGAGAACATTATTATGTATAGTTTGATAATGTATCTTGACTTTAACAACCTTCTCTATGATCTACAATATGGATTTAGAAAAAGTGCTCCTGAGAGACTTGCATTGCAAGTAGAAGATCTAGCCAGAAATCCAATCATGGGTACATAAACTACTTTGATTTTATTAGATTTTGGTAAAAGTTGTTTTTACAAAGTGAGTCATGAAAAGTTAATTTACAAACTGCACCAATGTGGTGTCAGTGCCAGTACTTTCTGCATGGCAGGAGTCTGAAGGCTGTCATTGATGGCGAGGAATCAGGGTCAGTACCAATGACACTGGACGTTCCATGTGGATCAGTGCCTATTCCCATGCTGTTCCTTGTGTTTATAAATGACCTACCTGAGGAAATAATAGCACAGGTCTCAAACAATCCCTTTTAATGTCAGATCTTGCACATTCCTCGCTCTAGGGACTACTTCTAAAGAGTTCATACATCCTCCATGGGCAGAGACTTGAGTCAGATTTATGTGCCAGATATCTGTGGGTAATCTTACCCAGCAATCTTTCTTGGAACTCCAATATAGATCTAATTGTCAATAAAGCACAAAAAAGTATTAGTTTTCCGAGAAGAAATATAAAGACAACAAGCAGTATTTCTACATTAGAAATAGCATATACAACTCCTGTTCGTTCACAGTTAAAGTGTGCTAGGTCTATCTGGGATTCACACCCAGAAGAAAATATTAGCCCAGTTTAAATGGTTAAGCGTTGTGCTGTGCGCTGGACCCTCAACAATTATTTTTCAAACTCCAGTGTCTCTGCATAGGATGTATTAAAATGTAGGTATTTTAAAGAAGGAACGACAGATGTCCGCCTGTTTCTCTTCTACCAAGTATTACATATATACTTGTTGTACCTCTTCCACACTACATCCAGCCTTCAAACATTTCCCATTACTGTCATTCTATGACCTTTACGAAAAAATATTCATCTAAATATTACTATAAATACCTTTTTCCTGCTACTATAGTGTATTGGAATGCTCTACCTGAAACAATGTGATGCTGACTGACCTGGACCAGTTTATGTTGACAGTCAGCAGCTTCCAACACAACATACCCTAATTTTGATGTTCTACGTTTTTAACCTGCTTTTATTGTATCCAAAATATAACCTTACTAATCACCTTTTCCCTTTCAATTATAAACGTGTTTACTTTTTCTACCAATACGCTCAGACGCGCAAGCTTCGAAAAATCATCGCAAGGAGGTACAGCACTATAGAGATATAGATAGACACATATCTGTCGAGTTATAATTAAGAACACATTCGTCTGCTGCAAAATCCAATGGTCTAGTTTACAGTTCCGCGCTACGCATGCACAGAAAGAAGATCACTGTCATTTGAAAACAAGACAATGTCAACTTGCGAGGAAACAAAGCGTGGTAGAGGTTTGTTTACTTGCAACTCAAGATGGCAAACTAGCATATGCAGTGTGAAATCATAAACTGGTATTTTTTACCACTAACTGAGCAGGATGGATCGTTTCTTAACGTCTACTTTCAGATTTAGACCTATTAGAAAACAATTCCATCAGACAAGGCTAACATCAGGACCAATCTGTCTGCTGAAGTGAGGATGTGTTTGCCTGATGAGGCCCGCTCGAACTATTTGTGACTACCTCCTCTTGATCATGAACTTTGCAAGGAACAGAGCAGCAGCACAGACAGGACTCTTCTTTTCCATCGACCTTGACGTGACAAAAGCGTTCACAGCACCGCCTGATTAAGCTTTTTACCAGTTCAGTTAATGACCCTGTCGTCTTCTGAGGACCACACAAGGACATGACAGCAGTGAACCCAAACAGAGAAAATATCAAGGAGGTTCCAACTGTAAATATTATGAATATCCCGAACGCGAAAAAAAATTTGATTTGTGCGAAGAGCATAAAAATGGCTGCGCCGATTGTACTAATGGCTCCGGATAATACAGATAAGCCAATGTGCTCTAACATGTCCTGCACCCGGTCTGCCTTTCGATCTTTTCTCGACATTCGGTATGCTTCAGCTAGATGCACAATGTAATCAACAGACAGTCCTACAACTATACAGAGATTGATGGACTCGAGGACCTGCAAATAAAAAAACAAGGTCAGCGCCTGTATGTCAAGCCCAGGATCAGAGCACTTTTGTAAAACGTGTGACCTTGACCCCCAGGTCAAAAGGTTTGTGTGTAATAACAAAGGGACCTTTCTTAATATCAATGTTCCGATTTTTTTTATAACATGCATACGATTGTTTTCTTACAAAAGGTGATAATTTAAAGTTTACATGCGACAAGACGTTAACCTTCGAGGCTCAGTTTTTATGTTGATAATAATACTATGGAAATAAATGGACTTTAAATTGAAAATCGAACTTTTGTTACATTAATGTACTTGGAATTTAGATAAAAAGTACATGAACATATATTTGAAACACCACACAGTCGTTATGCCGCATGAGGATAGTGAACAACTTATAACTTATTTTTTGTAGAATGCCTTTACCAGCCTCTTTGACATGGTAATATTCAAGTCTTTTGTCGCTCAGGTATGATGAACGTATATGAGTCATATAATCATAATTGTTGCCAGTAAGAACTGAATTCCAACCTACCCCAAGCTTCCATCCTAATAGTGGAATGATACCGACCACGGTGGCTGTGACGAGTCCGATGATGAAGGTAGCGATAGTACCGATGATATAGTTACAGGAAGTCAAAATCAGCACTGGCCACATCGTGAATATCCCGACGAGTATCCCAGTCACAGCTGATGTTGCCAAGCTCTGGTAAATATATATATATATATATATATATATATATATATATATATATATATATATATATATATATATATATATATATATATATATATATATAATATATCGAGGGATCGCGTGTGACAGGGATTGATTAAGATAAATGCAACAAACTGACAACAAACAGTGCAAAACTAGTTTTTAACTAGCCAAAGCGATTTAGACTATCACTGAGTTTTTTTCAAAGGCAAACACAAAACAGAGACAAGACAAACAATAAACACAAAAAGCGTTGAAATTACAAAAGTTTACATGACTATTTTTAATGACAATAAAGTTAACACTGATAGGTAGTTAATTAGGTGTTATAATTCACCTGTCAATTGTTATGTCAGACATATTTCCTATGTCTAACAGCCAATCTGATCAAGATAAGAAAATGTGTTCTCGACGAAAGCCAAATTCAGACTAAAGGAAAGGCGCAACCCCTTCTCATTTATAGAGTGGCCCCGATCTTTCCAGTATGAATTGATCCAGTTTGCTTCATTATTATTATTATTATTCTATAGGCAAAAAATAATGACTCATGTACACAAAGGAAATGAAGCGTTATTCGAGATCTTCCAAATTTCCTTGGTCTATAGAACTGTCATAAAATATCATGCCGACAACATTTATGGATGTAATTTAAGGACGTAAAAATAACACTCGGGAAAACGTAAAAACATGGGGACAAAATAAATGAGAATCGACTCAATAAGTTTTTCTTTTCGACCGATGGGTAAAAATTACGACATTGATATAATCACCACAAAAGTATGTCATTAATTTGAAATAGACCATGCCACAACAGTCCTGTACGACAGGTTAACCTTACGACATTGACATAGTCACTACAAAAGTATATCAATAATTGGCAATAGACCAATTATTGTCGTCAGGTTAAGAAATACACTCGTCACACAAGTACGAGACACTGGAATGGCATGAACTGAAAATGATGAAGTTGTGTTGTATCCAGTCTAGTTTCGAGGCCAGTTCCTAAAAGTTTTAGTAACTGTGACTCATCGTTACTTTCAATGTGTAACTCAGATCCAAACTTGTTGAAATATACACCAATGAAAGTAAGTCGTTATTAACTTGTGTTGTTACCAGACATGATGTGACCACGTGCTAAACTGTATTACAGAATGGAAGGGTGTCGAAATCGTAAAAAATTAAAATGTCTATTCATTCTGTCTCGCCAAAGAGCAGAGCTGTCAATGGTCCTTAAGTGTCAGGAGTGAGATCCTCTCTAGGGGACGGCAGCTCCCTGGTTGGGTACCGGTGGGGGGGGGGCAGGGGGAGACAGTCACGTCACAGTCAGTCTGTTTTTAGGAATCCCATACCCCATTTCGCAAACGTGGAAATATACCGGAGAGAATTAGGAAACCATAAAATTACAACACATGACAGACATATTTTCAGGAATGCGTGAGCGTGATTTCTGTACAAAATGCGTGTGTCTCACATCCAATGCGTGAGACTTGACGCATATGAAACAGTCTCTTCCTTTTTCAAACACAGACATGTTGACCAATTGTTTCCACTGACATTTGTTCGGTAAAATTTATTGATTAATAAAATTCAAGAGGAAATCTGTAACCTCATACTAGTGATGGGAATTCCAAATATCTGGAATAAAACCAGTTTGCACAGATTGACGGAGAATTTAACCAGTGTGGATTCGCTGGTGCATTTCATATCATCGTTGTAGAAATCCTCCTTGGGTGTTTTCACATTTGATTTTTCAGCTTCCCGCGATTGAGAGTCTTCGCGCGCCAATGCTATGATTCCAAGCTGGTCTCAAGTTGGCATTGGCACATCAGGGTGGTCCCAGCGGTAGATTTCTATCTGGCCCTCGTGTAGATTGTATTTGAGTGCATATGAGTGTCTGGTAACGTCGTATTCATGCAGGTATTCGTTGATAAGTGAAACAAAATCACAGTCGATGTTGGCATCCGCTGTCAGCTGATTAATCACCTTGTCAGTAAATTCTGCAACATCACCACAGCGTGGCTCTTCCTCTTCTTCTTCCAACATGGGTTTGTGTGGGGGTGGACGTTTGCGTGAAAATTTGTGTTTTGCTTGCGCCTCTAGATCTTTTACACGTTTTCTTCGCTTGAGAAGTTTTTTGAGCTGGGGAAAGTTATACCTGTGGAGGTTTAGGTTTGCTCGTGGATTTAGGTTTATGCTGATGTGCTTGCAGCCTAGAAATTTGACCCATTTTCCTCGTCAATCACAGGTGCTTCATCAATCGTGGAAATGAACTCAATGATAGACGACGAAAACGCCTTTGACGATGTAAGTGCTTCCGTAAAATCTTTGAGTACGTCATAACACGGTTGATTGGAAAGTGCAATCACGTAACGCCGATCCCACGTTAACCATCGCATGATTAGATTCAGCAACAATTGGATTTTTCCGGATCCGGCAAGGCCAATAATTAACGCGCGAACCGAGTTTGGAAACATATCACCGTGTTTGGGTGGTCTGGGCTTCACAGACGCTAAGAAGTCTTTGATTTTTCTGTTTTGTGATGCCATGTTGAATGTCAATTGTAGTATAACTTACCATCATGCCTTCATATTGTGTGCGATTCCGAATGAAAATTCACACCGCAAATCCAACTCGGGTTGTTAGAAGGAATGACAGAGCAGCAATCGTTGGAACTTGCGTCCAATGTGGAGCAAAGAGAAAACAAAGTCGCTGACGGTGATAAAACTACCGCGCTAACAAGCTACCTGGGCGACCGTGGAGTAAATATCCTGGTGAAAAACATATCCCTGTGTACTATCATTGCGGGCCTGGAACACAGCTACACATACGACTGCATGTTACCAACATGATCTTGTATATGAAACATCAAGTGATATACACGCACGTCAACGCGCCGACGTGGATTTCATCCATGACTTGAATGCGATTAATCCTACAAACGGAGAAAGAATTGCCAGATGGATCATTAAAGGAGGTATGAAGGCCAAGATTGCACTTGGAGGCGGGCAAAGCCCACTCATTGGAGGCAAAGCCTCAATATAACAAACATAGACGCGAAACTGTTTGCAATATACAACAAAGATTCAAAAAGTGGCGCAGACGCATTCAAACGTATCTACGCACGTGGGCAGCTAACATGGCCGCGGCTTCTACATGTAGATCCAGGCAAAGAATTTTTCGGAGCTGTTGCTGCGTTGTTAACAAAACATCATGTGCGAGTTCGTCGTGGACATGTCAGTATATATCGTGATCAAGCCATTGTGGAACGATTTAACCGTACACTTGCGGAACAATTATTCGGGCACCGGTACGCGCAACAATTTTTGATTCATGATCGGTCTCGTGAGTGGGTAACACGGCTTCGGTCAGTCATAGCAGCGTTGAAAAAATGAAACCACACGTATGATTTGGTAAAAACCTGCTGACCCGATTAGGCAGAACGCGATTTGGCAAAAAACTGTCACCTCTAAAATGGTTTTACCACCGCAACCTCCCGCGTTAGACTCACTCAGAAACAATTCCGTTTGGTATCTGTATGCACTGGTGGAGTTACCAGGCGGACAAGGTCGTGCTACTGACCTAATATAGTCCGTCAATATGTTTGCAATCTCGGACCGAATTGATATTCCAGGGCAACCAACACGCTACCATCTGGCGCCAGAACCTTTGGTTCTCACAGACAAGCGAGCTGTAAAACCTCCAAGTAAGACATGTGTGCGAAAGGAATTACAAGTCGTTCCCGCGAATACTCAACTGCCGCCAATATTTATTTTGGGATCTGCGCGTGCCCGTATGCGTAAGTAGTGATTCCATCAGGACAAACTCCATCGCTTGGTATCCAATGGAGACAAACATACCTTGGTGCAACGGTATGCACGCATGCGATGTTTATTTGACCGAATAAGATTTGCCTCGTGGCTGAAATCACGTCGTTCTCCAAGACACTCCACATACATGCTGTGCTTGAAAACTTTCACAACCACGCGTGAGACTCCTTTAGCCTTCTTAATGTTTTTGCCGCTCTACGGTCCGACCACGATCGAGTACATTTTAGGTCTCAGTCCCACGTATTCTTCGATAAGCTTCCACGCGCATTCATCCTTAAATTACCCAGCCACTTTTTTGTTGATATTACTAAACAACGGATGATCCGCTGGATATTCACGAGTATCAAATTCTTTTTTCAGGCTTGGTTCAGCCATGTCTGTATAAACGTCGTGCGTGGTAATATGCATGAATAGTGAGTCTGTGTCCGTGTACAACATCCGTATATTATTACCATACCGCGGCTTGATCGAGTCGTAATAGAACTCGTACATCAAGAGCTTGGAAAGATCGAGCACTGATGCGCCAAAGTAGATAGTCTTTGTGAATTTCAACTTTGAGTTTTTATTGTGCACGGCAACGAGTCCGCCGTCAAATATCTTGCGTGACTCAAACGATGGGTCGGTAATGAGTCTACATAGTTTCTTCTCGTGACTTTCAATAACAAGGTCAACTCTAATTCGCTTTCGTAAATTCTCCAATGTTGTGCCGAATACGACATTGTCCATGAGTTTCAAGACGTCTTTCTCAAACTCGTTAGTTACAACGGTACGCACGTTGACGAAATCCAAGCACCCGGTGGACTCGCATCACGCGCATACCCAAGCGTAAATACAGCTGCAGGTTTCGTATGTGAACAACATAGTTGAGCTTTGTACACAGATTCGGAAATAGCTTAGTACATTCGGTAAACTTACGCCAGGATTCGTCCACGATCCCACACTGGTAGGGCAACAACCATTCGCGGGGCACCGATAGCGCTTCCGGTGCTAGAGGATAATCATTGTGAGTGTGATGAAGTTCATTCGGATATTCCAGGTCGATTTCAAAGAAGTATCCATAATCACTGTTGCTGTCGTACTCGAGTATGTGTTCATCTGTAAGACTTATCGAGTCCGGATCAATCCACTCAATGTTGATACTGATGAACGATTTGTGGATCTGTTATCACCTATTCATAACATAGAGGAATTTTTTACAGACAGATCTGTCCGCAACACATCGGTGTACATTTTAGACACTTAGCGGTATTTTTCGCGTCTTTTGAGATACCGTCGCTTGAAGGGTCCTTTTGGCGATATGTACAGAATATTCCCGGATCAAATCCTATATTTGACAACTTGTAAATCCACGTGGAATAAGACAACCCTATGTCATGTGGCCATTTTGAATTTAGTGGCTGCATACGGTGGTAACCAAATATCGGTAAGTGCCTTTACTGTACACTGGTGTGTTCCATACAGGTTTGTATGCAGAAAAATTTCACATTTTAATGAACAGGTGACATAATACGCACAAATCGTTCATTAGTATCAACACAGGTTTGGGGAGATAATTTATCGGATTAGCATTCGCGTAGATCAAGACACAGTCGGTCTATTTCGAACGGACCGTTAATTTCTCTCGCAGAACTTTATTGCAAGTTACGCGCTAGTGCATTTTGATTGTCGTCGACTTTGTACCATGCCATTAAATCATGCAGTTTCGATAAATTTTGGATTATATAGTGTTGCATCTGAACTGAACAAAATACAGGTAAGTGGTCTGATGTTGAACAAATTTGACATTGGAACTAACTATGTCATCAGTCAATATGTAATCGAGCACGGTCTGAAGAGGGGCATACAAATGTTTCGGACCGATACGGTTTCGTGCAGTATTTGTCGCCTTTTAGTTCTTTACATTTACGGGCGTTAACTGTAGAGCAGTCTATCAAACCTGCGTTCATGTCACCTACAATAATGACATGCCTCTTTTCCGAGAAATGCTTGTACAAGTCATCAGGGATCTCAATCATTTCACTGTAATGCTTAGTATCATTCTATGAGGGTATGATGACACAGAATAAGTACAAAGGACATGTAGACACAGAATAAGTACAGAGGACATGTAGACACAGAATAAGTACAGAGGACATGTAGACACAGAGTAAGTACAGAGGACTTGTAAACACAGAGTAAGTACAGAGGACATGTAGACACAGAATAAGTGCAGAGAACATGTAGACACAGAGTAAGTATAGAGCTTTGCATCTGTAATTCTGTCGTTTATGTTTTCTATTGGTACAATTTTGGATTCCAATTCTTTTTCTAAATATAATTGAGACCCCCGAATTGCCACATCTAACGAGCCGATGGGGTCGGACGTCTCCTTACAACATGTAAAGCTTGCGTATTTGAAATTTATGGAATCCATAAACGATGCATTTTGGGTACGATGCTTGTGGTAATTATTAATGCAATCCACAGTAATATTGATCCATTAAATTGTCGAGACATATTGTAGATGACATTATGCATCTGACATTCCATAAAAGTAAATTTCAAGCCATTGTTACATTTACTTTACATAAGTAAAGAATAAAAATTGACATTGTGTGTTTTATTGTAGTTTCAAAGATCGCTTGAGTAGTGGTTGAATGAGATATAATGTCGTATGCTATCTGTTATAATAGTTTTGAACAAGTGATTTGGCTCTTCTAGCTGATTTCTAGTGAGTCCGAATGATACCAGGGGGCCCGAAGAAAACTTCCTATTGCACTATTTCGGCATATTATGACTTAACATTTAAACGTGCATATAAGGTTCCGGATTTGCCACAATACCAGGCCAGCGAGCTTATCTGCACGCCATTTTTCTGTAAATGAGCAAAAATGCCCGCCCGAGTGGATGAAAGATCAGTTTCCCGAATGAAATAGTTGACATTTTCATTTTATATAAAACCCTATAAAAACTTTGTCGGGATTTTCAAAATGAGTCCCGTACAATAGGTAAAACTTATGACATTGACATGGTCAAAAAAAAAATATTGAACTTTTAAGACTTCATTTTAAAAAACCTTCTTCATTAATGGACCAAAACTGTAATGATAAAGTTCCTTGAGAGTAGGCACACCGAGTATGTGCCACTATGTATGTTTGCATGCACTTTTTATTTTTCGATATCTCATTTGTTCCTTTCTCATCTGTACGAGGGGTATTTAAAAATTTCTGAATATTTTGTGATTAACTTTTTGTTTCTTTGAACCTGTCAATAAATTTATTGCAAAAGTATATTATTATTTAGCAATAGACCATGCCACAACAGTTCGGTATGATAGGTAAAGCTTACGACATCGACACAGTCACAACAAATGTATGCCACAACAGTCCCGGACGATGGGCAAACCTTACGACATTGACATAGTCACTACAAAATGATATCATTAATTAGCAATAGACCACGACACAACAGTTCTGTATTTTAATTCTGCATTGAATAATTACGTTTCAAGTAGTAGGGTATTTGCGACTCTGAGACCAGTTACCAAAGTTTATATATATATATATATATATATATATATATATATATATATATATATATATATATATGTGTATATATATATATATATATATATATATATATATATATATATATATATATATATATATATATATATATATATAATAATAATAATTTTGCACAAATTTCATCAGAAACTAATTATCTTTTTATTAACAAATTTTGTAAGACTCTTAGGTATTTTTTCTCTCTACTTGTTCAGTTTATTAAAACTATTACACCAAAACATGTTTTAAAATCACTTTTATCCAATTTTTTCACGTTTAGCTAACTTGTATAGATTTGTAAGACTTTTGCCCGAAGCCAATGGTCGCCAAAATAGTTGTTATAACAACTAAAACGAGGCTGCTGGTCATCTAAATATTACTAAAAATACCGAGGCCACATATCGTCAAAACAGTTGCTATAGCGACAAAACCGTGTCTACTGGTCGCAATCATATTTGTGATAACAACAAAAAACCGAGGCGAATGGTCGTTAAAACTTTACTAAAAGGGACGGAGGGCACTGGTCGCCAAAATGTTACTAAATATACCGAGGCCACTGGTCGTCAAAATAGTTACTAAACGCCAAATATTGAGGCCACTGGTCGTTACAATTTTACGAAAAAGGACTGAGGGCACTGGTATCCTTAATTTTACGACTTCTCAGGCCACGGGCCACCGACCTTCTTTTAACAGTGCTACCCCAAAAATATTGTATAAAAAGTTAGTGCCTATCCCCAAATTTTATTTTTACAAATTCACTATATAATTATTAGTCCATATTTATACAGTTTGAGAGACAAATAAGCATCGGTAGATACGGTAAATACACAGCTAGTGTGTAATTTATAGACTGGAAAATTTGACGGCAATATGCCTTGGATATTAAGAGAGGGAATTAAAGTGTGTCTGAAGCATTTTAATGTTTCTGTGTTTTGTCAAATAATACATGCGATGAAATAAACCATGCTTTCGTTAATAGTACGAAAGTCCTCACTATGTTTTCGTTAACAGTACGAAAGTCCTCACTATGTTTTCATTAATAGCACGAAAGTCCTCACTGACCCAGCAGCTTTTAATGATACTGAACGAATGCATGTACATTACCTTGTAGAGAGTCGAGCAAAGCAGTCCTAACGATTGATAACGTACCTAGTTTAGATGATTAAATTATTGTGAAAAAAGAACATCTGTGTATTGAGGGAACTAAACTGTATTTAAATACTATATTATGTCATTTGGACTTGAACTTTGAAATTGTGAGACATACCATAGTCCATTGACACACGTATTTACTCAAATAAAATATACTTTTTTTTATTAAAATATCGAGATATAATTAAGTTATATAGAATGATTGTGAAAGTATGTCTAACTCAAAGCAAACATACGTATTTTATATGAATCATCAAGTAGTAACTTAATGTTAATTATTTATGACGCTTTTTACAAGCTAATTCTATAGCCGAGTGAAATAGACGCAGATTCCCATGTCGTTGAGTGTTCCAATCTCCGCTACGGCATATTGTTTCTATAAACTGGGCTTACCTACTCACTTTTGCCGATCAGGGATCTAAGTATGGAATCAGTTTGGGCAATGGTACGAGCTGAGATTGATTGAAACACAAGCGATTTATGAACGCGATTCGGCAGAAAACTGTCACCTCTAAAATGGTTTTACCACCACAACCTCCCGCGTTAGACTCACTCAGAAACAAATCGGTTTTGTATCTGTATGCACTGGAGGAGTTAGCAGGTGGACAACGTCGTGCCACTGACCTAATATAGTCCGTCAATATGTTTGCAATCTCAGACCGAACTGATATTCCAGGGCAACCAACACGCTACCAATTACTTCTTTAATTACTGATAATGCCATTTTATTAATTCTTCCATTAATTAGATTGTTCTTTGTGATTGTACTACAAGGTTTATTTGTAATAACAATAAAGATTATAGATTAATCTATTAACTAGCTAGTTAATCTATTTCAAAAAGTAAATTGCGCCAGATCCTGCAAGCATAGATATAATAATAAATATATGTTTATTTACTTCATGATATATATATTATCAGACATATTTGTTGTAGGTATGTCTACATAATTTGTATTAGTATTATCTTCGGTATTGTCTGTCTGTTGATGAATTATTACAAGTGGTTTAACAACTTCTACCATCTCGGTATTTACATCAAGATTTACTCCTAGTTTAAATGAATATGATGACTTTAATAAATTATTATAATAACCTTCTAAATATACATTTATATCACCATACCAGTGGGAATAAAAAATACACCATCCCCACCATCTGCATAGTTCAGTCCAACTTTTGAATCTTAAATAAACTGTTGAAATCTTAATGTAATGTTTTCAACTGTGTCAAAACCTTCTTCACCTAAAATTAAATATTCAAACATGTTTACGGTGTTTTGAATAGTATATTCAGACTCTGTAATTGATTTTCTATTATGTACTTGACCACCTAAAATAGAAATCACATTTAATATTATAATTTAGACGCTCTATTCCTTCATTTTGTTGCTAACTCGTAAAAAGATATAAGTCCATCCTATTTCTACTTCTGGTGTTGTTTGTGAGTTATATTGCTCAGGACTGTATCATA
This sequence comes from Margaritifera margaritifera, assembly GCA_029931535.1. NCBI lineage: Eukaryota > Metazoa > Mollusca > Bivalvia > Unionida > Margaritiferidae > Margaritifera > Margaritifera margaritifera. The sequence continues at coordinate 3,287,604 of JAQPZY010001606.1, forward strand.
CCCACCATACTCTATTCTACCATTTGATTCTTTTCATATCTTTTATGTGCGCTTATTTTATTTTTCGTCATGTCCTTCTCTACTTTTGTAATTGGTTCTAGGTCCAGTAACATAAGGTACTCATTTCTTTCGATATCTCCAATCATGACGTGGTGGGATATTCAAGTTATTACAAATTAAGTTAATTTGTTTTATGTCTATGCTGTTGCTTGTTGGATTAAATGCTTGATCATATGGTAATGATACTGCGTATTCAGTCAGAAGTTTTCTTATCTGAAAGTACATGTGAAACTTGTATATTGATGTTTTTAACCCATCTCCAATATATACATTCCTACAACGTATTCCACATCCTGCTGTTGTATACCATACTGCCCAGTTTAATTGATTTATCAAAAATGTCATATCACACTGTGCCCTATATCTGTTCAGTGAATCATCAGTATCAAATTTTAAACTGTATCTATCAAAAATATTTCATGGCTTGTACATAAAATAGGCATTTTATGTCTAATATATATTCCTCTCGTTAATAGACCTGTTATTCCTGTATCAGCTTGAACACTTCAATTTATTGCAGGACAATTGTAAGGTGTGCTAGTTGATTTTTTTTTCTCTTTTTTTTTCTAAATATGGATTCCATGATTTTATTTATCCAAAATTTTGGGGATAGGTGCTGACTTTGTGTGGCGTGGCCCTGTTATAAAAAGGTCGGTAGCCTGGGTATGTGGGTTTAGTGGCCAGAGGAGTCTTAAAAAAAATTTTCTCTTTTTTTTTCTAAATATGGATTCCATGATTTTATTTATCCAAAATTTTGGGGATTGGTGCTGACTTTGTGTGGCGTGGCCCTGTTATAAAATGGTCGGTAGCCTGGGTATGTGGGTTTAGTGGCCAGAGGAGTCTTAAAATTTAGGCTACCAGTGGCCTCTGTCTTTTTAGTAAACTGTTGCAACTAGTAGCATCGGTTTCGGTCGTTATAACAACTCTTTTGACAACCCATGTCCTTGGATTTTTTAGTAAACTTTTGACGACTAGTAACCTCAGAATTTTTTTGCTATAATAACTATTTTGACGACCAGTGGCCTCGGTATTTTGTTGTTTAATCAACTATTTTAGTGACCGGTGGGCTCGGCTTTTTTTGCCAAATTTAGGCGACCAGTGGCCTTGCACAAAACGTATTACCAAAATCCATAAAAATTAGGTGAAAATATAAAATTGGATCAAAAGGAATTTTACAACGCGCTTTTAGTGTAATATTTTAATAAATCTAACAAATATTGAGGAAAGTGACCTAATAGTCATACAAAATAGCTTTAAAAGGGCATTGTTATTATACTAAAATCCATTTTAAAATGTGTTTTTGACTAAATGTTTTCAAAACAATTACTAACAATATCGAAATAATGGGTAAAAAATTTAGTAACTGGACTTGGATTTGCAAATATCCTACTACTATTTGCAAATATCCTACTACTATTTGCAAATATCCTACTACTATTTCATATCAATAGGAATGTGAAAAAAGAAATCTATGCCACACAAACCTCCTGAACATGTAGCCAGTGCCAAAGGTCTTTAGTCACTTGGAAACCATTCTGAAGTGACGATGGCATGTATGACAGCTGCAAAAGGAAAACATAGTTAATGGATCAGTACCGAAGGAAAGTTTTTCTCTTACCATTTTTATGCGGAATTTTTAGAATAAAAAAGAACATTAAAACTTCTTTGTAGATAAAGTTTGACATTTATTTTATATTCTCTAAATTTGATTAAGGTTAAGTACATTAAAAAGGGACCAAACTTTCTCACCTATTGGTTTAACATCCTTTCTCTTTAAGTTCTAAAATCAGTTGCTTGTTTGTTTGTTGGGTTGTTTAATTTAATTTTTAATTTTTATTATTATTATTTTTTTGGGGTATGTTTTTTAAAAAATGTTTTTATATATTCACTTTCATTGCTTTCATTATTATTATGTAATTATTTGTAATCACTTTTCCCCTTCTTATTATCGTTAAAATACCTCATCCGCTGAAGGGTCTATACAGTCTTGCATTACTTTGTCATATTACTCCTCCACAATCCTCAATGGCTCATTTAGGTTTTTAATAAGAATCAAACCTGTTCATGCATGAAGTTCTCCCATTTCCGATAGACTGGCAGCCCTTCAGTGTAACTCATCGTATACATGTTCATAGTCGTGTTTATCTCTATTGCAATGTAACGGAGCTTTGTTCCGTAGTACTGACCTGAAATATTGCGAGAGAAAAAAAATGGTTCTACTCAGGAAAAATTATTTCCTCGTGAGTAGGAAGGTTGAGTGGTAGGTAGGTAGGTAGATTGGTTGGTAGATTGGTCGGCACCGTGAGGAAAGTTAGTATGTTGGTAGGAAGATAGATAAATAGATAACAGGGTAGGTAGGTAGATAGGTACAGAGAAAAAAGGTAGGTAGGTTATACAAATAATATTATTTCACCATATGTCACCTTAAAATTAAATTCGTGGCTGCCATCACTGAAGAGTCATTATATTTTGATTCCATACGTTTCCTCCAGAAATTGAATAGCTTAGAATGAATTATAAAGATATTTCAAGTGATTTTAAGTGTCATTTTATTATTATTATAGATTGCAGATCCAAACAAACACTTGTCAAAGAATACTCTACGCAGTATTTGTCTAACTACCAATGCCTCATCAGATCATGCTTCATTCCGCTCAGTATCGACTATGTGTTGTTTATACCTGATTTATTTCTTCCCTCCTTTATTTCTTTCATTCTTCTTTAATTTTTAGTGTCATTATCAGTCATCAAGTATCACACTATCGGAGCCTGTGATCATGAGTCGTATTATTTACTTTCACGTTGATGAGACTTTTACCAGTTGTTCTAGAAATTCAACAGAGTGTAATACTAACAGTTGATGAAAACGACAAGAAGTCACATAAAACTACAATTCAGGTGCTCTAAGTAATGAACATAAGGCAAAATGGCATATAGGCGCACAGAGTAATGGAGATAAGGCAAAATCGCACATAGACGCACGGAGTAATGGAGATAAGGCAAAATCTCACATAGACGCACCGAGTAATGGAGATAAGGCAAAATCGCACATAGACGCACGGAGTAATGGAGATAAGGCAAAATCGCAAATAGACGCATGGAGTAATGGAGATAAGGCAAAATCGCACATAGACGCACGGAGTAATGGAGATAAGGCAAAATCGCACATAGACGCACGGCGTAATGGACACAAGGCAAAATCATACATGTACCGATACTGTGATTATAGAGTTCAACAGAAAAACTTATCCCGAAATATCGCATAGTACAAACAAAACCGAAGCTTTCCGAATATCATACATCTTGTACAGGCCCTCAATTATACTTTCTTTTATTGTCACAACTTCAATTTCTATTTAAAAAATATTGACTGAGTAAACATAGTCAACTCCTGTATTGATTTTACACATTTTTAACACGTGTACTTAATGACATGCATGGACCCTAATTGAATGAGATCTTTAAATGGAGTAAAATCAAACTTCAGCTAGATATCAATTTATCGTAACTCAAACACACCTTCATTGCAAGTAGTGCAAAACACTATGAGTATTTGTCAATGGCTCTTTGTTTATAATACAGACATGAAATTCTGAGACATATAATCACATCCGAATGTTCATGTATACAGGGCCTATAGGATAACAGTTTAACACATGATGCATTGGATTTAATTTCTGTTTTTTTTTAATTTGTCATCGTTTAGACTTACAGACGAATATTTCCATACCGAATAAGAACATTTGATCTCTATGCTGTGTACAAAATCAGGTAATTTGAGTAGAGTTCACAATAACGGTACATCGTTTGTTGTGAATTGAGATTTAGCAAAGATGATTATTAGACTAATTTTGTTTATAAATTATACTTTCGATTTAGCGTAGGTAGCACGCAATACAAAATATATACACGTAGTCCTTGGCTCTGAACCATGGCCACGTTATGATGTTTTAGTTTATGGCACATACGTATTTTAGTTGAAATCGAAATACAATAAATAAAATAATCAGAGGAAGGCTAATTGTCTTGTCAGACGAAATACATCTTTGCTCCAACTATGTTTAATTAGAAAAGATGTAATAACATCCTTTATAACGATGTCTTTATACTATGAGACAAAGATATAATAACCTACTTTATAATGATATCAGTGTACTATGAGACAAAGATATAATAACCTACTTTAAAATTATATCAGTATACACTGAGACAAAGATATAATAACCGACTTTACAACGATATCAGTATACTATGAGACAAAGATATAATAACCTACTTTATAATGATATCAGTGTACTATGAGACAAAGATATAATAACCAACTTTACAACGATATCAGTATACTATAAGACAAATATATAATAAACTACTTTAAAATTGTATCAGTGTACTATGAGACAAAGATATAACAACCTACTTTACAACGATATCAGTATACTATGAGACAAAGATGTAACAACCTACTTTACAACGATATCAGTATACTATGAGACAAAGATGTAACAACCTACTTTACAACGATATCAGTATACTATGAGACAAAGATGTAACAACCTACTCTACACCGATATCAGTATACTCTGAGACAAAGATATAACAACCTACTTTATAATGATATCAGTATACTATAAGACAAAGATGTAACAACCTACTCTACACCGAGATCAGTATACTCTGAGACAAAGATATAACAACCTACTTTATAATGATATCAGTATACTATAAGACAAAGATGTAACAACCTACTCTACACCGAGATCAGTATACTCTGAGACAAAGATATAACAACCTACTTTATAATGATATCAGTATACTATAAGACAAAGATGTAACAACCTACTCTACACCGAGATCAGTATACTCTGAGACAAAGATATAACAACCTACTTTATAATGATATCAGTATACTATGAGACAAAGATATAATAACCTACTTTACAACGATATCAGTATACTATAAGACAAAGATATAATAACCTACTTTAAAATTGTATCAGTGTACTATAAGACAAAGATATAATAACCTACTCTACACCGATATCAGTATACTCTGAGACAAAGATATAACAACCTACTTTACAACGATATCAGTATACTATAAGACAAAGATGTAACAACCTACTCTACACCGATATCAGTATACTATGAGACAAAGATATAATAACCTACTTTATAATTATATCAGTGTACTATGAGTAAAAGATATAATAACCTACTCTACACCGATATCAGCATACTATGAGAAAAAGATATAATAACCTACTTTACGACGATATCAGCATGCTATGAGACAACAATATACCTACTTGATTACGAGATCAGTATACTATGAGACAAAGATAAGTATATACTTATCACATACGAGTCAGTTAAGACATCAACGTCAACGCCATTTATTGCTGCACAATAACAAATAATATGTTGAAAATACTGACTGACGATCTAGATATACATTTTGTTTTTGGCTCACCCCAACATATTGAGATTATTATCTATCTAGCAGAGAACATCGATTCCTAAAAACTATAATATACTATTCCAAAGTTGTGATACAGCAAGTATAAACACTCAAGATGCGCAATCAGAGCTTTAAAAAATTAAGGTCATAATTTTGACATATTTATTTTGTTGATTTGGAGTAACTGGACTAGACTCTGTCATATTTGCCTAGAAATTTTCAAGTCATTCGAGCACAAGCTATTTTGTCTGAGTTTCTTCAACAAAAATGTTGGACACTTGACCTATCCATCCATATATCCAGCTACCCATCTAATTATTCAGTTATTCCAACTAAGTCGGGATTAGGCAACAGACAAAGCCTATAAACACCCTCTCCCTGCATGTGATACTAAGATTGGGTAACATACAAAGTCTATAAACACCCTCTCCCTGCATGTGATACTAAGACTGGGTAACAGACAAAGTCTATAAACACCCTCTCCCTGCATGTGATACTAAGACTGGGTAACAGACAAAGTCTATAAACACCCTCTCCCTGCATGTGATACTAAGATTGGGTAACAGATAAAGCCTATAAACACCCTCTCCCTGCATGTGATACTAAGATTGGGTAACAGATAAAGCCTATAAACACCCTCTCCCTGCATGTGATACTAAGATTGGGTAACATACAAAGCCTATAAACACCCTCTCCCTGCATGTGATACTAAGATTGGGTAACATACAAAGCCTATAAACACCCTCTCCCTGCATGTGATACTAAGATTGGGTAACATACAAAGCCTATAAACACCCTCTCCCTGCATGTGATACTAAGACTGGGTAACAGAAAAAGCCTATAAACACCCTCTCCCTGCATGTGATACAAAGATTGTATGACTATTAAGATAATAACTCATTACAGAAATAATGAATAAATGGAGCAAAACAAATTAACATCAAAGTTCAAACATTTGTTGTTCATGAATTCACCAGTCATACTTAAATATTCCATCGATACATTGATACACCCACTGTTCCAATAATCCGAACACTTCGCTAGACATGTGTTTTATTCGATAATCAGTTATCCGGTTAATTTGTTATCCGGATATTGAGTGAAGTAATACAATATAGATGAATGAAACAATACATCAAGGAGAAAGTTCCTTGATGATCGACGCTGAAATAAATGGAGGACTTATTAGACAGATAAGCGGACAGACAGACAGATAGAGAAAATGCTATAGCGAGGAAGGAAAAAGAAGTTACGAATAAAGAAAGGATTGATGGACGGAATGAAAGAAGGCTATGAAATTTTTCACAAGATTAAAGTACCTGAAAGTATGGCATTTTTCTATTGACAAAGCTTACGATAATTTCCATACCTGAAAACGTATAATATGCGTTTCGAGTGATCCCTGCTATTTTCTGTTCTGCAAGAAGCCCGTTGTACCGGAAGTAGTCTTCAGAAGCCACCATTGTATAGCGATTGGCCATCCAGTATGATACCAAAATCTGTAGAACATAAAACAAAAATCTGAATTTTACAGTGTACTTTGGTAGCTAAAGGAAATTTGAAATATAATTTTTTTTCTTTTCATGACTCCTTTTTTTAAAAAAAAATCTGAAATATCTTCAGCGTTACAATATCCAACCCGGACACAAAACACATCTGGGACCTGTACCACAGCCGCTATCGCCCTCTGCATATCAGAATCACATTATTAGTCCCTCAAAATTGTCCTGATTATACCTATTAGAAACATCAAAGAGGATAATTCTACTAGTTGATAATCGTATAGAACCTTGTTTATAACTGAAAGCCGTGGAAGTAATCTCGGATGCTTAAATTAGGGATGTGTATCGCCACTGATGTCGCGATATGATATGTAGGTCCAAATACGATATGTATCGCGATACATATCTTAAGCTTATTTTCATGCAACAACTTATTATGAGCTTCATTTTCTCATCACCATTCATAACAAACCTTAGCATTACTTGCTTTTTGCACATTTTCATAAATGCAAAAAATATTTCATTGTCAAAACTAGCCATAATATGACAAAATTTAAAAGAGAATTGATACAGTATGAAACAGTTCGACCAGTCAACAAATATTTCAATTTTTCTATTTCAGTATTTTCAGTATCAATGAATTTAAAAAATGTCATATTTATCCAACGTTCTCAAGGTATATCGTGCATGTCAAGGTACGAGGATGGCGATATTATATATTGTATCCTCACGAAAATATCGATATTCCCGATATATTTTTTTTTGGTTGGTTTTTTGTTAGTTTGTTTTACAGCGCAGCAACAATTTATAGGTTATATTGTGATAAGGCAAGCAACGTGCATTGCTTATCGACACCACGGTAGTCGATCCTTCCTAATTCTATGATGGAAATCGAACCTGCACCCTTCTGGTCAGGAGACCAGCGCCTTAACCACTAAGCCACCACAGTTCCTTGTTTTGACAAAAAGATGTGCCCATATTTATAAATCTGTCAAAAAATGCGATTCAAACATATAGCTTTGAACGCGTTTATACGAAAGTTTTAAGTCTCTGCGTGCATGCATGCACGTATGTACGCATGCGCGTGTAATATTTGTCTCTTCAGGTAGAACCAAACGCAAATTTCCGTTTCGGAAATACTTCGATGGAGTGATACAGCGTAAAAAAAAGGGGGAAGTCGACGGAAAATGGTGGAGACCTAAGTCATACCCTTAAAGTACGCATGGCAAAATAGAACCATGTCAACAGCAATATGATACCTTTATGGAATTATGTGCACGATTTCAGAAAAAAAAGTTCTCTTGTGAGTTCATGCTTAAAAAAGACACTCGGAAATGTTTCTGCCAAGAATAATTCATCTCGGTCGAATCCCCCGTAATGAACGCTTTGATGATGTGAAATTTGGTAAACACGGTACGCGCATATGCAATGTAGGCTACTGTGGTATTTCCGAGTTGTTTTTCCAATCTTTGGATGAAAGGACCGAGCGTGTTCCGATTGCAGGTTGAACGCTTTTTGAACCTGCAATCGCTTTTTGAGTACATCTGGGCAGTTTATCATGTCACTCGAAATGAAGGTCTGCAGTTCCATAAAATGCAACAAAAAAAAAAAGATAAAAAAAGATATATAAAATACGCATTTTCAAACTAATTTTTTAAACACTGTATCATTGTGTCTCATTTATTTTACAAAATAGAGCTTGCATCTGATGTGTTATTCTACTTCGTCAAATCTTATGAGATTATACTTTCAGTTTTTTTAATTTCATATCCAAATTCCTCTTCTTATGCCAAGACGAAATGGTCCGTGTTTGTAAACACGGGCGCTTATTGCCTACCTCAAAATATCTGTCAAAATCAGCTGGAAGGTTGTATTGGTAGATATACTGGTTGCTCAGCATGAAGTTGGTGACGTTTCCGGGGGTGACCGGAAGCTCAAGAACCAGCTCAGATGGGTAGATCCGGAAACCGTACCTCGATCTTTTCACTTCCTCCTGAAGTGATATAAAAATAAGTGTTCCGTTTATTTCTATGACGTATTTGAGTTAGAACATACATCAATCAAATTGCATACATAATTTTAATTGCATTTTTCCCTCGTGACAAATGATTTTTCTTTTTTTAAAAGTATTTTAAATATCTGTGACGTACGAAGATTGGATAGGTACGACAAAGTTGCCCTGATTAGGTTGGACAAGTTAGGATGTCGAAGCAAAAATGTAATCTATCTTCGAACATGCAAGATCAGTCGCACTCAATATGTTGGCGAAACCGTTGATTTCAGAAAACGAATGAATAACCACAACAGCCACATTCGCAACAAAATCAACGCGAAACTCGCCAACAACTACAACTCGACTGGGCATTCAGTCTAGTACCTCGAGATGTTACCGACTGATGATTCTAACCTGGGGTGGACCGATATAGAACCTACAAGTAAGGAATGATACTAGATACTTCAACTGAAAACTCCTGGGGAGTTCGGCCTAAATAGTCTAACCTTCCTAAAGCAGTATTATCCAAATTACAGTCAGGCATCAGTTTATCAGACGTACGCCTTTTTGCGATAATATTTGCCCTAATAAATATTCCGTAACTCTTTACATTTCTTCTTCATCATCATCATCTTCTTCTTCTTCTTCTTATTATTATTATTATTATTATTATTATTATTCATTATTTCTATAATTATTATTAATATTATTATTATTATTAGTTGAACTCTTGTCAATTATCCCGCTATACCATGCTCTTGACATACTTCCTTAATACCCTCATGAATAACTTTACAGGGATATCATTTATTTTGCACATTTTCGCCGCACATGGTGTCAGGCATTTGTTCCAAGCCTGGAATTAGGTCAAAAAACTTTGGTCCTCTGCGTGATACGCACGATAAACACCTCTTTGAATTTTTTACACAACTTTGTTGGGATGATGGCAGCATAATATAGATATGTAGTTTACCTGTTTTAGACCGTTGTTTAGTGTTGTCTTCTTTCTTTTGTTATGTATAATGTTTACATATTTAACTTTGTCCGTGATTGTAGGATGTAAACAAGTTAATTACTTAGAATTCGAGGTCAGGGCTACTTTTGTTTACAATTAGATTGGGTTTTTCCACTAGAATTACTGATTTTTGTCGTGTAGGCATATGATTTTTCAAGAAAATTATGTCAGGTGACCTGTGTTTTTATATAGGGGGTTTGGTAAGCAATATTTCACTCTTGTTCAAATGGTCAGTCTATGAAGAATCATTTTAATAATCAGATGTTTATAGTTATGTTGTGAAAATCAGCAAATTCTGAGAATGAAATTATATATTTAAAATATTCATTGGAATTACTAAAAGGCTCATTCTCATTTTGGATTGATACATGACTTTGAGATTTTTGTGAATTCATTCAGAGATATTCTGGATTACACCATTCAGGCATATCAGGACATTCAAGATTACTGGCACATCAGGACATTCAAGGCTATTGGAATTCATTCGGAACATTCTATATTTTGGACTTGTGATCAGTACACTTAGGATTATTGTATTATTTTTATTATAATTCACAATATTGTAAGTGTCTTTTGAATTTTAACTTTAGTTGCTATATACAAATTGCTTGTTGATTTTACTTACTTTGTTGGTTTCACTTTCTTTCTGTTACATATTTTTAAGACCTAGAGTCGTAACACTTTCTTCTATTGTTTATCCTTTGTTTGTTTATTTCCCCATCCTTGAAACATGTAGGAGTCAAGAATTCTTCATGGCTTTTGTGATTAGTGTTTGTTTTGTGGATGTAAATTGGTTCTTCCCCTGATAAAGAGCTTGTTTAGCTCGAAACGTTGGGAAACTGTTTTGTATTTGCGTCGTTATACATTTTTGTGTCATTATATATATATATATATATATATATATATATATATATATATATATATATATATATACAGAGAGAGAGAGAGAGAGAGAGAGAGAGATAGAGAGAGAGCGCAATTAGATTAGAATGCTCGACTCTCTGTACTTTATCCCCAAATCACAAAACCGAATGAAATTATTGTACCTCTAGACGCGAATGGTTTATCGATTTCTGATTTTATGCGTCTCCATGGATTTTAACTTTTTGTCAGTAATAACATTTAATTAAATACCTACTGAGCATGGAAATGTGAAAATACAATTTGTTCTGCAGGCCTGAGATTTAACCAAGAAATATAATAAATGTTTTTTTTCTTCTGTTTTATTCTAATTCTCATTCCAATAATCAGTGTTGTACGATTTAATTAATAACATATCTTCAGGGACACGTTTGCCTGTAAAATACAGAATGATTTGTTTGGTGTTTAACGGCACTTTTTCCGAGCTGAATTCGAACCAGCACCCTTCTGGTCACGAGTTCGTTACGCTGACCGCTGAGCCACCGCAGTTCCAAACTACACGCTAAAGAGCAGGTCAAATACACTAATATATTTTCCACCACGGGCATTTTCTAAAACATTTTTTTTTTCATGACAGTAACAGTGACGCATTTGTAAATAAAGCGTCAGTTTAGAATTAGTACGTTTTTCGGTCAATCGCCTTTTGTCTGTAATATTCCATCCCATCCATTGCATTCTTCTATCCTTTTCTTCAGTACCTTTCCTAATTTTTGTTACTTCTAGGTATAAGGGGAAAACTCCATGACAAAATCTACAACGGTATACACTCATGGGATTTCCACTAGTGTAAAGACCAAACATATTTATTACAGATCCCAAAACATTTCATATTTTGTTATTGCTTTGCTATCCAATACGCACCTGAAATTGACACGGAGTTCCAAAACGGGATTGATAACTGTAATTGTATTTTGGCGTGGAAATAGTTGGCTGTTCCATGTGCATATCTTCATGAAAATAATTAATATGGTTTCAAATCCACTACTGGAAGCAATTCAACTTTGTTTAAAAGTCGATCTTTAAGCGCATATTTTGACATGCCGAAGCAGTGTTGTCAATAGAACAATAGGAACGTCATGGTGGTGTTGGCTTGTCAGAGCACATTAAATGAAATGAAGTCTTTTCTGAGGGCACTGTACATGTACCTACAATGCCATTTATTAAATCTCCAAATACTGAGAGGGCAGGGCGTCATCCACAGAGGACAGGGTACCTCCCAGGATAGGCAGTGCAGAGCGCTCTGCTAAAATAGGCTATGGACAGTGCTTTAATTTACTCTTCAAATTTCGATCATGCGAAATAAATGCTATCACTGTGCCAGAACTCAGAAAGTCGGTGTGTGTGTGTGTGTTTGCGTTGCAAGAAGGTTGCTTCTTGTTGGTTATTCTGTCGTAATTATTAGAGTAATTTCCCAGTAATAGCTTTATTTGGTCATTAATATGTTGGTTATTCTTTCTTAATTGTGTGAGTAATTTCCCAGTAATAGCTTTATTTGGTCATTAGTTATGTTGGCTATTCTTTCTTAATGATGTGAGTAATTTCCCAGTAATAGTTTATTTGATCATTAGTTATGTTGGTTATTCTTTCTTAATTCTGTAATTTCCAAGTAATAGCATTATTTTTTGGTCATTAGTTATGTTCTCGTCTTCGGTTTGAAACCTTCACTCGTGTTCATGTAAACGTGATATTAACAAATCGCGTCCGATTCCAGCTTTAATTTTTTTTTCAACTTAGAAGTCATGTGGTTTATAAAACACAAAGAAGCTCCTTTTATAGTTATCCGTGTATTTTAATGTTTTGTGCATAATAGTAACAAGTACTACAAGTCAAGTGAATCAATCTTCCTTACACAAAAATACAATGTATTGTTATCTTAAACCCGAATACTAGTATGCAACTGTCACTAAAGTATGTATACCGTACTCCGATTGCTGTCACTAAAGTATGTATACCGTGCTCCGATTGTTGTCACTGAAGTATGTATACCGTACTCCGATTGCTGTCACTAAAGTATGTATACCGTGCTCCGATTGCTGTCACTGAAGTATGTATACCGTACGTGCTCCGATTGCTGTCACTGAAGTATGTATACAGTACTCCGATTGCTGTCACTGAAGTATGTATACCGTACTCCGATTGCTGTCACTGAAGTATGTATACCGTGCTCCGATTGCTGTCACTGAAGTATGTATACCGTGCTCCGATTGCTGTCACTGAAGTATGTATACCGTACTCCGATTGCTGTCACTGAAGTATGTATACCGTACTCCGATTGCTGTCACTGAAGTATGTATACCGTGCTCCGATTGCTGTCACTGAAGTATGTATACCGTGCTCCGATTGCTGTCACTGTTGTATGTATACCGTGCTCCGATTGCTGTCACTGAAGTATGTATACCGTGCTCCGATTGCTGTCTCTAAAGTATGTATACCGTACTCCGATTGCTGTCACTGAAGTATGTATACCGTACTCCGATTGCTGTCACTGAAGTATGTATACCGTGCTCCGATTGCTGTTTCTAAAGAATGTATACCGTACTCCGATTGCTGTCTCTTGACTGGTCATAAAATTAAATTTTCTCCAAATTGTGACGAATATGGCGCAATTCGATTTTTTAAAGTTATTCTTGGACATACTCCTGTATAATTTTTAAAGAATATTTTAAAGCGTTGTTAAAATTGTTGTATTTGAATTAAATACTTTAAAAATAAGCATTGTGGAAGAATATTTTAACACAGATGTTACCAAGTAGATTTAACAGCAGAAGGACAAGGTGTGATTGGCTTCCGCCTGAGGTTAACCACCATGACGTGCGTGGAACTCTAGCGCTGTCCATTGTCACTGCACCAATTCACCCACGATATGATATAGTTTACCAAAATGGTTAAAACTATCGGAACCGTTTAAATGGTATCCTATATCGTTCCAACGGTATCCAAATATCGTTCCAACAGTATTCAATTATCGTTGCAACGCTAAATTTTGGCGATGCAATGGTAATTTTTGTTCCTTTGTCACAATAAAATGTTCCGTTGTAACGGTATTTGGAACATTGGTGTCGTTGCAACGGTATTTATAGTCGATGTAATGAAATTCACATACCGCTCCAACGATATTAAATTATCGTTGTAACGGTATTTTTTGTTGTTTCAATTATATATTTTATTGTAGTAGCAGTAATATCACCTCTGTAACGGCAAATTTTATCGTCCCAGCACTAAACTTATAATTTACACTGGCAATGGTAATGTTATTATTGTAACGGGAATTTTTTTCGTTGCGACGCTAAAATTACTGTTGCAACGATAATATAAACCGTTGCAAATAAAAAAAAAATACCATCGCACCGGTATTTAAATATCGTTGTAGCAGTAAGTGAATATCATTGTTACGGTATAAGGATACCGTTGCAACAAATAGAAATACCGCTGCAACGGCAGCAGTGTTATGCATAACCGTTGCAACGGTAAATTTTATCATTGCAAGGGCAAAAATCTCCGTTGTATTAACAAAATTTAGTTTTGCAATCATAACTGGATACCGTTGTATTAACAAAATTTAGTTTTGCAATGATAACTGGATACCGTTGTATTAACAAAATTCAGTTTTGCAATGATAACTGGATTCCGTTGTATTAACAAAATTAGTTTTGCAATGATAACTGGATACCGTTGCAATTGTATGTTCATACTGTTGTAACGGGACCGGTAGTTTTTACCTTTTTTGTTCACCATAGAAAGAACATGGTTACTATTATTAGACTGGGCAATCCCTGTTATTGGCTGTTCCTTCTGCATGGATAACCAATTGTGTCAGATGCATATAGAAATAATGATAGCAAATAATAACATTTTGAAACCTGAATTTAAAAATTTTAAAATGTATGTGACCGAGTATGCTTAATTAAACTCGAGTAAGCTACAGAATTTTAGAATTGTCCTGTACTTTTCATACGTGTTCAATTGTATGGGCAATCAAAGGCATCAAACAGAAATATAACTCGATGTTCCAGTAAAGCGATATAATTACCCAGTGGTATTTCGAGTGTTTAAGTAGAATTCTATTGTGCTGACTTATCATGGCATTTTTTATGTCCTGAAACTAAACCAGATTTGTATCCATAATTAGCAAAAATTACATAGAAAACCACTTACGCGTACTGTTCATGAATGTGAGCTTTTCTTAAAACTCTTCTCTTAAACCCATCTTTATTGATAATTTTCTTCATGTTTCATTTTGTTCAGTGTATTTACCTTGTGATACTTTTCTGCTGGTTTTCTGGCGAAAATAAATGACGACTCATGAAACAGAGTCTAAAGGTTTTAACAGACTTTTTCATTTTTCAGATCCTAAAGTTTAAGCAAATTATAATCCATGTTAGATTAAACGAGGGGATCATTTTTCCTACTCCTTAGACATACAATCCATGCTAGATTAAACGTGGGGATCATTTTTTGTCCTCCACACAGCATTCAGAGGGGTGGCTTTCTATCTGTTAAACCATGAGTTACTGTGCGTATCTCCTATATCTGAGAAGAGGCACTTCAAACACATTTTTATTTTAAGGGGGAAACTACATTTAAAGCGTCGAAACAATGATTTTTAACCTCTCGATGATCAACTAAATGGTATTCAGTTAAAAGCCGTTACAAATGTAATTTATAATAGGAGTTACCTCTCTGAAAGGCATGATGATCATGTATGCTTACAGCATGAAATCTTAGGGGATTATGTGTGCATGTAGTTTTTCCCCAACCCCTACAAGTAGTTTGCACTCCCGTCTTTGATCTTAAGTTCAAGATTCTTAAAATTGTAAGCCAAGTCTAGTTATGTATTATGTCACGTGCTACTTGACGTAATCTCTAATAAAAGAAGTCATATAAATTTAGGTAAGCATTAGACACGTTTCACCTGTAGAATATGTTTACAAATCGTATTTTCTAATCCTTGATTATAGAACTTCTGGTGCACACATTTAAAAATTATCCTGATCGAAATATATACAAATAATACTATTATCATTTTCAAGAAGAAGAAGACGACGACGAAGAAGAAGAAGTAATCACCACATATACACCAATCAGTTGATATAAATCATGGCTTTCAGATGTTGCCGTTTAACCATGATGAAATGCAATCAGGATGAAGATACAGCTGGAAAACCATAATTTTACAAATTACAGTTAAAACAATGAGTGTGCACTTGTGCACCAAATCATTGCTTTATCTTCTCCTTTTCTCTCTTATTCTTGAAGTATTATTTGCTGACTGTTCAATATTTGTGTAACTTTGTGCACGTCTCCCTAAAATATGGTACTTAGTATGTATTGCCAATTTTCTTTGATTCCCAATGTCTGAACTAATTAGGTCATAAAAAGCTTCAACTTTCTTTATAATGAAAATGAAAATTTGACGTTTTCAAACGATTTTCATGAAATATGACCAGTCTCTCAGGAAACGGACATACATCGATCATTGAAGACAAATATTTAGAAACAATTAATTGATCCAAACCCATGTAAAACCAAGTCATTGTAAAAATAATATTAGCGATTCATTATGAAAAGTAATACTACTGTCGTTAATTTTGTCGAATAACTTCCATTTATTGATTCATATGCTTTGCTTTACAACGGGTGGTAAATGTATTATAGTTGAGGACTCGTACTTTACACACTGAAAGCCTTCCCCTAGCAAAACAAAATGGAGAATACATTTTCTCTCAAAAGCTGATTGATCGACCATGAACAATTTGGAAAATTAATGTCGTGAATTTTCTTGAGTAGGTCCCATAAGTTAAATATATTTGTGTATTATATACATCTTTTGTGATATATATATATATATTCCTCGTTTGCTAAAAATCCAAGATTTTTTTTATATACGGGGTTGACCCCGTTTCCAGTAGATACAAACATCCGAATTACTCGGGTTTTATCTTTACTCTGTCAGCGATTTCCGAAATAATATAATCAAATAATTTCTCATAATTAATCGGGAAAAATCTAATAAATAAATAGTAACATGCTATTTGCGGTATAGTTTTGGTTATAAAACCAAATGGCACTCTAGAAAAATTGCATTTATCATCAAAGACCCTAAAGATACAAAGCAGCTAAAGCCCAATTGTAAATGAACATGTCAATCCAACAGAAACTTCTGATAGTTAAGAAATGATCACGTAATTGTAAAATTATGGATAGGTTCCAACTCCAAGAATTGCAGTCAAATTTTTTAATATCTTTTAAATGATTACCCAGTGGCGGCGCGAAGGGGGGATCTCGGATGAGGGGGTCAATTTTCCAGGGCGCTGGGCGAGTGAGGGGGCGCCGTCGGGAGCTTTTATTTTATTTCTTAAGCTGTAACCGGGGCGTAGATGGTAGATGGGAGTTGGGGGTTGGAGGTTGGCAACTGACATAAAAACTGTTCTCTGTGGCAAAGTAGGGGCGCCACTAAAGAACATTGCCCGCCCCCCCCCCCCGGGCTCCTCGGTAGGGGCGCCACTAAAGAACATTGCCCATGGGCGCCTCAAACCCTCGCACCACCACTGTGATTACCTTATAAAACTGGTCCATATGAGTGGTAAAACAGTTGATCTCCAACTTCCCTGTGATTTTGTTCCTGCGAATCCTCAGATCATTTGCCAAAGATCCCTCGATTCTTTCCAACCGATCACACAAATTCTGGGGGAAAAAAATCAGTATTGTTTTACAAAAGTTGTCATATTATTACTGCGCTTTTCGAACAAAACCTGTGAGTATGTAATCCTGTGCGCCCGTTTGTGCGTGCGTAATGTTGCACATCTCTCCCTCAACCGTTCTAGATAGATTTGAATAATCATTGTTCAATAATAATAATAATAATAATAACAATAACAATAATAATAATAATAATAATAACTGTGAATATGTCATAGATTGCCTACAAGAATGCAGTCCATCATCTAATTCCTATACTCATTTACATGTACAATACACAGTTAACCTTTTTGAAGGTATCCTATCACAATATACAATGTTTAGTCTTTATTATGGAACGATTACCATCGAAAAATATTTATTCCTACTTCCAAATGAACTGATCAGAAAGAGCCTCCTGAGTAGGCTAGGATGTATATAGCAAGGAAGAATATATGTGGTATTGAGCCAAGCACAAATATTTAACCCATGCTAGTAAAGCATAAAATGTAGGTCACGGTGACCTTCGTGGTTGTAAGGTTTCATTACTAGAACATAAACAGCATCCAATAAATAAACTTTAGTCAAAAAATGTTAACAACGCCACTGAATCATGAAATATTGGTCTCAGAAATCTTGTTTTGCAATAAGGGTGTAGTTCTGAAATTAGTCTGGAATAGAAACCTTGGTCCGGACAGTAAGGTTTGTCGTCAATGGCATCCAGATAGAATTTGGAATTGATAAATGTATCAAACGTGGCAAACTGGCAAAGTCACAAGATATCAAACTTCCCGAAAACCAGAGATTGGAACACCTGGGGAATTGTGAGGGATACAAATACATCGGAATTCTGGAGGCAAAAAGCATGAAGCATGATAAGATAGATAAAAGGTAAGATCCAGAGAAAGTATATGCTAAGGCTCGAAGCTAAATTGGTAACACAGTTGCAGCCAACAACACCAGAACAGTCTCAATTAATCAGTTACACTGCCGGAATCGTGGACTGGTCTAAAAACGAGTTGCAAGAAATGGACAGAAAGACTAGGATACTAACGTCTATTTATAGTACAATGTACTCATAGCTTGATAAAAGCAGAGTGTGCCTTCCCATGAAAATTGAAGAAAAAGGCTTGATAAGAGTGGAAGACTGTTGAGACAGAAAAAAGAAGCCTAGAAAAATGCATTAGAGAAAGTGGTGAACAATTCGAAACCTTGGTGCAGGAAGAGGGTTTTCTCAAACACAATGAAAGAAGTAATGAGTACCAGCACAGAAGGTGTAAATTAAGAACGTTATACTAGTTGGAAATGGCAATGCATGGACAGTTTAAAGGAGAAACGGAACAATAAGCGGCAAGGGCACGTAGAGATTACTTAAAGTGGGAGAGTTCAAGGAGAAGCCTAAAAAAAAAAAAAAAAAAAAAAAAAAAAAAAAAAAAAAAAAACGCTGATGGTAGCGCAATACCAGTTGTTTATAGTCAGTAAAGTGAATGAGAGTGTACAACATTAAGATGTCGCACCATAATGTGCAAGAGAAAATATAACACGGTCAGTCACACAACTAGTGAATGCAGCAAACTAGCCCAGTTATCATATAGAACTTAGCATGACAAACTAGCCCAGTT
The DNA here is from genome assembly GCA_029931535.1 of Margaritifera margaritifera. NCBI lineage: Eukaryota > Metazoa > Mollusca > Bivalvia > Unionida > Margaritiferidae > Margaritifera > Margaritifera margaritifera. The sequence continues at coordinate 3,306,853 of JAQPZY010001606.1, forward strand.
ATCATATAAAACTTAGCATGACAAACTAGCCCAGTTATCATATAAAACTTAGCATGACAAACTAGCCCAGTTACCATATAAAACTTAGCATGACAAACTAGCCCAGTTATCATGTAAAACTTAGCATGACAAACTAGCCTCTACGGTACAGCTGTCTCGGAAATATGGGATGAAGTGCACAGACGAGTGGTACAATCAAACCGCAGAGAAAGTGGTTGAAAACAATAATCCTGTGGAACTTTCAGACCGACCACATTATACAATTATAGTACCGGTCGACAAAGAGAGCAAATTGACTTACATCATACCACTACGAAGGGACTACCACGTCGAATGCAAGGAAACGAGAAAATAACAAAGTACTCTGGTCCGGCCAGAGAACTTAGAAAGGTCTGGAAAAAAGACACAGAGATTGTGGCACTTTTAGTAAGAGCTCGTTGAATAACAACACGTATACTTAGAGACAGCCTGAGAAAACTGAAAATGTTAAATGTTACTGCAGCCAGACAGAAGCGGCACTCATTTGGAGGGCAAATGTAAACCGCAACATCCTTAAGAGCTAAGGTCACAGGAAGAGACACAACCTCAAACTAGAAGAGATCAGCTTAAAATACTATCGTTAAGCCTGTGCAATAATAATAATAATAATAATAATAATAGAATGCGATACCAAATAATAGGCCGATTTCGCGCAGTGATACCTTAAATGCCAACTGGGCACTATCCGGCCTGATGTCAAAGTCTTCATCCCAAGATGGTGTCCCTTTACAGTACTGTGCAGACTTTGCATTGCAGGAGCTTATGTCTACCGGCCTCATCCCCCACACGAGATACACTGTAGATTCCTCTTCATCACTGTTCCTTGAGAATGAAAAGTAGTGCTTCTTTGTTGCTATGGCGTAATTGTGATTCTCTCTGAATATTCCAAGCTGGAATAGAAAAGATGAATACAAAATCCTTCGTAAACCCTGCTTTCTGTGGAGGTGTCAGATACTGTCATGGCAACACCAAAGCGATATCATTAATACTATCATTATCAAATCAAACACAAAATAAAAAGGAGCAACAACAGATATATCGGATGTCTGCGTAAAACTTAAGGCATAAACAAAATTGTGAAGATAATAAAGAACAATTTAAATCAGAAAACAATTTTCTATAATTTTAAAGAGTTACGACATTGTTCAAACATGGACCTAGTAAAAGGCGTCCCGTTTTGCAATATAAAACTAATACGTGGATGCTTCTGAATTTGGAACACATTTTACTTGATGGAAGTATGATGCGCATCAGAATCGAAGCTATATATCACACATCAATTTGCTTATCAGTCGCCACGATTTTTATTTCGCCATTTGATAAAAACAAGAATATTGTGATAATAGTAATCTTTTACTACAAGGAGTAAAACTATGACTTACCTGATATGTATCTGGTTCCAGTGTAGTGGCACTTTTGATGAAGAAAATTGATAATCCAAGAATCACCAGAAGTATTCCAATCTTCACTGGTCTTCTGGTGATTACAAAATAAAACGTGTTCTTCAAGAAAAGCACAACTTTATTCCTATCCTCAAAATTCTTTTTATTTTGTTTACTTCTTTCTGTCTGTGATTCTGCCTCAGTTATATCACATGGAAGATTAGGGTCAAAATCTTCCCTACTAGACTTTCTTCTCGTGCTTGCCTTTCCAGATATTTGACATATTTGAGTGTCAACAACGTTCATACTGGCGTCAGAACCTTCTGTAATAGGTGGTTTTGACATATTTGTATTGGCAGTCAAATCTTCATTTTGACTAGAACATGAATCTAGAGTGTCAGATTTTACATTTGCATTCTGGACTTTCTGAACATTTAGATTTTCATTTGAATCCCCAATACTGTCACAAAATCTAGAACCCGTCTCCATTTTGTCAGAGAGACATTTATAGCCATCCAGACTGAACTCACTTCTAACATCCATGTCTTCTTCAACTGTTTTTGAATATATAGTATCAACATTGTCTTCGGCATTTTCTCTATTAATTGAATGATAATCTTTTTTATCAATGTCATCTTTGCGAACACCATGTGATTCTATTGTTTGGCAAAAGGAATTCATTCTTGAACCATTTTCATTTTCCATATCCTTGTTATGGGTATTTTCGCAACTATCCCCTATATTAACGCCATCTGGTACCTCTTGATCAATATAATTTTTTTTTGTAGATCCGCTATTATTACCGCCAGATGCTAGTAAATGGTCTTTACTATTTGTCGGGGATACATCTATCTTATTTATATTGGTTGACCTAAGTTTACTTATTTTCTTGTTATTTCCATCTAACTCCTGGTTATGTTCAGCCTTTGTACCACTTGTCCATGTTCTTAGCAAGACAGAATGACATTTATACCAACAACCTTTCATTTTCGTATGATGCAACATTATCACAGTTGGGAAATATGTAATGACAGAGATGTAGTTAATAGCAACAAGAACACCTGCGAATATTCCACATGTTGAAACTGGCATCAGGGGAGAAAATCCATTTATCAAGAAGGCAGCCATAGTTGTAACAGAAGTAACAAAGGTCGTTTTGGCCGCTCGACGGTAGCAATCTGACAGACGATGCGCATCTGACTGATATTCACTATGTCCTGTCAGGCGCCACGTGTCATAGAACACAAATAAATCGTCTGCTCCAATACCGAGTATAAGGAATATGATAATCACATGAAAAAACCCAAAATATCTGTATTGAAAGACGTAGCGGTATAAAAGATTAGTCATCAGAAAGCTTGAAAGTATGCTGGCTATTCCCAAAAATGTGATGGTTAGGGAAGCCATCTGGATGCACATGAAGAGGCAGATGAACACAAAACTACCTATGGATAACATCGAATCCTGTATTGCTTGCTGTATCAGGTCAAGTTCAAACATCATCTTGCTGATGTAGTACACATCGGCTGAGCCAGTCATCAGATTATTTCTGATCCACTCTATTCCTGGTTTGAACTGCTTCATCAAAAAGTTTTCCAGATCTGTTAAAGTACCCTGGTATGGACCATATGTATACAGAGGCCAACCCATGAGAAAGAAGCTTCTTGTAATACTCGTGATTGAATAGTTTCTAGTCATTTGAAAGTCTTTTCCTACAAAAAGATTTAAGTACATTTTTGTTTCATTATAAATGGATGCAAAGTATATAACATTATATATGTCTGAAAAGTTTGGAGAGTAGAAGACTGGGTTTATTTTTCGAAATGTTCCATCAAAAAGACGAAGCAAGGATTGGGGTTTTGTGCAAGATGCGTCAATTTCCAGCCTACAGAACAAATTATGGTAGTCGGGTAGTTCGTACAAGCTTTTCTCCGCTGCCTCTATTAGCTTAAACTGCTTGTACGTCAGAATGTTTTCTCTGGGAGCCTCGTAAATTACTTCTACAGTATCTTTTAGTTGACCACGCCACCATGTTGCAACCTGAGTGTCGTAAACAGGACGGTAAATAAAATTTGGATAACTGAACCGTGCCCGCCATGCCAAGTCGCGAAGTCGTGCGTCATTCATCAGGATGAGAGGAAGATCATCAAAGACTAGTGGAAATACGTCACTTCCGGTTGCAAGCAAAGCTATAGTTACCACTAAGGCTATCACGTGTACTGATAAAGTAATGACTGCAAAGAGAAAGTGGCTCAGGTAAATAAACAGGTCTTTAGTGAAGGTTCTGTCAATGTGTGTGTGTCTGTGTGTGTGTGTCTGTTTGAAGCGTTCCGAAAGAAATTTTAGCCAATCAATATCTGATACATTTTGCACTAAAGTTTTCTTTTCACTCTGTACCGTTTATGTAGATGAATAATTGGAAATAGCCAAGTACAATAGTGTGTGACTCTAGATTTCTAATTTCAGGTGAACCTTAATATGTATTCATTTAGCTACATATATTAGTAAGGTAATTAAGAACACATATTGACTGTGATTTTTCTCTCTCTCTCTCTCTCTCTCTCTCTCTCTCTCTCACACACACACACACACACACACACACACACACACACACAACTGCTATGAAAATGACCATTATAAGATTAGAAGATTAAGCGTTACTCCATTTACTCTCTTAGTACTCTTTTCACAACACAAATAATGGCTTTCTGGTTGGAGTTCATAAACACTTTCGGCTTTTAAGACAATAAACGAATATGCCAAAGTGATTTACAACTGAGGCAAGGTTAACACTGTCGATTGATGTAGAGCGATACACATGCAAATGACCGCTTTAAAAGTGCACTTTAACAATTCAGGTTTGGAGTGTATTACTCAAATTAAAATCTCCAGATGATTTATATCTTGCTGAAAACTTTATTTTGGACAAATTATCGCCTCCATCATAGTTTACGGCCATTTTTCCCGTTTGTTTGTACATATTATAAGTTTTTATTACCTTATTGCTTAACATTAAAATAGTTTTATATGACTTTTAAATACCGTAAACTGGGCATTTTTATATACTTTTAAATACCGTTAACCGAGTGTTATTCGACTTTTGAATATCGTAAACTCGGTGTTACATGACCTTTAAATACCGTAAATTCGGTGTTATATAACTTTTAAATACCGTAAACTGGGTGTTATATCACTTTTACATACCGTAAACTGGGTATTATGCGAGTTTTAAATACCGTAAACTGGGTGTTATCTACTTAATTTTTTTTCTTTAAGCAAATGTTAGGAACAAAATAGGTGTGAGCGAAAGTGTTCACAATTGCGTGAGTGATATTTGCATAATCTATTCTACGCTCTAATTCATGGAATGAAATATAACTTTATTCTTCCCTTAATAGTCAGTAAAGATGAAATCCATAAACCTATTAGGTATTCTTTATTAAATGTACATATTTAAAACTTGCTGTGTCTTTAGCATGCTGCACAAAGTTATGCCACTTCTGTAGTTTGCATATGTGTTTGCAGCCTGTACATTTGTTATCATTTCAGTTGTGTAGTCTGTACAGAAACACACTTATTTATTTATTGCTCGCTACGATTTTATTTTTTCTTTATTTTTATTAGTTGTGTAATATTATAAAGTGATAAGAAATGTGAAAAATTTGTGGTAGACAATAAGTAAGTACTCATACGTTTAAGCATAATGTAATTGATATGATTTTAAACACTGATATTCTAAGATCCCAAACTGAACAATAGTAGCCCTGTCTGTCTGTCTGCTCTCTCTCTCTCTCTCTCATATTATTAATTGATATGATTTTAAACACTGATGTTCTAAGATCCCAAACTGAACAATAGTAGCTCTGTCTGTCTGTCTGCTCTCTCTCTCTCTCTCATATTATTAACATGACCGTTTGAAGCTCAAGTTTGACTCTGTCTCGGTGCTTGACTCTGTCTTGGTGCCATTTAACATTTCTTCTTGAAGGTGGATAAACACTTTAAGCCTTGGAGACAGTGAATAAATATGCTTATGTTGTTTACGATGTGGAAAATTAAATATTGTCCACTAGTGTTTAGCGATACATGTGTAAATTAACCCTTTTTAAAAGTACACTGTAACAATTCAATTTTGGAATGTGTTATTCAGATTAAATCTATGCATCTCTTAATGAAAACTATGTTCCGGACGAATTATGACCTGCATTATGGTCCCCGGTCACTTTTCCTGTGTGTTTGTACACATAACTTTTTTTTATAGAATTACACACAACATCCAATAGCTTTTATATGGCTTGATATTACACAACATCTAATAGCTTTTATATGGCTTGATATTACACAACATCTAATAGCTTTTATATGGCTTGATATTACACAACATCTAATAGCTTTTATTATAACTTGATAGCACACAACATCTAATATCTTTTATATGACTTGATATTACACAACATCTAATAGCTTTTATATGACTTGATATTACACAACATCTAATATCTTTTATATGGCTTGATATTACACAACATCTAATAGCTTTTATTATAACTTGATAGCACACAACATCTAATATCTTTTATATGATTTGATATTACACAACATCTAATATCTTTTATATGGCTTGATATTACACAACATCTAATAGCTTTTATATAACTTGATAGCACACAACATCTAATATATTTTATTATAACTTGATAGCACACAACATCTGATATCTTTTATATGACTTGATAGCACACAACATCTAAATAGCTTTTATATGACTTGATAGCACACAACATCTATATAGCTTTTATATGACTTGACTGTGTTTCATTTGATGGTGATTTAATGGGGCTTTTAACGCAAATATCGCGAAAAATGGGTATGTGTGGAAGTGTCCACAAAGACAACAGGGATATTGAACCATTCTACGCTCTCGTAGCGGAAATGAAATATAACCAAGCTTTGCATTCCCCAGCTCCACAACTACCCACGTAAGAAAGTTGGTAAAGATGAAATGCGTAAAGCTTTTTGTTCATCTTCACAAAACTTACATATTTAAAACCTGTTCTTTTTTTAAAAATTCGGCGTGAAGCGGATTTAGTGCCTATTAAAGAACAATACATTCAGATGCTTGTTAACAATGTTTTAGTCTGCCTACGAGTTTGCATCCTCTAATAGTGGCAGTCACATAATGTGTACATTTTTAAACAAATTAAAAATATATATATAAAAGCATTTATTTATTTACCTATATATTTTTCAATGAGTGGCTTAACTGTTTCATTTGTTGTCCATATAATATTTTTTTTTTAATTTAATGTGAAAAATTGGTGGGAGGCAATAATAATTACGCGTAAGCTAAACCAAAATTTGAGTGATATAATTTGAAACATTGATGTTGTTGAATCTAACACTTAATGATATTCTGTCTTTCTCTCTCCCCTTCAAAATAAACTTCTCTTCATACAAAGACGGTCGTATTACTTTAATTTTCCTTAGTATATAATTTTTTTTAATACGAATAAAAAGGACCAATTACATCAATTCGTGTCAAAAGGACATTTTCTAGAACCTATGAAAGAACTGTTCCAGTGAGCTTTAGTCTGCTACTCCACCTATCATTTCTAAATACATCAATGATTGTCCATATCAATATTTGTATTGGTGATTTGTTTGAACAGCTATGGGATGAACGGTTGTATTTGGATGTGTTTGTTTTCTTTAACAAAGTAAACTTTCAAAGGTCACACAAATGGATCAGTGTGTACCTATGTATATTTAACAATCACCAAAAACTACCATTTGTAATAATTCTTGAATGTAAGGAGCGCCCGAGTTGAGAAGTTTAATTTGCGAGTAAAACGCTGACGCAATAATTTAACCAATTTGCATCTGCATCTTTAAACTTTTGTTTGTGAATTTATATATGATACAGATTAATACATATATAGTTAATCTTTAGCTATATACAATATTTATTTTATTTATAATTAAACCAAAGTAATTTTACTTGAAACATATTATTCAATATCTTTATTGTAAAGTTTGAAAAAGTCGTGCGTTGACACAATGATGGATTGGTTCCTCTAAAAGAGATGAAGAAATGACAGTTGTTATTTGATATTCACGAAGTTTGCGGGAAAAAAATCAAACCAGTTACTTCTGCTACGCCTATGTCGAAAGAAAGCAAATACCACACATTGTTAAGTCTTGAACATTTTACAAAAGCAATGGTCAAAACTCTTCATGTATTTGACGTCCGTATATTGCTATTAACGACTTGTATAGACAATTTTCAGATGTCATCTTCATCCGTATCGGATGGTCAGGATAGATTTCACTATTGATTAATGTGTGGCAATCGAAATAACTGAAAGTAATTATCGTGAAATGTAAATCAATAAAAAAAGAGCTGAAAACGGGCTATATGTCCCTGTTAGAATTTTATGTGATCTTATTTTTCGTACTATGACTTGCAGAAAATGGCAACTATTGTTTTATTGATGTATGAATAACTGCCAGCTTGTCCTCCAAACAGGTACAAGTATGACCGATTAGGCTTGATTGCTGTATGAATAACCTCCAGCTCCAATATCAACAAATTTTAAAACAAAAAGTCGAGATCATAGGTTTAAAAATCATCAATCTAGAATATTGTGTATCTTTGAAAATATCAATTTAAAATACAGTGTGTATATTTTAATAAAGATATTTCTCTAGAATTAGGGGCGTGGCCTAATGTACTTGAAATATTTTACATTTTAAAAGGCACAGTCGAAAAACAGAGAACAAGCAGATAATTACCGATTTATGTAACAATACTGTCACAATTTACAACCTGTATATATGATTACAAGAAGAGATTGTACATAAGTTCATCCAGACAGAATTGTACGTAAGTTAACCCAAACAGAATTCTATATAAGTTTACCCAAACACATTTGTACATACGTTAACCCAAACACATTTGCACATACGTTAACCCAAACACATTTTTACATACGTTAACCCAAACACATTTGTACATACGTTTACCCAAACACATTTGTACATACGTTAACCCACAGAGAATTGTACATAAGTTAACCCAAACACATTTGTACATACGTTAACCCAAACACATTTGTACATACGTTAACCCAAACACATTTGTACATACGTTAACCCAAACACATTTGTACATACGTTAACCCAAACACATTTGTACATACGTTAACCCAAACACATTTGTACATACGTTAACCCACAGAGAATTGTACATAAGTTAACCCAAACACATTTGTACATACGTTTATCCAAACAGAATGTACATAAGTTAACCCAAACACATTTGTACATACGTTAACCCAAACACATTTGTACATACGTTTACCCAAACACATTTGTACATACGTTTACCCAAACACATTTGTACATACGTTTACCCAAACACATTTGTACATACGTTAACCCAAACACATTTGTACATACGTTTACCCAAACACATTTGTACATACGTTAACCCAAACACATTTGTACATACGTTAACCCAAACACATTTGTACATACGTTAACCCAAACACATTTGTACATACGTTTATCCAAACACATTTGTACATACGTTTACCCAAACACATTTGTACATACGTTTACCCAAACACATTTGTACATAGGTTAACCCAAACACATTTGTACATACGTTTACCCAAACACATTTGTACATACGTTTACCCAAACACATTTGTACATACGTTTACCCAAACACATTTGTACATAGGTTAACCCAAACACATTTGTACATACGTTTACCCAAACACATTTGTACATACGTTTACCCAAACACATTTGTACATACGTTTACCCAAACACATTTGTACATACGTTTACCCAAACACATTTGTACATACGTTTACCCAAACACATTTGTACATACGTTTACCCAAACACATTTGTACATACGTTAACCCAAACACATTTGTACATACGTTAACCCAAACACATTTGTACATACGTTAACCCAAACACATTGTACATACGTTAACCCAAACACATTTGTACATACGTTTACCCAAACACATTTGTACATACGTTTACCCAAACACATTTGTACATACGTTTACCCAAACACATTTGTACATACGTTTACCCAAACAGAATCGTACATAAGTTAACCCAAATAGATTTCGTGAAAAGTGAAATAAACTGATGATAGTGGCTGAAATAATTCTGATATATGTTTAGAGGTGAAAGTCTTGTAAAATTCACTCTTTCAATACGATTTGACTGAAACGTGACTCCATTATGATCAATGGAAGTAAAACAATATCTTTGAAACAAGATGTCTCTTTAGTATATATATATATATATATATATATATATATATATATATATATATATATATATATATATATATATATATATATATATGTATGTATGTATGTATTGGTAGCATTGATATTTCAGAGTGTATGCGACTGCATGCAAGTGACGGACAGACAGATAGCGAGGGAGCAGAATAAAGCAATTACTTACGGAAAGATAGCACAGGGAATCGAGCAATGAAAGTACAGATTTTGAAAGGCTTCAGAACATCATCCGTAGCTTTGTCGATTGCTATCTTATTTTTAGAAGTTTCGTATACAGCACCTTTTTTCTTCCCTCCAGCTTCCTGCACTATCTCGTCTCCTGACTTTTCTTGTAAAATGTCATGTCCTTCGGGTAAAATATCAGGTAAGACTTGTCGTGTATTATCTGTAAACGGTAAGTTTCTTCCTTTTATTTTGCTAATGGGGGGTAATACAGCTATTTGTCCTGACGACTTTTTTAACGATTGGAGATGATTTGTCTTTTTCTTCCTCCTCTTTTGGGAATGTCCTTGTAAAGCTGTCTTGTCTCTTTTAATCTCTAGCTCAAAGTTAACTTGTTCGAAACTAGAATCTCTCTTTATGTCGACACAAAATATATCATATCTGTTAGCTTTTTCCTTGCCAAATACCGTTATATGTTTTCTCTTTTTCCGTCTCTTTCTCTTGGTGTCGATATCCCCTTTATTTGGACTTTCAACTTTTTTGTCTCTGTGAATCTGTATGTGACAGTGATCTCCATCCTCTAATTTCTCGTCGTCTTTCCGGTTGTCCTCTTCCATATAAATTCAGAACCACAGTTTACGATGCGCGTCTGTATTAATACTAATCTAACATAAATCCGATATGGTTCACATATTTACTGTTTGGCTGATCCGATCCCAGGTTACCCTAAGTTGACCTTTTAACTTGGTATCAAATCTTTCAGTGGCTACATATAGAAAACGCTCTCTGTGGCCATTTAATCATGCAATATACACGCAAAGAATGATGTGTACTCGTTAATAAATGTCCGGTATGAATTTTAATCCTGCATTTCTGTACATAAAAATGTAAATTAGTGTATGAAATACGTTAAACACATTTCTTGAACTCATCCAGAGAATGTGTCGCGGGTGGTGATATGTAGGCCTACTGTCAGCTACAGTTCTATTCCATAGAATGTGTAACGGGTGGTGACATGTACTGTTAGCATTTGTGTTGCTGTGGTGACTACTCAGAAGTGAAGCCAGTTTACATTCCCTTTCACATCTAGCAATGAGCAAAATCACTTTGGCCGTCCACTCTTACTTCTCGAAGTCGGATTTGTTTAACTGTTTTCTACCTGCCAACTAGAATTATTGAACAATCACACAAGGGCGCTTGTATACCTTTTCTTTTATTTTGATTGAACAGGTCTAATCATGAAACGATCTGAAAAGTACCACAATAGTCTCTATCACAAATTACATATTAGTAGTGATCTGATAAATAGTCAGACTATAGTGAGCAAGATGCATAATAATTCTTTGTACAAACGTTTGTATAGAGTACCTCCAAGTATAGAATAAATGATTTTTGCTAATCAAGGATGGTCGTATAAACGAACAAATAGAACATAAAGCTCATCTAAGGATGAATATTGAATGCTGTGATATTATACGGACACACAACGAAATATCCTTTATTTACTTCCAGTGCAGAGAGGATTTTATGTTCCACGACTCAACCAAATATTCCTGTTATATAGCTAATACGTCCTTGGCTGTATATTAATGTATCTAAATCATAAGTTAAGACATTCTTGTAGAAAACAGTGAATTTGTTTCTCTGATAAATTTGAAAAATCCTCTTCGCATCAAAACATTTTTCGGAGATATTATGTACTTTTCTCCATGTAAAGTCATTATTTTCTGCGAATAAATGTTGAGTTGTTTCAAAATTAGAGATGCTTTAACAAAATCTAACTGGGTGCTAACAGACGTTCATGCGTACATACAGACCGACTGAGACAGACAGACGCAAATACATAGAGACTTATTATTTATGTTGTACTAAAAATTATGGTATGGCACATGACTACAGACAACGAGCACCTGTTTACCGTAAGTACATTGTAATTGCATGTCGCGTGTATTGACATAGATCGAACCATACACCGAAATAATGATCCATATATGGTCACATATTAAGTGTAGTTAAAACTGAGTAATATCAGCCACAGTCTATGATACTATACGGCAAATGAAGGCTTCCATTTTTAAAATATAGACTGGACGGTGATAAGCGTAAACATCGATTTATCCACGCTATAGCTGACGTTAGATACGCGTCTACGCTGACGAGCTTTATTCCAGCAAAGTTAGGTAAATACGGTTACTCCTTCTCTTTGACATGCTCTCTTTGTACACTACAATAAAGGGTTGACTTACTACTAGAATTATATTGAAAAGTGGGTTAATTTTAAAAGCAGCACTTTTTTCGATACCTTTCAGTTTGAGGCTCAGACCTGGCACTGAATCAAGACCTGACTGAACTCTGAAATACGTGACTGGCCATTTAGGTATAATGCCAATTACTGGGATCATTAGATTCAAGTATTAAATAACTAATTAAATGAACCTATATATTTTGAGGTAATGCAGCAAATAGACAAGCTATGACTAAACGTTGTATAACATTTCTAACGTGTGTAATTGAACTTCAATTGACCTTTCTTTGAATGACGACATAGGCAGCCATATTGAATCACAACTGATAGATTTTTTTGATTGTATAGGAAGCATGAGATTGAAATAAATTGTTTGAATTGGAAGAAAATATTTTCTGTTGGTGTCTATATTAGCATATTTCTGTGTTGATTTTGTGGCTGTATGGCTTCCTGAAAATGACAAATGTTGTTTGACTTATATAGAGCCAGCTGCTAGTTTGTACTCACACAGATACACCTGTGACTATTAAGGATTAACGAGGCAGCTACCGACCTTGCTGAAAAGGGTCTCGATTTTCATTACTTTAAAATCTACTTACAATAACTAGTCAGAGAAATAAATCTAATTATCCTGCGTTCTCTGATTCCTACTGAGAAATAAATATAATTATCCTGCGTTCTCTGATTCCTATTGAGAAACAAATGTGTAAAGAGTGAAAGTTTAAAACTTTTCCTATCGCACAAATATGCGAAAATAGTATCTACTATAATGTTATGTGCCGAACAGTACTGTACCCAAGTGTATTGTATTGTATTGTATTGTATTGTATTGTATTGTATTGTATTGTATTGTATTGTATTGCATCGTATCGTATTGCATTGCATTGTATTGTATTGTATTGTATTGTATTGTAATGTATTGTATTGTATTGTATTGTATTGTATTGTATTGTATTGTATTGTATTGTATTGTATTGTATTGTATTGTATTGTATTGTATTGCATCGTATCGTATTGCATTGCATTGTATTGTATTGTATTGTATTGTATTGTAATGTATTGTATTGTATTGTATTGTATTGTATTGTATTGCATCGTATCGTATTGCATTGCATTGTATTGTATTGTATTGTATTGTATTGTATTGTATTGCATCGTATCGTATCGTATCGTATCGTAGTGTATTGTATTGTATTGTATTGTATTGTATTGTATTGTATTGCATCGTATCGTATTGCATTGCATTGTATTGTATTGTATTGTATTGTATTGTATTGTATTGTATTGTATTGCATCGTATCGTATCGTATCGTATCGTAGTGTATTGTATTGTATTGTAATGTATTGTATTGTATTGTATTGTATTGTATTGTATTGTATTGTATTGTATTGTATTGTATTGTATTGTATTGTATTGTATTGTATTGCATCGTATTGTATTGTATTGTATCGCATTGTATTGTATTGTATTGTATTGTATTGTATTGTATTGTATTGTATTGTATTGTATTGTATCGCATTTTTTGTATTGTATTGTATTGTATTGTATCGCATTTTTTGTATTGTATTGTATCGTATTGTATGGCATTTTTTGTATTGTAATGTTTTGTATTGTATTGTATTGTATTGTATTGTATTGTATTGCATTGTATTGTATTGTATTGTATTGTTTTGTAATGTATTGCATTGCATTGCATTGCATTGCATTGCATTGTATTGTATTGTATTGTATTGTATTGTATTGTATTGTATTGTATTGTATTGTATTGTATTGTATTGTATTGTATTGTGTTGCATTGCATTGCATTGTAATGTATTGCATTGCATTGTAATGTATTGTATTGTATTGTATTGTATTGTTTTGTAATGTATTGCATTGCATTGCATTGTGTTGTATTGTATTGTATTGTATTGTATTGTATTGTATTGTATTGTATTGTATTGTATTGTATTGTATTGTATTGTATTGTATTGCATTGCATTGCATTGCATTGTATTGTATTGTAATGTATTGCATTGCATTGTAATGTATTGTATTGTATTGTATTGTATTGTATTGTAATGTATTGCATTGTATTGCATTGCATTGCATTGCATTGCATTGTATTGTATTGCATTGCATTGCATTGCATTGCATTGTAGTGTATTGTATTGTATTGCATTGCATTGCATTGCATTGCATTGTATTGTATTGTATTGTATTGTATTGTATTGTATTGTATTGTATTGTATTGTATTGTATTGTAGTGTATTGTATTGTATTGTAATGTATTGTATTGTATTGTATTGTATTGTATTGTATTGTATTGTATTGTATTGTATTGTAATGTATTGCATTGCATTGTAATGTATTGTATTGTATTGTATTGTATTGCATTGCATTGCATTGTAGTGTATTGTATTGTATTGCATTGCATTGCATTGCATTGCATTGCATTGTATTGTATTGTATTGTATTGTATTGTATTGTATTGTATTGTATTGTATTGTATTGCATCGTATCGTATTGTATTGCATTGCATTGCATTGTAATGTATTGCATTGCATTGCATTGCATTGCATTGTATTGTATTGTATTGTATTGTATTGTATTGTATTGTATTGTATTGTATTGTATTGTATTGCATTGCATTGACATCACTATTATATAAGGTGTTTCGTCCATTTTTTTATTATTATTTTTTTTTTCTTGAGGGGGTTGGGTGCGTGAATTTCTCATCTAATAAGGGTTCCAGTAAATCATCTTTCCAACCGTCCAAACCGGAGCCGCGGTGACTCAGTGGTTAACGCCTTGGACTAGTGACCAGAAGAGTCGATTCCCACAATGGAATCAGCCCGGATCGGCTACTGTGGTGTGTCCTTAGACAAAGCACTTTACTGCCCCTGCACGATATAACCTTAAAAGTGTTACTGTGCTGTAAACACTAAGCCAATCCCAACCATCCATCTATTCAACCTTACCTCTCTTAGTCTTATCCATCAGTTCATACATACACGGAAACAAATCATATAAGAGACACCATCTCTTAAAGTATAACATTTATAAACCCTGTTCCTAATTTTGCTTACATATTTAAATTCTATGCAAAGGTAACCTGTCCACAAAGGTAACAATCCCGTGGTCCTTTGCATGTTCCTAATAGAAGCTAACTATACTCAAACATATACAGCAAAACCTCCCAATTAATATCACCAATGGATCCAGGCAAAAGTGATCTTAATTGATGTGATGGTCTGGCTTTAGAGGATAAATAAGCACTTATGCAAAGTAAACAGTGCAGATCATATGTGTCTGCTATTGGTGAGTGGTCAGAATGGAAGGTTTTACCATTCGTGTACAAGAAAAAAATTTGAATTTTCCATTAATTATGAAAAATGCAGAGGAAACTCAGTTTCCACAACAAATTGTTGCCAAATAATTAATAAAGAAATTAACGTATTAATGGACCCATGGAATATATATACAAATTCCTTTTCATTATTGACATAATAATGTACATTGCATATTGAATCATTCCTATTACGTGTTTCCTTTTTCATATCTAGATAGGAGACCATAGTTGTGGTAGTTGGGGGCTAAAGTGTATCCTTTATTTTGAAATAAAATAATTATTAGCGGTTTGTTTATAAAACTAAGTGAAATTTAAAAACAAAGTTACCCGCTTTTTGTGAAAGTATACGCGTAGCTTCGAATAATTCCTGAGCAGCAGGGTAGGCGAGCAGACCAAGCTATCGGGCTATACCGAGCATTCCTTTACCATTTTCCACTTCCAAGACAGGCAAAAACACGTCGGCCTCCACTTTAAACGACTAGCCAAGTCCCAAACGGCAACACAAAATTAAAAAAACATATACTTGTCTCTTGGGTAGCCTTTCTAGAGACCATAGGGCCGACCCACCCTTCTAGCCGGTCCGGGTATCTAGAGTGTTTTTACTATGGGTTATTTTACAATGTAGTCCTGCCACTCACCCACTTTACTTTCAAGTGAAGTGAAACTGAGAAATGACCACGCTTAAATAGGCCGCTTTAATAGCATTGGTGAAAATGTTTGTTGCAAAAATTGCGTGTGTCTGGTTAGTGGATGGAAGAACAGATTTGTCCGAGGGGAACTTAACAAGTAGTGTATAGCCTTTTGTTCTTTTTGGTCACATGTCGATACTTTGGTCACAGAAAGACGCAAACAAAACTTTGTCACGAGAGTGGAAATACTATATACACACGCAAAATGTTCTAATCTACTGATTGCATCAGTCAGATGTTACTTACCTATGCGTGAAAAGAATGTTTCTCGCCTACGCATATATTAGTTCCAGATGAAATGAAGTAGTAGTAAAGTGTGAGTTCGGCCGAGCCCCTCGAGCCCGGTGTAGACTGTGGAGACACTAGATAATTAGTTGGCTTTCTCGGACAGCGGGTCAGTGACTGTTATTCCGACTTCAATGGCACATTCGAACTTTCTTTCGGAGATGGTGCTGTCAAGTAGTACATCACAAAGAGTAACACTGCTATGAATATAACGACGGCCATCAAGTTTAAATCTTTACAGAGCGTGTCAATGTCTTTTTGGCATCTGTTTGCCTTCGGTTTTAGTACTGCGTTGTTTGATCACACGCTCATATTTATTTTTATAAAATAATAGTTCTTTGTTTGGCATTGGTTCAACTGTAGTCCCTCGCTGACTCAGCTCTGCATACAGTTTTTGATTATGCTTCTCGTAATTATCTATCCAATGCACCACGTGAGCGTCCTCATGTAGTTACATTGCACTGGGTGTATAAGCGCAGCATAAAATGTTTAAATTAATTTTTTTTATTTCAAAATGTTGTGGTATTCTAGTTCAAATGTGCACCGGTTGCTTTCTTGTTGATGCCTTTGAGCCTTTGGAAACTTTGGCTGTGGCAGCATTGTTTGTAGTTGGTTTTTGGAATTTACGCATTTGTTCCAACAAATGTTGACGGTTCCATTGGCAGTTCCCAATTTTCCACTGCCCATTTGCAGGCCATATAGGATGAGGGCGATGACGCTTGAGGCGGCTGTCATCCATTTAAATTTACTAAAAAAAAGCAGAGGAAAACGCAAAAATTAGTCATTTTGGCAATATTTTCTTTTGTTCGCCTGTTATTGAAAAAAACGCATGTTATGCTGAAGGTGCGCTTATGCTGAAGAAAGCTGTCGTTCGATGTTTCGTTCCTACAGACAACACAAAACTTATTATGAATTCCTAGAGACATTTTTTATGATCTCCTCGTGGGCTTGGGCTGTTACGTAGGCTATTAGTTCGTTTTTTGCCATTTCATTGATTACAATCGAAGTGTATGCGTTGTACCTGTATTTCATGTTATGTGGCTGTGTATTTGTCGACTTCATCGAGGATAAGCTTGAATTCTTCGTCAGAGATGGCGTTGTTGCGCAGCGGCTTAGATATGTGATCTTCGATTGCATTGAGCTTGGATTCAGCCAAGATGCGGATTTAATCGTGCTTTTCCGCTTTCATGGATAGTCGCCGGCTGATACAACTTCCAGCTACAGGTTTCAGACCACAGCTTAAAGCTGTGATCTCAAGGGCAATTGCAATGGCGGCAGCAATGATTGTTGACAATATTCCAATCCCCGCCACACCGGTGACCAGGGACACAGCTGTCAGTGTAGTGTCAACACCATCCACCGCGCTTACTTAGCGCTTGTACGTTTTGTACAGAGTTCAGCCTCTGCCCGTAAGGAGGTTTCAGCTTGGCAGATCTTACTGATGCGAAAATCTTGGGGGTATTGGACCTTTGGGGATAGTGACATTATCATTCCTCTATAAGCCGCGTGATATGATTAATATGGAGGGATATGGGATAAGCTCTCTGCGGACTCGCACCTCTAACCTATCGCCGTGGTGCACATTTAAGACGACGGTGATGTCAAAGAAGGCACCAGTTTGCTTGATATCACAGGATCTAGAAATAACACGGTCTTCAACACACTCGCCAACACGCTCACCAAGAGTCACAAGTACTCTGTGCTCTGTTCACAGGTTCAACGAATGTTTTATTTTTTTCTTTTTCTGGCCGATTACTGTGATGTGGTAGAGCGTGTCTTTTTCGATTATAACTGGGGTTTTTTTCTGCTGGTAAGGCGAGTTATAGATCTGCGTACCCAATGGAAAGATTTTTTTCTGCAGATGAGGCGAGTGATAGAGGGGTCTGCGTACACCCCCAATGGAAAGATTATCGCCGAGGACTTTTCGCTGAACATCACGTAATCATTGAAGTAACCACTGAAACACCGAGGGCAATACTTGCGGCTGTTGTTCCGACAAAGAAATCGGAATTAACAATAGCTGTTCGCGAATTGGCTTAGGATACTCTGTGTAGCCCCCAGCGTTCAATGTATATCTGCCTTGCATCTTCGTTCCACTTTAATCTGAACTGGTACATGTCAATTCCAAGTTGGCGCAGATATCGATATCACGCACTTTTTGTGAGAGCTGCACCAATAGTCCGTCTTTGTTAATCTCAGATGGTGGCATACATTTATCTTGCCACTGTATAGTTACCCCTCCATGACTTTGTTTTCTCGCCTTTAAGCTAAGTATAGCTCGAGTTCTGATTACCAAAGCCGAAGATGGTCAGAGTTGTTGAGAATCCCTTCACTTGTGCGTTGACGTGGAGGACCTCACATCGGATGGTGTTTCCAGCGTCAAATATAGACGCAAAGCTAGTTGTAAAGTTTTCTTGTGAGACGTTAGCAGCAACGACAGGCTGATTACTGTTGTCAGTATTTGCCCGTACGACATCGTTTACTTGGAATGAATGCGTTGCCTACGTTCCGTCACCACAATTTCCGTGGAGGCTAATAAAGTACAAACTGACGCCCGGGACGGTCATGGTGTCGTTGCTGTTGCAGAGGGAAAAAGGCACCAAGGTTTAGAAAGTTTTGCGTTGAATCCCAGCGATAGTAACCAGGAGCATATAGTGCGGCAATGCCACTGACCGACGTAATACTGTCGGCCGTTAAGTACACGCGCTTTAAAGCGGCACCAATTATCTGCGCTTGCGCCGGCCGTGCTAGCACTGCCTGCCTCGCGGCCAAGAATTCAGCATTTGGGACAACATTAAACGGGGGCGATAGCTCTTAGGCGCTTACATAGCTGTTACTAAAGAAACCAGCAGCGGGTATACGTCGTAGTATGCTAGTACTTTTCTTCGCACTTTTCTTTAATTTTAATAGTGATAGTGCACTCCAGGATATTAACCTTTCGTCTAAGATGCGTATTGAGAGCTCATGGGTGCATCAGCGTGACATTCCATAGGAGATAGAGCTGATAGTTTGTGTCACTGTTCGTGATATTGGAACGCCGGGCCGTGTTGTAGTCCACAATCATTCCAGGAATGGAAGCTTGTGTTACTTTGTTTGACGTATTTGTTGTTGTAATGATGATGCCTCTCGGATTGCTGGATGGTTGAGCTTACACAAATCTGTTGCTTCCAAATGAAGCTGAAACGTTGTACCATCCTGTGCTGAACGAAATCGCTCGAAGTTCTACACGGGGTACCAGGACAAGTGCTAATCACCTATTCTAGAGCCACCGATCCAGCTAAAGGATGGGTCAACACAACATTCATTGTCAAAACCAGCGGGACCGATGGTATTGTCACAAGTGCATAGTTTTAATAACAACCTGAAATATAGTGTCGATGGCGTCTTTATCTATGCAGAGAGAGAGAGAGAGAGAGAGAGAGAGAGAGAGAGAGAGAGAGAGAGAGAGAGAGAGAGAGAGCAGATCCACGATCCACGAGCTGTTGTTCAACCTCAACGTGTATATGCGGGACGGCGTTTCGTTCCGGATCAGATTATAGACATAGTCGACCTGCTACCTATCATTGAGTGGAAGAATACTGTGGACAATTGGTATACGGAATAGCAGACGCCAAGATGAAGTTTTGGCAAAATCAAATAAATTTTGCTGTTTGGTGCGCGACCACCATTTGTGGCGTCAGTGTTCGCGACCAGCTGTTGTCTGCTGGAACAGCAGGGCTGCCAGAGATGATACACAGCTTTTATCGTTTCCAGCTTTACTACCAAGTAAAAAAAGTTCTTACTCATATGTGGTGTCCCTTTTCAGACCTAACAGGGTGGAACGCGCTTGTAAACAGCATCGATATGGTTGCCTACAAACGCTTTTGCAATGAGTTTAATGTGGAGAAAAGCTCGATATGTCGGCAGAAGCACAGCGAAAATCAAAGCCTAGGTACGATGTATAACTACAGTGTCGACAGCGGCTACACTAACATGCATACATTTGACTATTCAAGGAAACAGAAAGTTGACTACTTCACACAAGACAACCCGGGCAGTGGGGCTGAATACGGGTTTGTGTTTTTTATGATGGATGAGTCGCAAGGCTTTACTGGAGCCGGGGTAACGACTGTTTGGGCAATCCTGGGCGCACAAACTCAAATGCTTAGCTCAACAGTGGGACCAGGAAAGGGCTTTAATATACAAAAACAGTTTCTTGCAAACGTAGACGATATGGCCGCCCTTGTAGAGAATGCCGCTGACTTCTTAAATAATTATCAGGAATTACTCGGACATGTCAGAAGGAAGCTAAATTACTGCCTTGAGGGCAGCTTTTAAATGATACCAACTGACATGGTACCTATGATGGTATAAGATAGGTACCAACGTCGATAATAATTCAATAAGGATGCCCGCACAAGTGCAAATCACACCACAACAACCGCAGTCAGCAAAGCATGAAGAGGTTGGCTTGGACCCGCCCACGCAAGATGTGTCTGTTGGAACAACGGCCCAAACCATGCCACCAAAACAGCACTCGTCATGGATAGTATTGTGTTAGGACTTGTGGCCATCTGGTTTCTTGAATGACTAGCACATTGTCCTTGCGTTCGCTCTGATGTCTGCGAGTGCTAACGTAAGAGCGTAGAATGGCAAAGAAGGTGATAACCAGCAGCACTAGATTCCCGACCAGCCAATGGCATTACCAGCTGTTTTTGTTTAGGAGGAATGACACAACAGTGCCAGTAACAACAGGCAGCGCCCCCAAAGCCTTTGAGCGTTTTCAGCATCCCGACTGGTCGCTCTAGCTGCTTTATTACTCATGCTTTTGCGCTGCTAGGGTCAGTTTATGGTATCAGTGTGGTCAGTAAAGGTCAAGAGCGTGCAGTTGCTAAGACTGGCTGATCTGTACTATATTTTCTACTTAGCGCCCACAGTGCAGAGCCTAAGTGCGCGTCTGCTTGTGAAGGGCTGCAGGTTGTGCCCCCTGACACATGCTTACCACCGGAACGTGTCCTCAGTAAGCATACACATCGCTGAGGTCAAAACCACTATCTTGCTTGTCCTGTGGACCCGCAGGACAAAGCGTGGCAGCCCTTCTTTTGCGGTTGCACTCCAAACTGGTTAACCTCACATTTGCCCTTTGAGTGTCTACACAAAACTGCTGCGTGCCTTTTGGCTCGTAGGCCCAGAGTATTTTGATATTGCAGACGGCACAGTTATTTTACAATCTCGAGTCGACCTTGAGCAGGCCTGCATAAGCTACAGCGTGACCACGGACCTTGTCCTGCTGCTTATAGGTATCGGATCACTAATTATTTTACAGCAAGAGAACAAGTCTACTGGTGGAGGAATACAAAAAAAATAGAGTACGAAATATTTTGAGATGCACCCAGTGGCTTGTAAATGGATTTATATTATTCCATTATACATTTCATAAACTTCAATATACGTACTATAGTTGACAAAAAAATATTGACTTTTATTTTGATATCCTGTATTTAATTTCCTACTGACAAAATAACATATGGACTCTTGGTGTGAGGCTATGCTATTAGGTGCAGACAGAGGGAGTTCCCTATTTAGCAGCACGAGGCCCCAGAGAATGCTGCGAAACACGTGTTTTTCAGGGCTGAACAAATTTCTCTAACTCTAATAAATGGAAGCATGTGTGGTTTGTATGCCAGTCTAATGAAAAATAAGCTTCTACTGGACAGGTTTGCGGATTTCCTGCTCGGTATGTGTGTGATTAACCTCGGCCCACTCAGCCAGTGGCGCAGCAAACCGCTTGAGTTGAGATAGGTACTCCACATAGGACACAGCCAAATGCGCGAGATTGGACCATTGGAGATATTGGTCGACATTCCATACCTTGCGCGGGCTTTTGAAGGTAATCTCCTGTGAGATGTGTACAGTAATTGCATAGCCAAAACGTCAGTGTGTGCTCAGCGTTGTCAGCGGCTGCAACGGTCACCATGAGGATGTCTTTTAGCACGAGCTCTCGCTTCAAGTTTGTTCCTGGAACTGTAAGAATGATATTTTAGCTCCAGCTGTCCTGTGTGTGGTACAGGAGTGCGACTTGCGTGTCTGGAAAGAGTTTCTGCGCCCTGTCCCGCA
This sequence comes from Margaritifera margaritifera, assembly GCA_029931535.1. Classification (NCBI taxonomy): domain Eukaryota; kingdom Metazoa; phylum Mollusca; class Bivalvia; order Unionida; family Margaritiferidae; genus Margaritifera; species Margaritifera margaritifera. The sequence goes on from JAQPZY010001606.1 coordinate 3,329,413, forward strand.
CCGCTGTGTGGGAGACCACGAGCGTATCAGCGCGCTTCCACTACTCCTAAAAGGAAATCCTGCCGCGACAGGCGAGAAGGGCCTTGAGCGTCTCATGGCACTGGACACTGTCAGACTTGATGCGCATCCTCTTTTGTATGTTTTTAAGGGCCTCGTCCTTGACACGGTAGTCTTCCTCTACCTCTTCGTATAGCCCCTATGTTCCCTGACATGTGGCAGATCTCCGGCTATGAGTGGGGTCGGCCTTGGTCACCATGGCAGATAACTTGAACGCCAGGCAGCTCTAGCCACTCATGAAAGGTCTCGAGAATGTGGCGGAGTAATGTGCAAATCTAGTCCCATATAATAATCCGCGCAATGCATTTCTGATCTATGTACTAGTGTCCATTCTATTTGGCTGTTCCAGCGAAAGAAGCTGTAGAAAGTTTGTGCGCGTCTTTTGCGAGTCGGTGGATCACGGTAAAAACGAGCTAGTTTCTTCGTCGTTTAGATAGGAAAGACGGTGAGTTGCCAACAAATCGTCAGCCATGAGAGCTGTTGAGTCTGGCACTTCAGTTCTGCTCTTCGAGCAAGTCCAATAATCCGGCTTGGGCATGTTGGCTGCGATGTCATTGGAGGCCAGGAGCTTTTCAACCTTAACACGCCATTGTCCCCAGAAATGAATACTATTGTCATTTTGACAACATTTGTTGCACACTAGAACAGCGCATTCGTAGCAGACGCGTTGGGCCTTTGCATAAGCTCTAATATTATCTAGTCGGGCCAAGTGCTTAGGCTTGATGTAAAGAGAATCAGTTGCAACTCGTACGGCCTCAGTAGGAAACCTCTGCAGCATGATAATGATGTTAATGCCAACGTAGCCAAGCATGGAAGCCCGGAGGTGCATGTACTGCGGCTGTTAGTCGTCTTAGTGCTAATGACGTTTCGGAGGGGCGTGTTATCATAACCAACTAGACAGTTGCGCACTGGAAAGTCTATCTATCCCCGGTCGGTAACCAGGCGGCGCATCGTCATGTGCTTGCAGTAGTTTGCAGTATAGGCTATAAATTTGCTATGATAATGCTACCCATGTCCTTGTCTTCCGGCAGCCAGATTTGGATCTGTTTCTTGTAGGAAATAATGGCCTTGGTCACCTCAAGGTGCGTGAGCACGCCCGTCTTGACTAAAAACCGCAATAGCGCAATGGGCGCCCAGCTGTGGTCGTTTCGGACAACCTCGTTTTTTAGGCTTGCTAAAGTGACGGCTAAACCAGGCAGGGATAACTAGGTGACAGTTTCAAGCAAAGTCCAACAAGCGCAGCTGTGCAAATCCCGTGAGGTCTTGAGTGAACGGCCCGTTAATAGCCAAGTGGGGCATTCCGTTGCTCGGATGACCAAATCTTTCAAAGTATGGGGCTCACTCTCCCATGCCCAAGAAGCTATCTGGGTAGCTGGCGGTCACAGTCTCAGACACATTGTAGACATTGGGGCTGTTCCAGAAAACACCATGTCCAAACTCGACGCATGCCCGCTGGATATCCTCCAACATAACCTCGTCGGTTGACTTTCAGCCGTATCGCTCTCGGGTAACATTAGCAACAGCGGAGGCCTCGTTAAAGTCTTTAGTCGCCAACACTTCCGCTTCAGATGTGTACTTGTTGCAGGCCTTAATAATCTGCATGTGCTTCTCCAGGGTTCTGAAGTACCGACCGTCGGCTAGCACAAACTGCTCTACAAGCTTGGGGTCCAGTTTTTTGCCGTCTCCACCGCCAAGAACTCAAACTGCCTTTGACTCGCCTTCCGGATTTCTCTGAATGACGTCCCAGATATAGCCATCGTAGTACTGAACGCTGCGCAGGGCTTTTTGGCCAGGAGTGGCAGTTGTGCAAGATGAGCTTGACTACCTGCCCCCTCTAGAGCTAGTTTCCGCTGTTGTAGATGTCACCGCCAGCAATGTCCTTCAAGATAATTGCACGCTTGAGAATTGTTTCCAGATCGAGCACGTCGTTGATGGTTGTACCTGTCTCGTGGACTCGCATATCCAACATCGCTAGCTTTTGGTGGCAAGCCTGTGTTAGGCCTTGTCTTCTAAATGCTTCTCAAGAGAGGCTACAAAAGATATAAGCATATTTTTTAACATACCCATTTTATGTTGACGTTGGGAGCAAGGCAACCCATTTTTAAAATGGAGGCCTGCGTGTTTTGGGCGGTCTTGGAAGTTGGAAATGGTGCAGGAAGGCTAGGCATGGCCCGACAGCCTGGTCTGTTTGCACATCTTGCTGCTCCCTGTTTAAAAATGTGTTCATGCAGCGTGATTGTTTAAGAGAAATTGAAGACCCCATCCCCCTTTACTACTCCGATTCGGTCCTCTCCTCTATAATAGTGTCAGTAAGCAGGAGGATATTTTGCTTTTCGAGTTCAAAATGTTCGACGGCACAGTCAATGACTATTATTACTTTGCTCTTGTTATTCTGATTTCATGAGTGAGAGAGAGAGAGAGAGAGAGAGAGAGAGAGAGAGAGAGAGAGAGAGAGAGAGAGAGAGAGAGAGAGAGAGAGAGAGAGACGAGAGGGATAGGTCGTTTGAGTAAGGCGAAATGAACAACAGATTCTGTACCTTTGTGTTGCATTCTATACATATTTGTTCTTTCTAACTTTTCTTGTAAAATAAAACAGTAAATGTACATTGATTGTGTATTTTTGCACTGTCTTCGAGCTTAACAATGTTTTAGTCTTTCTTGGACAGATTTCAATGGGTTGTAACTCAATGATAGCCCACTTGGGTAGCTCCCTTAGAATACGAGGTTTCACTCCCCTTGGTTGCCTTTCAACAATTTTATTTTTTACTTGCCGATTTAGGCTTTTACGCTCAATAACAATAAGTCACTAGTATATTAAACAAAAATAGATTTGGATAAAGAATGGATTGATTTCTGAAAATTACCGAGACGAAGAGAAAGAAAACCATTTGATCTTATGAACTACCCTAAATAAAAGAACCAAAAAAAAAAATATCAAGGCTAGTAAACTTTTCAATGGGAAAAGAGCAGTAGTAAAAGGCCACAAATAAACAGTAAATAAACAAGTGCGAATACGTACCCTGCTAGATGGCTAGCTGGAAATCCACACACCCAAATACTTAAATACCTACCTACCTGCATACATGCATAATATGCATACGTACATACACGCACACACACATACGTACCTACATACATGCATACATACATACATACATACATACATACATACATACATAGATACATAGATACATAGATACATACATACATACATACATACATACATACATACATACATACATACATACATACATACATACATAGATACATACATACATACATACATACATACATACATACATACATACATACATACATACATACATACATACATACATACATACATACATACATACAATTAGATGTATACTGAAATAGTTTGCTGCCTGCCTGCCTGACTCGTTTACTTCCAGAATTTAATCTCAATATATTTCCTTTTCAGCTTTTTATCAGTAAAATATAAAAGCATTTTTTATACTTAACCTTTTTCTTCTACTTCATTTTGATTCTACCCGCACAAAAATTACTACGTAGATATCATGGGTACAAAACAAAAGTTACACTAGGCACATGAATTAAAATATTTAGTTATTCCGCTACAATATACGCATTTGTATATCTTTTTCAGTTTATGGTACTATATTTCGAATTTACTGTACTACTGTAAGACAAAACACACACACACACACAGACAGACACACAGAGACAACAGCACTCTGTTTACTCCAAAACAATGTCGACAAAAGCTTATTATCTGAGATGGATCAAAGTCTAGATGTGATAGGGGTGAGGAGAGGGGGTACAGACATGCAAGGTATATTACATTAGAAATGAGCATATAACTTGAAGGAGAAGGATTCGTTTTCTTGGCAAATCCTATCAAAGTAGCTAATAAGTTTTTTAATCAAAAGCAGAAACTTACTGTATGTACAAATGTTTACTATTATGTCATCACTTGCATTCAAATAATCAAAAAACGATATTTGACCCATTGGAAGAGGAGACCCATTAGAAGAGGAGAATGGCTTGGTTTTTATCGCTTTAGGCCTTTGACTTTATTGGTGAGTAAAACTCTTCCAGCCTGTTTTTTTTTCTTTTCTGACGAAACATTTATTACAAATAACATGTTAATATTTGTTCCCAAGATTTACCAGTTATCTGCGGTAGTTCAGCCGGTAGAGAGTCGGACTCGTGATCTTACACTCGCATGTTCACAGCCTGTCCAGGCCAGCCCGGGTCGGCTGCCTGGGTGATTCCTTGGGAAAGGCACTTAGTTCCCATTTCCTTGGCATAATATAGCCAATAATGTGTTATATGTACCGTATAAACCAACAAAAACAAAAACAAAAGCAAGATTTACGAAGATTAATATTAAGAAATTATATGGCACAAATGGAGAATTGCTTTATTACAAGATGAAGGGTTAGACCCAAGTAAACCAAATGTTTTTACCTACATGAAACAGGGGTCTAGTCCATTTGTTAAAATTATAAATACACATTCCAAGGTCTTGATGTTACTAACTTCAACATAGCTCGTGTTACGACTTCACATGGCGTATGACATCTGATGAAATCACTGTTATTGCGCTTTTAACACCTTCCTTCCGGTTACTAAAGAGTCAGGAAAATCTATGTTGAATCGTTCATGAACAGTGTATATAGAAATAAACCCTATAGCGACTACACACTGAAAAATTATATACCACGATTGCATTGGTTGCATTGTGTGTGGGGGGGGGGGGGGGGGCAAGATGACGGGAAAAGGACAAAATGAAAGTAAAATGATGAAGTGGAAGATGGTTTCAATTTGGCTCAATCTATCGATCCAAACAATCTGATTCATCTGTGAGTAAGGAGGATCGTATTCGTCCTTTTGATTTGCAGTGCAGTTAGTAGATAAGTTGGTGGGCAGGTAAATAGGCAGGTGAGCAAGTAACCAAGACAGGTAGATGAGGTGTGAGCCTGAAACAAGAGCTATCATGTAAGACATACATATTTGTTTAAGAGTATGTTTGCTCCTTAAATAATCGCTGAATGATATTTAAAGAATGTAAAATCAATCATGAGGTTGTAATATTCAATCGTCAGAGATTGCAGAGAAGAAGTATAAAGAAAACAACTACTTAACGACTACTCTCATAGTATGCAAGAAATATGCAGTTTGAAGTGAAGTCCGTCGATTATCCACTTCCTTACCTACTCTTTCGCCTATCATCAAAGAAAGCATTAAAAGCAATGACAGTCGTCCAACAGTCTTGCAAGGATGTTTAGAAGCACCAAAGACTTGATGATAAATAAAATCCGGAAACATCGTTAACTTTTCTTGTTATGATATAACACGTCACAATAGTCATGATGGAATTTATGTCTCTTTTTTCTGTGCTTGATTTCACACAGTTTTGATTTTATTTATATTGAACATTTTACTCATAAATGTCGAAAAGATCCAAGACAACCGAATGATTTCACCTACTGGAAATGGAAATGGAACCAGTATGTTCATGTTATCGTTGAGATAATTAGCGTTATCTATTTCTCCCATTTTCCATATTGTTTCACAAATACCGACTTTATTTTGTCTTTTTTATGATATCCACCAAAGTTTTTCCCCCAACAGGTTAGCGAGTTCTCCATGAAAGTGTGTTGAAGGTAATATTCCACTTCATTTACGGTGGGAGATGGTTACTTATAGAAATCAGTGAGAGAGTATTACTTATAGGCAATCTCGAGTCAAAATATATAATAAAATATTATACTATGTGATGCAGTACTTTGATGTCTATCTGCGAACCAACTGGATTTCTTGAAAATCCTAATGGATGCAAAAGTGACAGACTAAGTTTAAAGTGTTCCGGTCACCTTCGCCAATTATACAGTTCTTTTGGGAAACGTTGGACTGGAAAGCGTATTGATAGCACACTCGCTATGGATCTGTACGGTCCCTAATTCAATTCCCAGCGATAGCATGAGTTACAAGTTGTCTAACACCACAATTGGGATTTTCTCAGGGTTATCCGATATCTTCAAAGACCACTTAAACTGTGCCATCGAGAGTGACAGTTAATATAAATTTTCTCGTGCAGTTGACGTCAAATAGAGACGGTAATAATGTTAAAGAATTTTTTTCTCCTCATATGTTTGATATTTGTATCGTTGAGATTCAAATCTCCAAGCACGGTGTAGTTATTATGGTTCAGTTGTCAAGTATATGTCGATGGTGAATATATGATCCATCAGTTCGTCTTTATTGGTTGACTGATAAAATATCCTGGCTAGGTTTCAGTTCCATGCAGTTGTAGTAAATTTTGTTGAAGGATAGTTTTAAATTTTGATCTGCTGCAGACTCTATGAGTTGCTCAAGCTGATGTCCTGATATCGAATCTTTACTCGCGTTTGGATTTCTTACTATGTGAGCTCTGGTGATTCACACATAGAATATTCATCTAGGACACTATTAGAGTGGTATCCCTCCTACAGAACAAATCAGAGAGAAGGGTGACCCTCAACCGGAATGCGTACCATGCCAGTGTCCACTGACAGTGGAACACATTCTTCTCGAATGTGCCGATTTCCACCCAGTGAGACATAAGTATTTTGACGTGAATTGAATGTAGAAACTGTAGAAGGATGTACCACCCGAGAAAATCTTGGACTTTTTAAGGGAATGCGGTTTGTACAACACATTTTAACCATGTTTTAAGTATTTACATATGTTACCTTTATCTGTCATTTTATATACAATTTACAGAAATTTAAAAATCTTTACGTTTTATATTGTATCTTGTTGTACTTAATATTTACATTTATTTGAAAGAGTTTACCTTCCTAAATTTTTCTGGAGTGCATTCTTATATTTTGCTAACTTTACCTTCATTTGGCACTTGTGTACCGATGTGCCGTAAAACACTGCTATATACATACATAACAGCATGTATACATAGCAGTATGTAAACTGCATGCACGGATACATTCAGTCATCCCTTGGTGCATGTGAGGGTAAACTATCGGACTCACGAAGTCATTCAAAAAAATTGACTGGATACAATTCCAACTGTTTTAAAACTTCTAATCTTCACACCGCTGCCCCGTCCCCATGACCACTTGGTGGCTCTTGAACGAGATCATGAAAAGTTAAGTCAAGCAAACTTGTTATTTGAAAGATACTTTTGAGGTCAACGTCGCCCGCTTTGTGTAAGAAGAGCTAGTCGAGTTATATTTCCTCAATGGAAAAAGAGCTCTGAGTTTTTAAAAAAATGACCGGCTAATCAGTTTTCGGCACCATCTTATAAGTATATTTATTACCTCATCAACAAATGTCTTTGAACATTATTGATCAATTATCAAGATATAAAATCCAGTATTTCTGTTAAAAATGATTCCACCGGGTGTAACAACTCGAATAAGGTCATAACTAGATCATGTGCCGTACAGGCGGGAGGTAAGAAAGTCACATATGATGAATGGTAATGCACAGTTGGGTAAAACAAAATGGATGGCAATGTCCGCGTCAAAATTTAAAATAGAAATATCTCATGTATGACCCATATATATGAAATGTTTTTATTATATATAGAAATTAATGACAGTGTGGTTATTCTCCTAAAGAAGGCTGGATTCGTCAGTCATTTGGCGCGATTCATTTTTTCGGCAAAGTGAGGTAACTGCTACAACTAACCGCTGTTTGTAAACAACTATTTGCATAGCCAACAGTGTCAAATTAGAGACTCACAACGCACACCACCGACTAAACATTGGCCAGAAGAGTTAGCTTAGTGCCAAAAATACGTGTAGGAAGTAATAAATTCATTACATGTTAGTATACCGGAGTGTACGGACTGTTATTGCCATTTTTGGTCATAACATAAATTAAACAACAGACGGACAAAACATAAAGCAGCATGTAATGAATCATGTAAACAGAGCCTTGCCGCTCGACGTGCCTAAATGTAAAGAAGCAGAGCTTGTCAGCCTTGCGTACCAGAGCATGGTAAAATGAATTCTTGGTTCTTCTTGTTCCCGAACGAGGGTACCACATGTTTTATATTACCATCTGGTAACAACAATTAAATCAGCTTGATAAATGGAATGAACTGCAAAAAATGTATATTTATTGATACCTATAGTCCCTATCCCTCTTTTCATTTGTAGTAGGCTTGAAATTTCCACAATTTTAATAGGCATATGAACAGTGCTAGCATAATTCTCTCTCTTTACACAACATTTCAGTTCCATCCGATTACGTTTTATGATGATGTAACGGCATTATTCCATATTGATTCTAGTTCGAGATCTTGCTCAAATTAATTTCTACTTTTTCAGAGGCAGAATATCCATTTTATCGCTAAATGATGTTATTTTCCTTTTAAAATGTTTTCTGGCAGAAAATTATTGCACTTGTACGTTGTTTTTTTTTAACATAACAGTCGTAAAGTCGTTTAAGTTTGTGTTGCCTCCGTCTACAGTCATAAATTAATTAATGAATTAATTATTTCATTCTACACATTGTTTCAGTTTTATTATTATTAGTTCTTATATGGACGATAACATGTTCATAATTCCTATTCTTTTTTAATACCGTATTTTAGTTAAGCTTTGTATGACTTGAAATAATACTAAGGCACTTTGCAGTTTGCTGTCAAGAAGAAGTGACTTTTCGTCCTTTCTCTGTCACTGTCCCATGAAAATGAAACATTTTCATATTTCTACAGGCCATTAAAGTCATATATTCTACGACTTGTTTTTCGTATCCTTTGAACCCCCGTTACAACGGCAAGGACTTCTTCAAATGATTCAGCTTTCCGAATGATACAAATGTCCTGTTTTTCGCCGGATTACAAAGCGATTTCGGTCTATGGTGTGATGATGTTTGTCCGTCTGTTAGTTTGTCAGTCTGTGCATTTGTCCGTAAGGCGTCAACATTGTGGCAAACGTTCGCGTTGAGCTCCCACTTTTTCACTAGTCAAATCTTACTTAAGAACAGCTCAAGCGACATGTTTTTAACGGTCGGATTATGAGGAACTCTGATTCACGTATACGCGAGTTTCTCAGCGTCGTGCTCAAAATCATTCGTCTTTTTCGCGCGAATTTTTTTCGTGGGTGAGACTCGCGATAGAGGCTTCATGTAAACTGGGTAGTCAGTTGATTTAAGTCTGGTTCAAACGAAACCGTGATCATATTTGTATCATGTTTTATTTATGGATTGATAATATTTTAAATCTATTGGTACTTTTAAAATGAAGAGCCTAATTCTGATTGCACACTCCAGAATTCACTTATGTAGCCAAGCAAAGCATATGGCAGGCGTTACGAGTCACTCTACAGTCATACATGACTGCATTTTTGCTTGGACACTTTAATAACCAGCTGTTATTGAAAGTCATGTTCATATAACGTATGACCAGGGGATCTCACTAAGAATAGACACCATTTTTGTTTCAAAGATCGAAATGCATAGGAAGCAAGAACAACGAATGCTAAAACAACAGGTAGCGGACGCAAGCTTAATGTTTAAAAAAAAAAAAAAAAAAACCAAGAACCTGGTAAGAAAAGACAAAAAAATTATACCGAGTGATAAAAGGTCCTCCGATCTTATGACCCGTTTCTGACACTCTATCCTATCTATAATACTATATAAGAGTCAACGATCTTTAGTGTGAATATCATAACATTGTTCGTCTATGATATAAAATAGAATACTAGAATACAAATTCTTACAGTATATCCATCATTAAAGTGTTCCTCAGCTGCATAAGTTGCAAGTTTAAGTACCTTATTTGCAGAAGATAGCTGCACACTGCATGACAAAGTATGCTGCATACAGGGCGAATAACTTGGAGTTTTATTTGTCGATTACACCTGCTGGTAACCTTTTACCTAGCAGATATTGCAGTAGCGGCTCATCATCTGCATTAAATAACGTAATATGCAGGCTCAGTGGAAATTTATCAGTAAGGAAATCACAGAAAGAGTTTCTGAAATCCGACATATAAGGACAAGCAACACAACAATGAACTATCAAGTCTGTATAAACATTCCCACATCGAATACACATATCGAGCTGTGTATGAGGAACAGCAGCCCATAGTTTAGCTACATATGTAAATACCTTAGTGTGCTGTCTGGTTTTAGCCGACTGCCATACTGAGGCAGGTCGCAAGGATTCGTGTATCGAAGAGAATCTGTCAAAATCTGCTTGATTAGACATACGAACTCTCCAGAGGCTATTTTCAAGACCAGCAATTTTTGACCTTACAATTTCTTTCCAATTTTGTTTATCTGTAATTTCGGAATGCTGCAAATAATCAGTTAGATACTCAAACAAGTCAAACTTATTTAACGTATAATATAGATTTGAAATTAACCCGTAGCTTGACATGCATCCTCTCAAAATGAAGTGAAATAACGCAACGTTAAACACACGTTTAGTATGTACGTTATTAGGCATCAAACACAATCTGTGTAAAAACATCACAAACATATACGTAGGAAAAAATGTATGGCATCATTATACCAATCAGCATTTCAGTAGCATTTGGTGCATTATTTGTGCCATGCTCTACAAACTTTTATATATCCTTGTAGAGGAGACCTCTATCATTTGCACTGATGAATTCAAAATGTATCCTTTGATGTGATTTGAAATTTCAGTGATTTTGTCGCTATTTCTTAATGTTTTCAATAGCTATGTCGTTTGCTTGACAAATATGGATTGCATTTCTCCTTCACCTTCTTCTACCGTTGAACCGCTACCCAGTCATAACCAGTGTGCATACTTTGCCACTGCCCACTGACAGTGAAAGACATTATTTTTGAGTCTATTAATAATAATAATAATAATAATAATAATAATAGTAATAATACTAATAATTTATTTCAGTGATGTAGGTCAACGGCCCAAATTACATACACACATATTCAAAAAAAAAAAAAAAAAAAAAAAACATACCTGAGGTGTGTATAACAAAATGCAAATACATTAAGTGTAGGTATTTACATTTCCATAATCGTTTCCTCTTTTCCCTGTTAAAGTATACAAACTTACAAATTGATACAATAGTTTCTCTATGATTACTTCTCAAGGCCAATAGGAACGTCCTCTGCTATTTCTGCGAGACAAAAATATTCCTCTGATGTATGTCGGCGCAGTAATTTATATAAAAATCGTTTATTCGCAGCAAAATGTCTTCGCAGTAAATAAACCGAAATGTATTTGGACCACCTCTGCTATTTCTACGATTGGATTGATCATAAGATTGTATGAGAAGTAGTGAATGAAAAAAATAGTCTGATGCATTCGCAACTCCTCTGTCAATCTTTGCTTCGTAAATAGCCGAAGTGCTCCGAATGGTAGCTATTGACATACATTCGAGGTATGATCCATAGGATTGATCTCGAAGTTGCGAATGTTCTCAAGGCATCAACAAGTTTCTCTTAACGTGGGTTTTCTCTTAACGTGGGTTTTCTCTTAACGTGGGTTTATTATTAACGTGGGTTCGCATACAGAAACAGAGGTATATACCTCACATGAATGTCTGTAAATAGAGGACAACAGTAACTAAAATGGCACTCTGTTTCCACAATGTTAAGATCACAGCATGGGCAGAGTCTATCTTCATATTTCAATTGATCAGTGCGTCCTGAATTAGCCTTAACATAAAGAAAAACCCCTCTCAATTTACAGAATATAATCCTAAAAAATAGGCTTTTTCCTGATTTCCACATTATGACACAAAAGCTTCTTTTTTTTTTTTTTTTTTTTTGCTTTTTGTGAACTCTATGATTGTTTTTGATGAAGTGGCACCAGAGTTTGGATAACGTTTTACGGCACAACGACGCTGATAAGTTATTTAGTCCCTGGCCGAGTTCAGCCTGCTAACCGCTGCGCAACGCATCTTCTATGACACCAGACGAAAACTTTCTAAAATAAAGCAGTTGATATTAACAAAATACAAAATATAACCCTGTGTGCAAAGGAGTTTGCATTTTATTTACCATTCTTTTTATATACTTTATTTCTTTTCAAGAATTTTCACATTTGTATTTTTTATGTTTACTTTTGTTCTGAAGGGCTGATCTTCCCAAGTCTAAAACAGTCTAAAGCTGTTTTGAAACAACCCCTATGAATGTACATGAGTCCAAATGCACTGATGTCAACAAATGATAGTGTTCTATTCCAACCAGTGGTGACTGACGTTACGCGTGAACAACCTCAACTATTGATATGGTAATATTGTGGTAATGAATTTTGATATTGATACAGAGCAGGACATACAAGTAACAAGTGATATACATCTTCCATTTGATTTATGTTACAAAACTTAGAGATACTTTGATTTCTATCTGTGTTTTCAAATCTTTCGAACTCATTTTCAAGTGGATGAGATACATATCTAAATCCGATCAGGGCCCGTTTGTATTTATCCAATGGAATACAAGTTATAAATATTTGTCAAACTTTCAAGTTTTGATGAAACTGCCAAGTCAGAAAACCAAGCTGTAACATATTGATCATCGCATCGACTCTTCTAGTCATAGCTATAAATGGGAAATTTACCCCATCATTATTTTGTCTCTCCCAAACTTCTGGAAAACCTAGACCAAAAACTAACCTTTGAGATTCGGGAGCCACAAACCATCTTGCCAATTTTTGAAATTTTTAATAAAAACAGAATTAATAAGACTATTTAGTGAATTTATAATTTTAAACCACTATTTTAAAATTGTTCCTGTCTTATCACTTTTAAATATTAACGTCCATGGTTACCATATATGGCTTCATTTAAAGTCTGCGATTTTACACCAAAAAACATTTTTAAGAAATTTCATATTGACATTGTCGACATCTTGTACACTGATAAAACACCATATGTCACAGCCATATGTAAGTATTGGCAAAACCATCAAGTCAAGTAAATGAAATTCGTGCTTAGTTTTCATACTTGCATTCTCAAATAACTTGTAGTGTGTTCAAATTGGCATTGTGGCCTGGTTTGCCATTTTTTAAAATATTTTTTTTTTTTTTTTTTTTTGTGCGACATTACATTTTCCGTTATGACTCAGAGTAACACCCAAGTATGTAAACTCATTTACCAATTTTCCGTTATAATTTAGAGTAATACCAAAGTATGTAAACTCATTTACCAATTATAAAGGTTCATCGTCATAAAAAAATGACACATTTCGTCACTGATGTCAACATCTAAAAATCAGTACTTTTTTATTAGTATTTACCTCAATGACTCAGTATTCACAATATTTTTTCTTCACCTTATTAAGTAAGGTTTGTAAACCTTCAGGTGACTTTTAAATCACTGCAGTATCATAGGCAAATAATAAAAGAAACTAATAATGTGATGCATTTCAATGTTATCATCATTTTCATTGATTAAATGTGTAGGTGAAAAAATAAAATGAAAAGCTAGGTGATAGCTTTACACCAATGTTGCTGTAAAAAAAAAAAAAAAAACTCAGAATATGAATTAAAACATTTGACACAACACTTTGCTTTCTAATAGATTGTTAGAAGCAACTGGATTAATTTCATACGTACACCTAGTTGTGCTTTTAACTAGTACCCGTGTGTATACATGTTTCTCCTACTCTCGCGGGTTCCCCATTCTCGTGGTATTGACTATTTCCGTTCTTAAGACATCATCGCGCCATCTGCAGGTCGTTTATAGCGGTAATTTTGTTATTAGAAAGTATTTTATTATAACTAATAACAAAATCTTTCAACAATGTTTCATTTTCTGAAAATTAAACAAAAATATAACAACAAAAAAAAACAACAAAAAAAACAAAACAAAAAAAACACAACAATGTATCAAAAGTAAATTTGACAAACATATCCTTTTCATTTATCCTCCTCCCCCTCCCCCATCCGTCCAAATATTAGTCCTGTACATTTCATACCTAAAGCTGAATACCGTCTCATTTGGCTGAATAAAGTCGTCGAGTTGATGATGACCGACAATGATGCAAGGCTAGTCACATTATTGCCCTTGTTTACATATCGCTCGCTGCCAAAAATATGATAGACAACAAGGGTCGTGGTATTGATACCTTGACGTTGTCCCGGAATATTGCAATCGTTTATGACTCTTTATATTGATATAATTAATAATATACCAAAATAAATCAATTAAATTATACATTTAATTAATTTTAATTATTACACTACAAAAAGGTGTAATTAATTAATAATAATAGCTAATTACGTCTTATACTGAAGAGAGGGCAAAACGGAGTGAAATAAAATGGAAGAGCGATGCTTCCAGAAAACACCATCGCTGCATTTAGAAAGTACAGAATCTATCTCTTTAATAGTACATCCATAAAAGACGGACAAGTAGTAACATCAACCATATGCAGAAATGAAGAGGATTAAATCTGGAAAGAAAAGTCATTCTATGAATGAAAAAGAAAAGAAAAACAACAGCAACAATGACAAGAAAAAACAAAACAAAAAAAACAAAAAAAAAAAAACATCGTCAATAGAAGAGCAGGTGCCCTTTGACAAACACAATGGCAAATGTGTATGAAAGCAGAAGTCTGGACGAATCGAAAGTCGCCGATCTATAGAGGTATACTGCTCAGAAATTCGAGGATTGAGGAGACAGGGTGTTTTCAGGGTCCGCATTACCTCTTCAGAGAAAAAATGGATATACAACTTTATAGACTCATAACGATTGTAAATATGTAAATACTTTTTAAAATTCGTAATTTTAAGTTTTCTGCTACGGACAATGATTTGACGTGTTATTTATGCCATTAGCAAAATTTTTATACGCTGGTATGGAAACAAGAAAAGCGATATTTCATAGATCGATGATAGATATTGATAGGTTCTCTGCAATTTATTTTTCTTTGACGCTTTCCTTCTTTTCGTACACATACTGTATGTAACGTGATTACTTTGTGCCAATAAAGATCTTGAACTTAGTAACCTGATTCAACACTCTGAATGAGTGTTCAGTTCAACAGTATATTCTCAGGAACTTCTGTTGGGATTACAAGTATTTTGTCAGGTAAGTAAATACATGTGTTGCAAGTGAATTAATTGTGGCTGTTCGATCCTGCGTTTTGTCTTTAAATCTTCTTTTTATTAACGTGAGATCGGGGACAGAGAAGCTCTTGGGTTACTGTTATGTAAGGGCGCAAAATATATATAAAATGTTTTCACCCGGAGTCCAAGCCGTCTTAATTTTCAAACAAGATATTTGAATTTGTATTAAAATCCCCAAAACCATAAACTGTCATATTGTAAGACTACAATTGATAAAAAGCTTGAATAACCCGTCATTACTCATAAAAGATTTTAAATGGCAATAGAAGACCAGGAAGAGAAGAAAGCTAAATCCCGGTAAGCTGTGTGCTCGAAAATGTATTTTTATGTCGAGACCATAAGTAATAAAACTACATCATACATGATTTAGTCCGTCATAAATTTGCCATGGTTTTATTTTTATTTACTGGAGCGGCCGTAGCTCAATTGGTGTTGCGTCGAACTCGTAATCCAAGGGTCACAGGTTGTATACCCGCCCAGGCCATCCCGGGTCTGATGCCTCGATATATTCTTGGGAAAGGACTCAGTTTCCATTTCCTTGGCACGATATAGCTAATAATGTGTTACAAGTTGCCGTGAAAACACACACACACACACACACACACACACACACACATATATATATATATATATATATATATATATATATATATATATATATATATACAGTTTCCCAACGTTTCGAGCTAAACAAGCTCTTCATCAGGGGAAGAAACAATTTTCATCCACAAAACAAACACTAAACGCAAAACCCAAGAAGAATTCTTGAATCCTACATGTTTCAAGGACTGGGAAACAAACAAACAAAGGATAAACACTAGAAGAAAGAAAGAAGACAAAATTATATAGATATATAGGAGTATACTCGTATACTCAGGTATTCGTAGTGCGACCAATCTAAAATACATTGTACATGTTAAAATGCACAATATATTACATCTAAATAATAAAATAATAAAACAGGGTGCGCTGTGTACCACATAGTGTGTAATAATTAACCACTTGGCTTGCCGCGTACGTGATAAGTATATATAAGAAATATACCAGTATGTATTATATTACCTAGGTGGGATTGTCAGGACATTTCAGTTGTTTTTGTTGAAATAATAATACTAATAATGCTAATACAACAACAACTGCTACTACTAATCATAATAAAAACAACAACAATAATAATAATAATCTTTATTTAACGAGGATAAAACATTAAATCATAAAAGACCCATCTGCCTCATGTCTTAAAATACAAAAAAGTAAATACGAAGTACGATAGGGAGATGTCTTGATATTTGCATTTCAGTGAGCTAATTGGCACGAATGGGTTCTATTGGCCATACACTGTATTTCACTTTAGTAAAAACGTCTTCATTAAAGAGGTGATAAAAAGTCGTTATCTCTTTGTTACGTTTTTAACAAATTCATATGTATGAATTAATGTAATCTTTATTTGCATCATGACGTCAAGTGAGAACAAATTGTTCGCCACACTGCACTTAACAACGTCATATAGAAACGACATAGAATGACGTTAAGTCCTAAAAGCTACGTGAAAAACAAAATCTCAAGCTCGTGTTTAACTTGAAATTGACAACATTTGTTAAATAAAACATTATGTCACTCGCTGTGTTTATAATTGAACTAACTCGTTTTATAAATGTTATATCTAGTGAACACTAGCATAAGATATGTGTAGGCAGCATCTGTGCACGTGTCATTATTTTATGTACACATCTCTCAACGGAATTCCCTAGAGATTAAAGGTCAAGTTCGATCTGTATAAAACCTACATTCTATGAGATCCTTGGACTGTATATATTTTATTTTTTTATAATGATAGAGTATGTTTTTTCTCACAGTATATTACCTACAGCTAAATCGGGAGTTTTCGTTCAATTCCGGCGCCCCGAGCTTGTGTTGTGGCATTGGGGCCGAAAGACAATCTATTATTGCTATCTTTTATTGCTATAACCGAGGTCTGCAGTCCAATGTGTTATTCAAAACGACCCGTTAAAGGAGAATTTTTTTTTTTTTTTTTATTTTTTTATTTTTTTTTCCAGTCAAGGATAAACATCAAAGATTGAGAAATACATGTATTGACCTTTGTAAAAGAAATTTGGAGAGGCTCTAGTCCTGTCCTAGTACTAATATTAGAACCACGTACCTTCTTTCTCAGCCCATCCAAATGTCAAACGAGGCTACGTTATTGTAGCTATACCTGTAGAAGGACTTGGCGAACCTTAAGGGAATAAACTCCCATCTCTACGTTCTGCAAACATCTGCTTAGACATCTACCACAGTGTGGATTTTGGGGAAAGTTATAGCTATGTAATAATTCAGAAAATATAAGTTACATTATTAAATGTTTTCTACAAGTTTTGTGGATAAAAATGAAAAGATGATAATTTTGAATATGTTAAATGAGATTAATATTACAGTTCTAGCGAAGGTTTACAAAGCACTTGGATCTATATTTCATGTGTGGGTAAATAAGTACAAATATCTGCCATACTATAGAAGCAGTGCTAGATGACAAGGTGTCACATGTGTGCTATATTAGCTAAAGAGCCTGTAGGCCATTGGTAACTATAGGGGTCTGTACTAGGCTTAAAGTTGGACATTTCAAGTGACGAAGTAAGTAGCCAGGATATACAAATCATATGGTCACACCAAGTTAAGTCTCATTTGGTCAGGCTGCCTGTAAAGTGTACAGATGGTAGGGACACATATTGAAGTCTTAGTTAGGAAGCATAGTAACTCATCCTTCCCTAAGTTGAGTTCACCAATAGATTATATTATATTAATTATAGCCAGAATTGTAATATGTCAATCAGTGGATGTCAGTACGAAACATGGAATATAAAGTTGGATGATGAGTGTAGTCTGGGAGTTTTTAGTTCGGCAGTTAGTCATTTAGTCGGAAGTTCGGTCAGTGAGTTCGGTTGCAGTGGAGTTATACTGTTAAGTTTAGTAGAGTGACGACAATGAATTACGTCTTCGGTTGTGTAAAGTGGAGTTTTAATATGCTATAAAATGTAGACAATATACATAGCGAATTCTATGAAGTAAAATGTATTACTAAGAGAAACTATTTTGAATTTGTTATGGGCAAAACTAGGCGGACAGTTAATTTATTAATATAATTATGCAATGTCTGTGAACAAATATGCCCTGATTTAGAATGCAGTTTTGTGAAATAACCCAGCGGGCGAACACTTGCACACACACACACACACACACACACACACACACACACACACACACACACACACATCCCTCCCTCACTCGACGTGTGATACATCTGTGTTTTTCTCTGTACACTTTACTCTACATGTAATTTTAGAATCTACTTGTGTAAATTTATTAGATGCTTGGAACTTTATATTAGAATGCAAGAATTTAAATATAAGTATACGGCACACCATAAAATATATCCAGTATAACATTATATTTGATATGATATAGAATATTAGAATATGAGAGAGAGAGAGAGAGAGAGAGAGAGAGAGAGAGAGAGAGAGAGAGGAGGGGGGCGATTCCCCAGAAAATCACTTTAAACGACGCTGTTACATGAACGTGTTTCATGTTAACTTAATTACCTAGTGCTAGTGTTACATTAGTATTTTTAAAACTGTTTTTTAGAAAAGGAGTAAAAGGCAAAAGTGAAATGAGAAACTATTGAAAGGAAATAAATATGTAATCTTCTGTTTACAACTTATGTCCAGCAAGAAAGCTGACATACATTATTACCTGTTGAAATAAGTATTGAAAGGTGAATGGCACCAATGATATAACGCTAAGAATGGTAACTCTTCTGATCTTTGCTGACATTCAACTGCGTTTTCCTCGCGGCTTAGTCGGTCGCTAATTAAAATTGTAATTGTACCTTTAATAAACCAAATAAATTATTGGGTGTGTTTAATAAGATACGATTATTGGTATTTTATCGCAAACTTTTCCTCCTAATATCTGACAAAACTTGACCTTTAATCTAAGCCAGTACAAATATTTCCATATAAATAAAGGAATGCTCTTCCAAATTAGTATTTTTTGTGTCCTCTCTTGCAACTATTTTTTTAACCAATGCTTTTAGAATTTTTAACCAAGTTTTACACATTCACTCCGCAAGATTTTAGTACATTTCTCTACATGTCTTATTATGGCGTGTTCTATCACACAAATCGTGTTGGTCGTTTCCACTTAAACACTTTCATCTCCCTTAGTACCACGTGTATTTGATTTTTATGGCAACCACGAATAAAACGTCTTTTCTACTTCTTCCCGACATATGACCAATCACAATCAAGATTGTTTTTTTTTTTGCGATGAATGCTTAAATGTGCCAAAAATAAAACAAAACAACAATAATAATGCACATCTAAATATAAAAGTGTAACAGAGAGGAGTAGAAATACATTAGCAGTTTGCTTATTCATATATCATCATAATACTAGTATACCCATATCATATTTTTATATATGTAACACGTGTAATATCACTTCATGATGTCATCGATGACATCACAACGTTTTGCAAAGGAAAGGTGTAACGACTGTCATTCACTACAAAGGAAAGGTGTAACGACTGTCATTCACTACAAAGGAAAGGTGTAACGACTGTCATTCACTACAAAGGAAAGGTGTAACGACTGCGTGTATTTTAGTCATTCACTATACTATTCTGCGCTTTGCTCAAATAAAATCAGTATTTTGTGTCATGCGATAAAAATAATTCTTTCATTTGTGCTCATTTCAAACGAAATTTATAAAACTCGTCGAATAATATCAATCTTATGCCCGCCAAAGCTCGCAAAAGATACAAATTGTTCGAGATGTTTCATAAATTTAATATGAAATGAGCACTCATGTAAGAGCCTCTGTATGTTACAAGTTTATATTTACCATGTTTATAGTTAATATGAATATCTTCTTTCATATTTAATAAATTGAATTTCTTCTCATCATTATTTATTTTGGGGGGATTGTTTAATATATATTTTTTATTTATTTGTATATTTAATTTTATTTATAGTTTTCAGCACCCACCTTCGTTTTATTTAATATGATGCAATATCTACTTATATCTGAATTAAAATGACTGACACATTTCTCATATATACTTGAATGTAGGTGCTTTAGCGTCGGGAACATGTTGATACTATCTGTTCGTCCGTCTGTGTATGTCCGTAGCTCTGCTTCCTAAACCTCTAAGTGGAAATTAAGCTCATATGGTAAACATCTGCGAGAGTGGTATAAATTACAGTTAAGGCACATAATATATGAAATGAGGTTTTGGTTATCTTCCCGTGGATCACAGGGAAGATGGGGGGGGGGGGGAGGGGGGGCAAAGCAGGTGGGAAATTCAGGAAGCTGAAATAATTAACGCTACAGCATATAGCCCAGCTGCACGCCATAGAGCCATTGATGGCAGAAGAGAAAGAGAGAGGAAAATTAAAATAAATAAATTTAATGATGCTCAAAAATATGAAGAATTACACAGTACTGTGATGTGCTTAATGTGGCACAATCTCGGCATATATAGCGTATTTTCTAACCTTTTTTCCATTAGGTACAAAACGAAATTAAGTACATAAAAAAAGCTTATATTGCCAAACATTTTTAAAAATAACTGCAACATTTTATATATATATATATATATATATATATATATATATATATATATATATATATATATATATATATATATATAATATATATATATATATATATATATATATATATGGGTGGGTGTGGGTGTGTCCTCTCACGTCACGACGTCATACATTGCAAGGGGGCAACATCCTTTCAAACGGGCAATTTCTTCTCATAAAGCTTCATACTTTGTCTTGCAGTTTTAACAAGTTTCATTGAGTACTAACATGCAGATAATTTTAATTTTTGCCCCCTAAGGCTTGCCAAAAATTGAAGTAGACATGAAAGATTGCTTATTATCTAAGATGATTCCTTTTTATTGCAGAAAAAAAGGATCGACACAAATGGCCAAGGACTGCACACTTGTTATTTTTCCTCAAAGACATAGGTTTAAAATGATAGACGTGTTGTGGCAAATAGTCCTTTTGGGTAGCATAAAGACATTCAAAATGGAAGTAGCAGCGGAGGAAATATGTACGATTGATGAAACTTATTCTTCTTTAATCTGCAGAGACATTGCGACTAGACAACATTTCCCGGAATCAGTGCCGTTGAATATTTGAAGCGTGACACTGATCGGAAAAGATTTCCTTAACAACAGCTTTCCGAATGGTCTCTTTTTGCATCCAAGTTGGATGAATGTATCTCAACTTACGATTTCGAAATTTCAAGGGGTAGAGTTTATCGAAAAGTCATTCCTGGCAGGACTGCACCTAGATGAGGATTTCTCGTTGACATTTTCTGCTACGGAGAGTGCTATCAGAGCCAAAGTCAATAGAATAAATCTTTCGCGCAAAGGCCTTCAAAGATATAATTCTTCGAGTGTTTTGGATAAGGAATTTGCTAGTGCGTTGGCTGGCAAAAATTTAACCTATCTTGACATTACCTCAGCGAACGTGGTAGGAATAGATTACACTGTTTTGGACAACGCATTTTCTAATATGCGTTATCTGAATCTATCATATAAAGGTATAGCCATAATGGAAAATTCCACCATTGACTTAGAAAGAGTCGCACCCCATCTTGAAGTGCTTGATGTGAGGGGTTGTCCCCATTTCATGGAAGTTTCAAATGAAAGGAGTTGGTCCTTTCAGTATAGTAGTTATCTGTGCAGTGTATTCCACCAAGTAAATTATTACATCTCAAGAAATATGCTTCATCCAGACCCAGTATATAACGTTGTGCTCGATTTTTCTGGATGTATTACAACGAACGTATTGATGTGGGATCTCAGTAACTTTACGATAAGACTTCTAAATATGACCATGGACACCACGTATGTAATTCATTTGATGCGTAAAGTCGATCTGTCTAAAAATGGGTTAGAGTACTTATCGCCTTCTTTCTTGGGTGTGTTTCCGTCCCTTATCATTCTTAATCTGGCAGACAACCATTTGCACAAGATGCAGTCAAAAGAAGATTTCCGTAATTTATTTCATCGAATCAAATATTTAAAGATCCTTTCATTGCGTAGTAACCAATATAAATTTTTTCCTTTCGACCTCTTCTCCCCATTAGCAGACCTAAGAGTACTGGATGTGGGAGACAATATACAATATTCTTACTATGTTTGATTTTGATTTTAGTGGAAATTTGAATATAAAATTATTAAATCTAAGTTATAACCAGTTAGTAACCGTGTCTCATAATACAGTCAAGAGACTGGAAGACGTATTTCGTCTCCAAATTAAATGAAATAAGAGCAGTGAAGATATTTACTTTGAAAATTTGCTAATACAGTTGTTTGAAGAGAGTAACATAGCTAACAGACACCGATACAAGTACAGCCTTGAAAGTTATATAGGCCTTCTAACCCCAGTTATTCCGTTTAATTTTAAGACTGATATTTCCAGTAATCCGCTTTGGGATTATTGTAAAACGCATGACTATCTGGATTGGACTGTATCTACCAGCATTACAATCAATGGTAAAAAAAAACCTCACAATCTGCCCTGATGATCCAGCAAATGCAGCACTTGGACCAGGCATGGTTTTCATTATTGTATTTGCATTATCGTGTTGCACGTGTAACTGCACATGTGCGTGTTGTGTCTGTGTATGTTGTACTCACAACATTTAAAAAACATGAAGAGACTAAAAAAACTACTTTCAAACCCATAACAGGGAATATAATTATGTTGCCTTTGTTCCTTATTGCAGCCGTGATTCTGACATTGTCGAAGGAGAAATTTTACCTGTGATGATTAATTATTTAAAGGGAAATCTAGCAATACAAGAGGATATATACTGCACAGGTAAAGACAACTTTATACCCGGCTTGCGTATCATAAATGAGATCCATCGATGCCTCAATGAAAGTCTAGTGGTGGTTCCAGTAATAACACAATCCTTTCTCCAATCTCGCTGGAGCCTGGAAAAATTGGTGGTTGCTTCTGAAAAAGGTAAAAAGATCCTGATCCTGCTTGAGGACCAAACAGATGTATATGATGCCACAGATACCGTCAAGAATCTAATAGCACGTTATACCAGAGCGACATGGTCGAGAAAAGAGGGAAAGTTTGTAATTCGTCCCTCCTGGAATGTAATATGTCAACGTTTAATCAACTTTGCTGGTACGACTTTATTGAAAGAAAAGAAACAGGAAGCTGAGAAACATCGTAATCAGTTGCCAACCATCGAGGAAACTGTTTTATAAGTTCCTATTTGAGAAAATGGAATGTAAAGGAACTTCGTCAAAATCATGTATATTTGAAAACAAAACAGCAATAAATAAAAACAATATCCAACATTTTGAGAGACAAAAACTGCAGTGAAAGTTCTTTTTGTTGAAAACAAAATGTTTGCCTCTCCAAACCATTCAAAGTGACCTGTGTTTTATAAATAAGATGGTCGTGGATTATATGAAACAATGTATTTATAGCTATTTTTGCGGAATACACAAAATAATTATTGAATGGTAGTTTAATCTTCACATACTGCGTTTATAGCAAACAATACACATATAATTAGTACAATATATTGGAATCCTAGATCAACAAAATAAATTATATTCACAAATATGACATTAATTGAATCTTTTCGAGGCATATTGATAGGAAAGGAAAGATTCCAATCCAAGGTGTACAACATTCGCTCCTGGGTACAGTTTTAATCTCTGGCATTTGGATTTATTTGCATGTCCTCTAAACAAAACGAAGTATTTTTTTTCTTCAAATGCAGCTTCGTGTATAGAGATGAAACCAGTATTTCATAGACCATTCATTTGGCTAGAGAGTGTGATAAACTGAACATCTTTGAATTTGCCGTCGTTCATTATGATTTTCCTTTTAGAAAGTATAACATAGAAGTAGGAATGTTTCACAAGAGGTGATATCAATTTGAAGAAAAATTCATCTTGTACACTTCTTATCCGTTTGATCGACTTGCTGTTCCTTGGATCGTGCACTTCTAATTCGTTTGATCGCGCACTTTCGGTTACCTGTGTAAAAGACTGGACTTCGGCGAATGTAACTAATTTGGACATACAAATCCACCCGATTACATTCGAGGGGTTTTAACATGGAAGGCCCTAATCTTGAGATCGGAGGCCCTTGTTTTCCTCCAGGTGTTCTGGGTACCTCTACTTCGACGATCTCTTGGTCGTAGGAAGCATGTGATATTACTTTATAATTTATTTTAATAAGTAAAAGCACTTGAAAACTATTTATTTCATCGCTATGTGAAAACTAGTACGTTTGTAAGTTAAAAGTCCAGAATAAAATTAACATTTTATAATATACTAAGGTATTCGGTACATAAAAAGTACGTAGTTACAGAGTTTGAGGAATAGAATTTGAGAAAAAAAAAACTGTGTATGGAGTTATTCATGCTTTAAATTGTAGCTACTGTACACAGTCCGATGATGTGGCAATGAACTCTTTATTACGCAATGATGCTTTTTAACAACAGGCATTTTACTGCGCAATGACGCCTTTTGACGACTTTCATGACAAACCCGCTTATGATATCCAGTACTAGCAAAATAAAGTTTTTACATCAATAACTATCACTTATACTGCTAAGAAAACGAATTAGCAAAGTAAATATGAAGTGAATCATTAGTTTAATCGCAGGATTAAAGCGACTGCGCAGTTCAATCTACACTCATCCGTTCCACGTCAAAGCGGGTCCGTCATTTGTAAATATGTGCTCAGTATCCCGTGGTTGCGATTTGAAGTCATTTGAAACTTTTAATATTACAGTTGACAGATTTTTGATAATATATACGAGAATATGTCATTCTTTCAACCAGTTCAGTTAATTATTATAAAATTTTCACCAAAATAGAGGAAAATTAGAGCAAGCATCGAACTTAAGTTTATATCCGGCATATCACTAATAAGATATGACCAAGAAACACCGATTTGTCAAAAATATAGATTTTGATATTTCAAGAAGATTTATTTGCTAATTCTAATACCAAGCAGTACGAAAAACATACAAATGAAATCCTTGAATATTCGTAAATTTCTGCTCAACTTCCACTAAGTGGTAATGCATGGCTACACTGTAAAAGTGAGGATTTTTCCTGGAAGAAACGTGTTTCCATACCTTTAAATCTTTTTTTTTAATGTCCCATATCATTTTTACATCATTATAATCTATAATTTGTTGAATCTCACAAGACAGTTGATGCATACTAGTCAGAGCTCTTCCATGACTGAATCAAGCACTGCACAGTTTGAATACCATTAAAATTATTACATACAGATTGCAAATCAATACTAATTTCAAGTTCGTTCAGGTTTCTTTATCCATGCTTTTCAAAGATCTTCTAGAACTTTTTTTTTAAATCAGAGGCATTTTCAAATTACTACGACCAAGAAGACATTTTAAGATGGATTTTTCTTTGAGAATGGGAACGTTAGAATCAAGGTAGTAAGAAACCTATTGCTTTATGGTTGAAAGGTCGGAGTCAATGTTGCAGTGTTCGGCTATTGTTTTGAGTTGGATATACGCTGCTAATACCTACACATAGTGCTATTAAATATGGGATAGGCATATAAATGTACATTTCTATTTTAATTTTCTTTTCTTTTTCTTTTCTAAGATTTACCGTACAAGATGAATGTGGGTTGGTTAACCATCACACATACTACCTTACAACTGTTATTAGCATACTAGCATACATGAATATCATTACTTAGAGCATGTAGTAAAAATATATTATATATCGTATATCATTTACCAGATAAAATAAGTACAGGGAGAATATATATATATATATATATATATATATATATATATATATATATATATATATATATATATATATATATATATGTAGAGAGAGAAGGGGGGAGAGAGAGAGAGAGAATTACAAATATACACCAAACATAGCCGAAAGTGCTATCCCTGGATTCTACAGGAGAATGCTTGACAACATTAATAGAGTTTTTAAATACGAATAAATAATATTATCATGCAGGTTAGTGATACGATTAGGGGTAACTGTAACAAAAGAAAAGACTGAAACAAGCTTTCAAGATTTAAAACACAAATATTCAATTTCCTAAAATATTAAAATATTTCAACAAACAATCAAAGTGAAAGAATTAAAAATAACTTACAGTATAGAATATCCTTAAAAGTCCTAATTTGCTCTAAATTTCACTGATCCGGAAGTTAATCCAAATTATTCCGAATGAAGAGTTCCGAATGAAACCACTAAAGTGTTGATGTACTAACAAGAATCAGTTATCTCCAAATATTATTAATTCCAAGTAATACTTGTGAATATGAAATATCACACAAGTTCTAGAAATGTTTCCGATAATTCTAACGGAGCTGAATAATACTTAAATTTTAAGTAGCAGTACTAAATCCAGAATGTACTGTATAATAATCTCTGAAGCAGAATACCACACACAAAATTAACCAATCTCGTTTATGACCTATCAAGCTGACGAACTATGAAAGAATGCCAAACACAGCAATAAAATTAAATTGTATAGATTCTGAGCTGCGTAGAACAGAATAAGCAAAAACAAATTTAAACTGTATTGCGACTTAAGAACAATTTAATCCTTCTAGAAAACAACCTTCTCCGAACCAATCAAAAACTAGGTTATACGTGACACCGCTTATGTACCTATGCACTGACGTTATTACCAGTCAACAAAGTATTGACTTCTTATTGAACATAGAATCCAGGTCAGAACATTGAATGCAGGCCAAAAGGACAAATATCACGCGCTGAATCACGTGATATAACTCATGCTTTAACCGACAATATTTTCCCAAGGATCAATGAACTGGGTCACATAAAAATTACCGTATATGTGCACTCTGCAAAACGACACGTATTAGACTATTATACAGAGGTCATAAACTAATAAAACTATACCATTATTTAAAGAAATGATAAATAATTCCGTAAAATTAGAGAATTTTAATTCGCACCCCACGGAGATTCGAACCCGGATCCGCGGGATATAGCAGCCATATATATATATATATATATATATATATATATATATATATATATATATATATAAGTAAACGAAGGGAAACGAAAGAGTGATACCTGAATATCTTTCATAGAAAGTGCTCAGTTTGGTTCCATGATTCATTTAAAGTAGAAGACAAACATATTTGAATATATTCTGTAGTGAAATATATATTGTTCTTTTGCAATTTATGTAACTAGCAAATACACAAAAAGCAGTAGGGGATATTATATATTTATGATGTTTATATATGCTTTCCATCATCTCTTATTGAATTTCTTTATGGTATAACTTTAACTTTTTTATGACTATTTCCTTTCTTTTGAGATATTTCTAAATTAGGTATTCTATTGTGTGCATGAAACTTTTATGTTCGATTCTTTCCAAATAATAAGATCAGATCTGTAATTTAATCTAACCTGTTTTGCTTATTCATATTCATACGTCCACTCTGTACAGTTCAAATATTAAGAGATGTGTATATATTTCTGTCTCAGCCAGTTAAATCGTTGTGTCTAAAAGATCTTCAATAAAATGCATTCATACAATAAATGGACAAGGGATTCTTCTGGTTCTTTACAAAAACAACAAAGTTTATCTTGTCTGAGTTTCATTTTGTATAAAAGAGTAGGTAATATTCTATGAAAAACTTTGAATTCAAACTATTTAAGATAAGTATCTTGAGTACACTTATGTAAAGATACATAGTTGTTTTTCTCATGTAGGTTAAGTTCATGACTCCGTTTATCTTGAGCCTTGGGGTACGCATGGGTTTCAATTAGAAATTAATTATTGGCTCAATATCCCTATTCAGCGCACCTTTTTTTCCTATCCCCTTACCACCTTACGATCCCCTAATAAATAAAGTAAAACCCTTATCCCTCTATAACGTCCAAAGCACCTATATTGTAGCCCAAGAGTGGGGTAAGATTTTAGAACTTTGGCTATTCTAAATTTAAGATTCTCACTAAAAATTGCTATGTATCTTACAGCAGCAAGTTGTATTTCAAACATACTGAGTATCAAGTCAGGCAAATTGTCATTAATCAGTTTGTTACAATTGTTACATATTCGCCAGTTCTGACTGACCTCGGTTTACGTTGCATTGGTCGTCCTACATTTTATAAGATGAGTCAAATTGTGGCTGTTTAGCGAGATCGAATTTCGATTTTACCAATTCACTGGTAGCAAATTTTGTTACAAAAAATATTCAATGTCAAGTGAGACAGATTTTTTTTCTTTTTCATTCAGGCAGTTTGTTACAAAATTTTCAAACGCAGATTTTGTACACTGACAGACTTTATTACCCAAGGTCTTCTCCCAAAGTTACAAATGTTGCTTACCGTACATTTAGTAAAACTTTCACCTAGAGCTGTTGAGACCAGACATATTTTGCTACATTGTCGAGAGAGACACATTGAATCTGTGCATCGTACACTTTGGATAGAAGTTTTTGCCAAATCCAAAGATTCAGAGAGAGATAGAGTGAGAGAAACTAAAAAAGTGAATAAATGTTTATACAAAAGAAGAAGACATAGAGACACTTAGGGTTTTTTTTCTCTTGTTGTTGTTGTTGTTGTTGTTTGTTTGTTTGTTGGGGGGTATATTCTCGTGAATTAGAATCACAATGATTTTTTATTTAAAAAATTTAAAAAATCCATTTTCCGTTTTTCTTTTACATTTATTCTTTTTGGAATTTCTTCATGGGCATGGATTCTTCTTTTGTGGCTGTACATGTTCTATTAGGAATCCAAGATTTCGTTGATAAAAAAAATACACACAATATCGTCCAAACACCATTGGAATCTTATCCTTGTAATCGCACATTTCTGAATTGCGAAGATACAGCTGTAATATTTTATTCGTTCTATCCAGTCCTAGATTTAATGCTCTCACTAAAACTGTTACCTACTGTTAGCCAGTTGTATTTGAAAAATATTCAGTGTTAAGTCAGGCAAATTTTCACTCATCAGTTTTCTAGGTGATATATCACAAATTTGCCAACCCCAGAACTGACAAACTTTTTAACTTACTCATTGCGCTACTTGAAAATAATGCTGTGGAGACCAGACTTAGTCTTAATACATTGTCAAATGAAGGCAGAATATGGCGTGAGACAGATTGACTCTCAATTTTGTTTTTAAACAAATTATTGCCGATTTTGCTAGCCTACAGTGACTTGACCTCGGCTTACCTAATGTTACATTTGTCGTCATATATTTTATAAGTTGGGTGAAAATGTTGCTGATTCGTGAGAGCTTTACATTTGCTGCAGAGAGAGAGAGAGTTTTAAAATAAAAGTTAGAGAATTTTTTTACAAAGCAAGTTAACACCAACTTTGTTTTAATAACGCCCGCTCACTCAAACAGTGACAAATAATGAAGAAATATAATTGAGGCTAGTCCCTTCCTCTACATGTACAAATACCAAATTTAAAACATGAACGTATACACAATGTTGAAGACGTTGTAGAGTAAGACTAGACATCCAATGATCTAGTACAATGTCATTTTGCCATCGATACACACTACGTTTCTGTGCTAAAGAAGAAAGATAGCCATAATGTTCACAAAACCATATGTCTATTTTGGCATCCTTTCTAGAGATATCAGTTCCAATTATCCAACACCCAGCCCTATAATGTATTTTAGAATTTGGAAAGTACAAGTTCTTTTTTTCTTATTCTATTGTATAGACTTGTAGATAGTCTATCGGTATTTGGGAACCATTTTGAGGATTTATAAAGACAAGGGAAAACGTAATATTGAAAATGTCTTATGGGTTTAATGTGTGGGGACTGTCTGGAGACTAAGGGAATTTCACATGGAAATGGCACTGTACTCTCTAAGGGAATTTAACATGATGGAGCTCTCTGGCTTTTAACTGGAAACGTAATGTTAAAAACGTCCATAGGTTTAACATACAATTTGACTGACCAATACATATTGGTCTATTATCCAGCATCGAGTTATGCGCTATCAACACAAAATCCCACATTTACTATTCAGCACACCGTTTGGAGTGACCAATAACCACTCATTTACTGACCACACAGGATAGGATGTAAAGAAGGGGTATAAAATAGCATTTCAATCCCTTTGTAAACAAAGTAAAACACCTTTCCCCTCTATAAGTTCCGTACAATCATCCCCTTTTTAAAGAAAACTACCATTTCCTTACCACCCTCATAATTCATTACTAGCACACAGGGAATGAAAGAAAAGAAAAAAGAGAAACTTTCCATAGACATTGAACAGAATCAGTTTGTGTAGCAAAGATTTCGTACAGTGATCTACTTTTTATATCCAAGTTCTTTTCACCTGTTACAAAAATTTGTTTATCATACTATAAATTAAATTTGCCCTTGGAGATGTGTTACATTTGTAACATTGTTAAAGTTAAGGCAGAATTTGGCCTGCTTAAATTAAGATTTTGCTTGTAAGGTTGCAACAGTTTTCTGTTAAATTTTTTAAAACGACAGATCCAATGTTAGTTCATTTTTCGTGACACATTGGATACAAATTGTTTTTCGCCAAGCCAAAGTAGAGAGAGAAAGTGAAATATTCTGTTTGAGGTATTGTAGACAAATATAACACTTTTTTAAAAAAAACACCACACTGTAAAAACAAAAATCACTGAGTGTACTTTATATTAGTTTTTGGCGATTTTTTTCTGTCTGTCTCTAAAAATGCAGAGTGACTCTGTTCAAGTTTTAAAAGGGACAATTTTAAAGTACATCGAAGTTGTGCATCGAACACTTTGGATAGAATTTTGTGCCAAACAAATTCTTGTTCGAAGTCTATTTTCGAATGACTCTAAGTAAATCTTTGGCCAGAATGTGTGTGTGCGTGTGTGTGTGTGTGTGTGAATATCGTATCCATACTGTAAAAAAATCAACACATGGAGACACTTACATTTTTGGTATATCCTCATGAATAAAAATCACATTGAAATTCAAAACACATCACAAAGGTCCATTTTTCCTCTTTTTTTACTAGTCTTTCTTTTTGTTAAATTTCTTCACTGGAATGAGTTCTTTGGCTCTTTCTTCTGATTGTATTGCTTTTGATTTTTTCGCCATAATGAGTTCTTATTCTGTTTCTTCTACTTCTTGTTGTTCCTGTTCTTCTTCTCCTCCTCCTTCTTCTTCTTCTTCTTCAATTTCCTATTTTTTCTCTTGTTTTTATTTTTTTGGGACACTATGTAGACCAATGTGCTTTTCTTGACAATGTTAACATGTATCTTTATGTTTGTCTCTCTTTTCTCCCGTCTAAGAGTTTCCATTACTTTGACGTTGTGAACATTCTGTAGCCGAGTGTCCTTTCATTTGATAGACATAACAAGTATCTTGACTTTAATCCTGAGAGGAGTAGCCTGGAGTTTCTCCTGAAGTCTTATTCGAGGGGTATTTTTGAATGACTCTTTATACATTTGTGACCAGAATTGTCATCTGTTGTCACAGATTGAAACTACATGAGTGCATTCTCTTTGGTAGAGAGGGTCTTTAACAGAAGTTGTGGCACGCAAGTTTTATAACGTGTTCACAGAAATGTCTTGTCACAAAATATTTTCTGTCTTCAAGCTTTTTAAATCTCTGTCTTTTTAGAGCGCTCAGATAAACCACCTACGGCCCTATTGTTGCTGCGTCGGTTGGGTCTAAAGTCCACTTAGCAAAACCAGAAAGAGTACGAGAGCCACAAAATATCTTCTCACGTCCTCCTGGAAGCACACTACAATTTTGACAGTAATTATAAAAGGTTCTTGAATGCAATCATTGCAAGCGCGATGCGCTACACAAAAGATAGGAATTTGAATTTCAATCTTTTGAGAACCTTGAAAGTCAAAGATAAAATCCACCGATGGTCCTGTTTCCTTTTCTTATTCTTGTCGTCATTTAATACTTCTTTCGGTTGCGAGTTCGGCCTGGTAACCACTGGGCAACGCTGCTCCTGTGGAACCAGAGGAAATCTTTGACTTTCTAAAAGAAAACGGTTGATATTACAAACTTTATCCCTGCACGCAAAAGATTTTACATTTTTTTACCATTATCTTTTTATACAATATACCTTTTCAAGAATTTTAACACTTTTACCTTTTATGTTTACTTTTTTTCTTCCCAAGTCCAAAACATTTTAAACCTATTTTGAAACAAATCCCATAAATGTACACGAGAGCACATGCACAGATGTCAACACATAGTTGTGTTTTATTGCAACCAGTGGTCACTGACGCTACGTGTGAGCAACCTCAACATTACAACCACAGGCTTTTGGGGGGTCGATTCAAAGGTTAATGTGGATTTTTGGACTTGATTGCTATAGTGGCAGTTGATTAAATATTTGAACCTATTTTGTAATTACGATAATTGTAATCTATGTACTCCTATCAGTTAGAATTAATTACAATTAATGTACAGTTACTGCAGTGCTAATTGAAGACATATATGTTACGGAATCATACCTCTTTTCCTTTTTATAATGATATAATTTATTAGTTTATGATCTCTGTTCTTAGTCTAAACCGCGGATATCATATGAGTATACATACGGTAACCCTTTGATCGATAAATGGTCACACGCTGGTAGTGTCACGTGATCTATCTCGCGCTCATAACCTAGATTATGTGTACTTTTACTTCATTGAAAGCAACATCATGTTGATTGTTAGTTCTGGTCTAATATAGCATTCTTGAGAAAGAAATTGTGTTTACTGGAAGTAAATACATTCTATAGGCTTCCAAAGGCTTCGAATGCTGACAGGAACTACATAGTGGGTTTATTTGATTCTGCGCATTTAGTAAAGTATATATAGGAAATAATCCGGTAATTATCATTCTTTACAGCTACTTTGAAGAGAGAGGTCATATTGATTTAAATTTGCAGTTCAGTGTGGAATATATAAATATTTATTTGGAGATTCATCTATTATCTATCCAGTACATTTAGGAATTTAGTACTGTCTTCATCTGAAATATTATACAGTTCCGTGGAATTATCGGGAACATTTCTAATACTTGTGAGATTCCAGACTTACAAGGATTATTTGGATTTATTCAGAACTTGTCAACGTCAGCACAGTGCAAGCTATTTCATTCGGAATACTACATCCGGATTATTTGGATTAACTTCCGGAAGTGAACTTTAAAAATTTTTAGGACTTTTTATGATATTCTATACTGTAAGTTATTTTTAATTCTTTCACTTTGATTGTTTGTTGAACTATTTTAATACTTTTAATATTTTAGGAAATTAAATATTTGCATTTTAATCTTGAAAGCTTGTTTGTGTCTTTTATCTTGTCACATTACCCCTAGAGTCGTAACATATGGCCCAAATATATGGTGTAATGACGAAAGTCCACTTAGCAAAACCAGAAAGAGTACGAGAGCCACAAAATATCTTCTCACGTCCTCCTGGTAAAATTGTTCGCCCATTAGTCTGATGGAAGGTCCGTGAGAGAGTGGTAGATTTCAAAGAGTAGAATAGGGAGACAAGGGTGTACGTCCCTTATATTTCTTCAGGAAGCTCCCAGGGTGCCCGTGAGAGATTCCCAGGGTGTACGCAGTGACGACACCGAGAGGATAAGAAGGAAGGAGTAGGGAGGAGGACAGAAGGGAGAAAGGCAGAAGGAAGCCGAGTAGACTTCCAGGGTGTACATAAGAGGCACGGTGTATAGAAGGAGGAAAGGGAAGGAAGGAGGAAGGAAGATAAATTAGAACAGATGAGTACTTGGGACAACTCACTGAACAGAGACTCTCTCACAATAGGACAGTAATTTCCATATGACGAATTCAAGTGTAAAGGGCATTTGGTCAACCCGGCCCATTGTTGTGTCAAGATATATTGAACTGAAGATTTATGTCCATGAAATTCTTGAATTGATTCGTATATTTGATAAAATTGTTATCTATTCAACCTTGAGTTATTATATGTATTTCGAGAGTCGACATTGCTGACTGGGGGCTCGTGAGTCATTAAATTTTAATGCACACCTTCTGCAGTATTATTTATAATACCGTAGTGGATCTGCATTATTATTTATAATACGGTAGCGGGGTTGTGACATACAGGTAATTTATCCGGCCTCTTTAACCTTTTGACTCTTTGTATGCAATACGTGCGCGAGGGAAAACCTTTCTATTGCGCATTTGCCATCCATCGATGTGACTAATCACACATTGATGATTGACATCAATGAAAACTTGTGTTGTTTTCACGTCTCACAATAAAGATTTATTCGTCGCTACTTTATTCACTAACCATGTCACATATAGCCCGGTGTGCTATATTCTCGTGGTACTAAGCAAGAAACGAATCATATATATATATATATATATAAAAACAATAATGTACCTCCTATTGAAAGTTGACTTACATGTTTATTTATCATCTGTCTCCATTCCTGTATTCAGCAAATACTGTGAATGATGCTAATTTTGCAAGAAACAACGTCCAACGGAACATGCTGCGCCTACAATCGGAACATCCTCGGCCTTTTCTCTAAAGTCGTGAAAGAAACCTCTGATGCAATTCGACGTCATTGTGAACTATATTAGGAACTGCTTTGTTCATATGGCGCAAAATGGCGGCGGAAGAAAACAAAGTCACAATCGGAACACCTCGGCCTTTTCTGTCGCAAGATATGTGGTGGACTCCTCCGAAGACAAATCACGAAGCCCATCAAATGTTCGTGTATTCCTACAAGAACATCGGAGGTTATTACTCAACTTAAAGGAAATAGCGGAGCGATGTTCCGATTTACTATGTCTACCACCATATAAAACGAGAGTTTCGTTTTCTCGCTGCAAATTATGTTATCACTGTACGAGGGCCCAGACAGGTTCTGAAATGAACACAATGTCACGCCGAATCGTCATCCGTAGCAGCAAACTTAAAATTACGAATTTAAAAGCATATATATCTTTACAATCGTTATGTGTATATAAAGTTGTATATCCAGTTATTCTCTGAAGAGGTAATGCGAAAGCCTGAAAACACGCTCTCTCCTCAATACTCCAATTTCTGAGCCGTATACCTCTCTGGATTGGCGACTTTCGGCTCTTCCAGACTTCTGCTCTCGTACACATTGCAACTGTGTTTGTCAAAAGGCACCTGCTCTTCTATAGATGATGGTTTTTTTTTTTCTTCTTTTTTTTTTTTTTTTGTTTTTTTGTTGTTGTAGTTGTTGTTTTTTTCTTCTTGTTTTGTTTTTGCTGGGTGGGGGTTCTTGATGTTGTTTTTCTTGTTGTAATTTGGGGTTGTTTTTTTTGTTTGTTGTTTTGT
The DNA here is from genome assembly GCA_029931535.1 of Margaritifera margaritifera. NCBI lineage: Eukaryota > Metazoa > Mollusca > Bivalvia > Unionida > Margaritiferidae > Margaritifera > Margaritifera margaritifera. The sequence continues at coordinate 3,364,915 of JAQPZY010001606.1, forward strand.
TCATTTATAGAAGGTCCTTTTGTATACTTTCGTCTTCTTTCATTTCTGTATATGGATTCTGGATGTTCTTACTTCTTCCCCATCTTTTATGGACATGGAGATAGATTCTGTACTTTCTAAATGCAGTTATAATGTTTTCTCGAAACATCGCTCTTACATTTTCTTTAACTCCTTTCTTCCTTCTTTGTTAAGTTTAACATGTAACTATTAATTACAGCTTTTTGTTGCGTATTAATTAATATTAATTACATGTACAGTTTCATTCATATATTTTATTATATCATTCATTATATCAATAGAAAGATTCATAAGCGATTTGCAATATTCCGGGACAACATCAAGGTTTCAATACACCTACCTTGGTTGTCTATCGTATTTTTGGCAGAGAGTGATATGTAAACAAGGGCGATAATGTGATTAGGCTTGCATCACTGGCAACAATCAACTCGACGACTTTATTCAGCCAAGCGGGACAAGATTCGGTTTAGGTATTAAATGTACGGGATTAATATTTGGACGAGGGGTGGTTGGGGTATTTAATACATTGGCAACATTTTTATACTTTGGTATGGAGACAAGAAAAGCGATACTTTATAGATCATGGATAGATATTGATAGGTTCTCTGCAATTTATTTTTCTATGTAGCTTCCTCTTCTTGCTGTACACATGCTGTATGTCACGTTACAGCTGTGTGAAAATAAAGACCTTGCACTTGGTAAATTGATTCAATACACTAAGTGAGTGTTCAGTTTAGCAGTATATTCTCAGGCACTTCTGTTGGAATTACAAGCGTTTTGACAGGTAGGTAAATACACGTGTTGCAGGTGAATTCTTTGTTGCTGTTCGATCCTGAGTTTTGTGTTTAAATCTTCCTTTTTTTACATGAGTTCAGGGACAGAGAAGCTCTCGGGTTACTGGTATATAAGGGCGCAAACATACATAAAATGTTTGAACCCGGAGTACAAGTTCTCTTCATTTCCAAACAAAATACCCAGAACACAACCAAAGTAGCTCTTTTCACTACGGATTCGCTTGAATTTGTATCCAAATTCCCCCAAACCGTCAAAGTGTCATGCGTCATTATTCATACAAGTTTTAAAATGTCAATATACGACCAGGAAGAGAAGAAGGCTAAATCCCGATAAACTGGGTACTTGTAAAGGTATTCTTATGTACTCACCACAACTAACCATACACGATGTAGTCTGTCATAAATTTGTATTGGTTTTATTTTTAATTACCGAAGCTGCCTTACCTCAGTTGGTGGAGCGTCGGAGTCGTAAAAAAGGGTCTCAGGTCCTATACCCGCCCTGCCCGCCCCGCTCTACTGTCACAGTGTATCCTTGGGAAAGGACTCGGACCCCATTTCCTCGGTATGATATAACCAATAATGTGTTAAAAGTCACACACACACACACACACACACACACACACACACGTGTCGACTTGAAATTGACAACATTTGTTAAATAATACATTATGTCACTCGCTGTGTTTATAATTGAACTAACTCCTTTTATAAATGTTACATCTAGTGAACACTTGTGTACGATATTTATATGCAGCATCTGTTCACGTGTCATTATTTCATGTACACATCTCCCTACGGAATTCCCTAGAGATTAAAGGTCAAGTTCGATATCTGTATAAAACCTACATTATATGAGCTCCTTGGAGTGTATATATTTTATTTCTTATAACATTATGTGATTCATGGAACGATAGAGCATGTAGAACATGTTTCTTCTCGCAGTATGTTACCTACAGCTAAATGTTTTCGTTCAATTCCGGCACGCCGAACGTGTGTTATGTTACTGACGCCAGAAGACCATCGTTAATTGCGATCTTTTATTGCTATAACTACTAAGGTCAGCAGTCCAGCGTGTTGCACTGAATTATTCAAAACGACCCGTTAAAGGAGGAGATATCTTCTTTTTCTTTTTCGTTTTCCAGTCAAGGATAAACATCAAAGATTGAGAAATACATGTATCGCGCTTTGTAAGCTAATTTTAGAGGGACTCTAGTCCTGTCCTAGTACTAATATTAGAATCACCTACATCCTTTCTTGACCTATCCAAATGCCAATCGAGGCTACGTTATTGTAGCTGTATGTGTGCCAGGACTTGGAGAACCTTAAGTGAATAAACTCCCATCCCTACGTTCTGCAAACATCTGCTTAGACATCTACCACAGTGTGGATTTTTGGGAAAGTTATAGTTAGGTAATAATTCAGAAAATATAAGTTATATTATTAAATGTTTTCTACAACTTTTATGGATAAAATGAAAAGATGACAATTTAAATATGTTAAATGTTGTTAACGTTACAGTTCTAGCTAAGGCTTACAAAGCACTTAGATCTATATTCCACATGTGGGTAAATAGTACAAATATCTGCCATACCAAAGAAGCAGTGTTAGATGATAATGTGTCACGTGTGTGCTATATTAGGGGTCTGTACTAGCCTGGAAGTTGGACATTGCAAGTGGAGAAGTAATTGACCAGGACATGCAAATCATATTGTCACACCATGTTAAGTCCCATGTGGTAAGGCTACCTCTAGAGTGTACAGATGGTAGGGACACACATGGAACAACTTTTGGAACTCTTAGTTAGGAAGCATAATAACTCCTCCTCTACTTGTCTTTACTGACATTCAACTGCGTTTTCCTCGCGGCTTAGTCGGTCGCTAATTAAAATCGTAATTGTACCTTTAATAAACCAAATAACCAATTGGATGTGTTTAATAAGATACGATTATTGGTGTTTTATCGCAAACTATTCTTCCCAAAATTTAAGAAAACTTTACCGTTAATCTAAGCCGGTACATATATTCCCATATAAATAAATCAATAATCTTCCAAATTATTACTTTTTGTGTCCTCTCTTCGAACTGTTTTTTTTTTCAACAATTCATTTAAAGTTTTTAACCAAGTTTTATACGTCCGCTCCGCAAGATTTGGACATATTTCTCTATATTTTTCCTTATGGCGTGTTCTATCAAATATATCGTTTTGGTCGTTTCTTTTTTAACACTTTTGTTCCCCTTGCAAGTACATGTATTTGATTTTCATGACACCCATGAATAAAACATCTTTTCAACTTCCTCCCGACATATGGCCAATCACAATCAAGCTTCTTTTTGCGGTGTATGCTTAAATGTGGCAAAAATAAAACAAAGCAACCAACCACTATAATACACATCTAAATAAAAAAAAGTGTAACAGAGAGGTGTAGAAATACATTAGTAGTTTGCTTATTCATATATCATCATAATACCAGTGTTATTTACGTTAATATACCCATATCATAGTTTTCAGATATGTAACACGTGTAATCTCACTTCATGATGTCATCAATGACATCATAATCTTTTGGACAGGAAAGGTGTCACAATCGATTGTATTTCAGTCATTTCACTACCTTATCATGCGGTTTCATCAAATAAAATTAGTATTTTTCATCATGCAATAAAAAGAACCTTTCATTTCTGCTCATTTCAAATGAAATTTATGAAACTCGTCGAATAATATCAATCTTTCGCTGGCCATGTTTCATAAATGTAATATGACATGAGGACTCATGTGAGATCCTCTGTATACTTCAAGTTTATATTTACCATGTTTACAGATTCTATAAATATCCTCTTTCATATTTAATAAATTGAATTACTTGTTACCATGAATTATTTTGGGGCGATTTTTTTAGATATATGTTTATTTTTTTTAATTTATGTTATTTTTTTGTTTATTTAATTTTATTTATAGTTTTCAGTGCCCTCCTTATTGTTATTTATATGACGCAATATCTACTTATATCTGAATTAAAATGACCAACACATTTCTCATATATACTTGAATGTAGGCGTTTTAGCGTCGGGAACATTGTGATACTATCTGTCCGTCCGTCTGTGCATATCCGTACCCCTTTTTTCTAAACCTCTAAGTGGAAATTAAGCTCATATCTAAAACATCTGCGGGAGTGTTATAAATGTAACCCCACTTCAGGGTTCACTCAGAGAGGGTCAAAGGTCTGGTACAAAAATTACAGTTAAGGCACATACTATATTAAATGAGGTTTTATTTATGATCTCATGGATCATGAGCAAGAGTGGGGGGGGGGGTCGGATGGGATGAGCGTGGTGAATAAGTAATAAAAGCGTGGAAATTTGCCATTATGAGACATAAGATTAACTTTTGTTTAGATACTGTACTAAATTTTAAAATGGTGTACTTCAATTTTAAAGGTCAAATATGGAGGATTTTGTTTAAGCTTATTCCTGAACTCTTAGCATTTGTAAACCCCATATCCGTTGTACATATACAATTCTTTTCCCTAATTCGCAACTCATAAAGTCTAAAATATCTTAACCTCACTACAGTTGAAGCAGGCCTCTGACTAATACGTATGCGGAAGTGACGCATCTGTGGAACTAAGAACTCGCCGAAGTATATGACAAAATTAAGAACATTAAAAAAGTAATTTTGCGAAAGACTTTTCAACTATAACTGAAAACAATTTCTTTTGAAAATATATTTACAGTTGTGTTCTATCGCGTTTCGACGTCACACAGTGCAAAGGGGCAATATCCTCTCAAACGGGCAATATCCTCTCAAATAGCGCCATACTTTGTCTTTCAGTTTTAAAATGTTTTATTGACTTCGAACATGAGAATTGTAATTTTTGCCCGATAAGGCTTGCAAAAGATAGAAACAAGTATGAACGATCACTTATTTGTATAAGATAATTCCTTTTTATTGCAGAAAAAAGGATCGACACAAATGGCCAAGGACTGCACACTTGTTGTTTTGCCTCAAAGACGTAGTTTTAAAATGATAGTCGTGTTGTGGCAAATTATCCTTTTATGTAGCATAAAGACACTCAAAATGGAAGGCGCGGCAGAGGAAATATGTACGATTGATGAAACTTATTCTTCTTTAATCTGCAGAGACATTGCGACCAGTCAACATTTCCCGGAATCAGTGCCGTTGAATATTCGAAGCGTGACACTGATCGGAAAAGATTTCCTTAACAACAGCTTTCCGAATGGTCTCTTCTTGCATCCAAGTTGGATGAATGTATCTGAACTTACTATTTCGAAATTTCAAGGGGTAGAGTTTATCGAAAAGTCATTCTTGGCAGGATTGCATGAACTCAGATATTTGTCCATATCTTTATGCATCCACATCCAATATATAAATCAAGAAGTATTCGATTCTACTCCTAACCTGCAAGCATTGCACCTAGATGAAGATTTTTCGTTGACATTTTCTGCTACGGAGAGGGCTATCAGAGGCAAAGTCAATAGATTACACTTTCTTTCGCTCAAAGGCCTTCAACGATATTCTTCGAGTGTATTGAGTAAGGAATTTGCTAGTGCATTGGATGGAAAAAATTTAATCTATCTTGACATTAGCTCAGCGAACGTGGTGGGAATAGATTACACTGTTTTGGACAACGCATTTTCTAATCTGCGTTATCTGAATCTATCATATACAGTTATTGCTATAACGGAAAACTCCACCATTGACTTACACAGAGTCGCATCCCTTCTTGAAGTGCTTGATGTGAGCGGTTGTCCCCATTTCATGGAAGTTTCAAATGAAAGGAGTTGGTCCTTTCAGTATAGTAGTTATCTGTGTAATATATTCCACCAAGTAAATTATTACGTCTCAAGAAATATGCTTCATCCAGACCCAGTATATAACGTTGTGCTCGATTTTTCTGGATGTAATACAACGAATGTATTGATGTGGGATCTCAGTAACTCTACGATAAGACTTCTGAATATGACCATGAATACCACGTATATAATTCATTCGATGCGTAAAGTCGATCTGTCTAAAAATGGGTTAGAGTACTTATCGCCTTCTTTCTTGGGTGTCTTTCCGTCCCTTATCATTCTTAATCTGGCAGACAACCAATTGTACAAGATGCAGTCAACAGAAGATTTCCGTAATTTATTTCATCGAAACAAATTCTTAAAGATCCTTTCATTACGGAGTAACCAATTAGAATTTATTCCTTTCGACCTCTTCTCCCCATTAGCAGACATAAGAGTACTGGATGTGGGACATAATATTCTTACTACGTTCGATGTTAATTTAAGTGGAAATTTGAATATAGCGCTATTGAATCTAAGTGATAATTGGTTAGTAACCGTGCCTGTTAATACAATCATAATACTGGAAGAAATATTTCGTCTCCAAATTAAAGGAAATAATAACATTGAAGACTTTGACTATGAAAATTTGCTAATACAGTCGTTTGAAGAGAGTAACATAGCTAACAGGTACCGATACAGGTACAACCTTGAAGGTAATATAAGCCTTCGAACCGCAGCTATTCCGTTTCTTTTAACGATTGATATTTCCAGTAATCCGCTTTGGCAGGACTGTCCCATTATGCATTGGACTGGATCTACCAGCATTAGAATCATTGGTAACGAAGGCGTAAGATGCGTTGAAATTCAAGCAGTTTCAGTAGGAGGCTATATATTCATCATTGGAATTACATTGGGGTGTTGCACGTGCACCTGCACATGCACGTGTTGTGTCTGTGTATGTTGTAGGCGCAACACTAAAAAAAAATTGCAGAGACTAAGAAGATACTTCAAAACCCATAATAGAGAATATAGATATGTTGCCTTTGTTCCCTATTGCAGCCGTGATTCTGACATTGTCGAAAGAGAAATTTTACCTGTTATGAATAATTATTTAAAGGCAAAACTAGCAGTGCCAGTGAATTTAATCTGCACAGGTAAAGACAACTTTATACCCGGCTTGCGTATCATAAATGAGATCCATCGATGTCTCGATGAAAGTCTAGTGATGGTTCCAGCCATAACACAATCCTTTCTCCAATCTCGCTGGAGCCTGGAAGAATTGGTGGTTGCTTCTGAAAAAGGTAAAAACATCCTGATCCTGCTTGAGGACCAAACAGATGTATCTGATGCCACAGAAACCGTCAAAAATCTAATAGCACGTTATACCAGAGCGACATGGTCTAGAAAAGAGGGAAAGTTTGCAATTCGTCCCTCCTGGAATGGAATATGTCAAAGTGTAATAAACCTTGCTGGTACGACTTTAATGAAAGAAAAAAAGCAGGAAGCTGAGAAACATCGTAATCAGTTGCCAACCATCGAGGAAACTGTTTTATGAGTTCCTATTTGAGAAAATGGAATGTAAAGGAACTTCGTCAAAATCATGTATATTTGAAAACAAAACAGGTATAAATGAAAACAATATCCAATATTTTGAGAGTAAAAAACTGCAGTACAAGTTCTTTTTGTTTTAAACAGAATTTATACAACTCCAAACCATTCGACAGCTGTGAAGGAATCAAAGTGGCCTGTGTTTTGTACTTAAGATGGTCGTGATTTATAGGAAATATTAGACAATGTATTTATAGCTATGTTTGATGAACACACAAAATAATTATTGAATGGTAGTTCAATCTTCACATATTGCGTTTATAGCAAATAATGCACATATAATGAGAACAATATATTGGAATTCTAGATCAACACAATAAATGATATTCACAAATATGACATTAATTGAATCTTTTCGAGGCCTGTTGATAGGAAAGGAAAACATCCAACCTAAAGTGTACAGCATTCGCTCCTGGGTAGAGGTTTAATCTCTGACAGTTGGATTTTTTTATCATGTGTTCTAAACAAAATGAAGTATTGTTTGTTTGTGTTTTCTTTTTTCAAAGACAGCTTTGTGTATAGGGATGAAACCAGTTTTTCATAGATCATTTGTTTGGTCAGAAAGTGTGATAAGCGGAGCATCTTTGACTTTACCGTCGTTCGTTATGATTTTCCCCTTAGAAAGTATTACATAGAAGTTGGAATGTTTCACAAGAGGTGATATCAATTGGGAGAAAAATTCATCTTGCATACTTTTAATTCCTTTGATCACGCACCTCTGATTCATTTGATCGACTTGATATTCCTTGGATCGTGCACTTCTAATTCCTTTGATCTCGCACTCTTGGTTACACGTGTAAATGGCTGGACTTCCAGCGAATGTAAAATATTTGTACATACTAATCCACCGTATTACATTCTAGGGGTTTTAACGTGGAGGACCCAAGATGTTGCGATCGGAGGTTCTTGTTTTCCTCAAGGTTCTATGAGCTCCTCTTCCTCGAGCATCTCTTGGCCGTAGGGAGTATGTGGTATTAATTTCTAATTTATTTTAATAAACAAAAGCATTTGTAAAATAGTTTTGTCATCGCTATGTGAAACCTAGTACGTTTGTAAAGGAAAAACCAGAATAAGTTTTACATTTTGCAATATAATAAGGTATTCGGTACATAAAAAGTACATAGTTACAGAGTTTCAGAAATAGTATTTTTAAAAATGTAACTATTTATGGAGTTATTGATGTTTTAAATCGTAGCTACTGTACACAGTCCGATGCTGTGGCAATGAATCCTTTATTGCGTAATGATGATTTTTAACGCCATGTACTTTACTGTGCAATGACGCCTTTCGACGCTTTTCGTGCAAACCCGATTATGATACCCAGTACTACCAAAATAAAGTTTTTTTAATCCATAACTATCACTTATACGGCTAAGAAAACGAATTAGCAAAGTAAATATGAAGTGAATCATTAGTTTAATCGCAGGATTAAAGCAACTGTGCGATGTCACAACGTGTACGCCATTTGTAAGCATGTGCTCAGTATCCCGCGGTTTCGATCTGAAGTAATTTGAAAATTTGAATATTACAGTTGACAGATTTTTAATAATATACGCGGGAATATGCCATTCGTTCAACCAGGTCAGTTAATTATTATCAAGGTTTCACCAAAATGAAGGAAAATTAGAGCCAATCTCGAACTTAAGTTTTATCCGCCATTTCACCAAGTAGAAATGACCACGAAACACCAATTTGTCATAAATATCGATTTCCGATATTTTAAGAACATTTATTTGATAATTCTAATACCAAGCAGTGCGAAAAACATACAAATGTAATCCTTGAGTATTCGTCAATTATTTAGACACAAGGAAAAACCATTTGGCACATGACGCGTCAAATTCGGTTCAACTTCCGCTATTTGGTAACGCATGGTTACACCGTAAAAGTAAGGGTTTTTCCTGGGAGAAACGTGTTTCCATGCTTTTAAATCTTTATTTAATGTCACATATCATTTTAAATCATTATAATCTATCGTTTGTTAAATCTTAGAAGGCAGTTAATGCATGATAGTCTAGATTTCCTCAATCAATGAATCAAACACTGCACAGCATGAAAACCAATAAAATCATTACATATAGATTACAAATCAATACTAGTTTCATGTTCATTTAGGTTTTATTTATCCCAGCTTTTCAAAGATCTGCTAGAACTTATGTCTTAATTAGTAGTATTTTCAAATTACTACTGCCAAGAACACATTTCAAGATGGATTCTTCTTTGATAATGAGAAGGTTAGGAGCATGACTGGAAATTCGATTATTGAAATACGACAACCTTTTTTTATTGGTATAGAAAGTTCACAAAAGGATAAAACTTACCTAACTCCGTAATATTTCATTAATAAAGGATATAGAGAAGAGATAAATTAATTTGATGTTAGTCTTTGCATAATGTATTCATAAATAACAATGATCATACTGCATAAAGATAAAACTATAATGAGGTGTGTGACGTTTTATCATTTCAGATTCAGTTTTATGACATTGCTTAATAGAAAATTTGTGTCCTTTTAGATTAACAGAATATATTATATAAAATATAAAATATATCATACAGAATAGGATACATTACAGTAATTTTAACGAATCTAATGTGGAAAGGTTGAAAAAAACGAAAGACTACTAGTCTTGTATGTGCAATCAATAGATATCATTTCTGCACGGGTCATCACAGAATTTGGTCAGTGAATCTAATTTTTTGGCGAAGGGCAAACAAATTAAAGTAATTTTTTGTATCTTTGTCACAGGCACTATAAGGCAAATAATAACAAGATAACCATGTAATTAGTTAGAGATAAATAAAACAAGTAATAAAATAAGCTATCTACTCATTATTAGGACTCATTTTATAAAGTTATTGTTGGTGATTATTTCAAGATATCGTTATTATGTCTTATTGATCCAAATTTAACTTAACATATTTGCCAAGAACTTTTACCTATGTGAGCCTATCGACTTTGAAATATAAATTGTCTTAATATTGCCTTTTATTTATTTTTTAAAGACATATCCAAATATATGTATTTTGTCATTTTTTTTTTTTCAATGATGGGATAAGTTAACAAAAATGATGATACAATTATAAATAAAATGCATTTCATAAGGCTACTATAATGATCGAGTATGTTCCACAAATGTTTGGATGTCATGATTTCAGAGACACACAATCCCTGTACCATTGACTGTCTCAAATTAACATATTATTCTTCTTTATGTTTATATTGATTGAAAATGCTTCATGATTTGTATTCCACGTGTCAGTAATGATGGTATTCGTCCTCTTCATTTTTTGTCTCATATTAAAATGATGTTAAATGACTCCCAATAAGCAAAATATCTAATATGTCTGATTAACCATATGATAATCAGATGTCTTTTCTTCTTAATCCACAAAATGACACTGTGAAATGAAGGATAAATATACCTTGTTTGTTCTCATCAGTACTTCTGAGTATTGTGTGATTCAGACATTGACATTTGCGATTATTTCATAGCTTATCAAGACATTTTCTAAAATTAAATCTTTGTACAGCAGTCTCAATCACATCCTGTTGATATAGGTCAAGTGAAAAAGTGTATAAATAGGGATTTGGTAAACAAATGAATCATTCCTATTCTAGATCAGTCTGTGGGAATCTATCTGATATCATATTTTACAGTTTGTGGCGTTGAAATCAGATATAATTCGAGAGGAATTATTTATTTAATATATTCATTGGAATTATCAAAGTGCTCATTGACTTTGAATTAATACATTACTTTGGACTTTGTACACTCATCCAAAGACTTTCTGGATTGTATCATTGTGCTATATCAAGACATTTAAGACTATTGGTTCTCATTCGGAACATTCTATACTTTTGGACTTGTGATTATGACATTTGTAATTTGATTCACAATATTGTATGTATCTCTTGAATTTCACTTTGTATTGTAGGGAAAAAAATTGATTGTTGATGTTACTTACATTGTTGGTTTCAATTTCTTTCTGTTACATATTTTTTAATACCAAGAGTCGTAACAACAAAATATATCTCATAAAAGACAAGCAAGTAGTAACATCAACCATATGCAGAAATGAAGAGAACGAAATTCTGCAAAGAAAATCCATTCTATGAATGAAAAGAAAGAAAAAGAAGAAAAATAAAACAGCAGCAACAACAACAACAAGAAAAAAAAGAAGGAAAAAACAAGAAACAAACAAACATCGTCTGTTGAAGATCACGTGCCTTTTGACAAACACAATCGCAAATGTGTATGAAAGCAGAAGTCTGGAAGAGTCGAAAGTCGCCAATCTACAGATATATACTGCTCAGAAATTCGAGTATTGAGCAGAGAGCGTGTTTTCAGGTACCCGCATTACCTGTTCAGAGAATAACTGGATATACAACTTTATAGACTCATAACGATTGTAAATACATGTATGTAAATACTTTCAAAATTCGTAATTTTAAGTTTTCTGCTACGGACAATGATTCGGCGTGTTATTAGAGATACGTCATAGATCGTTGATAGATAATGATAGGTTCTCTGTAATTTATTTTTTCTTTGTCGCTTTCCTCCTTTACGTACACATACTGTATGTGACGTGATTGCTTTGTGCAAATAAAGATCTATGAACTTAGTAACCTGATTCAACACACTGAATGAGTGTTCAGTTCAGCAGTATATTCTCAGTAACTTCTGTTGGGATTACAATCAAGTATTTTGTCAGTTGTGTTGCAAGTGAATTCATTGTGACTGTTCGATCCTGAATCTTTAAATCTTCCTCTTTTGACGCGAGATCGGGGACAGAAAAGCTAGCGGGTTAGTGGTATGTAAGAGCGAAAAAATACATATAAAATGTTTGAACCCGGTGTACGAGCCGTCTTAATTTTCAAACAAGATGCTCAGAACGCAACCAAAGTAACTCTTTTTACTGCAGATTCGCTTGAATTTGTTTTCAAATCCCCCCCCCCCCAAACCATAAAGTGTCATATTGTAAGACTACACTTGATAAAAAGCTTGAATAACCCGTCATTACTCATAAAAGATTTAAAATGGCAATAGAAGACCAGGAAGAGAAGAAAGCTAAATCCCGGTAAGCTGTGTGCTCGAAAATGTATTTTTATGTAGAGACCATAAGTAATAAAACTACACCATACATGATTTAGTCCGTCATAAATATAACTAATAAAGCTACACCATGCATGATTTAGTCCGTCATAAATTCGTCATGGTTTTATTTTTATTTACCGGAGAGGCCGTAGCTCAGTTGGTGTTGCGTCGAACTCGTAATCCAAGGGTCACGGGTTGTATACCCGCCCAGGCTATCCCGGGTCTGAATAAAATCACTTACACACACTCCTGTATACTCATACACACACTCACAGATTTGAAATAGATTTATTCATATAGACAAGGTCGTGCGAGTTATTTATTCAAATTTTAAAAAATTTTGGATTTAATTTAAAACACGCAAGCTGAAACTCAGATCAATTTCATGTTTAAAAAAAAAATATACTAAAATGCATATGTAAATACTATGTACGATTGGGAAATGTGTTGATATTTGCATTCAGTGAGCTAATCGGCATGAATGAGTCATATTAGTGGCCATACACTGTCTTTCACTTGACTAAAAACATCTTCATTCAAGAGGTGATATAAAGTCTTTATGTCTTTATTACGTTTTTAACAAATTCAGTTAAAAATATTCATATGTATGAATTGGTTCATCGTTATTTACATTATGACGTCAGATAAGAATAAATTGTTCGCCATACGCTGACATAACACTTAACAACCTATATAGAAACGTCATAGAATGACGTTAAGTCCTTAAATGCAACTTAATAAAAAAATCTCATGCTCGTGTTGACTTGAAATTGACAACATTTGTTAAATAATACATTATGTCACTCGCTGTGTTTATAATTGAACTAACTCGCTTTATAAATTTTATATCTAGTGGACACCAGTGTACGATATGTGTAGGCAGCATCTGTTCACGTGTCATTATTTTATGTACACATCTCCCTACGGAATTCCCTAGAGATTAAAGGTCAAGTTCGATCTGTATAAAACCTACATTATATGAGCTCCTTGGACTGTAGATATTTTATTTCTTATAACATTATGTGATTCATGGAACGATAGAGCATGCAGAACATGTTTCTTCTTACAGTATATTAAATACAGCTAAATGTTTTCGTTCAATTCCGGCACGCCGAACGTGTGTTATGTCACTGACGCCAGAAGACCATCGTTAATTGCGATCTTTTATTGCTATAACTACTAAGGTCAGCAGTCCAGCGTGTTGCACTGAATTATTCAAAACGACCCGTTAAAGGAGGAGATATCTTCTTTTTCTTTTTCGTTTTCCAGTCAAGGATAAACATCAAAGATTGAGAAATGTATCGCGCTTTGTAAGCTAATTTTAGAGGGACTCTAGTCCTGTCCTAGTACTAATATTAGAATCACCTACATCCTTTCTTGACCTATCCAAATGCCAATCGAGGCTACGTTATTGTAGCTATATGTGTGCCAGGACTTGGAGAACCTTAAGTGAATAAACTCCCATCCCTACGTTCTGCAAACATCTGCTTGGACATCTACCACAGTGTGTATTTTCGGGAAAGTTATAGTTAGGTAATAATTCAGAAAATAAAAGTTATATTATTAAATGTTTTCTACAACTTTTATGGATAAAATGAAAAGATGACAATTTAAATATGTTAAATGTTGTTAATGTTACAGTTCTAGATAAGGCTTAAAAAGCACTTAGATCTATATTCCACATGTGGGTAAATAGTACAAATATCTGCCATACCAAAGAAGCAGTGTTAGATGATAATGTGTCACGTGTGTGCTATATTAGGGGTCTGTACTAGCCTGGAAGTTGGACATTGCAAATAGAGAACTAATTGACCAGGACATGCAAATCGTAAGTTAAGTCCCATGTGGTGACACTACCTGTAGAGTGTACTGATGGTAGGGACACATATGGAACAACATTTGGAACTCTTAGTTAGGAAGCATAGTAACTCCTCCTCTGCTTGTCTTCACTGACATTCATCTGCGTTTTAGTCGCGGCTTAGTCGGTCGCTAATTAAAATCGCAATTGTACCTTTAAGAAACCAAATAAATTATTGGGTGTGTTTAATAAGATACGATTATTGGTATTTTATCGCAAACTTTTCTTCCCAAAATTTAAGAAAACTTTACCTTTAATCTAAGCCAGTACGAATATTTCCATATAAATAAGCAATACTCTTCAAAATTATTACTTTTTGTGTCCTCTTTTGGAACTATTTTTTTTCAACAATTCATTTAAAGCTTTTAACCAAGTTGTATACGTCCGCTCTGCAAGATTTGGGCATATTTGTCTATACTTTTGCTTATGTCGTGTTCTATCAAATACATCGCTTTGGTCGTTTCCTTTTTAACACTTTTGTTCCCCTTGCAAGTACATGTATTTGATTTGCATGGCACCTATGAATAAGACGTCTTTTCTACTTCCTCCCGACATATAGACAATCACAGTGACACTTTTTTGCGATGAATGCTTAAGTGTGGCAAAAAAAAACCCCAACTATAATACACATCTAAATATAAATAATGAATAAAACATCTTTTCAACTTCCTCCCGACATATGGCCAATCACAATCAAGCTTCTTTTTGCGGTGTATGCTTAAATGTGGCAAAAATAAAACAAAGCAACCAACCACTATAATACACATCTAAATAAAAAAAAGTGTAACAGAGAGGTGTAGAAATACATTAGCAGTTTGCTTATTCATATATCATCACAATGCTAGTGTTATTTACGTTAATATACACATGTCATATTTTTCAGTTATGTAACACGTGTAATATAACCTCGTGATGTACTCCATGACATCACAACGTTTTGTTATTAATAAGATGCAATATCTATTTATATCTGAATTAAAATGTTGACAGACACATTTCTCATATATACTTGAATGTAGGTGCTTTACCGTCGCAAACATTGTTATAATATATGTCCGTCCGTCTGTGCATGTCCGTAGCCCTTTTTTCTAAACCTCTAAGTGGAAATTAAGCTCATATCTTAAACATCTGCGAGAGTGTTATTAATGTAACCCCACTTCTGGGTTCACTCAGAGAGGGTCAAAGGTCTGGTACAAAAATTACAGTTAAGGCACGTAATATATTAAATGAGGTTTAGGTTATGATCTCATGGATCATGAATAAGAGTGTGGGGGGGGGGGGGTCGGATGGGATGAGCGTGGTGAATAAGTAATAAAAGCGTGGAAATTTGCCATTATGAGACATAAGATTAACTTTTGTTTAGATACTGTACTAAATTTTAAAATGGTGTACTTCAATTTTAAAGGTCAAATATGGAGGATTTTGTTTAAGCTTATTCCTGAACTCTTAGCATTTGTAAACCCCATATCCGTTGTTTCTATACAATTCTTTTCCCTAATTCGCAAATCATAAAGTCTAAAATATCTTAACCTCACTACAGTTGAAGCAGGCCTCTGACTAATACGTATGCGGAAGTGACGCATCTGTGGAACTAAGAACCCGCCGAAGTATATATAATTGTATTATAAATTCGCAAAAGATTATGACATAAAGAGTTATTTTAGGGAAATTCAGGAAGCTGAAATGACTAACGCTACCGCATATAGCCCAGTTCCACGCTGAATAGCCACTGATGGCAAGGGACAGACGAAAATGAAAATAAACAAATTTAATGATGCCCAAAAATGTGAAGTACTGTGTTGTGCATAAGTTGGCACAATCTCGGCGTTTATATTGTATTTTCTAACCTGCTTTTCATTAGTCACACAACGAAATTAAGTACAGTTAAGTACTCATTTCTTCTTTAATCCGCAGAGATATTGCGACTAGACAACATTTCCCGGAGTCAGTGCCGTTGAATATTCGAAGCGTGACTCTGATCGGAAAAGATGTCCTTAACAACAGCTTTCCGAATGGTCTCTTCTTGCATCCAAGTTGGATGAATGTATCTGAACTTACGATTTCAAAATTTCAAGGGGTAGAGTTTATTGAAAAGTCATTCCTGGCAGGATTGCATGAACTCAAATATTTGTCAGTATCTTCATGCATCCACCTACAATATATAAATCAAGAAGTATTCGATTCGACTCCTAACCTGCAAGCATTGCACTTAGATGCAGATTTCTCGTTGACATTTTGTGCTACGGAGAGTGCTATCAGTGCCAAAGTCAATAGATTAAAATCTCTTTCACTCAAACACCTTCAAAGATATTCTTCGAGTGTATTGGATAAGGAATTTGCTAGTGCATTGGCTGGGAAAAATTTAACCTATCTTGACATTAGCTCAGCGAACGTGGTGGGAATAGATTACACTGTTTTGGACAACGCATTTTCTAATCTGCGTTACCTGAATCTATCATATACAGGTATAGCTATAGTTGGACCTTTTATTATAGTAGTTATCTGTGTAGTATATTCCACCAAGTCAATTATTACATCTCAAGAAATATGCTTCATCCAGACCTAGTACATAACGTTGTGCTCGATTTTTCTGGATGTAATACATCGAATGTATTGATGTGGGATCTCAGTAACTTTACGATATGGCTTCTGAATATGACCATGGATACCACGTATGTAATTCATTCTATGCGTAAAGTCGATCTGTCTAAAAATGGGTTAGAGTACTTATCGCCTTCTTTCCTGATTGTGTTTCCGTCCCTTATCATTCATAATCTGGCAGACAACCATTTGTACAAGATGCAGCTAACAGAAGATTTCCGTAATTTATTTCATCGAAACAAATTCTTAAAGATCCTTTCATTCCGTGGTAACCAATTAAAATTTATTCCTTTTAACATCTTCTACCCAATAGCAGACCTAAGAGTACTGGATTTGGGGGATAATATGTTTACTATGTTCGATTTTGTTTTAAGTGGAAATTTGAATATAGCGTTATTGAATCTAAGTTATAACCAGTTAGTAACCGTGTCTCTTAACACAGTCAAAACACTGGAAGACATCTTTCGTCTCCAAATCGAAGGAAATAATAGCAATGAAGACTTTGACTATGAAAATTTGCTAATACAGTCGTTTGAAGAGAGTAATATAGCTAACAGGTACCGATGCAGGTACAACCTTGAAAGTAATATAAGCCTTCGAACCGCAGCTATTCTGTTTCTTTTAACGATTGATATTTCCATTAATCCGCTTTGGCAGGATTGTATAGGTAATGATTACTTTCTGCCTTGGGTTGTATATACCAATATTACAATCATTAGGGACTCAATAGAAGGACGCTCTTTAGGAACAGGTTTGATATTCATTATTGTAATCACATTAGCGTGTTGCACGTGCATCTGCACATGTACGTGTTGTGTCTGTGTATGTTGTAGGCGCACCACAAAAGAAAAAAAACATGAAGAGACTAAGAAACTACTTTCAAACCCATAACAGGGAATATAAGTATGTTGCCTTTGTTCCCTATTGCAGCTGTGATTCCGACATTGCCGAAGGAGAACTTTTATGATTAATTTTTTAAAGGAAAAACTAGCAATGCAAGAGAATATAATCTGCACAAGTAAAGACAACTTTATACCCGGCTTGCTGATCATAAATGAGATCCATTGATGTCTCGATGAAAGTCTAGTGATGGTTCCAGCCATAACACAATCCTTTCTCCAATCTCGCTGGAGCCTGGAAGAATTGGTGGTTGCTTCTGAAAAAGGTAAAAAGATCATGATCCTACTTGAGGAACAAACAGATGTATCTGATGCACAGAAACCTAAATCTAATAGCACGTTATACCAGAGCGACATAGTCGAGAAAAGAAGGAAGGTTTGTAATTCGTCCCTCCTGGAATGGAATATGTCAAAGTTTAATAAACTTTGCTGGCACGACTGTATTGAAAGAAAAGAAACAGAAAGCTGAGAAACCTCGTAATCAGTGGCCAACCATCGAAGAAACTGTTTTATGACTTCCTATTTGAGAAAATGAAATTTAAAGGAACTTTGTCAAAATCATGTATATTTGAAAATAAAACAGGCATAAATAAAAACAGTATCCAACATTTTGAGAGGCAAAAACTGCAGTACAAGTTCTTTTTATTTAAAATAAAATGTATACCTTTCTAAACCATTCTACAGCTGTGAAGCAATCAAAGTGACCCGTATTTTATATATAAGATGGTCGTGATTTATATGAAATATTAGACAATGTATTTATAACTATTTTTGCAGAATACACAAAATAATTATTGAATGGCAGTTTAATCTTCACATACCGTATTTATAGCCAATAATACACATATAATGAGTACAATATATTGGCATCCTAGATCAACAAAATAAATTATATTCACAAATATGACATTAATGGAATCTTTTCGAGGCCTATTGATAGGTAAGGAAAAAATCCAACCCAAGGTGTACAGCATTCGCTCCTGGGTAGAGGTTTAATCTCTGACAGTTGGATTTTTTTATCATGTGTTCTAAACAAAATGAAGTATTGTTTGTTTGTGTTTTCTTTTTTCAAAGACAGCTTTGTGTATAAGGATGAAACCAGTTTTTCATAGATCATTTGTTTGGTCAGAAAGTGTGATAAGCGGAGCATCTTTGACTTTACCGTCGTTCGTTATGATTTTCCCCTTAGAAAGTATTACATAGAAGTTGGAATGTTTCACAAGAGGTGATATCAATTGGGAGAAAAATTCATCTTGCATACTTTTAATTCCTTTGATCACGCACCTCTGATTCATTTGATCGACTTGATATTCCTTGGATCGTGCACTTCTAATTCCTTTGATCTCGCACTCTTGGTTACACGTGTAAATGGCTGGACTTCCAGCGAATGTAAAATATTTGTACATACTAATCCATAATATTCGATTCTGGGTACAGGTTTAATCTCTGGAATTTAGATTTATTTTCATGTCCTCTAAAAAAAACGAAGTATTTTTTTTTCAAATGCAGCTTCGTGAATAAAGATGAAACCAGTATTTCATAGATCATTCATTTGGCTAGGGAGTGTGATAAACAGAAACATCTTTGAATTTGCCATCGTTCATTATGATTTTCCCCTTAGAAAATATAACATAGAAGTAGGAATGTTTCACAAAAGGTGATGTCAATTTGAAGAAAAATTCATTTGTACACTTCTTATCCCTTTGATCGCACACTTCTAATTCCTTTGATCGACTTGATATTCCTTGGATCGTGCACTTCTAATTCGTTTGATCGCGCACCTTTTGTTACCTGTGTAAAAGGCTGGACTTCGGCGAATGTAAACAATGTGGACATACAAATCCACTTTATTACTTTCGAGGGATTTTAACATGGAAGGCCCGAGATCTGTGATCGCGGGCCTTGTTTTCCTCCAGGTTTTCTGGGCTCATCTACCTCGAGGATGTCTTGGCCGTAGGAAGAATGTGATATTACTTTATAATTTATTTTAATAAGCAAAAGCACTTCAAAACTATTTATTTCATCACTATGTGAAAACTAGTACGTTTGTAAAGGAAAAGCCCAGAATAAATTTTACATTTTAAAATTATACTAAGGTATTCGGTACATAAAAAAGTACGTAGTTACAGAGTTTGAGGAATAGTATTTGAAAAAAACACAACTGTATTTATGCTTTAAATTGTAGCTACTGTACACAATCCGACTATATATGGCTATGAACCCTTTACTGCGCAATGATGCATTTTAACAACAGGCAATTTATTGCGCAATGACCTCTTTTGACGACTTTCATGACAAACCCGTTTATGATACCTATACTAGCAAAATAAAGTTTTTACATCTATAACTATCACTTATAGGGCTAACAAAACGAATTAGCAAAGTAAATATGAAGTGAATCATTAGTGTAATCGCAGGATTAAAGCGACTGCGCAGTTCAATCTTCACTCATCCGTTCCATGTCACAGCGGGTCTGTCATTTGTAAATATGTGCTCAGTAACCCGTGGTTGCGACGTGAAGTCATTTGAAACTTTTAATATTACAGTTGACAGATTTTTGATAATATATATGAGAATGTGCCATTCTTTCAACGAGTTCAGTTAATTATTATCAAGTTTTCACCAAAAAAGAGGAAAGTTAGAGCAAGCATCGAACTTAAGTTTATATCCGCCATATCACTAATACGATATGACCAAGAAACACCGATTTGTCAAAAATATAGATTTTTCATATTTCAAGAACATTTATTTGCTAATTCTAATACCATGCAGCACGAAAAACATACAAATGAAATCGTTGAATATTCGTCAATTTTTATAAACGAGGAAAAACCATTAGTCACATGACACGGCAAATTCTGCTCAACTTCCACTAAGTGGTAATGCATGGTTACACCTTAAAAGTGAGGATTTTTCCTGGGAGAAACGTGTTTCCATACTTTTAAATCTTTTGTTAATGTCCCATATCATTTGTACATCATTATAATCTATAATTTGTTGAATATCACAAGACAGTTGATGCATAATAGTCAGAGCTCTTCAATGAATGAATCAAGCACTGCACAGTTTAAAAACCATTAAAATCATTACATATAGATTGCAAATCAAGACTAATTTCAAGTTCGTTCAGGTTTCTTTTATCCATGCTTTTCAAAGATCTGCCAGATCTTTTTTTTTAAATCAGTGGCATTTTCAAATTACTACTACCAAGAAGACATTTTAAGATGGATTCTTCTTTGAGAATGGGAAGGTTTGGAGCAAGGTAGTAAGAAACCTATTGCTTTATGGTTGAAAGGTCGGAGTCAATGTTGCAGTGTTCTAGCTATTGTTTTGAGTTGGGCATACGCTGCTAATACCTACACATAGTGCTATTAAATATGGGATAGGCATATAAATGTACATTTCTAATTTAATTGTATTTTCTTTTTCTATTTTTAATATTTACCGTACAAGATGAATGTGGGTTGGGTAACTATCACACATACTACCTTACAACTGTTATTAGCATACATGAATATCATTACTTAGAGCATGTAGTAAAAACATATTATATTTCGTATATCATTTACCAGATAAAATAAGTACAGGGAATATATATATATATATATATATATATATATATATATATATATATATATATATATATATATATATATATATATACATATATATATATATATATATATATATATATATATATATAGAGAGAGAGAGAGAGAGAGAGAGAGAGAGAAATATACACCAAACAGACCCGAAAGTGCTATCCCTGGCTTCTACAGGAGAATGCTTGATAACATTAATAGAATTTTTAAATACGAATAAATAATATTATCATACAGGTGAGAAAATTTTAATTTGCACCCTACGGAGATTCGAACTCGGATCCGCGGGTTACAGCACCCATATATATATATATATATATATATATATATATATATATATATATATATATATATATATATATATATATATATATATATATATATATATATATATATATATTAGTAAGTAAACGAAGGGAAACGAACGAGTGATATCTGAATATCTTTCATATAAAGTTCTCAATTTGGTTCCATAAATAATAAATCATTTAAAGTAGAAGACAAACATATTTGAATATATTATGTAGTGAAATATATATTGTTCTTTTGCAATTTATGTAACTAGCAAATATACAAAAAGCAGTATGGGATATTATATATGTATGATGTTTATATATGTTTTCCATTTCCTATTGAATTTCTGTATGGTATAACTAAGATCAGATCTGTAATTTAATCTAACCTGTTTTGCTTTTTCATATTCATACGCCCACTCTGTACAGTTCAAATATTAAGAGCTGTGTATATATTTCTGTCTCAGCCAGTTAAATCGTTGTGTCTAAAAGATCTTCAATAAAATGCATTCATACAATAAATGGACAAGGGATTCTTCTGGTTCTTTACAAAAACAACAAAGTTTATCTTGTCTGAGTTTCATTTTGTATAAAAGAGTAGGTAATATTCTATGAAAAACTTTGAATTCAAACTATTTAAGATAAGTATCTTGAGTACACTTATGTAAAGACACATAGTTGTTTTTCTCATGTAGGTTAAGTTCATGACTCCGTTTATCTTGAGCCTTGGGGTACCCATGGGTTTCAATTAGAAATTAATTATTGGCTCAACACCCCTATTAAGCGCACCTTTTTTTCCTATCCCCTTACCACCTTACGATCCCCTAATAAATAAAGTAAAACCCTGATCCCTCTATAACGTCCACAGCACCTGTATTGTAGCCCAAGAGTGGGGTAAGAATTTAGAATTTTGGCTATTCTAAATTTAAGATTCTCACTAAAAATTGCTATGTATCTTACAGCAGCAAGTTGTATTTCAATCATACTGAGTATCAAGTCAGGCAAATTGTCATTAATCAGTTTGTTACAATTGTTACATATTCGCTAGTTCTGACTGACCTCGGTTTACGTTGCATTGGTCGTCCTACATTTTATAAGATGAGTGAAATTGTGGCTGTTTAGCAAGATCGATTTTCGATTTTACCAATTCACTGGCAAATTTTGTTAGAAAAATTATTCAATGTCAAGTGAGACAGATTTTTTTCTTTTTCATTCAGGCAGTTTGTTACAAAATTTTCAAACGCAGATTTTGTACACTGACAGACTTTATTACCCAAGGTCTTCTCCCAAAGTTACAAATGTTGCTTACCGTACATTTAGTAAAACTTTCACCTAGAGCTGTTGAGACCAGACATATTTTGCTACATTGTCGAGAGAGACACATTGAATCTGTGCATCGTACACTTTGGATAGAAGTTTTTGCCAAATCCAAAGATTCAGAGAGAGATAGAGTGAGAGAAACTAAAAAAAGTGAATAAATGTTTACACAAAAGAAGACTACATAGAGACAATTAGGTTTTTTTTTTGTTTTTGTTTTTTTAGTTTTTATTTCTTTTGTTTGTTGTTGTTGTTGTTTGTTTGTTTGTTTGTTTTTTTAGGGGGGGGGCATATTCTCGTGAATAATAATCACAATGATTTTTTATTTAAAAAATTTAAAAAATCCATTTTTTGTTTTTCTTTTACATTTATTCTTTTTGGAATTTCTTCATGGGCATGGATTCTTCTTTTGTGGCTGTACATGTTCTATTTGGAATCCAAGACTTCGTTGATAAAGAAAATACACACAATATCGTCCAAACACCATTGGAATCTTATCCTTGTAATCGCACATTTCTGAATTGCGAAGATACAGCTATAATATTTTATTCGTTCTATCCAGTCCTAGATTTAATGCTCTCACTAAAACTGCTACCTACTGTTAGCCAGTTGTATTTGAAAAATATTCAGTGTTAAGTCAGGCAAATTTTCAATCATCAGTTTTCTAGGTGATATATTACAAATTTGCCAACCCCAGAACTGACAAACTTTTTAACTTACTCATTGCGCGGCGTGAAAATATTCTGTGGAGACCAGATTTATTCTTACTACACTGTCAAATGAAGGCAGAATTTGGCGTGAGCCAGATTGGCTCTCAATTTTGTTTTTAAACAAATTATTGCCGATTTTGCTAGCCTACTTGACCTCGGCTTACCTAATGTTACATTTGTCATCATATATTTCATACGTTGGGTGAAAATGTTGCTGTTTCGTAAGAGCTTTACAGTTGCTGCAGAGAGAGAGAGAGAGAGAGAGAGAGAGAGAGAGAGAGAGAGAGAGAGAGAGAGAGTTTAAAAAAAAAAAAGTTAAAGAATTTTTTACAAAGCAAGTTAACACCAATTTTGTTTTATTAACGCCCGCTCACTCAAACAGTGACAAATAATGAAGAAATATAATTAGGGCTAGTCCCTACCTCTTCATGTACAAATACCAAATTTAAAACATGAACGTATATACAATGGTGACAACGTTGTGGAGTAAGACTAGACATCCAATGATCTAGTACAATGTTATGTTGTCATCGATACACACTACGTTTCTGTGCTAAAGAAGAAAGATAGCCATAATGTTCACAAAACCATATGTCTATTTTGGCATCCATTCTAGAGAAATCACTTCCAACTATCCAACACCCAGCCCTATAATATAATTTAGAACTTGGAAAGTACAAGTTCTTCTTTTCTTATTCTATTGTATAGACTTGTAGATAGTCTTTCAGTAATAGGGAACCATTTTGAGGATTTATAAAGACAAGGGAAAACGTAATATTTAAAATGTCTTATGGGTTTAATGTGTGGGGACTGTCTGGAGACTAAGGAAATTTCACATGGGAATGGCACTGTGCTCTCTAAGGGAACTTAACATGATGGAGGTCTCTGACTTTTAACTGGAAACATAATGTTAAAAACGTCCATAGGTTTAACATACAATTTGACTGACCAATACATATTGGTCTATTATCCAGCATCGAGTTATGCACTATCAACACAAAATCCCACATTTACTATTCAGCACACCGTTTGGAGTGACCAATAACCACTCATTTACTGACCACACAGGATAGGATGTAAAGAAGGGGTATAAAATAGCATTTCAATCCCTTTGTAAACAAAGTAAAACCCCTTTCCCCTCTATAAGTTCCCTACCATCCCCTTTTTAAAGAAAACTACCATTTCCTTACCACCCTCATAATTCATTACTAGCACACAGGGAATGAAAGAAAAGAAAAAAGAGAAACTTTCCACAGACATTGAATAGAATCAGCTTGGTAATAAATGTTACAAGTTTGCTAAATTAGATTTCGTACACTGATCTACTTTTTATATCCAAGTTCTTTTCACCTGTTACAAAAATTTGTTTATCGTACTATAAATTAAATTTGCCTTTGGAGATGTGTTACATTTGTCACATTGTTAAACTTAAGGTAGAATTTGGCCTGCTTAAATTAAGATTTTGCTTGTAAGGTTGCAACATTTGTCTGTTCAAGTTTTTAAAACGGCAGATCCAATGTTAGTTCATTTTTCGTGACACATTGGATACAAATTGTTTTTCGCCAAGCCAAAGCAGAGAGAGAAAGTGAAATATTCTGTTTGAGGTGTTGTAGACAAAAGATAAAACTTTTTTAAAAAAACACCACACTGTAGAAAAAAGGTCACTGAGTGTACTTTATATTAGTTTTTGGCGATTTTGTTCTGTCTGTCTCTAAAAATGCAGAGTGACTCTGTTCAAGTTTTAAAAAGGACAATTTTAAAGTACATCGAAGTTGTGCATCGAACACTTTGGATAGAATTTTGTGCCAAACAAATTCTTGTTCGAAGTCTATTTTCGAATTACTCAACGTAAATCATTGGCCAGAATGTGTGTGTGTGTGTGTGTGTGTGTGTGTGTGTGTGTGTGAATATCGTATCCATACTGTTAAAAAAATCAACACATGGAGACACTTACGTTTTTGCAATATCCTCATGAATAAAAATCACATTGAAATTCAAAACACATCAGAAAGGTCCATTTTTCTTCTTCTTTTACTGTCTTTCTTTTTGTTGAATTTCTTTACTGGAACGAGTTCTTTGGCTGTTTTTCCTGATTGTATTGCTTTTGATTTTTTCGCCATAATGAGTTCTTATTCTGTTTCTTCTACTTCTTCTTGTTCC
The DNA here is from genome assembly GCA_029931535.1 of Margaritifera margaritifera. Classification (NCBI taxonomy): domain Eukaryota; kingdom Metazoa; phylum Mollusca; class Bivalvia; order Unionida; family Margaritiferidae; genus Margaritifera; species Margaritifera margaritifera. The sequence goes on from JAQPZY010001606.1 coordinate 3,390,667, forward strand.
TGTTCTTCTTCTCTTCTTCTTCTTCTTCAATTTCCTATTTTTTCTCTTGTTTTTATTTACTTGAGACACTAAGTAGACCAGATGTCTATTTCTTGACAATGTTAACATGTATCTTTATGTTTGTCTCTCTTTTCTCCCATCTAAGAGTTTCCATTTCTTTGACGTTGTGAACATGCTGTAGCCGAGTGTCCTTTCATTTGATAGACATAACAAGTATCTTGACTTTAATCCTGAGAGGAGTAGCCTGGAGTTTCTCCTGAAGTCTTATTCGAGGGGTATTTTTGAATGACTCTTTATACATTTGTGACCAGAAGTGTCATCTGTTGTCACAGATTGAAACTATATGAGTGCATTCTCTTCGGTAGAGAGGGTCTTTAACAGAAGTTGTGGCACGCAAGTCTTATAACGTGTTCACAGAAATGTCTTGTCACAAAATATTTTCTGTCTTCGAGCTTTTTAAATCTCTGTCTTTTTAGAGCGCTCAGATAAACCACCTACGCCCCTAATGTTACTGCGTCAGTTGGGTCTAAAGTCCACTCAGCAAAACCAGAAAGAGTACGAGAGCCACAAAATATCTTCTCATGTCCTCCTGGAAGCACACTACAATTTTGACAGTAATTATAAAAGGTTCTTGAATGCAATTATCGCAAGCGCGATGCGCTACACAAAAGATAGGAATTTGAATTTCAGTCTCTTGAGAACATTGAAAGTCAAAGATAAAATCCACCGATGGTCCTGTTTCCTTTTCTTATTCTTGTCGTCATTTAATACTTCTATCGGTTGCAAGTTCGGCCTGGTAACCACTGGGCAACGCTGCTCCTGTGGAACCAGAGGAAATCTTTGACTTTCTAAAAGAAAACGGTTGATATTACAAACTTTAGCCCTGCACGCAAAAGATTTTACATTTTTTTTACCATTATCTTTTTATGCTGTATACCTTTTCAAGAATTGTAACACTTTTACGTTTTATGTTTACTTTTTTTCTTCCCAAGTCCAAAACATTTTAAACCTATTTTGAAACAACCCCCATAAATGCACACGAGAGCACATGCACAGATGTCAACACATCGTTGTGTTTTATTGCAACCAGTGGTCACTGACGTTACACGTGAGCAACCTCAACTTTACAACCACAGGCTTTTGGGGGGTCGATTCAAAGGTTAATGTAGATCTTTTGGACTTGATTGCTATAGTGGCAGTTGATTAAATATTTGAACCTATTTTGTAATTACGATAATTGTAATCTATGTACTCCCATCAGTTAGAATTAATTACAATTAATGTATAGTTACTGCAGTGCTAATTGAAGTTATATGGCCCAAATATATGGTGTAATGACGAAAACGGTACATAACCTTTACTTCTAGAAACCTGAATATTACAGTGTAACGAACTGAAGGGCAGAATTTTGAGGAAATCATAGCATGTGGGCCGGACGTCTTACTAGGAGTTACGTCATTTCGGATCTCTGAATTGGCTTCAAAGGTATTTAATCTTGTGCAGGGGGGCAATTGCCGAAGGGCATATTCGGGCCGGATACCCAGTGGCGCCCCAAGAAGGTGTGAAGAAACCTGGACCCATGCGGAAAGAACATCAAACGATTGGCGTGTCGACCAATTAGGGATGACAGAAGCTAAACCTACCGGTGAGAGAGGATAACCCTTTAGGCAGGAAAATGCGTCATTCTTATTCGTAAACGCACAGAGAAACATCAGTGAGCTGCTAATTCTCCAAGAGTAGAGACGTATTGTCTGCAGTAGAGCAGAAGCTTATGTGAGGAAGGAATTCTAGCTAAAAGCCACTCCGAGACTTAACTCGTAAAAAGAAGGGAATTGAACTGGGTAAAACAAGCTTCTAAAAGGTAAGACGGTATCTTGGCCGAGTCTTTGTGCTTGATTTGAGTAGATAGTTGAATATATTAGAATATTGAATCCTCACGTATAGTTGAATTTATTAGAATATTTAATCATAATGTATTGTTGAATTTATTAGAGAATTGAATTATGACATGTACTTACATCTATCAGAATGTAGATTGAGCACTATGCGAAATTAGACTGAGTTGGATTTATGTGCATATGTATTTATATGTATAATTCTGTAATTCTTAGGACGCATGCAATAGGAATGATTACTTAATAACGATGGGTAGACTGCTGTGTCAGAACATATCAACATTTAGATGATGTGAGTGTGTTACAAATACCGGTATTCATTGAGTAATACTATTCGTGCGTAGAGCGCAAGGCATGTATAAGATAAGTGGAAATTTATATGTATATAGGGCCTGGTAAAATTGTTCGCCAATTAGTCTAATGGAAGGACCGTGAGAGAGTGGTAGATTTCAAAGAGTAGAATAGGGAGACAAGGGTGTACGTCCCTTATATTTCTTCAGGAAGCTCCCAGAGTGCCCGTGAGAGTCGGCGCTGAGAGATTCCCATGGTGTACGCAGTGACGACACCGAGAGGATAAGAAGGAAGGAGTAGGGAGGAGGACAGAAGGGAGAAAGGCCGAAGGAAGCCGAGTAGACTTCCAGGGTGTACACAAGAGGCACGGTGTATAGAAGGAGGAAAGAGAAGGAAGGAAGAGAAATTAGAGCAGATGAGTACTTGGGACAACTCACTGAACAGAGAATCTCTCACAATAGGACAGTAATTTCCATATGACGAATTTTAGTGTAAAGGGCATTTGGTCAACCCGGCCCATTATTGTGTCAAGATATATTGAACTGAAGATTCATGTCCATGAAATTCTTGAATTGATTCGTATATTTGATAAAATTGTTATCTATTCAACCTTGAGTTATTATATGTATTTCGAGAGTCGACATTGCTGACTGGGGGCTCGTGAGTCATTAAATTTTAATGCACACCTTCTGCAGTATTATTTATAATACCGTAGTGGATCTGCATTATTATTTATAATACGGTAGCGGGGTTGTGACATACAGGTAATTTATCCGGCCTCTTTAAATTTTGACCATTTGCATGCAATACGTGCGCGAGGGAAAACCTTTCTATTGCGCATTTGTGATCCATCGATGTGACTAATCACACATTGATGATTGACATCAATGAAAACTTGTGTTGTTATCACGTCTCGCAATACAGATTTATTCGTCGCTACTTTCTTCACTAACCATGTCACATATAGCCCGGTGTGCTATATTCTCGTGGTACTAAGCAAGAAACGAATCATAAATATAAAAAAAAAACAATAATGTACCTCCTATTGAAAGTAACCTTACATGTTTATTTATCATCTGTCTCCATTCCTGTATTCAGCAAATACTGTGAATGATGCTAACTTTGCAAGAAACAACGTCCAACCGAACATGCTGCGTCTACAATCGGAACATCCTCGGCCTTTTCTGTAAAGTCGTGAAAGAAACCTCTGATGCAATTCGCCGTCATTGTGAACTATATTAGGAACTGCTTTGTTCATATGGCGCAAAATGGCGGCAGAAGAAGACAAAGTCACAATCGGAACACCTCGGCCTTTTCTGTCGCAAGATATGTGGTGGACTGCTCCGAAGACAAATCACGAAGCCCATCAAATGTTCGTGTATTCCTACAAAAACATCGGAGGTTATTACTCAACTTGAAGGAAATAGCAGAGCGATGTTCCGATTTACTATGTCTACCACCATATAAAACGAGAATTTCGTTTTCTCCCTGCAAATGATGTTATCACTGTACGAGGGCCCAGACAGGTTCTAAAATGAACACAATGTCACGCCGAATCGTCATCCGTAGCAGCAAACTTAAAATTACGAATTTAAAAGCATCTACATATTTACAATCGTTATGTGTATATAAAGTTGTATATCCAGTTATTCTCTGAAGAGGTAATGTGAAAGCCTGAAAACACGCTCTCTCCTCAATACTCCAATTTCTGAGCCGTATACCTCTCTGGATTGGCGACTTTCGGCTCTTCCAGACTTCTGCTCTCGTACACATTGCAACTGTGTTTGTCAAAAGGCACCTGCTCTTCTATAGATGATGGGGTTTTTTGGGGGTTTTTTTTCTTGTTTTAATTTGGGGTTGTTTTTTTTGTTTATTGTTTTGTTCATTTATAGAAGGTCCTTTTGTATATTTTCGTCTTTTTTTCATTTCTGTATATGGATAATGAATGTTCTTACTTCTTGCCCGTCTTTTATGGACATGGAGATAGATTCTGTACTTTCTAAATGCAGTTATAATGTTTTCTCGAAACATCGCTCTTCCATTTTCTTTAACTCCTTTCTTCCCTTTTTGCTAAGTATAACATGTAACTATTAATTACAGCTTTTTGTTGCGTATTAATTAATATTAATTACATGTACAGTTTCATTCATATATTTTATTATATCATTCATTATATCAATAGAAAGATTCATAAGCGATTTGCAATATTCCGGGACAACATCAAAGTTTCAATACACCTACCTTGGTTGTCTATCGTATTTTTGGCAGAGAGCGATATGTAAACAAGGGCGATAATGTGATTAGGCTTGCATCACTGGCAACAATCAACTCGACGACTTTATTCAGCCAAGCGGGACAAGATTCGGTTTAGGTATTAAATGTACGGGATTAATATTTGGACGAGGGGTGGTTGGGGTATTTAATACATTGGCAACATTTTTATACTTTGGTATGGAGACAAGAAAAGCGATACTTTATAGATCATGGATAGATATTGATAGGTTCTCTGCAATTTATTTTTCTATGTAGCTTCCTCTTCTTGCTGTACACATGCTGTATGTCACGTTACAGCTGTGTGAAAATAAAGACCTTGCACATGGTAAATTGATTCAATACACTAAGTGAGAGTTCAGTTTAGCAGTATATTCTCAAGCACTTCTGTTGGAATTACAAGTGTTTTGACAGTTAGGTAAATAGACGTTTTGCAGGTGAATTCTTTGTTGCTGTTCGATCCTGAGTTTTGTGTTTAAATCTTCCTTTTTTTACATGAGATCAGGGACAGAGAAGCTCTCGGGTTACTGGTATATAAGGGCGCAAAAATACATAAAATGTTTGAACCCGGAGTACAAGTTCTCTTCATTTCCAAACAAAATACCCAGAAAACAACCAAAGTAGCTCTTTTCACTACGGATTCGCTTGAATTTACATCCAAATTCCCGCAAACCGTAAAAGTGTCATGCGTCATTATTCATACAAGTTTTAAAATGTCAATATACGACCAGGAAGAGAAAAAGGCTAAATCCCAATAAACTTGGTACTCGTACAGGTATTATTATGTACACACCACAACTAATAAAACAACACCATGCATGATGTAGTCAGTCATAAATTTGTATTGGTTTTATTTTTATTTACCGGAGCGGCCTTAGCTCAGTTGGTTGAGTTTCGGAGTCGTAAAAAAGAGTCACAGGTTCTATACCCGCCAGGCCCACCCCTGTCTACTGCCACAGTGTATCCTTGGGAAAGGACTCGGACCCCATTTCCTCGGTATGATATAACCAATAATGTGCTAAAAGTCACACACACACGCACACGGTGTGTGTCTGTGTGTGTGTGTGTGTGATCGATCTAAACTACATTGTAGATGTTACAATGTACAATACATGAAATCTAAATAATAAATCAGGGTGTGCTGTGTACTACATAATGGGTAATAATTCACCTCTCGGTTCGCCGCCAACGTGACAAGTGTATATAAGGAATATACCATTAAGGGTAATTAATATATTACCTAGGTGGGACTGTTAGGATATTTCAGTGTTTTTTGTTGCAATAATAATACCAATAATGCTAATACAACAACTAATAATAATAATATTAATAACAACAACAACAAGAATCTTTATTTAACATGTACAACACACTTGATCATAAAAGACCCATCTGCCTCATGATCTTCAACATATTTATGGATTATTTTGTAATAAAATCGCTTACACACACTCATGTATTCTCATACACGCACTCATGTATACTCATACACACACTCATGTATACTCATACACGCACTCATGTGTACTCATAAACACACTCACAGATTTGAAATGGATTTATTAATACAGACAAGATCATGCGAGTTATTGATCCAAATTTTATAACATTTTTGGATTTAAGTTAAAAGATGCAAGCTGAAACTCGGGTCAATTTCATGCTACAAAATTCAAAATATTAAAATGCATATGTAAATACGATGTACGATTGGTAAATGTATTGATATTTACATTTCAGTGAGCTAATCGGCATGAATGAATCGAATTATTGTCCATACACTATCTTTTACTTTAGCAAAAGCATCTTCGTTAAAGAGGTGATATGAAGTCTTTATTTCTTTGTTACGTTTTTAACAAATTCATTTAAACATATGAATATGTATCAATTTGTTCACCTTTATTTGCATCATGACGCCAAGAGAGAACAAATTGTTCGCCACAGTGTGACATAACACTTAACAACGCCATATAGATACGTCATAGAATGACGTTAAGTCCTTAAACGCTACGGGATAAACAAAATCTCAAGCTCGTGTTTGACTTGAAATTGACAACATTTGTTAAATAATACATTATGTCATTCGCTGTGTTATAATTGAACTAACTCGTTTTATACATTTTATATCTAGTGAACACTAGTGTACGATATGTGTAGGCAGCATCTGTTCACGTGTCATTATTTCATGTACACATCTCCCTACGGAATTCCCAAGAGATTAAAGGTCAATTTCCATCTGTATAAAACCTACATGCTTATGTACTAACCACAACTAGCCATACATGATGTAGTCAGTCATAACTTTGTATTGGTTTTATTTTTATTTACCGGAGCGGCCTTAGCTCAGTTCGTGGAGCGTCGGAGTGGTAAAAAAGGGTCTCAGGTCCTATACCCGCCAGGCCCGCCCCGGTCTACTGCCACAGTGTATCCTTGGGAAAGGACTCGGACCCCATTTCTTCGGTATGATATAACCAATAATGTGTTAAAAGTCACACACACACACACACACACGTCGACTTGAAATTGACAACATTTGTTAAATAATACATTATGTCACTCGCTGTGTTTATAATTGAACTAACTCGTTTTGATACATTTTATATCTAGTGAACACTTGTGTACGATATGTATATGCAGCATCTGTTCACGTGTCATTATTTCATGTACACATCTCCCTACGGAATTCCCTAAAGATTAAAGGTCAAGTTCGATCTGTATAAAACCTACATTATATGAGCTCCTTGGACTGTAGATATTTTATTTCTTATAACATTATGTGATTAATGGAACGATAGAGCATGTAGAACACGTTTCTTTTCACAGTATGTTACCTACAGCTAAATGTTTTCGTTCAATTCCGGCACGCCGAACGTGTGTTATGTCACTGACGCAAGAAGACCATCTTTAATTGCGATCTTTTATTGCTATAACTACTAAGGTCAGCAGTCCAGCGTGTTGCACTGAATTATTCAAAACGACCCGTTAAAGGAGGAAATATATTCTTTTTCTCTTTCGTTTTCCAGTCAAGGATAAACATCAAAGATTGAGAAATACATGTATTGCGCTTTGTAAACGAATTTTAGAGGGACTCTAGTCCTGTCCTAGTACTAATATTAGAATCACCTACATCCTTTCTTGACCTATCCAAATGCCAATCGAGGCTACGTTATCGTAGCTATACATGTGCCAGGACTTGGAGAACCTTGAGGGAATAAACTCCCATCTCTACGTTCTGCAAACATCTGCTTAGACATCTACCATAGTGTGGATTTTTGGGAAAGTTGTTGTTATGTAATAATTCAAAAAATATAAGTTATATTATTAAATATTTTCTACAACTTTCATGGATAAAATGAAAAGATTACATTTTGTATGTGTTAAATGTTGTTAATGTTACAGTTCTAGCTAAGGCTTACAAATCACTTAGATCTGTATTCCACACGTGGGTAAATAGTACAAATAAATGCCATACCACAGAAGCATTGTTAGATGATAATGTGTCATATGTGTGCTATATCAGGGGTCTGTACTAGCCTGGAAGTTGGACATTGCAAGTGGAGAAGTAATTGACCAGGACATGCAAATCATATGGTTACACCATGTTAAGTCCCATGTGGTAAGGCTACCTGTAGAGTGTACAGATGGTAGGGACACATATGGAACAACATTTGGAACTCTTAGTTAGGAAGCATAATAACTCCTCCTCTACTTGTCTTTACTGACATTCAACTGCGTTTTCCTCGCGGCTAAGTCGGTCGCTAATTAAAATCGTAATTGTACCAATAAGCAGTTGGGTGTGTTTAATAAGATAAGATTATTGGAATTATATCGCAAACTTTACTTCCCAAAATTTAAGAAAACTTGACCTTTAATCTTAGCCAGTACGAATATTTCCATATAAATAAAGCTATACTCTTCAAAATTATTACTTTTTGTGTCCTCTCTTTGAACTATTTTTTTTCAACAATTCATTTGAAGCTTTTAACCAAGTTTTATACGTCAGCTCAGCAAGATTTGGACATATTTCTCTATATTTTTGTTATGGCGTGTTCTATCAAAGACATCGTTTTGGTCGTTTCCCTTTTTAATACTTTAAAGAGTCTTTTCTACTTCCGCCCGACATATGGCCAATCACAGTGAACGTTTTATGCGGTGAATGCTAAAGTGTGGCAAAAATTTAATATATATATATATATATATATATATATATATATATATATATATATATATAATACACATCTAAATATAAAGGTGTAGAAATAAATTAGCAGTTTGCTTATTCATATATCATCACAATACTAGTGTTATTTACGTTAATATACCCATATCATATTTTTTCTAATATGTAACACGTGTAATATCACTTCATGACGTCATCAATGACATCATAACGTTTTGGAAAGGAAAAGTGTAACGATCGAATGTATTTCAGTCATTTAACTATATTAGTATGCGGCTTTGTCAAATAAAATTAGTATTTTTCGTCATTCTCAGATGAAATGAAATTTATGAAACTCGTTGAATAATATCAATCTTTTGCTGGCCAAGGCTCATACATTTTTCTCATGTTTCATAAATGTAAAATATCATGAGCACTCATGTGAAATCCTCTATATACTTCAAGTTTATATTTACCATGTTTACAGATTGTATAAATATCCTCTTTCATATTTAATAAATTGAATTATTTGTTACCATGAATTATTTGGGGGGGGGGGGGGTAATTTAGATACATTTTTAAAAAAAATTGTTTATTTAATTTTGTTGATAGTTTTCGGTGCCCTGCTTCTTGTTATTTATATGCTGCAATATCCACTTAGATCTCAATTAAAATGACCGACACATTTCTCATATATACTTGAATGTACGCGCTTTACCGTCGGGAAACATTGTGATAGTATCTGTCGGTCTGTCTATGCATGTTCGTAGCCCTTTTTCTAAACCTCTAAGTGGAAATTAAGCTCATATCTTAAACATTTGCGAGAGTGTTATAAATGTAACCCCACTTCTGGGTTCACTCAGAGAGGGTCAAAGGTCTGGTACAAAAATTACAGTTAAGGCACATACTATATTAAATGAGGTTTTATTTATGATCTCATGGATCATGAGCAAGAGTGGGGGGGAGGGGTCGGATGGGATGAGCGTGGTGAATAAGTAATAAAAGCGTGGGAATTTGCCATTATGAGACATAAGATTAACTTTTGTTTAGATACTGTACTAAATTTTAAAATGGTGTACTTCAATTTTAAAGGTCAAATATGGAGGATTTTGTTTAAGCTTATTCCTGAACTCTTAGCATTTGTAAACCCCATATCAGTTGTACATATACAATTCTTTTCCCTAATTCGCAACTCATAAAGTCTAAAATATCTTAACCTCACGACAACTGAAGCAGGCCTCTGACTAATACGTATGCGGAAGTGACGCATCTGTGGAACTAAGAACCCGCCGAAGTATATATAATTGTATTATAAATTCGCAAAAGATTATGACATAAAAAGTGATTTTAGGGAAATTCAGGAAGCTGAAATGACTAACGCTACCGCATATAGCCCAGTTCCACGCTGAATAGCCACTGATAGCAAGAGACAGACGAAAATGAAAATAAACAAATTTACTGATGCCCAAAAATGTGAAGTACTGTGCTGTACATAAGTTGGTACAATATCGGCGTTTATATTGTATTTTCTAACCTTCTTTTCATTAGTCACACAACGAAATTAAGTACAATTAAGTACTCATTCTTCTTTAATCTGCAGAGACATTGCGACTAGACAACATTTTTCCCGCAATCAGTGCCGTTGAATATTCGAAGCGTGACACTGATCGGAAAAGATTTCCTTAACAACAGCTTTCCGATATATAAATCAAGAAGTATTCGATTCGACTCCTAACCTGCAAGTATTGCACCTAGATGAAGAGTTCTCGTTGACATTTTCTGCTACGGAGAGTGCTATCAGAGCCAAAGTCAATAGATTGAACTCTCTTTCGCTCAAAGGCCTTCAAAGATATAATTCTTCAAGTGTATTGGATAAGGAATTTGCTAGTGCATTGGCTGGGAAAAATGTAACCTATCTTGACATTAGCTCAGCGAACGTGGTGGGAATAGATTACATTGTGTTGGACAACGCATTTTCTAATCTGCGTTATCTGAATCTATCATATACAGTTATAGCTATAATGGAAAACTCTACCATTGACTTACAAAGAGTCGCACCCCATCTTGAAGTGCTTAATGTGAGCGGTTGTCCCCATTTCATGGGAGTTTTAAATGAAAGGAGTTGGACCTTTTATTATAGTAGTTATCTGTGTAGTGTATTCCATCAAGTAAATTATTACGTCTCAAGAAATATGCTTCATCCAGACCCAGTACATAACGTTGTCCTCGATTATTCTGGATGTAATACATCGAAAGTATTGATGTGGGATCTCAGTAACGTTACGATAAGACTTCTGAATATGACCAAGGATACAACGTATATAATTCACTCGATGCGTAAAGTCGATCTGTCTAAAAATGTGTTAGAGTACTTATCGCCTTCTTTCCTGATTGTGTTTCCGTCCCTTATCATTTTTAATCTGGCAGACAACCATTTGCACAAGATGCAGTCAACAGAAGATTTCAGGAATGTATTTTATCGAAACAAATAATTAAAGATCCTTTCATTCCGTAGTAACCAATTAAAATGTATTCCTTTTAACATCTTCTACCCAATAGCAGACCTAAGAGTACTGGATTTGGGGGATAATATGTTTACTACGTTCGATTTTGATTTAAGTGGAAATTTGAATATAGCGTTATTGAATCTAAGTTATAACCAGTCAGTAACCGTGTCTCTTAATACAGTCAAAACACTGGAATACATAGTTCGTCTCCAAATCAAAGAAAATAATAGCATTGAAGACTTTGACTATGAAATTTTGCTAATACAGTCGTTTGAAGAGAGTAACATAGCTAACAGGCACCGATGCAGGTACAACCTTGAAGGTAATATAAGCCTTCGAACCGCAGCTATTCCGTTTCTTTTAACGATTGATATTTCCAGTAATCCGCTTTGGTATGATTGTATAGATGATGATGACTCTCTGCGTTGGGTTGTATCTACCAATATTACAATCATTAGGGACTCAATATCAATGTGCGATTTAGGAACAGGTTTGATATTCATTATTGTAATCATATTAGCGTGTTGCACGTGCACCTACACATGTACGTGATGTGTCTGTGTATGTTGTAGGCGCAACACTAAAAAAAACATGAAGAGACTAAGAAACTACTTTCAAACCCATAACAGGGAATATAAGTATGTTGCCTTTGTTCCCTATTGCAGCCGTGATTCTGACATTGTCGAAGGAGCAATTTTACATGTTATGATTCATTTTTTAAAGGAAAAACTAGCAATGCAAGAAAATATAATCTGACAGGTAAAGACAACTTTATCCCCGGCTTGCGTATCATAAATGAGATCCATCGATGTCTCGATGAAAGTCTAGTGGTGGTTCCAGCCATAACACAATCCTTTCTCCAATCTCGCTGGAGCCTGGAAGAATTGGTGGTTGCTTCTGAAAAAGGTAAAAACATCCTGATCCTGCTTGAGGACCAAACAGATTTATCTGATGCCACAGATACCGTCAAAAATCTAATAGCACGTTATACCAGAGCGACATGGTCGAGAAAAAAAGGAAAGTCTGTAATCCGTCCTTCCTTGAATGTGATCTGTCAAAGTGTAATAAACCTTGCTGGTACGACTTTAATGAAAGAAAAGAAGCAGGAAGCTGAGAAACCTCGCAATCATTTGCCAACCATCGAAGAAACTGTTTTATAAGTTCCTATTTGAGAAAATGGAATTTAAAGGAACTTTGTCAAAATCATGTATATTTGAAAAGAAAACATGTATAAATGAAAACAATATCCAATATTTTGAGAGACAAAAACTGCAGTGCAAGTTCTTTTTGTTTAAAACAAAATTTATACCACTCCAAACCATTCTAGAGCTGTGAAGTAATCAAAGTGACCTGTGTTTTGTATTTAAGATGGTTGAGGTTTATATGAAATATTAGACAATGTATTTATAGCTATTTTTGCGGAATACACAAAATAATGACTGAACGGTAGTTTGTATCCTCACATACTGTGTTTATAGCAAAATACACATATAATGTGTACTATATATTGGCATCCGAGATCAGCAAAATAAATGATATTCACAAATATGACATTAATGCAGTCTTTTCGAGGCCTGCTGATAGGAAAGGAAAACATCTATAACCCAAAGTGTACATCATTCGCTCTTGGGTAGAGGTTTAATCCTGACAGTTGGATTTTATATCATATGCCCTAAACAAAACGAAGTATTGTTTCGCTTTGGGTTTTCTTTTTTCAAAGGCAGCTTCGTGTATAGGGATGAAACCAGTTTTTCATAGATCATTTGTTTGGTCAGAAAGTGTGATAAGCGGAGCATCTTTGACTTTAACGTCGTTCTTTATGATTTTCCTCTTAAAAAGTATTACATATAAGTTGGAATGTTTCACAAGAGGTGATATCAATTTGGAGAATAATTCATCGTGCATATACTTCTAATTCATTTGATCACGCACCTACGATTCATTTGATCGACTTCTTATTCCTTTGATCTCGCACTCTTAGTTACTGGACTTCCAGCGAATGTAAACAATGTGTACATACTAATCCACCGTATTACATTCGAGGGGTTTTAACGTGGAAGGCCCGAGATGTTGCGATCGGAGGTTCTTGTTTTCCTCCAGGTTCTATGAGCTCCTCTACCTCGAGCATCTCTTGGCTGTAGGGAATATGTTGTATTAATTTCTAATTTATTTTAATAAACAAAAGCACTTGTAAAATAGTTTTGTCATCGCGATGTGAAACCTAGTACGTTTGTAAAGGAAAAACCAGAATAAGTTTTACATTTTGCAATATACTAAGATATTCGGTACATAAAAAGTGCATAGTTGCAGAGTTTCAGAAATAGTATTTTAAAAAATGTAACTGTTTATGGAGTTATTGATATTTTAAATTGTAGCTACTGTACACAGGCCGATGCTGTGGCAATGAACCCTTTATTGCGCAATGATGCTTTTTAACGCCATGGACTTTACTGAGCAATGACGCCTTTCGACGCCTTTCGTGACAAACCCGATTATGATATCCAGTACTACAAAAATAAAGTTTTTACATCCATAGCTATCACTTATACGGCTAAGAAAACGAATTAGCAAAGTAAATATGAAGTGAATCATTAGTTTAATCGCAGGATTAAAGCAACTGTACAGTTCAATCTACACTCGTCCGTTAGATGACACAACGTGTCCGCCATTTGTAAGCATGTGCTCAGTATCCCGCGGTTGCGATGTGAAGTAATTTGAAAATTTGAATATTACAGTTGACAGATTTTTAATATTATATACGGGAATATGCCATTCGTTCAACCAGGTCAGTTAATTATTACCAAGGTTTCACCGAAATGGAGGAAAATTATAGCAAATCTCGAACTTAAGTTTTATCCGCCATTTCAATAAGTAGAAATTACCAAGAAACACCAGTTTGTCATAAATATAGATTTCCGATATTTTAAGAACATTTATTTGCTAATTCTAATACCAAGCAGTACGAAAAACATACAAATGTAATCCTTGAGTATTCGTCAATTATTTAGACAAGGAAAAACCATTTGGCACATGACACGGCAAATTCGGCTCAACTTCCGCTAATTGGTAATGCATGGTTACACCGTAAAAGTAAGGGTTTTTCCTGGGAGAAACGTGTTTCCATGCTTTTAAATCTTTATTTAATGTCACATATCATTTTAAATCATTATAATCTATCTTTTTTTAAATCTCAGAAGACAGTTGATGCACGATAGTCCAGAGTTCCTCAATCAATGAATCAAGCACTGCACAGTATGAAAACCAATAAAATCATTACATATAGATTACAAATCAATACTGCTAGAACTTATGTCTTAATTAGTAGTATTTTCAAATTACTACTGCCAAGAACACATTTCAAGATGGATTCTTCTTTGATAATGAGAAGGTTAGGAGCACGACAGGAAATTAGATTACGAAAATACGACAACCTTTATTATTGGTATAGAAAATTCACAAAAGGATGAAACTTACCTAACTCTGTAATATTTTATTAATAAGGGATATAGAGAAGAGATAAATTAATTTGATGTTAGTCTTTGCATAATTTATTCATATAATTTATTCATAAATAACAATGATCATACTGCATAAAGATAATACTATAATGAGGTGTATGACGTTTTATCATTTCAGATTCAGTTTTATGACATTGCTTAAAAGAAAATTTTTGTCGTTTTAGATTAACAAAATATATTATATAAAATATAAAATATATCATACAGAATATAATACATAACAGTAATTTTAACTAATCTAATGCGGAAAGGTTGAAAAAACGAAAGACACTACTAGTCATTTCTGCACGGGTCATCACAGAATTTGGTCAGTGAATCTAACTTTTTGGGAAAGGGGAAACAAATTAAAGTAATTTTTTGTCTCTTTGTCACAGGCACTAGAAGGCACATAATAACAAGGTAACCATGTAATTAGTTAGAGATAAATAAAACAAGTAAAAAAATAAGCTATCTACTCATTATTAGGACTCATTTTATAAAGTTATTGTTGGTGAGTATTTCAAGATATCAATATTATGTCTTATTGATCCAAACTTTATTTAACATATTTCCCAAGAACTTTTACCTATGTGAGCCTATCGGCTTTGAAATATAATTTGTCTTAATATTGCTTTTTAATTATTTTTTAAGGACATATCCAAATATGTGCTTTTTGTCATTTGTTTTTTCAATGATGGGATAAGTTAACAAAAATGATGATACAATTATAAATTAAATGCATTTCATAAGGCTATTATAATGATCAATTATTTTTCCACAAATGTTTGGATGTCATGATTTTAGAGACATACAATCCCTATACCATTGACTGTCTCCAATTAACATATTATTCTTCTTTATGTTTATATTGATTGAAAATGCTTCATGATTTGTATTCCACGTGACAGTAATGATGATATTCATCCTCATTTATTACTTTTTGTTCTCATATTAAAATGATGTTTAATGACTCCCAATAAGCAAAACATCTAATATGTCTGATTAACCATATGATAATTAGATGTCTTTTCTCCTTAATCCACAAAATGACACTGTGAAATGAAGGATAAATATACCTTCTTTGTTCTCATCAGTACTTCTGAGTATTGTGTGATTCAGACATTGACATTTATGAATATTTCATAGCTTATCAAGACATTTTCTAAAATTAAATCTTTATACAGCTGTTCTTCATATTTTTTAATAATATCTACAAAATTTGTAACCTTTGGCACTCAGTACTCCGAATAATAGAAACAAAAGGGTGATCCCGCCATCTTTATTCCTAATTCCCCATCCCTTCTGCCCTTTCTGGCCGCCCTCCTCCACTGTCCATCTTAATAAAATACTTACCTAAAACTGTGCTGTGTTCTATTAATTTAATATATTTTTATGTTTTATTTAATATAAAACACATGTATGAGCGTAAGTTTGTTCTTTATTTCAAAAAGATGACACCCTAAATTTTGTGACCAAAAGTATGTTCTTTATTTTAAAGGATGACACCCTAAATTTTGTGACCAAAAGTATGTTCTTTGGTTACAAAAATACTTGTACAGGTATGCTCTTTTTGTTCAAAAAAGTTCGCCTTTGCTCAAAAGCGTACCCCTATTGTACAAAAATGTCCCCTTCTTCCACCCCTCTCTGAAATTTTATTTTTATATAACTTGAGTGTGTTTGTGTGGTGTAGTAGTTGTAGTAGTAGTAGCGTTTCACGGCACCTCAGCACAATAGTGGCTAGATGTGTTCTTTGGAAGGGCACTTAGCTCCCATTTCATTGGCATGATATAGTTAATAATGTTTTAAAGTGCCGTTAACCCCCAACCTCCCCCCCCCCCCCCCACAATGATCTTAGGATTTAGGAGTTTGGTTCATCATCAGGGGTCATCATAGTATATTCCACTTGTCTGGATCAAAATAATGCAGTACCTAAGTACATGCATATGTATATATGTGAATAAATATGCATATGACTGATTATACAACTTTTCCCTTCATGCTTTCTTTCAGTTTCTTTTGAACTTGAACATAAGTATTGATATGAACACAACAGAAAGTTTTGTATTTTGGAGATATGTTATAAAATCAGCTTCAACCCCTTAATATTATCACTGTGTTTTTAAACTGTTACCATAATAAACATTCAATTTGCTAAAAATTTAAGCAAATTTAATGATAGACCAAAATACTTTTTATATTGTAAATGTTTAAGACCATTCGAGTATATTAAAGAAAAACATAAACACATAATATATAGCAAAAACTTTATTGACTTTATGTGTTCAATCTTGACATTTGACTGAAAATAAAACACATATTACGCCTATATTAGGTGGAACTTGGACTATCTAAGCCAAATAATTAGAAATCTACTTTTTTTCAATCATAAATTGAAAAAATTTAAATCATGATTGATTTGGCAAGATATCAGAAAGCTCAGTATAAAAGAAAATTTAAAAAATGTTATTTTGTCATGATTTTACAAATCCTAGGCAGGACTTGGTTACCATGGCAACCGACTATGTCATACCCTGCATGCTGAAATAAAGCATACCTAATACCAGTCCAGTGTTTACAACAAATTTCCCACTATAAAGAAAATTATGATTGTACAAGAAATAAACGCATCAGGGATGCCAAATTAGTAACTTAATGGATATATTATGTGCAAATTAGACAGCTCAATCTCCAAACTGATGTACAGTAAAGGGTTAAAAAAAAAAAACATTTTCAAGATAGTCTGAGAAAATATTATGTAGGCTCGCTTTTGTCTGTTGTGAAAATTATACTTTACATGTCCTTTGCAGTTGTAATTAGTGCAGAACATCTACCTATCCATATCATAAAATCGAATCAGTGTCTTGTTGCTTTGGTTGTTTTGCTTGTTTGTTTGTTTTTGGGCTGTGTTTTTATTTTGTGTGCTGAAGATTCTCAACATCTGAAGGATCTTTTTTTTGTCTCTCTAATGATGCTTTTTTGTTGCAGGTTTCCTCTTTTTGTTATCGAATGTATGTTTTCCATTAATCAAGGAAAATCAATTACTTTGACCTACTTCAAGATTACATAATGCATTTAACAACGGACGACAGCAAGTCTGATCTCTCCTTTATTTAAAGCGGAATAGAAACTATCTTTAGATTACCCTAAAAATAAAGGCTTCTTAGAGTCTTAAAGACAACCACTTTTGCCGACTAATTTCTAGTGGCAAACTGTGACCATTTCAAGAAAAGTTAACTTGTTGCCACAAGGAGAATTATTAAATATCTAGATTTCAAATTAAAAGACTCCTTCTGTGCACTCGGTGATGTAGAATAGGCCTGTTGAGCCCTTCTACATCTGATAAGAGCCAACCAATGGAGGCAACCTTTTTGACCTGGAATGTGTCCTGTGATGATGTTAACGCTGAGTATGTATTTGACATTTTAAAAGAGTTAGGTTTAGAGGAAAATTTTACTTTGCATTTTAAGGATTGTACCCTTTTCGCCTTTGTCTTTTTTATGCCTTTTTGGGATGCCTAAATTTACTTGGTACTACATATCCATGATTGTGCTGATGTGCTATTAAGACGACATACGAGAGGTATTTAAAAAGTTCTGAATATTAGTGGTTTTTCAGCAAAGTTGTTTATTAGTGAACAGTACGTCAGTGCATCCACTCAAAGTACTCCCCATGCACCTCTACACGCTTTCTCAGTCCGAATATCTAATTATTAAATGCCATTTTGTATTTTCTTTTTGGTATGTTGTTCATACGCTCGAAAACTGTACTTCCAACCGCATGACGGCTTTCAGATCGTCTGCCCGTCAACGAATTCTTGAAAAAGTCATTCAGCCAAAAATCAACTGGATCTCAATCAGGGTTGTAGGGAGGACGGGCCAAAGTTTGGATGCTATGCTCCTTCTTGTAGTCTGTCACGACGGCGGATTTATGCGCCGATGTGTTGTCATGGAGTAGATGGATACCTGAGGAACCGGTGCGCGGACGGGTGGTTCGGTAGTGTTCCACAACTTTTGTGACACTTTGGAAACATACAAACATCCAGTGACACTAACAGATTCATGCATAGGTACCTGCACAACCAAGCCTTTTGCATCGCTCACCAATCGCAGACAATAGTCTTCAAGAACGTGGGTCATCTTCCATGGATTCGCGGCCATCTTTAACACGATGAAACCACCTCAAAATTGTAGAAAATGACAGAGAATTACATCTGTAAACTTTATCCAAGTCGGCCTTGATATCAGTCCGAGAGTATTCTAAGAGCGTCCGGATTTTAGTGTATGCTTTTTGCTCAACGGCAGTATTGTTCTCCTCCTTGGACACATTTTGGTCACCGTGGTTTACTTATGTTACGTTACATGTATATATCTGCAGATGTGCTGCATTTGCAGCTGATGATCATTTTGACAGTACGTTATTTTGTCTGTTAATCGGCAATAAATTTATTGACAGGTTCAAAGAAACAAAACATTTCTTTGGACAATATATTCAGAACTTCTCAAATACTCCCGGTACATATAACTAAACGACCTATTTGTGTATGATTTTCGTGATATAATAGTATACAATATTTTTTCAAGTTAATAAACTCTCTCTCTGTCTGTATGTGTACCATGTGTTAGAAATCTGATTTTTACCTGGTCCGTCAAATAATACATTGGATAATGAGAATACACATGTACACCCCAAAGAATCAAAGTTAAAATTGTGTTTCCAAAACGTCTGTTGAACTTGGCGGTGTAAACTGAACTTTATGTATATACAACTCCGATTAGGGGTGCGTTGTAAATCAAAAGCCAATCTTATGTCGTAATACTAGGCTATGAACAACTTGTAAAAGTGTAGTACTCGCTAGCAAATGGAATTAACGGTTCACGGTACATTTAGGGAGAAATTCATAAGTACGACTCTTGTTTCAGTCGTCCGAAACACAGCTAAGGTAGTTTATTAAAAGAGTGAAATCCATGCAGCTCTCTTGTCTGCAATTCACTTTTAAATAGTATCAAAAAGGCGCCAACAGTACTTAATTTACATATTTAAAAAGGTTTATAAACATAAATAATTACAAAATTTACAATACGAGTAGTTTAAGTACACCCAAAATATTCCTATTTTAGGAAACATTATATGATTACGCTAGATTTGTCAAAAGGCTACCGCATTTGGAGCCTACATAACTCTTCTATTACCTTGAGTTCTTAAGAGATTTCTCTATAACTCGGTCAAGGTACGAAATAGCCAAACTGCTATATTTATTTTATTGTATAGGCATGATTCGACTCAGAGAAAAAAAGTATTCAGTGTATAAAATCTGCACAAATGGGCACAACTGACAATAAAACAAAGAAATATGTTTAAAATATAAGCAGGATTATTTTGAATAAAATTCTAGATTAGTTGTGTTTTGAAGCAATCCCTACCCTACTATTTGGTTTTCTTTAATTAATCCAGTCATCATTATCAATATAGTGTATATCCCTTGTAGATTTAAAGTTGTGCGTTCTATGATGCATCGAGTACTTGCACAGCATTTTGATGTTGATGAACCCATGACTTTTGTGACCCGGTATTTAATTGATCAAGCGGTCATCGTTTATGATCTTGCTTTACAGAATACAAATTAGGACCCAAGTGGGAAGTTGTCATTTTTGAGAGACATCGTTATTTTGTCAATTGACAGAGTTGACTGAATCACAAATTGAGTGAGTGCATGCGTAGCCAGGTACGTGTATTTTTCATAGGGACTGCTGGTTTAAATTTATGCTGGTTTTAAATTATATTCATATTCGGTCTATTATACAATAATATGGAGCCGCAGTACTTCAGGTTAAAGGTCGTCGGACTTTTAATCCAAAGGGTCGATACCGTCCCCCCCCCCCCCCGCCCAGGCCAGCCCGTGTCTGCTGCCTCTGTGTGTCCTTGAGAATGCCACTAAGCTCCCATTTCCTCGGTATAATAGAACCAGTAGTGTGTTAAAAGTATCGTTAAAACCAGCAAAAAGAAAACAATTAGACAATAATGTTGAAATTTATGGTTCTAGCGTGGACCACACTGATTGGCAAATCGCCTTTTTAATATATATATATATATATATATATATATATATATATATATATATATATATATATATATATATATATATATATATATATATATATATTAAATATTACGTTGGGATTAGCGGCACTTTTAGCATATTGTTGGATATATAATTCCGAGGAAATTAAACCTAAATGCCTTTACCATTTCCTCAGCATTATATAGCCCAGTAATGTGTTAAAAGTGTCGCTAAAACCAACTATATATATATATATATATATATATATATATATATATATATATATATATATATATTTGCAACGTCTTGAAAGGAGATTGCAACTTGTTTACATTACAATCTTTGTCCTTTCTTGTGGTATTAAATAAAATTGTATATTATACTTTCTTTCCGTTTGACGTCATACAACGGAGAGGTAAGAGTGAGATTTATGCTTCCCAGTAAACAATGGAAAAGCTTATTGATATTGTTACGACTCTAGGTCTCAAAAAATAAGTAACATAAAGAAAGTGAAACCAACAATGTAAGGAATATCAACAAGAAATTTATTTCCCTACAATACAAAGTGAAATTCAAGAGATACTTACAATATTGTGAATTAAATTGCAAATAATCCTAAATGTCCTAATCACAAGTCCAAAAATCTAGAATGTTCCGAATGAGTTCCAATAGTCTTGAATGTCCTGATATAACACAATGATACAATCCAAAATGTCTTTTAATGAGTTCACAAAAGTCCAAAGTAATGTATTAATTCAAAAGTCAATGAGGACTTTTGTAATTCCAATGTATATATTAAATTAATAATTCCTCTAGAATTATATCTGATTTCAACAGCACAATGTATATCTGATCACAAATGGACTCCCACAGACTGATCTAAAACAGGAATCAATTATTGGTTTATCAAATCCCGATTTATACACATTTTCACTTGACCTATATCAACATGATGTGAATCAATACAATGGGACAAAACTGTCAACGAGACTGGCCTTGAACTCAAATGCCACTCAACATTCTGTTTACTAGTGACCCGAATCTAAATAACTATTTACCTTCATGGACAAGGTTTAAACACACATTATAGATTAAATATAAATAACAATACCCTATCAGTAAAGGCAATTGAGACCAAGTGTGCAACGTTTACAGAAGTTTCTAAACGTGTACGCTATACAATAACCAAAACGATGTCATTTTAAAGAACCGATTCGAAGCTCAACCTTTCCTCCTATCTGCACGTTATGCTTAAAGCTGACAGTTATTTATATGGAAGCCATTAACTGATCTGTATAATGCTGAAAGTAAGTATCTATCCAGTTTTCCACGTTCGCAATTAACTCAGCATACACATGAAATTGCAAGTGAAAGATAGAAAGTGCTATTCGACTGTACTAAAAACTGCCGATACATTCTTGTGGCATAAAAGACTATGCAAATTAATCCAGAACATAGATGCATACACCTTTGAAGGATTGATTGACAAATTAATATATTCCTTTCCCATCATTCAGAGGGTAGATATATTGTAAGTTTGCATGAAAGGAGACGAGGACATATTTGGAGGTATTAAATGTACAAAATGTTTACAAAATATATGCATTCAATGAGCACCTCTCAGATAATAATCAATCAATTCAGCAACTTTATGTGTGTAGGTGTGAATGAATGTGTTAATAAGACCATTCCTATAAGAATTTACTATTGACTTTTTATAAACTGAACCACAAAGTCTTTATTCAGACATAACTACCCTCATATTAAAATCATCAAAAAGATGATCTCTGAATATTGTGTTATATTAATTTATAACAAAGTTTTATCAGAAATCTCTTGTAGGTATCGTCAGTCAACTCTTACAATCTTACGATTTCTCCTTATAGTACAAGTTAATTTTTCAAACCGAAAACAAACAAAAAAGTATGAAATAACAGAAACTATCAGGGTTAAAAAAAATACATATCTGTGCTGAAATTAGTAACAAAGCTAGATTGGATTGAATTAAATTTGCAAAGAGGTGATAGAAAATACTTTGCGAGTTGAATACAAAAGCAGCTAAGTCGGTAGCTAGAGATAATAATTATGTATTTACAATGTTTGGACGAGATAAAAGTGTGATATCCTCCAAAGTTTCAGAAAAATGTAGATTTACAGAGTATCATGGATAGGTGTGCTGTTACTGCCGCGGATAAGATACCTAAAAACTAGCATACGATGATGTTATTGCTGACAGACCGACGGGAAACTCCAAAGTACCTAGAAGTCAATTGGCTAAATTGAGTGTTTCAAAAGATATATAGCAAAAGGCAGGCGAATGGCGGCAAGTTTAGTCAGTTTGTGAAAAATATTCCAGCCTACAAGAACAATCTCAAAGCTAAAAAAAAAAAAACACTACCAGTGGGACAAAGGCCAAGCGAAAAACCCAGCACACTGTCCGAAAGACCAAGTGAACATGATTTTTTGAAGAATATTTTCAAGCTGAATCACCGCCCTAAGAGAAAAGCAAGACCCGCACATGCAAAGTTCTGTCTGCGAGTGCGGGCACAAAGAACAAACGCCAGAGTAAGCGCAGTGGCAAAAGCACTTGCTGCTCGATAGCAACCGGAAGACATGCAGTTAACAATGTTAGCACGATCCTCTACTACAATGGCCCGGACGAGCTGGCCAAAATCCTCGAAATGCTGGTATGGTCTTTTCGGGCCGGCTACACGTCCCTCGAGATAGCCATCTGCCAACGCCTGCTAAAGGATGATATCATCGACAATGCAGTATTTAGAGGGCAAATTAAAGAGCTTCATGACTAGGTTTATGATTCATACTAGTGTACTCTTGGAAAATCAATGGACACAAGCGCCACAATCGTAAAAATATTAAAGCAGAAAGGCCAGGACGTAACAACCCGCCTTCGAACCATTCAAGAGCATACTGCTCCTCAGACCACACAGATGGTGTAAGCGAGCTAAAAAAAAAAAGCCGGCGTTTAGAGTCATCTTTCCGATGCCAATTGAGGCTCCGAAGGGTCGCGACCTCGAGATTGAGCTGGCGTCTCTTCAGAGTATACTATAGCTGACCCAACATCCGCTTCCGGCCATTTGGCGGCCTGTCGGCCAACAATACCTTTGTGTTGTCCTCTGACAATGGCGCTACCTGGAAGATAGTAAACCTACCAACGGGTGCGTATGAAATAGATACCAGTAACTAAGAAATCCAGTGGCAGATTACATTCCTGAAGGGCAACAGCACAAAAATTAGCATTCTTGCCATGAGCAAACAATTTACGTAGCCATAGAGGTCAGTTCCGCCACCTACCGCGTCAATATTGCAAACGTAAGCTTGAACCACCTGTTGGGATGACCCGGCACATTGCAGATCGCAACCACGATTCCTATATATCGTGCATTCGATGTCTTGGGCTGCTTCTACGTCGACTCAAGCAACAGTGATAAGGCTAGTCCTGGCTACGTGCTCTATAGTTTTACTCTGGACCTGAGTCCTCGCCAGCTCCTGGTATTTGCACCACAACTGCCTGTCTACTTGCTTTGCAAAAGACCCGGATCAATAAACTGCGTTTTACTCTAACCGATCAGGATAGTAACCTGCTCGAGACGCTTACCGTTGGCCTCTATATCCGAGACCGTCCTGCTCTTTAAGTATATTAGGGGCTCAAAACCTGCACTTATCATTCAGCATGCACTCGTCATCCGCAGCGGGAACCGCAGATAGCAATGACAACCCCCAACTCATTGTACAAGTACGAGTCGTCGGCGCCAAGTCTCGCGTGCCGTCGATGCTATCAAGACGGCCGTCATAGGCCAGGAGGCAAAAAGGCTGTGGAAGCGTTACGTGATCGTCTCAGCAAGCACGTTGGTACTGCCCGTGGCCAAGACTATGCCGCCCGAAACACGCGCTGATATAAACGGAGTAGCTCGCCAAAAAGTGGCCGGTTCGACCGACCAAAACTATGTCGTTCGAAACGCACGATGCTATCACCGCAAACTTGGTCACGGACCTTTCACCATATTAGAAGATGGTCGCACGACTTCAAAGGCAACCTATGCAAGAGCCCACTCTCGATATAAGGGCCTCTATTCTCCGTGACCGCAGCATCCTCGACCTGCAGTACTACTCGTTCCAACCAAAAGAATCGTGCGGAACTACAAGTGCAGGACGCCTAGCGCTGCTTTCTACCTTACGAAGTATTTATCGAAGTTGTCGACAAACTTACAAAGGTAAACGGGACAGATTACGCCGCAGCGGACATTGTGGCATTTTTTGACAACGGTGTAATGGCGCTGTTCGACAATGCTAGCTATCTCATCGATAACAAATAAGCTGAGTCCTGCCTGGATAACGTCGATGTCACCACAACCATTCTAGGCCTTGCTCGCTATAGCGAAGACTACGCTTGCAACGCTGGCCTATCGATGATGTTCACGAAGGACGCAAGAGACCACGCCAACATTACCCAGTTTGCTACGGCAAAGGTGTCCAACGCCGCGGGAGATGACCACATTAATGCAGTAACCGGCAACAAGTTCAACTTCAACCTAGGTTTTGCGTTGCGGAAGGCACAGGTCGCCGCGCATGGTAACTTTTCCTGTGCTGTACCGCTGACCCACATCATCGGTTTCTCTCGAGATGTACGTAATGTTATCTTCGGTGCCAAGCACACCATCGCACTGGCCTGTGAAAACACCGACGATGGCGCCATCTTCCACACCAATGGCGCGGCTGAAGGCAAGGTCACGCTATGAAAGCTCGCCTTTTGTATACTGGCTGTAATGACTTCGCTGGTGGCGAAGACCAATCTGCTTAACTCTATCGAAGGGGTGGGGGGCCAGAACACCTTACCCTTTCAGACCATGACCACAGACGCCCAGTAAAGCGCATTCAACGGCCAGTTTTCTTGGCAAATCAGCGCAAAGTAGAGTTTCACCGCACCCCAATACATATTCCTTGCCCTCCAGGACCTGACACGGCTAAATGACCAAGAGCGCAACCCAACGGTATTTGATAAGCTCGTTGTCACTGAGGTAAACTTGCACCCCAACGGCCACCAGAAGCTGGCTGAGGAAAGCCTTTTAGACCACACCAACAACAACGTGCCCAGCGCTTACCACCAAATCCTCGGCTACATGGGACGTGACCAAAGCCAACAGGACTTTATTGGTCTCTACCCAATCTACTATTTCAACCTAAAACACCTCGACGTGGTCAAGCAGTCTGTTGTGGACATGTACTTTAAAGCCCGCGTCGCAAAGGGCGCAGTTGCTAGAGGGCGCCGGCGGGCGAATGAAGATCATCGACGCCCCCATATAAAACACCATTTATTTAACACAACCAAATAGTACATACGCTCGCAGTGCTCTGTACCAGTAGAGCCGAACGACAACACAGTGCCTTACGAAAAACAACTAGTGCCTCTCTCCAAAGGCCAGTTCGAAAAGGTTGCAGACTCCTTAAAGACAGGTCACGGAGTCTTCCTGCTGCTATGCTCTGGCAACCCTGATGGGCGTATCTTAATCATGCTAACGCCCTCCCAGATTAAGCACCTTAAAGCCGCCCACAAGACAAAGCGTAGCATCGACCTTGAACTTTTGGTCTCGGCCCTAAAAACCATGCACAAAGACGGCGGCATCCTGGCGGTTTTCGGCCTTGCTATTCCAGCTCTGGTAGCCGCCGGCAATGCAGCAGTGCACCGGGCGCGGTTGGCACAGCTGGTGGTCTTGCTCTCAATGAAGTCGTTGCCTCCACCACCAAGCGCGGCAGAAGTCTAAAAAAATGGCGAGGCCTGTGTATGCCAGGGCGGTGATAAAGGATCTCTCCAACTTTGAAACGCTGCGTATGGTCACGCCCTTGACGCTTTACTCCCTTGGTTACATGTGCGATGAGTTGGCACACCTACCAGGGCGCAGCGGGCATGAAACTGGTATCGTCAACCTTGACTCTTCACAGAACCGCAGAACGCACTTTGAAGAATTCGGGGCAACAACATCCCACCTTCTCTGCTTTGACTCGTACGGCCTTGCGCCGCCTTCTGAACTAATTGTGTATCTTTACAGAGCAAGGAGAAAATACCCCCAGTCACAGCCGCTAATCTACTCCACGCTCCCGATTTAAGAAAAAGACCTATCGGCCGGTTTGCAACCACCTGTCCATTGTGGTGTTAAAGGAGCTTCAGCGCAACACAACCGCGAACACAGTGTTGGATGCGGCGTTATCTATCGACCGACGTTAATTGAAGATAAAACCCTCTTTTTTGGTATAGTGCAAACACGAACAATACCTGTGGACATATTCGGAGGCTCTAGTATTTTGAGCACAAATATCTCCCGTGCTACTGCCATTTCGGCGGAAACAATAAAGGCGCTTGACCTCACCAACCTGCGTGACCAGGGCCAAGCTTGCGGCTTATAGCAACAGCGATCAAGTTGTTGAGATTGTCCGGGGGTTCTGCTCGTAACGTAACTGATCCCACCCAGCCACGAAATACCGCCTCGAAAAGATATGTCAACAACCACGACGCACTGAGGGTTCTCAAGACCGGCGACCCCATGGCAGGCATCCTGAACATAAGCTTTAGCAAGATTGTGTCTCTTGCAGACCACACTGAGTCCCAAGTGGCGGCAACGAATGCATATGTAAATAGCCGTATGGTTAAAACAACGTTGGTTTGTCACAACACTACCCTCAAATAATAGCGATATTAGCGATAATTATAGTAAGTTCGGAGTACGACGCCAAGTACCCAGAATTTCATGTCTTTCATCCAGAATTTAATGAAATTATATGAAAAGAATAATGCTTGGATACATTGGTCTACAATTTTTTCGAAGTCGTCTGCTTCAGAGATAAAATGTACTATTTATTAGGGATTTTGATGTGCTGAATTCAAATATGACAATTAAAACAACTGATTGGCTACTGTTTCCAAGATATTTTAGTTTTTACAGTTTACGTCTATGTATATTCTGTACATAGTAGACTTTTAATCATAAATTGTAAACCTAGGTCTTTTCATGTGTTAATGGTTGCTTTACATGATAATATTTCACCTGTCCTGTTTATGTAACACTTTAAAAAAACAGCACAAGGGTTATATAAATAAAAAATGTATTGAAACAACAGGCAAGAAACTATTATGTATATATAAGTACATAGTTTAGTCCTTATTCAGTGTCTACTCGGCGCTTCTTGGCTTGTATCTTGTATTCATTAAATGGAGCATCTCTTGTCACTGTCCAGCAATAGTCTGCAAGCATTGATGGGCTCCATTTGCCCTGATAGTGTTTCTCCATTGTTGCAATGTCCTGGTGAAATCGCTCGCCGTGCTCGTCGCTCACTGCTCCGCAGTTCGGTGGAAAAAAATCTAGATGAGAGTGCAAAAAATATATCTTTAGTGACATGTTGCAACCAAGGCTTTTGTATGCCTTGAGGAGGTTTTCCACCAACTCCCTGTAGTTGTCTGCCTTGTTTCCGAGAAAATTTGTTGCCACTAACTGGAAGGCTTTCCATGCCGTCTTTTCCTTGCCACGCAGTGCACGGTGAAATGCATCATCTCGAAGAAGTTCACGAATCTGAGGACCAACAAAGACACCTTCCTTTATCTTAGCTTCACTTAACCTTGGAAATTTTCCACGGAGGTACTTGAAAGCTGCTTGTGTTTTGTCCATGGCCTTGACAAAGTTCTTCATCAGGGTGGTAACAAAATGTTCATTGATTCAACAAGTGATGGATGCTGAACACTTTTCATCCCAGGCTCCAATGACTGTCGGAGTGGCCAATCTCTCTTGGTGTAGTGGGAATCTCTCACACGACTATCCGATTCGCAGAGAAAACAGCAGTACTTTGTGTATCCAGTCTGCAGACCAAGCAAGAGAGCAAGAACCTTGAAATCGCCACAAAGCTGCCAATGATGTTGGTCATAGTTTATGCACCTCAAAAGTTGTTTCATGTTTTCATAGGTTTCCTTCATATGGACTGCATGACCAACTGGAATTGATGGCAAAACACTGCCATTATGCAGAAAAACAGCTTTAAGACTCGTCTTCGATGAATCAATGAACAGTCTCCACTCATCTGGATCATGAACGATGTTGAGGGCTGCCATCACACCATCGATGTTGTTGCAGGCTACAAGATCACCTTCCATGAAGAAGAATGGGACAAGATCCTTTTGACGATCACGGAACATGGAACCCCTAACATCACCTGCCAGGAGATTCCACTGCTGTAGTCTGGAGCCCAACAGCTCTGCTTTACTCTTGGGTAGTTCCAAATCCCTGACATGGTCATTCAGTTCACCTTGTGTTATGAGGTGTGGTTCAGAGGAGGAGGATGGGAGAAAATATGGGTCATGTGACATTGATGGTTCAGGACTAGAAGTTTCATCCTCTTCCCCTTCCTCGTCTGACTCAAGTGAGAATGATTCTGGTGCATCAGGAACCGGCAGTCCTTCTCCCTGGGGTACTGGGCGTATAACTGACGGAATGTTTGGATAATGCACAGTCCACTTTTCTTCTTTGACACACCTTTTCATAACTGGAGGCACCAGGCAGAAGTAACAATTGCTGATATGATCTGTTGGCTCTCTCCAAATCATTGGCACTGAAAAAGGCATAGATTTCCTTTTCCTCTTCAACCACTGGCGAAGATTTTTTGCACCAGTGTTGCAGCATATGTGTGGGGCCCACATCTTGTCCTGATCTCCAGTTTTGCAGCCAAAATAAAGGTGATAGGCTTTCTTAACCATAGTGGTTATACTGCGCTTTTGTGATGCAAAAGTCACTTCACCACAAACATAGCAAAAGTTATCTGCTTTGTTCACACAAGTACGAGGCATCTCTGCTCACTTTGGCTAAACAGAAATGTGTCCCTTTGCAAAATCAAACTCTGACAAATAAGAGAGCACGACACTATATGATTTGTAGAGCTGAGATAGGGCAATTTCTTCAGCAGAGTGATGTAAGCTTAGTTATGCTTGCATCATCCATGAATTATAGGAATAACATGATGCAATTCATATCATGTATGACGCAATACCAGCGTCAGATTGCATCATTCGTTGTTTTGCCTAAAAAGCAAGTGCTGTCCAAACCCAGTCATAGATTTATTCATAGATCCTTTCAAAGATGTATTTTAGTCATTTCTGGTTTATATTGAGATCCCTTCCCTTTATAACTCACTTATCCTCCGCCATTCCCAAGTCAAGGGTCGTATATACTGACCCAGTATAATATGTTTAAAACTAGAGCCAATCAACAATTTTAAGCATCATTTTCGTTCTCAGTGACCCAGAATTAGCAAAGTTTGACAACATTTATTGCGGAAGCATTTTGGCTGTAGACCAGTGATACAAGGGATTTTTCACAAACAAAAAAGGTGAAGATATGGAAATTTGACGTGACTGGACGGTTCACCAGTCCACAACTCATCACACATGTTCGACTGGAATATAACCTGGTCGACGACGTACCGGGTGATCAACTGGACAACTCTGCATGAATTCAATGTTCGTATTAGCCAATTAATGACCCGTACTTGTATTATTGACTATTTGCCTACTGTGGCCTGCAGCATTTACTGCATATTTATTGTGAGCTCTGTAACGCCTAACCCCGGCCTTTCAACCTGGCAGCTCTATACATTAAACGATATTGTCAAATCATAAAGACTCATTTTCGATTTGGCCGCGCTTGTGCTGACAAAAAGCGCGCGTCTTAATTGGAGACAGACCCTTTTAGCTTAGCGTAAACACAAACCGTGCCTGTAGACATCTACGGACACTCTGCTATTTCAAGCGATTGCACCCCATATGGCGATCTAGATCTCTCCAAGAAAGCTACCAAGGCTGCCCTTACAGCTTTGAGCAACCGCGCCGCCAACTGACATAAAATGATCCTGTCATGTTCTTCGATGCCACGGGAGACTTTGGAATTTACCAAAGAGTATATTGACGTTGTTGATGCCCTGAGGGTCTCTAAGACAGGCGCTTCAATAAGCGGCGCGCTGGTGATGAACAACAACTTAATAAAACATGTGCATGATCCCGTCGACCCTCAGTATGCTGCTACTAAAAAATCTTCACTAACCCGTACCAGACCTGCCATACAATGCTGCCACCGTACCGTACGTACTAACATAATCTTTCGTTTGGGAGCCTGCCTTCTCCGCTTGGAAACATGGTTTTCCCGCCGTCGTGTATTTAACAGCCGACAATATCGCGTCGGTTAGCGGGAGTACAGCAATAAATGTGTCTGGTTACTATCGCTGGGATTCAATGCAAAACGTTCAGAACCTTGGTGGTTTTACCCTCAGCAACAACAACGACACTATCACCGTTTCGGGCGCCGGTTTTCACTTTATTAACCTCCATGGGAAACTTGGTAACGTAACGTGGGCAATTCTCTCAATCCGTGTAAACAGAGTCGTACGGGCACATAATGCCAGTAATAATCAGTCCGTTGTTCCGTCAAACCTCTCACACGAAAGCTTTGCGTCTATGTTTGCCGTTGGAGACACAATCCGGTGTGAGGGTCTGAACGTCAACGCACAAGCTTCTGGATTCTCAGCCACTATAACCATCTTCGGCTTTAGCAATTAGATCTCGCGCTATACTTAGCTTAAAGACGACAAACACAAAGAGATGAGGGGGGGGGGAGGGATTAGGAACACGATCCATTGTTGCCGCCTGCCAATGCTGAAAGCGATGAAAAATACGTATTGTATTGGTGCATCTCGCACAAATAATGCATGACCTTGTCAAAAAATACAAACACTGGTGCGAGAGTACCTGCATCAACTTGGGCTTGACACGTACCGGTTCAGATTGTGGTCGAGCGAGGATGCAAAGCAGTTGTACATCTAAGCCAACCCGCTAACCGCTAGGTTTAATTGCGCTTTCGCTGTCGGAACAACGGCCAAAAGTACTGCCCTCGGGGAGTTTCGGGCATGATTACTACTATAATGCCGATGTGGTATTTGGCGAAACGTCCTCAGCGACAACCGTTCCTTCAGAGTATGTAGGTCCCTCTATTACTCGTCTCATCGGCAGAAACAAAAATAGAGTTATGTTCGAAAAAGACGCGCTTTATCGCATCACAGCAATCAGCCACAAAAATAGTTACAAAAAAAAAAAAAAACCACCACTGACCCTGCGAACAGAGGGCATAGGAATTGTGACTCTTTGTGAGCGTGTTAGTGGGCGTGTTGAAGACCGTGTTATTTACAGATCTAGTGATATCAAGCAAACTGGTGCCTTCTTTGACATCGAAGCCGTTTTACCAGTAGGCCCAGGCGATAGGTTAGAGATACGTGTCTGCAGGAGAGCTACCCCCCCCTCCCCCTTTCAATCCTATATATCAATTAAACTTTCATATCACGCTGCTTATAGAGGAATCATAATGTCGCTATACTAAAAACTACGAGACTCACAAGATTTTCGCCTGAAAAAGATATGTGAGGCTGAAACCTCCTTACGGGTAGAGGCTGAACAGCGGCGCAATCTGTACAAAAAGTACAAGCGTATAGTAAACGTGGTAGATGGTGTTGCCACTACGCTGACGGCTGTGTCTCTGAGTACTGGTGTGACGAGGATTGACATATTGTCAGCAATCATTGCTGCCCCCATTGCGATTGTCCTTGAGATCGCAGCTTTAAGCTGTGGTCTGATATCTGCAGCTGGGAATTTTATCAACCGTGAACTATCCATGAAAGTTGAAAAAGCACGATGAAATCTGCGTCTTGGCCGAAACAAAGTTCAACACAATCTCATACCACATATCTAAGACGCTGCGCGACAACGCCATCTCCGAGGAAGAGTTCAAGCTTATCCTCGATGAAGTCGACAAATACACAAAAATGAAAAATTAAACACCGGCTTCCTCGCACAAGGCATACACTTCGGTTGTAATAACGAAGTGGCAAAAAACGAGCTAATAGTTCGCGGAAGAGCCAAATCCTGGAAGGAGATGATACAAAATCTCGCTGGGAATTCATAAGATGTGTGTTCTCTGTCGGAACGACGACACAACAGAACCGTCGGAACGATTGCTTTCTGACTCGACTCATATTCTAAGACCACGCCGCCAGGCTGGATCAGCCTAACAAGCTATATTTTTTTATCTAGCTTTCATTTAAACATTAATTTTTGAAAAAGAAAAAACGCAATGGATCTACAGCGAGGACGGCAGTGGATAGAAAATTACGACGAGCATGATCAAAAACTATATGCAGAACTGAGGCGGCAAGGGTTCACAGTTGAAACAGAAAGAAACAAAGATCTATTCGTTTATAAAAATGAATATGAGCGTAATCAAGGCAATAAAGTACTAAATGGCAGCAAAAACGTATGTTTAAGTTTGCAAACAGATGCCATGCAGACGTTAGTGCGCTTCCTTTCTTTATAAAAATCAGACTTGATGACCTTTATATTCAGAGCCTTGTTACTGTTTCTGATGCACTACTTAACAGCACCATCTGCAAAAGAAAGTTCGTATTTGCCATAAATTAATACAAAAAGATTATCAAGGGGCTATATTCTGAGAAATTTATGACGGCACCAACTAATGTAAATAAGCACCCAGTCTGAGCCGGCCTCATGGTGCTGTGGAGGCTGGGGGTGAGGGGCTCAGCCGGCCGGCCAATTAGGCTTTTTCAACCGACTAACATTCGTACTAACGGGGGCGCAACAGGCTGACAGTCGTTGTTTCGACAAATGGGCTCTCCAAAAGGCTGACAGTCGTTCTGAAGGGCTCCCAAACAGACTCTCTGCCCAGGCTAACCGGGATGGGAGCAAATCACCACCCCGTACACACGCAGGATCCCAGCGATCCAACGTAGCATGCCAATTTGTGTACAGTGGAAGCAAGACACTCCTTTTACATCTACTAATAATCAGCATATATATATTTATTCTCATCGTGCTGGATCGGTCAAGCGATTGGTCAGGAGCCAAATCATTTTCGGTATCCAAGAGTAATCGAATCCGCATCGTTTTACATCGGTGTGGAATGAAGTAGATCAGCGACCTTGACTGGCGAAGATGTGACTATGTTGGTAACCTATACGGTTTGTACTGTACCACATCAAATTTCAAATCTCTATAACTACAACATTTTTCACCCAAATTTCGTGAAAATTTCACTACGTACTTAAAATGCCTCCCTCGTTCGCTCTGATTTGTTGTTGTTGTTTTTATTTTTTGTTCTTCAAAAATACGTGGATTTCACAAAAATAGTTTTGCCAATTACTGGGAGGGGGGGGGCGCCGTATCCGTTTTCCCGAGAGGTCAATAAGAAATAGTCCTCGATTTATATCCAAAACTGGATTGAATCAACCATATGGGGGAGGCATAGCGAAATTCTACTCAGGTTGTGTGAATCTGTGGGCAAGAACGAGGCTTGATATACTGTTCTTTAACGTTTTTTAGACGGTGTTTATGTTTACGAATACATTTTAAGATCAATCTATCAGAAACAAATAGGGATCAAAAGTAACTTGTATGAATCAAAACTGACAAACACTGACATTTTCCTTTGGTATTTTATAAGTCTCAATACTACTAGCAAATATGTGTTGGCAGCACAAAGATTTTACAAATGAACACTCCCTTTAGTTCTGTCGCACAAGATTTGTGCATCCGAGTTTCTAGTAATAACACTGTGGTACAGTCTGAACCTCTCTTTCATTGATTTTTTTCTCCCCCACTCTTTCGTACAGCACTGGCAAGTATGGTGTTGAGCCCTATATGCATTCAGCTTGAATTTATGCAGACTTGTGCGGAAATAAATTTCTGAAGTTCCATTTCTTTTTGTGGGGAGAAAATATATTGCAGGAGATTTACTCGAGATGTCCTCTTTTTTCAAAGTTCAAATATAGTAACCCTAAATTGTCCACATAACTTATCAGGGAAGTCAACGGCAGGTGCCAGATCACCTGTTTTTGCAAGAGTTACACCCCTTGATCCGAGTAACTTTATTTTTACCGCAGCCAACTTCATAAGGCAAAGATTTTCCGTGTAGGACTAGCAAATAAATGAACAAGATTTATCTAACGAACAGCCGGAGCCGAGATGATAACATACAATTCCAATTAAAGTAAAGTTTTTCTTTTAAAATCTGTACCATTTATAAATGATCAATTACATTTGATAGTAAAAAAAAATGAAAATCGGATGAAAGATAGTAAGTGATAACAAGATGAGTTTGTACAAAATGGAAACTAGAGTTAGACAAGTTTAGTGCCGCTGGTTTGATCGTGTAACCTTTCACATATATATTGGCGGATTTCCCATCAGGCAGGCAAGGCAGCTGCCTAGGGTAGCAAAATTCAGGGGCCGCAGACTTCAAAGTATGAAAATCTGGCTTTGTTTAAAAAAATATATTTATTTTGTAGAAAAAAATATAAGAAAAAAAAAAAAGAAAAAAAGCTCAAGTTAAAACTTGCCATTATTTAAAGGCGTAAAGGTCTTTAAAGGCCCTGGTTCTAAAGCTTTGGAATTTTTTTTTTTTTTTTTTTTTTTGGGGGGGGCGGCAACACTGACAGTGCCTATGGGCGGCAACACTGACAGTGCCTAGTAGAAGAAACAATGACATTGCCTTTGGGCGGCTAAATCATAAATCCGTCACTGCAAATATTGCCCGGCTTAAGATTGGCCAGTGGTCTTGTAGAATTTATTATACTTTAA
The DNA here is from genome assembly GCA_029931535.1 of Margaritifera margaritifera. Taxonomy (NCBI): domain Eukaryota; kingdom Metazoa; phylum Mollusca; class Bivalvia; order Unionida; family Margaritiferidae; genus Margaritifera; species Margaritifera margaritifera. Next base: position 3,426,031 of record JAQPZY010001606.1, read on the forward strand.
ACATGTAAAACCTATGACACTGGGATTGACATCAACTACAGAACTGATGGCAAGCTCAGTGGCGTACTAAGGGTAAATGGCGCCCGGGGCGACGATGATGGCCCAAAAGGCCAGAATACGAGGCCCGAATTTGTATCAGCTGTTTTGGCGCCCCAAGACCTCTGGCGCCCGGGACAACCGCTCCGTCCACCCCTTTCCACCCCCCATCCCCCCGTTAGTACGCTACTGGGCAAACTCTTCAATCTAAGGAAACTACGGGCAAAGACGAAGTTACAGGAATACAGGAAGTGACTATTCGTGATCATCTATTTGCTGACGACTGTTGCCTGAATGCCAAATCTGTGTCTGACATACAAGAGTATTGGCCATTTCTCTTCAGCTTGTGACAATTTCGGTCTCACAATCAGTATCGAGAAGACACAGGTGATGCACCAACTTGCACCAGGAAAGCCTTACGCAGAGCCTACCATCACAGTAAATGGCCCAAATCTCCTGGTAGTGGACAAGTTCACCTAACTTAACAGTACACTGTCACGTGCAGTCCACATCGATGATGAAACGAACGCCAGAATTACTAGAGCAAATGTGGCCTTTGGAAGACTACTCACAAATGTGTGGGAGCGCAGATGCATCAGTCTGCAAACAAAACTGAAGGTCTACAAAGCCATTGTGTTGCCGACCCTATTGTATGCATGCGAAACCTAGACGGTGTACAGACGCCATGCTAAAAAGCTGAACCACTTTCACATGGGCGGTCTGAGGAAACTGAAGAGGATAAGACGGAATGACAGGGTCCCAGACACCGAGGGCAGGCATTACAAGCATCCACGCTCTGCTGACGAAATCACAGATGAGATAGGCAGGCCACGTCACCAGGATGTCAGAAGAGCGACTGCCAAAGAAAATCTACGGCGAGCTGAAGGAGGGAAAGCGATCTCAGGGTGGTCAGAAGAAACGCTTCAAAGATTCCCTCAAGTGATCCTTGAAACACTTCAACACTGACCCTGACTCTTGGGAAGATCTCGCACAAGATCGCTCCACTTGACGCAGTCTCATCCATACTGGAGCCACAGACTTTGAGCTGAGGAGAATCGCAGAGGTAGTGCAGAAGCGTGAGCAACGTAAATCTCAGAACTGCAGCACATCCTCTAGTGATCAAGCAACCCTAAGTGGTATCGCCTGTTCAGTGTGCCACAGACAGTTCAGAGCACAAATTGGCCCGAAAACCCACTCACGTACTCACAGAAAGCAAACCAGATAGTGATGTTATGGTCATCTTCGAACTCGAAGGACAAAAAACAACAAAACCTTTATCCATTGGTCGTAAACCTAAGTACAAAAAGATGTAGTACCCGTTAAGCTCGCGTACCATGTCGTTGATGCTAGGCTACGTTTCCTGGAAATACTAAATGAAACAATCAATTTCATTGGTCGATCGTCAAAAAAATTTAGTCTGTACCAAACAACTGGGACAACCCAGTACGTCCGTTATGTGTCTAAGTAACCGTTGCTTTGTTTGGATGCATGCCAAAGGTTTTTTCATTTGTGGCGTTATAATGTTTACCAATATGTAATACACAAAGCTTAAATTAGATAGGAAAAAACTAGTAATAGACAGTAACATAGCTTCAGTTCTCGACTTTAAATTTAATTTCAAAAGAAATAAATGAAATCTCTATTTTCAAAGTTCAATAAAATAAAAAAGCAATCCTTTCACACCAGTGGAACAAATGTTTTGGCAGCAGTATGTTTTTTAATACAAAACTTCATCACACGTTCCAGGCATCATGACACCGGCGTTATGGGTAGACGTTGTCCTTTGCGGAGATTTGTGATTTTAATTCTTTTGTCGTGGCTTAATCAGTATAATGAAATTAGCATAACCTTGTTTGAGGGGTTTTGTACATTACAGTTGCCAAGTTGTAGTTTTAGAACCTCCAGCCTTCGGTTTAAGGTTCTAAAACTCCAACTTGGCAACATTGACTTCAGGTTCTAAAACTAAAATTTGGCAACATTAACTTCGGGTTCTAAAACTCCAACTTGGCAACACTGACTTCAGGTTCTAAAACTACAACTTGGCAACATTGACTTCAGATTATAAAACTACAACTTGGCAACATTGACTTCAGGTTCTAAAACTCCAAATTGGCAACATTGACTTCAGGTTCTAAAACTACAATTTTCAACATTAACTTCAGGTTCTAAAACTCCAACTTGGCAACATTGACTTCAGGTTCTACAACTCCAACTTGGCAACATTGACTTCAGATTCTAAAACTACAATTTGGCAACATTGACTTCAGGTTCTAAAACTCCAACTTGGCAACATTGACTTCAGATTCTAAAACTCCAACTTGGCAACATTGACTTCAGATTCTAAAACTACAATTTGGCAACATTGACTTCAGGTTCTAAAACTACAACTTGGCAACTATAATGCATCGTACCTCTCATACAGGGTTATACTATCATATTAGAATAAACAACGACTGACTGAGAGCTGGTAGGTAGGAAGGTGGAGTTTGGCAATTTATCAATTCAAGAAAATCTATGTTGCACAGTATTTATTTGAAACCCAAAGCACGGAATTTTCACTTCGTCGATATGCTCACTATATTTATTCTCTAGTGGTGCCTTGTAACCTTTATAAAAAAATGTAAAGATAAGATGGATTGAAAATTCAGCTTACATTTGTCTGGTAGTATATATTACAATAAATTAAACGCAGATAACTGCAAGTCTATACATACACTGGTTACCTAGTGACACACGTTTAAAGATCATCTTTTTGCACCTATACGGAAAAATTGGGAGTAATTATCTCATGTATACGCTCTGACGTCACGATATGAACTGCTAATCCTTTCTGGTAGTACAAACACAGATTGACTCTACGAAATCACTATAGATAAAATAGATGACGACCTTAATGACACATGCAGCAATATGAATATTTCTTGAAGTTTCTGGGTTTTTTTTTTTTTAATTTGGTAACTGGGGATTATGACACCGATTATTCCTTGGTTAATTCGAAGTCAATAAAATCTCTTATTATATACTTTATAAACAGTGCCATTAGTGTATCGTTGTTGCGACCGGTCAATATCCAGCGGTATCGGCCGTAGTTAAGTAAAAATATTCACCGCTTCCTTACATGGTAAACACGTGCCCGTTTTCGATGAACTGCTTCTGGCTACGACTAAATAAAAACGGCGACGGAAACGTGGAACGCTGACCGCGTCATAAATTTGATGGCCACCAGATGCCGACAATGACTGTAACCCTCTGTATCTGACACTAGTGCTGGAGAATCAGTAGATCTCGATCTCATCAAAACAAAAATATCTATCATCCAAATTAAATATCTATCATCCAAATTAAATAAACAAAATCTAAATACACCCAAAGACTTAAATTGCAGAGAGAAAAATAAAAAATAAATATGATTTATAAAAATAATTAAGTTAGACGGCGAGTGATCGCTAGTTCCTGCTGTTAGTACGAGAGAGAGAGAGAGAGAGAGAGAGAGAGAGAGAGAGAGAGAGAGTAGGATTGACTTTTGATACAATGTAACAGTCACCAACTTCTCTTTCATTTAAACGGTGCACTTTTATCCTCTCTAAATAGCATTGTTTTATCCTAAACTCGGAATTTAATGAAACACAAGCAACTCCAAAATGAATCTATATATATATATATACATTTTTTTATAGGTATTATGCAAGACCTATTGACCACAATACCCTGGCAACAAAAACCATGATGCACACTGCACCACCATGACAGCATCATTGAGACAATCACAGCCGTAACCTTAGATTGAATGTTTCTGGTTCATCTTTGTATTCTTCAATTTTCGTTATTATATTGGGTCATTTTTCCCTAATATAAATGTTTTGTTGTGTTTCTTTGGCTACATGACATTCCATCCTCTTTAGCAAACTTAGTTCCGCTCAGCGTTGAATGGGAATCACCTCATGTACGCGAGCGCTTCCATGGCAGTAAAGTAGCGCGTATTACTGCGCGGTGTTCATGTTTCTTTCATCAAATGAACAACGTATAAAATGTTCAACAAAATGTTGAAATAATGTGTTGTTTCAATTGTTTTTTTCCTATAAATAGAGAAAAACTTTGAATTGATGTGTCCATCGATGCAATCAACCGCTCTCACATTCTTGGATCAATTGATAAGAAGTCGCGTAGGACACAAATAATTGTGAAGTTTGTGTCGTATTGCACACGAGCTTATATTCTGCAGGAGAAAAGATTTTGATCGGGTCTAGCACAGAGGCTAAATATTTAAACTGAACGAATACAGTGTTTCAGGTAATCTGCTTAAATGGCTTGAAAACTATCTAAGTAATAGAAAACAAATGGTCCTTTTGCACGATACTTATTCATGAGAAACGATTATAAATGCCGTCCTTGGGCCTCTCTTGTTTATAATCTACGTAAACGATATTGCCGAGGGTACGAGTTCTCTCATCCGTCTCTCTGCAGATGATTCATCTGTGCATTATTCATCACATTTAGTGTGCTGAAATAGAACTAATCATGAATAATGAATTAATAAAACTGTATAAATGGTCCAAGCAATGTCTCTTGAAATTTAATCCAGAAAAAAAACAGTTGCTGTGTTTTTTACGAACAAGAAAATAAAAAATATTCTCGAACTTGTTTTGGAAAATACTGATCTTAATAAACAGCATCATCTCAAATAGCCAATCTTCGAAAACAAAAGTACAAACAGCGGGCAAATTTTATCTAAACTGTGTATAATTTCTGTCAGGTCCATTTTGGAATGTGCCTGTGAAGTCTGGGATGGATGCTTGTTGATAGATTCAGAAAAACTTGAAAAACTATAACTTGAAGGGGAAAGAATAGATACAGGACTTTCAAAATACACGAGTAGGCAATCTCTTTTTTTAACCTGGATGGGAAAGTTTGCAATCTAGACAAAAGAGATAAAAATTATTAACACTGTACACAATTAAAGAGACAAAAATTACTAACACTGTACACAATTAAAGAGACAAAAATTATTAACACTGTACACAATTAAAGAGACAAAAATTATTAATACTGTATACAATTAAAGAGACAAAAAATTTTTAACACTGTACAAAATTAAAACGAGGTAAACTGTGTCCGAGCAAATAAATTATAACCTTCGACGTTCAAATAATATAGTCACTTAGAATTTCAGGCTAAATTATACTAAATCATCTTTTATACCCTCAACAGTGGTTTCGTGGAACAATCTTGAACAGGATATCCAAAATAGCATGTCTTACAGTGCTTTGGCATGTATTATTAACGTGGTCACTTGGGTTCTTTATCCATAAATATAAAAAAAAAATTAAAAATGCGTAAAAAATGTAAACGTTAATTTAAACTACGATTTCGTAAATAGGTTTTAGTAATATGGAGTCTGATAAATTTTCTGACGTTTTCTAAAGTATTAACGATCGATTCTTTCTGGTGAATTGTAGATACTACTTGCATTTCCTGAATTTGAAACAATACTCGCTGCTATAATTATTTATACAATACACAATGACACATTTATTTCGTTTTGAATGAACAACACCTAATGCAACAAAAAGGTCGATCTTGCTTTTCCGAAGGAGCTCTCAACTCAAGACGTCACAGGTCATGTAGGTCACGGAAACTCGCAATGGCCACTCCGTGAAGTATTTTTTTTTTTTTTTTTTTTTTTTTTTTTGACAACTTCTACTAAATTGCTTGTATCTCGCAAATGACACAACAAAATGTTATCGTTGTTCAATTTTTATTTTATTTTATTCCAAAACCACGAAAATCTTTATAAGTTGATGTGCATTTTCTGGCGCTAACTTAATTAAATATATATCTGCCTGTCATCACATCGCAAAGCATATGAAACTGTGTCCTATCACAAACTGTCCATAAAATCAATGATGCGTGAGTATTTTAAATTCATCAAATCTGCACAGGTTGAATATCATAGACTCATCTTATCCAATACATCAAGAAAAGTGTACGTTGGTGTGTATAGTTTATCACTATGACACAATTATTGACCTCACATCGAAATTTCAAGACAGAAAGCCTGCAATGCTGATTTACGGCAGGTGTTAAATTGCTAATAATTTCCCAAGGAGTCATATAATTTCGCTGACTTTATTATTCTTTTTCACAGCACTGTTTTCGCAGCTATGAAGATTTGTATTTTTTATTACTCAATAAAATATACAGGCCACAATCACGTCATTTTATATCTATCTCCCCAGATTGGCTTAACTTGTTACCATCGTAGAGGCTTTTTCTTTTTCTTTGTCAAAGGGGGGGGGGGTGGGGGGAGGAAGGAGGGTATTAGATTTTGGTTAAACTTGGTTTTTTAGGTATGTATTATAAAAATGTTGCAGTAGTTTAAGAACGAGCGACATTTATGCATAATATGAAAGTAGTCTATCTGATTTCATTAGTTTGTTACCAGCCAAGAGCCTATATTTTTAAATATTTTTGAACAGATTTGTATCAAACTTGGCATAGTATATATGCTACTATCATCAAGACCTAGAATAAATTAATAATGAGCGAAATCTGCAAAAATTAATCAGGTGATCTTGCGGCTGATTGGCTGGGCACCACAGACGCTGTATTTATGAAAAGATTTTAATATAGTATGGTTTATAGGCTTATATTAACAAAATCTTGGAAGAATTTGATTATGAGCAACATATTCGTATATTAAATAGGTGATCTGTCCGAATAGCTGATTTTGTTGCCAACCAAGGGGTTGCATTTCTGAACAGATTTTGATCAAACTTGTAAGTTTATATCGGAGGAGTTTGATTATGAGCAACATTTACACATGTTAATTACATCTACCCATATTAATAAACAGCGTATAATTTACAAAGCTTGTTAACTATCCAGAGGTTGTGTGTCTGAGCATACTTTGATTAAACTTTGTATATAGGTTAAAATTATAAAATTCATGGATAAGTTGGTTTATGAGCGATATCTGCACATTTGAATGAGTTAATATGACATCTGAATGGCGTAGTATGAAGAGTGTTAGGGTCGTTTTTATTACGAGATTTGGACGAGACTTGGTACATATGCAAATGAATTTGATAATGAGTGACATCTGTGTGTGATCTTACATGCTTTTGACTGCAGTTGTTACCACTCTAGAGACTGTTTTTTTTTTTTGTCTTTTGTTACGGTAGGTTAAGTTTGTTAATGCTCCAGAGCCGTTATATTTTCCCTGCACATTTTTCCATCAAATTTGGTAAAACAGCTTATACCGTCAAGATCTTATATAACGATAATTATATTCAACATCTAGGAATTTAATGAAGTAATATGGCATGCTATTGCTAGAGCGTGTTAAGACTATATAGATGTCGTGTTTCATAACAGATTTTAATCCTATTTGGTATTTAATCCTTAAGTGATTGAAGAATATAGCTGTCCTGAGTGTTGCATCAACCATCAGCCTTACTGTGTTAACATGTTCACAATATCAGAGAGTAATTTTATTGATATGAAACTACCGTATATACTCTATTATAAGTTAAGTCCAACTGCAAATTGCACAGACTCAGATCTGCTGTCGCATAATGCGCCGGCAGATCTTGGACTATGCAGATTATTAGGAGTAATCAGTAGATCAAACAACATAGACCCCAATCTGCCGGCGTATTGTGCGACGGCATATCACTGTCTATGTTGTTTGTTCGACTGGACTCGACTTAGAAATGAGTATATACAGTAGATGGATGATTTAATATACCTGTGGACACAATAAGAATCTTGAAGTGACTATATACGGTAGATGGATGATTGAATATACCTGTGGATATAATAAGAATCTTGAAGTGAGTATATACGGTAGATGAATGATTGAATATACCTGTGGATATAATAAGAATCTTGAAGTGAGTATATACGGTAGATGGATGATTGAATATACCTGTGGATATAATAAGAATCTTGAAGTGAGTATATACGGTAGATGGATGATTGAATATACCTGTGGATATAATAAGAATCTTGAAGTGAGTATATACGGTAGATGGATGATTTAATATACATGTGGATATAATAAGAATTTTGAAGTGAGTATATACGGTAGATGGATGATTTAATATACATGTGGATATAATAAGAATTTTGAAGTGAGTATATACGGTAGATGGGTGATTTAATATACATGTGGATATAATAAGAATCTTAATTATCAGTTGGTTAGTTATAGTTTTTACAGAATAGTAGGGTATCATTAATACATATTGATTGATCCTACGTAACTATATGGCCCATCCGTTATGTTAAAGTACAACACGTGCCAATCATATAGGTAGATGTCATTAATATGCGTAGATGTCGCTCATATTTGGTCGGCCGTAGAGGCTGGATTGTGTATGTGTATTTTTTTTTAAATTTTATTTTATTTTATTTATTTATTTTTTTAAATTTTTTTTTGTTTTGTTTTGTTGGACGAATTTGATCACAAAACAGCCTCTTTGGATGGCAATATTTATTATCACACTTAATAGAGCAGGGTAGGTGAACAAGACTGAAAAATGTATTGCTTTAAATATATATGGAAGATTCGAAAACTAGAAAAGAATGTCAAAATACATTGTCATTTTGCATTAACATAAGCAGTGAGGGCGATATCAGGCCCACTTTGAGGCCTCTTCCTAATCTTGTGATCAAATATTTGCATACAATACTTTCATCAAGCACTTATAAAAATAAGTTTTACATTTTTAAAAAAAAACAACTTGCGATCGGCTGCAGACTGATAAAAAAGAAAAAATGTTAAAAAATAAATAAATAAATACAAATGATAGACTATAGATAAATCAACAGTTATTGTTTAGTTACAAGAGTATCCGGATAACAAATATAGGGCATTATCTTTATAGTTACTTACTATACATTCAAGTCATTTGTTTATTTTGCTTTGACTTATATTATTTTTTTTTATGATAGATCACTTTGTCAATAAATACCAAACCTTTTAAGAACAAAGAAAATAATAGTGATCGATGCCTATTCGGTCTTTCATAATTGTGCTACGCGGGTTTAAGGTTGATAGTATCGCTTTGTCAATATTGCACTGGAAATTCCCTATTAGTATCGACAATTTAATTGTGACACGTCGCCGCTGCAAATATCTCTTGAAAATATATGCTTAAATTATAGTGGTTCTGTTAAGGTAAACAGAACTTAATTGACCTTTTCCTTTTTGTGTTACAAATTTAACCGATGCACTGTGCGTTTCGGTCGCCTGTGAACACATGTATATGCTAAATGTAACATCAGTTTGCATGATTTAAGTAGACATGAATGAAGGTTTTCTAGCATTTAAGACAGCAGTATCATTTTGACTTTCAGTGTTGTTCAAGTCCTACAGTCAAAGATCAAAAGTGTCATTAGGTGCGAATAGTTCTAAGATAAACCCAGTGGCGTTCTAAGGATAAATGCCGCCCGGGGCGACGATGATGGCCCAAAGGGCCAGAATACAAGTCCCGAAATTTTATCAGCTGTTTTGGCGCCCCAAGACCTATGGCGCCCCCTCTCCCATTAGTACGTTACTGGGTAAACCACGTTCAGTGTATCTCTCCTTTCATTGGCTAATGCAAGAGTCCTAAGGTAAACCACGTTCAGTGTATTCCTCCTTTCATTGGCTAATACAAGTGTCTAAGACTAAAATTAAACTCATATTGAAATTCCGAAGCAAATATTAGACTGATTTTTATAAAAAAATTAACTAATTTTGTCAGGTTGGTTTTGTTTGGTTCTTTTATTTTCATAAATAAAAGAAAGTTGAATCCTAATCAGGAATGGTTTTATCATTTAGGTAATCAAGTAGTACAGTCGCACATTACCAGGCCTTAAAATCCGGCGCTTTATTAAGTTCTTTTTATATTTTTTTTGCCTTCGCCTGAAGTCCGGCTAAAGACGATTATAATTAACCAATGGTATCTTGCATTGCATTAGTTCGTGTGCGGACAACTGGGCAGACCCAGTACGTCCTAGACTATACATATCTCGTTCTCGCAGAGGGAACGAGACCATTACGGCCCTTCAGCAATATTTGTTTTGATAAGGAATTCTTTATTTTCAGCAAGATTTGCTTCCCCTGGATATTCGTTTAAAAGAGGAATACTTTTCATGTTTAACAAGAAGGCCAGGGCTTGCGTGTTATTGTTGTGTTGTTGTTTTTTGGAAGGGGATGGGGGTGGGGGTTGTATTTTTTTTTTGGGGGGGGGTAGGCACTTTTAACATATTATTGGCTATATTATGCTGAGAAAATGGGGGGGGGGGGCAAATCTCTTTCCCAATGACACACTGAGGCAGAAGACCTGGGATGGCCTGGGCGGGTATTGAATCCGCGACCGTTGGATTACGATTCAGACGCGATTCCAACTGAGATACCGCGGCAACCCGGCCTGCATTTCGAACCAACCATCAAAAAAGAATATAAAAAAATAAAAAAATAAACAGTGTAGTAAAATTCATACAGGTCATGTATGCGTTCAGTACCGACAATTTAAGTAACGGGTGTCAATTTTTTAAATTTGATTAGACATACCTTTAAATGGCAATTATTCACTTTATTTGGATCCTCATACATCATATTCCTTTGGAAGGTCATTATTTACAATGTTAAAATACGTGGACATTTTTGGACGAGGTCAACCTAAAGGTATGATCCTGTACAATCTGGATTGAATGTTGCGCGCTGTGATGTCACAATGAAAGCTGCGCATGTTGAAAAAAAAATTCGTACTACCCTATATTGTGACGATTAGACCTGACGTGCTCTTTTCTTGACCCAATTCGGTACAGGCCATCATTGTTAAAGTCCATAGTGATTACTAATTTTCGTGTGGAAGTTTCTTAATGACAGTTAAGGTGCAGACCATTCAATAATCAGAATTGAATAGACTTTGGTTAAACTACATCAGTATTCAATTTTGGAACAACAATTAATGTTTAATTTAAGATGAGTACATGCGCCTACATAACCACATTGACGTACATTTTAGACGACAATGCCGTTGCACCGCCGCCGTCGGAAAAGTGACTGCTATGTCTCGCTTCTCACTAACGTGGGCTCGGCAGAAAGTGATTGCCGTCAAAACTTTTGTTTTATTGCTGTGAAAGGATTTTTTTCCTAATGTTATTGAACTTTTAATAAATATTTCCTTTAAAATTAATTTAACGTCGACCACTGCTGCTATGTTATTGTTTGTTGCCACACTTTGCCCTATCTGTTTAAAGCTAGGTTATGACGTATGGGTAAACATTATGACGTAACAAATGAAAACGTTTTTGCATGCATTTTTGCATGCATCCAATCAGAGTAGCCTGGTTCAAACAGACTCGTTTGGCTCCGTGTGATCTCCGTACGAAGGTCTGGTAAAATGCTTTATTGATCTCTGTTACCTATAGGAGGCATTTCGGTAAAACTTTGTAGAAGTGAAACAACATTTTCTCTCCATATTTTCTGCAATCATTTATGCCACAATTATATTGAAATCTTGAAAGAATATATATTTACACAGACGCAGGATGCAGGAGGTGTGTCTCAATGAGCCAATGAAAATGTCCATGTGTGCGTGTAATAGAAAATGTATATATTTATACCACTGATTTAATCAATAAAGTCAACCATCTCGTAGAATGCTTCATTCTGCTATAAAGTCGTCGCAAAGGGGTACACATTATATCAATGTGAAAATTTTAAACTGAATACACGCCGGTCAGCTTTAAACATTTTTATCTCTGTACTAAAAGTGATTTATGTGTCACAATTAATTTCTTTTTTAAACCAAAGCTGTCACAAAAGTATCGGTTGAAGAGTTTCTGGTGTATACATCAGGTAACATTGAAACTCTTTGAAGATGCCAATGTTGTAAACCGTTCAAACAACTTCTATCTTCCATTGAATGAGACACAAAAAACCAAGACATCTCTATAAAAATGTAAGGAAGATTACATGGCTTTAACAATACTCAGGAAGACACCGAAGTTAAATACGTTGCGTCAATTACCTCCAGTATGTACCCGTGTAAAACATGAAGGAAACTGTAAACCGTGTAGACCCAGATCAGCATGACATGCCAACAGACCAGATCAATCCTATTAGTTGAAACCGTGTTGACCCAGATCTGCATGACGTGCCAACAGACCAGGTCAATCCTATTAGCTGAAAATCATAAATATAATAAACAACATAGACCCACATATTATATGTGCCAGCGCATGATGCGACGGGAAATCAAGCAGTGATGTTTGCAGTTGGGTGAGTCAGATACATACTTTCCAAACGAATGCCTTATCTTTATTTCTATCACTACCGTTCATAAAATCTTGATAGTTTTTCAACTACATTTTTTACCTCTAGGGTTCTGAAAATAATAGCTACATCAAGGACCCTATGTTATAATGAATGAGTAATTATTGTTTTGTTGTTGTTTTCTAAAAGTAGAACTCCTACACTAAAATTTGTGAGAGTCGGGACTACTGTTATTACTACAAATATTACCTGTTCTAAAAAGCTTGCCGTCTTTAAGATAAATTAAAATGGATGATAGATCGAAACCCAATTTAACTGATGTACGGGGTAACATCCAGGGTGTTACTGCAAAAGGTTTGTAGTGACTCTGTATACCTGTTGTTATAAGTTCAGTTTTCGTACGTGTTTTATGGATGGCAGCATTTTGTAATATAAAATATCATTAATGAAAAGATGGAGAGCAATGTCACAAATCCTCAAATATTCAGAACAAGGTTATTAAATGCAAAGTCTATGAATGCGGGAGCAGACTTGAGGCAACAGTGCATCACGGGGGTATTGAGTGGTCATGAAACATTAAGCTGGGCTCGTTCTCTATGTTTCACTTATTTTATATGTATAGTTCTACAATCCTGACAACACGTAGCTCTAGGGAATATGGGAAAAATTAATAACAACACATCATATCAATGGGTTTATATACATTATCATTCAGTTGGTGTATATACTTGATGGCAAGTTTACTGAAGAAAAAAAAACTTCTTAATCATTAGTAGTATACAGTATGAGATGTCTGGCACGCTTGATATAATTTTTAACTTGTTGTTCAATCTTATATATGCTTAACACAAGTGTCTCAACCACTGCTAGTTTATAGACCATTACATAATTTTAATTAATCACATTCAAGTAAGAAAGATAATGAGAGAAAATTCGATTAGTCCTGCAATAAACGATCATCATATACAGTTATCAAATGATATAATTAAAGTTCTTTTGAAAAAAAAGAATAGTAAACAAGTTTTGCATCTACTTAACAGAGAACTTTTTTTGCTCAATGTATTACTGTATATATTTTAATAACCTTGTATGCTTCCTTTTGTTATATGGTTCTTTTGACTCTGATATTACACTAAATGATTAGTTTGATATTTTTGGTCGAAAGATTTTATAGATTCTAGCTGTTGTCTGCTTAACTCTAATTCATGTTCGAGATTACCCTCGTTATTGATTGAGTTTAACAATGCTTTACCTAACACTTCACATCCGTGTTTATAGAACTAAGGTTGTTAGGCCCTGAAAGGATACGATTTTAATTGTGTAGCTGGTGTAGTTGTTATATACTAAGTTGACTCCGTTGTAGCTTTTTCTTTTAAAATTTGCAGCAATTCAGAATCGGGTAAATAGTTTACAATCTCATTCATTTACTGTACTAGAGAGAGCTTAGTAAAGGTTATATCTTTCAGTGACAAACATGTATTAACTAATTTTCATCACATTGTTTTCTAACTCATATATATATATATGGTTGAATAAACTTTTGGATTTAAAGGTTTTCATCAGCTGTTATTGTTCTCCTATCTAATGAAAGATCTTTTATATACTTGGAAAATCTCTTTTCATCTGGACCTTTTATAAATGTTGATCTTTTCCATATAACCTCTATTTGTTTCACGATATCACGATTATTCCTCAATTTGAAAAAAAATAAAATTCTTTCTCGAATTAATTCGTTGTTATTCGTCTCAAATGTGTATTAATTTCTATGTATGCTTTTAACGATGATTGTTGTTCAAACAAGACAACATAGTGTATCTTTGTTTCAGTTTTAGTTTTAAGTGTTTTTAGTTTTAAGTGTGCTTGCAAATTGAAGTTTCTGTAATGATTGACATGTTTCTATTTGTTTTTTAAGGTACATAATAGTTTGAGTACAGTTGGTTTTCTTCCTTTTTCTGTTCTATGAATAGATTTTGAATTTCAAATAAATCCCTCACACTAGTTACAAGCTTTTACGGTGCTAGCGGGTAATCTTCGAAATATTCGTGTGAATTGGTATTTCTAAATCAGCTTCTAAAATATATCTGGTATCATTGTCTTCCGGAATATCTAAGACATTTCCGTAAATCAATCTCTCTCTCTCTCTCTCTCTCTCTCTCTCTCTCTCTCTCTCTCTCTCTCTCTCTCTCTCTCTCTCTCTCTCTCTGCCGGAATATCAAAGAGATTTACTTCTGTCCATCTAATTTGTTCATTAGTAGCCTATCAAAATTTGTAAGAGGCATGTATTCACACATGGCCTATACATATTAATTGTTATATCTATGTACATGATGAATGACCTTGGTGTATATTTTTTTTAGTCACCATCATTTTCAATTTTGCCTTTTCCGGTCGCATAATATTCATGATTTGCTTCAGCCTATATATGTGGTATTTAACCCCTGCGACTTTTTACCTACATCTGTCCATACATCTTTCATCAAAGCTTTCAAAGCTGTTCCTCAATTGCCAGTTTTATAAGGTCTTTGATTGTTGGGCGTAATTTACTTCTAGCCATTAGACTGAAATTTTAACAAATCCACGCGGATGACAAGGGTATTAAATAGAACTTAACATAGCTATCCGATATCTCCTCGCATTATAAAGCGACCACCTTTGAGATCTTTCACTGGTCATTCAATTCAAACAATTCTCGAGTTAGAGAACTTTACATGGTTGGAAAAGGGAACGGTAATTCAAATGACTAGAAATATCATACTATTCGCAAAACTGTGTCCAACCGTCCGATTCCGCATCTAATCAGAACTATTTTGCAACTCTCGAAAGTTCTGGATACCACAAAAAAGGCGGGCATTTTCAATGACATCCGAAGTTCTTTGAATCAAGAGACAACAATAATTAGTGCGCACTATATTTTTGACTCGAAGTCTTTTTACATGAATATTGACAGCTTCAAGATCCGGATCAATATTTTAACTGTGTAATTACCTAAAATAAAACAGGCCTGGTGCTTGTTACATATCCTACGGTTCTATTTGTCATTGAGCTCTATTGATAATGCAGTAATATTTACAAGCGGGACATTTTGATAATGGACGGTATTTATCAATATTTGACCACGGAACAAGACAGTAGAAATGTCATGTCATGACGGATCAATGTTCAATGTGTGGATGATCAAATCTGGGATTCCATATGCCGTGGCTTAACTTAGAAAATAAAGAGGTAAGTCCAATTCATATCTAATAAGTTACATATTCTTTTTATACATTTACTTATTATTGCTTTACATGCACACATCCATACATACATAGAACAAAAATTGATAGAAACTTCCCAATTTTGATGGCACAACTTTCTTACTCATGGAGGGACAGGGGGTGGGAAAAATGCATCGGAATAAGCATAGCGCAAGACTTGCATTAATGAGTTTTCCAGACTGCATTCAATCGTTTTGACCTGAAGAAAGGCTAACACAGTATTAGCGATTTTTCGTGGAATTTCACATACAAATGAAATTGTCATCCATGAAGTCCGCCTATAATTTCAGAAGTGACTTTATAGTATAGTTAGAATATGGAATTATTGGAATTTTGCTTTCACAGAGGTGAAACTTTTGGAAGTCAGACAGGCCAACGACTGACCGACAGATAGACAGACAGACAAACAAGGATCAGAATCTTAAGTACGGTACATGACAGCGGGATTTTCTAACACGCATCCATGATAAATGTCAACACACTTGTCATGTTTATTGACTATTTTAAAATACTTTACTACATGCACCTCTGTATTTCATCCGGTTTAAAATCTCACACTGGGAGTAACCCTTAATCATTCAATTTAAAATCTCACAGTGGGAGCAACACTTTCTCATTAAATTTAAAATCTCACTCTGGGAGCCGCCCTTTCTCATTAAATTTAAAATCACACACTGGGAGCAACCCTTTCACATTAAATTTAACACATTTTGAGAAGAATAATTTCTACATATTTTTCACTTACCAGACCTGGTATAGAAGACCTGCTACATATTTCATTCAATATGGTATACCATAAATTGTTAGGAATGTAAAGAACAGAAAAGTTGGGAACCGTGAGCTGAAGATGATGATGTTGATGGTCTAATATCAAAGATACCTGTCTCCTCGTGACATCAACTCCGACACTGCAACCTAACCTACACAATCATTTTCCCAACATGTTTATGGATCAAATTTACAAAGAACAAATATAAAATGGAGGGAAAATGATACTAACTATTGCTGATTTCTTGATAACATAGTAAGGTCCTGTTAACAAATGTACTATGCATTCCTTAAATGTCATCAGAAATAGAATCACTGTGGTTTCAGATATTGAAAACTTTGTTTTGCTCATTTTCACCTGTTCACAGATAATAGCGAACGGTTGATTAAATCAGAGCGAAAGTTTTTGTCAACAATTGTTAACCTATTGACTTCCAATACCGATATAGATTTCCAATCTATCGCTCTCCAATATGAACTGGTATTTCAACCAACTGTCTATATAATCAATCTGACTTTCCCTATGCACTGATCCAGGCTTGAAATGGGTCACAGTCTATAAACTGGTGGATTTTATTAACGGGTAGCTCTGCTATTTAATGCTTTGTAGTCCCGCATAGGTTTTGTTAGGACTCACTTGAAGAATGTGTAATTTAGAAGATACATGAAAATGTGGAGAGATACATCCATTTTCTGAAGATAGTTGGCTGCTTGTCTTAATGTCCAGAAAAGCATTTAAGAAAAGAGATTAAAAGGTAAGACAAAATTTGTTGTTTAAAAAAAAAAAAAAAAAAAAAAGATTACAATGCTTTCTATATTGAAAATTTAGATTTGAAATACCAGTATATATTTCAGAAACCTTAAATTCTGAACGTTGCTATCTGGTAGTGTGGTCGTCGTAATGTGAGTTTATGTTGATCTCGTAATGTGAGTTTCTGTTGATCATATCGACCATTTTGGACTTGAAAATATTCCTTCACAACACACACACACACACACACACACACACACATATATATATATATATATATATATATATATATATATATATATATATATATATATATATATATATATATCTTTTACATCGTTAGTTATATTAGTACTGCAGTTTATACGTGTATCTTTTTGACTTACTGTTACATATATTAGTTATATTATATTAGGTAAGTCGTGAGTGGATTTTTTTGCAACTAATTCTGGATGGCTGCTTCCTCTTTTATTGATACCTGTACTGGATCAGTAGCTGAGCAAGTTCCCGCATATTTAATATTAATGTAGATCTTACTAACAAAATGCAACGGCGATCAAAGCTGTGTTTTTACATACATATTTTTTCGACGCTGCTTACTTCTTTTTGATGAAAGTACAGCTGCACCGTTGAAATACTGATGCGTGACTCTACATTAAAAATGAAATCGAGACCAGTTGGATTTTCCAAATCTGTAAATGATGTAAATTCTTTGAGTGTGTTTGGTTAGAAAAATAATTTTTAAAAATTAAGACAATATTCAGACAAATCTCATCGTTTTCTAGCAAAGTATTTCAGCAATAAAATTAATAGCAATCTAAATTTTTATATCTTTATCCACTGTAATATAGTGAACTCTACAGGGGAATAAACCATCTTTATGCAATGTAATGTAGTGAAATCTATGGGGAATAAACCTTCTTTATCCACTGTAATGTAGTGAACTCTATGGGGAATAAACCATCTTTCTGGAATAGTATGTACTCCACCTTTAGAATTCAACATGACCGCATTCTTCGCGTACATGTTCCATTTTTTTTTGTGTGCTTAAGACAAACTATATTTTTTCATGTTACGCTTGATTAGTGTACCGCTATTGTTTTCAATTATAAATAATAAAAGTGTAGTATAGCGAGAAAAAAATCTGAAAGTTTCTTGCACTTTTCATAGCAAGAATAAGACATACAAAATTGTAAATGATTCTATTGATAACTTGGCTACATTTGCTGGAACAGAATAGTTAAGTCATTAAGTTAAATAGTTATAACAGTTGGGTCTATAGGAGTTATATTGTCTTAATAGGAATAGTTTATTTTGTACGTAACACTAGTTTAATACAAAAATTACGCGTTTATCCCATTCTTTAAGACAAAAAAAAAAAAAAAAAAACAAAAAAAAAAAAACAACAACAACAACAACAACAACGACAAAAAATAAAAAAAGAGTCATGTTTCACGGGTGAATAGATAGTTTAAATCATTTAACCTTACATGTTACCAGTGTCAAATCTTTACAGGCAATTCCAAGGAAAACGATCAACCAAGATATCAACAACCCCACGTATCTTTTAAAAGTATATATTTGTGCCATTTAAACTTGCCCAGATGTTTTTTCTAAAAATGTGAAATTTATTACAGATCATGAGGGGGAGAACTTCTGTTAGTTAATTCAAATTCAAATACGGACTGAAGACCACGCCATAAATATATTAATTATGGAGTATTCAACATGAAACCACAAGTGACTTATGTTCTACTAGGCGGACGTGATGATTTTGTGGAATACGAATGTCGCCAGTGCAGTATCGCAAAGACAGTCAAATGAGGCACAGATCATTAGTTCACCTGCCGTAAATATCGACCTCAGAGTGTTTCATCAACTTCATTAGATACGTGTGCAAATACCTGGCTCAGCAATTGATTTCCATCTCCGTAGTGATAGGTAGAAGGCAACGCCAAGAATTACCTGCGTGTAAGAGAAACATGTGCGACGTTTTACAGCTCAAAGATGTACGAACAGAAGGTAATAGCTGCAAAATATGATATCCAGGTGTAAAACATAATTAGCTACAATCGCTGAGGCGAGAGAAAGATGGATTTTGGAGGTAGATTAATATAAACGTATCGTGCTCATTACCTATTATGTCAAATTATGAATCGCTTGAAGGGTGGACGTATGCTATTTAATTGCACGTGTGCTTACAAAACAACATGTATACGGATGCAAAAATGTGAACACCCTATCTAATTGCATATATTTTGTATAGGATAAGGAATTCTTCACCCAAGGGCGATAAATCTGTTGCACAAGCTTGCTCCATTGATTATAAACACTGCCTTCTGATACATACGACGCTTCAAAAGTCATGACTTCACAGTCCTTGATCAAGGACACATTGCAAATGGCACAGAAGAGCTGATGAATGTGTACTAGCAGTTTCTGTGTCTGGACCTTCGGCAATAGAGATGCCTGTCCAGTCAAAGCACGTAAATCTTGCTAAAAAGCCGCCGGCACCTCCATCTAAACCAAAACCGATTCTGAAACTTCCGAGGAGTACTTGTGAGTACAATGCTACGTCTCCGACGAGTCCACCAACCCTTCTAATTGAATCGCCCATGTCGCCCACTCCATCACCGTATGTTCCAAATCATGTGCCCAGTCCAATACTTAAAAGAGCGCCAATGTCTCCATCATCAACCCAATCGAGATTGACCTTCTCAAGAAATGCGGTAAATTCGCCAACTCAAAAAACGCCATCGACTCCAAATTCACAGAGATATTCGACAACATCTGCGCCAGCGGAAGCACCGACTTCACCATCGACATCAACATCATCTGGAAACCCTGTTCCCATGGCAACACCAACGTTGCCTATCTCACCTTCAACGCAGAATTCATTTAGAAATTCGGAACCTGTAGCGACACAAGTGGCGCTGACATCACCATCCACGGAAACTGTACAAAGACCAACAACTTTATCAATAAAGACCTCCCCAACATTGAATTCTCTGTCGCCCACGGAACAAAGACCAACGGAGCAAAATAAATCCTCCAAACCAAGAGATATCATTGTACGATACAGACCGGCGTCCATTGGAGGAGAATGGGCTCTCAAAGAATGTGAGGTAAGGAACTTGTATAATTTATCACTTTATTATTGTAATGAAGTTAATGTTTAAAAGGTATGGTATGGTATTGTGGGGTTTAACGCCATTTTCAGCGCATGTTATGCTATACATGGCGGTCAGTATATTTGGTGGTGGAAGAACCAGAGAAAACCCCGGGAAGAACTACCGACCCACGGGAAGCTACTGGCAAGTTTTCTCACATACCCACGTTGGTCGAGCCGAGACTCGAACTCACGCGGGCAGAGGTGAGATGTGTGAGTGAGCTGTAAAGGCGAACGCCTTAGACGACTTGGCCACTTGGGGCCGTAATGTTCAAAAGAGGATCTCGCTGTAAAAAATTTTTATGATTTACACTTATCAGGCTGCCAAGGAGCCGCGAGATAGGTATTTCGTATATTTTCAGCTTTTGTTACCTCTGGTTTTATATATGTCTTGCAAATGACATGGCTGTCCTCTGCATCTTCGTAATGATGCATCAATTCTACGCCTCCATTCGGCTGGAACAAGTTAGCTGGGCGGTCATATCAGTGAGAAATTATCATAGTTTTATATGTTCGCATCGCATTATTGGAGAAATCGTTGAGCTTATTCGATTGCTACGGTTTGCTGCCTGAAATTGTAATTGCCATCAACAAGATGACGAAAAACGACTTGGAATAGTTTTACTATTCATGCAGATCGTGTAAATAGAAGTTTTTTTCGAACACATTACACGTGAAACCTGTCTAAATCAGTCCCTGCATATTCTGGACTCGAGACCAGAAGGGTGCGGATTTGAATCATGTCATTGGATTATCAGCCCTGGTCGGCTACCGTAATGGGGTCAAGGGACTTTACTCCAGTTGCCTTGGTACTAAACAATCTTCATGTGTTGCTGTGTCTTAAAACACCAAACCAATCTTCCGGTCGCGAAAGTTAGTCCGTCTTAGCCTTTTCATTATGGTTTGTACACTGAGTACTCGGGCTGACTGCTTAATACGGCCTAAATCTGGTGGTCACCTTTATGACTATATATAACATGTTACGCGGGAAATGTGGAATAGAGGGATTAGAGCCTACGATAAAAGAAAACTTACCGTCAGAAGCTATGTTTGGTACATATATAAATGACACGGAGACTTCAAGTCGAGATTCAGTCGCATTGCATAGAAACATCACAAGGACGAGAATCGATAAATCCCAAGTAATATGGGAGATAAAGATGATGGAAGAATGGGTATGCAAAAATGAGAGAGAGAGAGAGAGAGAGAGAGAGAGAGAGAGAGAGAGAGAGAGAGAGAGAGAGAGAGAGAGAGAGAGAGAGCAAGCAAGCAAGCAAGGCACGGTGAACAAATTGACGAATCCCCAACTAAAAAATTGACGAATCTCCACATATCTACCAGCCGTCATTGGTTGTTTACTCCAAGTTCCAATGGTCCCCTGCCCACTCTCAAAACGCGTTATGTGCGATGTATTACATAATAATGTTTGGGGTGTTATGCTTGACCCACTATGACTGATGGTCTGACACCTTGGCCAATTTTACGGTATAACATGTTCAAATGCAAACTATTATTATCTCACTATTTTTGCAATCAATTTTCGGGAAATTTCAGAATGAATCAAACCCTACTCTCTTATAAAGTATTTATAATTTTGGAAAGAAAATCTTCAAGTTTATACAAAATGCTATGCTAATTAGTTGGCGTGATTACATCTGATTTAGGGATTCGTCACAACATTAATGAAAATGAGTCTTTACTACCTGAGGTGTAAAAAGACAAGAACCATTTTAATGGGATGGATATCAAAATATATCACATGTGTTCAGAAACCCACTAACTACGCTTCAGAGATCCATCACGTGAAATCATGAAACAATTTCTGAAATAATTCTAAATGTTTAAACATCCTTTGCTGACATGATTGTCAACATCGAAACGTTCTTTATGAACCTGCATTGAGGCGTAATGAAGTTATCTCTTAAAACTGTTTCGCCGAGATATAATAATAATAATATATCGTCATATTTTAGAGAGAGAGAGAGAGAGAGAGAGAGAGAGAGAGAGAGAGAGAGAGAGAGAGAGAGAGAGAGAGAGAGAGAGTCTGGATATACAGGCGCCGCTGTGAGTTTGGTAAATGAATGTCCTCGTTTTTACTAATTATATATTACTTGAATAAGTACAAACATTTCTCTGCACATAAATTTGATTCATCAGCTTGTGGGTAATTGCTTAAAATTCACATTTACCATATATCTCAAAACCTCTCAGTTAATAATAATAATAATAATAATAATAATAATAATAATAATAATAATAATAATAATAATATATCGTCATATTTTATAGCCAAAAGGAATCTATATCAATACTAAACGGACTAGCGTTGCAAAACAGCTGTATTTTTTAACAAATGAATTAGCCTGGGTGACATTAATTGTCCTCGCAAACCTTCTTTGTGCCAAAAATAATAATTTAAAGGGTTTGCTCTCTCCATTTCTTTTGAATCTTTTGCATGAATTTCAATTGACATTCTGTCTTGATCTTCGTCATAATCCTGACACCTACCTATTAAACAAGCTACTTGAACAGTGTCAACTAAATATGGAAATATTTCATGCCAAAGCATTCGAAAATTAGGCTAGGAAATGGATTGTAAATTCGTACCATAGTACATATAGAAACATGAGAAGCAAGTTATTCAGTGGCGAATTTACACTCACTCCTTTTTCTTCAAAAGAAAGGCAACCCATAATAATGGTAGTGAAAAACGATAGGTCTCAAAGAAAACGAGTTCACTTTGATAAGAATCTGTTATCATGTCTTTGGCCTTCGCTTCACACTTTCAGTTCCGTTGACCTTTTAAAATATGTACAATTAGGAAATAAGCTAGTTACCTACATACATACATACATACATACATACATACCTACATACCTACATACCTACATACCTACCTACCTACATACATACATACATACATACATACATACATACATACATACATACATACATACATACATACATACATACATACATACATACATACATACATACATATATACATACATACATACATACACTTAAGTACATAAAATCATGTACCCAGTTTTTAAATGTACTTACGAGTGGACGCATATACAGAGCTGGATTAAACAAATATTAGGACTAAACATGATAATTTAAGAAGAGCACAAAAACGGCTACACAGGGTACATAATTATGTGAGTCCAATTTTAATACAGTACAATAAAGGTATCTGAATTTTACAAAGAAAATTCTAGCTAAATTTGCACAAAAAGCCTTGCCCTAAAACTCCTATATAGAAGGGCACAGGTGAAAAAGATAGCATTAATGAAACATTACAAGATTGTATAATTAGTCGCAGATCATCGAGGCCGCTGTTCTTACCAAATGTCATTTACGGTGTTCTTTGGACTCAGATTTCGTTACCAGATCAAATAACACAATACTCTGTATTGAGGTATTTGTATTGAAAACCAATGGCATGTAGTGAATGCTTATAAGTTATCCTAGACTGAATATTAAAAAAATACGGATACACAATCTCTCTCTCTCTCTCTCTCTCTCTCTCTCTCTCTCTCTCTCTCTCTCTCTCTCTCTCTCTCTGTATTTTTGGTCTCCATCGCTCGATGGACTGTCTGGACGAAATACCTATCTACCTATCTATATATCGGCCTACACCGCTACCTAGGCTACAACCAGGGCCGGCGCAAGGGTATTTGGCACCCTAGGCGAACCTTCAGTCTTGCCCCCCCCCCCCAATTAACTTTCGAAAATGAATATTGTGCATTAGTATTAATAAAAATCCTGCATCCGTTTTTCTCTTTTTATTTTTAGACGCTTATTATCTTCTATTTAACGTTATTTCTCTTTCTTTTTTTATTCATTCAGTTTTTTGCCGCCCACCCCACCCCCCCCACCCCCAAAAAAAAATTTTGCCGCCCTAGGGGACCGCCAAGTTTGCCTAGCGGTTAAACCGGCCCTGGCTACAACCTATACATGGCTAGTTCCTATTGATAAAACTTTAATACAGATATATAGACAATTCCATCAAAGGAATAAAAGGGGAAGTTCCCACGTTTTAAATTGTTATTCTTGCAAAGTACCGTGTAGTGGTACTAACTTCGAAACACGCCTTTCCCCATGGTGGTTTATTTATAAAGTAACCAAACTTAGTTTCAAAAGTTTAAATGTCAGTTATCATTTCGGTTGTACAAGAAATGTAAATCAGTTGTTTTACACGTTATTCATAACTTTACGTATTCGTATACTCGTAATTGTTTATGGGCTTCAAATAGACAACTGATATTGATGTAAAATGGTGGTCTAAAAGTTGTGTGTACTCCAACTGTGTGAAAATAATGAGTCTCCAATCCGGAAAAATAGCGACGGCAGCGAGATTTTATGGTAACGCGTATCATCTGCACATTGATCCAGAATTCGTAACATTCTCGTCACAAAAATGAGACAGAGAAATCATTTGAAGCATTGATCTACATCAAATTGATGTAAATTCTTCGCTGGAAGTATACCAGTAGTATAGTTGGCCACAATAGACCCAAACTGGAGTCCTATATTAACCAGGGTAATAAAAAAATTATTGATCCAATCGTGAAATTAACATTAGGCCGCCATGTTGAAATGTATAGGGAAAAATAATGTATTGTCTAAAACTGGTTCATAACTTTTTCGCAGCATTAGTCAGGCTAGTTGAAAATGGTAACAAATGTAATCGATTGGAGTTTGTCTTCCCTCTCACTGAAATGAATATTAAGTCGTAGGTTTGTCATGAGAGGGTCTGTCTGGATAGAAATGGTAACAATGTAAGATGTTTTGTCTCTTTGGCGGGAAATGGAAATTAAATATTCTCACTAAAAAGTAGTTATGTATGTGACAGTCATTATGTTTTTTAAAACAAGACACTCGATATTTGGCTGACTTATTTTTTTTTTCCTTCTTCAGTGTAGGTGCCAATTATGGCCGCCTTACTGTCAGTCCGATGTATTGTTGCCACAAAAAATCTAAAGTCATTGCTACGTATGTGACAGAAAGTAAGTTTGCAAAATGCCAAAATATAAATAGCTAGCCTTACTATCAGTCAGTTGAGTTTTTTTCCGACAGGATGTTCATGTGAAATACGAATTGTTTTGCTTGATAAATATATTAGCATAAAAGTACATGAAGTGGGAGATAGAGAGAGAGGGAGAGATAGTCTGTGTGTGTTTGTGTGTGAATATCTTATTCATACGAGAGAGAGAGAGGGGGGGGGGGTAATTTACATGAGAGAGAGGTATGGGAATCAATAGATAGCTAGATAAGTCACTCATCAAATAAGAGGGATATTATCCATAAATAGTGAAAATCGGACTCCTGGTGTCCATAGGTTTAACATGATGGGTGATTATAGGGACAATGGAAAATTAACATTAGGCCTCAATTTTTGTGTGATTTTTGTGTGGGGACAAAAGGTAAATCCTATGTTAAACAGGGTAACAAAAAATTCCTATGGACAAGCGGAAATTAACATTTAACCACCATTTTTGTGAGATTCTAGCGACAAAGGGGCATCCTATGTTAGGAATGTCCATAGATTTATCCTTTATAAATCCTGTTAAAAAGTTTGAAAGCGGAGTTTTAGAATTTTGTCTATCCTAAATTTGAGATTCTCACTAAAAATTGCGCACTGAACTTGCAGTCACTTGTATTTTTCCATAAGTCAGGCAGATTTTTCGTTCATCAGTTTCTGACAAATCTAAGATATGCCAATAGCTATTTTTTTTTTTTTATGTAAACTGACTGACTGACTCACAAGGCGCAGTGTGAAATCGCGACTCTATCGGACGACGGCTGAATTTCATCAGAGGTATATTCAAGTGTTAAGGTGTTACACTTTTTTTTAACCAATCTGATACTGACCGACTTTTTCAAATGGGACAAAAAATCGTGCCTTAAATTGAAGACATTGGAATAAAAAGAAGATTTTTCTTGTAAACTTTTAAGATTTTTCAGTTCAAATGTTCAGATTTTTAAGCTAAGATTTCGTATACTGTAAGGTTGTGAGTTTGCGCATATTTTTAAAACGGCAGACCTAAATGGGTGAAATGGAGAGAGAGAGAGAGAGAGAGAGAGAGAGAGAGAGAGAGAGAGAGAGAGAGAGAGAGAGAGAGGTGGGGAGGTTGGACCGGATGGGTGTCTGTGAGAGCGAAAGGTTGAGAATTTAACATGGAGAGGATGGGTGTCTGAGAGAGAGAGAGAGAGAGAGAGAGAGAGAGAGAGAGAGAGAGAGAGAGAGAGAGAGAGAGAGAGAGAGAGATTGGCACAAAGACAGAGATTGAGAGAGAGGAGAGAGAGATGCATTATAAAATATGCGTGAAACAGTGTGTGTGCGTGCGCGCGCGCGTGTGTGTGTGTGTGTGTGTGTGTGTGTGTGTGTGTGAACATATTATCCATACTTAAAAAAACTAAACAAGACACTTACGTTTTTTATGCTAATATTCACTTTGAATATGATTACAATGAAATTTCAAAAACACATCCAAAAAATATACTTTTCTATAATGTTTCGCGTCAGTATATGTTCTATTGGGAATACGAGGTGACCGTAATCAAGAAAATACATACGCTATTGGCTACACACATTATTGGAATCCAATCCTTGTAATTTCATATTATTAAATTGATAGAATACAACATTTCTTCTCATAAAGTCGATGATATCGTCTTCCAAGGGAGGTAACCCATATGATTCAAAGTATTCCATCTTGGACATGCTTGCTACATTTCTTTGACATGCTTGCTACATTTCTTTGTAAATGTCAACGTATTCATTTTCCTATATTCTCTGACCAATGTTCCATTTCGGTCCACTAACAAAATTCATATTAAGGTACTCCTTCCATTGAGAAACCAATACATTCCCTAAATTACTTTCTCCGAAAAAGAAAAAAAAAATCTCCAGACTTTTGAGGAAATATTTTACTCTGATCTCTGAGGTTTTAATGTCATTGATTACTCTAATAGCCTTTTTTAAATTTAAGATTTGTTTTTTAATTGCATGGTCGTGTTGTTCGATTTCTATAATTTCTAAATATGAACGTCTCTTTTTGTAACAAGAACGTGAAGGTAATCCAAATCCACACACGTTTCTAGAGATATTTCAGTCCCTCTTTTTGTAAGAATAAGGTGGTGGTGGCGGTGGTAATCCAAATCCATCAACGTTTCTAATTCTGTTTGAATCCATGGCATAATATAGTTTATAACATATGTTATACATTGGTATAAGAATTACTATGAAATTTCGAAAACTCATCCCAAAAGTCCATTTTTCTGTAATGTTTTGCGTCATTACATATTCTAATACACTATTGTGACAGACACACATAGGAATCCTTGTAAAATCTCACAGGATTGAATTGCGTAGATACATTGGTAATACTATTTTCCAAGCGTAGATGTAATATTTTGCGTCAGTACATATTTTAATACACTATTGTCACATACATACATAGGAATCCTTGTAAAATCTCACAGTATTACTATTTTCCAGTTGTCGATGGAATTTTCTCACTACAAATCCGCTATTTTACTGTCAGCTAGTTGTGTCTGCAAAACATATAATCCAATTTCAGTCCAATTTTTATTTATCAGTGTCTGACAAATATAAAATATGTTAGTAGCTATTTTAAAAAAAATAAACTGACTCTGACTTCAGCTTTCATAAGGCAGAGAGTAAACATTTTTCGCGACTCTATCGGACGACGGTCGAAATTAATCTGAGGCAGATTCAATTGTTAAGGTGTTACAATTTTTTTAACCAATTTGATACTGACCGACTTTTTCGAATGGGACAAAATTCGTGTTTTACATTGAAGACACGCGTCTGTTCGAGTTTCCAAACAGTCACAATAGACTCTAGATTTAATTTGAGTAGTGAAATGTACTCTGTGGAGAAACATCCAAAGATTGAGAGACAAAGAGAGAGAGAGAGAGAGAGAGAGAGAGAGAGAGAGAGAGAGAGAGAGAGATTCCATACTTTTTCAAAATCCAAACGATCCTTTTCACAGACCGCCTCCTATAAATAGTCTCTCTGTAATAGTTCACCATTCTTAAGATTTATAGTGACAAGGGAAAATTCAATGTTACAAAATGTTCATAGGTTTAACATGATGAATCCCAAGTTGACATATATGCCGTCCAGAGCACATCATCACCTCAAATGGGACACCATGACTTTTAACAGGAATGAACATTACGCCTTAGGTTCAACATATTTTGCGTCTCTATAGATAACTGGAAATATAATGCTAAAATACACCGAGTATTCAACACGCCATTAGGAGTGACCATCGCCCACTCATATACTGACTACACAGGGTAGGATGCAAAAGAAGGGGTATAAAAAAAATAAAAAATATAATTTAAATCTCTTATAAATAAAACTACCTTCCCTATCCCCTTACCACCCTATGAGCGCATGCTTTGATGCAGAGAGAGAGAGAGAGAGAGAGAGAGAGAGAGAGAGAGAGAGAGAGAGAGAGAGAGAGAGAGAATGCAAAAACAAACACAGATAATAAAAAAAATTATAAATCAACATTTTTTTTAACAAACCCCGCTAATTCAAACAGCGATGAGATTTTAAAAAGTTAGGAATGTTAATCCCAGCCTCTTGAGAACAATTAAAGTAAAAAAGATAAAATCTACACAACAGGCCTGTTTCTTTTTCTTGTTCTGGATGTAATTCAATATTTCTTCGAGTTCGTTGTCATATCTTTGAATATAAAATTGATTAGAGTTTTGTGTCTGTCATGGTTTTTCCCAAGAATCAGCCTTCTTAAACTAGCTTAAAAATCAAGATATGATTTTGAGTTTGGGTTTCACTTGATTCTGCTTACAGTCTCTGTAAATACGTTCTCGCAGCTCAAAAGGTAGATTCTAAACATATTCTTCTAAATCACTCATACGGGCTGGTAATATTAAAATATTCATGTAGACTGATATTCTGGAGTGCAACAGTAAAAGTAAGCTGGTAATATTAAAATATTCATGTAGACTGATATTCTGGAGTGCAACAGTAAAAGTAAGTTTTTTCACTAAATTGTGTATTACTGCTCTCTTTTCTCCTGTCTTAGAGGTTTCTTTTCTTTTCATTGTGGACAATTTGGTTTCATAAAATTTTGAGTCTATCTCAAAGCATAGTCCTGATTATTAAATATGGCCGAATGTCAACCATTCTGGCTCATATTAACATAATTTATGCTAGTGTCGGTACCGAAACACAAACAAAATCTAGGTTGAGGTTGAAATCGAGACAAGGAAAATCCATGTATTGGGATTAAAATGTAAATCTTCCGTTCATTATTGGTCTTTTGTGTGGCCAAACAGAAAAAGTATTATCTAAATTCTATAAGGGATATATATGGGGCTATTTGGATCACTATAGCGCTTATGAAACTTTAACATGGACCAGTCAGATTCGAGGTATTGTTGCACAAATTAAAACCCACCTATATACAAAACAACACCCAGTTAGCTACTATCTAGCACCCACACTATACCATCAACACGCCGTTTGGAGTGGCTAACACCCAGGTATTTACTATCCAAAATCCAGTAATCTACTATCCCAACACTCAGGCATTTACCATCAAACACCCAGTTATCTCCTATCCTACCAGAACAGTAAAAGTAATTATTTAACACAAAATTGTATCCTACTGCAACAGTAAAAGTCAGTTTCTTTACTAAATTGTATGCTACTGTCAACAGTAAATGTCAGTTTCTTCACTTAAATTGGGTGCTACTGGAACAGCAAAAAGCAGGGTGTTTTTAAAATAAATTTGCATGCTACTGCAATAGTAAAAGTCACTTTCTTCACTAAAATGTATTTTATTGTTACAGTAAAAGTAAGTTTTTTTCACTAAAATATGTGTTTCTGGATCAGTAAAAGTCAAAGTCAGTATTTTCATTAAATTGTATGCTACTGCAACATTAAAAGTCAGTATTTTCACTAAAGTGTGTACTACTGGAACCGTAGAAGTCTGTTTCTTCACTAAATTGTATTCTACTGCAACAGTATAAGTCATTTTTGTGCACTAAAATGTATGATACTGCAACAGTAAAAGTCAGTATCTTCACTAAATTGTGTGCTGCAGCAACCATTAAAGTCAGTTTCTTTACTAAATTGTATGCTACTGCAACAGTAAAATGATACATAACACATTTTGCATTTGCTAACCTGCTAACGTTTTTGCAGCATCTCAGTTTATTGAACGCGATAATTACACTTACACTGTAAAAAGAAAAAAAGCTCTGCATATGGTTTAGGGTACTTTTATCGCAAAGTAGTGAGTTTCATTATTTTTTTACAATGTTTTTTAAAAGACAAAAACTAAACTACATCGAAGTTATGCATCATGCATGGAGTGTTTTGTACTTGTTAACAAAAGAATTGTTTTCTGTCTGTCTGTAAAAATGACTATCACACATAAGCAAGAGGAGGAGTGCTTACACACGCTATACCCCAAAACATACTTATATACTATCGCTCAAGAGGGGTAGGGGTATACGTTTTAATTTTTGTGGAAGACATGGACATACACAAACATAAAACACATAGATTGGCAAAGATTTAGTAGTATATCTGTTTCTAAGAGAATTGGGTGGCCCTACAAAGGACTGTTGGGTTTTGAAGAAAAAATAATTGACTTGACAGCGTCTGATTTACACTTCTTCCACATCTAAATCTTACTCCTGCTGTGGTAGTAGTAGCTGTAGTGGTTGCCACGGATGCTGACATCTGTGTAGTGGAGAGTTTATGTGTAGGTGTAGGTCTCTTTCTCTTATTTTTCTCCAAAGAAGTTTGATAGATATTTCTCTTATGTTTTAACTCTGCCAAAATGTCTTGTAACACAGTAACAGTTTCGTTTTCACTCTCTTTCTTTTATTCACCGCTCAAAGTTTTCCTCATTTCCTCTTGTTTGGTTCTCTTTTTCTCTTCTTGTTGTTGAACAAATGTCTGCTCTTCGTGTTGACTTTGCAAAAACGTATCTAACTCTTCCTTCTGTTTCTTTGTAAAATCATCATATGCAGGCAATCATGGAGAAGGAGGTGAAGGTAGTACTATCAACAAAATTCTTGCAAGGAAGACAAGAAATCGCCCAAAGCAAATTGTCCACAACATCAAAGAAAATAAACCTCTAAAACCAGAACAAAGAGAGCAGTAACATATAATTTAGTGAAAAAAACTGACTTTTACTGTTGCACTCCAGAATATCAGCCAACAGGAGTATTTTAAGATTGCCGGTCCGTACCAGTGATTTATAAAAACACTTTTAGAATCTACCTTTGGAGCTGGGAGAAAGCATTTACAGAGTCTTTCTGCATATTAAAATGAAAAGCAAACTCAAAATCATTTTTCGAATTACTATTTGCATAGCATAAGACTGATTCTTGGGAAAAACTACGACAAACACAAAACTCTAATCAATGTTATAGTCCAAGATATGTCAAAGAACTCGAAGAAGTATTGAATGACAACCAGTGTAGATTTTATCTTTTTTACTATGATTCCTAAATTTTGTGTGGCTCATCGCTGTTTGAATTAGCGGGGCTTATTTAAAAAAATGTTGATGTAGAAAAAAGGGCGTTTTTTCATTTCTCTCTCTCTCTCTCTCTCTCTCTCTCTGTTCATAAAAGTACGAGATCATAGGGTGGTAAGGGGATAGGGAAAGTAGTTTTATTTATAAGAGATTTAAATTCTATTTTTTTTCATTCCCCTTCTTTTTCATCCTACACTGTGTGAGTGGGTGATGGTAACTCCTAATGGCGTGTTGAATAGTCGGTGTAGATTTAACACTACGATTCTTAAATCTGAGCCAAAAAACGATATTTGTCACATTCGAAAAAAGAGTCGGTCAGAGTATGCTACCCGAGTAGTTTAAAAAACTAACTTTTTACAACGTAACAATTGAATCTATCTCAGATGCTATTAGTCCGACGCTAAAGAGAGTCGCAAACAATATGTACTATGTGCCTTGAGTAAACTGAAGTCAGGCAGTTTACAAAAACTAGATACTGGCATATCGTAAGAAAATGGATGAGTGAACATTGTACACTGGAATGTTTGTATGGCCAAACACAACTGGATTACAGTAAAATAGAGGATTTTTTGTGAGAATATTAGATCTACGCATGGCAAAGAAAGGTTATAGTAACCACGCAATTCAATCATGTGCGATGTTACAAAGATCGGATTCCACAAGACGATGTGTTTCCTTTGAATTTTGGACGACAGGTCGTCTGTGTGTTAGTGACTTCATTTCTTTGATTTCGTTTACCTGCAGATTCTTTGTGAAGAGTAGCATTTTCTTAAATTTAAAAAAGTTATTAGAGTAATCGATGTCACAAAAACGTCAGGGGTCAGAAATATATCTTTTACTCACAAGTCCGGAGATAATATTCATTTCGGAAAAATATCTTTCATGGAATGCATCAGTTTCTCAATGGAAAGACTACCTTTATACGAATGTCGCGTTTTGTTAGTGGACCGAAATGGGACATTGGTCAAAGAATACCCATATGGTCAAGTTAATATGTTAAAATGTACAAAGAAATGTAACAAGCCTGACAAAGATAGAATATTTTCATTCCTATGGATTACCTCTCTTGGAAGACGATATCGTGAGAAGAATTGCAGTAATTCTCAGTTTAATAAAATGAGATTACAAGGATTGAATTCCTATACCGTGTGTAGCCAATAGTGTATGCAATTTTTTGATTAAGGTCACATCGGATTCCCAGTAGAACATGTACTGACGCAACACATTACAGAAAAATAGACTTTTTGGATGTGTTTTTGAACTTTCATTGTGATTTCATTCAGGAGAACATACCAAAACATGTTAGTCTCTATGTCTTGATTTGTATTGTTTTAAAGTACGAGTAAGATATTCACACAAACAGACGCATTTTATAATGTAGCTATCTCTCTCAGACACCACCCGCTCCATGTTAAATTCTCTCTCTCTCTCTCTCTCTCTCTCTCTCTCTCTCTCTCTCTCTCTCTCTCTCTCTCTCTCTCTCTCTCTCTCTCTTGAAATGATATTTCCCTAAATGACACAAAAATGTTACAACCAACCTTAAGCTTGGCAAAAAAAAAAAAAAAAAAAAATATCCAACGTGTCACAAGAAATGAATTGACATTAGATCCGTTGTTTTCAACACAAAAATAAATACCCCACACACTCACAACTTTACCAGAAAGAATCTTAACTTGGCTATCGCCATTAATATTTTGCACTGCGTGTCTTCAAGATCTAAGGCAAAACACGATTTTTGTAAAAAGTGACTTGACTTTGCATAAAAAGTTGGTCAGAATATGCTACCCGATTGGTTAAGCAATTTTTTTTTCTTCAGCCTAACATTGAATCTGCTTACTCTGTGCCTTAAGTAAGTTGAAGTCAATCAGTTTATAGAAAGAAACAAACTTGCTACTGGCATATCGTGAGAAAAATGGATGAATGAACATTGGACACTGATTTATTTTTTGGCAAAATACAACTGGCCATAACTCTCTCTCTCTCTCTCTCAAAATTTCTCACTCTCTGACACCCACCCTCTCCACGTTAAATTCTCTCTCTCTCTCTCTCTCTCTCTCTCTCTCTCTCACACACACACACACACACAATC
Organism: Margaritifera margaritifera; assembly: GCA_029931535.1. Taxonomy (NCBI): domain Eukaryota; kingdom Metazoa; phylum Mollusca; class Bivalvia; order Unionida; family Margaritiferidae; genus Margaritifera; species Margaritifera margaritifera. The sequence goes on from JAQPZY010001606.1 coordinate 3,459,933, forward strand.
TCTCTTTCTCACACAGACACCCACCCGCTCCAACCTACCTATCTCTCTGTCTCTGTCTGTCTGTCTCTCTCTTTCTCTCTGTTTCACACTCACACACAAACACACTTTCTCACAATCTCTCTTTCGTATGGATAAGATATTCGAACACACATAACACACGCACGCACACACACACACTCTCTGTCTCGCTTTGTCTCTCTCGCATGGATATGATACATTCAAACACACACACTCTCTCTCTCTGTTTCCCAATTCGATGTACTTGTATTCTAATATATTTATCTATTTATCAAGCAAAACAAAAAATGGCAGCCATTGGACATTCTCTCTAAATAATATGTTACAATACGACCAAAAATCTTAGTACGCTAAAATTCGCCAAAACACTCCGCGCCTAAGTCAAAGTTTCATTCCTCGTAAGGTAAACTCTGTAAAATTTATCCAAGGCAAATGTGTTGGTCAAGCTACAGTAGCTTTTCTTAACTTTGTATCAAAACGGATGAATGAAAAGAAATTGCCAGCCTTATGGAAAAACACAACTGGATGACGGTAAGGCTAGCCAACATTGTTTTTTGTAAACATAATGACTGTCATACGTAGCAACGAGATTATTTCTGGCAAAAACACAACGGGGTTGACAATAAGGAGGCAAAAATCCAAACCTAAAGTGAAGAAGAAAAAAAAAGAAAGAAAAAAAAAGACTTTAGTCAGCCAAACTGAGAGTGTCTGATTAAGCAAAACATACTGTCTGTCACATATGCACCAATGTTAAAGACCATACAAATCTAAACTGTTACATTTCCCACCCAAACAAACCCAACATATTTCACTGTTACCATTTCTAGCCAGACATACTCATCCTGTAAAAAGCCTATGAACCAATTTTTAGACAACACATCTTGTCCCTATACATTTCAACATGGCTGCCTAATGTTAATTTTCCGTTATAGGCTATAATCGTGTTACCCTGTTTGACATAGGATGCCCTTGAGGCTAAAGTGACATCCTATACTACTCGCGTTCAACCCTGTAACATCGTCAGCCCAGTGCTCCATCACTTGCAAGTTCCTCCTTTGAATTAATCAAAATCTTCGCATTCTGCACAAAAGCAATTGTAGAGAAAACATCTCAGCAAATGCAATCTATACTGAGTGTGATGTATTTACCAAATCATACGGTTTTCCCCGGGTGGATTTTAAATGATTAAAACTCATATAAGCGTCTTATGCAAATAACTAAAATTATACTTTTTCTGTGCAATTTTCAGGGTACATACTTTAATCGAGTGTTGTTTTAATACTATTATAGCTGCAAAATAACAAAATTAGGTGGCCACGTTAGCTCAGTTGGTAGATAGTCCAACTCGTAATACAAGGGTCGGGGGTTCGATACCCGCAAAGGCCAGCCAGGGTTGGCTGCCTCGGTGTGTCATCCGGAAAGGCACTTAGCTCCCATGTCCTCTGCATGATATGGCCAATAATGTCTTAAGAGTGCCGTTAAAACCAATTTAATTACTTATTTTTTTAAATCGGAAAATGTACAAAAAATCGGAAAATGTACAGCGTTTCGAAGGTAAACGAGTGAAGCGAAAGCGCAACCTGTGAAGCTGTTTGTTCGCTGACAACTGCATCACATTTCCGGTGCTCGTGAGACCGCAGATAAATAGCATCCTACATCTGAGTGAAAGTACGAAATCTCCATACTTTTATCCCATGATTGCTCTTTCCCTGCTTCGTATACTCCCTGCTACACGCCCTGTTACACATCTAACTAATCGGGAGACATATTTTGCAAATTACCGGCTTATGATACTGTCTTGCCAATTTAGGCTGGGTGCAAACGAAAGCAGTTTCGAGTTAGCCTGGGTCACCGGTCTGCTTCGGCTTTCATCACTATGCAATGCAAAGCCAAACCAGGACTGAAACGAATAAAAGGCGCCCCAAAGTTTGGAGTACTAGATAGCACTGTCGCAATTGTCTAAGATTAAATTAGATTATGAAAACAACGTACGCCAGTTTATGCCTTTCATGTGTAAAAATAGCATAAATGTTAGTCTTGAAGAATATTGTAAAGCTCATATTTGTGTACATTGCGCACCATATTTTTTCACGTCATGCACATTATGACGTCACAGTCTGTATGATGTCAAAACTTACTCAAGGGATGGGATCAAAATGCCTCTGCTTGATGTAAAAAAATCTGCAAGGGGGCGCATTTTTTACATTTTTTCCCCAGACTGATATCAGCATATTTCCTATGCAGACAGAGTAAGGACAGGCCGAGACTAGTGAAGAGAATGATACACTGTGCACCATCGACGCTAAGTAAATGCCTATGCTATCTGGCGATTTATTATCCAATTTTGGATATTATCCCTAGGCCGACCAGCTTGGCGGACATGTATGAATATTCAGAGCCTACCAAAATAGTTCCAAACAACTGGCCCCGTTACGTATTTTGTTGTGATTACTTGTTAAAGTCAATCTAATATATGACCTGATTGTAATTTGAAATAAGTAAAATTACTCGTAAAATGTGTTAACATGTGTTTTTGCAAAACATAAAATTGCCCATGCTCATTGGAGAACTTCCATTGTCAAATCTTCAGTTTCGGAGGTGCGTAGTTTTTGCACCTTGTCAAGCTCTTCAATTCGGAGGTCAGTAAATCTTGCATGTAGTCCGCAATCCCATAATGCCTAAATAGAAGTGATCAGTTTTGAAAAACACCGGAATGTATGAGGTTTGTAGAATTAGGTCACATTACGATTAACGAAATGGGCCTTATGTTGTTCCGAGTGAGTGGTTCAGTTGAAAAACCGTCGTTTCCAGTTTGCTATTTCCGGCATCTTTAATGATTTACTCCATATAGCAATTCAGCCGAGAATACAAATTTCAGAAGTAGAACAAACTCAAAGACAAATAAACTTTGCTTATACAAGTTCATGACTTTGACGGTAAAATATAGAGATTTCTGTTTTAAACTTATTTTTTAATCATATATACCTGATAACCGCATATACGTTATTGTTATAAATTTATATTGTATCGTTAACGAATAATTGTGTTTAGAAGAATTGCTTTCATACAATGTGGCGCATGTATTACCTGCCCCTGATATGTATGCGGAAGTTATGTATCAGTAGAATAGAGAACTCGCTAACGTAGAGAGTATAGTGTAGGGAATTTGCGATAGGTTATAAAATTGAACAGTGATCATGTGGAATTTTAGGAAATTGAAACGACTAATGCTACACCTACCGTAAATATGATCAACAATAGATCGAGAGAGAAAACAAAAACAAGATAACAATAATTCAAACGAATTACGAAAATACTGTTCATTCAACTGCAGAAGCGCGATCTCGGGTTATTTCATATTATTTATATCATATAAACCACACTGAGGAAAAAAAAAATACATCAGATCCCTTTTTTAGCAAACTTGATAACAATAACTCTTCGAAAATAAACTGCAGCTCTTTAAAATGGTACACGGGGGATCCCAACTCCAATGTAATCCCTTGTTGCCTAAGATAATATTTCGCCTTGTTCTACTTGATGTTTTATGTTATTATTTCTCCAACATAAATCAGTAAAGCAAACGTTTCATGAAGATAAGTGCTTGCAGTTTAATTGTATGTACCCTATGAAAGGGAACGACTTGTTTTAAAATGTTATTCATTTTCTGCCTTCTTCTTCTCCTTTTTCTTCTTCTTCTTCTCCCCCCCCCCCTCTCTCACCCCCCTCTCTCTCTCTCACCCCCCCCCCCATTTTCCCCAAATGATTCCCTAAATGATATGTATAAATCTTTTTTTCCAACGTTTAGAAGAACTTGTGATGATTTGATCGCTCGCAGTTAATATGCTTGCAAAAAAAATGAGATTTAACAGTAGAGCCCACTCGGAAAGCTGATTTTATTACATCCTGGTCTGACAAAGCATATTTTCTGCGATGTCATTCTTCGTTTAGAAATTAGAAAAAGGAAAACATACCTTTTTCTGTTTTAGATCACAATTTGTGACCGAATATTGCACAAAATCAATCATGGTTACTTGAAATGACTGAACAATCAATACACTACAACAAATGCAGCTGTTCGGCTCGTTCTAGAATGACGTCACACAGACAATAATCATCATTATTTTTATTGCTAGATTGAAATACTTCTCAGGATCAGTTTCTCCTTCCTTTTCACATTATCAAGACTCCTTTTAGACTCATTATGGATGAATCAAGTATTACATTTGTTAATGTCGCATTAGGAGCTGTATCAATAATTCTCTCTCTCTCTCTCTCTCTCTCTCTCTCTCTCTCTCTCTCTCTCTCTCTCTCTCTCTCTCTCTTGTGATATAATCATACAAGAAAGCAATTCCATGTCTGTACTTATCTAATAAAGAAGTAGTCAATAGCTCATAAGTAACCTGTTAGTACTGGAGCCAATTATTCTCCAATTCATAATCTTGCTTTGCACCTTCTATTAATTCTTATACTTATTCCCAACGGAATGATAAATCTCCAATCCTAAGGAAGAACATAAGGAAACATCGGACAATGATCTGTTATTATCTGACAATAGAGTAGTATTGTGAATTTCTTTGAGTATATAATGAACTGAATAGCTTGAGTACCAATGATGTGTGCATTAGCTCTTCCTGATCTAAACTTTCTCAGTTTTTCATTTATTATACCTTGTTCTATTTTGGGCGTTGTTAACCACAAGTCTTTATACGTCATAAAAATGTGATACTCATTCAGCTTGAAAATATCATCCCTACCGTAAGAAAAGGTTATGTCCTTATTATTCCAAGATTGTTAACTACTGAATTATTTACATTTCCTTTAACCTAACCAATTAGTATTAAGAAGTTCTTGATCTGTATATACTTTACTATCTGATACAACTTTTTTGTTTTTATCCTTAACTAGCTTAGTTAAGTCTTCGACATTGTTTTCATCTATCTTTTTGGTTATTTCTATTGCTCATTAGTTTTACTCTACAAGTCAAATATATTATTAGTCATAATCGGTACATCTCTATCTAATTTTTCTACAACATAATAATTTAATATGTGATTTTAATGAGTTCTTCGTTTTGTTTTATTTCAGCAGATAGTTCATCTTTAAGAGTTACTAAGTCCTGTTCTTTTAAAAACTTTTTGTGTTGCTTAAATCTGAAATAGATAAATCGTACATAGTCTTCATATCGGACTTTAACTCACATTAACCTTATTCTTTATGTCCTCTATCTTTCCACTGACTTCTTCAAAGTCATTCTTTCTTTGTAATTGTAAAAGACTATTAGTGACAGCAGTTAGTCTATCTTCCAACGTTTTCACACCAGCTTGAAATTCATCAGATAGTTTTTTCATATTTTCATCATCCTGGATCTTTTCATTTTTTAATTCTTTCTTCAGCTGTTTAAGTTGTGATTGTAATGTGTTATAAATTTCTAGAGACTTCTTTATTTCATCCACGTCACTCTCTAAGGCTGATATTTCGTCAATAATCCTATATATTCCATTGGCTGTAATAATTGCTGTATATTTTCTACATGTTTTATGTTGATTCCGCTCTAACGGTTTGTAAAGCTTGTAAAGCAGTTGATAGAATAATCAGTCTCTTGGTAAATAAATCTTAAGCATCGGAAATATTCTTCTTCCTATCATCTGTTTCTTTTTGCAGTTCTGTGATTTTAATAAAAACAAGAAATTCTGTGATACTCTGATTTATAACTGTTGAGTATTATCAACTTGTTCTCGCCATGTTTTAATATCATTCAAATTATTATCATCCAAATTAAGAAGTATGTTAGCGTCAATACGTCTTTGTACCAACAGCCAAGTATTTGCATCATCTTTTTCTGTGGGTTCTCCTAAATTTGTGATACAGTTGTTATTCATGTTCAAGTATTTGCTTAGTGTTTGACCTAGTGCTTCATCTTTTTAATCTTTCTGTATGAATTTAAAACTAAAATCACAAGGCCTCTTAAAGATATTTCTGTCATTTAGCTAACACAAATAAACTAATCTGTTTCAGGTATTCTAAAGATATATGTAATCTAAAGATATATATCATTGGCATATCATTAAAATCTGTTATTTTCGAGTCTTCATTTTTAATCCTAATATTTAAACTATTTACAGTGCCTCTTTGTAACTGCTTATATGGGCTACTAACATCGCACGATATAAAATCACCGTGAAAAACATTTTAATAGGTAGGCATTCTAATAGAGCAGAGTAAGAACAGTTGCAATAATATTTTGTCTTGTTTAGTAGGTCAAGAAAGATGTATGTTTTTAGGCTACAAAAATCCACAAACTGTATCTAATTAGATAGATGTATTTATAGATCTCTGACTATATAATCCCAGTAATTTAGAGTTGAAGTTGGTTATATACACTGTATAATTATTGCTCGGAGTTATTAACAGTTTAGAGTTGTGTTTCCGGCATTCAATATATATGCTTTCTTCGTTGTCGTTATTGGCATTCATTCTCTCTTTAATTTTTTTCATATTGTTATGTATATCGAATTTATCATACGTGTCCATAGGGTAAGTTGTACTTTACTCATTTTATGAACAACATGTTTACTGCATTTGAGATCAAGGTCAGTTTTGTTTACATAGCGTTTGGTACTTAGAGTGGAATTTCCACTGCTTACGTGCGAACGGTCACGTCCGCAGAGGAAAGTTTCCTATAGATTTGCGCATATTCTAGAACATTCTGTCACGTGACTTATGTTCATATATAGAGATTTCGGTGGACAATAATTCACTCTTGTTCAAATGGTCAGCATAAGAAGAATTATTCTAATAATCAGATGTTTATAGTTGTGTTGTGAAAATTCAGAGCAAATTCAGAGAGAGGAATTATTTATTTGAAACATTAATTGAAATTACCAAAAGTGCTCATTCTCATATTGGATTAATAATTGATTTGAGGATTTATGTGAATTTATTCAAAGATATTCTGGATTACATTATTTAGGCATATTAGAACATTCAAGACTACTAGCACATTAGGACATTCAAGGCAACTGATATTCATTTGGAACATTCTATATTTAGGACTTGCAATTAGCACACTTAGGATTATTGGATTATTTGGATTCTAATTCACGTTACTGTAAGTGTCTTTTGATTTTTATTTTAATTATCTAGAAATAAATTGCTTGCTGATTTTAACTTGATTTGTTGGTTTCACTTTTTTCTCTGACATTTTTCGTTTCTAAATTGAAGAAACCATCAGATATTGATATTGTCTTGCTTTCATTCTGATCGGTTATATATAGTAGAATATATTGTTGTTGCTTTTTATCATTTGAAATATTGAAATAACCAACTACAAAATCTATTCTCTGTAACGATATGTATAATTTACCCTCTCTGTTATTAATGGGATTTGATAAATATATTTTTTTCTCAGACCTTCCTTCAACCGTTATAGGTTTCGACTTTCCGCAGGCTTCGATCAGAGTAACCAGAAACCGTTGTAGTACTAACGTCCAGCCATTTGTCACCGTCATATTAAATTCATCGTGACTTATTTTATTATCGCTTATTGCTTTACTAATTGCTTTACTCACAATTTACTCAATACTATTCAACTTACTTACAGTAGAGGTTACAATCTCGCTCTGTTTTAAAACTTTATTGTATTGAAGTATTGTAGCTCGTCTTTTAAAGCTTTTGAAACAAACCCAAGTAAATAGGCGCCTAAAAAAATGTTTATTTTCTCTCAAATCTCTGTAAGGAACTAACTTTACCAGAATCTTTTATCTTTTGTGAAGTTACTTTCCCTGCTGATTTAGGAACCTTTAAGTTTTCTTCAGTTTTAATCAAGAACTTCTTAGCTTCCTTCCATTTATCTTCTAAGTTAATTAATGTTTTCCTAAATCGCTATTGAAGCTAATTTCAAGTTACCTTCAAGTTATTTTCAAGTTGTCTTCAAATTACAAATATAAATCTTATAGAGTTCCTGACTTTCTAACGTAACTATGTCCTAGTGCGAAGCGCAGTTTTAGCGAAGACGGCGGTGCCTATTCAATAGTCCTGGCAAAGACGGCGGAGCCTGTTCAATAGTCCTGGCGAAGACGGCGGAGCCTGTTCAATAGTCCTGGCGAAGACGGCAAAGCCTATTCAGTAGTCTTGGCATCCCGTCCCCTAGAAGTTGTTCGCATTCCTATTTAAAATAATGTGCTTAAAAGTTATCAAGTAAGCACTTAATGGCGAAATTGGTAATCCATATCCATTTGTTGTTAAGTAGTCTTCTTTCAACTCTTTCTGTAATTGGTTTAAGTTATCACTTGGAATAAATTTACTCATCAAAGACGTCACTCCTAATAGTATTGCATTCGACAGTGACATTGATACTTTAGCTGATCTTGCATTTACAAAAATTTCATATGATTTCTGTATTTGTTTTGAACCCATTTTATCCAACTCCTTAATGGACGAGTGTTTACCAGTTATTTCCTTGTATGTTCCATTTACTATACTAATGTTTAATTCCTCTGTGTAGGCTTCCTTTATTTCATTTTCATATCCGAAGCAGTCCCGTTCTGCCCCGTTATATCATGTTTAGATTTTACACAATAGAATTATTTTTCAAGTCGAGTTTGATTCATTAAAATACTGTAAACATTATGTGCAAAAAAAAAAAAAAAAAGAAGGTCAGTGCTCCTCAAATATTCATGTAAAAACAAAAACGCCGCATACTGAACTTCAAAATTTATTAAAAACGCTGGGCCACTTGTCTTCAAAATTTATTAAAAACGCTGGGCCACTTGTCTTCAACATTTATGAAAAAACGCTGGGCGAGTGACCTTCAAAATTTATTTAAACGATGTGTGTGCCATTGATCTTCAAAACTAATGAAAGAAAAAAAAAAACGCTGGGCCAGTGGTCCTCAAAAATGTATGAAAAAAATCTTGATCAGTGATCGTAAAAATGGAGGAAAAAAAAAACACGCTGGGATAGTGGCCTATGTTTTTCTATAAAATTTTGGCAGACCAATGGCCTAGGGGGTTTTGAAAAAATAATTAAAATGGTGGATGGCCAATGATAGTTGAAAAATGTTGAAAATCCGTTTAAAGTGGGTGAAAATTGGTTAACCGGTTTAAAGTAAATAATACTAACAGATTAACCAAGGACTCCATTTTATAAGCACTGACGCGGATCAAATATCTATAATATTTATTATTTTATGTATTTCAAACTTTTCATTTTTATGAACAATTCAAAACATTGTACTGTTTGCCCCAGTAACCTCTGACCTATTACAAAGTGACGTAGCTCTTACATAGCTGAGGAAAATGTGTTGAATGTGGTATACATTTTTACAACATTAAGTCATGTTGTATAAAGTTTTTCACGGAAATAATAAAAACGATTGGTGTCTTAAAGGGAGATAACTGCGGGAAACCTTACGCCGAAATAACTGATTGCTGTTTAGGCACCTATTTTTAATGTATACGGTTCCTTTTCTTTACCCATTGATAGTAACAAAAGTCAACCCACGTATACTACCTACAATAATTTGGAAAATATTTAAGAAAGTATAGTTTTTATATCCTAGTAAACGTTTCACTTGTTGAAAAGTCATAAATATGATTTGGTCCACAATTCTTTATGTGGTGTATATCTGTAATGCATACATCAAACATATCCTTTCATCCATAAATCAACCAATTAAGGTAGATATGTGGATACAAAAAATAAATAAATACTTCATTGATCTATCCATCCATCTGCAGTGTCAGATCCAGAAATATCGATTATGGGTAGGGGATAGGGATGGGGACGTAAACAAGCAGGCGAGTGATCTGGAAAACCCACCGTGACAGTTACAACATTCCATACGCTAGAACGGAGACATATACAAGTACAAATTTTTGTTCTTTCCAAACACGATTAGAAACTGAACTCACGTCTATAATATAAAAATCAGATACCTCGTTTAATAACGCAGAACCTTTGCAAATAATATTATCGTTGGGAATTATCAAAAGGAAGGAACAAGCGACGCATGCGCGGTGCAGTAATGTCTACAGATGTTGCACCAATACAAATCCAAACTTCAGTATGTTCCGGTGGTTTTCAAAACCGATCACTTCTATTTAGGCATTATGGGATTGCGGACTACATGCAAGATTTACATTCGGAACTCCCGCGGCATTGTCAGAGAGGCAAAAATATGTTTCGGATGTATGTCGGTGCACTAATATATAATCACACATTTTGTTCGCCGGAAATTTCTCCGCAAGAAAATAAACCCAATCTGTTCGGACTACCTTGCTTGTATATGTCTGTGATTGGATTGACTGCAGAATTGACCGAGAGGTTACGAATGAAAAGAATAGTTCGATCATTCGTAACTTCTCTGTCAATCCTTGTTGTTATAAATAGTAACAGTAGTCCGAATGGGAGCATCGACATACATTCGAGGTATGATCCGTAGGATTGACCTCGAAGTTGCGAATGGCAAGATTTTGAAATGAATGGACGGATGTCGAATGAATGGCTGACAGACGGTTGAATGGATCTTAATCTGATCTAGATCTTTATCACTCTTCATCATCGCCGCTAAGTAAGCGCCTCTGTTATCTGACGATTTACTATCCAGTTTTGGATATTATCCCTACGCCTACCAGCTCGGTGGACCCGTATGTGTGTTACGAGTCTAACAAAATAGTTCAAAACACTTGGCCCCTTTAGGTATTTTGTTGTGATCACTAGCTCAACGTCAAGCTAATATATGTCTTGACTGTAATTTGAAGAAAGTAAAATGCTTCTTAAAAATGTGTTAACCTGTGTTTTTGCAAAACAGAAAATTTGCCATGCTCATTGGAACACTACCGTTGTGTAGTTTCTGCACGCAATCTGAACATCCTCGGCATTTCTGCAAACAAAAAAATTGAAGAATTCATTTGGTTTCAATTGTCTGCAACTATTGCATGCGTTGATGGTGGTGATGAAACATCATCTATTCATTGTGACGTTATGAAGTTATCGTAACGTAATAAAAACCCCGGGCTTGAAGGCAGTTTAAAATGGCCTTTATTTACATCCGATTCTTTTTTTTTTTTTTTTCTAGCATGCGATCACTCTGCATCATCGCCGCTAAGTAAGCGTCTCTGCTATCTGAAGATTTACTATTATATTTTAGATATTATACCTACACCGACCATCTTGGCGAACACGTATGTATGTTAAGAGTCTAACAAAATAAGTCGAAGCACTTGGCCTCTTTACGTATTTTGTTGTGATGACTTGCTAAAGTCAATGTGATATATATCATAATTGTAATTATACTAAATAAAATTCTACGTAAAAAAGTGTTAAGATGTGTTTATGCAAAACGTAAAATTGCCAATGCATGTTGGAACACTTCCGTTGTCAAATCTTCAGTTTTGGAGGTGCGTAGTTTTTGCACGTTGTCAAACTTTTCAGTTTCGGAAGTCAGTAAATCTTGCATGTAGTCCGCAATCCCATAATGCCTAAAATGGAGGTGATCAGTCTTTAAAACACCGGAACTTTAGAAGATTGTACCAAATGAGGCCTAAAATCACAATTACCCCCCACCCCCACCCCCTTTGAGGTTGAACAAAATCAAGAAGATATTCTGAAGAAATAGTGCCTTGTTTGCATGGTCTATTTGCAAGTGACATATATGGTAAAGTTACTTATTGTAATCATTATGAAATGGTAGACCTGAAACTTTATGAAATTGTATAGAAAGTTGCATTTGCATGTTGTTTAATGAAAACAGTAGGATGTAAAATTATTGGTTACTTCATCTACGTCAAAATTGAGCTGGTCAACTTAGGATGAAACCTTGCAGGATTTATTGAGCTAAGATTGGTTAATTTGTAACAAAACGCGATAGACATCTATCAGTTATGGTAAAAGTGGCATAGTGTTGAATGCTTATACATAAAATAGAAGAAAAATAATTGTCGTCTGAGTCCAGGAGCTGGTCATTCGGAATATCTTCGTCTCTTTCCAATGCAAGTCGAATAACTTCGACTCTCTGAAAGAGACTTGGAGGTAATCGTAGTGATACTTTCCGAATTTATAAGTTTTTGGCGGACGAACATTTGGCTAAATGTGCGAAGAACAGAGTCTTATAACATGATAGGTCTTGAAAATAAAACTTGACAACGTTTCAACAATCAATGATATGCCTGCACGTTTAATTATTTATGTTATTCCTGCAACTTTATATTGAAAAAATGTAAGAAATCTCTATTTCAATTGTCTGCAATTTATGCTTGTGTTGCTGTAAGTGACGACTCATCATCTATTCATTGTGACGTTATTAAGATATTATGACGAAATAACAACTACGGGCTTTAGGGCAGTTCAAAATGGCTATTGTTTATATCCGAGTTTTTTTCTATCATGCATTGGAAAAGGCCGAGGTCGTTCCGATTGATGAGCGCGGGTAGCAGGAATATCATATATCCCGGATATTTTATTAACAGACACCGGTTACTTGTTGACCGGGAGATTGGAATTAAGAGAGAAAGCTATTTGTTTTTCTGACATTGGGACTTTTAAGGTAAACGTCGATCGATGATCTGGTTTATGATGTAGCTAATAATGTGGTTAATATAGTTCCACGGAAGAAGAAGATTGAGATAGACACACTTGTTCTGTTAACACCTTTAAGGAGGGGTGGGGGGAGACCAAAAAGTGTTTCGCTGTATTTATTTATAAAACATAGGAGCCAGCAAAGTTAGCTGGATATATGTGTGTATATAGACTGATGCGTGAAGTCATGCCTTTGTAATGTTCCTGATTTGCAAGAAATATTTGTTGATAAGGGTCCGCTGTTATTGAATCAAGTTATTGGCTAGGCGTAAGGGTCCGTACTGCTGGGAATAGTCGTACAGCAGGTATAGACTAGGCGTACGTGAGTCATTTATATGTATAAATTGATAGAAACTAATGGTTTAAATGCGATTTGCATCGTTATTAATGATAATATTTCCTTATAAAAAACTTTTAACAAAATAAACTATCCTTTATTTTAGTTTATTTGTATATTTACCTGTATAATATTTAGTGAGCGATGTAGACAATTGACAACATTGGAACATCATTGTTAGTAAATATAGTCGGAAAAGGAATGTCAGTGCTTAAAAATCCGATAGCCCAACGCCTGGGGCCATTCTAATTTCAGATCGGGCCCTCCTGTATTCTAAGTGGAGTGCCCATTGGGTTTGTCCAAAAAAAATCGAATTTGTCAGAGAAAACTTCAATCTCGCTGACGAAATGTATTTTCAAGTTGTTGAAGGACTAGTAAATTATTCACATTTATCCTCATGTATGCCCCTTACCCATATGAAGATTGTCTACTTACCGTACTTCTATCAAAAGCTGTAAACTTTGTGTACAAAGCAAACTATGTGACCTATGAATGGAGAACAGATTGCCTGGCCTACCTATAATTAGTGCTCACTTGGCTTTAACATACATGTGATTCTACCGGCATTAGGACAAAAATACCATTTTTAAGGCTGTCTACCACACATACTGTTTTATAGTTGAAATCTACCGCTTTTGAAAATTAAGTGATTTTTAAAAAATAAATAAAAAAGAACGAAAAAAACGGTGTTATTATGTGTTCAATCCACGCAATATAGAAACCAGTCAGAACCAGCCTACTGAGGACTGAAACTGTTCCAACAGTCTATGTGTCCGGTGCAGTGGTGCATGGCTGAGTAATCGGATTAAAGCTAACTTGTGTACACAACAAGCTGTTAGTTGTTGTAATCTGCGGAGTTTAGGCCAAAGTTATAAGTAATAAAGGGATCAAAGTTGGTTCATGATGGCTTCTGAGTCTTTGATTAAAAATTGGCCATCCTTTCTTTGGTGGAGGTGAGATAAAAAGGAAAGACCAACCAAAAAATGATTTCATTAGAAACACTTTAGTAAGTAATGCAACACTGGTTAAACATTAAACGGCACCTATGAACAGCATCAAAAATGTAAAGAGAAATTGTGTAACACAAGAAAATCTTCAGATACTAATGAATTTCAACACTGCCGATTCAGTGAGTAAGGAGGACATTGATAGAGCAATTGGACAATGGTTGACATCAGGACCTGGAGGAAGACATTGCTTTACACAAGTATATTTAATATGATTTTGTTTATTTCTTTTCATAGTTAAAATTTGGGCACTTGGGTTTGGAGTCCGGGCTTGTGGAATTCGAGTCAGGGCTTGTGACTTTTTTTTAAGTCACCAGCCCTGGGCCTATGTCGGAAATTTTTTTTCTTTGAGCACTGAATGTACTCAGAAGGCCCCAAAATAAAGAGAACAGCATTAACATAAAGAACAGCGACAGGTTCTTCTAATTGGTGTTTGAGTAAAAGACACACCGCCTTTAGGTTTACTATAGTAAAGAAACCAACGAAATTATATTAAGATTTTTATATATTTAACTTTTATATAGTCGGAAAAGGAATGTACTCAATAACAAAAAGAACAGCAACATACTCCTCTAATTGGTATTTGAGTGAAATACATGCTGCCTTTAGATTTACTACAGTAAAGAAACGGACAAAACTATATTAAGATTTTTCCATAATTAACTTTCTTGTTAGCTACTTAGCAATAATAGCATTGACTCCCGTGACAAGGGTCATCTGCAAAGTTGTATGGAATATGACTTCGCACAGAACATGCTGTGAAATATTATGAAAGAAACACCTCAGATTGTCAGATTAGAATAATAGTGGAATCCATTATTATTTGGTTATTCAATTGGCTAAAGTACAAACTGCCACCTAATCGATGACGATAATGAAGAATTCCATATAATTTATGGACCATAATTTATACTGTACCTCACCGAAGCACAACTAATATGTAGGTGATAATAAACAAATAATAATTTCCTGTAAACAAACTTCCTCTTTTTAATATATAATGAAAAATTTTTGGAAATAGATTTTATTCAGAAAATGTGTCATCATCTTCTTAGTAAAATATCTCCAAATGCATGTAATTGACTCACGCATGCCTAGTCTATAGCTACTGCATAGGCTAGACGTACAGGTCCACATGACTAGACCCACAGGTTAGTGGTACAGACCCGTACACCTAACCACTGCCTGAAATTAATAGCAAGAGTAACTTCCAATAAATAAGGAAGTTGACATGGAAGATCCGGATTTAAATTCTAATGAAGAACTAAGACTTAAGTTCACAAGGTAGACTGGGACTAGAAATACACAGGAATTGGTATCTAGCCCTTTTCAGAACCTAAGTCTGACTCCTTATTTATATGCAAATGATGCCCCAGTCACTGCTTTATCACTTGCTATCAAAGAAACAGCAGTGTACCTGTTCTCTGGGGCTATTTAACTGGCTCTTTATTACATATGGAAGAGGTTTCCAAAGGTGAAATTATGTGTTGTGATAGAGGGATCCAAAATAAAATTGAATAAGTAACTTTAAATTGCACCAGTATAAAGTCAGATCCCTTCAGTACATATTGGTATATTGCTTAATCGTTTGTATTTGAAGAAAACATCTACAACATGAAGTCAAATGGTATCAAAATTATCCTAAAATCTGAATTGTTTATTTTAAAACGGGGAAAAAATAGATGAAGTGAGACTGTATTTAAATAAAAGTAACATCATTACATTTGTAGTACCTGTAGAATACAGTATATACCATTGTAAGTTTCATTCCTTTGTTACAAATACAAAATGAGTAAAGTGATTATACCATTTTTGATCAGCAAAATTTCAGTCAGCTCAAAGATTTCACTTTCATCACAATTTTGCATTAGTACACAAAGTCAAAATAAGTAACATCAATACATTTTTGATTATATCTACTGAACTTCTTCATGTATTTGGTTCATACTTGGGATGGTTCATTATGAACCAACAACAATTCATTGTACAATACTCTGGCTTGTCCTTTTTACCTTGGGATCAAGGTCACTGTCATAGAAAATTTGTGTTTCAGTTTTGTTTAAAGTTCTTTTTTATGTGATTACATTTTCCTTAATGCCTATTTGGATTTTATTCATAATTGGGATGAATCATTATGAAGCAAAGACAATTCATTCTGTATATATATTTATATAGCCGGTGAAGGCTGCAAACTAATTTCATCATTACTTTGTAAAAACATTAAAGATTATTATTATAACTTGTATAAATATAAATGATTTCCACTTGCACATTTTAAACTATTATAAATCAGTTTTATTCACATGCAGTATTTTTCAACTAAAACGGTTAAATAAAAGATAGTATGGGTTTGGCAACTTTAATTACAGGTCACTTTCTTTGTTTTAAAGGTTTAAAAATGAAAAGTTTATGTGTGTTTGTGTTTGGCATGAAGTGTGTTGTCAGGGAAAATTTGCCTTTGGTCAGGGAATTTTATATCCAGTAACATGGGGGAACCTTGGCTAAGGGAGTGACAAAGAATATGACCATGTTAGAGAATGTATAAAGATATGCAATGCTCGTGATCAAAAGATATGGAATTTTCTTTGATAAAAGGCTTCCAAAACCCAGTAAGAACAACAATTTTTGTAAATCTGTGGAATATAGAGTAATGCATGTACAAGCTACAAGTATGTAGTCTTTTTATCTAGTTTGTTCTTTTTTATGCCTTTCTAAATTTTAGTTTTGCCACTGTTCAACAAGCACCATTCGTCAGCATACCACTCAAAGCGCGACTATTTATTTCCCATTTAAATCTTTTACTCTTGCTCATTTCAGTAAATGTTGTAATGTAATAATACACAACATTCCATGCATGTATTATGTACATCTGTACCTCATTTTGACCACAGTGACTTGAGGTTAATGTCTTTGTTTATATAGGATAATCATACAGAAACATTAACCTTAAGTCCCTTTGATATTTACAAAATGTTAGCATAACAGTCTTGACCCATGCTCTTACATATCAAGTTTGCCAGTTCTCTGGAAAAACAAAGAAATATATTTCTTTATATCAAAAGTAATACATTACTTCAAAATTTTTTGCCTTTTTTTTTTTTAAAAACTTTTATTTTGTTGCACAGTTGGTATAACTGGTAGTGTTACCAAACAAGTGTATACATCATACTATATCCAATTTGTCAGATTTTATCTGCACCAAAATATTCATTGTAAAAACACCATTTACAGTGTCAGGTATAACTAAATAATTAGGGCACTTGGGGGTTTTAAGCACAATGGTTGAAAAGAACACTCCTGCTGAGTTAATTGATCAATAAACATAAGTTAATAACCATCGTTTGATTTCCTCAAATATAGCTGACATTGTCCTCAGACATTCTGATACAAGAAAAGTCAAGTCTCTCAAGTGCTCAAGAATACAATTCCAAATCAACACTCTTATAGTCCAATTGTTTTTAATTGAATTAATAACATCAGCAGAATGGGTAAGCAGCGACTTTGACTTGTGTGTTAAAAGGTGATCTTTTGTCATATCTGTTTTGTTCTGTTGCCATATGTATCCCAAATTAAGACCCAGATGTAATTGTTTGTACCTCAGTGTTTCGTACTTGGTATATTATATTTTCAACAACTTTATGAATCTAAAACATTCTTTTTATTTACTGATACTATTGAAAATTTTTTTTTTTTTTTTACAATTCCCAAGTCAGTTTCATAATGATGAAAGCATGATATATATATTTATGGTTGACCTGCATTCATATGTGTAGGTTCTGGCTCCAGTTAGACAGTTACCGTATATACTTGCGTATAAGCCGATACCCACTGCAAACTGCATAGACCCAGATCTGCCATCGCATAATGTGCTGGCAGATCAGGGTCTATGTTGTTTGCATTTGGATGCAGCTTATACATGAGTATATATGGTACCTTACATATTCAATGCTCAACTCAAGCCTCTGCAAATCAGCCAGGTACAGACTTGTTTTCCATTCATTTACTCTAGGCTGAAGAGTTTTGGCTAGGTGTGTTTACCCTGGCCCTCTGTGATATATAGGATATATACGCTATTGATCAGAGCAGCCTTTATTGGACCAAACCTACCATACGTACGTTGACAATAAACAGTAGTGTGTCAATCCTCACTGCCCACGTTATAACATTTTCAAAGGTTTACACATGCTTCTATTTCAAGGAAATATGGAGGAATTTACAAGACTTGATTAAATGTAAAGGTTGGTATGTCAGATCTTGTGTTTAGATATTGAATGTAAGTGTTATTTGAGGGGTACTCTCACATTTTCCTTGTTGCTCTATTAGTCACATGGGCTGTAGCTGTTATTCTTCAAAATGGATATTATAATGTTATTGATATTATTCTTTTCCCTTAATGATATTTATGTGATCTGAAGATAGATCTACAATGCCCATTTTAAGAGTTATGAGGGAAAATCTTTGAAATTTTGAAAATATATAATATTGTAGTATTACATATATCTATATTGCATATGTACCATGCACTGTAGTTATTTAATAATTTATTGTATCTGGACACGTTTTGTGTTTCTACTTCAGTTTGCATGTGACAACTGTTACAAAAGTCAGAACGGGTAGTTATCAAGCCAAATGTCCCTTAATATGTCTGTCTGTCAGTCTGTCTTTCCATCCATCCATCCAGCATCAGTTTTGTTGACCTATCTCTTGTTTGCATATGTGGCTTTCATTGGGCTTTATAAGCAGATTCATACATGTAGGTTCATCAGGGCATATGGAGGACCCAAATTGTTTCATATGGGTAAACAAGGAAGTGACATTTAAAAACAGATGATACTTTTTTTTTCCAATTTGATATTTTAGATACTTCGAAGGGCTGAAAGTTTCTAAGGTTTAGGCCCCTCTCAACTTTAATTAAAACTCAAACTGAATTGTTATGTACTCAATCTATGCATTCTAGCATTGCAATGAGTAGCATACAGATTGAAAACAAAAGTGGATAGTATTCATGCACAAAAAGAAGTAGTGCAGGATCAGTGTAGAAGGAAATTGTCTGATCATTTAGTTGTCAGCTAAATTTTGTATTAGTTTCCATCAGTTTCAATATTTTGCATTTCAGTTAACTACCAAATTTAGAATTAATTTTTGTTACTAATTGTGTCTGTAATGGAACAGCATATGTACTGTTTGACTGGTATTTAGCTCAGAAGCAAGTTGAGTGATACACAGGATTACCATTACTATAATCTGTTCTATGGGTCTAGTGTGACTGACCATGGTTTATTTTTTAACTGAGTGTGCTATATCAGTTAAAACAGGATTTCTAACCACTCTATTATTCAGTCCAAACTTTTCTCAAAACTTCATTACAAACTTTACAAACACAAAACTAGTTTCAAGAATAAAGGTTATACTCTGCATCAGCTGAAAAAAACTGATTTTGTAATCTTGGTTATGTGTAACATGTCCGCCTGTCATGCGAGAGAGTGGCTGTTCAAATCATGTTGTCTCCAGTATATATTTTTTCAGTGTAATGTAATGTTATTTAATTGGTTGATTTTGTCATGCAACCCTTCTTTTTACATCACTCAAATGCTGTTTGTTCAGGAAATTAATTGTTTATAAGGAAGTTTAATGCTTTTTTTTAGGCACTGTCATATGTAGGTGTTGTGTTGCTTATTTAGGTGTCATATGTAGGTGTGGCTTTTTTTGGTGTAATATTTAGGTGTGGCTTATTTAGGTGTCATATATAGGTGTTGCTTATTTTGGTGTCATATGTAGGTGTTGCATATTTAGGTGTCATATGTAGGTGTTGCTTATTTAGGTGTCATGTGTAGGTGTTACTTATATAGGTCCTTCTGTTGGCTAGCATTTGAGTTGGTAGATGCTTGGGCTTTGGTGTCATATGTAGCTGTTATTTAGGTGTCATATGTAGGTGTTGCTTATTTAGGTGTCATATGTAGGTGTTGCTTATTTTGGTCTCATACATAGGTGTTGCTTATTTAGGTGTCATATGCAGGTGTAGCTTATTTTGGTATCATATAGGTGTTGCTTATTTAGATGTCATATGTAGGTGTTGCTTATTTTGGTCTCATACATAGGTGTTGCTTATTTAGGTGTCATATGCAGGTGTTGCTTATTTTGGTATCATATAGGTGTTGCTTATTTAGGTGTCATATGTAGGTGTTGCTTATTTTGGTGCCATACATAGGTATTGCTTATTTAGGTTTATATGTAGGTGTTGTTTATTTTGGTGTCATATGTAGATGTTGCTTACTTAGGTGTCATGTCGGTGTTTGTTATTTTGGTGTCATATGTAGGAGTTACTTATTTAGGTCCTTCTGTTGGCTAGCATTTGAGTTAGTAGATGCCTGGGCTTTAGGGATGGGAAATTCCACAGAGCTGCAACATTACAACTGTTCCTTTTGAACACAATGAATATCCCTATGGTCAGTTCATCAGTACATAGCACTGGACATAAAAAAGAGCAGGAATGAAATTGCCCTTAGGTTTGGAACCTACCTGGGATAATCGAGGTTAGTGATCGACCATTAACCTAGATTATCACAGGTAGGTTTCTAGCTTAAATAATGATTTCTACACTCTCCATTTTTTAAAAAGACTTGTTTAATTAATTTGACTTACATCAAAAGAAGTACAATATACATATAGTTTTTAAAATAATGTGTATGTATGTTGAGACTACATGGATTTGCTTATTGCCAAATGTATAGCCTCATTAAAATTTTTATGTATAAAATAAATAAAATAACAACAAATCTTAATCACTCGCCTACATTCTGATATTTTTATCTTGTAATTTTTTATGATGAAAAGTGCTAAAAAATATTTTCAATAAAAAGACTGATCATGTCTTCTGTGAAACAGGGGACCCTGGGAGAAAAATTGACAGTGCAGGTTATTTGTTCGCAGTTTAAATGCCCACATCTCTGGAACTATATATCCTATTTTAGTGAGATACTTTGTTTTGTCATTTTTGATAAACATGTTTTTAATATAGAATGATTTCAAATTGAATTGGACAATATCCATAAACTTTATTGAGAAGTTGAGTACTTAGATAATGGCAGCTGATTACGATATCATATCTTGTAAAATCTTTGATAGAAAACAATTTAATTAGTGTACAGAACATGGGAAAGCTTTAAAGAAGTGGTTAATAAATTTGAAGGAAGATTGATGAACATGACAAGTTTATTTCAGGAATAATGACAATTTAATATTTTATTAGTATGAAGTTCATTACAGAGGTAATCTTACTATTTGAGTGTACCCAGTACACGCAACTTGAGAAGCTTCCATACCTGTGATGTTTTCAAAGTATCAGTCTGTGAGATGTAACTAAATAATCCTTGAATTATGATTAAATTATGTAAGATATATCATTTTTTCGGAGGTTATCCTTAAGAATTGATACCAAATGCAAACAAAGCATCCTTTGGGTTCACTTTTAACATATGTTAATAAGTTGAAGATTGTATTAAATATGCACACAGTAATAACTGAATTAAATGATTCTTGTTACATTCCAAAATCTACAGGTTAGTCAAACTGCAATTTATTATGAACCTACATACAAAGTTTGATCTTTTGGTTCCCAAATCCATAAATTTTACAGAAATATAGAAAAAATAACAACTAAAGTGGCATAAGAAATTTATGAGTCAGTGAGAAATTAAACCTGAGGAATGATACTGTGATATAGTTCAAATCTCCATAGGATTTTACTTCATTCTGCGATATATCACAATATTACAAGTATGAGTTTAGTGAAGAAGTTACCAGCTTTACATTTTTACATTCAGTACACTCAACATTTACAAACTTTAATTTATATCTGGAATTCTTGACTGACACAGAGCAAAGAAAATAATGAAAAGTTCATGTGAATTTAGTGAAACCCATTTTTATCAAACTTAAATGCACATCACCCCATCACTATACCACCCTTCATTATAACACATTTTCAGTTATAAGGCAGGTATGGTCATAGACCAGGAGAGCTTATGGGATGGTCTGTTCGTCATCTGTTGTCCATCTGTCCATTAACACAAGTTTGTTATCGCTACTCCTCCTAAACTACTTGGAGGATTGTCCTGAAATTTTACACACACATTCACCCCATGTCTTAGTTGCGTCTAATTGAAAATGGTGCTGCTTGGACATTCAATATGGCTGCCACAGCGACCATCTTGAAAATCTTGATATAGCTACTCCTCCTGTACGGATGGTCATATCAACATGGGGTTTTCACTAAAAGACTTCTTATGATGTCTAGTTAGTCCTAAATGAAAATAGGGCCGATCTGACGTCCAATATGGTCGCCATAGCAGCCATCTTGAAAATCTTGTTATCGCTACTCCTCATGAATAAATGGTCATATCAACATGGCGTTTTCACTAAAAGACTTCTCATAATGTCTGGTTGATCCTACATGTAAATGTAAATTGTGCCAATCTGACATCCAATATGACAGCCATGGCAGCCATCTTGAAAATCTTGTTACACAGCTACTCCTCATGAATGGCTGGTCATATCTACCTGGGGTTTTCACTAAAAGACTTCTTTTGATTTTAGAGTATCCTAGATGAAAAAGGTGCCGATCTGATGTCCGATATGGCCACCATGGCAGCCATCTTGAAATCTTGTTATTGTTACTTCTTCAGATTGGATGGTCATATCAGTATGGGGTTTTCTCTAAAAAAAACTTCTTATGATGTCTAGCTTGTCCGAAATAAAAATTGTGCTGATCTGATATTCAATATGGCCACTATGGCAGCCATCTTTAAAATCTTGTCACAACTCTACTTGAACAGGTGAGAAAGTCATATGATTTGGGGTTTTCACAAGAAGATTTCTTATGATGTCCAGTTTGTCTTAAATGAAAATGGTTCCAATCTGACATCCAATATGGCCACCACGACCATCTTTTTAATTTTGTTGTCACTACTCCCTCTGAATGGATGATCATTATGACATGTGGATTTCACCAAGTCCTAAATGAAAATGGTGCCAGTTGTACATCCAATAGGGCTGCCATGACTGTCTTAAAAATGTTGTTGTCACTACTCCCCCTGAATGGATGATCATTATGACATGGGGTTTTTACCAAAAGACTTATAATGATGTCTAATTTGTCCTGAATAAAAATGGTGCCAAGCTGACATCCAATATGTGTACCACAGCACCTAATTTGAAAATCTTGTTATCGCTGAAGAATATCAGAGATGGTTTCAACACTCAACAGTTAAAAGGAAGAAATGGTCTTATCTTGAATTCCTGAAAATTCTTTTTTCCCAGTAGAGTGTCAGTCCCTTCGAGGAACTCTTGTTTATATAATACTATAATTGAATATAAAGTAATCTTACTATAAGATGGTACATGCTATGAACAGCCTTATGATATGTGAGTGCTATTTGACAAAAGTACTCCTCAAGATCTGTATAAGAGAATAATCCATGCTGTAAATAAAATGGTTAAAGTTATAATGAACGAGATTCATTATCAGCAAGTTTCAGTATATCTGGTCACATTCTATGGAATAAATAAAGCTATGACCCAGTTTTGTATGGGCAATACTAGTGACATTAATTCAGATAGCAGTTTTATAAATCAAAGACGGGGATTAGGTATAGAGTTTATTTGATATTTATATTTATAGATACTGTAAATACATGTACATCCAGGTGATGGTCTTAATTTGATTTGATTATACAGGGTTAGAAAAATTAAATTCACCACTCATCCCTAAAAGTGATGAGTGAGTTAAGACATGACTTTTCTCATAGACAAACAGCATACAAATGTAGTCACTTTATCATGTTGTCTTGTAATATGAATATTGATTTGAAATTTATTTAGGTGTACTGTATTTATACAGCACTCATTATAATGTTGTCCATGGGAGTCATGGAGTATATACCTTATATTGAGACCACCTTATAATGAAGTACATGATACACATACAATATTCCCTCATCATAACACTGTCCATGAGAGCCATTGAGTATACTGCCTTATATTTAGACCACATTATAATGAAATACATGATACAGTACTTCCTGATTATAATGCTGTCAGTGGGAGCCATAGAGTATACTGCCTTATAGTAAGACTGCCTTGTAATTATGAAGTACATGATACACATACATATACAGTACTCCCTCATTATAATGCTGTCAGTGGGAGCCATAGAGTATACTGCCTTTTAGAGAGACTGCCTTGTAATTATGAAGTACATGATACACATACATATACAGTATTCCCTCATTATAATGCTGTCAATGGGAGCCATAGAGTATACTGCCTTATAGTGAGACTGCCTTGTAATGATGAAGTACATGATACACATACATGTACAGTTCTCCCTCATTATAATACTGTCAATGGGAGCCATAGAGTATACTGCCTTGTAGTGAGACTGCCTTATAATGAAGTGCATTTTATATATAATTCTACTACTGTATTACTTTTTTAAAAAATGGGATCAATGACCATACCTGCCTTCTAATAGGACACTTGTTATAATGAAGGTCCTTATAGCGAGGGAGTGCTGCACATTCACTGTGTGGTCTAATTTTTCACACCTAAGTTTTTTAAAACTATTAATTTATAAAAAAAATAGTAATTATTGTTTGCTCTAATTATTGTTTACTCATTTTCTGTGTTCTGCTTTGATTTTATATCAAGTTCCAGCCAGTTCAAATAAAATGGAGGAAGCTTCCATAGAGAGATTCATGAGATGGTATAAAATAAAGTCAAAAAATTAGAGGGTATAAAAAATACAGACAGAACAGTATTCATCTTAATTCCAATAGTTGCCAAATATATTCGCTTATAAGTTGAGTCCACCTGCAAACAACATAGACCCTGATATGCCGTCACATAATGTGACAGAAGATCAGGGTCTATATTGTTTGTTCTACTGATTACTCTTAACAAACAGCATAGACCCAGATCTGCCGGCGCATTATGTGACTGCAGATCAATCTGTTCTGTTTGCAGTTGGACTTAACTTATAAGTGAGTAAGTATGTTTTTTTTCCGCTGTCCAGCTGCGTTCGTCTCCTTCCATATATACATATATGTTCCTTTCCTTTTTCAGGAATTAACTACTTGGGTTAATGAAGTTCTAAAGAAAAGAAAATTATCACTTGTTGTGGATTTACGTAAAAGTATCGGAGATGGTGTAACCCTCATTACTCTAACTGAAACCCTCAGTAAGTATGCTACAATATTAAGAAACTTTTTATACCATCACTTTTGATTTTCATTTGTTTCTCGGCGGCAATCAAACATGCCAGGCCATTTTTGTGTGTGTGTGTGAAGTTTGTTTTGATTTAAAATGAGTACTGGGACTTGGGCTGTTTGAAAATAGGTTTAAAATGATCTAGCTGGCTCTGTAAATGAAAAATTTAAATTTAATTGATTTCCTTTTGGTGTTCAAAGATTCAGTTCAATATCCAATTTTGTTACTTTAAGATTGATAGAGCAGGGCATCACAGCAGTTTTTAAAATGAGCTGACTCCTTCTGTAGCAGAGGAAATTTGATAAAAGTAGAAGGGTGGACATCAGTCTGAACATTAGTAATGTTTAAAAATATGTCGGGCAGTTGACCCCGTTGCCTGTTTCCAGGTGGAGCAAGTGACCCAACCACCTGTGTCCAGGTGGGGCAGTTGACCCAGCCACGGGTGTCTGTTGAATCAATTGTAAATTCTCACATACAAGATTGATGTCGGAGTTAAAGAGCACTCATTGGATCCTTCTTTGAAATGGCTTGTGTCATGGTATATAACATGCAAATCAGGGCATATAACATGCTAGTCAAGAGATCACTTGTGCCGATCTTTTGACCATAGGTTATTTATAATAAGTAGTACACTATCTCACATCTTATGAAATGCTTTGGCCTTGTTAAAAAAGAACAATTTTTGAAAGATTATCAATTTAATAAGCTGAATATTTTATGCAGACATCAATGTTTTTAGAAATTCATAATTTTTGCATGTTCACTGCATAGCCAATGTATACATTACCTTTTTTTTTGTAAACTTTTGATGTCAAAATAATGCTTATTGCCTCAGGTATAAAGCTGTTTTTATCATAACAAGTCACAGAGTCAATTGGCTTATTCAGGTATGGTAATTGATATGGTCATTAAAGGTATCAGCAAGGTGTAATTTTATTGTACCTATGTTATAGATAAGAATAAAGAACCATTCTTTATTTTTTTCCTCATCAGATAGAAGCATTCTCTACTAAACACTTTTGTCATGATAAGACATTCCACCTGAGAGAGCTCTTTTCAGATCTGTCATTTGAAAACAGGCAATCAATATTCATGCCTTTCTCATCCCAGTGATAATACATTTCTCAAGGTAATTATGAAAGAAATATCTGTCATGGAATTTATGAATGATTATGGCTATGTATTTCCTCTGCTCATGCAGTGTGATATGTATAATTCAGAGGTCATGATATGATACATATATCTGTATATCCCCTCTGCTCTTGAAGTGCAATATGTATCATGATTCAGAGGTCATGATATGATACATATATCTGTATATCCCCTCTGCTCTTGAAGTGCAATATGTATCATGATTCAGAGGTTATGATATGATACATCTATCTGTACATCTGTGTATCATTTCAATCATTGTGATATGTATCATGTTTCAGATGTCATTTGATACATATATCTGTGTATCCCCTCTGCTCTTGAAGTGCAATATGTATCATGATTCAAAGATCATGATATGATAAATATATATGTATTTGCTCTTGCAATGTGATATTTATCATATTTCAGAGGTCATGATATGATACATATATCTGTATATCTGTGTATATCCTCTGCTCATTCAGTGTGATATATATCATGATTCAGAAGTCTTGATATAATACATATATCTGTATTTCCTCTGCTCTTGCAGTCTTATATGTATTGTGACTCAGAGGTCATATGATACATATATCTGTATATCTGTGTGTCTCCTCTGCTCTTGCTGTGTGATATGTACCACAATTCAGAATACATATAATCATATATCTGTATATATGTGTATCTGCTCTTGCAGTGTGATATGTATCATGTTTTAGAGGTTATGATATGATACATATATCTGTATATCTGTGTATCCCCTCTGCTCAGGCAGTGCAGTATGTATCATGATTCAGAGGTCATGATATGATACATATACATGTATCTGTATATTTCCTCTGCTTTTGCAGTGATATGTATCATGATTCAGAGCTCATTATATGATACATATATCTGTATATATGTGTATCTCCTCTGCTCCCTTTTTTTAACAAATATGCAGCAATTAAATAAAAATGACCCATGATAGAGTAGGCTATATCATTTCAATTCTTATCTATAGAAGTTCTTATATTGAATAAGAACATGAAAATAATTGAACAATAATTTAATATAAATGAGGAATGCTAGTATGAAATTATTGGAGCAATTCAAAGGAATTTGATTTAAATGTTCATAATTGTGGTGATGTAATAAGCATATAATAAGTTCATTGTAAATGATAAAATAATATGTATAGTCCCCTGACAGACAGAAGGGTCCCATAAATAACAGGTACATATAGGTATAACCTCCTGACAGTTATAAAGGCCCCATAAATAACACGTAAAAGGAGATTTTTTTTTACTTGGCTTGTGTATTGTGATATCAACATATAGTCAATGATAGGAACACCCCCACCCCACCCACCACCTTTCCCCAGCAAAGGCATATCTGCAAATTCAAGTGCACCCAAAAATATCACTTTCTGCAAAACCACAGAATGTTATAACCATGAAAATCAATGAACTGTATTGTCCAACATAAAAGGATATTTCCAAAGACATGTTAGATGGTACTTCATATCAGAGTCTATTCCAAGACACATAATTGCTGCATTCACACTAAATCATATTTACAAGCCTTACCTTTGTTTAATTCATTAAATCTCCCATCTATTTACAAAATTCTCCCGTTTAAACCCCCCCCCCCCCCCCCCCCGACATTTTAAGTTCTAGAGAATAGACCCTGCTTCATATTTTTTCATTTTTTATTTGAACCAGCTAGAATGCACTTGATTTTACATCCATGGTGAAATAAAGGTAAGAATTAATGGTAGGAATGAAGAATGACAGATTCCTAACGTTTTTCTCCCATGATATGTGAGATAGAATCAATGGACAAGGAAGCAGTTTGGCAGGGGGTGCCTCTGTTTCTATGTAGCTGCAGCAGTCTGGATGTATTATTTCCTCCATAAGCCTTTAAGTGCACCATTTCAGCAGAGTTCTTTGGACTGTTTTTTTGTTTGTTGCATTATTCATCGTCTACTGGTACAGTGTAGTTACATTGATTTTGCAAGATCCCTTATCAGTACTGCTCAATTTATATTTATTTAATTTCCATCAACAGATATTTGTCTTGTTAATGCCTGGATGAAATTTGAACACTTCATGTATAAAAAATGCTGTAATTCTTTGTAACAGAAGTACCAACCTAGTAGAAGTGCTTTACACCTTAAATAACAGATTGTGTGTTAAAACAGGTAAAAATCAATTATTTCTCATTATTTGACATTAAAAATTAACACAAAGTGGAGCCTGCTATGGTGTAGAGAGTTCTTCCACTGAACATCATCTCTAGCCTATTTGTTCATATTGATTTGTTCTGAATTTTAAGTGACAATCTCACACCACCCATCATAGAGAATGAGGTAAACCCATAATGTATTCTATTTTCTGGTTAAAATACAAATGCAACTGCAAATAACATATACCTGGCAGATCAGGGTCAGTGTTGTTCATTTGAAACCGTAGCAAATCATATAAATACAATAAAATGGAATAGACTTTAATCTACTGGCACATTATTCAGTCCTTGATACGAGCTTACACTGTTTGCAGTTGGGAGCGTGTTATGGTTGAGAAAAATGTGGTGCTCAGATCCCATTAAATCAACTACCTTATGTACTCTCAAAAAAGTCAGATTCAACTGTAAACGGCATAGACCCAGATCTGTAGACCTGGTCTATGCAGTTTATTAGGACTAAGCAGTAGAACAAACAACATAGAATCTGATCTGCTGGTGCATTATATGATGGCAGATAAGAGTCCGTGTTGTTTACAGTTGGATCTGACTTGTACACGAGTATATATGGTATACCTTGAATTAACTACCCCACTGACTTACAGTAGGTTATAACAGCAGGTGAAATAGGAGTAATTTTAAGGTGGAGATAAAATAAATGATTTAGCAGGAGGCTGGCATTGGGGTGTTGCAGTTTGGAATACCTGGTGAGTAGACAGATTTCTGTGCCATTTTTCAGGGTAACAACGGCATTTGGTTTTATCATGCTATCCTTGGATTAATCTTGAATGAAGTGATTCATGAACAGAATTACCTGTCATGTTCTTGGTGAATAACCTTCACTCTCTTTGTGTGATATGATAAGAAAGGGATCTTCTTTCCATATGGATTTGAAAAATGAGATGAAAAGAAAGAAAGGAAGCAATAATTTATTTTTTATGCAGTATGTAAGAGATAATGCACATATTCGTGATTGTAAAATTAATGTTGCTTTCTATGTTATTATGCCAGTCAGTTTACAAAATGTATTGATGTTGTATATTCACTTCATTCAGGGAATAAGCAAATGTGTTTACAGCTAACATGCCTTGCAAATTTCAGTTAACCCAGCTGCTCACATTAAAAGTTAAAAGAATTTATATTTTCAAACTTTTCAAAATTTCTTGATTTGTAACTGTAAGAACATGTTTGCATGTTAAAATACAGATTATGTAGTTGGTCTCTTTTGGGTTTTAGTTAGATTTGGATCTCATTATGCCAGAGGGTCTATGATAATACACATGGATTCAAGGCATTGTTTGGTATCAAATGTATGACTTTATATATATGTAAGCTTGTGCCAGCTCATTTGGTAAACTACCTACCAGTTGCCATTAAATCACTGCAGCAACTTTCACTTAAAGGGTTTAGCATCATGCAAAGTGGACTCAATCAACTTTCCATTTGTGCCAGTTTTATTTCATATCTATGTTTGGTTCCCTTCAGTCCCATGAATTTGCAAATCAGTCCTACTTTAAAACTCTACTGGTCAAAGAACCATGAGACCTTATGCCATGGTGCTACATACATGTACATTTTATTTTGTGTGTTCTCTATCTGTTAGACAATTAATTGTTATCACTACTTTTCCTAAACCATTGTGAGGGATAACTTAAAACTTGACATACTGAGGTCTAGTTGGTTCTTAGTAAAAAATTTGCCCCTCTGACATCCACACATATTCCCAACAGGATGACCATCTTGAAAATCTTGTTATTGCTACTTCTTCTGAACAGATGATCATATTGACATGGGGTTTTCACCAAAACACTTCTTGCTATATGTAGTTTGTCAGAAGGAAAATGGTGCAGTTCAGATGTCTAATATGGTCTCTGCGGTGGCTATTTTGAAAATCTTTGTTATCGCTACCCCTCCTGAACAAATGATTGTATTGTCGTGAAATTTTCACCAAATTTAAAAGAAAAAAACACTTATTGCAATATGTGGTTGGTCCAATATTAAAATGATGCTATCATAATGTCTCAAAAATGTCTACCTTGACAGCGATCTTGAAAATCTTTTTATGGCTAATTCCTGAGAAGATGATCACATGGGGTTTACAAAAAAACATTATAGCAATATATTGCTGGTCCAGCCTGGCAACCATGATGGCTAGCTCAAAAAATCTTATTACAACTCTTGAAGGAATGGGGGCATTGCTATGGGGTTTTCACTTGAACACTTCTTGCAGTATGTAATATATGTAGGCTGTAAATGAAAATGATGCAGATCTGACAATCAACATGTTCATGCTTTTGTGAAAGAGTTTTAAAACCAGACTTACTTAACTTTGGAATCTAGTTAAAGGTTACTGCTTGCATTTTTTAATTTGATTGAACTTATGAACACATTAACTTGTAAATATACAAATTTATTTTGATCAGAGTTTGCATTTAGGTGCATTCTAATGAAAAAGTTGATGGTCAGAACTCTGACATTGATTTCAAGGTCAAAGGTCGTAACTCCGGTTTTTATATGTAATGGCTTGTGAGCATGATAACACAAACAGGTATAATAGATTTTGATCAAACCCAGTTTGTATATATATATGAAGAATACCTTGCATGATGCCAGTTTAAGAACTTGGGTTTAAAAAAAGAAATAATTATATATGGATTTCACTGTTGCACCTATGACCCCAAGGGCAGGGGATGACATTGTATCCCCATGTCCTCCAAATCTGGGGGACACACCATTTCAAAGGGACAAAGAAAAAATTGTAAATAGTACTTAATGCACTTGGGGTTGTTTTTTAAAAAAAGAGAAGAGATAGTCTTATTTGTTTAGACAGTTTTGACAACTTAATTTTGTCTGTACTGCTCTATCATCTTTTCCTTGGACACCTATATTATTGTTATAAATGTTTTATCAAGTATTCAAGTAATCCATACACATATTTACAGGTTTGAATATCTGGTTCACCTGAAAACGGGCTGCATTATGGAATTTTCCGTTCCAGATCTTGCTTTCATTTAACTTTAGTGTTCACACTTTATCTCCTAGCTATTGTAATAATGATTCCCATTTTTTAAAAATTATTTTTGTTTCAAATTAATAATTCATTGAGTAAATGTCAAACTACATATTTCTACAATTTTTTCTCATTATTTCAACCTTGAAAATACATTCTACTAGCACAGACATCAGTGACTTGACATTGCAATTCGGCAGACCACTACAAACCTTGAATGGTTTAATTGCTAAAAATGTTGTATTAAAATGGAAATTAACTGCCTCTTAAAGTTTGTATCACCTTAGTGACTTTGACCATTGCTAGAGTCAGTATAGAAGTGAACAGATGTACACTAAAGAAAAATAGCAGGCAGAATTTTTTATTTTTCTCTGATGAAAAAACAGCACCCATGGGCACACAAGAGTCAAGATTTTAGGGATGTAGGGCAAGAAAATTGAGGGAAACAAGGTACAAACAATGGATTTTAACCAAACTTAGGGTAAAGTGACTTCTCCCCCCTTCCAGAATAGGGCCAAGTGGTGTGGAAAATAGGGAGGGGTGAGTGTAGAGAGGTGGGAATTTACATTGTTCAAAACAGTCACTTGAAACAGCCATTTTTCTTAGTGTTTGAACCAAATAATATAAAAACAAAAGAAATACTTATTAAACTGTATAAAAATATCAAAGTTTTTCTTAGTTTGGTTCAGCAAAATTGTTGTACATGTATAACTTTGGTTTTGCAAAAGATGGTAACCTTGAAAATAGGTGACTATTGAAAATGGGTGACAGATGCGGGAATCATAATTACAAACATGAATAATCATTAAGATGACACAAAAGTTTATCAGAATCCATGGAAATGCTATTTTAAAAACTGTTTTACAGTACTCTGTGAACAGAAAAAAGATACAATAATTGATTTTGTACTCACAATATGAAAGCATTCAATGGACAACTAAAGTGGGGGTGGGAGAAGTTGTTGACTGATGAAAAGGCGAAGGCAACTTTGCTTTCTCCATGTATTTGGGCGAAACAACAGGCAATGGTTTTGGTTTGGTTTGGTGCTTTACAGCACAGCAATGCAAGTAGGTTATTTAGTGCTGAGGCAATTGGAGTAAAGTGCCTTGCCCCAAGGGACACACTGTGGTAGCAGACCTAGGCTGGTCTGATAGTAGGATTCAAACCCACACCCTTTCGGTCTTGAGTCCGGCAAGCTAACCACTGAACCACCGCAGCTCCCCAACAGGCAATGGGGTGACTGTTTTGCCTGAATTGCCCCCTAGGTTGGACCCTGATATCTTGACTGTATCTGAGATGAGTTCTTTGATCTTCTGTCCATGATATCAGGTTCATTGTCAAAGGCCATGACAGAGATTTTTGTTACAAAATTTGATATTTTGGAGTTTCTCATGAATATCTGAGATGGTTTTAGTATTCAGCAGTTAAAAATAATAGTAGGAAAAAAGAACGAAGATTTATTGTGGATTCCTGAAAATTCCTTTCAGCCAGTAGAGCATCAGTCCCTTCAAGGCATTCTTGTTCTTTAGTCAGACACCATGACTTTCAGAGCAAAACAAGTCATTTCCATATGACTAGAAAAAATACACAAGCCTTGTTCGCTCAAAATGATTAACAAATCTAGAAATGTAATTTTAAAATTTAATTTTCAATTACTGCCCTCAAGTGTAGTCCATATGTAGATCTTTTTTCAGAGCATTACGATTCAAATTCCACAACCTTTTCCTGTCCATTCATGTCCACCATGGAACTATCTTCAGTGTGAGTTCATCATTGATTGGTCAGTAATATTGAGAAACACATTCTATAGCCACATTTCAAGAGTGAACAAGGTAACAAGAAGTGCTTAAAATACTGTATGCTCATAAATATTATTGACCAATCAAGGAGTTTACAGATTAAGACAGATAAAGAAAGTTGTACCCAGTGGATGTGTGAATGGAAGTGACAAGGTTCATTAGATTTTCTCTGGTCGCAGGGTACTGAAACGAGATCAACAGATTGACTACACTTGAGGCCAGTGACTTAATTATTAAAAATGACATACACATGTACATTTCTTAGTTTTTTTTTTTTAAGTTTGAGTGAACAAGACTTGTATTGATCTCTTGTTGTATGTGAATTATGATTTCGTTCTAAAATTCACTGTGTCCAACTAAACAAAAGTAGGACTGACTTGAAATTTTAAGGGACTTGAGGATCAAAAATCTGAGAATTGAGAATAAAATAGGCACCAATGAAAAGTTTCTTAAGTGTACATTAGCATGGGGCTAAGCACCTAAAGTGACAGTCAGATTCACTCTTTAAGTTCTCCAGTCATTTAAAGGCAATTTGTAGGTAGTTTACTTGTACTTAAATGGAATTGTCTTTTATTTATAGTATGTATTGGTATGCGACATCCAGCTGTAGGGCTGTTTTGCAGGGCTGGCACACATTTTTATGAAGTAAAGTCATATGTTTCTATCAATAAAATGTGTCAAATCTATTTGATACATCCCAGGCATAAAAACTCTGGATTTGCAGCTGAAAAGTTGCAGTTTTGCAGTAGAATATTATGAAAGTAGGTAGCAGAGAAGAAGTGGAGTCAAAGAATAGATGGAGCAGATTTGCAGCAGATCCATTACAGTTCTTCTATCAAAGCATTTAATAAAATTTAGCGGAAAGTCAGCAGACTTTTAATGGGATTTCAGCACACAGTATCATGCAAATGAACCGATCAGCCTAACTTCTGATTAATTCAGCAGAAGAGAAGTTGAAGACTTAGTTTTGAAGTGGGAATGTCACAGTATTGCAGTTAGATTCTACTTTAAAACTAGACAATGAAAATAATTTCAGTGGATAAATACAGCGGTTTTAAAGTCTTACTTAATTGGATGAATACAGTGGAAATTCAGCATACATTTTCAACAGTATTAAAGCCTAAATTCAGTGGTTTTGAAGTGAAAGTGCAGCAGCATTGCAGTTGGACCATACTTTAAAACTGAGCTTTGAAGTGTAATTTCAGCAGTTTTCAATGTATGAATGAGTTCATTGCTTTATAAGTGGTAGTGCAGCAAAACTGCAGTTGAAGCGTATCAACCTACAGTACTTAATTTATGTCAGTCAGAGTAAAAATTAGCATACATGTGTTTTTAAACCTTGGATTCTATCATAGTTCTAGGCACAAATCTTTTATTCATTGTATGTACATACTTTTTCAGCATAATTGCAACATTTATCTTCACAGTATGAAAACTGTATCACACAAAAAAGGTATAAATCCCAACTCTGCAGCTAGAATTTAGAGATAAAAGCAGCAGCAGCACACACATAAATTTATATATATATATCTATACATATATATATATATATATATATAATTACTCATTGATAACAGTATTACTATGAGTTTAGTAAACAGTTACAGATTTAGCCAAAACAGTTCAAATTGTAGCAACCTTACAATGATTGAAACCTCACATCACTCACTGCCTATTAGATGCAATCAGTGATATGCTATAATTTGTACTTTTTTTTAGTATTTTAGCACTGAAAGTCCCACCAAGAGTCCATAGAGTGCTGTTCATTTAGCACTTTTTAAAATTTGGGGAGTCCAAGCAGATATTTGCACATTTCTGAGTCAGGGACTCTGCATATGAGGTCAAAGATAAACCTTGAATTAAAAGTTTATTTTACTTTGAACTTAACCTGTGACTATTTGTTAATCACTTGAACTGAACCTGTGACTATTTATTTGTTAGCCACTTGCAAGTAAATAAAACATTATGTTTAGACTTGCTACCTTAAATATGGCAATTTGTATGCTTTGCCTGCCATCAAGTGTCAGGACTGTTTTGCAACAATTAACACACGTTATCTTTGTAAATACCACTGAATGGTTTATATTTAAGTACTCAATGGGCACTTTAATGTTAAGAGTGCTTTCACAAGACTGATAATAAAAGCTGCATTCAGCGCTCATTACAATGTAGTTTCAAATCTTGTGTAACAAGGGGTAAATTTATTAGCTTAAGATTTCTTCCATGCAATACATAATTAGGTATCTGATTGCTTACTTGGCCTTTGACATCAAGAATTATCTCAGACCCATAATTCATCAACGAACTTATGTAAATAACTGAACATATAGTTATTCATAGTATAAGCCCATCCTTCCTATACAAGATCTTCAGTGGAACATGTTTCTTCTGCTAAACACCTGTCCCTCATTAAGTAGTTTGGGTCCCTCTTTAGGTACAAGATATTCAGTGGAACTTGTTTCTTTTGCTACACAACTCTCGTTAAGTAGTTTGGGTCCCTCTTCCTGTACAAGATATTCAGTGGAACTTGTTTCTTTTGCTACACAGCTCTCATTAAGTAGTTTGGGTCCCTCTTCCTATACAAGATCTTCAGTGGAACTTGTTTCTTTTGCTACACAGCTCTCATTA
The DNA here is from genome assembly GCA_029931535.1 of Margaritifera margaritifera. Lineage (NCBI taxonomy): Eukaryota > Metazoa > Mollusca > Bivalvia > Unionida > Margaritiferidae > Margaritifera > Margaritifera margaritifera. The sequence continues at coordinate 3,495,933 of JAQPZY010001606.1, forward strand.
AGTAGTTTGGGTCCCTCTTCCTATACAAGATCTTCAGTGGAAAATGTTTCTTTTGCTACACAGCTCTCATTAAGTAGTTTGGGTCCCTCTTCCTATACAAGATATTCAGTGGAACATGTTTCTTTTGCTACACAGCTCTCATTAAGTAGTTTGGGTCCCATTTCATATACAAGATATTCAGTGGAACTTGTTTCTTTTGCTACACAGCTCTCATTAAGTAGTTTGGGTCCCATTTCCTATACAAGATATTCAGTGGAACTTGTTTCTTTTGCTACACAACTCTCGTTAAGTAGTTTGGGTCCCTCTTCCTATACAAGATATTCAGTGGAACTTGTTTCTTTTGCTACACAGCTCTCATTAAGTAGTTTGGGTCCCTCTTCCTATACAAGATATTCAGTGGAACTTGTTTCTTTTGCTACACAACTCTCGTTAAGTAGTTTGGGTCCCTCTTCCTATGCAAGATATTCAGTGGAACTTGTTTCTTTTGCTACACAACTCTCATTAAGTAGTTTGGGTCCCTCTTCCTATGCAAGATATTCAGTGGAACTTGTTTCTTTTGCTACACAGCTCTCATTAAGTAGTTTGGGTCCCTCTTCCTATACAAGATATTCAGTGGAACTTGTTTCTTTTGCTACACAGCTCTCGTTAAGTAGTTTGGGTCCCTCTTCCTATACAAGATATTCAGTGGAACTTGTTTCTTTTGCTACACAGCTCTCGTTAAGTAGTTTGGGTCCCTCTTCCTATACAAGATATTCAGTGGAACTTGTTTCTTTTGCTACACAACTCTCATTAAGTAGTTTGGGTCCCTCTTCCTATACAAGATATTCAGTGGAACTTGTTTCTTTTGCTACACAGCTCTCATTAAGTAGTTTGGGTCCCTCTTCCTATACAAGATATTCAGTGGAACTTGTTTCTTTTGCTACACAACTCTCATTAAGTAGTTTGGGTCCCTCTTCCTATACAAGATATTCAGTGGAACTTGTTTCTTTTGCTACACAGCTCTCGTTAAGTAGTTTGGGTCCCTCTTCCTATACAAGATATTCAGTGGAATTTGTTTCTTTTGCTACACAACTCTCATTAAGTAGTTTGGGTCTACAAGTGCCGTTTATGTTATATACACTTAAACACAGCACTGCAAGAATGATAAAAAATTTGATGCATGTGTGTGTGTTGGGGGGTTACACAAAATGCCAGTAAAACATATGGTATTAGTAATAATTTTTGTTGTATAAATTAAATATATTTTTTCACATCATGTTTTTTGTGCATTAAATTTTGTAAAATAATGATGTTTTAAAAAATAAAGATATAATACTAAGCTTCATGTTTTCTTTCACCCCATATTATCATACATGTACATATGACAGACTGTCCAGGCCAGTCCGGGTCAGCTGCCTCAGAGTGTTCTTGGGAAAGGCTATTAGCTTCCATTACCTCGGTGTGATATAGGCAGTAATGTGTTAAAGGTGATGTTAAAAAACAAGGAAGTAAAAAAATTAAATTGGATGGAACAATTCAAATACATTGGTTTAATTTTGGTCACAGAGGTCCATAGTGGCACTGCATTATCTCTAGAATCACATTATAATAATGGGTGTTATAATGAGGAAGAGCTGTAGATTCTATCAATTCTGCAAACCCACTAATCTGTAGAGTTAAATAGTTGGTTTTTGTCTTGCTGTGAAGCAAGGCAAGGCTTGTATAGCTTTCATATATGTATTATCTGGAATAGTGCAATCCAACACAAGGCATCCTAATAGCACGTAGTTGATAGTATTTCTTATTGTCCCTACTCATAATGTAAAGTTAGCGATAATAAAAGAAATTAGCAAATCATTTGTACCAAGTAATGTATAAATTAAGAGCATTTTTTTAGAGACTTGTACTTTGTTACAGATAGCATCAGAAATTTTCTTTCCACTGAAGCATTCCTGAAATGTTATTTCCATGATGGTAACATGTGCCTTTTTTAATATCAAAATTGCCAGAAATATAGCAGACCTCAGTGGCATATGCACCATGATGGGCAGTGTGTCTTTCAGTACATGCTTGAGTCAGGGTTTTTTGTCTGGAAAGTCTATATCCAAACTGTTCGGGGACATGAGAAACAAGGATTACTTTCTGATGGCATTGTTATTGTATTGTCTGTATCCAAACTGTTTGGGGACATGAGAAACAAGGATTACTTTCTGATGGCATTGTTATTGTATTGTCTATATCCAAACTGTTTGGGGACATGAGAAACAAGGATTACTTTCTGATGGCATTGTTATTGTAGGTGGTAGCATTCACTGCATTGGCTTTTTTCTTGTGAAGGTACCTTTATATTTATCTCATTTCTTGTAACACCACTGTGTATAAAGTGTAAAGAATCATTGTGTCATACATCATGAAAACTACCACAAAAAGTAGGTCACAGTTACTTGTTTTCATGCATCAGCAATGATGCTAGGGTTAACATTTTGGTCTATTTCTCAGACATTATTAACTGTCGCAGTTAAACTTTAAAATACTAATGGATAGGTGCATCTTTTAGGAAAGCATTGTGATTTTTTTGCTTCAAAACTGCTGATTGTTTAATGCTTCTTGTCAGTTACCAAGCTCAAAATGTTAAATTTCAAGAATTTTTCACATTGTTATTCATACAAGATGATGTAAAACATATACATGTATGCCTGGTTTTGTTTGTAGTAAGTGGAGAGCATAATCCATCTACCAATATTCACTCATATGAGCTACATATTATTCTCAATATCAATACTGTCTTCAGCTGTATCAGAAGACCAAGTGAACAGATTAACCTGATCTAAGATATACCATTTCATTTAACACCATGTTATGGAGCTGTGGTATCTCAGTGGTTAGTGTGCCAGACTGGTGACAAAAATTTTTTTTTTTTTTTTTTTTTTTGCAGCAGAGCAACACAAATTGGTTATTTAGTACTAAGGCAATTGGAGTAAAGCGACTTATCCAAGGACACCAAGGTAGCCAGCCCAGACTGATAGGATTTGAACCCTAACCCTTTGGGTTGCGAGTCTGGCATGGTAACCTCTGAACCACCGTGGCTCCTGTCTCCATTAATCACCTCTTACGACATGAAGAAAGTGCATTGGGCCTATTTTACATCCCCGAGCCTGCTAGGGGTGTTGCAGGTTTGAATTCCGCCCAGATCATTGTATCAGATCAGCCTGAGTCAGTCACCATGGTGTGTCTAGGCAAGGCACTTCACTCTGATTCCTCACATGATGTAACTTCTAATGTGTTAATGTGCCATTAAAAAGCAGTATAATCAATCAATGAATCAAGCCATTGTTTATATTTTTTAACATTGTTTGGATCATATTCTACCAACTCCATACAGATGTGGCTAAGGTGTTTTCTAGCCTGTAGTAGCCTGTCTGATATCGAGAATACCAGATAACCAAGAGGAAACCACTGATCTTTCACATGCCAGAAGCAGAGATCAAACCTGGAACCATGGAGGTGCAAAATGAGGATTATACTGCTGTGTTCTTAACCCTGTGTGACATATGAAAACATTATACAGCTTGCAAAGTAGTTGGGAGTTGGTTTAATGTTTTATGGTATAGCTACACTTGAAATATTATATATGTTCTGCTGAGGCAATTGAAGTAAAGTGCCTTGTCCAGGGACACAGTTTGATTTGATAGTATGATTTGAACTCGCACTCTTCTGGTTGCAAATCTGGTACCCTAACCACTGAGCAGCTGGGGAATGTTTGGTATTCCAGCAAAATTTAGAAGTACAATTCATTGTCTTTAATTGCCATTGTGTCTGTTTTACTATCAAACTATACATTACTTCAGCTTATATAGTTTACATGTAAATTATTCATACATGCATGTGGTTTTTGGCTTTACACTACCTGCACCACCTCAGTCTTCCAGTGCCTGCCCCATAATATTTGGACAGAGATTTAGTACACTGCATATTGTACATGTATGTTGTGTAGAAGTCACTGTCCGGAAGCAAGCTGTTCTTGTTAGATTTATTATGGGCTCTTCTTACATGATCAGACCAGTACCATCTGGTTTGATTTGATGTATGTGATTTTGTAACATCAGCAGCACTCAGACATAAGAATTACATGTGCCATTGAATACTTAATCATATGCCTGCACTAAAATGGAGTGTATCATGTTATGATCATATGCCTGCACTAAAATGGAGTGGATCATGTTATGGCATAAGTCCACCTGTTCTCTGTTTCATTTCTGCTCAATAACTTGAGTTCCCCACCATTTACCATGGCCAAACTTTGTATTAGCTTGCATTTTGGATGAAGAAGAACCCTATTGATTTCAGTTTTAGAGAAAAAGATCAAGGTCAGTGTGACTGAAAAAGAAAAATAGTTGTTTGACAGTAAGATTAGTCATGCATCACAGACCTAAACCAAATTTTGTGGATGTGCTTGCACTTGGGGTAGATATGAAGCCTAGCGATTTTGGGGGTTAAAAGGTAAAATAAAGTTATGGTCACTGACTGAAAGAAAAAACATTATTTGCACATAATAACATTAGTTCTGCAGCAAAGACATTGTTACAAGCAAACAGTATATTATTCCTATATTATTTTATTGGACACAGACTACACAGGCACATTTGGTGTCCATTCTGTCTGAAATTAAATTTAAACAAATAAAATAGTTTCATGCTGAACAAAATTGAAAAATGATCTGCTTTTTCAGAATTTAGATTTCTGTTAATTTGTACTAAGACTGAATTTTTTTGTTTTTTTATGCAAAATTGTGTGCTTTTAACTGAAACTTTTGCTTGTCCCACAACTTGTCCTGCACTGTTGGACAAGTGAATTTTCCACATCTTAAGTTGCAGATTTTTAGTGAAACCTGATGAATACAGGAAAACTTATGCTATGACCCTGTCAGCACTTGCATTAGAGGTGTGTAGACAGCAGGTTTTGTTTAAGGCTTTTTTATTATAGCTCATTTGAAGGAAGTATGCATTGAAATTTCACTGCTGTGTGTTCATTAACATATGCCTTACGTTATTTTATATTTTTTACCCAATTTTTATGGATTTTTTGTTGCAATTTATGGGGAAAATTTGGAGTTTCTGTTTCAGGTTTGCTCAATGTAGAGAGCAGGTTAAAGTTTGTGTTTAAGGTTTTTTTTATATCATGTAGGAAGAAACTATGCCATTAAATGTCACTTCTTTGTATTAAATAGCATGTGCCTGATCTTATTCAATACTTTTTTATACTCCTGCCATTAGAGCTGCAATGAATAACCAGACATTTGAATCAGAATACTTTTTCGTGAATATTCAAATAGAAATTCATTATTCGGATATTTGTTTTCTTTACTTAGTGAATAGCAACACCAAACACCAAACTCAACAGTTGACCATGCTGACCATGGATTGCTGCAGTGCTGTTTGGCAGCATTTTGTAAAAGAAACAAACAAGGCAAAAATGTATACTTTGCAACATTGAATTAGCTTTTAAATGTTCTAAATCACCTGATATTCAAATCCCAACTGACAAAATAACCACAGTGTCAAAATTCTGAATTGTCACATTGCTCAAAACATCGGTGTTGGTATTCACTGTCAATCAGGTGCTCTTGAAAAGATAATGTGTAGTATAGCAAGTTGAGTAAGATCATGGCATCGAACAGAGGTCATATCAGAGTTAACAAAGCCTTTATGTATCAATCAAAATATACAAAATTTCTGCCAGGTATTTTCTGCACATGATTACTATAAATTAAAATGAAAGAGTGTGATTTTGAAAAACCAACTTACAAATTGTCTTCACATTTTTGCACTCTGGTCAAATTACATCAAAAGTTGATTCATGCGATTTTCACTGAAAATAGATCACTTCCTATAGAATTTGTTGAGACAGTTACCACATTTAACTGAACAAGTAATTGAGATTTACTGCCCTTGTTTATGTTTAGTCCGTCTTCAACACTAAATGAATGATTTTGGTCGTACTTAGTTTGAAGATGAACAGGTAAAATAATGCCTACATTCATTTGACTAGTCACAATTTTTTTAAAAATGTACTCAAGGCCTCTAAAATGCTATTTAATTAGATTTGGGTGGCTGAATTTTCAGTGTTTTCAAATTGGGTTAAGTGGGGGTGGGGGTTTCAACAAATACCAAAGAAGTAGACCCAAACAAAGATTGTTTTTAAAGCTTTATTAACATCAGTGAATGTTCAAATTCTTTCTCAATACATTCAAGAAATATTTGAATAGGAAAATTTTGTATTCTTTTCAGCTCTACCCACCATAAGACGGAGTGTACCATTGTATGATGCTGTCTGTCTGTCCATCCATTTGTCTGTTCATCTCTTCCCTGAATCATTTCTACACAATAACTCGAGTTCTCCACCATCTGCGGTTGCCAGAATTTTTTTAGAAGCTTGCATTGGGCAAGGAAGAAACCCATCAGTTTTGGTTTTCAAAGGCCAAGGTCACAGGTACTGAAAGAAGGAAAACTGTTTCCACACAATAACTTTACTTGCATACCTGATACCTTGACAAAACTTTGTAAATGGTTTGCATTTGAGTTCAATTTTGGGTTTCCAAGGTCAAAAGAAGGAAAACACAGTTACTTGACCAGGTACCATGACCAAACTTTGTAAATGATTTGCATTTGAGATAAGAAAGACACATTAATTTTGGTGTCAAATGGTCAAAGGTCAAGGTTACATTGACTTGGAGAATAAATATGGTTTTTGCATAATACTCTAATTCTTGATCACATATCTTGACCCAACTTTGTGGAGGGATTGTACTTAAGGTAAGAAAGAGGCTTTTAGTTTTGGGTTAAAAAGGTCAAAGGTTAAGGTCATCATGACTCAAAGAAAAATGGATTTTGCACATTCACTTTTATTCTACAGTAAGTTCCTTGACCAAACTTTATAGTTGGCTTGCACTTTTGTTAAGAAAGAAACCTATAGATTTGGGGGTCCTAAGATCAACACTCAAAGTCATGATGAGTCTAATAAGAAAATAATGGTTTGCAATTTTTGCACAAGAGTTTGAGGTTAAACTTGGTGCTTAAGATTTGCTCTTTGTAGACAAAAGATTACAATTTGCTTGTATGAAGGAACTGTGCATTTCAATTTCACTTCTTTGTGTTAAATACATGTAGCATGTGCCTGACCTTATTTAATATTTCTACCCAATTTTACTGATTTTTAGCTCACCTGGCCAAGTGAATTTATGGTATGGATCTGTGTCTGTCATGCGTTGTACATCCATCAACAGTTGCTTCTTACCACTCTGGAGTCCATATTTCTGATCTGATTTTGGTCAAACTTGGAATATGGGCTAATATCATCAAAGTCTCAGACGAGTTCGATAATGAGCGATACCTACAAATAATTAATGAGGTGATATTGCATCTGATTGGCGGACCTTGTTACCACTCTGGAGGCCACATTTCTGATAAAATTTTGATGTGTATATTATATCATGAAGATCTTGGACAAGTTAAATAGTAAGATCCATGCATGTTAGTGAGGTGATCTTGCATCTGTCTGGCTGAGCTTTTTACCAATCTTGATACAGTATGTCTAATCCGATTTTTATCAAATTTGGAACATATGCTTACATCATCAAAATCTCAGATGAGTTTGATAATAAGCAGGAAACATGCACACTAATGAGGAGATCTTGCATGCAATTGGCTGAGCTTGTCACCCTTCTGGAAGCCACATTTCTGATCCTATTTTGATCAATCTTGGAATATGGATTTCTGTCATCAAAATCTTGGATGAGTTTAGTAAAGAGCCACTCTGGAAGCCATATTTATGATCTGATTTTAATCAGACTTGGAATACATGCTTATATCATCAAGATCTAGGAAGAGTTCCTTAATGATCAAGATCCACGCATGATAATGAAGTCATCTTGCATCTGATTGGCTTAGCATGTTACCAATCTGGAGGCTGTATTTCAGATCTGACTTTAATCAAACTTGGAATATCATCAAGATCTTGGACAAGTTCGATAATGAGTGAGAATCACCCATATTAATGAGTTAATCTTGCATCTGATTGGCTGAACTTGTTTGATTTTGAGTAATCTTGGTAAATAAACTTAATTAAAATCTTAGGTGAGTACAGTTTTGTGCAAGATCAATGAATATTGATGAGGTGATCTTGCATCTGATTGGCTGAGCTTGTCAACACTTTAGTGACTATTTCTGATCTGATTTTTTATTGAATTTAGCAAATACACTTATATCATCAAGATATCCTATGATTTATATAAGATCTGCATATATTTATGAAATTGAGCACAATTATAAATAGTTCTCAATTTGTATGCTATGTAGTCAATTTGATTTCCCTTTAAGCATACCTTTCTGCTGTCTCTAAAGTAAAGCAAGGAAAGTAACCTATGATATTAACTATTAGGAATCTTAGGTTTGGGCTTACAAAAAGTTCCTCCCCATGTCAAAAAATTGCAATCCAGATTTTAAAAGATATATATTTTAGCATATGATATACATACATTTCAATAGAACCATTTATATAAATTAGCAAAATAATACACCTTAGATATTAAAATGAATAATTTGCCATTTTTAACTGAAGAGAAAGATTAAAACAGAAATATAACAAGTAACACTTCAAATAGAGAAAACAATTAGTTATAAGCACAAGTTTGTAAGACCAGTGAATCATTACAATCTTGAGACATTATAATCATGGGTTGTGAGTGGACAAGTAACATTTAATTAGATGCATTGATGTTAGAGACACTTTACAATTGCAGGCTAGCATAAACTATGTGCAGTGTTGTAAATTAAGGATCAAAATTTCATTATACACATTCTGAGTAATGGTATTTTTTTTAATAATATTGGTTTTGCTCCAGTAAGAACATATTTTTGGTAGAAACCATGTCTAAGTTTATTTGCAAAGTGTCTAAGTTTATTTGCAAAGAATTATTTCTAAAATCATTACCACTTTTTGAAATTCTTAAATATATCAAAGCAAGTTTGATATCTTTGCTAAAACAGAGTTTGACAGTTGCTAGTATTGCCTTGTTAAAGTGCCTGAAACATCTGTGATTTACATGTATATGTTATCCCATGTATTGTGCATTTTGTATGGCATTTCATATATTCAGTTCCAATACTCACAAATTATTTGAATATTAAATATTGTACTTTTAGCTTTTAATAATTTTTTTTTAAAAATACGCTGTTCTCCTGAAACACTTTAAAATTTAATTACATGGAGTAAAAAAAAACATGGCCTTAAATTAAACCTGGTGAATGATAATTTAAATTTGTGTGAAAGGCATATCACTCAGTTGACCACAAATTAAAGCTTTCGTTACTTTTAAAGATCTTGGATGACTTCACAAGAAACTATGCATATTAATTACAGTATTTAATTATGCCATTATCTTTGGAAAGAATTGTTATCAGACTGTGTTAAAATAGGTAAGATTGACATGATATAAGGTTTGGGAGATAGTTTACACAAGTTGTGTTCTTAAAGTACTACATACATGTAAGTCTGCTTAGTGAAATGGCCAACTTTCAAGTCATGTAAGCCAGATGAGCTATATCAGGTCCAAGGTCTTATGTTTTTTGGGTTGTGGAGGGGGTGGGGGCAGGGGCATTTCAATTAAAGGGGAAAAGTTTGAGGTTAAAGTTTGCATCTAAAGTTTGTTACATGTAAACTGCAGGTTGAGTTTCTGGTTATATACTGTTTAACCTGTTATGCAGCCACCTCTGGAGAATGAGATAAATGGCATCTGAAGAAAGGTGGTTTGTTAACAGTAAAGTAGTTCATGAGACAATGAAAAATGGCTGTTTGAGGCAGGTTACACTGTATTATTCATTCAACTTGATGCATGTATGTATGTACAGGGTTTAATGGCACATCAACACTATCCTGGCTATTTAGTGTTGATCATTCAGCTACTTTATACATAACTTTGGCAACAACAAAAAAAGGATTTTTTATGTGCCATTAAATTTTGAATTCTAAAATTGATTTAATTGTGTCTCATTTTAACTTAATGTATAATGTCACTTTGAGGTAAACTCATGATGCTGTTTATTCCTCACTTTTCTGAACATGCATCATCTTGTGGGGATGAAAATGGGGGGGGGGGTCTTAAAAGTGGATGTGGCATAATTATGGCAACATTTGACATTGAATCTGAAAAGGAGCTGTCTGCTTTACACAAATTCAGAATTCAGTAATCATGTTTTTAGCAACGTATTGACTTTTCCCAAGAGATTTATCATATCAAGTCCATTTCATTCATATCTTGGAGACAAATTAATAAACTAAACAGTCTGTGCACAGAGGAATAATTATAATGAATAAGAATTTTCCACAATCAATGCCATTTGTAGATGATTTACTACTCTGCATCATGGAAATGGTTATATTATTAGCAGTGGTTTTCAAAAGGTTTACTTTGTGAAAGAATAGTACTGATAATGCAAATGTCGGCTGCTGGTTTACAAATTCCACATTGATTGCCTGAAGTGCAATCAAAGGATTCATCCTTAATCTTCTAATCCGGAGTGCATGGAATTATTGGTTGTTTTTATGCCTCTTTTGCTTGCAGTGGGGACATCTTGATTTGGTCCTCTCTATGGCTTGACATAAAGGGAATCTCTTGTTTCTATATATTAATTTAATAGTTATATTTTTTATGCACATTTTGTTTCAGTGTATCCTAATTTAATTTCTTTAAAGGCTTGAGCTTTTGATAAATTGGAGTTACTTTTGTTATACATCATAGATGAAAAACACCCCTGTTGGGGATTCATTCTTTGAATGACTTAAAATGCATGAACATCACATTATAATGTCATATCAGTAATATTGTTAAGAAGTCCTCAAAATTATATAATGTGTTTAGAGTAATCATTATAATCAGATATTCCAATTGATGTCCATCTTCTGTTGTGGTTTTAATTTGTATGTGCCTTTTTCTTTCACATTTTTAAAAGCTTCAGATTTTGGTAGTACCTTTAGAAAAATGTTGATTTCAAAATGGTCTTCCTACAGTGCTAGCCCCAGTTAATCCATCAGTCTGATTTCAGATATTATAATGCCAACATGGAGTTTACTGTATGGTCTTTGTGGTTCAACATATTACTTGGAGAAACAGATTTTTAAAAACTTTGCATAATAAATTTATTATTATGTGAGAAATGGAACCCAAGGAGTGAGTGTGAGATGGTCCAAAATTCTGAGATTTTTCCTCACACTGTGAGATGTCACAGTATAGGCCTGAAACATTTTTTTTTTGTCAAACTTAAGTCAGATTTTATTTTTATTACGTAAGATTGCTAGAATCTGATCATTCTAGATTTAAATCCATGTCTTTATTCAGTAAGATTGCTAGATTCTGATCATTCTAGATTTAAGTCCATGTCTTTATTCAGTAAGATTGCTAGAATCTGATCATTCTAGATTTAAGTCCATGTCTTTATTCAGTAAGATTGCTAGATTCTGATCATTCTAGATTTAAGTCCATGTCTTTATTCAGTAAGATTGCTAGAATCTGATCATTCTAGATTTAAGTCCATGTCTTTATTCAGTAAGATTGCTAGAATCTGATCATTCTAGATTTAAGTCCATGTCTTTATTCAGTAAGATTGCTAGAATCTGATCATTCTAGATTTAAATCCATGTCTGTATTCAGTAAGATTGCTAGAATCTGATCATTCTAGATTTAAGTCCATGTCTTTATTCAGTAAGATTGCTAGAATCTGATCATTCTAGATTTAAGTCCATGTCTTTATTCAGTAAGATTGCTAGAATCTGATCATTCTAGATTTAAGTCCATGTCTTTATTCAGTAAGATTGCTAGATTCTGATCATTCTAGATTTAAGTCCATGTCTTTATTCAGTAAGATTGCTAGAATCTATCATTCTAGATTTAAGTCCATGTCTTTATTCAGTAAGATTGCTAGAATCTGATCATTCTAGATTTAAATCCATGTCTGTATTCAGTAAGATTGCTAGAATCTGATCATTCTAGATTTAAGTCCATGTCTTTATTCAGTAAGATTGCTAGAATCTGATCATTCTAGATTTAAGTCCATGTCTTTATTCAGTAAGATTGCTAGAATCTGATCATTCTAGATTTAAGTCCATGTCTTTATTCAGTAAGATTGCTAGATTCTGATCATTCTAGATTTAAGTCCATGTCTTTATTCAGTAAGATTGCTAGAATCTATCATTCTAGATTTAAATCCATGTCTTTATTCAGTAAGATTGCTAGAATCTGATCATTCTAGATTTAAATCCATGTCTGTATTCAGTAAGATTGCTAGAATCTGATCATTCTAGATTTAAATCCATGTCTTTATTCAGTAAGATTGCTAGATTCTGATCATTCTAAATTTAAGTCCATGTCTTTATTCAGTAAGATTGCTAGAATCTGATCATTCTAGATTTAAGTCCATGTCTTTATTCAGAAAGATTGCTAGATTCTGATCATTCTAGATTTAAATCCATGTCTTTATTCAGCATGATTGCTAGATTCTGATCATTCTAGATTTAAATCCATGTCTTTATTCAGCATGATTGCTAGATTCTGATCATTCTAGATTTAAATCCATGTCTTTATTCAGCATGATTGCTAGATTCTGATCATTCTAGATTTAAATCCATGTCTTTATTCAGCATGATTGCTAGATTCTGATCATTCTAGATTAAAGTCCATGCTCAAGATCTGTTGGTGAAATCCAAGTCAGGCCCTGTCTTTAATAGTTTAGTTAAATTCAGGCAGCATGCCAAATTAGTAATTAAAGGAATATTGATTGACTTTCACACATATATTAATGTGCAAATACTTATAAAATGTATACCACAGATCTGCTAATAACAGATTGAAAAGGACAATCTCAGGACCCTAATGAGGTGTAATATGCAGATGATAATGATTTGTGTTAAGTTAACCACATATCAGTTGGTCTACTGATACATAAATAAATAACATTTTTACCCTTTAACATTTCCAGGTAAGATTTTACCTTTATAAGCTGTGTTGCGTGATTTTAATGAATAAGCAGTCACAACTGGTAGGTCAAATTGCTGTTTCTCATTTGTAACACCTGATCAAGATCTTTTCACCATTTGAAAGATGATCATTACTACAGTATAATAATATTCTCAGTCATAAAATCATTGCTGTTGATTCAGTGATTATATGTTTTCTCATGTGTCCGCTATAAAATAAAAGCACTTGATTGTTTGTATATACAATCTTATCAGATATTTCAAAGACAGCAATAATTCATATAAGATAGGATTTTTCAAAATAGTGGTAATGTTTATATGTTCTAAATATTTACAGTTTAAAAATTTTTTTAAATAATGGAGATTTATTTTAAGAGGCAAAATGAAATCTTATTCCAGTATTAAATTGTCATTACATGTATACATAAAAAAAGACAAACAGTGTGACTTAAATGCATAAAATACCTGGTTAACATACAAATTATACACCCCATTGCTCTATGCATGTCAAATTCAGCTTTGAATTTATCAAGTGGGAATACCAGGCTCCTCCATCATAAAACTTCAACATTGCATGTAAGAAATGTTACTCCAGACTTTGAATTCTTGCTCAAAATTGACAAATCCAGCCTTTTAGTAAAATTTGGAGTTGAGCAAAGTTCTGTGATGGAGAGGCCTGAATAGAAAGGGTAATTTTGAATCCTCTTCTCACTTACCATCAATACTTAACAAGATATGACACATTTTTAATGAATTTTAATTCTTTTTCATACGATCTTATACTTTTCAATTTACGGTTTCAGGAGTACTCCAGGAACTTTTTACACACTTCCCCTCCCCCCCCCCCCAGCAGATGACCATTTACAGTGTTTTTATATATTTTTCTTAAGGTCAAGAAGTTGATTGACACAGAGCCTTACCACAACTGGCAACTAGTGTGACAATTTTTATTCTGTTTTCATCAAATTATATATATATATATATATATATATATATATATATATATATATATATATATATATATATATATATATATATATATATATATATATATATATATATATCAGTCAACCAGCAGCTAAAAAGATTATGTAGAGGTAAAGTCTCCCTGAGTCTTTTTGTGATTTCTTCATTTTCAACTTATCACAGTTTTTCATGGCATGATGTGAATAAGAAGAGTACAGTGCTGCACCTTTATGAAATGCAAATCCATTGCTGGTACAAAGGCTTGAGCAGTAGAGTAAGTGCCTCTTTAAGGGCACAATACACTTAAAACCATGTCTCTCTGTTCCTAGGTCTATAGTTCCAGCTGCTTACTGGACCTTGATACATTTACCCCAGACAATTTGTTTTTATGGCTCCTGGTGGCTGAAAATATGTCCCTGTCCCAATTAGATATATTTCAGAAGCTTGCCAGATTTCCAGTTTTAGCAATTAATTCCAGAATACTTTGTTCCCAAATAGTCTAAATGTTTGTCATGCCCAACTCAAGCGTGCAATCACATCTGTGTCCATCCATCTGTACATCCATCCATATGTCTGTACACACCCTAGATTGAGGTCAATGAGAAAGATATTCAGATTATGCTCAGTCTTAAGTTTTTTTGCTTTCAAGCAAAATTAAAGGCAGGCTCGACAAAAAGAGTGTCTCTTGTTGTAACATAAAATAATCATCTGAGACCTGATACTCAATTATCCACTAAAATTCCTTGTACCTCATGAAAGTATAATACAGGAAAACCAGTCTTAAGAGACCAGCACATCTGCCAACAAAATATGCTCTCACAAGACAAGTGGTTTCTCAATTGAGGTCATCACTATATATAACAAAACTTATCCATGCCATAAGAATGTGGTCATCAATGACAGGTGGTCTTCTAAAACAGTTTTTTTTCATGTCAGGTTTTACTGTATACTGAAATGTAAATTGACACCTATTGCTATTAATTTTTTCTTAATTCCAGGTAAGGACATTTTGCGAGGTGTGAAATCCAAACCAGATACTCGGGAGGATAAGGTTGAGAACACAGAGAGATGTCTGTCTTACCTCGATACACTCGGGGTCGACATTGCAGGGATTGATGCTACAGGTACTATAATCATTGTCTTCAGAACAGTTTTTCTTTTCGCAAAACGAACGAGAGAGAGAGAAAAACCGAGTTCACCACTAATAAATACACATTTCTTAAAATGATGGAGTGGATGCTATCATTACCCCATAGAGAAAATTCTTGGACTCTGTTTGGTCAAATAGCTAATGCTGTTCTTTCTGGGTGTATGAAACCCTGCAGACTGTTTTAAAAATCATTTGTCATTTGCTCGTTGTTTAATACCATCCTTCCTAGCAACGGGATTCAAGATGGCAGGCATCACCACTACACAAATTTAATGACATGAAACTGATTATTTTAGAAGTTTCAATTTTAATTTGAAATTATACCAAATGGGTATTTTTTATGATAGAACTTTTTAATCAGCATCAGAATAAAAAATAAAACAGAGAAACAAAAAATGCTCACATCATGCTTTAGCATTAACACGCTAATACTAATGAAAGCAATCTGAATAGTCCTTTTACCTAATATTAAATCAGTACTAGGAATGGCCAGTAACATTTGAAAAAGGAATACTAAGAAGCAATAAATTTGTTACATGGTCTTTTAGCAGGGTACAAGAAATGGTAAGACTTTTTGAAATTCTGTATTTCCTTTGGTTTACCCATGGGAAATATGAAATTTAGGAGGATCTTATGATCCCGTTCACCTGCCAAAAGACTGAAACTTATACTGTATATACTCACATGTCAGGTCCAACTGCAAACATTTACAAATACTCTCATCTGCTGTCACATAATGCATTGGTAGATCAGGATCTGTGTTGTTTGTTCTACTGATTACTCCTAACAAAGTGCAGAGAGCCAGATCTGCCAGTGCATTATGGTTTGGCAGATTTGGGTCTATGCAGTTTGCAGTTTGATTCAACTTGTACGCAGGTATGTACAGTATTACTGTTGATGTGATTACCATATTTATCTGATGATAAGCCCCTGCATGATGTTAAGCCCTTGCACTAATTTTACAAAATGTTGGCAGATATTTGCTAAGGATATCTTTGTTTTATAATAAGCCCACGGTCTGGTTTTTTGAAAAATGTATTTTGCTAGTCCTGGTCTTATACAGGGAGAAATAGGGTTTCTTAAATGTGTGTTATCTTTCCTGTAATAAATTCTCCTTTCCAGATCTAGTGAATGGAAATTTGAAATCCATACTCTCACTGGTGGGAAATATAAGGAAAAAATTTGATGTAAGTATATTTTTAAAATAATATTGTGGTCCATTTATTTTTGTGGGTATCAATTTTCATTGTTTTTTTAAAAAAAGAAATTTCAGAGGGTACTTAAATTAATTGATTTGCTTCTGTCAAAGTTTGCACATTTACTGGCATTTTATTTCGTGGATTAACCTCACCAAATACCCATAATAAAGAGTACAAAAGAACACAAGTATGCCAACAACAAACGGTGATGGCTTCAGTGATTAGAACATTACTATTGCCAGTATGAGCACAAATCAAACACCTGTCAAGATCAGTCCCTAATAATGTGTTTTTGTTTGAGTGCACAACATGAAATGGAGCTGATGCAGACAAACAGCACAAACCAAGCAGTAATTGAAACACATCTATATCATCTTTTTCTTAAACCACTTTTCATAAAGTTGCAGTACTTTTCTATGATCATGTTATGTGAACTGGACACGTGTGCAACTGCCCCTTGCTCAATGCAATCTGCAGGCTGTGACAACCTATGTTGTGTAGTGGAGGAAAGTGGCTCATGATAAAATGTGAAGAGATCGGTCCTAATTATCTATGGCTTTGAGAAAGCTGGACTTGTGCCGTATTTTTGCAGTTTCAAGATTATTTACTTGACAAACATTTGTGTGTACCAGAGACTAGATTGACATGATGTTTATTCAAGCGGTTTTGTCCGTTAATCAGTGAATTGTGAGCTTTAGTTCTGTTCTGTAATTATTGTTTAATTAGCACTTGTGCTTTAAGCAGTAATTTCAGTATTTGACAGTCTTGTTGTTCATTTGGATTCAAAGGTGTGGATAAATGAGACATGCTTTCAGGAGGATTTAAATTTTAACAGGAAAGTTTGCTACCTGTAATTAAGAGTGTACATGTTTGCATTTATCTATGCTTCATGTACATTGTTCATTCAGATGGATCACAACTGTGGCTAAATCATAAATCAATACGATTGCAGAGAATAAAGTAAGTGCAATTTGGTCATTTACTGTATTTGCAGTATTCTCAACAGGAATTTCACTTGAACGAAGGATCGATGTAAATAAGTATAAATTCTCATTTTGGTACATCATTTCATTATTCTTTCTTTCATTTTCAGTATAGTATTACTTAAATACTTTACACTTTTTCTGGAGGTCAGAAGGTCAAAGGTCACTGATTGAAAGAAGAAAAATGTTTTTTTCAGTAATCTCCAGTTTCAACCATACCTTTCTGGTGCCTACATAGAGGACTGTTCAAAATCAGGTGGGCTTATAATGTCCCTTAAACTGTACTCTTGTCATATAAATGGGACCAGCTAAATCCCATCTCTATACAAAAGTGATCATTATGTGCTACTAGTTGCAGTAGCATGTTGGACTGGATGTGTATTTATGCAGTAATCACTCTTGTGTGTAGCCATTCATGTTATTGTTGGGAGATTGCATAATTGAGCTGTATGTTTCAATTGAGCTGAAAATATTGATTCACTGATCAGCTGTGATGTTTATCAAGTAATTGTGACAAGTTATGCACAAAGATAAATCTTTCATCACCTCACCTTAGTCGCACTAGAGTATTTGAGACTCTGGTTAAACTTTCGACAGCCAGATTACTGTATCTACCTGCAAATATGTTGAACGTTATTGCTAGATTGTGTTGAAGCCATTCAATAACTTATAATCTGTTCTATACATTCATGTATAGGTGGTTTTTGGGATTCCCTTTTTAGCATCACAGTCACGCCAGTGCACTTGAGCTGCTGTCAGTACATCAGCCACTGCTATGCATTTAAATGTACAGTGATTATATTTTATGCCATTGTCCTGCTCAGTATCATCACATGTAATATTCAGATCTGGATTAAATTAATAAAATCTTATATTTACTAGCTCTATATAATCTATAAATCATTTTTAAAGCAATAATTAAAGGTTATACAAGATGGTTAATCAGACCTCAGTGCAAATTTACTCGTATCAGTTCTGTCAGTGGAAAAGCTGATTTGCAGTTTATATCTTCCTTAAATATTGTAAATAATTATCTATTCATAAGTTTATTACATTTGGTTGAAAGTTTCTGTTTTGATTTTTTTTATTAGAACTATTTTGCTTATTGAAGTAATTTTAGCTCTACTGGTCATAGACCAGAATAGCTTATGGGATGACCTTTTGTCCATTGTACATCATCCATCATTTATTGTCAAATGTCCATCCATTTTTTAGCACAATTTATTGCTACTCCTAAACTAAAATGGTGCTGCTAGGACATCTGGTATGATCGCTACAGTGGCCAGAAAATCTTGTTATCATTACTTGTCCTGAATGGAAAGTTATATTGACATGGGGTTTTAACTAGAAGACTTTTTATGATGTCTTGTTGGTCCTAAATTAAAATGGTGCCACTCAGACATCCAACATTTCTGCCACATTGGCCATCTTGAAAATCTTATTTGTACTTCTATATAGAGTTTTCACTAAAAGTCTTCTTATGATGTTATTTGGTCCTGAATGGATGGCATGGGGTTTTCACCAAAAGTCTTTTAATGATGTCTAGTTTATCCTAAAGGAGAATGGTTCCAATCTTAAATCAAATATGGTCACCACAACTGTTAATTTGAAAACCTTATTGCTCAAGAATATCAAAGATGGTTTCAACACTGCAGTTAAAAAGAAGAAATGATCTTATATTGAATTCCTGGAAATTCTTATTGGACAGTAGAGCATCAGTCCCTTCAAAGGACTTTTCTTCAAAAATGAAAAGTCTCAGTTTCATTCACAAGATTTACACACCATCTTTTGTTTGGTACTGACCTTTTCTGGATCAGCATTTTGCCTCATTTTAACATCTTATTATTAATGCATAGTCTGGAATTGTCTCATAGTATGTGCCAATATGGCATGCTGAAGTGTGAGTTCCAGAAATTGGCAAAAGAGATACTAAGAATGGCTTTATTGACTGAGATTGAAATAAACTGTTTCTTTAAAGTATAGATGAGTCTGCTGATAATTATTGATGTGTTTCTGGGGTTAGATTTCTTCTAAACTGCAGGTACATTAGTGCACCAAATCAGTAATCAGTTGACTAGATATATAGTTTCCTATATTCAATTTTTCTTCTTCCAGTTTTGATACATATTCAAGAT
Organism: Margaritifera margaritifera; assembly: GCA_029931535.1. Lineage (NCBI taxonomy): Eukaryota > Metazoa > Mollusca > Bivalvia > Unionida > Margaritiferidae > Margaritifera > Margaritifera margaritifera. The sequence continues at coordinate 3,515,371 of JAQPZY010001606.1, forward strand.
TATTTTTGTATCTGAGAAATATTTTGAGTTTTCTAAAGAGTTTAAATCCTGTGATCTGTTACTTAATCATGATATCATTGTATACAAAAAAGTACATAGAGTTTAGGCTTGTGTAGAGGCTGTAGTCTTTCCACAATCAATTCTGACAGTTTGATTTTGAAGAGTAAATTAAAATCAGCTTGACTGAAAATTATTTACACCTGCATATGTATTGTCTCTTGGCAAAACTATGTGTCCACTTTAGAAGTTCAGGTGATCTCTACCATTTTAGGGGAGACTGGCACTACAGGTAAGAAAATTTTAACAATAAAAATTAGCTGTTATTCTGACAAACAGGCAGCTAAAACAGTGAACAAACTGCATGTACATGTGTATGTATGACTGTACATCACTCATGAAAGACATAGCTACATTACCTTGCAATACATGTACATAATAATAATGAGTACAATACAGTCATAGCCATATAATTATATAAGCTGCCCTAATACAGCATCATAGATATTAGACACCGGAAAATGAGGAAAACATGAAACAAACAAAAAACGGGTTAAGTAAAATATTGGTCAGGACAAGTCACTTTTCCAAAGTCACTTGTCCTAGACAAGAGGCTGGAAAAAAAATGTGTACCACCCTGTAGTGATAACTATACATCGGTTTAACTGTACAAAAAATATATACTTTTAACTGTATCTCATAATATTTACCATGTTTTCTTATTTTACAGCAGTCTGATGAGAACAAAGTAAAAGAAGATGGTGGAGACATAGCTTCCACTCCAAGTGCTGAAATTTCTGTGCTGAAATCACCCATCACTAAAATGCCAGGGATGGTCAAGATACCAGGAGCAGTGCCTACCCCATTCCTGGGCAACAGGGATATGCCTAATGGTCACAAAGGTATCCTGGGCAACAGGGATATGCCTAATGGTCACAAAAGTCTTTATTGTGCTAGAGAATGCATGCAATGTCATCTTTGTTGTTTACTTCACCTGGCCTTAAGGCCAAGTGAATTTATGATATGGCACTGTATCTGTACTGCGTTCTCTGTCGTCAGTTGACCATCATCCGTCCATCAACAATTGCTTGTTACCTCTCTGGAGTCCATATTTTTGATCCAATTTTGATCAGACTTGAAATATGGACTTGTATCGTCAAAATCTCAGATGAGTTTGATAATGAGTGAGATCCACGCATTATAGTTAAGTGATCTTGCATCTGTTTTGCTGACATTGTTACCACTCTGGAAGCCATATTTTTGATCCGATATTAATCAGACTTGATATATTGGCATATATCATGAAGATCTTGGATGGTTTTGATGATGAGCAAGATCTATGTGTATTAATGAGGTAATCTTGCATGTGATTGGTTGACCTTGTTACCATTCTGGAGGTTGTATATCTGATCCAGTTTTGATCAAAAATAAAATAAAAACTTAAAACAACATTTTCACCTAAACTACCAAATAGAATTTGATGAAACTTGATGGAAAGCATCCTGGCATGAAGACCTTTAAATTTATACAAAAGGTGCCAATCCACCATCAACTATGTCCGAAGTTAGAAAAACCTTTAAACAACTTCTTCTCAAAACCACTGAACAGAATTGGACCAAATTAGACAGAAAGCATCCTGGTATAGAGGGCTTTCATGCTGATTACAACTGAAGCTGATCCACCCTCAAATGTGACCACTTTACAAAAAATAGGAAAACCTTTAAATGACTTCTCCAAAACAGCGGAACAGAATTTGACCAATATTTGATGAAAAGCATACTGGCGTGAAGACATTTTAAATTTGTATAATGATGCTAATTTACTACCAAATATGGTTGCCATTACTAAAAATAGAAAACCTTGAAACAACTTCTTCTCCAGAACCATTGAATAGAATTTGATCAAACTTGACAGAAAGCATGAAGACCTTTCAGGACAAATGATACTAATCCAGCATCAAATGTGGCTGCCATTACCAAAAATAGAAATACCTTTAAATGACTTCTTCTCCAAGACCACTGAATAGAATTTGACCAGTCTTGATTGAAAGCATCCTAGAATGAAGACCTTTCAAATTTATACAAATGATACTGATCTGCCATCAAATATGTCCACTGTTACTAAAAACAGACTTCTTCTTAAAACTGCTTAACAAAATTTGATCAAACTTGACAGAAAGCATCCTGTCATAGAGGGCTTTCAAATTTGTGCCAAATCTGCTGATCCACCATCAATGATGGCCAGCATTACAAAAATAGGAAAACTACTCACAAAAATCATTCAACAGAATTTGACCAAATTTGATAGAAAGCATCTTGGCATAGAGAGCTTTCAATTTTATAAAAATTATGCCAGTCCACCATCAAATATGGTCACAGTTGCTAATAATAGAAAAACATTTAAACAACTTCTGATGAAAAAAATGCTCAATCTAATTTTACCAAACTTTAGAGAAAGCATCCTGGCATAAAGGGATTTCAGATTAGTACAAATGATGGCAATCCCGTTAAAAGTAGAAAAACATTTACACAACTTTATCTCCTAATACTGCTGAATAGAATTTGACCAACTTTGACACAAAGCATCCTGTCATAGGGGTATTTTATTATTGGACAAATTAAGCTGATGCGCTTTCAGATATAAATGAAGATATAAAAACCAGAGAAACCTTGAAAGAGTTGTTTTCGTAACATACACAGTCAACAGCATTGAAAGAAATTTAAACAGAAAGCATCCTACTAATCCAGATTTTTTGGACAACTGCTCTTGTGAAGTATTTTATGGTTACAAGAGATAAAATGTAAAAAAAATAAATAAACTCTACAAAATATAATGGATAAAGCTCATAGATATCAGTGGAGCATACAGCACATTATATTGTTCATCATATTCCCAGTATATTAACCATATCGTGTGTCTCGAGATCAGTAGTATAGACTTTAAGGTAAATGTCCACAACATTGACAAAGGAACAAAAATGTTTTATGTAAAAATAGTTTGAACGTCTGTGTTAAATATTCATATTTATATATTTAAAGTGACTAGTAGGTCCTTGAGGCCAGGTGCTACTTTTCATTTGTGTTGTGCAATGTATTTTAATGTAGTGTATACATGTCACTGTAATAAAAATCTTACTGACATTTTAAAGGGTTTTTTAAAGTTTTATCATTGGCTTAAATTTCCAAAACTCCACGATATATTCTCATCATTTTTATAATGAATCAGAAAACTAAGACAATTCATTTTGTTACACACATGTTTGCCCCATTGACCTTGAGGTTAAGGTCAAAGTCAGATAAAATTTTAATTTGAGATTTGGGTTTAAACAATTCTATTTGCTTATATTTCCTAAACCCCTTAATGGATTTATATCATACTGAAATGAATCATTATGAAACTAAGACAGTTTATTCATCAACATGCTTGCTCCTTTGACCTTGGGATCAGACAGTTTGTGTTAAGGTGTATGTGAAAGTTTTTCATTGGCTTATATTTCCTAAACCCCATGATGGATTCAGTTCATACTGGGGTGAATCATTATAAAACTAAGATGATTCATTCAGCAGCACAGTTGCTTGCTTCTCTGACCTTGGGATTGGAAAATTTGTGTTAAGGTTTTTGTGAAAGTTTTTCATTTGCTTATATATTCTAAACCACTTGATGGATTTTCTTCATACTTGGGATGAACAATCGTGAAACTACGACAATTCATTCTGTAACATGGTTGCTTGACCCATTGACCTCGGGATCAAGGTAATATGTTTTGCAGCAATGCATTGATCGTGGGTTCAGCATGCAGGCTATGGCCTTCTTGTTGATATTCTATAACAAACAAAACTGATCTTCAAACAATAGATTTCAAAATTATAATTTTGTAGCTGAGGAATTCTCTTTAACTTGGAGAATTTAAGAAATATGATGTAATCCAAAGAGACAAAATTTTAGTTGTATCAAGTGCTCAACATGAGGAGTTATATGCGTATCGGGACTTGCTTCAGTTTCACAAACAAATTCTTAAAGCTTAGATTTTAGAATCTTGATTTTTTTTATAGATTTAAGTTTAACTCCCTTTCAACCAAATGTACTAAAGTGTTTTCTATTAAAAATGAAGCTTATTCAGAAGGGCTAATAAAGAACTTGGCAATGTTTTGGGTTAATGCAGCTTTATGAATGCTGCTACAATTTGATTGACTCAGCTTATATTCAGATAAGCCCAAACCATATTTAAACATGTGTAACATGTACAAAACTCCAAACAGGTAGATCCAAATCTGCAATCATGTAATGTGCCATCTGATCAGGGTCTGTGCTGTTCACACAACTCCAAGCAGGGTAGACCCAGATCTGCAATCATGTAATGTGCCATCTGATCAGGGTATGTGCTGTTCACACAACTCCAAGCAGGGTAGACCCAGATCTGCAGTCATGTAATGTGCCTTCTGATCATGGTGTGTGCTGTTCACACAACTCCAAGCAGGGTAGACTCAGATCTGCAGTCATGTAATGTGCCTTCTGATCATGGTGTGTGCTGTTCACACAACTCCAAGCAGGGTAGACACAGATCTGCAATCATGGAATGTGCCAGCAAGTCAGGGTCTGTGCTGTTCATACAAGCAAAGACAGTAAACCCTGTGGCCCTAACTTTTCCAATTTGAATTCAAACTTCAAAATGTCTTTGTTATACAAGATCTGCTCATATTTGAAAAATAAAATACCATTGGGGTTCAGAACACTGATTAGGCTTATTTTGGTTGGAGGAAAAGGGCACATTTAATGACATTACAGTAATTTCATTGGCTGAACTAATCTTCAGAATGTCTGTAAAACCTTCATATGAATTCTTCCTGCTGATTAGCTCTATTGTATTTGGGGCGAAAGATGGGGACATCTCATTTCATAGTGTACAGTTTAAGAAATTTACATTTTTGTTACAGATCCCCCAAAATCTGCAAATAGAAGATCGGGGAGCTATGGAGGAGATGAATTTATTCCAGGGACACTCGTGAAGGACAGCTCAGAACCCTCAGGGCCAAAGTCTAATACAGCGATGATTGTATGTTAACAGAAAATATTAAACAAGTGCCTTTCTAATTGGTCCGACATCACAATATTTTGGCAGTAAAATTCATAATACTGTCTGAAATTTTGATGGTATTGTGCCATAATTACTTTTCCCAGTTACATAGTGCCATCGAAAATTACATGTTTGGCTATTTTTCTGCAGTTTTCAGAGCATCTTAAAATGGGGGAAACTGCCATATGTTTAGGATTTTAGTACCTTAATGGTGGTTTTACTGCTGCAGATGTGTGTATCCATTTACCAGCTCCACTGACATGTCACTGGTAAACTCATATGTGACAGTAAAACCTCCATTAATGTCCACAAATTCTTAAATACAGCAATGTTAGCTCTAATTTTGAAATTTGTTAAATAAGTGGGGGTTTTTCATTACTTGGCTGTACTCAAATAATTGTAGGGATATGTTACTTTGATGTGGATTTCTGGTTACTAATGAATGTATTTCAATTTACACCACCTATATTGGTTTTTCAAAGATTTTATACAGGAAATATATTTAGACTGGAAATGACTTTCTCCAATTTTTATACCTTTTTGACAATGTAGCCATGGTGTTTGCTTTATTAGTTATCTTTTTCAGATTTTATCAGCATCCTGCAAGGTTTTCTATAAGCCCGCCATAAGGCAGAGCATATTATGTTATTATGGTGTCCATTTGTCTGTTAGTAGTAAGTCCATCCAGCCATCTGTTGCCAATTTCGTTTCCGCACAATAACTCGAGGTGTCCACCATCTACAGTTTCCAAACTTTGTGGATGGATTGCACTTGGGGTAAGAAAGAACCCCTACTGATTTTGGAGTCAAAAGGTCAAGATCACTGATTGAAAGAAAGAAAAATGGTTTATGCACCATAATTTCAGTTTTTCACTATCTACAGTTACCAGAGTTTGTGAATGGCTTGCATTTGCAGTAAGGAAAAACCCAATTGATTGGGGGGGGGGGGGGGGGGCGGGGTCAAAAGGTAAAAGGTCCAGATTGCTGTCATTAAAAGAAGAAAAATAGTTTCTGCACAATAACTCTTCTCCACCATCTACAGTTACCAAACTTTGTGACTGGCTTGCACTTGTGGTACAAAAAAGTCCTATCCATTTTTTCAGTCCAAAGGTCAAGGTCACTAACTGAAAAATAAAAATGGTTTCAGTACAATATCTTGAATTCTGCACCATCTACAGTTAATAAACTTATGGATGGCTTGTACTTGTGGTAAGATAGAACCCTATCAATTCCAGTGTTTTAAAGGTCAATGGTCAAGGTAACTAACTGAAAGAATAAGAATAGTTTCTTCACAATAACATTAGTTTTACATCACAGACCCGGACCCAATTTTGTAGATGGCTTGCATTTGGGGTAAGGAAAGAGCCTATTAATTGTGTGGTCTAAATGTCAAGATCACTGTGATTGAAAGAAGAAAAATGGTTTCTCTACCAATATTTCAATTCTTAGCCAGTTACCTTAACCAGTATTTGTGGAATAATTACATGTTGGGTATGAAAAAAGCCTATTGATTTTGAGGTCAAAAGGTCAGTGGTCAGGGTCACTGTGACAAGGAAGGAAAATGGTTTTTGCATTATAACTTTAATTCTAGACCCTTTAGCTTGGCCAAAGTTTGTGGAGGGCTTGCATTTAAGGTATTGAAAAGGCAAATTGAGTTGGTGTCAAAGATTCAAATCTCAGGGTCATTGTGGCACAAAGAAAAATGGCTTTTTAGGATAACTTTTGTTTTATAGTAAGTTCCTTGACCAAACTTTGTGGCTTGTACTTTAAGTAATAAAAAATCCTAACATTTTGGGGTCTGAAGGTCAGAGGTCATGATCATGGTAAGTCTAATAAGAAAATAAATGGTTTCTACACATACAATTTAGTTCAGGATCACATACCTTGACCAGAGGTTGAGGTCATTGAGACCCATTGGTCAGTAATCTCCAGAGTCAACCATACCCTACTATTGCCTACATCGAGAATTATTACACACAGGCTGGACATATAATGTGCTGTTCGTGTTACCCTTGTTTTTTATGATATTTAGCTTTTGTTTCTTCAACATGGGTGGTGACATGGTCAATAAAGTATAATTTCCAGTAAGAGAGTACATATATTTTATGGTAAAGAAACATGTTTACAAACTATTACTGGAATTATTTTCATGTTTATGAACATTTAAAAGTATATACAAGTGAGAAATATATATTCTTAATGTTTTCCTAACAACACTGATTTAATAGCAGCAATACATTTACCCATCACTATTATATAGCTTTATTACTTTTTCGTGTCGAAAAACTCGTCCGTTCGATGTGAAAACATTCTCCCACTTAAAGTGGAGAATTTGTCAACAAGCCACGTCACACCCATGCATCTCTCTGCGCCTGTGCGAACATTCATCTTTTTCATGGACGCCATGCCTGGTGGTTGCGTCGCAAAAACGTAACCTGAGGAAAATTGTCTGCTGCGGTTTCCAACTACTTTTCGGACTTCCCTCCTTCTAAATTCATCTGGGTTACAATTGTCCGTCTCGTCTATATGTGTATTATGCCGCTCTTCATCAGCATTTAGTTCTAGGAAGAGTTTTTCTAGTCTTCCACGTGTATTCTACCCTTAGAGGGGTTAGGGTACACCATATATTTTGTTTCTTTTCAGCTTCACGGTAAGTCGTCTATGTCATTACAACGCGACATAGAACAACTGAGATAGCGCCGCAATTAACAGGCGCATAATTTTGCAAAATTAATATCTCATTTATTATTATTGTTCACTATTTCATCAATTGTTTCTTTATTATCTACGCGTGACGCGTCACATGCTTTTCTTGTACTTTACTGAGACCAATAAAGCTTGTCAAGTTAACTAGCTACTAATATTTCTTGGGAAGAACATATATATGCATATTGTTTACCTGTAGTCAAACTAACCACTGTGGTGCAGATAGCCTGCAAAGTATATGGTGAACTGGTATGTATAGAGTACGCGACGTACAAAAAAAGGTGAGTTTTCTACGTGTAGATTTTAAGGTGAGTTTGCACATTGTTATTATTATGGTATGATATTTCAATAATATTTATTTCAGATAAAAAGAAACAATGCCAGCAAAACAGTCTGTAGGTAAGTGTGGCCATAAGAAGGCCCCATGGGATACACACTCAGACTGTCTTACCTGTTCCAAGTGTAAGCGGAACAGTCACTGCAATATCTGTACTAATTGGACCAATGAAACCTGGAATCTTGCTGATTCCAGGCGTACATATAGAGGGCGGAAAAAGATAGTTAAATCCCCCTCATTGTCTGATTTCTCTGGATTTTCTTTTACAGGGACTCAGACAAAGGCAACATACAGCAAGAAGGCCACTCTAGTTCACAAGAACATTCCGGAGCCCCAAGAGCCTGCACCAGCCTCCCCGGACATAGTTGAGGTCCCTCCTGTAGGGGCCAGTGAACGCTCCAAGAGTAAATCGCCTCTCCCGGGAAGGGAGAAGACGAAAAAGAGCAGTAGTGTGTTACTTCCTTCCACCAGGAAGGAAGTGTACCACTCCAAACACTCCCAAAGTAGCGTGTCGCACCCTCTCGGAAGGGAGGGGCTACACCGCACCTTGGGTAGTAATGAAGACAGACTGACATCTGAGATGTCTTCTGACCGGTGACCGGTCCGGTCAGTGTCGGGTGACCGGTCTTCCGGTCACCGGTCAATGTCTTCTGACCGGTCACCGATCAGTGTCTGGTGACTGGTCCACCGGTCACCAATCAGTGTCGGGTGACCGGTCTGGTCACCATTCAATGTCGGGTCACCGGGTACCGGTCACCGGTCTTTGGTTGATCACCGGTCACCAGTCGCATTGTTCCGGTCACCGGTCATAGGCCACCGGTCTTCTCGTACCGGTCACCGATGTTACACTGATCAGCAATCAGAGGCCTTGTGGTACGGAAGGTCGCAGACCAGGGAAGGGGATCGGATAGGTATCCCCCCTTTCCCTATTATACCAATGAATCCGTACAGGATGTGGGGACCAACATCTCATAATAATTGGCCCCTTATGAACCCTTGTGCTACTGGACCCTGGACTCAGAGTAGGAACGATGTTGCGGCTCGTGTTCCGCCATCGCCTCCTCGCCAGGTAGCATCCACTAGTAGAACTCGACGCATAGCATCATCCACGAAAGACAAGCGGTCTCGTCTTTCTCCTGGAACATCTAGAGCACATAGAACCCCTACTCATCATGACAAACAAGTACGGGAAATGGCACATAGTGCACCTCTGTTACTACCTCCAAAGGACATTGTGTCGCCCGGCCACTCTCCTGCTCGGAGTGTTCTAGATGATGATGCATTATCTATCATCGTCGACTCCAACGAGTACGAACTGGAAGCAACTAGACCCAGCTTCCCTCAACCAGAGGAAGCGGAAGAGATATGGTCTTTTGATAAGGCGGTAAATGAAGTTTACCGCCTACTACCTGCGGATTTGTGCCCGAAACCGTCTGGTACACAGTCCAAGAAGATCCTCTCCAGTTTGGAAAAGATCTCCGGGGCTCAACCACAATCAGATCTCCTGCTCCTTCCGCATTCCTCTACAGTTGAGGAAATATCACAAAGGTTCTCCTCAGGCCAGGACATCGCTAGACGGCGCAAAGGGTGGGCTGTCCCTGCCTCTACTTTAAGACCTATGGTCTCCGCCACTAGTTACCGGGTACATTCCCCGAAGTGGCCTATTAAACCTCAATTGGATGCAGATGCATCTCAAGTCGGCTTGACAACTGGAGCCTGGGCACGCCTCCCTATTAAGACGATCGAAGCCATTGAGCAGAAGGTCCGTCTTCTGACCACCATAGCTTCTCATGCGGACCTCTTCTCAGCTGCGTCGTTTAGTATGCTGAGGGAGGCCTCTCTGAATCCAGCCGCATTACAGCGTGTGCTGGAAGCTGTTACAAGACATCTCGGCATTCACTTTCTATTGCAATGGCCCTTTCAGCGGAACTCCTACACATCCGTCGTGATGTTGCACTGGACTCCTCGAGGGTCTTACTTAGCCACAGTAAAGACCTTCTAAGGGCTGCCCCGTTGGAAGCTGAGAGTCTCTTCGGAGGTCTCATCCCCACTGTGGCCTCACAAGATTTGAAGGACCATCAACATCGGTCCTTCACAACTGCACCTAACCCATCGCAATCGGCCAGGAAGCGTACTAATGTGCATCAACCTCAGGGGCCACCTGCTAAATTCTTTAAGCAGATACAGCCCCAATATAGTGCACAACCTCAAATGAGACCCCCTCATCAGTCCGGTCCTAGGCGTGGACCTAGGCGCCGAGGAGCCCCTAGGAAGAAGTTCTACAACCCACCTTCTTTTCCCAAGGAAGGGGGGGGGGACGGCCCTAGGGACTCGCACCCTCTCCTGCCATCCATTCCTCTCCCAAACATCCCCGTAGGGGCTCGCCTAGGCCTCTTTACAGAGGCTTGGGCAAGTATCACGGACGATGGGTGGGTCCTTTCTCTTGTAAGCGAGGGTTACCGTATTCAGTTTCGGGAACAACCCCCACTATCAAGGACCCCCATAGTCTTTCATCAGACCAATCTGGGGAAACTAAGGGAAGAGGTAAATACCCTTTTACAAAAAGGGGCAGTCGAGAGGGTCCTGAACGATCAGTCCCCCGCATTCTACTCCCGAATCTTCCTGGTCACCAAGAAAAGTGGGAAATTTCGCCTTATTATCGATCTCTCCCCCTTAAACCGTTTTCTTTTAGAGGAACATTTCAAGATGGAGACCACCTCCTCAATCCGAAATGCGATGCGTCCATCGGATTGGGCGGTCTCCATCGACCTTCAGGATGCATATCTACACATCCCGATTTTGCCACCTCATCGGAAATATCTCCGGTTTTGCTTGGACCAGGAAGTTTTCCAATTCCGGGTTCTGCCGTTCGGAATAGCTTCCGCACCCAGAGTTTTCACCCGAGTTATGGGAGTAATAGCGTCTTATCTACGAGTACTGGGAACCCCGATCCTCCAATACTTCGACGACTGGTTAATCCACAACGTTCAGGTTCAGTCCCTCCATCAGGATCTGTTCCGTTGTTGGTCCACAGTAACTCAATTGGGTCTCTTACCCAACCTCGAGAAGTCAGAACTGATTCCATCCCAAGACTTCGTTTATGTAGGAATCAACTTCCTCGCAAACCAGAACTTAGTCCGGGTTCCCGGGGAGCGTATAGATCGAATCCTGGCACTCTTAGAGACACTACGAGTAAAAACCGTGTTGTCTGCTCGCCTTTACCTATCCCAACTGGGAACCTTGAACGCTGCTGCAGATCTGGTTCCCTTAGGACGGCTCCATATGCACCCTCTACAGTTTCTCCTACTCGCAAGGTGGAAACCACACAAGGATTCTCTACCAGCTCCGATTCCTCTAGGACCAGATTTCCATCATCATCTGCGATGGTGGATGAATCGAGACAGATTCCTAGCTGGGGTCCCCATGCACGCTCCGGATCCCCACTCCTACCTGTTCGCCGACGCATCAGATTCCGGTTGGGGTGCTCATCTAGAGCTGGAGGGTATAACTCTTCAGGGCCATTGGACCGTACACGAGTCGTCCCTCCACATAAACAACCTGGAAATGAAAGCTGTCTTTCTAGCGTTACAACGGTGCGTCGACAGAGTAAGGGGTCGATGTGTCATGGTCTCCTCCGACAACACATCCGTCGTAGCGTATCTCCGACGTCAAGGAGTCACACATGCCCCTTCTCTTTGCGTGGAGGTCTGGAACCTCCTCCGCTGGGCTACCTCGGAGAACATCTCCCTCCGAGTTCGCCACATCCCAGGGAAAAAGAACATCTTAGCGGACAGTCTGTCCAGGTCAGGCAAATCAGTTCTCACAGAATGGACTCTTCACCGCGAAGTGACAGAGTCCCTTTTCTCACTATGGTGAAGGCCCCTCGTGGTCTTGTTTGCGACCAGGCTCAACAACAGACTCCCCTTTTACGTCTCCCCAGTCCCGGACCAGAGAGCGTGGGCAGTGGACGCATTCAGCTTCCAGTGGGATCGTCTGTTCGCATACGCCTTCCCACGGTTCCAATTGCTTCCCCAAGTTCTGCAAAAAGTAAGAATTTCCACTGCCCGGATCATTCTCATAGCTCCGTTATGGCCCCAACGATCGTGGTTCAACGATCTTCTAGATCTATTGATAGATCAACCCAGATCTCTCTCTCACCGGAGGGATCTTCTGTCACAACACAGGGGCTCCCTCCTACACAACAGCCCACACATTCTCCACCTTCACGCTTGGTTTATCTCAAGCGATCTATCCGCCAGAACAAGTTTTCGGGCCGGGTGGCCAGTTGCATCATTCAGGCCAGGAGAGCTTCTACATCCAAGGTCTATGATGCCAGGTGGAGAATCTTATGTGATTGGTGCAGTAGGAAACGTGTTGATCCCAGCTGTTCCTCTATAACTGCCATTGCTGATTTCCTTTTGTTCCTTTTCGAGAACAAAAGATGTTCAGTATCTACTATCAAGGGCTATAGAGCCGCCATTTCTAACACACTTCAATTCTCTCAGGCTCGGAGATTGGTTCAGATCCACACCTTGCCGATCTCATTAAGTATTTTGAGCTACAGAGACCTGTCACTCGCTCTCTGATGCCTAGATGGAATCTATCATGTGTTTTATGGTCCTTAACAAAAAACCCCTATGAACCCTTGAGTGAGGCATCCTTTCAGGATCTCACACTCAAGACGGTATTTTTACTCGCTTTGGCGTCTGCGAGAAGACGTAGCGAGATTCATGCATTGTCTGTTGACACTGGCTGTCTCCGTTTTAATGCCAATTTTGAATCCGTTTCCCTCCGTTGTCAGCCAGGATTTTTAGCCAAAAATCAGTTACCTGCGGTAGCTCCATCACCTATAGAGATCCCCAATCTTAGTCGAATCTGTGCTGGGGATGATCAAGATAGGCTCTTATGCCCAGTTAGGGCACTGCGTTTCTATCTAAATGCTTCAAAAGGGAAAAGAAAGGGCAGGAAATGTCTTTTCCTTCCTCTTAAGGGCTCCGTTGATATTTCGGCCTCCACGATTTCAAGGTGGATTGTCACCACAATCAAAAGAGCTTACCAGTCCCTTACTGATAGAGACCTTTCCTTTATGAAACTAAAAGCCCATGAGGTTCGAGCCGTCGCTGCCTCATGGGCCTATCTAAATCACTCTTCTCTGGAGGACGTCATGAAGGCAGCTTTTTGGCGATCCCATACTACCTTTTCGTCCTTCTACCCCCGCTCATTAGCACATCAAAGCACAGGCATATTTTCTCTGGGTCCCATAGTTGCGGCACAACATGTGGCCCAGAAGGACTCCAGCAAATAGTAAAGTGGACCTCTCCCCACAAATGGTGAGTAGTTTACATTTTTCCTCTGTTTTTGATCAGTTTAACATCAGCCTACCCACCTAACTGACAAATTCAGCTATATAATAGTGATGGGTAAATGTATTGCTACTATTAAAATGTAGTTTTTTTTTGGGGGGGGGGGTAAAACTAATTTTAATTATGCAATACTTACCCATCACTATTATCAAATGCCCTCCTCTCACCCCGCTCTGATGTCCTGGCGTAATTTCGTCTATGAAAAAGGTGAATGTTCACGCAGGCACAGAGAGATGCACGGGTGTGACGTGGCTTGTTGACAAATTCTCCACTTTAAGTGGGAGAATGTTTTCACATCAAACGGACGAGTTTTTCGACACGAAAAAGTAATAAAGCTATATAATAGTGATGGGTAACTATTGCATAATTAAAATTAGTTTTACCCCCCAAAAAAACTACATTTCTGCTTGTAAGCCTACAATGATTTGCCCTTGTATGTAAAAGTTTGTATGCCCAATCACAATAGGGGCAGGGACACATAGTGCTACCCTTGTCCATCTGTATGTCCATCCATCACTCCTTGGTTACTGTCTATACTTACTTTTAAGTCTGTTCCAACTGGTAAGGAAAATAGACCCTGATCTGCCATCACATAATGTGCCAGCAGATCAGGGTCTATGTTGTTTGTTCTATTGATTAATACTAACAAACTGCATAGACCCAGATCTGCTGGGGATTTTATACAATGGCAGATCTGGTTCTGTGCAGTTTGCAGTTGGATCCAACTTATAAGTGAGTATAAATGATAAGTTTTGTGTTGAGGTCATTTCATGCACAGTGGTGGAGCATCCATGTTCCATAAACTCATTTCTAGTTTGATTCAAAGTCTTTCACATTCAGACTTTCTCTTTTTCAAATAATTATGCTCAGTTTTTTTTTTATAACTCAACCTTTGCACCAAAGGTTGTAATGTGCAGCTTTACTTATCGAGCCAATTTTTTTATCAGAATCTTCAAATTCAGTGTAATTCATTCAAAACTTATTCATTTTGTAATAGATTTTTAGCATATATTTGCAAAAAAAATTTTGAAGTTAAGTTTTTCCTGGCTATAAGGCCATGTAAGTTTATGGATGTCCTTTGTCCATCGTGTGTTGTCCATCTATCACAACTTCTAAAAAACTACTTGACCAATTTGCATGATTTTACAGGGAGTCATCGTATATAATTGACTTTCAAATTTGTTCAAATGATGATGATCCATCATCCAATATGAACACCATTACTAAAAATATTAAAATGTTAAAACAGCAACTACTCAAAAACCGCTAAACAGAATATGACCAAATTTGTGAGAAATTAACCTGGCATAAAGGTCCTTAAAATTTGTTGAAATAAAGTAGATCCACCATAAAATATGTCTGTCATTACAAAAAATAAAAATAAAGGGCTTTCAGGTTTGTACAGATGATGCAAGTCTGCCACCAAATATGACCACCATTACTAAAAATATTACAACCTTTAAACAACTTCTCAAAAATCACTTAATACAGTTCAATTCAACCAAATTTGACAGCATACTTTCGTGAAGGGCTTTCAAAGTTGTACAGATGATGCCAATCTCCCTTCAAACGTGGTAGTCATTACTAAAAGGGAAAAACTTTTAAATGACTTCTTGCTAAACAGAATTTGACCAAATTTGATAGAAAACATTCTGGCATGAAGGACTTACAATTTTGAACTTATGATGCTCATCTATTATCAAATATGACCACTGTTATTAAAATAGAAAAACCTGGAAATAACTTATAAAAAATCACTCAGCAGATTTCAACCTATTTTGACATAAAATATCCATGCATAAAGGGCTTTCATTTATCCAAATGATGCCAATCCATCTTCTTATATAGGGGCCATTACTAAAAATATTAAACAACCTCTAAATGATTTCTTTTTCAAAAAGTGCTCAACAGAATTTTTCAAAATTTGATTGAAAGCATCCTGGCATTTTAAAGGGCTTTAAAGTTTTACAAGTGATGAAGATCATCTTGGCTACCATTGCAAAGCTGTTTGACAGAATTTGACTAGGTTTGACTGAAGGCATCCTTGCATAAAGGCCTTTCAACCGTTTACGAATGATGTTGATGTGCCGTCAAATATGGATAAAAATATAAAACCTTGAAATAGTTATTTTCATAACATAATGCTATCAACAGCATTGGAAGAAATTTCTACAGAAACATCCTACTGACCCAGATTTCTTGGCCAACTGTAGCATTTAGCTGTTAGGCAGATGTCAACCAGGTGAGCAATGTAAGGCTCATTTGTACCTCTTGTTAGGTACCTAACCGTTATTCCTGTTGGTTTGATGCTTGTGATTTTTATCTTGCATGTAAAGCATAGTAGAAATATCTATATAATTTTTCTGATGGTGTTGTCATTGTTGCTACATGCATCAACATTAAGTTTTTGCATTTTGCTCAGTTTCTTTGACACTGTTATGTGTAAAGTCATGAAACTTGATAGGTCTATTCATCGTGATGGGTTCTGCTCATCACAGGCACAAGTAGGTCAGAGTGATCTACCGTATTTTTCATGTTCCAGTGATTATGTTAAGTTTTTTGCATATAGCTCAGTTCTCTGACACTGTTGCTTGTACAGTCATGAAACTTGATTGTTACTTTTATCATGAGGTATACTTCTCACCATGGTCAAAAATAGATCACAGTAACTTACTTTTCTTTGATAAAGTGATTTTGCAAGGTTTATGGATTATGCCATGGCAGAGATAACAAGACATAGCATTTTGCTGAATTATCGTTGGTGGTCAAAAACTCCTTTTTGCAGACTTAGGTACATTAGAATTTTGTATTGATTGATTAAGTACAAATAATGATCACACACAGTTTGCTTCCAACCATATCTAGGCTTTACCTTCTAACCAAACCCAACACCTATAAGTGCCATACCTGTCAGCCATATCTAGTTCATGTCACATCTCATTTTTTGGCATCCATTATTCAGTCAACAACAGAATTGGGACAGAATGGTGTGTCCCAGCATGGTGTTGAAGAGAGGCGTCAACATATTGCAAACTCCACAAGCCCACAGAGAGTCCTCTTTCGGCCTCACAGTGCGATGGGAAACCGTCTACCTCAAGAGCGCACAGGTCCACCTACAAGTGTAACAAGGGCCTGGTCACCTAGTCCCCGACTTCAGGTATCCATGACAACTAGTTGTATTATGAGCAATTTTCTTCTTCTGAAATTCCAATCTCTGCACCTGCAACAAAGAGGCATAGATGAACAACTTCTTGAAGACAGAATGATAGTATCAATATCAACCCTAAGTTTTGTGTTCATCTTTCCACTCTTTTAGCACTACTTTTTATTAACCATGTTTTGATCTTGAGAAAAGGTTCCATGAAATTTTATTGCATTAAATAAATAGGTTTTTTAAATTTTTAAATGAAGTTTTCTGGTAATCGAGTCAGTAATGCTATTTTAGTTAGGAAAAGTTTCAGTGCGTTGATAGAAATAAATGGAGGTTCATGTAGATAGAAATAAATGGCGGTTCATGTAGATATAAATAAATGGAAATTTCATGTAGATAGAAATAAATGGAGGTTCATGTAGATCATACTTAAGATGCATGGATAATATTTATACGTCCGCCATAAGGCAGAACGTATGATGTTATGATGTCTGTCCATCTGTCTGTTACCAAGTTTTGTGGATAGCTTGCACTTGGGGTAAGGAAGAACCAGTTCAATTTTAGGGTCAAAAGGTCAAAGGTTAAGGTCACTGTGACTAATTCCAATTCACTTCAGATTTGGAATATAATATCATCATATACTCCTCTTCTCTTAGTACTACTCCTGCCCCTGGGAGGGCCAGTTGGGTCAGGAATTATAGTGGGGACACATTTGTTTAAAGTTTTTTAAATTCACTTATATTTATAACCACTTTATCAATTCACTTCGTGTTTGGAATATAACATCATCACATATACCCCTTCACTCAATACTACTCCTGCTATTTGGTTCTTCCCCAAGGTATGGTCATGTAGTCAAGAATTACATTGGGAACACATTTGGTTTAAAGTTTTTGGTTAAAGTTCTTTGCAGCATTTATTTTTCTGTATCCCCTTATCCAGTTTGCTTCATATTTGGAATATAATATGATAACATAGCCCCCTTTTCTTATTATCACTCCTGCCACTGAGTTCTGCCCCTTAGGTGAGGCCTTGTGGTCAAGATATATAATGGGAAAATATATTAGTTAAAATTTTGGTTAAAGTTTCTTCTTTGCTTATATTTCTATAACTAATTCACTTCTTGATTAGAATATAACATCATCACATACTGACCTTACGGGTTTTACTTCTCTTACTCCTGGTTCTAGTCCATGGGGTCAGTTTGTAAGATGTCTTTTGGTTCATGTTTTTGATTCCATTCCATGTTTAAAACAACTTTGTATTCAGTTCACTGCAAATATGGAATATTATATGATCCCAGACTTCCCTGGGTTACATCCCTGGATGGAGTGATGGCATCAAGAAGTAAGACACCATTTTTATTCTTCATATATAAAAGACACATTCAGTTCACTTAATAGTTGGAATATTATATGATCCCATACTGCCATTTCTCTCTCTACCACTGTTGTCCCAGGGTTATGTACCTTGGTGGAACCATGCAGTCAAGAAGTGAGACACTGTGTCAGGGGCATATAGTGTTTGGGTTGTGTGTGGGTGTGTAGTTGTGTGTGGGTGTGTAGTTGTGTGTGGACAGCTTTGGATAAAGTTTTTCCTAGCACATGTAGGTCACTAACCCCTCATCCAATTCACTTCATATATGGTATATGATACCATCACATACTTTCATTCTTTCAGTACCGTTCTTGCCATTGGTTTCTGCCCACCGTTCTTAACATTGGTTTCTGCCCTGGGTGGAGTCATGGGGTCAAGAAATATAATGGGGTCACATTTTGGTTAAAGTTTTTGACTTATTTCTATGACCCCTTATCCCTATTCACTTCATAGTTTGGAATATAACATCATCACATACACACCTCTCAATAACATTTCTGCCCCTGAATTCCATCCCAGGTTGGGTCATGGTGTCAAGAACTATGATATTGGGGTCACATTTTGGTTAAAGTTTTTTGCAGCACTTGTAGTTCAGTAATCCTTACCTGATTAACTTCATACTTAGAATATAATATCATCACTTTCTCTCAGGACCACTCCTGTTTCTGGATTCTGCCCTGGGTAGGGCCTTGGGGTCAAGAATTATAATGAGGACACATTTTGGTTAAAGATTTTGGCAGAGTGTTTTCTTCATCACTTATTTTTCCATAACTCCTTATCCTATTCACTCCATATTTGGAATATATCATCACATACACCCCTTCTGTCAGTAGCACTCCTGTCCCATGGTTCTGACCTTGGTGGGGCCATGGGGTCAAGAACTATATTGGTGTCATATTTTGGTTAAAGTTATTTTCCTAATTTATTTTTCCATATCCACTTACTCAATTCACTTCATATTTGGAATATAATATCATCACATACTTCCCTTCACTCAGTACCACTCCTGTCCCTGAGTTCTTCCCCAGGCTAGGGCAACGAGTCAAGAATTCCATTTGGGACACATTCTTTTCATCACTTATTTTTCTGTAACTCCTTACCCTATTCACTTCATATTTGTAATATGATATTATCACATACTCTCCTTCTGTCAGTACCACTTCTGTCCCAGGGTTCTACCCTTGGTGTGGCTATAAAGTCAAGAACTATACTGGGGCCACATTTTGGTTTAACTTTTTTTCTTCACATATATTTCCATTACCACTTACTTAATTCACTCCAAATTTTTTAAATATAATATCACATACTCCCCTTCCCTCAGTAACACTTCTGTCACAGGGTTCTGTCCTTGGTGCGGTCATGGTGTCAAGAACTATATTGGGGTCACATTTTCTGTAAAGTTTTTTCTTCACTTTTATTTCCACACCCATTAAACAAGACACTTCATGTTTTGGAATACAGTATCAACACACACAGACTTAAAAGATTTTAGTACAGCTGGGTTTTCTCCCTGAGTGGCGCCTTATGGTCATGAAGTACATAGTTTTTGGTTACAGTTTTTTTGTACTTGTATTTAAAGAATTCCTCTACGGAGTTCACTTTATATTAAGACTGTAATAATACACATTTACCTTCCTTCCCTTACCACTCCTACCCCTGGGTCAAGTCACTGGATTCTAGGGTCAAGTCACTGGATTCTAGCGTCAATATGTAGGACACTTTAAAGTTATTAAAGTTTTGATTCCATGTTTTCATAAACATTTATCCAGTTTTTTTCAGACTTCCCTTTCTCCCTATACTACTGTTGTCACATGGGTTATGTCTTTAGATGGGGCCATGAAGTCAAAAAGGAGGACACATTCCCCCCCCCCCCCCCTTAGTATTTTAATAACCCCTGACCTAGTTCACTTCATTTTTGGGATTTTATATGATCAAGTATTTCCCTTCTCCTTAAACCACTGTTGTTTCCTGGGTTATGTCCCTGCTAGAGGCCCAGTGGGTTAACTGGTAGGACACTTTGTGATATAAAAAAAGTGTCATCAGTTTACTTCAATAAAGTTCCACTCAATTCAGTGCATATTTGGAATATAACATCACATACTCACCTGTCACATTGTATCACTCCAGCTTTTGGGCTACATTCTTGGATGGGGCCATTAGATCCATAAGTTACATTTAAAAATAATTCTTTGTTCAATTGACACTGTATCTGGAATATAAAAGCATCTTACATTCCCTTACACCAAGTAGTATTCCTGCCCATGGGTCAAGCCCCTGGATGGGAACCCATGGGGTCATGGGGCTTTGTCCTTTGCTATATTGACAGCTCTTCTCAGGGCAAAATCCGATTGGAATTTGGTCTCCAGAGTGGTAAAATTATAACCAATCAGATAATAGATGAGATGAGCTTCATGTTTGATTTAGACAAAATCCTAGAAATTATGCAAGCATACAGAATTAGGTGACTTATGGCTGTTTGTGTGTAGTTAATTGAACCAAACATTAAAATTGATTCTTTTCACTCACAATAGTTTGAATTGTGATTGTTCATTTTGTCTTTGAAAGCTCTCAATGAATTGTACTACTATTATGTTTTATATAGCAAAGTTAATATATAATTCGTGACTTTTTTAGGGAGGAGGAGGGGGAAATAATCCAAGTTCTTCCATCGAGGAGAGATTGCGTAGTCTCATTAACAGTCCTAATTCCAACAGCATCATTGCAGCAGCTTCTGGGATGAACAAAAACCGCAACACCACCCCTGTATGTCTTCTGTTCTAGTTTGTCATACTGTATATGTAAAAGCTTTTGCAATGATATAATGTACGTGCTCATATTATGGGAAATTCGTATTTTTCTATTCTCATATACTTAGTTTATTACCATTTGGTCAAGTATTTTGGGTCTGTGATTAGATAATGATCAGTATAAAAATGTAAACGTGGATTAAATCTCTTCTAAGTCACCATTTTTTGCTCTACTGGTCATAGACTAAATGAGTTTACATGATGGTCTGTTGTTCGTCATCCATCTGTCTTCCATCATCTGTCCACCATATGTCCATTAGCAGAAGTTTGTTATTGCTACTTCTCCTAAACCCTAAACTACTTGGAGGACTGCCATGAAACTTTATAAAAACATTCATTCCAAGGTCAAGTTGGTCCTAAATGAAAATGGTGTTGCTTGGACACCAAGTATGGTGGCTATCTTGAAAATCTTGTTATTGCTACTCCTTCTGAACAGATGGTCATATTGACCTGGGGCTTTCATTAAACAACTTCTTATGAAGTCTAATTGGCCCTAAATGAAAATGGTGCCAATCTAACAACTGATATGGCCACCACAGTGGCCCTTTTGAAAATCTTGTTATTCCTACTCCTCATGAATGGATGGTTATACCAACATGAAATATACTCCAGCTTTATTTCTGACTATTTCTCGTTCTATTCTCTCAGAGAAAAAGAATGAACACTTTATTGGTTTAACTTTATCTTATGATATACATGTTGGCACCATTTTAATCACCTGCCCTAAAGTCTGTGGTACATCCGTTCATTATCTCAGTACTCGACCGGGTATATGAATTCTGTCAAGTAATTGTTTAGTGTTACATCGTTTATGTGATTATTTTAGACACTTGTGTTTGTCATTAGTGCCCTCTTCACAGTAAGTTAATGCAATGCTTGACTGGTTTCACTCATATATACCATATATATCATATGTACAGGGTGCTAGTGTTGTAAGCTGGTGAAAGATAACCATGTTACCTGTCTTAATCATATGGGGTGCAGGTTATACCTGCAACATATGCACACAATGGTAAGAAAATGTATGGGTGAACATCCTAGCCAAACAGAGTAACTGGGCAAATGAGAACAGGGAAACACACCAACAACAAAAATGTGGATACCATCAGTATTGCTCCTTCTGCCTCAGTTAACTGCATCTTACTGGCAGAAACTTTCAAGGCGGAGAGCTCACTGGTCCAGAAGAAAGTTAAGCAGACAACATCATCAGCTTCACATACAGCTCAATCCCTGCCTTGCCTCCACAACCACAACAGGTCTTCTAGGCAGTACTTCTAGGGCCAGTACCAGCTTGGTATGGCATCCCATCTAGACCAGTGATGCACATATGAACACATCCTGGTACTGGTTATGGTAATCTGTCCCGGGATAGCCATTATCAGACTTTGGTATCGAATGTGAATCAGTTACAGTCAACACCAGCTCTGGCACAGCCTCAACCTTTGCCTGAAGTTCATAGGATGGGGTACAGTGATCTGTTTTCTTGATATACACATTCCTGGCTTCATGAAAGAAATGGCTCCCGACATATGATATTGCTGTTCATAGCACTGGCTCTGACTTGGACATCTGGTATTCCTGGCACCAGCATCGAAGAACAAATAACCTCTATCCAGTACCGGCCTCCCAGTAGTATTGCAGACCAACACTCAGGGTTCCCATGCTACCAGGAAATTGGGAGAAAATGTAGGTTTGTTCCTGACCAGAAAATTTCAGTCACCACTGGATTGCGAAAAAATATGTAATAGAGTTTTAATTGAATTGATCGTGAGTTCAATTTATTGAGTTCTTACCAGAATTTTTGGCGGTTGCAGAACACTTCAGTCACTTAAGGTACAATTGCTGTATGGATGGGTGCCTGCCTTAAACATATTTGTATAGTCATTCCAAGCACTGAGGCAATCGGACTGGTCAAGTAGACTGGTTACCATGTAGTCAATTACATATTTGTATCTTTACTTGTGTAGATGGTATGAAGACCAGTCAAGCATCACATTGTGCTAATGTGTGAGAGAGTTGTATGTGACATGTGATCTCGATAAGTTTAAGAGAAAAGTAACAAAGCTTTTCTTTCCCAGTTCCCCTTTTGATATGTAAAGTTATGGAAAATGTATTGTGATAAATCTTTGCTTATTATTTGGTAGTTCTCACTGGAAACTACATCATCATTATTGTTTAAACATTATCGTCAATACTAACATTTGACACCGCTCCTATCTCCAACTTGCTTTGGCAGTGAATTTTACTATCTGACCTTGCTAAATACATATAAATCTGCTGACTGCTGGGGCAATTTTAAATCTGCTAACTGCTGGGACAATTTTCAATGCAGAATTCCACACTCTGGATGTACTTGACAATGATTGCACTAAATATACAGTCCATGGTTGGATTACATTGAAAGTAGATGTTAGGGTAGTCGTATAAAGTTAATACGTTGACACTGATATGCATGATGGGGGTTGACCCCACCCCAATCATGGATATCAGGGTCAATGTCTTTTATTGTAGGACTAGATGTTTGGGCACCAACCAGACATAAGTAAATTTTTTTTTAAAAATCCAGTCCTTTTTATACAAAGGTTTATCATTTTAAGGGCTTTTTTGTCAAAATTTAAAACAACTGT
This sequence comes from Margaritifera margaritifera, assembly GCA_029931535.1. NCBI lineage: Eukaryota > Metazoa > Mollusca > Bivalvia > Unionida > Margaritiferidae > Margaritifera > Margaritifera margaritifera. The sequence continues at coordinate 3,538,809 of JAQPZY010001606.1, forward strand.
TTTCTAGAAAAAAACATTCTTCAGCAGAGTAAAATTAACATTTTTTATTCTGTATATTTAAATGAGTTACATGCACATTTTTATGAATTTCAATAGTTATACTTGTTTTAAGCAATGGTTTGGTACATGGCTATATGTCTAATTCAGATGTTATGCCAGAGTTTTAAAAAAGACAGCTTTGGGTGTTAAAAATCCATGTTTTTGAAGCCAATTTGTTGTTGATTCCGTTCAGTTAGGGTCATACATGAACGTTGAAAAAATCGATTTCATCAAGAAGAAAACCTGGAAAAGACCTGGACTATTTTGTTTCAAAAAGTGTGGGAACCTTGAACACCAGACAGCTCCAAAACCAGCCCCAGCTCTGTCACAATCCAGCACTGGCTACTGTGATGCTCCAGTGGCGGATGCCCAGTACCATCCCATGGACCATTGACAATTTGCTCATGGAACATTAAACTGCCCTGGCACAGGCTACAGCAATGCTCCAGTCCTGGATGCCTGGTACCATTCCCAGACCATAGAAAATTTGCTCATTAAACATCTGGAGACTAAAGTGAAGTCCCCATCTGACCTTACACCCAATCTAGTTCACCATCCATCTTGGTCAGCATCATCAGCTTCATCACATGCATCATAGGAGGAATCTGTGTCACACCATTCTTTGTGTTTGATGACTTGCACTCACAGGTGCCATCATCCATACTTGATCCCACTATATCCATAAAGGATTCAGCCTTCTGTGCATTAATCAAAGAGGTTTTCTGGCTTCTGCCACTGAGTTTTGCCCACCTCCTCGTATATTGTCATTGGCAATGTACATAGTTCCCGTATCCATCAATGTATTAGCCAAGAAAAAACAGCCGACATTCTGGTCGAGTATCAATTTGTATGGACCAGAAGTCCTTTCTTGACACACAACAACTGGTTTGAAATGTCATTGCAATAGGATCCATGCTTGACTTGGTATCCATGGCTGTATTTCAGCAATCTGAACACAGCCTAGTCTTAACCATCGATAACCCAGCTGATCACACTTGGGAGTCAATTTAGCAGATAGTACCTGTTCTGAACAGAGCAGCACAACACATGCTTGCTAATACCATAAAAGCATCAGTGAACTTACAGCTTGCGGAAAGAGATGCCTTTCTCCACATCCACTTTCCTTAAGGAACACCATAAAGCCACACTTAGATCACTGCCATTGTCATCCAGCCTACTTTTCCATGGTCATGTAGATGAAGTTCTGAAACAGGCTATCAAAGAGGCAAACCTCGCACAGGCCCAACATTCTAGAGCTCAGTCCTTGTTTCAGAGTAGAGGCCAGGGAAACAGGAAATACCCCCCACACTCATACACACACACCCCACACACACACATGCACACACACACACACACACACACCAGGGCACGCCAAAACAGGGAAACAGTCCTACAAGCACTTTTCTCAGACAAGAACACAGTTTCCAAGGTCGAATGGCCTTTTCACCCCTTGATATTCAGACAAATCTGCATCCGCTGGGGTTGAGCTCTTATGGATCTATTTGCAACAGGATGGACAGCTACCCATTTTGTCTCTCCAGGCCCAGATCCAAAAGCCTGGGCAGTCAGTGCTTTTTCCATTTTCCATTCCCTCCAATCCCTCTGATCCACAAAGTCTTGCAGAAAGCAAGGGAATCAGAGTGCCATCTGGTTCTGATTGCTCCCTTCAGGAGGGAAAAATCATTGATAAATAAAATTTATAAAACTTAACAGCAGAATTTCTCAGGAAAATCTTGTTATTACCAGACCTGCTCAAGCAACTGCTAAAAGACTTCTTATGCTCTCCGGTTGGTTTTGAATGAAAATCGTGCCAAACTTACAGCCAATGTAGTCACCATGGTGACCATCTTGAAAATCTTGTTAATGCTACTCCTCCTGAACAGATGGTTGCATCGACTTGAAGTTTCATTAAAAGACTTCTTATGATGTCAAGTTGGTCCTAAATGAAAACAGTGCCAATCTAAAAGCCAACATGGCCACATGACGCCAGTCTTAAAGATATTGTTATTGCTATTTCTCCTGAATGCATTTGTATATCAACATGTGGTTTTCACTGAAAGACTTCTTATGATGTCAAGTTGGTCTTAAATCAAAATGTTGCCGATCTGACATCCAATATAGCTACCAGTAATCTTGAAAATGCTCTTATTGCTACTCATATTGACATGGGCTTTCACTAAAGGATCTCTTATGATGTCTAGTTGGTCCTAAATTAAAATAGTGCTGATCAGACCTCAGATATCATGGCCATGGTGGCTACTTCTCCTGAATGAATGGTTGTAGCTGGTTCTTAATGAAAATGGTGCTCAACTGATCTCATACATCTCACCATAGTGGCCATCTTGATATTACTACTCTTACGTGAATGGCAGCATTGTCTTTGGATTTTCACTCAAATGCTTCTTAAGGTATTTAATGGGTTCTGAATGAAAATGGTGCAGATCTGAGCACCAGCATATGTGTGCTTTTGTGAAGGAATTTTGAAAACCAGAGATAATTGACCTTGGGGCCAAGTCTGAAGTCATTGCTTGTATTTTTTTACTTCATTGAGTTTATGAAGACAGTGACTTGTACATATAGAAATGAATTTTAACCAGACCTTGTATTTAGTTGCACTGCAATGAACAAGGTGATAGTCAGCACTCTAACATTGATTTTAAAGTCAAAGGTCTTGACTCTGGTTTTTAGCTGTACTGGCTTGTGAACATGATAACACAAACGATTATAAATGGATTTTTATGAAACTCAGTTTGTGGATATATTAGATGGATACCTTGAATTATATAACTTAAATAACTTTGTTTTTTTATTTCCCAGATATATTAATTATTGATTTAACCAAACTATGCATGTGACATTGCCCAAGACAAGTTCAGTGATTTTCTATAAGAAAACATGTTAGTTACCAAATTTGGTATTTTGGGGTTTCTCAAGAATATCAGAGAGGGTTTCAATACTCAGCTGTTAAAAAGAATAAAAGGACAGGAGTATTAGACATAATTTTGGAGTCCTGAAATTCTTTTTGTGCAGTAGAACATCAGTTCCATCAAAGGACTTTTGTTCTATCAGTAATGTGCAATGATATCTTGTTCATGCCACTCACTGAACCTGTTAAAAGGATTTATTTCAGAGTTTTGCATCATGTGAAAATGGGGGGGGGGAGGGGGTAAATCATGTATTGTAATTGAAAATTGTGCACTTTGTACTAATTAGGCACTGAATTTACAACTGTTAAATGGGTAAGGGCTGCTGTAAGAACATTCCTATTTTTCACCAGTTAATAGTTTGAAAAAGTGCTCCCATTATACATTTGCATGTCAGTGTAGAAATGAAGCATTGTTTTTTTGTTGATTTTGTTTTACTTCACGTGACCTGTACATTAGCGACATAAACACTACTGGTGAAGTTGCTTATTGTTAAGGTTAACATCTAGATTGTGACATCACACTCTATAGTGATGATCACATTAGTAGTATGTCATTTAGTCATTATTACCCTGTGTAAGCTGCATTGTACACATTACACTAAACAAGAACATGGTATTACCTTGTACCCATTTGCACTCTTCTCAATGGATATGAAAACAATCAAGAACTGAAAGTGTCTCAAACCCTGACTTTGATCCAGTATTGACATTATCAGACTTTAGTTGTACAGTTGAGGCTTTAAGGACATCATGGTGGTATTACTTTTGCAAATTCAATTTTACTATCAGTATGTTTGTAGAGCCAGTAAAACGGATGTTTATATCTACTCCTTGGAAGATGTGATACATCCTTATTTCATAATGTGATATATCCTGTGTATCATGTTGATATGATAATGCCATCTACTCCTTAGAAGATGTGATACATCCTGTATGATATATCCTGTATATCATGATGTGATATATCCTGTATATCATGTTGATATGATAGTACCATCTACTCCATTTAAGATGTGATATATCCTGTATATCATGTTGATATGATAGTAACATCTACTCCATGGAAGATGTGATATATCCTGTATATCATGTTGATATGATAGTACCATCTACTCCATGGAAGATGTTATATATCCTGTACGTCATGTTGATATGATAGTATCATCTACTCCATAGAAGATGTGATATATTCTGTATATCATGTTGATATGATAGTACCATCTACTCCATGGAAGATGTGATATATCCTGTATATCATGTTGATATGATAGTACCAAGATCCTACACTGTCATTTCATACTTATAAACATACACCCATTCATGTGTAATAGGATGGATTTATTTGTGCTCCTGTTAAGGCACAAGTTTGATTCTTGGTTTTCATCTGGACAGAGATGGGCACCTCCAGAACAATGGGGTCAAAGGCAGACAAAATAGAAAGATATTTTACTCTTTATTGAAAGGTTTCAAAATGCAGATACAAAATATCAGAATACCATTTTTATGCCCAAAATTGTTACATTACAGATGAAAACTCTGAGTATAAATAACCTGAGGAAAAAATGTGAAACGAGTCCTATGTCTTGCCGCAAGATAAATATTGCAAAACCCCGAACCATAAACAATCTCTAACTTGAAGTGTATGCATATATAAGACATGGAAAAAGGGTTAAAAACCATCCAACCAAATAATTAAAGCTGTTTCCTAACTAGAATCCTATGGAAGAAAAGCCATGCCCCATTTGTGCCTCAAGGCCTTCAAATCGAGAAAGGAAGAAAATAATTTGTGCATACTAGCCTATGGCAAGGGATACTCCAGTGAAGAAAGACTCACCTTTAGCAAGCAGGCTGACCAAATTGACCGCTAGTGCAGCTTTTATACCTGTCCAGAGCAGTATACTTGACACAACTCCTGCACATGCCAGTCAGAGGTCTTGGCTCTGATTTTTATCTGTAGTGGCTTGTGAGCATGAAAACTCTAAAGTGTAAAGGAATATTTTTTTTTAATCAAACCCAGTTTGTAGATATATCTGAAGAATACATTGAATGATGTCAGTTCAGTAACTTGTTTTTTTTTTCTTCAAAAAAATATTTTTTATGGATCAAACCAAACTTAGCATGTGGTTATATCTTGACAGAATCTGAGACAAGTTCAGTGATCTTCTGTCCATGATATCAGGCTCACTGTCAAGAGCCATGAACAAAGATTTTTGTACTGCACTTATCTTGAGAACATGTTAACTGAAACGTATTAGAAAATATTTTTGTTACAAAGTTTGGTACACAGGAATTTGTTAAGAATATCTGAGATGATTTCAGAAATCAGAAGTCAAAAAGAACAAACAGAGAGAAGATATGGACTTCAAATCAATTTCCACAAATTCATTTTGGCCAGTAGATGATCAGTTTGAGGGACTCTTGTTGTTCTCTATGTTGATTTCATTTCCAGTGCGAAAATATCAGAGTTGTTCATGATTGCTCCAGTTTCCAAATTTTTCATTATCTATGTTGATGTGTATACTTGATTACCAAATGCATGTCTTGTATATGTTTTTCTTTTTTTTTTGGCCCTTAGCAGTGTCGTCTGTTCTTTCCTCCTTCCCGGGTGACTCCTGTGGTAAACTTGCCAGCTTAGAGTTTTTTGTGTCGCTATTCAGTCTTTGATTATAATAGTGCTAGCTACCCAAAAGAATCCATGCTAAAGAGTGTGGAAAATTGTATGCAAAGTCTAGATATAGTCAGGCTTTTCTTAGCTGTTCATGAAGCTTACCTTGGGCTTACTGTAAAGTTGAACATTTGAAATAAAACCATTTTTATATGCCTGCCATAAGGTGGAGCATATTATGTTATGTCATGCATGCATCTGCCTGTTACCAATTTTGTTTCCACACCATAACTCGAATTGTACACCATCTGCAGTTATCAAACTTTGGGGATGGCTTGCACTTGGGGTAAGGAAGAATGCTATCAGTTTTGGAATCAAAAGCTCAGAGGTAAGATCAATTTGACTGAAAGAAACAAAAATTGTTTTAGCACAATAACTTGAGTTCTCCACCATCTACAGTCACCAAAATTTGTAGATAGGTTGCACTTGGGTCAAAAGATCAGAATTAAAATTCCCTATGATTGGAGGAAGAAAAATGGTTTCTGCACAATAAGATCAGAATTAAAGGTCCCTGTGACTGAAAGTAGAAAAATGGTTTCTGCACAATATGATCAGAATTAAAAGTCCCAGTGATTGAAAGAAGATAAATGGTTTCTGCACAATAAGATCAGAATTAAAAGTCCCAGTGATTGAAAGAAGATAAATGGTTTCTGCACAATAAGATCAGAATTAAAGTTCCCTGTGACTGAAAGGAGAAAAATGGTTTCTGCACAATATGATCAGAATTAAAAGTCCCAGTGATTGAAAGAAGATAAATGGTTTCTGCACAATAAGATCAGAATTAAAGTTCCCTGTGACTGAAAGGAGAAAAATGGTTTCTGCGCAATAAAATCAGAATTAAAGGACCTGTGATTGAAAGGAGAAAAATGGTTTCTACACAATAAGATCAGAATTAAAAGTCCCTGTGATTGAAAGAAGAAAAATGGTTTCTGAACAATAACTTGAGTTCTCCACCATCAACAGTCACAAGACTTTGTGGATGGCTTGTATTTCAGGTACGGAAGAAACCTTTTGCCTTTGTGGTCAAAGTTCAAGGTAAAGGTCGCTGTGACTGAAATATAAAAATAGTTTCTGCACAATAACTCGAGTTCACCATCTACAATTACCAAACTTTGTGAATGGCTTATTGGAGTAAGGAAGAACCCTGTCGATTTTGGGGTCAAAAGGTCTTGGTCACTATGACTGAAAGAAGAAAAATGGTTTCTGCACAAAAATTTAAGTTGTTGACCATGTACCTTCATCAGTGTTTAGGAATGACTTACACATTGGGTAAGAAAGAAGCCTATTGATTTGGGGGTCAAAAGGTCAGAGATCAAAATCACTGAATGAAAGAAGAAAAAATGTTTTTTGCATGCTACCTTTGATACCTTGACCAGAGTTTGTGGAGGATTTGCACTTAAGGTATGGAAGAGACCTATTGATTTGGGGGTCAGAGGTCAGGAATATTGTGGCTCAGAGAAAAATAGGTTTTGTATAATGGCTTTTGTTCTGGAATAAGTTCCTTGACCAAACTTTGCGGATGGTTTGCACTTAGTGTAATAAAGAATCTGTAGATTCAGGGGTCTAAAGGTTAGAGGTCACAGTCATGGTATGTCTGAGAGGAAGATAATGGTTTCTGCACATTAAGTTTAGTTCAAAAGGGTCTACCCAGACCAAAGGTCAAGGTTATTAAGACCTGTTGGTCAGTAATCTCCAGAGACAACCATACCCTACTAGTCTCAACATAGAGGACTAGTAAACACTCTGAGGGCATAAATTGTGCCATTCACAATGCTCTTGTTGTGAATTGATGATGATGGTAATAATAATAATGATGACATGTAGCAAAATCTATAAAATAATAATAATAATAATAATAATGAGGATGATGATAATAATATCTCTTGCAATATAGTCATATTGCTTCTCAAATTTAAGAGCAAATAATTGGTTTTGGTAGGTTTATTTGCGTAGACTGCATGAAAATCATTTTACGATTTATTAATCAAGATTTACTCATGACTCTTTAATCTCATATTCATTTTTATGGAAAATGGCTTGTTTGCTTTTTAATGACATGATTGCAGTGGCTGTAAGAGTGGTTACTCAGAATGGAATGTTATCTAAGCATGCCTCATTCTGAATTTCCAATTTTATTTTTTTAAATAATTTTCTGATATGTCTTTTTCAGGAAATATTCTTATCCAACAAGAAATTATTTTCCTTGCAAAAAATGTTTTGATTTCATAAATCTCTTAAACATTGTGTTTATTCCTTTCAGACGATAGAGTATGATGATGGTGAAATTCTTGTTCCTCCTCCTCCAAGGACATCCAGGAACAGCCCTGACTTTGAGGTTGTCGCCAGTTTAGGTGGATACCCAGGACCAATGGCCAGACTACCTCCCTCAGGAGCACACCAGGCTGGGGTTCAGAAAGTTGGATATGTGGTATGTGTATTATTCTCATAAGTCTTTCTACCTTCACTTAAAAACTGTTTTGGCCCTAGTAATCTGAAGAGTTTTTGTTTTTTCTTATATCTTTTAATTTTCATTGGTTACAAAATGTCTTTAGACCATTTAAGGTTTAAATTTTCAAAATGGCTTTGTCTTCATTGAGCATCAGTCAGTTGTTATCAGATAACGGGTCTAGAATTTAACAAAAATTGCCTTGTAGCCAGAACAACTAGTAGAATGAGAAATTGACTAGTCCTGCTGAATCTTCACTAGTCCTTCCCACAAAACAATATCAGACAAATATCTAGATTAACAACACTTTTATTTCTTAAGTATCACCATCATTTATAATCCAGAAATACAAATCTTGCTTTAGAAAACCACAAGGTTACTTGAAAATATTCACAAGAAAAACAGTGACTGATTCTCCAGAAATTGAGATGATTCAGTAAACATTTTTTGAGCCTCAACATCTGGTAAAAAACAAATAACTTAATAAGAAATAAAAGACAAAGACCTCATTCACACTGGTCATTACGTATTTTAACTCCACAGACAGATGATTTAAGGCACTACCTATTGTGCTGCAGTGAAATCAGGCTGAGAAGATCTCTTACTATAGCAGTGTAGGCACTGTGTTGGTTTTCATGACAGATACGAACTCTTGAACAAAATATGTGTCTTCCATGTTGCTGCTCCTTTAAAAACAGAATGGTTAATCATAATAGGGATTTTGATGACCATGGCACTACAGTTGTGGTCTGACAAGTTCGTAAGTCTGGTTTATAGTCTTTTAGTCCAAGTTTCCTCTGACCTTTTCTTCCCCATTATTGATATTCTGACATTTATGTTGGGACATGAGGTCAGAGCTCATTGCCTATTGAAATATTGATATTCGCCAAACGTGTGGGGTCGACATAGGGTAGAATTATACTACCGGGTTTAGCAAGCTTAAACAATGTTAAATTGAGCCCTACATACATGAAATCAATAGGAAATATGATTTATCTTCTCTGAAATTGCAAGTGTAATATTCGTTATGTCTTTAATTCATTAACAGATTCATCTGGCAGAGAGCACATATCAACACAGTTTTTCTTTGTATCACGTGATTTACGCATTTTTCCAGGTTGCTGCAACAGTGACAGGTTTCTAGTGATTGTTCTCGGAATAAATATGTTGAAAACTGTGTCTTTTTTTGTTGTTTTTTTTTTATATTACGTGACTTTCATTTAATATTTTGTGATATATTTTTTTTTTACAACATTGGAAAGGGTTTTTGTTGGAATCACATGACTATTGGACCTCTGATGCCATGGATATGTAGACTACAAGATTTGGATAGTCATGTGACTAGCATTGCAACTGGAGAGAGCCATGTCAGATTTCATAAACGCAGTATTTTCATCTCATCTGTGAACATATTAAAGACATAACACATGTTATGCTTGTAAATTCTGAGAAGATAAATCATCTTCCTATCGATTTCGTGCGGGTAGGGCTTGATGTAAGGTCATTTAAGTTTCTAGACCTGGTAGTGAGCGACTACCCTGCATGGTTTTGGTGAATTCCAACTTTTCATAGGCAGTGAGCTCTGACCACACCCCAACATAAATGTCAAAATATCTAAAATGGGATAGGAAAGGTCAGAAGAAACACGCAAACTTACAGTCTTTGGCATACAACTTTACCTTATAAATCTAACCAAACCGGTAAAGATTTATACAGCCTCGTTTTGAAATACGATTTATAAAATCCTCATTTGTTCTAATCCTCTAAGGGTTCAATTGATTCTTGGGGATTTATGTGATTAGCTCTAAGATTGTCTGATCATTCAGATTTTTGAACATTATGTATGATTGCATAAATAAACGCTGACTGGTGACAACTGAAACTTTACTAGCCATTGGACTATTAAAATTATGAAAACTACTAGTCTAATAGGAAATTTACTAGCCTCGGGCTAGCAGATTACCTCTAATTTCAAGCCCTTGATAAGTTGCATTTATTTATGTTCGACATGAAAACGTTTTCAAGAGTAGGATGTGCCAGAAGTCAAAAGACAAGATAACAGAAGCTACATTTTGTTTCAGGCTGAAATATATACATGTATTTCTACTTTTAATGTGGAGAATTTATATATTAGATATAGCTGTTATATTAATTTTCTTTTTCTCAATGTAACTTGTTATGCTTTGATGGTTAAATGCTTGTTATAAAATATTCACATTTATTTGATATTTTTTGTATACCTTTCTTTAAATTCATTTAACTCCAATACCTGAGAGAAAATATTATTTCAGTACATACCCTTTCAAAATTTTGCTATCAAAATTTAATTGGCACAATCTTTTCAGCCATCTAAGCCAAATGAAAGATGGCAGGGATCCAGGTCTGAGGCAATAATGGATCGACATTCAGTTATGCCACCTTCTCCTCGCCCCATTCATCAGAAGTCTATCTCACAGACAGTGGGGCCACCTGGACAGTATGACAACCCAACATTTACACCTGAACTGCCTCATGCCAACCATAGTGGAAAACATTCATCTGACCCAGATATGGTTCAAACCAGGTGGGTAATATCATTTTGAGGAAAAGAATATAATTCTGAGAAAAATACAAACCTGATAATAGAAGTAGTGGATTTTGTAGTCATATCATGCAATGTTCATTTCAAAAACACTGAAAATTCGGAAGAAATACATGAAAGAGTCAGGATATTGGGGTTTGTAAATGTGTTTTTTGTCATTGTTTCGAAAGAAAAAATGTAGACATAGACAAATTTTATTTAGAGTTGGTTTGCAGTGTGATAATAAAATACATTAGCTCATTAGAGCTATTTTACCAACTATTAACAATAAAATAACAACTTTAACAATTCAAAATATATACATAATTATGTACATTCATACATAAATACATAATTAGTTACCTACATTCATGCATGTCTACAACAACAGAAAAAATAGACACATGCATACATATACTAGGATAATTATCTAGTTATTAAAAATCTTGTTTCTATGCTAAGAAGACATTTTTTTAAAAAACAAATTCAGTTTCTACTTCAAGGCTCCATGCAGAGGAATCAATGTACACAAAGAGATTCTACTCTGAAATTGCATACAGCAGTAAAATATTCAATGCATAATATCTAGCATACACATGTAGGATACAGTTTTACAAGCATACAAATTGTATAAGGACCAGAAATTGGACAAGGCTATGCACATACATACAGAATGCACACATATATGATTAGTGTAAATGCACTGGAAGTATATATATCACAAGACAGCAATGAAGAGCAACTAACCAAATGTACAGGGAAATATATATGAGAACAATACACAGGAATTAAAAATAACTGAAAGCTACAAGCAAAACTATAAAACTTAAAGCTATAAGCAAAACACCAGAACTAAAAAGTAAAATGCTACACATGTGGCAGAGCTAAAATTAATAATATACATCAAGTGTTTCACCCAGGACACATCATTGCTGGATTTGCACGAATAGACACCTGGCCCAGCAAACAACGAGATTGAATGTTCCAAATGTGGTGCAATAAAAATGAAAAAGGTGCGTTGTTTGCCTTTAATATGATATAGAGGCACCAACTGATCGTTAAATGCCCAAATTGCTCAATGATTGTTGTTATTAAAATGAACAGATGCTCAGTCTGTCTGCTTTTCCCTTCCCCATTCTTCTAATCCCATATATGGCAAAACTTTGGATCATCCAGAAATAATTGTGTACTCAGTATATCCCATAATATTTTTGTTTGAGAATAAGCTCAGTATGCTACCAAATTGTATTACCCTCAATAAAAATACCAAAAAAAAATGCATTTATGTTATATATTAGTGTAACTTTCATCCCTGTTTTGTTAACATCTTGGCTAAAAGAAATTTTGTTAGTCTCTTGACGTAGTGCCATTTGCATTTGCAAATGCAGCAAAGTTTTGCGAAGAGGTAGATATGAAACAATGAATAACCAATTTCTTTACCCCAGTAAAACCCACAAAAGCCAAGACAAAAGTCAAACAGAAGTGAAACTTTACAACAAAGAATTTGATTTCAAAATAACGGAACCAAAGAAGAGAAACATTCAGACACCTGCAAGAAATTATTTGAAAGCTGAAACTTTGCAAATACATGTACTGTTGACTGTAATGTTGGAGGTGTATAAAATTGAAGACTTTGACTTCTCCTACGCTGTTGAAGTATGGTCGAAAACATCAGATAGGAGATTCTTAAAGAAGGTAATTAATTTGGTTTTTTATGTAAATAAAAGGTAATGTAGACTTTGTAAATGATATGTCATTTTATTATGAGGATTTCCCATTATGATCACACCATTTGCCAACTTTTTCAAATGACAGACCTGGCTGAAACACTCTACATCTATATGGGGAGGAAAATGCATCCAACACTAAGTGTAAGCAACCATAAGTCACATTTATTGCAGCTAAAAGTTAAAAGCAAATCTACAAGATTAAAAACTAAAACACAACACATGCAGCAGATTATGGCAACAACAGCAAGTTCTTTACCTGTGTTTACATATGGAGCATTAACACAATATGCTCCCAGACCATGTCTTTAAGAGGAATTTAAAATTGTTAAAATATGAGATTGTTTGAAAAGTGTTTGAAAGAGGATTTCAGAGTTTAACTGCAGTTTGCCTGAAAGATTGTAGCCCATACCTGAATATTCTTGCATTTAGAATCCCCAGGGTGTTTGCATACCTAAAAGATTAACAAGAATATTTTAAAATTTCTGGGTCGTTTAAGTTTATTGGACATGGCTTGTTTAAAATTGTGAAAACTTCAAATGCCATAGTCTTCAGCCTTTGGATCTATACAGCTGACACATTTGCCAAATCCAAGAGTTCAGAGTAATGTTTTGTGTATTTATTAAAGACAAATCTCAGAGTTCATTAATGGAGTTTTTTTAAAAGTTTGTTCTTATTAGTGACATAGCTGAAATTCCAGGTATGGTGACAGTAGTTGAAGTTTGCCTTGATGAAAGAGTGATATGCTGCCAGTCATCCTTCACTTTTGATGTGTTTTCCAATTTGTTTAGATACTTTTTGACAAATGTCATTGATTTGCTGATTAAAGTTTAGAATAAAATCCAAAGTGAGTCCCAGGAGTTTTACTGAATTTTCACAAAATTTATTAGCCCCATTGATGGAGAAAGTCTCCCATTGGTGGAGAAAGTCTCACAACATTATTTTTCTTTCCAAGTGTAATAGCTTGGAACTTTAATGTTTTCTTTCATTTCATTGTCAGAGAAACACCTAATCAAATTTGTACACACAGTTTCCAATGTAGGTTTCATAATATCAAAATCATGGTGAGCATGAGCAAGTGTGTTGTCATCTGCATAGTTATATAGATCAGAATCATTTATGAAAAAGATATCATTAATAAAAATATTAAAGAGTATGGAACCAAGAATTGATCCTTGAGGTACCCCTTTATAGATATTTGCCCATGAACTAGTTGAGTTTCCTGTTTTGACACATGGTCTTATGTTTGAGAGGTAATCTGTCATACAGTTTTCTTCCGAATCTGAAAGTCCACATGCTGCCAGTTTCTGGAGGAGGAGCTTACGGAGTAAGCAGTAAAATGTTCTAGATAAATCCATCAGATTAGCTGCATCATACTTGTTTTGGGCTAAAGCTAAGTGCAGGACTTCTACTAGTCAAATTAGGTAGTTTGACAGCTGAAACCCTTTCTGAAAGTTGAAAAATATGAGTGAAAGATATTGTCAAAGTAATTAGTAATCTGGTCACATATAGCTTGTTCAGAGAGTTTTGGTATGGTTGGGAGAACACTATCTGAATGATAGGTCTGTTTATCAATTGGATCAGTCTTCTTTTATACTGGGACAACCTGGGCTGCCTTGAGTCTGGTTGGGAAAATGTTCTGATCAAGGCTGTAGTTTATTAGTTTGTTTATAGGACCAGTCAGTGGTTGATTTCAAAGTTTTAATAATTTGGTTAAATAAGATCTATACCAGTTGCCTTATTAATGCTGATATCAGATATCAGATATGACTTAAGCTATAAAGTCTTCAGTGACATGAGAAAAATACCCTGCAACAACAAAATAATTTAATTAAAGTGTTTATTTGCCACCAGTAACTATATATAACAAGGAGACATACAATAACAGTACAGTATATTTATTATGGTTATATTTATTCTTTTACAGCCCACATAATGCAGCTGGTAGTGACCTCCGTAAAGCATGGAATAGATTATTTGCTCAACAGAATCAAAAACAAAATGGAGGACAGGATTTCAGAAGGTCTAGTGACTCCTTAAAAAACCCTGAGGGACAAGTACAGAGGATCCCAGAGAGGGGGGAACTACACCAACCTAATCAAGGGATTTCCCAACTTTCTGATCGTGGGGATGGACAGATGTCTAAGCAGATGGACAATCATGCACCTATAGGAGTAAGACTACCTGAAAGGGGAGATAATCGACTCCTCGGAGGCAGTTCCCAGCAGTACCCAACTCAATACTCTGTAAGGAATGGAATATGTAGCAGACTTTAAATCTCTTAAATACATTCCTGATTTACAACAATTTCATAATGTATAGGCATTTAATATATTTTTTGGTAATTTTGTCATGAAAATGTTCAGAACAGCATTTTAGTTTTCTGTTCATTTACTTTCATAAATTTGCATATTCTTTTATGGTAATTCTGCATGCATCAGGTTTTATTAGTTTCGGAACTTATGTTCAAGGAAGATAAATTGAAATGTGAGCAAGGAAATATATATAATAATTGTAAACTTAGCAGAGACTGAGGCTAGTGACCACACACTAAATGGACAGATCATAATGTATGCCATTTGAATGAAAACAAGCAGTAAACAATATATGAGAAATTTCTGCATGGTTTGATTTTCACATGTCAAAAATTTAAAAAATTGTACCTGACAGAAATGGAATAAGATGATTGGAAAATTGACAAAAATTAAGCATGCAAATTAGAAAAGACAATTCAAAAATTTAAGTATGCAGAATTTACTCTTAATGTGGTATAGTTGGATCTTCTCACTTTTTAATGTAGAAATTAAAACTTATTAAATACTCATGTTGATTGATGAATCCATTATCCTTAAAGCCCAATATTCATTGCATTTGTTATTTGTATACTCTGTTCATTTCATCGCTATCTTGCACATGACTTAGTACAAATGTACATAAATGTGCTTGATACTCTTCATCATCATCATCAGGATTTGATGAAACTTTTGCCCTTCTTCAAAAGTATGAAACCAAGTACCATGAAATTTGTATCCAGGAAAAGATAAATAAAGGTATCTGTATTTAGCTCCACTTGAAAGTCACAGCTCACAGTACAACTTTCATGTTTGTCTTTTCTACAACAAATTCTACTAAATATAAGACATTGAGACCCACATTCTTCACTCCAGCGTGAAAGTTTCTCTGTAGGTTTTTATCTCTTTTCTGCATGGAGCCATCAGACTTTACACATAGCTTCTATATAAGACAGAACGCGTAAGACATAACATATAATATAATCAAACAGCCAAATTGCAAAAGGTAATTGTCATCAGTGGCATTTATTGCACAAGTGCAAGTATACTTTTATTATCTAGGTTTTCATTGAAATTATTTTTATAAATGTATTTTTATTTTCCTAGGTAAAGTTTGTTCCTAGTCCCATTCAACTGAATGATTCATCCAGACCAGTTCATCATCAATCAAATATTGATGGCAGAGCGAGTCCTGTGGGTCAGAGTTCAAGCACTCAGGGTCAGCAAGAAGGGTCAACATCTAGTCAAACAAGCTCAATGTCACAATCTGAAGCTGGTGCTTCAGCAGCACCATCTACATTTGAGACATTTGGGAAATTTAGGATAGCATCTGATTCAGACTTTGCCATTGGTCCAGCTGCCAAATATCCTGACCATGGAAGTCGCCCATCATCAGCTAAATCACGGCCCCCAGTGTCACAGAGACCTAACATGGGACGACAAATTTCAGAGGAAAACAGACCTGGTTTTCTTCATCATTCTGTTCATGATAAATCAAAATATAGTGAAAATCTTGAACAAAAGGACAATATATATGTTGATATGACTCCAAGAAAAATCAGTTTAAAATCTGGTTCAAAAAGGACACCTCAACATTTGATGAGAGGAGCATTGGCTTCAAAGAGGGATAATGCTGGACATTTTAATAGAGGATTTAGTGTGGATGAAAGTGATAATTCTCAGCTGGATCTTCAGGAGCGTAGTATTTTTGATTACGAGGCTTCACATAGTGAATCATCTTCACGATCTGTGACACCACCCCTCCCACCATTATCCCCAACTAACACTCCTCCAGATTCTTTGCTCTCATCCCCAAACATGTCACCTAAACTTCCTCATTCGCTCAGTGCTGCAAACATTGCCATCGACAAGGCCCCTGATCTTTTACCTTTCTCCACTAGACCTGACAGTGTGAAGCAGAAGCTGCAAACATCAGAACTCCAGTTAAAAATGGATAGGCCAGAGAGGAAAACAGGGAAACATACTCATACACACAGTTCTAACAATTCTCACATTCCTAACATCAAGATGGGAGGAATGAATACTAAAGGTATCAACAGTTTTCTTTATTTCCTCTTACAGATCATGTCTTGTCAGAGAACACAAAAGAATTTCCTCTCAGAAATTGTTCTGCAAACATACAGTGTTATTGCACTTGTGTAAACTTTCCTAAAACCAATTTCTTGATACAATAAACACCACTCATGGATCTCCAAACAGTGTTAAGCTAGAATCTGAAAAGAACCGAGTCGCTAGTCCACAAAAAAGGGTGAAGGGCACATGAAATTCCTGTGAAAGGGTACCTAGTTTCACATCATTTTACAGGAGACAGCAGATCCAGCTATACAGTTTTAACAATTTAAAAAATATATGATACAGCTGTTTTAATTACCTTTACAAGATTTAACTTTCAAAAACTTATGGAAACTTATTTACATTCACTGCCTCAGGATATAAGAGGGTTTGACTGTTTCATGTAGTGCAAAATAAAAAAGATACCCCTTTTTTTCCAAGTCCACCTTTTATTTATTTAGAAAGGACAAAAAATTTAACATTGAGCTTAATCTAAAAATATTTTAACATTTACCTTAATCTAGGATTTGGATGGATGGATGGATGGACAAATGGATGCACTGCACACAGATACCAAAGTATTTGCTATGTCAAGCTTTTTGCCAAGGCAGGCTCAACAATAAGCAACAGTTTACATCTACTACAGAATCTCAATAATCCCTAAAACTCTAAAAGTGATCAGATCAATATGTTGAGACTTATCAAATATCTAGTTCAAATCTTACATTAATCAAACTGCCTGTAGTGATTTTTGACAATTGAGTCTCTCCCTAATTTGCCCTTGATGGCCAATCTCGTCTATTTTCACCTGCTTTGATAAAGTTCTGACATTCTTTTTATTCTAATCTCGATAAAGAAAGCCAATTTTTTTTTCTGGAAACATTTCATTTAGTCATTGTTTGGAAGTTACAAACTTAGTGTAGCATATTTGCACATTCTAAAACTTGATTCTGGACTGGGCAATGTGAATAACACGGTACAGAGAAAACATACCAGTCTGGACTGGGCACTGTCAATAACACGGTACAGAGACAACATACCAATCTGGAATGGGCACAATTGCAGATAAATAGACAAATCAGCAATCTAACAAATAGTGGTAGGGCACAAATCAAAGGCCAGAAATAGGGACAAAGTGTGTAGAGTTTGGGACAAGGTGCCACACCCCTCTGTACCTGCTTAACAGGGACACTGTCCGAAGATATACTTGGAGTAGATTCATTAAATTACAAACAGTTCATTGTGATATCTTTAGACCTAATCAGAATTGTTTGTTACAATGAGGGACTATTATTTAAAATAGAATAAAAACCTAATTAGATCCACCCACTGAATAAGGAAAAAGTGTTCAAAATTGTCAGGTGGATGTCCAAATATAAGTTTGCTCATCAACAAACTAACTTGGATTGACTAAATGTAGCTGCTATTTCCAGGGTGAGAAAAAAATTAATGAATGTGCTCGTTCCATGGGAAGAGTGCAGTGTAGAAACCACTCATCCCATCGATGACTATGATCGTTCCATGTTACAAGAACATGAGTATGTATACTAATATTTAATGAATAATGTACATATTTTAGAACATGCTGGTAAGATGCTTTTGTATGTTATTTTGTATGTATACTAATATTTAGTGACCAATGTACATATTTTAGAACATGCTGGTAAGATGCTTCTCCTTCAAATACATTCCCCAATCACATTAACGTTAGGGGATATAAGCCTGCTACCTCCCGAATCCAGCCCTACTAAAAGAAAAAAAATCGTCTTTTGTGTCTATGTCATATAGACAAAGGGCAATAAATCTTGCCCATTACCTCCCCTTGCAACTACCAGGTGTCGCTAGATTTTAAGCTTCACTGTCGTACAGTCAACATCGTATGAAAAACCTCCTGTCAGTCGATGCTAATATCTATGTGAATTTTAACCATCCATCCAGAAATTTGGATTTATTGTGTGTATTAATCATTCCTCTACAGGTGGTAACATTATTTTTCAATATTTTCGTGAATTTGTCACTTTCTCTGACTTTGTCTATTTAGACTGCATGGTACAACATGCTATCGTTGATGCATGTTGTGATTCATGGTGTCACGCACACTGCCTATTGTTCGCTCACCCAGTTAGTAACGGGTGTTGTATTAGCGATTTATTCACATGTTGCATTGTTAATTCACACATTTTTTGTTGTGTTTTGTTTTATTTTGTCGTTTCAGTGAAACATGTCAATGAAGTGTATAAATGCAACAAGTTCAAGGCCAGGGAAGACACGCACGAGACATTGCCTTGCCTGTAAAAATGTACTTCATCAACACCATGCAGTGTGTGTGTGCCATATGATCCGAGAGTGTATGGACAGGTAATTATGATACTGTCGAGGAGTGTATCCCCATTTTTAGGCAGCCCAGGAGCCATAAGTTCCCCCCGTATGTCCAAGCGTCTCCTTCAGGCCTGTAAGTTGGGGCGCATAGGTTTTTTATGGATCCAGTGGATACATCCTATACTACCATATCGCCATCTGGAGCTGTCCACGATCGTTCAGCCAACTGAGCCGGCCATCCAGCCAGTCCAGACATCTCGATCCAGGGATCTCACTGAAAGATCCGTCCATATCACCAGGCCTGCGGCTTCAGCTCCCTACATTTATGGATATCTTAATGATAGATCTGTCCATCTTTCCATGCTACAACTAGATGCAGTTACAATTACAGGGATCTTAGTGATAAATCCGTCCGTTTTGCCAGGCTTATGGCTTCATCTCTCTACAGTCACGGAGATCTTAATGATTGATCTGTCCGTCCTACCATGCCTATGGCTACATACAATTACAATTACAGGGATTTTTGTGATAGATTTGTCCATCTCGCCAGGCGTACGGCTACACAAACATATTATGACGGGAGTTTAGTGATAGATCTGTCCATTCAACCATGTTCACGACACGGCCGGTACCGGCACCAACCGGACTGCCTTCCGCATGGCCAGTAATCGTGCCATACTTCCGGCGAACCAGCTGTCTGTACCGGTACGACACATTCATCTGGCAGAGCCGGCTTACTGTATGTTCACAGCTTACCCACAGGGAAGTTACCATGACTTACATGACGGCAGTGCGTTATCTGTGCCACCCGGGATGGTTTATCCCGATATGGAGGCAGAACCAGAACAGGATACTTAACACAGTGAGCATGAAGATACTCCTGAACAACAGCTTTACTAAGATCCAACATGGAGCAGACTAAGTTCAGCTTTAAGGCTGCCATCGAAGAGATATACCGGGTGTTGTCGGTTTCAGAATGCCATCCACCCCCTACCACCATGCATGACTATAAGGTCAAGGTTTCGGTAGATATCAACAATGAGGAAGAGATTCTGTCCTTCTGGCTGCTTCCCTAGTCAGCAAAGATCAGGGAGATTAATGACCGTCTGTCTGGACGAGTCTGTGATCCGGGGAAGGCTAAGGCTCTGAAAGCCACATACGAGCGATGTTCTCATCGCGCCGGTACAAAACATACTCCAAAGCCTTCCATATTGAATGCTGGCTCTGGATAATAATTTAGCGGCTGTCCATATGACTGCCCCACTTTTTTATAAAGCAGACAAGAATGTGTTTCATGCCACATTGAAGCTGGTTTGAAATGTTGTCGCCGCATCTTCAGTGTTAGACTTGGCCTCATTGGTGATTTTCTGACTTGCAGAAAAATCGGGCAGTGAGCATGCTTGGGAGGCAACGACCCAAATTGCTCAGGTCATTAACAGGGCAGCTCACCATTCCATGGCAAATGCACTGACTGCCTCTGCGAATCTCGACCTGATATTATGTGACGCATGTTTGCATTCCACGTCGCTCCAGCCACATCACACCCGGGCATTATGGATGATGCCGTTTGGCACACCATTACTTTTTAGGGGCAACATTGAAGAAGTTCGGAGTCAGGCAGCTCAGGACCTGCACCTCCAACTCACCGTCCACCCAGCAAAGTCTTTTAAGACCAATCTGCCCCTGCCACAGCGGATCAACTATAGGCATCCTCCTCAAACAACCAAATCACCCGACCTGTACGTTCTGCTTTGGCAGTTTCTACGTTGGTGTGACCAACTCCATATCAACGTACAAATCAGGTGTATTTCGAGCAGACTCAGTGTCCTGGCTGACCCTCTATCAAGAAAGGGTCAAGTCATTCATATGGCATGGTCCCTACATCAATCAGTCTTTCATCTTTTCATGCACATTTGGGGTATCCGATGATCGATCTTTTTTGCGACAAGGTGGAATCACAAGTTGCCCACCTTTGTCTCTCCAGTTCCAGATCCAGAAGCTTGTGCTGTGGATGTACTACCGATCAGTTGGGATGGGTTCTGGGCCTTGCCTACCCACCCACAGTCTTGTCACAGACAATAATACAGTTGAGGGGTCAGAACTGCATAATGGTTCTGATAACCCCTCTCAGATGGGACAAGTCCGGGGTTACTGATCTACTCAATCAATAGATCTGCCCAGGAAAATTCCAGCCAAGCAACCACGGTCACAGGTGTTCCACCCCTGCGCAGACCACCTTCTCCTTCACGTCTGGCTCTTGTCAGGACAGCCTTGCAAGAGAATGAATTTAGAACTTCAGTTGTGGAATCTCAAGAGCAAGAAGACCCTCAACTCTAAAGGCTTATGAGGGAAAGTGGTGTGTTTTCAAGGATTGGTGCCGAGTCAATAACATCGTCCCTTTGAGTGCCTCAATCCCTCAACTGGCCTACTTTTTTCTCTGGCTCTACAAGGAAAAAAAGCTGACCCAATTTACCATCAAAGGCTACTGCTCCATGATATCGGACACATTCAGACATCATGGCAGATGAGATATCGGTCATGATAAAGATCTATCAGACCTACTAGCCAATTTTGATTTGGATCAACCAAAATCCTTCACCCTGTTTCCAGAATGGAATCTCTCCTGGCTTTTAACATGGCTCAATTCAGATAAATTCGAGCCTTTAGCCTGAACCTTGCTGAAGCTACTATCATACAAAACATGTTTCCTGATAGCCTTAGCTTTGGCATGCCGGGTGAGCAAGTTACATGTCCTTTTAGCTGACCCGAACTATCTTCAGTTCAGATTGGATGGTTCGGTGGTCCTCATGACACAACCAGGCTTTGTGGTCAAAAATATGTTGCCATCAGTGAGCAATCTGAGAGTCATCATGCACTTCCTCTCTTTGTAAGACACGTTAAGAGCAGCAGCCATGCAAAACCCTGTCCGCGCCTTCAAGCACTAGTTGAAGCGCAAAGAAGCAAGTCATGACACATGCAAACATCTCTTTCTCCTGGTGAAGACTGGGAAGCAGGATATCACCCCTCAAGCCCTATCTTCGTGGCTGAAGTGGGTTATACGCTAGGTGTACTCTGAAGTCACAAAAGATCAGTGTCGCCTTATGAGCATTTCAGCTCATGAAATTTGAGCAATCTCTGCGAACCTCACTTCGAACATAACATTTCAAACCATGCCATAATAGAAGCTGTTGGCTGGCATGCTGAGTCAACCTTCGAGAGTTTTTATCTCAGAGATTTTGTTTCGCAGAGGCAAACTCTGAATCTGGTGGGTCCTGTGGTCATGGCCCAAATGACCCCCAGACCCAGTTAAAGCCAACACATCCTCTTAGCTTCGCTGGATTCGCCAGTGAAATTTTGTCTGTAAGAAGAATTCAATAATCATCTTCTTAACCAGATACAAGGGTCACAGATCACATGACCCTAGGCTGTGTTGCTTTCAAATTAGGAGAGTGAGTTATTGTTCACATAGGGAATCTAGCCTTTTATTCTCTAGAAGGATACCTGAGGTATAGGTAGGATGCTCAGCATTCCCACCTCCTATTACCTATTCTCCTAACGTTAATGTGATCAGGGAACGTATTTGAAGGAGAAAGTCAATTTTTAAGTAAATTATGTTTCTCCGAGAATATTTACTCGATCACATTACTTAAAAACCTCCCAGTCACCCCACCATGTGAGCATCCTCGTTGGTATATTGCTCAGCTTAAAAACTAGCGACACCTGTTAGTGGCAAGGGGAGGTAATGGGCAAAAATTACTGCCCATTGTGTATATGATATAGAAACAAAAGACGAATTTTTGTCTTTTAGTAGGGCTGGATTCGGGAGGTAGCAGGCTTATATCCCCTAACATTAATGTGATCGGGTAAGAATTCTCAGAGAAACATAATTTACTTTAAAATTTGCTTTTTGTATGGTTTTATTCAGTTTCAAAGACATATTTTTCAGAGGCCCAAAAGCAGCTTTTGTTTATGGTTCCACTTGTTCTGACAATTTATGTGCAGTTTGGATTTGTTACGAAATTATAAAGTTTGTTTCCTAACATTTCCCTCTCCCCCTGCACAGTTGAAAAGTGGGCTTTCACAATCAGCAGCAATGGGATATTCTAAGCAAATTTTAATATACATCATGTGGTCTTTCTCTTTATCATAGGTAACCCACAGGAATTCTTTCACCCAATTTGAGTTGAAATTTCTAAATATTTTTAAATGTTTTTCTGTCGAGTTATCTATTTTAACATATTTTGATGGTACTGACTACACAGGGGCCTGCTGGCCATCTTTAGTCAACTCAGATTGTTTGGATTTCATAGAATACTAATCAAGTGTTTGCAATGACATTTTGCTTTCTCCGTTTCCTGGTTATATGGATGTACTTAAGCATGATGCCAAATTGCAGTAACCAGACCAGAAATAATGAATGTAACTGTTGTAAAATGATTAAATTGGCTATTGAAATAATCAAAATAAATTGTTGTTCTAATTTTTTCTAAATATTTTTTTTTCTTCAGTCTATTATGACATGTTTTGCTAGACAAAGAATGACACTGATCTGTTTGCCACAGAAGACCATGAATTATTGCTGCGTTTCAGCACAATATTTAATTGATCAGTGTTACCTAGATGCTTACTCTTCTGCTACTGATATTCCTGAAAACAAATAGAATTAGTTATTGTTTGTGGAGTTTTTCTAGGGTTGAAATTGTTCTGGAAATGAACAGCATGTAACAAGAATAACATTTATCAAAAGATACTTAGTTTTATCAATTTTTAGAAGAAAATTTGACCTGTGATGAGTACATATGTGCTATCGCTTGTTACCAGGCACATTTGACTCAACCATAACTTTTTTCGTGCCCTGTATTTGGGAGTACAGTGAAACCCCGCTATAACGCGCCCCGCTATAACGCAAATTCGGATATAACGCGATCGTGGTGTGGCTCCCAAAATTTCATATATTCATTCGCACATGAACATTTTTTTTTCAAAGTACGAGAAATAGTGTATAAAAAATGTGTATATTACAGTATCATTTTGGGGAAGAGATCGCGTATGAATTCGAGTATAATACGTCTGTGGTGTGGTTCCTGAAATTTTATATACACGTACATGTATTCTCGTACACGGAAAAAAAACTTTTTTTGAAGTACGAGAAATAGTGTACAAAAAGTTTATTATCATTTTGGGGAAGAGATCACTTATGAATTCGATCGTGGCGTGGCTTCTGAAATTTAACAATTTCACCAATTTCTTGAAGTGTTATGCTAAAATAAACATTATCGGAAATGTTACTTAGTATTGATCCATGAGTAAAGCCAGTGTTTGTCTTCAATTCATTCTGGATACAATCATTGCTCAAACAATAGCCGACATGTTTTTCTTCTTTAACTGCATACACAACCGAGCATCAGACAATGTGGTGGTTGATAAAAGATTCTCACGATTTAATAAACATCAAAAAATGTAAGCCGCCAACGCGTGAGCTGGACTTCAATTCATCCTGTATACAATCATTGCGCAAACAATAGCCGACTAATGTTTCTTCTTTAACTGCATACACAAGCAAGCACCAGACAATGCGGTGGTTGATCAAAGATTGTCATATGTGGGTGCTTATATAGAGACTGAGCTTGGGCGGCAAGATCAAAGATTGTCATATGTGGGTGCTTATGTAGAGACTGAGCTTGGGCGGCAAGATCACAGGGAGTTCGAATAACCACTCTCTGTTACTTGGCACTGAACAAGTACAGCTGTATCAAACTCGTGGCTCAATCAAAGGGTTGTCATGTGGGAAAACAAAGACAGATCGATATCAGATAGTAAACGGTGTTGATACCCTATTCATGCTATACATTAGACGTGTATATGTTGTTCTCTGAATAAAGTAAAATATAGTAAAACCCCGCAATAACGCGACCACGCTTTTTCCGCGATCGAATTTTATGGACCCCAAATATCGCGTTATAGCGGGGTTTCACTGTAGTTATTTTACAGGGGTAGTTGAAGTGGAAGATTTTACAGTATTTAGTAATGTTTTGTGAATTAACTCAGATAAATACTGTTTACAATGGAAAGTTTCCAGATATTCAAATCATTACTGCATCTAGTCTTTTGAATGTGTTGCATTCAGTTGGTACAGAGGAAGCAAATAACACATTGCAATACAAGTTTTTTTAGGGAATTGATTAAATTTGCATTTACTGTACAGTTTTCTGCTTCATATGAGGTCCCTCTTCAGAGAAACTGTCCCTTAATAATTTCTGCATGAAAGTCCCCTGCATAAAAGTCCATCCCACTTATAGACACCTTTTCATCACAGATGGGGTATGTCTTATGGGAAAGAGACTAATGTATTGCCTTGTTTCAATCCATTAATGTTTTTAAAAAAATATACTTTATTTGAGGCATATAAAAATAATTTAAAAAAAGTCATCCCATGTCATATTACCTATTATACTCGCTTATAATTCAAGTCCAACTGCACACAACATAGCCATAATGTGCTGGCAGAGCAGGGTCTATGTTGTATGTTCTATTGATTACTCCTAACAAAATGCATAGGCCCAGATCTGCCAGCACATTGTGAGACGGCAGATCAGGGTATGTGCAGGTTGCAGTTGGACTTATAAGTGAAGATCTACAGTAACTTATTAAGAAAGTTTACATTTACTTCTGGAGATCATAAACTTTACAACTTTAGATTGATCCAGAAATTGTATGTGAACCAATATTTTATTTTTGTAATGTGTTAAAGATGTGAGAGTTATTTCAGAGTAGCACTTAGAAATTTTTAAGCAACCTTTACAGATTCATACAAATTATAATGAAATTTGACATTTTTATTTCTATTTGATATTAATATGTATGCAACATTATTTCACTCAGATAATATCTTATCATTATTATTAACATTTGTACCTTACATCAGTAGATATTATATCTAACTTAAGATATTGAAAATAGTTTTTTTTATCTGCGTTCAAAGGATTGTGTATTTTTTCTTCATTTGTCAGTTGTATTGACCTGAAAGAAATAAAGTTAATTGGAAGTTGGTAATTGGTTGATAATTAAGGGCACATCAGCACATGAAAGACTATCCTGAGGCAACAGCAGTTGAACCGGGCTGCCTTAGCAGGATTTGAATCTGCAAGCAGCTGATTGTAAGTCAGGCATGCTAACCACAGCAGTTGATCTGGGCTGTCTGAGCAGGATTTCACTCTGCAAGCCACTGATCTTGAGTCTGGTATGCTAAACACAACAGTTGACTCGGGCTGTCTGAGCAGGATTTGAATCTGCTTGCCACTGATCTAGAGTCTGGCATACTAACAACAGCAGTTGACCTGGGCTGTCTGAGCAGGATTTGACTCTGCAAGCCATTGATCCTGAATCCGGCATGCTAGCCACTGAGCCACTGCAGCACGCTTATATCATTTTTGATTGGTTCAGAATAAATCTCAACTTAAACTTAAGAGTCTTTTCATCTCCAGGTCTGATCAGGTTTTATCATTGATTGATGTCATGAGACCATACTTTCAGTAGTAAAAGTATTTTTTGATCATCAGTTTCAAGACCATGTCTGTATCAGAAGTAATCTTTAATTATTTGCTTTTAAAATGTACATGTGTGTCTGCAATAGGTAACTTTACTCTTTTAAAATGTACATGTATATCTGCAATAGGTAACTTTACTGTTTACATATTATTTCACTAATACAGGTGCTAATGCAGTTGACAGGTACGAAAGTGACAGCAGGAGTGATCTCTCCTTTGATATTGATGACACAGTTCTGACTGTGGATTCACAGGAAACAGAACAAAACCAAATGCATGAAAACGCCCTCTCGACTCGTGAGGCAGTCGTTGTAAAAGAACAGTTGGTACGACTGGAAAACATGTACCAAGACCTTTTAAAATCTGTTGGCAGTGAGAGAGATCCAGGTGCACGTGGGCCGAGGACTCGCAGATGGAGTATTTGTAGTTCGGATACTAGCTCTATTAGAAGAGTCTCAAAACAGAGTAAACCTCATCATGGTTATCAACGCCAGTCCAGAGAATTTAAGTAAGTCAATGCAAATACTTCCCAGATTCTTCTGAAGTATACAGCTTTGTGTTTAAGTACCTCATTTGCTTGGAATTAGTGTTGATAGGCTTTTATGTGTTACCCTGGTCCATCTGTCCAGTTTAGTTTTGCATATAGGTCACTGTGACAAGGCATTCATATATCATGAACACATTGATTGTCTTATCTTTTATGGAATTTAAGATTTTGGCATCAATTATAAAACATCCATCTCTAGCAACCTATGCAGAATCAAGAGTCATTTCAGGTTTTGAAGAGTAAAATTTAATTATGCAAACTCATATGAGGTCTGGTCTAGCAGTCACCTGATATAGCAACCACCTGTCCATAGCAAACTTTGTTTATCTCTTTTCCCATTGATTTTTGGCTTGGATGGATTTCATCCCACAAAGCCTGTGGTATGCTGTCTACTCTCTGTTACTAAGAATATTTTCGGTTTCAAATAGTAAGGCACTTTCCATGTTCATTGTTGCATCCAGTCTGTGTGAGCGCGGAATTCCCCCCAATCTACAAGTAACAACTTTTATAGGGACAAGTTGTACAAAAGAAATAAAATTCCTTTATATATATTACATAATCGTATGCATTAATTATATGAAAAATGTAGTTTATTAAAAAAATTCTTTTACATTGAAAATGTACCACAATCTCCTTTCTATAAGCCAGTACCATTTAGCAGGGTTTATATTGAGAACTGGGATTCCATGGAAATTAGCCAGTGCATGTGCACATTTAATTGTGCCTGGAGGGGTATTGAAATTGTTATCACATGGTCAGGACATAACCATAGTTGCCTTATTTAGCACTTATCAAGTAATATAACTCATTAAATGAAGCGGATAACTGATTTTTTCTGGCGGAGTACTAAGGAGGATATAAAAATCCTCTGGATAATGTTGGTGCCACCAGTCTGAAATGCTTCAATTGAACTTGAAGCAACCAATGGGGGACTGCTGCTGTAGTAGACAAACATAGCAGACAATGCAGAGATATTGTTTATGTCACCACAAGTTCATATTGTTGCTTACTATATACCTATAAATAATAAATATACTATATATAGCTATTATTATATATAGTACATATATTATTTATAGGCAAATTGTAAGCAGCAATATGAGCCCCTGTGATGTTACTGAGGAAACTGAGGATCAATCAACAGGGTGATCCTATTAGACTTAACCAGCTAATGCATATTCAGTTAGACAAGGGTGCATCAGATCGTTTGATTATGGTGAAGCTTTTAGATGCTGGAGAGGGATAAAAAAAAAAGGAGACAATCTACCCAGAACCACTATTAAATGGTAAGTTAGGGAAAATAGAAGCAAACTGATGAGTACCTCTCCAGTAAACTGTGGTATTCCCCCATTTTTATTTTGGTGGGTGAGCTGGAAATCTACCTTTCTTGTAAATTCCTGCATGCAAGACTGCATATTTAGCTCATCCAGAGGGGAACAGATTATTCAGAGTAGTTACCTCCCTTGATAACATTCGACAGCTCTATGTACATGTAATACATCAAACAATACAGAATAATTTCAATAGAAAATGCTTTTCAAGGGTAACTGCATAAATATTTGTCTTAAAATATTTTATTAATCTATTTAGTCATTTCTCTGGTAAGAGATTAAGAGAATAAAAAAACTAGCATTTATAATTAAGATTACATGTATTTAGACAAATATTGGTATTTGCTTATGATCATAAAAAAGGAACTTGATTATCAGTGTCTTGCAAGTTATCATGTTTAATTTAGTATTATATGAATCCTTCAACCATCGGTATTCTCAGTAATCTGACTATATTTAAATTGCATTTATGTACCAACCACCTGTCTAAATAACCAGAACCACTATTGTTTGGTCTCATGAACATCAGTGAACTACATACAGCGATCAATGATTATGCAGTGTGGTTTGTTTTTAATCTTTTAGACAGTATCACCTTCACTCTGAAATGGGTAATTTTACTAAATCTGCATTTCATTTGCATTCTGTTTGCATTCCATTCACGGTCACATCTCATAATTTTTAATTTATTGTCTCAATAATGCATTCAGATTTTGCATTTATTGCATTCATCCATCATTTCCCTTCATTATTGCTTGTTTGGAACAAAATGGAAATGCATTTACTGAGTCAGGTTTTCCATTTTTAAAAGTGTTAAAAGCAGAGAACTATATATTTTGTATCTTGTCTTATGAAAGTGTGATCTAATGAAACAGAAAATGTATAAAATGCAAAAGACAATATTGAATTTACAATAAATTTAAATAAAACAGCAACTGCAATAAGTGTAAAAATATAGTTGTAGAGTATTCGTCAGCAAATTTTATTTAATATTTCATTTAGTTCAAAAAAAAATTTGCAGATACTACTACTGGTAATGACGTCATCACATCAGTTGTATTTAGGTCTGTCTTAACAAGAATGACATGGCTTGTGAGGGGTGAAAAATTAACAAGAATAACATGGTTTGTAAGGGGTGAAAAATTAACAAGAATGACTAGGTTTGTAAGGGGTCAAAAATTAACAAGAATGACATGGCTTGTAAGAGGTGAAAAATTAACAAGAATGACATGGTTTGTAAGGGGTGAAAAATTAACAAGAATGACATGGCTTGTAAGAGGTGAAAAATTGTAAGTTTAAAGGATCTGATCCTGGATTATGATATCGTAATTTAGCTGTGGCTTGAAAATAATTGATTTTCAAATCCATTCATGAAATGCATTTTGTTCTATTTTCATTTATTATTAATTGTTCTGAATTTTGCATTTGTGCTCTCAGTTTTCCTCAAAATGCATTCACCATTTTGTTTGCTTTCCTTCTGCATTTGATTTACATTCATTCTGCATTCCGTTTGCATTCATTCTGTATTCGATTTGGACTCATTTTTCATTCCATTTGTATTTCGTTTTCATTTTGCTGGTAAAATTTCCCTGTTTCGGGGCCAGTATCTGTTGTTGATCCTTTCAAGCTACCTAATTAATTCTTACCTGTATAGTAAAAGCACCTTTGTAGAAAGACCATTTTTAACTGGTTCCAGGAGAGGTCATTGTACACAGGTTTGACTGGTACTTGATTATAAAATTCTGCTTGATCAAACTGACTGTTGCGGCAATATACGATTAGAAAGCAGTCATAGCAACATGTAGAAACCTGTGACAATACCACCACCACCATCATCATCCTTTTTAAATTTCACAGTAGCTTTGGATTTGAACATTTGGACTTGTATTGGATCTTTTTTGTTTATCACAGGAATATCAACAAGAGGTTTCAGAGGCTTGAGTCACATGTGGTAACACTAGCCCGTAGTGTTGCCCACTTGTCCTCAGAAATGAGAACCCATAATGCAATGGTACATGAAATGGAAAATATGAAGAAGGAGGTGGGAGAGATTAAAGAGGGGCAACGAAGCTATGCTCAGCGACCCAGGAGTGCACCTTTCGATCCCACAGATGATTTTGAGAGATTCAGGGGTTGGGTGCCATCATTAACAAATCCTAAAAGGGTCAATAAACTCACAAAGTAAGCCAGTGTACATTTTTTCTGCAAGCTATCGTTACAAAAGTGGTAAAGTATATGAATGATTTTATTGTCCAACTAAAAAATCTAAACAGCTAAGATTCATGAAAAAGTTTTGTTTAGTTTTTATACAGTTTAATTATTTAAGGGAAATGAAATCACACAAATAGTTTAAATACATTTTCAGCTGAATGAAAAAAGAGTCAGCTGTAGAACATAAAGAAGAAGATTGTAATGTTGATCACATAAAATGAAATGCAAGAAAGAAAATGTAGCAGCAGCATGAAAATGATGGCATGTGAAAACTTGTAACTACAGAATATTTGTCAAAAATTAATAAAATTGTACCTTTATTTCTCTTTTCAGGTTTTTTGGACAAGAACCTCCACTTTTAAAGATTTTCTTGACTAAATTAGGATATGAGGTAAATATCCGAGAAAGTGTAAGACACCTACTAATAACTCCGCTTCAGAAGTGTAAAGAGTTTATTCAGTATATTGTCATTTGCAAGTGGTAAATGATTAGTATGTGAAACGTGTTTTAAGGAAATTAATCCAAACGGACTAAACAGTTTGCTCCATCAGCACTTCTTGTTGATAAATTAAGGTTCTATATCTGGTAGTAATAAACAATTTCATATCATTGACCCTGGGATAAATTTTGGAATGAAGAGACATTCATATTTTATCTCCGGTTGTTTACATTGATATCAGAAATGCTTGAATTCATGTTGTGTGCACAGGGGGACGATTCTGTTACAGATATGTATATATGCTAGTTGGGTTCAAGATTTAAGTTTTGACTTGCAATGTGTATGAGCAACTGCCCATTTTCTCCAGGTCCTGTTTTTATGCATTTATGGAAATTTTCATATTGAGCATTCCACATTCCTCTTCATTAAGGTAATATCTGGTATTTAATTTTTACTGCCTTATTTGTGAAATATATATTTTGGTCAGTATAGGTTTTTTCAGGGTTTGAAAATCGTGAGTTTTAGGGATTTTCATGTGTTGCATAGGGAAGGATTGCTGTAACTGTAAAGTGGGTAATCATTGAAGTATCAGCTTTGCCATGCCAGTCTTTTTACTGATTCATTTTTTCCATTAGCTGATGAGATTGAAAATGCATATATGTTGATGCTTTTGGAGTTTTATTTTTATAGTGAGTGGTTTTAAAGGTGTGAGGGTACATCCTCCACTCTGGATGAACTCGAAAATTGTGTAGTGCTACCTTAATGAGCATTTACATACTGTTCAGGCTTACTTCTTCAGATTTTTATTTCATGCTTGAAATTGATTGATATTACTCTTATCTCTGAAATAAAACTTTCCTAGGAGAAAAGTATGATTAAAGAACTTAACCTCATGAAAATTACCTCTTTTCCCACATATGGAACTACAGAAAAGTGTAATTTCAGCATAGATCATGATCTGCCATTCTATAATGAACTGATTAGACCTAACAAACTGTAGAGACTCAGATCTGCCAGCACATTATGCGAGAGCAGATCTGGGTCTGTGCAGTTTACAGTTATACTCAACTTTTAAGCGAGTATATATGGTAGATAGTTATTTGAAATTTAACCACTTCATCCCCAGGTGTCTTTGATTCATATTATAATGTTACCATGAAAACTAATCTCAAGGTCACCAGGATCAAGGGTCATGAAGTGCAAAAGCATGATATTTCACTATTTTGTGGACAAAATAGTTATGGTGTACGAGCTGAGAAAATTCTATTCCTGTCCACTTTATGAAATATTCTATTTTTTAAGTTGAAATAAGAAACCTTGTATCTAGTGGCTACTTTGATGGTATTTATAGTCAAATATTGCAATTTTTTCCCACAGATTTTTTTTGAGATACGCAGCTTA
Organism: Margaritifera margaritifera; assembly: GCA_029931535.1. NCBI lineage: Eukaryota > Metazoa > Mollusca > Bivalvia > Unionida > Margaritiferidae > Margaritifera > Margaritifera margaritifera. The sequence goes on from JAQPZY010001606.1 coordinate 3,571,331, forward strand.
GGTTTCCCATATGTTCATAATACAAATGTAACAAGATGTACTCCAAATGGTACTTTTAATGGGTCAATAGGTAGCTTTTTTTGCACTCAGCAAGAAAAAAATGGGTTCTGTATTAATCATAATAAAACAATATATCTCATAGTAGGAGGAGGATTTGACAGACTTTTGAATTTCCTTAAGGTAGCACTAAACAGTTTTGTATGATTGACCATGGAGTACATTTTTGAATGAAGAAACATCCATACTTCATTGTTAATGGGAAGTAAGACATAGCAGTCATTGTTTTTGCCAGCAGTGTCAACAGTTAAGGTTTTAGTTTAAGTTTGTCATTTGCTTAAAATTTTCTAAACTCCTGATAGAATTTCTTCATATTTGATTAATCATTATGAAGCGGAGACAATTCATTCTAGTACGCATTTGCTGACCCCTATGACTTTGGAGTCAAGGTTACAGTCATAGAAAATGTACATTATAGTTTCAGTACAGTTTTATCATTTGCTTATATTTCCTAAACCCTTGTGGAATTTTCTTCTTATTTTTTATGAATGATTATGAAGTTAGATCAATTTAATTTGTTACATGCATGCTTGCCTCTTTGATCTTGGGGTCAAGGTCACAGCCAAACGAAAATTTACATTAAGATTTTGATTTAAGTTTTTTTATTTGCTTATGTTTCCTTAAGCTCTTGATGAATTTTCTTCATATTTGAATCATTATGAAGCTAAGACAATTCATTATGTACATACTCTCTTGCCCCATTGACTTTTTGGTCAAGGTCACAGTCAAAGAAAAATTGCATTAAGGTTTTGGTTACAGATTTTTCATTTGCTTTTATTTCCTAAACCTCATGATGGATTTTCTTCATACTTGGGATGAACCATTATGATTTGATGCTGACTGTTAATTCTGCTGCATGCTTTTTCAGCCTTTTGACTTGAGGTAAAAATCATGTTTTACATCAGCACTTTGATCTTGGGCTTCATATGCAGGTCCAGGCCTTCTTGTCTCCATGTATCTTCTTCATTATTTACAGTGGTGTCAAGAATGCATCATTTCATGTTGTATGTACAAACGGATGATTCTAGTGCAGAAACACATTTATGCTAGCTGGTTTTGAGATTAAGCTTCTGCTTACAGTGTGTATGAGCAGCTGCCAATTTTCTCCAAACTCTGTTTTTATGCATTTATGGAAATTTTCATCATGATTTTATGTAAATCAATCCATTCATAGTCCAATTTCCTCTTCGAGGGCCCTGAGTGGTCTAAGGCACCCACATTTACAGATCAGTAACACACCTTACCTCTGTCCACGTGAGTTCGAGTCTTGGCTTGACCAATGTGTGTATGTGAGAAAGCTTGCCCAGTAGCTTTGCGTGGATCAGAAGTTCTTCCCAGGGTCTTCCCAGGTTCTTCATCCACAAAATATACTGACTGCCAATGTATAGCCTATTATGTGCTGAAAAATGGCATTAAACTCCACAAAATCAAACCAAACCTCTTCATTAAAGTAATATTTGGGATGCGATTCTTACTACCATATTTGTGAAATGTGATAGATTTTGTTCAGTATAGATTCTTTAAGTGGTTGCAGATTGCAAGTTTTGGGGATTTTCACATGCTGCAGGGAGAATGGTTGCAGGGACTTTAAAGAGTGTAATCATAGAAGGATGAGCTTTCCTGTGCCAATCATTTTCTCCTGTTTGGATTCTCCATTCTCCAACAAGTTTACAGTTGTATACATGTTGATGATTATGGAGTTTTATTTTGACTGCAGGTGGCATCAGAGGTGAGAGGGGTACATCCTCAACCCAGGATGTAGCCGAAAACTGTTTAGTGCTACCCCTGAACTCAGAAATAGGGAGAAATTATGTTTGTTCAGCCAGTATTAGTAAAAAGAAAACTGCATTTTGGAATAAGTATCAGCAGAGACTGTGAAGGCACATTGTTCACACTCTTACATAATTCCTTCATTAATTTACCCTTCAATATCGTTACTCATTAGCTTACCTCCAGATACTAAATCCAAACTGTAAGACCATATCACACATCTGCAAACCATCTACCCCACCCCCCAAATCATATCCCATAGTTTGTTTCTCTTGACAAGTGTGGGGAAACATAATGTAGATACCATGTAACAGGTGTGTTTTGAAAACTGACACCCAGAAGCAGGAACTAGAAGTAATTAGAGTCTCACTTGACGAAGTCAGTAGAGCCCTGTAGTAATCACATTGTCTGTCCATCCATCCATCCATCCTTCTGTTAATCTATCTCTCTATCCATTTATCAGCAGTTTGGTTTCCATAAAATAATTTTACTGGTGATTTTTGGATCTTAACCAAATTTTGTATACAGCTTTATATTGATGAGACCTCATAAGAGCTCAATTCCAGCATTCCACAACATCATTTACAGGGGTTATGTCCCCTTATTACCGGTACTCCTGACTTGGCATTCAAACTAACTTTACCAAGGATTCTTGGATTACAACCAGATTTGATGTGTAGCTTGATGTTGAATGATTTTGATTTTGATTTCTAGCATTCCACAACATCATTTACAGGAGTTATCAGGGAGCACAATGGACTCCAAATTTTGGGAGAAATGACTTTTCTGTACTTTCTTATTAGAGAGAAGTTAGAGGTCAAAGTTTTGTTATGGTAAATAAGATCATCAACAGCTGGTATTTTTCTGGCTCTGCAAGTCAGACTGTATTAAAATATAAAAAAATACTTATCATACTTATGAAAATATCAAACACTCGTTAAATCAGAGAAACTGCTGCATAACTTCATTAAAAGCATTCAATGACAACTTTGAAAATAGTCAACTCATGTCATTTTCATCATGTTTTCAGGCGAGTTGTTGGATAAATTTATTATTTTCTGTTCATATTTTGGGGTTTTAAAACTTCTTTGACCCACTAGTATTTCATTTTAGAGTTGAAAAAGCTTCAGATTTCACTCACTTTTTGGAGTTTCACATTTGTATGCTTGGCAATAAAATTGTAACTCTGTACATACATCAGGGCACCAGAAGCTACTAAATTAGTACAAACGTTTATATTTTTAAGCATGTTTCTGCTGTTTTATGCCTATAAACATGGGTTTAGTAACTAAAAATAAACACAAGATTCACTATTTTAGGCAGAATAAATAGGACAGTGGAGTGGTGAGGTAGGCACCTATTAGTGGCAAAGTAAAGTCAACTTCACTTTAATGGTCTGTTGTAGCCAAATTACATGAAAGAGGGTGGCTGTTTTCCCTATTTTACCTAGAAGTCTGACCCCAGGTTATGTCTCCTAAAAATACCCATTCTCCTAACTTTTTTACCCAACACAAGTTTTTCTGTTAAAGGCCCTGCCAATCAAAAGGTAGCAAGTGGGGCCCTTTGCCATGCACTATGCCAATCAGAAGGTAGTGAGTGGGAGCCCTTTGCCATGGACCCTGCCAATCAAAAGGTAGTGTGGGGGGCCCTTTGCCATGCACCCTGCCAGCCAAAATGTAGTGAGTGGGGCCCATTGCCATGCACTGATCACTAATAGTTCTAGTTCTTGTAAAGAGATTTTCTTGTAATAGAAGCGGTTCATCTTGCTACATTGTTAATAATTACCTTTTTTGTGAAGAGCAAGCTCTAAAATGTGCCTGCATTATTGAAGAGAAATTAATGTTTTGTTTGGGGTTTGCATTATTGAAGTAAAATTCATGTTTTGTTTGGGGTTTTCACGCTTATGTTCTACTTGATTCTTCAAATTGAAACTGACTTGTATTAATAATAATAATAATACTTTATTTTCAGAGGGTACATCTCATTTAGCCAAATTCTTAGCTAATCTCAGAGGCATACAACATTCAATACATGTACATAATATTTGTAAAAGAAAGAAAGAATGAACATATTAATTACAGGTTAATGTCACACAAATAGTTCACTTAAAACTTGCAATGTTTCTTGACACTCATCAAAATGAAACCTAAAGTTGACATAGTTGATAAATTTATCAAATATTAGTGAAAGCAGTCAATATTTTCCCACCAGTCTGTCTGCAAAATATTGCAGATTTGTGATTCTTAATTGTTTTGTTCTTGGTCTGATTGTCTTGGGTCATCATGTGATGGTTTGGTGACATTATAATATGGTAGAGCACTTTTATAATGTCATAATGTTAATAGTATACAAGACATATATTTGCAGGATAAACAAGTTGATGATATGATTTATAACAATTAGAATAATTATTCACTTAGAATAACAAATTGGGGAGAAAAATATTGCAAGGGTTGTCACTGAGACAAGGAGATTTCAATTTTGGAGTTTAATCATTTGACTCCTGCTCAACAGAACCTAGACAAATAATGTAGCCCCCTGACTGGGATTTCCTTGTATCAGTGCCAGCCCCAAGATAGATTCCCTTCTTCGTCACATGCATAATCAAGTTTCATTAATCAGTTTCATCTTCTTTGAGTATTTCATTTCCTTCAAAATGGTAATGATTTATCACAGTTAATCAAATTCATTGATCAGACAGGTGAAATTGGTTCCAATAGAAATGGATTGTGGTATATAAACAAGCTTAGACTGTATGATAGTGTCTAAACTTTGGGTAAATGGCTAGGTTAAACAAGCCTGGACTGTATGAGTATCTAAACATTGGATAAATGGCTAGGATAAGCAAGCCTGGACTGTATGAGTGTCTAAACTTTGGATAAATGGCTAGAATAAACATGCCTGGACTGTATGATAGTGTCTAATTTTTGAATAAATGTCTAAGATAAACATGCCTGGACTGTATGAGCATCTAAACTTTGGATAAATGGCTCGGATAAACAAGCTTAGACTGTATGATAGTGTGTAAACTTTGGATGAATGGCTAGAATAAACAAGCTTAGACTGTATGATAGTGTCAAAACTTTGGATAAATGGCTAGGATAAATAAGCTTAAACTGTATGATAGTGTCTAAACTTTGGATAAATGGCAGGGATAAACAAGCTTAGACTATGATAGTGTCTAAACTTTGGATAAATGGCTAGGATAAACAAGCTTAGACAGTATGATAGTGTCTAAACTTTGGATAAATGGCAGGGATAAACAAGCTTAGAATGTATGATAGTGTCTAAACTTTGGATAAATGGCAGGGATAAACAAGCTTAGACTATGATAGTGTCTAAACTTGGGATAAATGGCTAGGATAAACAAGCTTAGACTGTATGATAGTGTCTAAACTTTGGATAAATGGCTAGGATAAACAAACTTAGACAGTATGATAGTGTCTAAACTTTGGATAAATGGCTAGGATAAACAAGCTTTGACTATGATAGTGTCTAAACTTGGGATAAATGGCTAGGATAAACAAGCTTAGACTGAATGATAGTGTCTAAACTTGAGATAAATGGCTAGGATAAACAAGCTTAGACAGTATGATAGTGTCTAAACTTTGGATAAATGGCTTGGATAAAAAGCTTTCATTGTATAATAGTGTCTAAACTTTGAATAAATGGCTAGGATAAATAAGCCTGGACTGTATGATAGTGTCTAAACTTGGAATAAATGGCTAGGCTGATTTTGAACTCTTATTTTTTAGAAATATGCTGTAAACTTTGAGGCAGAGCACATTGGGATGATAGAACTACCATACATGACAGAACAAAGGTTGGAGAAGATTGGAATTCCAATGGGTCCTCGTCTTCGTATCCTGCAGGAGGCACAACTCTGCTTCCGACAGGAAAACTTCAATATCTACATTGTATAATGAAAAATATATGGAACACTAACCTTAGTTTGAGTCAGATATGAGGCAGTTATACTTATTTTCCAATCTTGTAAAAAGATTCATATGACAATGACACATAGTAGCTCCAAATGATTCAGTTGTTGTTTGAAACCATTCTTCTCTCTGACCATGCTAACATAAAACACTTCTTACACTCTTTGTGGCAAAAGTCATTTCTGTAGTTGAGATGCTGTCAGATTCAAAATCTTGCTCTCTGTAAACTACTTTGCAGATACTTACTGCTCAGGTTTAAAAATAGTTTTGACATCAGTCCAGTTTGAGCACATGTTGCTTATGCTCTTATTACATTGACCTGTTTTGATATTTGTTGGGTTTTAGAAAAACTGAATTGTTAAAAGTCACTTTGTGGTACTATTATACTAAATATATTTTTCAAAATTGCAGTGGGTTTTTCAGTTTCTCATATCTGACCTTATTACCATATATACGTGCGTGTAAGCCGGGTCCAAATGCAAACAACATAGGCCGTCGCATAATGTGCCGAAAGATCAGGGTCTATGTTGTTTGTTCTACTGATTAGTCTTTACAATCTGAACACATGTCTATTAACTCTTGAAAGGTTATTTAACCCAAAATTCAGTGGGATATAAAGCTCCTCTAATTCATGTATGCCTTTTTTGTCACTCGTCTGTTTGCCATTGCATGTTGTGTATCTTCAGGAGTCATTTTGTCATTTAATAGCTAATACCTCAGTTTATAAAGCTAACTGGTGGCAAAATATGCCATTCCTCAAATTTTATGTCTTGCATCATTTCAGTGTATGCAACTTTCTTTGCACTTGTGTTCCTAAAATCTTTTTGTGTGTTTTCATATTTTCCCCAACATTCCATATGCTAATATTTTGTAATATTCTGTAACAAATGCCATGATTGACTTCTGTTATCATATGAAAGAAGATCATGAGGTTCAGCAAAGATGTTCTGTAAATAATATAAAAAAATTTAAAAGTAAGTTTTTCCGATTTTTACCCATCTTTTATTCACCCTTCAGACTGATACAGTTTTACACATAAAGAGAATTTTTTAAATATTGAGAATAGATATAGCAACTGTATGATTTTGTCAACTCTGATTCGTAATTTTGTATATATTGATACAGTCAAACCTGTGTATAATGACCAAGATGCAATCAAGTTTGTGTATGATGACCAAGATACAGTCAGGTCTGTATAATGACCAAGATACAGTCAAGTCTGTATAATGACCAAGATACAGTCAAGTCTGTGTATAATGACCAAGATACAGTCAAGTTTGTGTATAATGACCAAGATACAGTCATGTCTGTATAATGACCAAGATACAGTCAGGTCTGTGTATAATGACGAAGATACGGTCAAGTTTGTGTATAATGACCAAGATACAGTCAAGTTTGTGTATAATGACCAAGATACAGTCAAGTCTGTGTATAATGACCACTCTAGTAACCATCTACAAGTTTCTTTATGTTTTTTTGCACAGTTGAGTATGTATTGATTATGTATATATTGGTCCTTTGGAACTTTGTACCTATATGCACGTGGTCATTATACCAAAGTTAACTGTGTTTGCTGTATCAAAATTTGATATAATTGGTTTTCCTGTATGTGTTGTCTACATTATCAACTCTAAATCTTGTATGGCTGTATTTTTTCAAGTCAGTTTAGCAGAAAATAAAACCATGCATGAGCACGTTTTCATAACATTTTTATGAACTGAAGTTAAAGTGTCCGATATTTTGCCATTTATGAATTTTATATATTTTACCTAGAATCTCAGCAGTAGAAACCAAAGTATGAATTTTTTTTAAAAATTGAATAATATTGACACATATGATAAAAATGATATAATAGCTGACAGTTGATGGATTGACTTACACTGTCCAATACAAACATATGTTTACTGGATTGACTTACTCTGTCCAATACAAGCATGTTTACTGAATTGACTTACTCTGTCCAATACAAGCATGTTTACTGGATTGACTTACTCTGTCCAATATAAACGTATGTTTACTGGATTGACTTACTCTGTCCAATACAAACATATGTTTACTGGATTGACTTACTCTGTCCAAAACAAACATATGTTCAATAACTCAAATTGATTATATAATAATTATAAATGGCACTAAGAAAATCCGTCCAAAATCAGGCCATTGTCTGTCATAATCAAGCCCCATAGTTTGAACAGACTTTACAGTTTTGTACAAGCATAAAATCTATTTTCATACACATTATAAGTGCTGTTAGTTTCAAAGGTTCTGCATGCTTTATTTGTGATATTACCAAAAATTGATGTATATATTTAGTGTTTGTATATGAAAGTTTATCTTATGAAATGGCAGCTTTTAGGTGCAGCTTTAAGTGGCATACAAATAATTTTTTTTCCATTAACAAAATTAGAGATATCTTGAATTTTTTTATAAAATTTTTGACAAATGGACATAATTGAGAAAAAAAAGTTTATAGATATATAATTTTAAGTACAGATATAATTTTAAGTACAGATATAATTTTTGACAAATGGATATAATTGAAAAAAAAGTTCATAGATATATAATTTTAAGTACAGATGTAATTTTTGTGAGTCAGTTGTCAAACTGCAGATATAATTTTTGAGAGTCAGTTGTCAAACTAATATACTTCTGAAGACAAGAAAATACAATTCCGTTTTTAAAAGACCTTCACATTGCAAACATGTATTATCCAATATACAGCACACAGCTATCAGTAAGTTTCCACTTCCAATCATTGATTTTGGCAGTAAATAACACCTTTGAAATGACTGTTGGTAGAGGCTGTTCACAGTTTGTGACATGGAAACAGTTATTTCACAATTATTACTTATTTCAGTGCAGAATTTTTGTAACCTATAGATATAATATGTTCCTTTCCTTTAGTGCTAACTTTGTATTGTGCTCATTAAAAATATACTGCACAGAATCAAAAACAAGTAATGATCATGTAGTAACTGGTTTTGTGCAGCAACTGGTGCAGACCATCTACTATAATAATCGATGGATTCTGGTGAATTATATATATATATATATATATATATATATATATATATATATATATATATATATATATATATATATATATATATATATTAATGGTTTATTGGTAGTGAAATTTTTAGAAATGTAGAAAAATGTGGAGAGTGTTAAGTACAAGATTTTGACTATTGATGATAAATTATACCTTACTTTTGAAACCATTAACCAGATTGACCTTTTGATATTTGTAAGATTCATACTTTTCATTGCCAGTGCTTAAAGAGCTCATTTAATATCCAAAAATTAGTTACTTTACTAAACTGATTTACAACAGAACTTCAAAAACTTTAAGTGCTTCAGTCCTACTGTATATAATCACATATAAGCTAATACCAACTGCAAACTGCATAGACCCAGATCTGCCATTGCATAATGCACTGGCAGATCTGGGTCTGTGCAGTTTATAGGGACTAATCATTAGAACAAACAACATAGACCCTGATCTGCCAGCGCATTATAGGACAGCAGATCAGGATCTATGTTGTTTGCATTTGGACTTTGCATATACGCGAGTATATATGGTACATTTTTTGTTCAAGTTTTCAGTGTCAAGTTTTTTATTTTGCTGATAAGGGAAGACTTTAATCCAGGACTGAGCAAGACATTAGCGTGATGCATAGTATTCACTATTTAAGTTACCAGAGTTTGGTATACATTTTTTGCAAGTGAATTGAAATAATGGTGAAAAATTCAAACTCTCTCTCTTCTGAGAAACATTAACAAACTTGTTTTTTTACTGTACAAGTATGTTGGATTGTTTTTAAAGTGGGAACTTATCTGTAAGCACACACTGTATGTCATTTTAATACACTTGTTATGCCCCACCATGACAGAGGAAAGGCCATATATAGTTATCCTTGTCTCTCTGTGGATATGTCCATACGTCTTTGACTCTGTATGTAACATCTTAGTTTTTTGCACATTTTAGACACTGTGGTGGAGCAGCTATGTTCCATGAATACATTTCTTGTTTTCTAAAGAAATACTGTATTTATTCATTGATAATTTGCATCCAGCTACTAAAAGCTTGGACACAAGATCTGCTACTGCATCCAGCTACTAAAAGCTTGGACACAAGATCTGCTACTGCATCTAGCTACTAACAGCTTGGACACAAGATCTGCTACTGCATCTAGCTACTAACAGCTTAGACACAAGATCTGCTACTGCATCTAGCTACTAACAGCTTGGAAACAAGATCTGCTACTGCATCTAGCTACTAACAGCTTGGACACAAGATCTGCTACTGCATAATGTACACTTTAATACTAACAGTATGTGCTGTGCACCTAGCTACTAACAGCATGGACCCAAATTCTGCTGACGCATAATGTACCAGAAGATCAGAATCTAACAATATAAACAAACAGACCCTGATCTACTAGTGCAGATCTAACAATATGAACAAACTGACCCTGATCTACTAGTGCAGATCTTACAATATGAACAACACAGACCCTGATCTACTAGTGCAGATCTAACAATATGAATGGCACAGACCCTTATTTACTAGCACAGATTTAACAATATGAACGGCACAAAGCCTGATCTACTAGTGCAATTCTAACAGTATGAACGGCACAGAGCCTGATCTACTAGTGCAACTCTAACAGTATGAACGGCACAGAGCCTGATCTACTAGTGCAACTCTAACAGTATGAACGGCACAGACCCTGATCTACTAGTGCAGATCTAACAATATGAATGGCACAGACCCTTATTTACTAGCACAGATTTAACAATATGAACGGCACAAAGCCTGATCTACTAGTGCAACTCTAACAGTATGAACGGCACAGAGCCTGATCTACTAGTGCAGCTCTAACAGTATGAACGGCAGAGACCCTTATTTACTAGCACAGATCTAACAATGTGAACAGCACAGACCTGATCTTCTAGTGCTTCAAGCACTGACAGATCTGGATCTCTGCTGTTTATAGCTTGAAGCATATTGTACATGGATAAATATGGTAAACGTTTGTCTAGAGAACATAAAACCTGAGATTGAGCATGAGATTTTATATCAGCTAATTGCAAAGGACTTTACTTTTGTAACATCATTTTTGATTGGGTCAGAGTGGAAACTCAAACTCAAGCTCAGATTTTTAGGATCTCCAGACCTCCAGACCTGATCTTGTTGAAAATAGTTTTCTAATTGTTATTGGGAGAAAAGTGTTTGGATTTCTGCTTGTAATAATGAATGTTTTCATATACACTGAAACTGAAAGATGAAAATTGCTTCTGAATATTTTGTGAAGCAATCGTTTTTCCATTTATCATTTTTTACATACCTTATTTATAATATTTTTAGAAGAAAAGATGTCTATTTTGACTGTATTGACATAATTCTGTCCATTTGCCATGTTAATTATGCATTTACTGTGATAGTTTTCAATAGTATTGGTGAAACAGTGGATCAACTACAAGTAAAACCTTGTATTTATTTGTGTGGATTGAACACTTGTAAATATACATAACTGAGTTCATTTACCTTCATTTTGTTAAGTCACTTCAGAATTATCAGAAATTTAGTTGCTTTGCTAGTCATCTTCAGATATAACTTTGATTATCAGGATATCCAAATGCTAAAAGTTGAAAGCTTTCCATCAAACTCGTCAGAAACATTATTAATCCATTTTGTACTCAGCCCACACCAGGTAATATATGTGTGTCACTCTCTCTATCTGAAATACTGTAAAGTCTGGATAATAAGTTTGTATGCCTATGTTTAAGTTTGTGAGAGTTGTATAAATGCTTTTTAAAATGCACTTGTATGTCTATATTTAAATTAGCGAGGGTCATGTATGCTTTTTTATATGCATTTTGAAACAGTAAAATACATCACAGTAAAGATATATTTTTTTAAAAGTTTCAATATTTACTCCTATTAACAAGATACAACATTAAATAAAGACAAATGATCGAAAATGGGATGGTAGAAAAAAAAGGCAGTAACAGAATATGTTCTGCAGATAGACATGTAGTACCGTTTCTCAGTCAGTAGGGAACAAATTGATCATCAGAGAAGCTAATTTTACGTCATAGACTTTGTTTCTTCTGCTTTTGTATATGCACATATTGTGTTTCTTTTGCACTCACACACTTATTTTTGCTTCAACAATACAGGAAGGCCAATCTGCTTATTTTCCATGTATGCTTGTTAGCTCTTTCATGCACTACATACCATGATCACATGACCTGTCATTTGGATCATTACCTGGATGGCAGAATAACATGTAGTTAATGTTGAGCAGGGACATATCTGCTAACTTAAATCAAAACCAGTCAAGTCGGCTAATTCTCGTATGGATGAATATGAAGCTTAAACTTTTGGTTTTTACACTGTGATAATGAATATGCAAAACTTGAAACAATTTTTTTAATAAGTTTGATTTATTTTCCACTGCCCTTTGCATCTGCCATATCTTTTGCTGTCTATCAAATTAGAGCTGTGATGTCACCAGGGACGACCGTATTAGGTCAGATTTTTACATAAGTACATATTATCCAGATTTTACGGTGTATTTTGTTGGGGAAGACCAATACCAAGGGCAATAATTTCCCTTCCACAGTCTTGCAGAGAGAGATAACTCGTAATATTTACCCGTAACCTCCTTAATGAATAGTTGAAAGTTATTTCCCACAGTCAGTTTTTAAATAATAATCAGAAATTGAAGATTACATATTATAGATTTGAAGTGGTATCATGCACCTTATTAGTTAAAACCTGTTTACAAAAATCTTGAACCATTCATTATTTAAACGCCTAAAAAACAGTTTCGTTTCTTCCTAATCTGTCTTGCTCGTACTTTCCTCGTTATTCCAAATGAATTTTCCCCGTCTCATAGGTAGAACTAAGATATTAACTATTGTGTAGTTTTTGGGAACCATTCCTAAAATCTTTACAAAGACTTGGTGGTTCAATGCATGTAGAAACATTTCATGCATCTGCAGTTTCTCATTCATAAATCTTCAGTATTTTTAACATAAAACCATTGCCATGCACTCTATATATATATTAGACATTTGTGTCTTTTTTAGAGTCCCTTTTTTATTATATCATTTGCTCCACCAAATATCTATATTTTACAACAAAATGTGCATTTTGATAATGTTCAAAATGTTTTATAATAAAATGTATTTTCTACATTTGTTTTAACTTCCTTTAAATCAATATTTTGTGTCAAACTTAAAGGAGTTCTCTTGTGTTCATATGTCCCTGTATGCAGATGGTTTGAAAGATGGAGAGCTGCTGTTGCAATACCCCTTAACACTATCTCGTGCCAGTTACTGGATAAAGCATCCATTTTTACTGCAGAAATTATAGCCATACTCAAATCTTTTAATTACATTTAAACCTCTTAGAAAACAAATTTCATATTTTCTGATTTCCTTTGTACAACGAAAGCCTTGCAAAACCTTAAATTTGACAAACTGTTAATATTCCAGATATTTCAGAAATTAGATTTGCTAATACTTTTTGGAAAGTTTTGTACTGTTGCCTGCCTCGTCACATTGGTATTAAGGGTAATGAAAGGGCAGATAAAACAGCCAAAGCTGCCTGCAGTCATCCATTTCTGAATGGCATGTTCCATATAGTAACTTCAAATATTATATAAATCAGCATGTTCTATATACTTGGCAAAATATGTGGCATAATACTCCACAAACAAGCTTTGGAACATCAAACCTATCATTGGAGAGGGGCATGGTATAGAACAAACCAAAGAAATGAGGTGGTATTGTGCTGTTCATATATTCGACAAACATACCTGACTCATGCATACCTCCTGAAGTGTGAACCTCGACCAGAGTTAATGCCATGCCAGTGTCCACTGAGAGAGGGCCATATTCTTGTCGCGCATATCAACTTCCACACTGTGACAAAATTTTTTGTATTTTTTTTTATATATGAACTTTGTTAAGAAGTTTTATGATGACATACCACCAAAGAAAATCTTTGACTTTTTAAAAGAATCTGGATTATATAACAACTTGTGACCCTATATTTTAAAGATTTTATGTTTACCTTTGTCTTTTATTTTATATACCTTTTAAAGAAATTTAACATCTTTATCATTTATCTCATTTCTTGTTGGACTCCATGTTTACATTTAATTGTAAATTATTTATCTTCCTGAAGTTTTATCTTTGCAACTTTAGAACCTAACTTTTAATAGGCGCCATATAGCCAGTATTGTGTTGACATGTCTTTAAGCCCAATACATAAATATTGCCAACTTGCACACCATCTTCATTTTCTCACAAAATTTTCTAAAAGTAACCTCACTCCTGCATAATTTTGCAATATGTCATTCCATTTTTATCGCAACTCATTACCCCGTCATCTCTCTCGTTTCTAAAGTCAAAGTTAGCATATCAGGGTAATATATAATAAGAGTTTCTAGGATCGCGGGTTAAACACCAGCCCAGGTCGACTGCCGCAGTGTGTCCTTGGGAAAGGTGCTTAGCTCTCATTCCCTCAGCATGATATAGCCAATAATATATTGAAAGTGACACTAAACGCCAGCCAACCAACAAACATCATCTGAAACGTTTCCGATCTTTCAACTTTAAAAGAATGATTGAAATTTACTTCAGAGTTACTTGGCTTGCTTATTCACGTGTTACATTTTTCTTCTTCCCCCTCTGATTGCTGTTCTTTTAAACTTGTTTTATTTTACCTCCATTGTTGCAGATGGGGTCTGATGAGAAGTTCTTTTAACTTAGCTATTTCTCTTTCCTCGAGGGAGGAAAGCACAATTCAAAATTTTTTAATTAAACTGAGGCATTAGAACATAATAATACAACGGGGAAAATCTAGCCGACAGCAGAGGGAAAAACAGAAAGGGGAGGGGTGTTTACGTGATTGCGTTGTTAGTGTACACAGTGATGACAAATTATTAGAACTGTTTCCAAAGCAGATAGCATATACTGAAAACTTCTATTCATCAAAACGCTCCTTATCGTGTGTGTCATTGATGTCGAAGTTTTAGCAGCAGCAATACAAGTAACAATGTCTTTTGTGTTTCAGAGTTGCAATTCTGTCAGAACTGACCGACCGCCAGACCTAATATTTTTCCGCCTACTCATTGTCCCCCGCCTTTAAAGAAGGGTGTGGGACATAGTATTTGCGTTTCAATTCATCCCGAGCTGCTATCTTCAAAGTCATGACTGTGACACAATATTTTAAGTTTTCCTTCATACTTTTCTTTTCTACTATATAACTTTGTATCCATTCGAGATTGAAGAATGAAACTTGGTATACTTATATATCATTATTTGTATGTGTGTTGCATACCATATAGGTGTATATAGGTATATTTATATATCATTATTTGTATGTGTGTTGCATACCATAGAATTTGGTCCATCTTCGAGATCAAGGTCACGGCCTAATATTTTAAGTTTTCCGTGACACTTTAGAGCTTTTTAAGATTAAGAACTTGGTATACTTGTATATCATCACTAAAATGTGTTATGACTCACATTGGGGGTCCTATCTTCAAGGTCAAGGTCAATATTTTGGTTTTCAGTCACATTTTCCTTTATGTTCTATAGCTTAAGAGCTATTTAAAATGAACGGATGAAACTTGCTAGACTGATTTATTGTCACTGAAAGATGTATTGCAATTCACATATGGAGGTCCTATGTTCAAGGTAAAATGTCAATATTTTAAGGTTTCTTTTGTTTCTGCATTATATTCTTAAAGCTGTCTGAGATGCATGGACGTACCATGGTACGCTTCTGTTGCTCATTTTGATGGTGTCTAATTTATCACCGTTAAAGTTTAATCTTCACGGATAAGGTCACTGATCAATTTTCCTCCCTTATTTCTGCATTTTTACTTTAGTCCCCATTGAGATAAAACCACGAAACTTGGTTTATTTCCTAGTCAGCCCAGTAACTCTACAGCTCTGTCACAAAGGTCAGATTTCATCATTATACACATTTTGTGGTCTCACCATGGAAAAGGAGGACACAGATTCACTGATTTTGCTTGCAAGCATAGTTTTTGCAAATAAAGTCCTTTATTTCCTTCTTTCTTTCTTTTAACAATAACCCTTTCTGAGCTTATATGAATATTAAGCATATACTAAAAAAAATTGTGAAAATTGGACGAGGAATACTTAAATTATAATTATTTTAATAGGTATATGTGAGATTGTGATAATCACCTACATCTCGAACCATCAGGTTCGAAAACTCTAACATCTAGATCTCGAACCATCAGGTTCGAAAACTCTAACATCTAGATCTCGAACCATCTGGTTCGAAAACTCGAACACCTAGATCTCGAACCATCTGGTTCGAAAACTCTAACATCTAGATCTCGGACCATCAGGCTCGAAAACTTTTAACAAGCTTTAAGTGTGGTTGAGATTACATAATGGCTCACAACTTTCCAGTGATGGTATTGATCAGTCAGCGGTCCGCTGAGATTTGTGATATTTTAAAGTTCGGTAGATAGGTGGGTGGAGTCGGTGATACATCAATTGTACTACATCGCAACTGTCGGTCTTCGAACGACCACGGTTTTTGTCAGGGTACTGCGATGTTCTCTACCTCAAATACCACTTAACGACACCCGAGTACTGCGATGTTCTCCACCTCAAACACCACTTAACGACACCCGGGTACTGCGATGTTCTCCACCTCAAAACGACACCACTTTTTCCATCTGTACAAATGAAGCAGAAATGAGAATGTTAATTTACGGCATTTTATCAGTAAAATTTGAAATACCGATCACAGTTTATCTGCGCAGAGTAGTAGTTTAGTATACATTAAACACAATGTCTGCATTTTTTTCCTATATGTAGATTTTAGCTTCAGACTGGTAATTTGTGTCAAGCCCGCCTTGGCGGATGCTCGACATGGCGATCACTTTGGCGTCTGTGTGCGTCTACGTCAGTGCATACGTTGATACATTAAGCTCAATGTTAAAGTTTTCATTTATATGTTTTGTTTTAATCAAGGTCAATATTAGAGGGGGAGGTCAATAAAAGTCGCTCTCGACAAGAATGGGGTGTTTTGTGAATTCGGTCTACGGATATAATGAAGGAGCTAAATCAGATCTGAATGTACAGGACCTGGTGTAGATTAAAACACCTGTCGCACCTGTGATAGCAGAGTATTCCAGATATTTTGAATCATTGCATGTAGCCCGATATTATTACCATCTACGAATAGGGCTCATTAGAGTTGAATGCATTTCTTTCTAGTGAATTAGATGTACATACTTAAAGAAAATAATAAGCCTCAGTATATTTGACAAATCATCCATATGTAAAACTCTCTCTCTCTTCTCTCTCTCTCTCTCTCTTCTCTCTCTCTCTCTCTCTCTCTCTCTCTCTCTCTCTCTCTCTCTCTCTCTCTCTCTGCAAAATAAAGTTTCTCTGTTCGATGACCATGTCATTCTAAAATGTCTCAAATGGCTGTATACTTTTAAGGCTTATAAGCCAATATAATCACTTTGATATAAGAACATTGGGTTTTTATGACCGATTAATTATCCGCCTCAACTTGAGTGGGCGCCAATACAAAGTCTAGTTTTGAGAGATCATTTCATACAGGACGCCCTAATGGCTCTCTTTTTATGTCTCCGCTGCTTGCAGCAGGTGCATCTTGTTTTAATGCAGTTTCCTGTTTAATGGTTGTATATACTGTCCTTCCGTATGTCTGTCAGTCCGTCCGTCCGTCCTGAGAAGATTGTTAGCACGATTACACAAAACCACTCAATGCCACAAAAGAAATTTGACAGACATATTTGTATGCATGTGTAAATAACCTGATTAGATTATCTAACATTTGCAACAATTTTTTTCATTTTTTTAAAACACAGTTTGTAATTTTTGGACAGGTGTTTTAAAATTAAAACCTTGATAGTACGATTACCATTAAGCAAAAACTACTTGAGGCAAATACATAATTTGGTAGGCATGTTTATATGCGTATGTAGATGACCTGATTAGATTTTCATGATGGCATTATAGCAATATTTATACGCCCGACATAAGGCAAAATCTGTTACGATGTCCGTCCTTCCGTCTGTTACCAATTACGATTTCTCGCAATAACTCAAATTCTCTGTCATTTACAGTTACCAAACTTTGTGGATGGTTTTCACTTGGGGTAAGGAAGTCAGAGGTCAAGGTCACTATGACTGAAAGAAGAAAAATGGTTTCAGCACAATAACAATAGTTCTGCATCACATAACTAAACCAAAACATGGCTTGCGCTTGGGGGAATGGAAGAAGCCTGCTGATTTTGGGGTTATAAGATAAAAGTTCAAAGTCACTTTGACTGAAAGAATAAAAATTGTTTCGGCAGAATGACATTAGTTGTACATCACAGACGTGGACCAAACTTTGTGGATCGTTTGCACTTGGGATAAGGAAGAAGCCTATCGATTTAGGGGTCAAAAGCTCAAAGGTTAAGGTCACTGTGATTGAAATAGTTTCCGCACAACAGCATTAGTTCTACACCACATATCTGGACCAAAAATTCGTGGTTGTCTTGCATTTTGAGTAAAGAAGAAGCCTATCTATTTTGGGATGAAAAGGTCAAATGCCATGGTCGTTCTGACTGAAAGAAGAAAAATCGTTCTGCACAACGACATTTGTCATGCATCACAGGTCTGGGACAAACATTGTGGATGGCTTGTACTTGGGATAAAGAAGAAGATTGTCGATTTTGTGGTCAAAAGGTCAATGGTCAAGGTCACTGTGACTAAAAGAGAAATAGTTTCTACAAAAAATGTTAGCTCTCGAAAATGTACCTTCATAAAAGTTTGCGGATGACTTGCATGCTGGGTAAGAAAGAAGCTTATTGATTTAGGAATCAAAAGGTCGAAGGAGAAGGTCTCTGACTGAAAGAAGAAAAGTGGAGTATTTTTTGCATAATAACTTTAGTTTTATACCACGTACCTTAACCAACGTTTGTGGAGGGCTTGCACGTAAGGTATGGAAGAGGCCTATTGATTTTTAGGTCAAAGGTCAATGTCATTATGGCGCACAGAAAATATGGGTTTTGCAGAATAACATTTGTTGTACAATAAGTTCCTTGACTGAACTTTATGGATGGCTTGCACTTAGGTTAATAAAGAAACCTATAGAGTCTGTGTCCTAAAGGTCAGAGGTCACGGTCAGGGAATTTTTAAAAAAAATAGTGGTTTCTGCATAGTAAAGTTAGTTCAAGACCGCATACCTTGACCAAAGGTCCATATCATTGAGACCCATTTGTCAATAAATTCCAGTGTCAACTGTGCCCCACTGATAGTGTCAGCACAGGACTAATAAACATAGGGCGAGCGTATACTGTGCCCCACTGATGGTGTCAGCACAGGACTAATAAACATAGGGCGAGCGTATACTGTGCCCCACTGATGGTGTCAGCACAGGACTAATAAACATAGGGCGAGCGTATACTGTGCCCCACTGATGGTGTCAGCACAGGACTAATAAACATAGGGCGAGCGTATACTGTGCCCCACTGATAGTGTCAGCACAGGACTAATAAACATAGGGCGAGCGTATACTGTGCCCCACTGATAGTGTCAGCACAGGGCTAATAAACATAGGGCGAGCGTATACAGTGCCCCACTGATAGTGTCAGCACAGGACTAATAAACATAGGGCGAGCGTATACTGTGCCCCACTGATGGTGTCAGCACAGGACTAATAAACATAGGGCGAGCGTATACTGTGCCCCACTGATAGTGTCAGCACAGGACTAATAAACATAGGGCGAGCGTATACTGTGCCCCACTGATAGTGTCAGCACAGGGCTAATAAACATAGGGCGAGCGTATACAGTGCCCCACTGATAGTGTCAGCACAGGACTAATAAACATAGGGCGAGCGTATACTGTGCCCCACTGATAGTGTCAGCACAGGACTAATAAACATAGGGCGAGCGTATACTGTGCCCCACTGATAGGGTCAGCACAGGACTAATAAACATAGGGCGAGCGTATACTGTGCCCCACTGATAGTGTCAGCACAGGACTAATAAACATAGGGCGAGCGTATACTGTGCCCCACTGATAGGGTCAGCACAGGACTAATAAACATAGGGCGAGCGTATACTGTGCCCCACTGATAGTGTCAGCACAGGACTAATAAAGATAGGGCGAGCGTATACTGTGCCCCACTGATAGTGTCAGCACAGGACTAATAAAGATAGGGCGAGCGTATACTGTGCCCCACTGATAGTGTCAGCACAGGACTAATAAAGATAGGGCGAGCGTATACTGTGCCCCACTGATAGTGTCAGCATAGGACGAATAAAGATAGGGCGAGCGTATACTGTGCCCCACTGATAGTGTCAGCACAGGACTAATAAAGATAGGGCGAGCGTATACTGTGCCCCACTGATAGTGTCAGCACAGGACTAATAAAGATAGGGCGAGCGTATACTGTGCCCCACTGATAGTGTCAGCACAGGACTAATAAACATAGGGCGAGCGTATACTGTGCCGTTAGCAATACTCTTATTTCAAATTACATACATTTTTTTTACTTTTTGGACTTAGATTTTTTGGCCTGCAGTTCGAACAAACGCAATTTACAAATGCATATCTAGTTTCTCTAGCATTTCTATCAAAATGATATACATTTGTAGTTAAAATTGTTCAGTGGCGATGATTAATAATGTAAATGCGATTGTAAGACCTTATGGGAAAAAGCTAAATGAAATTGTAGAAATATATGGGACTATCTCTGTGCTGTTTATAACACAAAAGGGTTCCGATTTTAGTTATGGTAGCTTATAGGGCGAGTTTAATAAGAGCTCCCCTTTCTTGGTGTGTAGTCAAATCTCATGTAACCACTTGCACATACGGATCTCGCGTGTTTAAAAGGCCAAGTTTCATAGTATATCATTATATATATATATATATATATATATATATATATATATATATATATATATATAATGACACCAAGCAGGAATCGAACTCACCTGGCGAGTAATGGCACCTATCGCGCAGCTCGCCATGCACCAGCGCCCTAACCCGCATGCCGTGCGCTCATCCCCCACCAATATAAACAAAAACAAAAACAGAATGAAACAAGGTCGAAGGAAAGGGGTCGCTAGACAAGGGGAAATTAACACTCGGCAAAGTGCACAAACCCACTGGATTTCTATTTAGAAATGCAAGGTATATACATGAAATTATAGTTACAAGTTGACACCAATATGCAAAACAGAGAGGAAAGCGCTTATCACTGGATCCCATATTTTATGTTTGTAGACATGATTATATCACAGAAATATTTATAGAATGACGCCAGTATAATTAAACAGGTTAGAGGCTTATATTAGTTTCCAAGCATAAATCGAACCCTTCAGAGCTCTTTGAAAGCGCTACCTGGACCTTCAAATGATTCTTGGATCTTCAAATGCTTGTCTTAGACCCTCCCCCCCTCCCACCCCCCCCCCCCCCCCCCCCCCGTTGTTCTGAGGCTGTGCATCATGTAGATCTTCTAAAAGACCCTCAATTTTCAGAAACTGAATACGACTGAAGTACATTTACCCTAACGGGTTAGAAGGAAAAGCCCGAGTTAACAAGAAAGGTTAACCGAACAAGCAGAAATAAGCGAAGAAGTACAAAAATTAAATGAATGTAATACAAATTTAAATGAATCCAGAAAATAGTTGTTTTTTTAGTCAGTAATATAAACTCTATTAAGGTTGTAGTATAAGCCTTCAATATAATGATTTTATACCCACAATTGGACTTATCTCTTTTTTGAGCGCCGAGAGGTACCCCCAGTTTGCTTATCTGGACTACAGCTTTGTGAAGACCGAAGGTCCAGGGCTTTCAGTGTCAAAGGACTACAGTCACTTCAGAGAGCTCTCCCCGTGCTCTGTGTGTTGTCAGTTTGTTTTATGTATCTAATCATTTTCTCACTAAGATGATTTTTTATGTGGATCCAGTTCATTTTGAAGGATTATTATTTACTGTATGATTTATAATTTATATAAAACTTGCCTCGTTGGGCGTGATGTACCAATGGTGCAGTTTAATATCCTTTCTGTCTTGCACTACACGTCACTGGTTTGTATTTTTTTTTTTTTTTTTTTTTTTTTCTTTTGGTCATTTTTATATATCACTTTTCCCGCCTCAGGCAAACTTTCTGAAAACAGAAAATATACGGAATAAAATAAATTCTTTACTACGCCTTCATCACCATCGCACACTCTTTTGTGATTTTCAAGCAAATACGGATGATAAAGGTCTTAAAATCAAACTACAAATTATTGGTCAAACTTAGAAGAGGTATATAAAACGATGGAACAAAACAACTCCTTATTTAATCATGAAACTTACATTCCTGCTTAAGGATAGATTACCAATAAACTGTCAATCACAAGGATAATTTAGATTACCAATAAACTGTCAATCACAAGGATAATTTAGATTACCAATAAACTGTCAATCACAAGGATAATTTAGATTACCAATAAACTGTCAATCACAAGGATAATTTAGATTACCAATAAACTGTCAATCACAAGGATAATTTAGATTACCAATAAACTGTCAATCACAAGGATAATTTAGATTACCAATAAACTGTCAATCACAAGGATAATTTAGATTACTAATAAACTGTCAATCACAAGGATAATTTAGATTACCAATAAACTGTCAATCACAAGGATAATTTAGATTACCAATAAACTGTCAATCACAAGGATAATTTAGATTACCAATAAACTGTCAATCACAAGGATAATTTAGATTACCAATAAACTGTCAATCACAAGGATAATTTAGATTACCAATAAACTGTCAATCACAAGGATAATTTAGATTACCAATAAACTGTCAATCACAAGGATAATTTAGATTACCAATAAACTGTCAATCACAAGGATAATTTAGATTACCAATAAACTGTCAATCACAAGGATAATTTAGATTACTAATAAACTGTCAATCACAAGGATAATTTAGATTACTAATAAACTGTCAATCACAAGGATAATTTAGATTACTAATAAACTGTCAATCACAAGGATAATTTAGATTACCAATAAACTGTCAATCACAAGGATAATTTAGATTACCAATAAACTGTCAATCACAAGGATAATTTAGATTACCAATAAACTGTCAATCACAAGGATAATTTAGATTACCAATAAACTGTCAATCACAAGGATAATTTAGATTACCAATAAACTGTCAATCACAAGGATAATTTAGATTACCAATAAACTGTCAATCACAAGGATAATTTAGATTACCAATAAACTGTCAATCACAAGGATAATTTAGATTACCAATAAACTGTCAATCACAAGGGAATTAAAATGGTAGCTAACTTCAATCTCGATTCAAGAACAATTCAACAATTTTAGTTTTAATCTAAACAAAGATTTACAGAGACTATATGCTAAGCTACAAACAGTGAGGGAAATAAAATTCAGGAGACATTATCTGCGACCACCTCCAAAGTTGTTTGAAACTACAAAATCTGAAAATTCACGAAAAAAGAAAAGACGCCGCAAAAGAAAGAAGCGTTAACTTTAAAAAGAAGAAATCTTCCAAATTTGATACTCACACAAGCAGTTAATCTTTCAATAGCACAGCTCACAGAAGCGGAGACAAAACTGCTCTCCATGAATCACGGTTTCTGTTCCTCCCCTAAGACATACGATAGAGGCGAGCTTCTTGTGGACTCATGATACTAATTCAACTCCCATAGTAAACCTATGGAAACATCATGATATTAAAAATTCAATAACTTTAAATTTCTAAATGCTTATGATCAAAGCTATATTTATCAGTATAGACCCATCCTTGATGCAAGCTTCTGTGTTAAGAAAACCACATAAGCCGCGCCGTATTTTGGATCTACATGTACATGAAACATGTTTTATCCATTCTGTACCTAATGAATCAGGTGCTACTGTTGTTATTGACTGTTCCCAAGTCAAGTCTATAAAAATACTAAAATTGCATCAATAGAATCTTGTCTCTGTTTTTTTTAGGTACAGACAGGATAAGCTCTCAAAATAATTTTGTACTAAAATTTTACTTTTCATTATTAATCAACTATGGACCACCAAACCCGTATATACTCTATTAAATCTTCACCCAATTCTAGACTGGTTCACAGTTGTTCCATTTAATTAGTACCGTGAGTCCTTCTTAACGACACTGAGGAATTCAGTTGCAGATTAAGACTCGAGGCCCATTTTGCAATTAAGTCAAACAATCGGAGGTAGATGTTTAACTTTAACAAACCCTTGTTTCGAACGAGAAGTAATTGGACCCCACCTAAAAACTCGAGCTCAGATCTAGGGACCTTCATTGCGTCGATCGAAAATGACATTTCAAAACACTATAATCGTTCAAATCAGTCTTTCCGATACTGAAGATCAAAACCGATACCATCGCCAGACCTGTAGATAATACTCCCTGTGGAGGTCATGCACATGGAAGACTTTATTAACGAAACAGACAGATAATTGAGCGACGCCAGGTTCTACCAAGAACTAGAGCAAGATCCAGCACTTGACTATGCCAAAATCGTGATAAGTGTTCTTATACACTAATATATCACAACTCTTATGTTAGTGTGTTAGTCTATAAGGAATTTCACAGTATTGGTATGCGAAGTCAACAGTGCAAGCGTATGAAAGCGTTGTATTTCAAAGCCAAAAGTTTGCAGATCGACTCTTGCTCTCGGATAATTATTTTTCTATTTAACTGAGAACCACTTCGCCGTCTACAGACCGGCCGCTAAAAAAAAGCTGATCGAATATACTATTATTTTTTGTAAATTAGTATTTATTTTTTTATTTATTTATTTATTGTTCGTGGCTTTGCTAGTCGTATTTTTTTAGTCTGTATGCTCCAGTGATAGAGTAGATAGAAATAGACAGAGATGGAATTAGAACGTATTTTTTGATGATTTTGTTTTTTATTTATTGTGCGTGGGTGAAGCCCGCGAAAATAAAGATGGTACAAATTTTAATTTTACAAGTGCGATAGCTCAGAAGTTGTACAGGAACTTCTATTTTATATTTTATTTTAGTGGGGTCGTATTGCCCAACACGAATTGGTTGGTGTGTTGTTATTGTGTGCGAGAAATGTCTGACTTTAAAAAAATTTTTTTTATTGTTGTCGAATACGAGTGTGTTGATGTGAAATGTTATACTGTGCGATGGCGCTAGCTTTGGCCATATCTATCTACTGACATCCGCTCCAAATCAACTGATAACATCAATAACTTCTCCTATCTAACTGTCATCCTAAACGCTGCATCCCGTACAGCCAGGCAGTACATATACGCAGGATTTGCTCTAATGATGAGACGTTTGAAAGAAGATCAAAAGAATTGTCTGAACACTTGGCGAAGCATGGCTCTAATATAAGCCTTTTAGCGGAGCAAATACAAAGGGCCAAACAAAAGTCGTGATAACCACTTGAAATACAATTGATTGAGTACCCTTCATCATCACCTACCGTCCAGACTGTCCCAAAGTAGGTCACATCGTTCAAAAACACTGGCTGATTGTGGAAATGTGTGACACATTCAAATCAATCCTAGCTACCGAAAAATCTAACAGAGGTCTTAGTCAGAGCATAGTTTAAGCCAACCATGAACCAAAATAATATTGACACATCCGGGCCCTGTTGGTAAAGAAGGTGCAAACACTTGATGAAAACCAAACACGTTCTCTAGCACAGCAACAGGCGAAAAGTGGAACATGCATAGCTTACACATCACATGCAAAACAGAGAATATGATCCATATCATCACATGCAAGATATGCGGCCTTCAGTGTGTTGGAAAAACTGAACAACTTAATAAACGAATCAACATCCACAGAGCTGACTGGATGACCAAAAAGTTGGAAAGAAGTCCGGCGACAGAAGATTTTTCATCCCCTGGCCATACTTTCAGTGACACGATTTTAATTGGAAGTGCCCACAACCTCAACTGGAACCCAGAAACTAGGGAGGAAAAAGAAACCTTTTGGATCCGCCTCCTCTGAACATTAAAACCCAACGGCTTAAACCAGGAGGAATCAAAATAGGCATCTCTACACCACATAAATTTCATCATTGCTGTCACATTCATATTGTTATTATTATTATTATTATTATTATTATTATTATTATTATTATTATTATTATTATCACCCTAATAACTATTACAACTACTACTACTGCTGCTGCAACTACCACAAAAATGCTTGTTATTGTTATTATTATTATTATTATTATTATTATTATCACCTTCACTACTACTGATACTACCACTGCTACTACTACAACTACTACTACTACTACAAATACTTCAGTTGTTATTGTTCAATACGGGATAAGATTTAACTAGACAAGTGAATCTGATCAGTTCCTATTGTTAGAAAATACGCTCACTGCGTATCTAGAAGGCACCATCTAACGGTAAGAAAAACTTACTGTAGGAAACGTTCCGGTTGTTTTGTGATCGTTTTTAGGAAGGTTTTAGAGGGAGGGAGCAGGTCCGTCAGCCCCCTCCCCTCCCCCCATCCGTCCCTATACATATAAAAAAGAAAGGAAAATTAATTTTTTTTAAAAATGATCGAAAAAGAAAAAGTGAAATAAAATGAGTATGGAAAATAATCTATCAGTATTACTTTTTGTTTTAACAAAATCGTTTTGTGGTTGACAATTACATTGAATTAACTGGTAAGTGAGTGGAAAATTTACCATGTCTTCTATTATGATTCTCTTTCTTTCATTGACCTCTTCGAATATACTTAGACACTCTACTGAAATTACTTGTAAAGCTGTCCTTAACTTTAGCATACGGTTCGGAATTCTGTTTCCGGTAAGTTAAAATATTCTTCGTGAAGCGAAATATTGTCAGTGAAGTAGTTTAATTAACAACAGAAAATTATTATCAGAAAAATAATTGTCGTTTTGAAGGTGGTAGTTCGTTAACTTAGGTTTTCAATTTTTAACTATTAAGAAACGTTAGCAAGTATATATCCATGCTGCAAAATGAATATGATTCTATCAAAATACACGAGTGTGTGTACATATCTACGTACATATATACGGTTCGGATATATAAATAAATAAATAAATATATATATATATATATATATATATATATATATAAATATATATATATATATAAATATATATATATATATATATATATACTTAATCAATAAAATAATTAAAGTACAGAAAGGTGAGGCGAGTTTACCATACCTACGGTTATCGGATACAGGGGAAATACCTGGCAAGAATTTTTTTTGTCATCGTTGACATTTTTAAGATGATAGGCTATGGTAGTACGTCGGTGATAAATACGCTATGGAAGTTCGTCGGTGATAAATACGCTCTTTATTCAAGAGCTCTGCGAACGCGATTTTTGTATCACGAAATTGGATGCGATATATAGACAATTAAATAAGATATCAGATCTTGATTTAAAGAACGCTGTTTACTTAATAATAGTAAAGTTCAACATGTTAAGTCCAACTGTGACGGTCTTCCATATGAATTATGATACAATACCACGTATATGTGTGTCAGTAACAATTGATTTCCCCCGCACTTGCGTTCAATCCGTGAAACCGATCTCTCATGTCTAATACTTGACATGATTTTTTTGTAAAAGGGTTATTTTTTATTTTTTTTGTTATATTTATGTATTTTATTAATTTATTTATTTATTTATTTTTATTATTTATTTTTTTTTGGGGGTGGGGTGATTTTCCAAAATCACATCATCAGAACAAAACAGAAAAGCGGTATATTTTTTAGCTCAACAAAGCACACGAAATGTAACCATTGCGAACATAGCTGTCCTGACCATCAGGCGTCCTTTTTGCTCCTATTTGTGTTGTTGTATACTTTTGCTATATTTCTTTGTGTGCTCATTTATTTATTTCATAGTGCATGCCTTATGATAAGTTTCTGCAATCTCGACTCTTGTTCCTGTCACTCTAGTCTCTAAATCGACTAAAGAGCCTTTGATTTCCACAGTCTTATGGACTTCTTTCTCAATATTGAAGTTTAACGAGGAATGTGTGTGCGTGTGTCAGAGAGAGAGAGAGAGAGAGAGAGATGCACGATGAATGTTTATTTTCATTCTTTCTCACATAAATGTAAATTTTTCTTAAATAACGTATTGTTCAACATTTCTGGGGGGTTATTTTCACGTTTAAATGAATATTATCTATTATTCTTCCGAGAGTAGTAGAGTGTGACGATCTTGAACAAGAGGAAGTAAGATTAGGGCCGCCATTTTTTTATGGCACTCTGGGGACAATGGGAAATTAACATTTAGCCTCCATTTTTGTATGGCGCTCTGGCAACAATAGGGAATCCTATATTGAAAAAGATCTGCGGATTTTAGTCTCAGACAGGAAATTAACATTTGGCGGCCACTGTTAGTTTGTTGGGGGGGGGGGCGGTGGAGGGGGGTTGGTTGCTTTGTTGTTTGATTGCGGTATTATAGGGGAAAGGGGAAATTACCATTAGGCAACCATTTTTGTTGGGATTCTGGGACAAGGGGAAATCCTACAGAAATGTTCATAGGTTTTATACTTTTATAAATTCTGTATGAAATTCAAGATAGGGGGAGGGGGAATTTTAGAAATTTTGGCTATCCTAAATTTTACGAGTCTTACTAAAAATGTATACCTATGTTATTGGCAGCAAGTTGTATTTCAAACATACTGAGTATCAAGTCAGGCAAATTTTCATTCATCAGTTTAATAAATGTTACAAATTTACCAGCTCTACCACTGTCTTCACCTTGGTTTACTCAATGCGCATTAAAGTATTGTTGTTGAAACTATGTTACAAATTTGCCAACCTTAGCACTAACTGACATCTGTTTACATTCATGTTTAATATTTGGTATTTGTACATGAAGATGAGAGGACTAGCCCTAATCATATCTCTTCATTTATTGGTGTTTGAGTGAGCGGGGTTTATTAGAAGAAGAAAAAAAAATGTTGAGAACAAATGGTGTTAATAAGTTTTATGTAAAAATTCCTCAACTTCTTTTACTCTCTCTCTCTCTCTCTCTCTCGTCATAAATTTACATTGTCATTAAAAAAAAAAAAAAAAATCAGGGGCTACACAATTCTCTTAAAAACAGAGACACTACTCAATCATTACAAGTCTGTGTTTTATGTTTGTGTATGTCATAATGACCTACCGTTGTCAATATTTGTCGTAAAATATCTACGTGAAAATAAAATTTAGAACTGATGTGTGTTTCTTCACATTTCACTCATCACATTAAATGTATAGTTTAGTTTTGCAGTTTTCAAAAACTATATAAAATGTTCTAACCTTACAATAAAACTTCATGGGGGTCAAATTCGTTAGTTTGAAAATTGTAGCTCATAGGTAATATTTTCACTCTTCATCTTAAATCTTGGACAATAAAAAGTAACGTAAGCCATGGTCAAGTCAGTGGCAGAATTGCAACAAATTTAAGAATAA
This sequence comes from Margaritifera margaritifera, assembly GCA_029931535.1. Taxonomy (NCBI): domain Eukaryota; kingdom Metazoa; phylum Mollusca; class Bivalvia; order Unionida; family Margaritiferidae; genus Margaritifera; species Margaritifera margaritifera. The sequence goes on from JAQPZY010001606.1 coordinate 3,600,639, forward strand.
AACTTGGCACAAACCAAATTCTGCGTTCATTCGACATTGTAGCAAAATAAGTGGTATTCCAAAACTGATGAATGCGAATCTGCCTAGGACTGCAAAATATAATGAAAAAAGTATTTTAGCTGTATCCACGCAATTCAATAATGTGCGATTTAAAGAATAGGATTCCAATAGTGTGTGTATGTGTGTGTGTGTGCGGAAAATATGGTGTGCATTTTCTTCATTAACGCCTTGGATTCCTATATTAAAAAAAAAAAAACCCAGTACAATAAGGAAGAAAAAATGGACTTTTGTGATGTGTGTTTCAAATTTCATTGTGATTCCTATTCACGAGAATAAACCAAACAACGTAAGTGTCTCTTTGTCTCAATTTGATTTTTAAGTATGGATAAGACATACATACATACATACATACATACATACATACATACATACATACATACATACATACATACATAGATACATACATACATACATACATACATACATACATACATACATACATACATACATACATACATACATACATACATACATAAATACATTTTAAAATGAAGTCTGTCTGTCTCTCAATCTTTGGATTTAGCATAAAATTATATCCAAAGTTTACGATTCACAACTTCAAAGTACTTTTAGTTTGGTCTTTTTTCAAACTTGATCAGAGTCACTGTGCATTTTTACAGACAGACAAAAAAATCGTCATTTTGTAACAAACTGACCACTGAAGAAACAAATCTGCCTCATATAAGCATTATCATTGTAGCACAATTTTTGTCCATATATTTATCAAGCGAACCAATAGGGCAGCCACTTGACATTGAATATGTTTTGCAACAAAATTTGCTGCCAGTGAATTGGTAAAATTGAAAATAGCTCTCGCCAAACAGACACCATTTCACTCATCTTATGAAATCAATCAACGTATTGTAAACAGATGTCAGTCAATGAGGTCAGTGGTAGGACTGGCAAATTTGTAACATTTGTCAAATTGATGAATGAAAATTTGCCTGACTTAGTACTCAATATGTTTGAAATACAACTTGCTGCCAATAAGATTAGTGAGAATCGTACAATTAAGGACAGTCAAAATTTCGAGCCCCCCCCCCCCCCCATTGAGCTTCATACAGAATTTATAAAAGGACAAAACCTATGAACACTTCTAACATACGATTCCCCCTTGTCCCCAGAATCCCAACAAATATGGTGGTCTAATGTTAATTTCCCCTTGTCCCTATAATACCTAAAAGAAAAAACAAAATAATATGTGACTAATGTTAATTTCCCGTTTCAGACTATAACACGCAGACCCTTTTTAACAGGGGATTCCCCATTGCCGCTAGAGTGCCACAAAAGAATGAGGCCAAATGTTACTTCAAATTGTCCCCAGAGTGCCATTAAAATGGCGGCCTTAATGTTAATTCCCTTTGTCTCTAGACCGCCACACTCCACTACTTCCGAGTGAATTCCATAACGGTGTTATATATGCGAAGTTTCAGTTAACTGTCATAAGGACTGCTGACTGTTTCAGTCAAACAAACCTCATCAATATTATGTGTTATAATTTAATCCTTTTGGTTTGTTTGTTTTTTTTTTCTTATGAAAGAAAAAAAAAAGGAGGGAAGGGGGGGGGGGTCGACATGATCCTGTTCCGCTTTGTTAATCAATGTCTGCGATATTGTACGTTAACAATTTCAGTAAGCGGAAAGCGGATATTGTGTGTGTGTGTCGTCTGAGATACAGTAAAGACAAAGAGGATCTGAGAGAAAAATGTCACAGCCTGGCATGCCAGACACACAATCCGAGACTTCTTATGTAAGGGTGTTTTATGTTTTGTAACAACAAATTAATCTACCTACATTAATTACGGTTTTGTCTTTTTTTTAACCTGATCTGGACATCAATCTTTCTAAAACCAGTACGGTGACATAGTAGAATTATCCATCCATTGATAAAACTAACCTTCTTTTCTTCCAATGTCGGTGTTGTTGTTTCTTACCAATTACCATTTATCCGAGTATAGAACGCACCTAGCTGAGATTATGTACATTATTGTGCACGCGTTATACACGGATCATGCATACGGTTACTATCTTTATTGGTGTATAATACTATTTTTATTGGTGTATAATTACATATAAATTCCGGTTTACTCTGAGTATGTGGTAGCGTGGCGACGCACCGCTTTCATTTTATTTTTATTTTATTTCTTTAAGTCAAGACACGTCGCTCCCAAATATCAAACAGAAGGCTGGTCACTGTCTATTACAATCTTATATATGCCAAACCAATAAAGAAAACAATAAGTCTTTTCTTTTTAAAGAATTTTCTCAGAAATCGGAACCTGTGGTCTCACCTATTCTAACTTGCTAATGAAAAGGTCTACCACCCGCAATTGAGTTGCCTGGTCTAGTTCTGCTTCCTTTTCTTTCTCCCCCCCCCCCCCCATGATTTCCAAGCTGTTTATACTTATATAAACCAGTCAATAATATAGATAGAAAAGTCAACAGCTTTTCATTAGAATTACCAGTGAGAGGAGAAAATTCTCTTTTCTTAAGAGTGCTGCATGACGACCATATCACTTAACAAATGTGCAGGCTTCGGATTTACGTAAAAATGAACAATTCTTCCTGGCAACAGAGTTTTTCTTGGTCTTAAAATTCACTTTTCATCGATTGTCTATTTCCCCAAAAATTGGGCCAATAATAATGAAAAGTGAATTTTAAGACTTCAAGAAATCTCGGTCTACCTGCAACAGATATTTGAGTGATAATATAAAATTCGAAGTAGTAAATGTTTCTACTTATTTGTTTAGAATAATTGCTAATTAATTGTGGACCTGAAGCGCCTCTTTGTCAAATTAAAATCATTGATCTGCGAGAGAAAAGAATAATGTTTAACCACGTATATCCAAGACAGATCTAATTTAAAAATCATTGCACTAAAATACAAGTTTTCACTGCATTAAATTTGAATATATTGTTAATATCAGCCAAAAGAATCCATTACATTTTACATGCAAATCTCAAACTTGTCTAAAATAAACCTTTTCTCAGATTTCTCTTCGTAAGTTCCTGTCCATGAGCGTTTATTAAAAAGTACCATAACAATAAAACATGTGCATATTAACTGTGCGAGTTTAATTGGCTCTGAATATGGTCAAATAACATTAAGTACCATTAATAAGACAAACAAAGCAACGCAATTTGTAGTTTTCTAAGTATGTAAGTACCTACAAATGTATGTAAAATGTATGTACCTACAAATGTATGTATAATGTATGTACCTACAAATGTATGTATAATGTATGTACCTACAAATGTGTGTATAATGTACGTACCTACAAAATGTATGTATAATGTATGTATCTATTTGATTGCATGTATAATTATAAGACAACACTATTTCATATACAATGTTATTTTTATTAGCTGCTATACAAGATGTTGAATATATATATATATATATATATATATATATATATATATATATATATATATATATATATATATATATAAACTGTATCTACATATGACATCTTTTATCACAGCAACAACAAAGTTATAACTCTTTTATACAGACTCATATTACAAGTATTGCACATGAAAACATTTGGCACCAATTCTTCAGGGTCAATGCCCTTGTTTACAAACTTCTTCAACGTGAACTATTTGTTTAGGTCTTTTTAAGTTATAGAAGTACATTGTTCCATATTTATCGTAAAATCAGACATCTTTAATTGCAATATACAGCTTGAACCGGTATTAAGCACAACTTGCTTGACCTTGTGTGAGGGTAACTCCCATGACTGAAATTCATAAGATTTTTTTCAGTTTCAAATTTAGACTTCAATTTCTATATCATATTTCAACATTAGCCAAAGCTTTGAAAACTTGATATGGCGTTTCACTTACAGTAACAAGTGAGTGAAGACTGACAATTTCATACAATTATCATGAATAACCTCACAGACATATATTTAACACCAAAGTTTCCAGTACACTCTTTAGTCACCTTCTTGAAAGTCGAAACAAGTCAAAGTCATATCTATGGTAGCTAAGGGTTCTCTATAGCCTAATATAAGGGCGATTGACTCTAGAGTATCTTTTGCTATAGCGAATATAAGTTATCGTTCAATTAATGGAAAAAAAATGCTTGAAAAAAAATATTAAAAAAAAAAACAGCATGAAAACCCGTAACCTCGTCAACATGGCAACTTTTAGTAAATTTCGTCAGCGTTGTTACGAGTGCCGGTCGTGCAATTTCTCAATTGCCATAAACATGTTACAAAGCAAACAATAAAAAAAAACGACCAACTGCTACAAACTTCATCTTCATGGATTAAATTGAAAAAAAAAAACATTTTCATTGATAAATAACTCTTTTATGTCAAATCATCTTATTTTATCCATGCCCACAGAGAGAGAGAGAGATTTATCTTTCTCCACCAATTTCTTGTTTATAAACACTTAAATCAGTTTATATAATACATATAGTGTAACCACTCTAAATGAACATGCAATTCGTATGATTTAAATCGCAAAGCGGATTTCCTTCTCAGTAACAAATTTACATGTCGAGATGTTTGTTTATAAATATATTGCGTCATTATGAGACAAACAAGTATAACAAGATACCACATACATTCAGGTAATATCTTCAAAAACAAAATGTGCAAGTCATGAAATCTGAATATTACAAAAAAAGTATACTTAATATGACAAAGATATTAAATTCTACATTATTTACGCAAGATTGTATTTGCAACCTCGCATAAAAAGGCATCATACAAAAGCGTATTTAATTAAACAGCCATAAGCATAATATATGTACTTTTACCTTATTGAATAACAAATCAATTACATGCCCTTTCTTTGTGGCACGTCCATCAACCTCGATTATACTACAACATTCCTCGCATTACTAGACAGAAAAGATGTCTGCCTGCGGCGAGTAAAAACTATGAAAAATGAAAGCATGTCATGATGACTGGTCATACGGAAGCAGACGACAACGGAATCCCGCCCTAGGGAAACTGCTCAGAACGTAATGCCATGTCGAAAATTTGTCACAATAAAGCACGAAAGCAGGCCGCCACAGGCCATAGTAAAAATGAAATAAATGAATAGCGTGTTTGACATGATCCTTAATCTTGACATACATGATTTAAAATATCCTCATTCTTGAAATCACATATATATGCACCACATTTGCATACTGCACAGTCATTCCAAGCAGAGTTTTATGTTGCTATTGTTGTTGTTTTTTTCCAAAAATAAATGACAATAGATTCGACATACCGTGAGACGAGAAGACAGAGGAAATCAAGCCACCGAGAACAAGATCAACATGAAACATAAATGGAGAAGAAGAAGAAGAAAAGACGAAGAAAAGATGAAGAGGAAAACAGGCAACAATAAATTTCAGGTCAAAACAGTTTTACAGAATAGCGAGGCTTTGTCCTTTTTATGCAATTTCATGTCATCTGTGCGTAGCTTCTGACATACTGGTATTCTCTATAGGTTGTCACTACATTGTGATCTCCAGTACACAAGTCCAATGTTGGACTAGATCCGCGGGACTTGCATATTTCTTTTATTGTCAACTAAACAGATTTCCTGGAGAAAAAAGTAGGGAAACCACGGCTAGTTTCATGTATCCACATTATGAACTTTAGTGCCAAGATCAGGTTGTGTACCGGGCCAACTTAACTAACATATTGTCTTTTAAGACTTCCCTCAACTCTAAACGAAAACGAAATAGGGAAACCAAAATCATCAACTTTACAGTTTACAACAATGTGCAATATGAAAGTCGGCAACTTTCGTCTGCTCTCGCTAGACATGCAGTTCCTCTCTTTGTATCTATCAAACAATGCAAACACTTTTGTATTGAATCCTGGCGTATTTACTTATGAATAATTTCGGGTTCTTGACACTTAGAAACTGCCTCAAATCCAGCGGACTTGCATAATGGTTTCATCGCTTCTCGTGTCTGCGTTGATTGAACTTCGGAGACAAATATAGCCGTCTGTTCTGAAGCAAAGAGAAGATCGGGTAGGCAGTATAAAACTACATATGACCTTGCAGGAAGCATAATCTGTATCTTCATCTCGAGAATCAAAATGGGTTAGCCTTTGCCAGGGATAGTATTAGTCTCAGCCTTTGCCAAGGACAGCATTAGTCCTTTGCCAAGGACAATATTAGTCTCTACCTTTGCCAGGGGCAGTATTAGTCTCCGTCTTTGCCAGGAACAGTATTAGTCTCAGCCTTTGCCAGGAACAGTATTAGTCTCAGCCTTTGCCAGGAACAGTATTAGTCTCAGACTTTACCAGGAACAGCATTAGTCTCAGCCTTTGCCAGGGACAGTATTAGTCTCAGACTTTGCCAGGAACAGTATTAGTCTCAGCCTTTGCCAAGGACAGTATTAGTCTCAGCCTTTACCAATAATGGTGATCAAACCTTGGAAGTTCTGAACATAAAACGGACTCCAGTTGCTAGAAAACTGTTATTGAGATCAATCACAATGAACACATATATTTATTAATTTTCCAGCATAAACGGAATTTCACACCGCAGACTTCTTTTTGAAGACACTTCTAAAACTTTCCCAAAATTTACGTTTCTTCTTTGGCGCCAAAGTGGCCATTAGAGTTCTTCGAAACACCACGTCCAACCCAACTCCCTCAAGAGCGGAGCACTCCAAAAAGTCCACAGCTCCAAGTTTCTTTGCCAGTTTCTTGCCTTGCGCTGGAGTAATACATGCATTGGTCAAATCCACTACTGATCCCCTTAGATCAGTTTGTGTCCCTACGAGCACGAAGGGCGTATTTGGTCTGAATGCTTTGATTTCAGGGACCCATTTGGACTGGACGTTCTCGTAGGAATCCGGATCCTCCACAGAGAAGCAGACGATAAAAACGTCAGTGTCATAATAACATAACGTTCTTAACCGATCATAAGTTTCCTGGGAAAGAAAGATCAATATATAACAATATCCTATAAAAGATTTATTTTAAAACTGACTCTAACAGTTTTTTTAAGACGACGGTTAACTTTATGGAAATTCCTTAGAAATCATCGTTAATCAGTGAATAAGGATAATACATATTTACAGGATTCGAGTCGTACTCATAATGACTTGCAAAAATAGTCCAGAATGGTCTGCTGTAAGTTTTCAAACCAAAGTACACATATCTTCATCTGGCCAAAATAATTAGGATTCTGCTGCTGTTGTTTGATGCCGGTAAACTCATTTTCAATTTGGCGATCTGTATTTTAAGAAAACGGTGAGATTGTATTATTATTACCCATATAGCATAAGATGATCTAATTTGCGATTTAGATTATGGAGGGTAAGAAAGATCAACGTCCTCAGCTGTCCTATTGACGTCAACTGATCATTTATTTACAACAATATATCACGTTTCAGTCGGTGTATTGCCAAAAGACTTCAATCATCTCTTTAACAGAAAAAATGTAAAATGCTGAGTACTCAGATGATTAAAAAGTGCATGTTCACGTGGAAGCGTTATTGCCATGCAACAAAATGTTTATAGTTACGTGGAAGCGTTATTGCCATGCAACAAAAGGTTTATGGTCACGTGGAAACGTTATTGCCATGCAACAAAAGGTTTATGGTTACGTGGAAGCGTTATTACCATGCAACAAAAAGGTATATGGTCACGTGGAAACGTTATTGCCATGCAACAAAAGGTATATGGTCACGTGGAAGCGTTATTGCCATGCAACAAAAGGTATATGGTCACGTGGAAACGTTATTGCTATGCAACAAAAGGTATATGGTCACGTGGAAGCGTTATTGCCATGCAACAAAAGGTTTATAGTCACGTGGAAGCGTTATTGCCATGCAACAAAAGGTTTATAGTCACGTGGAAGCCTTATTGCCATGCAACAAAAGGTATATGGTCACGTGGAAGCGTTATTGCCATGCAACAAAAGATATATGGTCACGTGGAAGCGTTATTGCCATGCAACAAAAGATATATGGTCACGTGGAAGCGTTATTGCCATGCAACAAAAATTTATTATACCTTATTAGAGGCATATCTGACGCAATATCTAGTAGTTTGAAAGAACTTTAATCAACTATCGACTTTTCTGTAAGTTAAAAGGAGTGACCTCGTGAATTAAGACTTAAAATGTACATGCTGAACTGAGAAACCTTTGGATCTTGATTCTTAAATTAATTTAAGTTTGAAGGGATTCTGAAGCCTTTGCGGAAGAGACATGTTTTATTTGCTTTCAGTCTGGAAAGAGATTTTAATTTTATGGTACATTTAACACGAACTATTTCAGGTTGTTCTGGATTTCTTTACTTATCTCCAATGATCTTGGTCTAGAAAGATTATACATACCTGCCCTGCTGTATCTATGATGCACAACGTGTAGTCGTCGTCCATTACATGCATATCCACTAAAGAAATAAAAATAAATTAAGTTATTTAATTTGCTAAATCTGACAGTTCCAAATAGGTCACCGATATTTTCCACCCCAAAAGCAGAAATTCCTACTTTTACCCTAGACCAGAACCTATTTAGACACCAATGTAAATGAGGGATTTCATGTAAAAGATTAAGTACACGTTTGAGTCTAGATCTAGCGTGGGATTTTTAATGGGAAATCTCTGTACTCGTACAAACTAGTCAGCTATGGCGAGCGGTGAAAGGTAAATGTAAACTTGATTATTTTTTTCCCCTCAGATTGAAAATACAGGGAAAAGAATTTGCTATTAAACAAGAATTATATTAATAGCAAACGTCACGATATGGTTACGACATGTGCGAGTTAACGCTGTTTTTGCTGGGAGGATCTTTCATTGTCGCATCAGGAATATATTCTCCCTTCCTCAGAACAAAAGGAAAACGCATTGTTACTTCAAAAATGACACATATTAATTTGTTCCCAAGCCTAGTTCGCGTAACCTATTGTTAATCCTCGCGAAAGAAGATATGACGGGGTTCAGCCTGCAAGAACGACATTTCCGGAAAAGAGACGCCAACAGTATAATGTCCTCAGCGTTATTGACTGGTCGACTGATGTGTTTGTCCCACGGGGGGGTGGGGTGGGGGTGGGGGGTGGATTGTCTAAATGATATGCCATTATTATATTCCGTTCGAACAAAGGAACATAACTCATTAATTTTCTAATTTGAAGAATTTCATGATCTTTAAGCTATGAACAGGTAAAACTAACTGTGGCCCTGATAACAATATCATCTTTGTCTGGAAAGCGCTGTAACAACTACTGCTACAATTACTACTACTACATCTTCTTCTTTAATAATAATAATAATAATAATAATAATAATAATAATAATAATAATAATAATAAAAATAATCGTCGTTGTCGTAGTAGTGGTAGTACTAGCAGTAATAGTATCATTATAGTTATTATTATTATTATTGTATTATTATTATTATTATTATTATTATTATCAGTGGTGGTCGCGGCGGTGGTGTTGTCGTTGTCTGCTGTTTTTATTTTCATGGGGGTTGGGTTTGGTTGTTAAAATTAATGATTGAATTTGAAGATAAAATTCCAAGACCGTCGGTTTCATTTATTTATCTTTCTATCTACAAAAAAAAAAAAAAAAAAAAAATCCGCTTTGTAATCTCTCAGTTGTAATTTTCTTGCTTTTCTTCTCAACAAAAACTATGGTTAAATATATAGGTTACAAGCCCCGCTATATATAACATCAATGCCTGCAGCTGCACAGGATTTCTTTTTAAAAACGTTTTAAAAAAATGAAAAAATAAAAATTCGTAAATCAATCAAATTATCAGGTGAACAAATTTGCTTTTCTGAAAATATAACTGAAGTTTAATGATATTTTTTAAGGCTATATGTGTTAAATAATGAACACTGAATGACTTCTAAGTAAGTAAAATTGGTCCCAATGACCTTCTTTCTGTAGGGCGTGAGAGTTCCCACGTATAAAGTGCAAATATATTGGTTGATAAAGATAAAAACCAGAGAGGAAATAATACACTGACAGAAGAATAAACGAACTATAGATGTGTTCTGACGAAGAAAAATAGATTGCATTTATCTTGTTATCATATCTCGAAAGTGTATTGTGACATAATGAAAAATCATAGACAGGATGTGACTCAGAACTTCGCGTAATCATCTTGCCTCATTGTCCTTGGAAGTTGTGGGATTAATTCCAGAAATATAAAGTGTCACATATCATATCTCGAAAGTGTATTGTGACATAATGAAAAATCATAGGATGTGACTCAGAACTTCGCGTAATCGTCTTGCCTCATTGTCCTTGGAAGTTGTGGGATTAATTCCAGAAATATAAAGTGTCACATATCATATCTCGAAAGTGTATTGTGACATAATGAAAAATCATAGGATGTGACTCAGAACTTCGCGTAATCGTCTTGCCTCATTGTCCTTGGAAGTTGTGACATTAATTCCAGAAATATCAACTGTCACACATAATACTAGGAAATCACATTAATACACTCGTCCCTTACATATTAATATTGTAACATTCCTATGTGGGTGGGAGAATTTTTGTTTCAATATGTAGCTATTTTCAATTAGGCTCCCTTACATTCTGTAAATATCATAGGTTTTTCGTACAATGCTGATAAAATTAAGCGCCCCCCCCCCCAATATAATCAGTCTATAATCTACATGAGATTGTACAATTTGATGGTATGACTACCAAATCACTATTTGTGTAACATTCATATTATTATTTTTTCTCACCTTTTTCATTACAATTTTCACATTTGGAATCAGTAAGAATGACTCCCTCCTCTAGTCGTATTTAAAATTTTTGACAAAATAAGTGGACAGCTGTACACATGTCATAATTTAATTTATGTATCCACTTGTCGTGGAAAGCAACAACAAAATTAATATTATTTTCATACAAAAATTTGCGCCACGAAACGAAAACTCGTCAATAGCTAAATCTTCAGATAAAAGCGGGGTCGACGTTAGACGGGGGAGATTTCACACGAACATTTAACAATCTCCAATCGTGAATTACAATATTAGTATATAATGAACTGACACGAGTGAAAAAATAAGCTCTATGCATCTCCATAATTAATTGCATAAACCTGACTTTCAAGTAATATATATATATATATATATATATATATATATATATATATATATATATATATATATATATATATATGTGTGTGTGTGTGTGTGTGTGTGTGTGTGTGTGTGTGTGTGTGTTCTCACATAAGATGTCTCTGGACTAGTAACAAGCTGAAGGAAGATACTTAAAAGGGCATATATACTGTAAATATGATGTCCTATGCCACAATCTGCACGACAACACTGCACGTCACTTATGACACATTTAGTGGCTTATGGGATGGTTATCCTATACGAAGCAGGGCGGAGGTATGTCCTATTTGTATAAAGAGCACCATAGACCCTGACTGGCATGTGATAACTAGGCCCATGTATCATAATTGAGATATCGTACCAACATTTATCATACGTGCTGGCAATGTATTCAACATGTCCTCGTTGGAGAAATTCCCAAGCTCATACAGTCTTTATTTTATCACGTTTTGAACACACTGTAGACATTATTATACTTATATGGTTTAAATGAGTCATAATTGAGCATTTCCGTATTTGAATTTCAGTTAGATGTCATACTCTAATCATTTAAAGTCTCTTCGCGTCTTATATCAGAAAGTCTTCAAAATATAAGCTGATACAGCTGATGCTTGTGAATAATATAAGATGGCGTGTGTAGAAACATTTCTTCTTACGAAAGAAAGATATCAAAAAAGTCAGGATTGTGCTGCCGTGCTATATATATATATATATATATATATATATATATATATATATATATATATATATATATATATATATATATATATATATATATAATATCTTTCCCCACACTGAAACATTGAATTGACATGCCCTCAGCATAACTACAAACAAAGAGTTTTAAATGTTTTACGTGTTTTTTTTTAAATCCGCCAGGCATGAGAGTAAGCTTACATACTGGTATATTGAAATATGAAGTTATAATAGACTCGAAGGGCCTTGTTTTCTTTGCAAAGATAATATGGAAGGCAAAAAAAAAATCCTCTTTTGAACATATGATGATACAAGGATAGATCTAACTTAGTGATACCCTCTGGTTTTTATAACTAATGATGATATATTAATTAAAGCATTTCCCATCACTGTTTGAACTTCAAGATCGCGGTATTAGTTTTACGTTTTTTAAATAAATGCAATACTCAATATAAATTCTTTAGTGGAGTTTCTAGTTAATTAATATTACTAATTATTATTTGTATTTTGTCCTTACGAGCTTGGTATACCTACCAAAAATATTTCGTACTTTTCGCATATAGCTAAGTCAGTTTTGTGTATGACTAATGAGCGAAAGGGCCATCTTTAACTTCTGTTTATTTATCTCAACTGTATGTCTGTCTACAACTAATTTGATTTGATTTCTTACAAACATCGGATGGGAAAAAGAATATAGATAGTTGTGCTTATATCACGATGTTGTTTCGATAGGCAAACATTTGTAGTAATCAAACATCTCGATATCACGATGTTGTTTTGATAAGCAAGCATTTGTAGTGATCAAACATATTGAAAAACCGTTGGCCAAGGCCAAACTTCTGCGTCGATAACAGTGATCAGATAGATGTAAAAGAATTTGCCGTCAAAACATATTTATTAGTTTATGATCACAACATGTGACAACAAAGAATCGACACAGTTCAACTAAGGGTCGCATAATGAATGTTTTCACCGATGCTTAAATTCTAAGTGACAGCTATATTACATTACTTCTCTATATATGTGTGTGTGTGCGTGTGCGTGTGTGTGTGTTTGTGTGTGTTCTTGTCATGTATGTGAATTTATGTTGTGACTGATTTACCATTCCCTGCTTGCACCAACACTATACATGTTGATACCGTCTATACTCGCGTATAAACCCATACCATCTGGGTCTATGCATTTTGTAAGGATTAATCAGTATAACAAACATATGCCCTGATCTGCCGACGTATGATGCGACGCCAGATCAGGGTCTATGTTGTTTGTATTTGGACGCGGTTTTTACGCGAGTATAGACGGTATTAATATTTGTTCTAACACTGGTATTGACTAACAGCTGGCGTGTGCTGAAATCAGTAAGACCATGCACTCTGAACTCATTATTGTTTCGATGTTTATCGAATGTTGTCTTTCTTTCAATCAATATAAGCAGATATTACTTTAAATTTACCGGCTCAACAACACGTTTGTATGCATTTTCAACATAAAATGGCCCTGTCAACGGACTTGCTTGTTTTTTATTGACTGTCAACGGACTTGATTGTTTTTTCATGACTGTAGTATGACATTTAACAATGTTGGGACACAGAAATCCCTCATTATGGCTAAAGCAGTACTTGCTCTGGTGTCAGTTACAGACCAGTCATGGAAAGGTTTCCATCTAAATGTATCTATAAAAACACATGCGCCTACCGATACAAATTCATTTTTAATTAATTTTTTTATTTACTGTTGCAAATTTACTTCTTTATTTATGATTTCTTTTAAGTTGGTATGAAACCATTTTTCTTTCTCAAAAGTGATTGGTACAGTTTTCGAAATAAAAAAAAAGATGAAATACAATATCAAAAACGTTGTATAATAACTGCACTAAAGAGATAAGAACTACAAATGTTTTCCATTCGTGTCACCTGGACGGTAATGATTACTTCACAGATTATAATAATAAAAACTTCAGACCAATGTCAGTCTTACGTTCTGTGACCTGTAATAAAACCTTCAAACTGACGTTTGTTTGTTTGTTACAAGATATTTTATCGCCATAAGGCATTCTTGGGAAGTACTGAAGATGGGAGCAATAAATCTTTGCATTCCTTTTGGTTTTCATGTAAGAAAATCTACCGGGGAAAAAAGAATAGCAATGATGATGATGATGATGATGGTGGTGGTGGTGGTGGTGACGATGGTGATGACGACTATTACTTGTGACGATGATAATTACGATAACTATAATTAAGAAGAAAACGACCGTGATATTCTGATATTATTCCATGTTTTAAGTTCAAAGCCCACCATTTTCACCAAAAGTTGGATCTCGGCAAACTACATGATCTCTGTATTGAAAACAATCCATGCGATAATTACAATGTTTGGTTTTGTGGGTTTAACGCCATTTTCACCACATGATCGGCTATACATGGCGGTCAGTATATTTGGTGGAGGAAGAACCAATGAAAACCCCGGGAAGAACCACCCACCCACGGAAAGCTTATGGCAAGTTTTCTCACATACCCACGTTGGCCGAGCCGAGACTTGAACCCACACCAAGAGGTGAAAGTGAGATGTGAGTGATCTGTAAAGGCAAGCGGCTTAGACCAGACACCCACCCGGGTCCTCTGTGATAATTGCAAGAAAATACACTAGTTAATGTGTGGTATCTGGGTGTATAGTAATAATCTACTAGTGTGTATGGCGTATGGTCACATACCATTATATAACATGGAACTTTTTGGGGGTACAATTCGTATTAATTTGCCCAATGGGAAGATTTTATCTACTACCAGTAATGCATTCTCAAGTCACACAATGGCGATTCGTAACTGGCCGTCTTGGATAAAAACTTGACCATAATTCATCGGCTTATCAAATTAGGTTCTGCATCTAAGAGACAAATCACGACCATTTGCATGTTACTTTTAGTTGCCGTTGGCATAATCATGCCAATAATTCGGGCTAATCAAGCACTTAACGAACCGATTTTAGTACTGTTATAACAGAAAAAAGTAAGGCAGAAAAAAAGAAAGGAAAATAAAGGAATCGCTTTTGATGACTGTTCATAGGTTTTATTTGATATGAAAAAACTGCGCTTCTTTTTTTTTTTTTTATACTTACAAAATATATAACCTAGCGAAAATGCCATGGTTTGATTGATTTAAGTGATAAGATCTGCAAAGAAACTTACAGATGCGCAGAAAACGTGGTCAAAGTGATTTGAGTAAATCAGTTACTGTGAAGGCTTTTGTTTAATTGTTTTGGGTTGTTGTTTATTTGTTTGTTTGTTGAGGGTTTTTTGGGTTGTTTTTGTTTAGTTTTTTTAATGGGGGGGGGGATGCTTGAGGTGGAGGGGGAAATTTAATATGAACGTGTTCCAATTTCCAATGGTATGATTTTTTTTTGATTTTTTTTGTTTAAATAGGTTTTTTTTTGGGAGGAAGATACGAAGAAGGAAAGAAAAGAAAGAACGATAGATAAATATGTGTCAAGGAGCATATGTTGTATGAGCTCCTAGATTTACAATCAACATTATTAAAATCTGAAGTTTCTCAACGAGAAATTCCATTGATAAAAAAATTTAAAAAGTTAAAACATTATATAAAGCCCGATTTTTGAAGACAATTTTTTTTTCCTGTAGAATAGTCAACAGCATAAATTGAATCAGCAACTCTCGCTTTAGATCCTACCCTTGTCCTCGTTATCGTTGTTATCGTCGCTGTTCATGAGCACTCAAATTTACGTACTTGTTGACTCGGGACCATGTTGAATTCAATTTTTTAAAAAGGATTAATGAAATTAATTAAAGACACTCACAATACAGCCTTCAAAGATAAAGGGATGTAATAGCATATAGAAATGTAATAGCTATAGAAATGTAATAGCATATAAAAATGTTTCCGTTTGAGACTAACACGTTATAGAACACTGTAATGTATAAAAATTACCTTCTGTTTCATTTTTTTTTTTTTTAATCACGCTGCTTTATCAAACAGCATGGGGCAATACGGTGTTTATCAATTTTCATCATGACTAATATTCCAGGTGTGAAAATATCACAAATGATAATGGTGTCAGAACTCAAATTTATATAGCACGCACCACCACCACCACCTTAAAAACTACATTGCTGGTCCCTAAACGACTTTGATTTTATGACAGTATGACATAGTGTATCATAATTTGCACAAATTTTGGGTGCAGTAAATAACTAGGGTTTACGTGCAATTGAAGCATTATGTATGTATGACTCATGCTATGAAATATCTTATTACATCTACTAAAATGCAGGGTAGGGACACCCAGGATTGACCAGTGCGTAACAAACCGTCTATACTCCATACCAACTTCATAGACCCAGATCTGCCGTTGCATAATGCGCCGGCAGATCTGGGTCTATGCAGTTTGTAAGGACTAATCAGTAGAACAAACAACATAGACCCTGATCTGCCGGCGCATTATGCGACGGCAGATCAGGGTCGATGTTCTTTGCATTTGGACAATAGTTATACGCGAGTACAGACGGTACTTGTAATTGCACATGTGTATAGGTTGACACAAAGCTATGTCGTGGGATTGCTTTTTAATATGTATAGCGGTTGGTTTTTACTCGCTGTTCCTGGGGTAGTAGGGTCGACGAGAAAAACGTGCATCATGCTTTTTTGTGCTGTGCCTTCAATACATATCTAAGCCGACATTTATAATCAATGGTATCAGTTCACCCAAACAATGAAAATTAGCACTCTATAATAAATGTCTCATACAAAAGACATGTTTAGTTTTCAAATATAAGATTTCATGCTTATTACCCAGCGTGAAAATAACAAAAACTCCCAACAAAAGAGAAAAAAGCCAAGAAAATCGATAATTAAGGAACTTATTTTACAAAATTAGTGCATTTTTACGAAGCCCTAAATTAAAAATATATTTCACGCGCTGAAATAACATCTACATGAATGTCATCTTCGTTCTTTTCCAAATTCAAATTATGCTAAATTTGACCGCCTATGACCCGTGGTTTCTGTAAAATCTGGTCAATAAATGTCACTGTCAAAACCAGAAAGTCATTGTTATTTGGTATACAGCAGAGGCTAATCTCTGTGTAGTGTGTCCCAGCCACCGCTACAGCTGGCATCTAACCCAAGGCATTTGAATTTAGTTGTCTGGCCCAATCTAATTAACAACGACGAGGAGAAGCGGTAGCTCAACTTGGCACAGCGGCTGACTCGTAATCAAAGTATCGACACCCGTCCAGCCCAGCCAAGATCACACCTCCCTGGCATGATATAGCCAATAATATGCTCAAAAGTGCCGTTAAAAATCAATTTAATGATTAAAACTTATTAAACTCATTAAATGTTGATCTCGATTTTAATCAGATTGTGATCTGATCCCAATTTCACCAACATCAGTCTTAAAGTTAGGTCTCAATTTAAAGTCAGACTTAAATTGCTGCCAATCAGATTACTAGTTAGGTCTCAATTTAAAGTCAGACTTAAATTGCTGCCAATCAGATGACTAGATTAGGTCTCAATTTAAAATCAGACTTAAATTGCTGCCAATCAGATGACTAGATTAGGTCTCAATTTAAAATCAGACTTAAATTGCTGCCAATCAGATGACTAGATTAGGTCTCAATTTAAAATCAGACTTAAATTGCTGCCAATCAGATGACTAGATTAGGTCTCAATTTAAAATCAGACTTAAATTGCTGCCAATCAGATGACTAGATTAGGTCTCAATTTAAAATCAGACTTAAATTGCTGCCAATCAGATGACTTGATTAGGTCTCAATTTAAAATCAGACTTAAATTGCTGCCAATCAGATGACTAGATTAGGTCTCAATTTAAAATCAGACTTAAATTGCTGCCAATCAGATGACTAGATTAGGTCTCAATTTAAAATCAGACTTAAATTGCTGCCAATCAGATGACTAGATTAGGTCTCAATTTAAAATCAGACTTAAATTGCTGCCAATCAGATGACTTGATTCTGGACTTTAAGTTTAGGTCCATAGTTAAGATCTATTGGTGAAATCAAGGCCTAATTGGGTAAACCACTGAGGTCATCTATTGCTTGTGTTAAGAAAAAAATGCACTACTTTATTCACAAATACAGTCTAATAAGATTTTAAAAATCGTTCCATACACTGTATACAGTAAGATTGTTTTAATATTTATATAAATCTTTTAATACAAATCTCACCGTGTACTCACTACTGTGCCTGAGAGAGAGAGACTTACCATGATATGTATCAAAACAGGTCGGTACATATTCCGTCATTATTCCACCCGTCGTGTAACTCAGCATGAGACTTGTTTTCCCTACCCCTCCATCTCCCACCACCACACACTTCATCACCCTCGAGCTTCGTTTACTGATCATATTCTTCACCATTGGTACGGTCCAGACTAAGAAAAACTGTCATAAATTAGCCACTTGTCCATTTAAGTCGAAAACTACAGTATTCCATACGAAGATTCAGTAATAACCGGTTTCTTTTTCAAATTAACGGATTTATGCAATTTCTTGATTAAAAACACATCCGTACACCAAGAACGCTATCATTTACTGCATGAATCACTGTGAGTGCGAACGATTTAAATAAGGTGAGTATAATTAGCTGTCACGTGACCTAACATTGTACGCTTGAGTGGTTTCACTGTCAGTTTGTTGAACCGGAAGAAACCCCTCGAGCATCTTCTGCAGAAGTCTTATAAGATGAAGACTGGCAAGATTGGGATAATTATAGACAACTTAAAAGTGTGGATTGTTCAAAAAGCCACAAGCCACTTACAGATTAATGAATAATACGGTGATTTTGGTAGTAAAGTAGTTAGTACTTAAAGTGCGACCCACTGTGTAGGATCAAAGCTAAGTTCAAGCTTTACAAAATTGAGGTCAACATAGATTCAGCAACTACGCTCAAATTAAATAACGGACAAAGATAAAGAACAGAATAACATGTTTCTTTGTTTGCTTAAAAACATCATAATTAAGAGATGATGAAGTATGTTATTTTCAGTAGATATGCATGTTTTACATATTGAGCGGAATGTGTTGGGTGTTTTTTTTTTATTAAAAAATTTGAATTTGTTTTATCCTTAAGTTATCTGCTCATACCTCTTATCATTGCAGTATACTTCCGTATTGTTGTCCTAAATATCATCATCATCATTATCGTCGTCGTCGTCGTCGAATTATCAACTTTGCTGTATTTAATGTTACCTATCTATATTAAAAGCGATATCTTTAATAGTTTTAATTTCATTATCGTTTATACTCGCGTACAATTCGCATCAAAATGCAAACAACATAGACCCTGATCTGCCGTCGCATAATGCGCCGGCAGATCAGAGTCTATGTTGTTTGTTCTACTGATTAGTCCTTACAAACTGCATAGACCCAGATCTGCCGGCGCATTGTGCGACGGCAGATCTGGGTCTATGCAGTTTGCAGTTGGTCACTAATTATACACGAGTATATACGGTATATTCTTTTTTAGGTGTGTGCCCAAGCATTACAGACCACAGGATTTTCCTACACGCGAACAAAATAAGGGTCGGAATGTAGTTTACACAAGCTTGCCCTTTTATCGCGTAACCTCAAACACTTTGTTATTTCGCGGATTTACTCATCACTGCCACGCGTATGCTTGGCAGCCGCAAAAATGTGAATACTTCTATTATTAAAACAACTTATCTTGATTCTTTTACTAGTTTCACTGGTTTTGTTAAAGATGTGGATTTGACTGGTGTACAAGCAAACAGTTTACGTTGTATTCTTATTTCTATAGTGGCATGTAAGTTGTCGCACAGCGTCTAAATGATGTCTTAAATGACAGTCCAATCTCAAAAGCACGGTGACCAAACCTGCGGATTTGACTGCAAATTGCTGATTTTTTGCTGAGTGTGAGTATTTGCTGTGGATTAGACAATTCTGCCGATTTTTCTAGTAATTTTTAATATGATAGGGTTTCTTTATACTTTAAAAAATTTTCTAAGCGCTTTTGGTCAAAAAATACGACAGTTGTAGATCTTGGTGGTTAGATATGAATATATTGTGTTATTAAAGTACATTTAGATAATCCCAGGCTGCATATAAAATTCTTTTAGATAATCCTAGGCTGCATATAAAGTGCATTTAGATAATCCTAGGCTGCATGTAAAGAAAGATACTTTAGAAGAATATCAAACTGCATTGCTGTACTGTCTTTAAAAATGGATTTCGCTTGGAGTTAAAGCTCAGAGTTTTCAGGGTGTGGATTTTTGGGGTGAAAGTTTGAGAATTTTTCGGGCAACTTTTGTAGTCACCTGCAAAAAGACAACACACGTCAGTAACATAAATCAAATCAAACACTTGGCTTTCTAACTTGAAACTGAATTGAGCTAAATTGAAAGACAATGTCTACCAAGCTTTAGTAAAAACGAAAGTAGGCTATTGTTCATCCGTTTGGGACCTCGGACATGTTACATGATTGACATTGGTCATCAGTTTGGGACCTCGGACATGTTACATGATTGACATTGGTCATCAGTTTGGGACCTCAGACATGTTACATGATTGACATTGGTCATCACCTGAAATTCGTTGACTTCGAACAAGATTCATCATGTTTTACAAATTCTTAATGTAGCTGTATATCCCTCCGATTCACTAATTCCAGCAGACACCAGCACTAGAGACTTTAATGTGCACTGTTTTCCGAACCCTTCAGACTATAGTTGGAGGTAAATAATCTAATACCAATGTTTGATTGTTTTGTTGTTTGCTTTTTTTTTTTTTTGGTGGTGGTGGTGGTGGGTATTTTTCCCGCGATAATTACGTATATGAACTATTTTGTAAATATTTTTTGCCCAGCAAAAAACACAACATACCGGAATAACATCAACTGCACAAACTTCGTAAGTCCTAATAATTTTGCAGAATGCACTTATTCTAATTATGGTACTAACTCTTATACAGCTCATTATATCAGAAAATAAGAAAATTTAAAGTTTAAAAAGTTATTTACAAACTGGAATTATTGTTTTCTTTAAAATAAAATAAAAAAGAAACTATTTTTAGTCCAGAACACTCGGTGGAACTTATTCCCACTATCTGTAACATCAGCTGACACTGTGGACGGCTTTTAAAAAAGCCTTATCTCTTGTCAGTTCTCACATCTATATACTTCCAAGAAAGCTCAGCCGTTTGCAGCGTCGCTAGTCAAGGGCGATAATCCAGTGCGCTCCTTTATCACCCGTGGCTGTCAGTGCTGAGATTTCCTTGTTTTTCATTAGTATGCATAAACAAAACTACGTCATCAAGAAGTATTAGCTAGACTATATGCACGAGTGGAATACCAGAGATATTATGGGGTTGGGCGACAAAATGGGTATTATTGGAGAAATTGAGGCGCTTTCTCTGCCAATTCCTTTTGAGTCCCACACTTGATACTATCACTGCTATCCCACGAGAGTATATTGTCTAACTGATTTATTGTATGATCACGGATTTCTTTCCCCTTTTTATATGACCAACTCTCTCTTTTTTCATTTCCCATCTAGGTTGTATCTTTCTCTTACGCTCCTCTTCCCAGCATCCCGTGTTTCTGTTTTTCTTTCTAATGTTGCATCATCAGTCAATATTCACGTCACTAATCATTTTCAACTGCTCACGTGATCATACTCTTATCTTTTTCAAATCCCCAACATTCGTCATTTGTACATGTGCTGTGATGCTGAGAATGACCGTTATTTCATCTGCTGAAGAAAATTGACTTGAAAAGTTTCTAATAGTTCAACCTAGATTTACCTCGAAATATTTCATTGCTTTATTTTCTGGAACTTATTAATATTGTGTTAGAATGAGTTTTGTGGAATTTTTACCGCAAAATATTGCTAAGATATATCAAACTGAATCTACGGACGACAAAACTATGGTATATTTCTGGATTAAATTTGTGGCGGAATTGTTAAAAGGGTTTGTGTGAATGTGTGTATGTGGAGGGGGTCTTCTTCTTTTCTTCGAAATGATTCATTTTTGTCTTTTCGCAATTCTATGTCTTCATTGTTCATTAACAAGACGTCACAATACATACAATCAATTTTCAATGTCCGTAATTTCATTTTATTCTCTGTATTGAGTTCTAAAAATATTTTTATTGTTTTTCTCTTTCTCTCTCTCTCACTCACTGAAAACTAGATTTTTCCTCACGCTGATTAATTCCACCCACACACTCCACACCCCACAATTTAAGGTTTTCTTTCATTGTTTTTAAATAGGATGGCACGATGAAAACAAACAGTTGTTAATTTCTACCCTACATGTTACTTGCTAAATGAGTCGATTTAGAAAACTCTCTCTCTCTCTCTCTCTCTCTCTCTCTCTCTCTCTCTCTCTCTCTCTCTCTCTCTCGTTGTGATATAGAATCATTTTACTGGATACAACAGACAGTCTAATGTCATTCATCAATATTCCACTTGGTAACGCCCATCCTTGGAATACCAGTTACTGATACCCCACGGCCTAGCCGTGGGTTACCAGAATTTAGAACACTGGAAAAGTAGTGACGAGAAAGTCGCCGTCATAGAATAACACCGTGTAACAATCTCCTACACATCAATGAAAGTGCCGTTTTATCAATCGATAAATGACTATGCTTGGAAGAGAAACTTTGATTGGCTCATTCAAACAGCGTGTAAAGCCATGTTGGGTCAGAATGACGAGAAACATTTACTCGCGCTCGCAGTGATTGGTTAAGAAGGTTTATGCATATTCAGGAAAAACGAGGAAATCTCCGTACAGGCGGCCACTGGTGATGAAGGAACGTAGCGAATTATCACCAGAGGCTTGCGATGATGAGCCTCTTTTAAATAGACTAAATTTTTACTGATAATGTAATTAAATATATTTCAAAAGCACACACCACGGTAGCCTTGCCCAAGGGCACACCACGGTAGCCCTGCCCAAGAACACACCACGGTAGCCCTGCCCAAGAATACACCACGGTAGCCGATCCGGGCTGATCCGATAGTGGAAATGGAACACGCAGCCTTTCGGTCACGAGTCCAACGCCTTTAAATAAATTGTCACTGACATAAATGAATATATTTTGGAAAGAATTTAGCGAAACTACAATGATTTAAAGGATGGAATGGGATTTTATTAAATGGAGGGAAAAAATGTGCCTATATCAAAATTCAAGTTAAAACAATGGATAAACTCAAAGTAGGATCTAGATATTATCCTTTAACGTCCTTTAAAAACATAAGGATTCCACATTAAAAACACGAGGATCCCACCTTAAAAAATTACTTACAGTTTGTTTGTAAAAAAAATTCTTATTGATTACTGAGCATTATAAATGAACGTGTAATCAAACTTACAAAAACAACAGTAACAATATCATTTAAGATGTTTAGATTGAAATTAGCTATTTAGCTTTTATGAAACATTTAAAACAAAACTGAAGAACGCCAAAGAACGTCATCGTCATCTGAAAGTATTATCATCATCTTCGTCGTCGTAATCTTCATCATCATCGTTTCTTTTGTGTTTGTGGGTGGTCTTGGTGGTGATTTCATATCGGTTTTGTTATGCTTGTTTTTTTTTGTTGTTTTTTTTTTGCTGCACTTGTTGTATTGTTGTTGTCATTATCGTTTGCGTCTTTTTGTTATTGTTTTCCTTGTTGTCATCTTCGTCGTCGTCGTTCGTTCCATTCTAAATAATAAGTCAGCCTAGAAACAACACTTAATAAATCAGACTTAAGGTTCTTTCTGGTGCGTGCATATTATATTATTACATTCGCTTCTACAGCCACATATTTAGAATAAATATCACAAAACTGTAACTCATCTGTTCTAAACAAAATTCTGGTTGGATGTTATGTTAAATATAAGGATTTAGACATACGCTCACACGCAGTCTCAGATAAAATAAAACTGTTTACTTGTGACTGGTCATGCAGGGATTTCCCTTTGGGGTTGTGGCGTAATTTTAAATTGGGCCCCCCCCCCCCCCCCCGCAAACATTTAGAGTTTGGGGTTAATTCTGAGACTGAATGAGACTTATATGTTATTTTAAAGCCGAATTAGTTGGAAAATGGGAGTAAGAGATCTGACAACATTTCCGTTCTTTGTATGGATACCCTCTCCTCCTACACCTCTGCTTTATCTACTTCTTCCTCCTTTACCTTATTCTTCTTAAGTATCACATGACCCATCGCTGACCTCCACTTTCTTTACATTATTTGTCAAGAATGGCTTAGATCAAGATGAAGACATCGATGTTATCAAAATACATCGGGAGTTATTTATAACTCAAATTTAAAGACAAACATCCTATAGCTGTTACACTTTTATCACCATAGGGCAGATCTCATTTCTCAAGACACTAGCCATTGTTGTGCTGTCCTGGATCTTTTGAAAGAAAAGTATGTCAGCCAAGGTCCATTTGCTTGATGAAAGGATACCGACTTTACTCAAATTGGAGTCTTTCTTCAATATGGCCTTTTTTTTACCTTAATTGCGTATCAGTGTGTATGCCTGAGTGATTAAATGCATACATACATACATACATACATACATACATACATACATACATACATACATACATACATACATACATACATACATACATACATACATACATACATACATACATACATACATACATACATACATACATACATACATACATACATACATACATACATACATACATACATACATACATACATACATACATACATACATACATACATACATACATACATACATACATACATACATACATACATACATACATACATACATACATACATACATACATACATACATACATACATAGACAGTCAGCGATACAGAGATATCGATGTAGATACATATTCAGATCACAAGTCAAACTTTTATGAGATAAAGGAACGACAGGTACATGGAAAAGACATCATCCAGGTAATCGTCAAGCCTTCAAGGTTATAGCAGATAAGTGTCATAATCTGCATACAATTATTGGTAAGATTTTTTTTTACATGGTCTATCAAAATAAATAAACCGATATAAAACAAAAGGGATGTTTCTGCCATGATGCTTTTATGAAAAATGACTATCCTGGAATTTGTAAATAACTTTTTTTTTTTTTTGGGGGGGGGGGGGTTCTGTTTTTTCGTAATTTCTTTCGCTCGTACAACGTGACCCGAGTTATCTATACATGATTTTATACCTTGCTCTTGTTTTCCTAGCACTAAGAATCAGCAGAACATTTTCATAATTCGACCCTCCAATCCCCCCACCAACCCCCACACTCAAATCGAAATTCTAACAGTCAACACCTTTCCAGGCTATCATATAAAGGGTTTAAGATTTAGTTTGAATTTTTTGTATTAGGTTCTATTTAATCTCCCTTAAATTAATCTTTGAAATCCCTTGACGTCTGCTTTCATTAGAAGAAGAAAAAAAAAATGTTTTGTGATTAAATGTGTACGAAGAAGGCATGAAGCATTAGATTAACACAGATGACCAGCACGAACAATCTTTTCCAACTCAACAAAGCATTAGATTAACACAGATGACCAGCATCCACAATCTTTCCAACTCAACAAAGCGACTTTTCCCACTGCTAATTCACAAGCTAAAATAATGGATTTTGTCTGCAAAATTCGCCCGTGTGGTCAGCCTGGCAGAGTAGCTACTAATAAGTAGCAACTTGCCTGCCTATTAAGTAGCTACTGGTAAGTAGTAACTTGTCTGCCTATTAAGTATCAACTTGCTTGCCTATTAAGCTCTGGACAGAATCAAACAGCTGTTCATGACCAGGTGCTAAGGTTGATACTCATTCTTTCGTGAACAATATGTAGTAATCAATTTATTAAAATAATTTTAAACTTATTCTGAATTTTGGTAGATATAACGGTATATTTCTTATAGTAAATGCTAGTTTTTCCAAGCAATGGACCAAGATAAGCCATTGTTACTGCAGGATCAGAGCAAAATTCGATTCTTCTGTAAGTCAGATAAGCACAATGACCTTGTCATTATTAATATCTCAACACATAGGCTCAGGTGTGTGTGGGGGGGGGGGGGGTAAAAGCGAGAGAGAGAGAGAGAGAGTATATTCGACAGTTCATGGTCAAATGGACAAACCCAGAACAGTAATCATTGATGTATATGTATCTTAAGATCGCCTCTGCATGGCTTATTTAAACGATGCCTACCTAATTCATTTTTAAAACAAGAAAAAGAAAAAATAAACAAAGAAAAAAATAAAAAATTCTCGCACTGCCATTGGTTTTTGCTTTTAACCTCCAATCTCGGATAACATATCCTTACATCATTACAACCATTAAACCTACCAAACACCGCTATTTGAATCAAAGGACTGTATTGGAGAGGTGACTGTCTGCAGTAATTATGTTAGGGCCTGAATAGCGCAGTGGAAACGCATTCGCTTCGCACGTATTAGGTCTGGGTCTGAATCCTCCGTGAAAGCACCTGAGAAGATTAGTGTCCGCTCACAGAAGGTCCGTGTTTTTCTTTACATTCTCTGGTTTCCACCACATCAGTGTCCCAGTTAACGTTTGATATGATTGGACAGAGAATGACGAACACTATCTTAACCCATCCCTCACAATATTTGATAACTCTCTAAATTCAACATAGGCAAGAACATAGGCTACATGATCCGAAATAAATAAATAAACAAATTGCAAGATACAAATAACTCAACAAGTTACAAGACATGTCAAAACTGGCCAAGGAGACTTGTCGGAAATGTCCATGTGCATTTAGAGTTTTTGCTGGACACATGATAAGCGGATTAGATTCAGAATCTCCAGTTGTTTCAACGAAGTTAAAATCGATTAATTTAATTAAATATTGGAAAATGATTCCTGCGTTAAGGGATTATAAACAGAATAAGGGAGTTTATTTAATTTTCTGGTCGCTTTTCCAGTGACATATGAGGAAAACATGATAGGTACAAAATACATACGTGCGTGTTATACGTACACTATGTAACATGAACATAGTAGAAGTTACCAGGGACTAACATACATACGTGTGGGTTATACATACACTCTGTAACATGAACATAGTAGAAGTTACCAGGGACTAACATACATACGTGTGGGTTATACATACACTCTGTAACATGAACATAGTAGAGGTTACCAGGGACTAACATACATACGTATGGGTTATACATGCACTCTGTAATATGAACATAGTAGAAGTTACCAGGGACTAACATACATACGTGTGGGTTATACATACACTCTGTAACATGAACATAGTAGAGGTTACCAGGGACTAACATACATACGTGTGAGTTACACATACACTCTGTAACATGAACATAGTAGAGGTTACTAGGGACTAACAAGAATTAAGCAGAATAAGTATCTACCTATTTGTTTGCTTCAACAGTCTCACATTATTTGTACTTATAAAATCAATGCACATTTAAAAAAATTTCGTCTGGCCTAACAAAATATATATTTTTCAAAATAACACTTTAGCTCTTGATTAAAAAAGATCACAGGCAAATAAATAATAATATTCATAACCAATATCATAGTTTCTACAGGACATATTCTTTCACGTAATTAAATCTTGAATTTACAAATTTACAAGTATAATATTTTCGTAAGTACATGATAAAAAGTTTGTATAGATTAGAAATAAGCTTTAACAGCCGAAACGTTTCATCGTGCTATGTGCAGGGTGGGGGTGGGGGGAATAAAATTAGTTGTATAGAGTTGAGGAGCAAGGGAAGTAAATGTGGGAAAAAGTACACGTCAGCCAAAGATGATTTAATAAGCGGCATTATTAATTTAAAAAAAAAGGAAATTCACATTAGTAACTTCGAATCGGGCTAAAGTAGCCCTCGAACTTGACCGAGGCTTTCTTTTTTCTCTTTATTTTCTGTCTTTCTTTAAAACGTCTTACGTGAGATGTACTCCACTTGGCAATAGCTACAAAGAATGCAAACAGGCTATATGACCATGTCAAAAACTGACCAAAGTTGAGCGCATTGACTTGCTTTTTATTCAGGGAAAGAAAGAAAGAAACAAAGAAGGAAATAAACAAATAAATAAATAATAGATCAATAAAATGAATGCAGCGACGGAAGAAAGGACGAATAGGTAGATAGTGTCACAGGATGAAGCCGGGTTGGGACTGGATTAGTGAAGACACCGAAAGCAACTGCGTTAATAAGATGTTTATTTATAAACGCAATTTAAGGATGAACAAATCTGACACCATTATAACAAAAAGATAAGGAAAATTATAAAGTTCCCAACATGGAACTATCAACAACAAGTAACTCAACGAGAAAAATAAAAGATGAATTTAACGAATGGAATTTTAAACAAACGTGAATAACATCCTATCACCAATCAACAAATAAGAGTATATGATCTACACCCTAATGTAAACAAGGTCTCATTAAGTACCAAGGGTGACCAAAGCATGTGATTTATGCACTTATCAATATGATACTCATTTATTCATCAATTTATTAACTCATCACTTTATCAATTCATCAAGCGATATTGGAATATGTATGAATTTATGGATCTGTCGTTCATATAACGATATTGAAATGGGAATGCATGAAATTATGAATCTATCACACATATAGCGATATTGAAATGTGAATACATGTAATTTCGCTCAGATAGCAATCGTGAGAATAACAATAAAATGGAACACGTAATATATATAACTATCGTGGGCGCCCATTTGACGTCCAAGATGTATCTCCGGTTCCACCCGTTCTAGTCCATGGTCAAGGAGCCACCACGCATGGTCCACCCCTCCCAGTCTGTTGAAGGATCCCTCGAGAGCCTTCACATTAACACAGACCCGCTGGTCGAGAAGCCTTGGTCCCTCTCATCGAGAAAACCAGTACACTCTTCCGAACCAACGTCACCAGACACAGCGTATACGTCACAAGAAACCACACAGTTCTGCGACTCCACAACACCAAACCATATATAAGGCAGCTAAAAGTATAACAACTAAACCGTGCAGCACATATGACACGGTTAGTACTTTTGCATTGATATATGTTGCGCATGCGCGCACATGAATTACATCTCGTTACACATTACATTAATCATTCAAAGCATGCTGCGTATAATTAAATAAAATCCGTCTGTTCAGTTACAACAAATAGCTAACTTGAACCAGACTAAAGTATTTCTAATATCATGGCGTTGTATGACCTAGGTATTGACTCTCTGTAGAATTTAGAATAAATTCTAAAACATCTAATATATGAAACAATTATGTCATATAAAACGAATAGTGATAAAGAATACTATCTTAAATTTCACATACCTCTACAGCTGAAGATTTGCTCCCGTAAAGAGGTAAGCTTTCTGACAAGACTCGTCGTAGTGTAATTTGTTTATAGAGAATTTTCTCTATATGTACCCTAGCTGTGACAGATATGCGCAGTAGTTAGGTACTTAGGTTTTCACTGCAGGCAATTTGCACGTGCAGCATGGGGTGAATCGCGCTCAGTATTTCAAAATAACTAGAGCCGAAAAAATAAACAACCCTCGGGTAACGCTCTAGTCGGAAACGAAACCCGAATACATTTTTGATCACATATACATATTGATATAAATCATACAATTCCGTGACAGATAGACAGATCGCGATAGGGAGATTAAAAAATAATCAATAATTTAACAAGTATCCACTCACTTCTCCATTTTGACATTCTCACTGAAGTTTGAGGTTCTTGAATAGGTCGCCCAGGGTAAAGACTCCCCCAGGGAAAAATGTCAGTTGGATATGCCCATTTGTCTTATCATGCCCATTAAGTGTCTATGGTTTTAGTATGGCCGTCATAGTACTTTCCAGGTTGTGATCTAGGGTCTAAGTCCCAGGGGGCGGGGATGGACCCCGGGGTCAATGTCTGTGGCATGTAGAATTTGTCTTTTCGTGCCTTGTATGGTTATAGGGTGGGAATCACAATAGTTTCCAAAATATGACCCAGGGTCTAAGTCCCGAACTCGCATCGGGTTTCTTGGTATTAATCAATTGCACCCGCGGTGATCTTTTAATAACTGCAAACATTCCAGCGTTGTTGACATTAAAGTCTTAAGGGCAGTCAACCGAGACAGTGACCGGCGGTAAGCACCGTGCCATGCACGATTGGTTTCTCTAGGTAAGTAAAAACCAAATAAGGTAATACTAATCAGCTTTACTGGAGGCGGTAGATAATTTAATTCACTAAATGAATAATTCCGCATGACAAACGTTGCGGATGTTTGAGATCTGTGATCATTTTTTACAAATCTCATTTGTTAGGCTTGGCGGATGGCGGATAGAGAGGGTGGTGGATCTATGGGAAAATGAAAGCGCAAATCAATTGTTACATTCAACTTTGATTGGCGGTTAACTGAGGGTGGGAAGAAATCATAGGATATATATATATATATATATATATATATATTTATATATATATATATATATATATATATATATATATATATATATATATATATATATATATATAGGTTTCGGTCCTTATCAAGTACGACCCCAAGAGGCTTTGTCCCTTTTCAAGTTCGTCCCCATGAGGTTTTGACCCTTTAACTTTTCGGTCTTGATTTTTGTTTTAGCCCCATGTGATACATTGTGTATTCGTGTTCATATTTTTGAATGAAAACGCATTCAATCTTCAATATTTGTTTGTGTGTTTTGATGTATTTCGTTAGTAAGTAACTTCTTAGTAAGTTTTTGTATATATGAATAGTTTATGCGGGTTGATTCTTCAGATTGAGATATATGATCACATGAAAAGGTTTAAGTTATTTTAAATGTATTGTTTTGCTCTCAAATAATTAGGGAAACTACTTAGACGATTCAACATTGTGCGTTTATCGAGTCCTCAGGTACTCAATGTTACCAAGATAGATAGATAGATAGATAGATAGATAGATAGATAGATAGATAGATAGATAGATAGATAGATAGATAGATAGATTAGATAGATAGATAGATAGATAGATAGATAGATAGATAGATAGATAGATAGATAGATATAGATAGATAAATAGATAGATAGACGTCGTGATAGTAGGAAAGATATATCTGATCAGAGTTAAAGCAACATTTGCACAGCTGCAAAAATGTACAGTGTACAATTTAAAAAAAAAGTCAATTAAATTTGTGATATTTATAATAATCTTTACAAAAATAATGTTATACATATAATAAAGTAATAAAGTTCAGTTTTACTGAACATCCAAATATAAATATTTGTACATTGCTTAAACATGCATTGTTTACTTGTTAATTGTTTTTATTTTGTTTGCTTGTTTAAGCAATATTAATTTCCAAAATTTGCAATATACATTCACTTACATTAATAAATTATTATCGACGATCTAGCAACAAGAAATAGTTTTTATATTTCCTCAAGCAGGTTCGGTTTGACTTTGTGGTGTTTAACGCCATTTTTCGGCATATGATACATGGTGGCTAGTATATTTTGGATGAGGAAGTATTCGGGACGACCCTGGGAAGAACCACCGACCCACGGGAAGTTACTGGCAAACTTTCTCACATACCCACGTTGGTTGAGCCGAAACTCGAACCCACGCGGACATAAGTGAGATGTGAGTAATCTCTAAAGGCGAACGCCTTAGACCAGTCAGGCACCAGGAGTCCCCCTCTTAAAGCAGGTAAAGGCGAGCGCCATCGACCACTCGGCCACCTGGGGGCCCCCTCCTAAAGCAGGTACATATACGTAATTACCAGTAGTTTATGACAAACGAAATTTGCCGTCAATATATGACAATCATAATAAATAATGTAAAATCTAGTAAGATTTTGTTTTGTTACCTAGATTTCTTAACTGAGCACAAACCCCTTTTTGGGGAGCCTCGGTAGTTGAGTTGGCAGAGCGTCAGACTAGTAATCCATGGATCGCGGGTTCGATACCCGTCCTTCTTCAGCATAATGTAGTCAATAATGTGTTCACGTGCCGTTGAAATCAACATAAAAAACCCCTTTTGAAGATGCCGCTTCACAATTATGCAAAGGTAACGTTTACAAAGACAATCATACCACAAGGTCAAGATTGAGCAGGGACAACACCTGTTTGAGAAGAAAGGTTACATGTATGCATTACAGAGTAGAGCTTCTTTGTCTTTCTATTAGTAAATAAGGTGATAATCTTTTTGATATATCGTTTATGGAATTAGGTGGACAAACCCTGGATAATATACAGGTGTTGTATAATTATGTTGTAATATCTATAATATTGTAATATCTATAACATTATTACTTATAAAATTTAATACCCCCCCCCAAAAAAAAAAATAACTAGCAATGTTATGAAACGTAACATCATTTTTATGTCAAAATATATGAAACTTGATTTTAAAACAAAGCATATTGAAATCAAATGTATTATTATGAAAAAGAATACTGATCTAATCCTACATTTAGGAAGACTTTGATTTCTTATTTTGCATTAATTAATCATAAGGAACAACAATAGTAGAAAAATAAGACTAAAGTAATAAGAATAATAGTATAAAAAGGAGGAGGTGGTAGGGGGCGAAGCCCTAGGAAACTGCTGCATTTTAAGGGTTTCCAGAGAATAATTTTAACCATCTATCTGTAAAGAAAACGTACTCTAGGTAACGTTCCAGTTCTTTTGTTCTCATTTTTTTTTTTTTTTGGGGGGGGGGAGTTCTTGGGGGGGGGGGGAGGGATAGGGAGAGCCAAGTCCGCCTCCCTTCCACCCCAACCCCCACCTAGATCCGCTCCTCTCTTCTGTCCTTGTATTCTTTTTAGCTGCTGAATATTGACACCAACTCTGATATTCTTTTAGAGCTCAAACATACCAAATTCGATAGCAAAGATATATTACAGGTCTTAGTTAACATGTTTACAACATACAAGCAAGTGCAGTTAACATTACAACATACATGTAAGTGCAGTTAACATTACAACATACATGTAAGCGCAGTTAACATTACAACATACATGTAAGTGTAGTTAACATTACATCATACATGTAAGTGTAGTTGACATTACAACATACATGTAAGTGTAGTTGACATGTTTACAACATACATGTAAGTGTAGTTGACATTACATCATACATGTAAGTGTAGTTGACATTACAACATACATGTAAGTGTAGTTGACATGTTTACAACATACATGTAAGTGTAGTTAACATTACAACATACATGTAAGTGTAGTTAACATTACAACATACATGTAAGTGTAGTTAACATTACAACATACATGTAAGTGTAGTTAACATTACAACATACATGTAAGTGTAGTTAACATTACAACATACATGTAAGTGAAGTTAACATTACAACATACATGTAAGCGCAGTTAACATTACATCATACATGTAAGTGCAGTTGACATGTTTACAACATACATGTAAGTGTAGTTAACATTACAACATACATGTAAGTGTAGTTGACATGTTTACAACATACATGTAAGTGTAGTTAACATTACAACATACATGTAAGTGCAGTTGACATGTTTACAACATACATGTAAGTGTAGTTAACATTACATCATACATGTAAGTGTAGTTGACATGTTTACAACATACATGTAAGTGTAGTTAACATTACAACATACATGTAAGTGTAGTTAACATTACATCATACATGTAAGTGTAGTTAACATTACAACATACATGTAAGTGTAGTTGACATTACAACATACATGTAAGTGTAGTTAACATTACATCATACATGTAAGTGTAGTTGACATGTTTACAACATACATGTAAGTGTAGTTAACATTACAACATACATGTAAGTGCAGTTGACATGTTTACAACATACATGTAAGTGTAGTTAACATTACAACATACATGTAAGTGTAGTTAACATTACAACATACATGTAAGTGTAGTTAAAATTACAACATACATGTAAGTGCAGTTAACATTACAAAATACATGTAAGCGCAGTTAACATTACAACATACATGTAAGTGTAGTTAACATTACATCATACATGTAAGTGCAGTTGACATGTTTACAACATACATGTAAGTGTAGTTAACATTACAACATACATGTAAGCGTAGTTAACATTACAACATACATGTAAGTGTAGTTAACATTACAACATACATGTAAGTGCAGTTGACATGTTTACAACATACATGTAAGTGTAGTTAACATTACATCATACATGTAAGTGTAGTTGACATGTTTACAACATACATGTAAGTGTAGTTAACATTACAACATACATGTAAGTGTAGTTAACATTACATCATACATGTAAGTGTAGTTAACATTACAACATACATGTAAGCGTAGTTAACATTACAACATACATGTAAGCGTAGTTAACATTACAACATACATGTAAGTGTAGTTGACATTACAACATACATGTAAGTGTAGTTAACATTACAACATACATGTAAGTGTAGTTAACATTACAACATACATGTAAGCGCAGTTAACATTACAACATACATGTAAGCACAGTTAACATTGCAACATACATGTAAGCGCAGTTAACATTACATCATACATGTAAGTGTAGTTGACATTACAACATACATGTAAGTGTAGTTGACATGTTTACAACATACATGTAAGTGTAGTTGACATTACAACATACATGTAAGCACAGTTAACATTACAACATACATGTAAGTGTAGTTAACATTACAACATACATGTAAGTGCAGTTAACATTACAACATACATGTAAGTGCAGTTAACATTACAACATACATGTAAGTGTAGTTAACATTACAACATACATGTAAGTGTAGTTGACATTACAACATACATGTAAGTGTAGTTAACATTACAACATACATGTAAGTGTAGTTAACATTACAACATACATGTAAGTGTAGTTGACATTACAACATACATGTAAGTGTAGTTAACATTACAACATACATGTAAGTGTAGTTAACATTACATCATACATGTAAGTGTAGTTAACATTACAACATACATGTAAGTGTAGTTAACATTACAACATACATGTAAGTGTAGTTAACATTACAACATACATGTAAGTGTAGTTAACATTACAACATACATGTAAGTGTAGTTAACATTACATCATACATGTAAGTGCAGTTGACATGTTTACAACATACATGTAAGTGTAGTTAACATTACATCATACATGTAAGTGTAGTTGACATTACAACATACATGTAAGTGTAGTTGACATGTTTACAACATACATGTAAGTGTAGTTGACATGTTTACAACATACATGTAAGTGTAGTTAACATTACAACATACATGTAAGCGCAGTTAACATTACAACATACATGTAAGTGTAGTTAACATTACAACATACATGTAAGCGCAGTTAACATTACATCATACATGTAAGTGTAGTTGACATTACAACATACATGTAAGTGTAGTTGACATGTTTACAACATACATGTAAGTGTAGTTGACATGTTTACAACATACATGTAAGTGTAGTTAACATTACAACATACATGTAAGCGCAGTTAACATTACAACATACATGTAAGTGCAGTTAACATTACAACATACATGTAAGTGTAGTTGACATTACAACATACATGTAAGCGCAGTTAAGATTACAACATACATGTAAGTGTAGTTGACATTACAACATACATGTAAGTGTAGTTGACATTACAACATACATGTAAGTGTAGTTAACATTACAACATACATGTAAGTGTAGTTAACATTACAACATACATGTAAGCGCAGTTAACATTACAACATACATGTAAGCGCAGTTAACATTACATCATACATGTAAGTGTAGTTGACATTACAACATACATGTAAGTGTAGTTGACATGTTTACAACATACATGTAAGTGTAGTTGACATTACAACATACATGTAAGCGCAGTTAACATTACAACATACATGTAAGTGTAGTTAACATTACAACATACATGTAAGTGCAGTTAACATTACAACATACATGTAAGTGCAGTTAACATTACAACATACATGTAAGTGCAGTTAACATTACAACATACATGTAAGTGCAGTTAACATTACAACATACATGTAAGTGCAGTTAACATTACAACATACATGTAAGTGCAGTTAACATTACAACATACATGTAAGTGTAGTTGACATGTTTACAACATACATGTAAGTGCGGTTAACATTACATCATAAATGAAAGTGCAGTTAACATGTTCACAACATAAATGTAAATGCAGTCAACATGTTTACAACATACATATAAGTTCAGTTAGCATGTTTTACAACATGTAAGTGCAGTTAACATGTTTACAACATACATGTAAGTGCAGTTAACATGTTTACAACATACATGTAAGTGCGGTTAACATTACATGATACATGTAAGTGCAGTTAACATGTTCACAACATACATATAAGTGCAGTTAACATGTTTACAACAAGTAAGTGCAGTTAACATGTTTACAACATACATGTAAGTGCAGTTAACATGTTTACAACATACACGTTAGTGCAGTTAACATTACAACATACATACAAGTGCAGGTAACATTACAACATAAATATAAGTGCACTTAGCATTGCAACATACATGTAAGTGCAGTTAACATGTTTACAACATACATGTAAGTGCAGTTGACATGTTTACAACATACATGTAAGTGCAGTTAACATTACAACATACATGTAAGTGCAGTGAACATTACAACATACATGTCAGTGCAGTAAATATGATTACAACATACATGTAAGTGCAGTTAACATGTTTACAACACACATGTAAGTACAGTTAACATGTTTACAACATACATGTAAAAGCAGTTGACAGGTTTACAACATCCATGTAAGTGCAGTAACAAATTCTTTGTCATGGCCATTGAACCTGATATCATGGATAGAAAATAATTGAACTTGTCTCACACAATGTCAAGATATAATAAGATGTTAAGCTTGGTTAAAGCTGTAAATAAAAACTTTGTTTGAACCAAATACAAAGTTATTTAAGTGGAATCATTCAAGATGTTCATCAAATATATCCACAAACTGGGTTTGATAACAATCCATTACGGCTAAAATCCTGAATCAAGACCTTTGACCTTAAAATCAGTTTCAGAGTGCTGATTATCAAATTGTTTATTAGAAAGGAACTAAATACAAAGTCGGGACAAAATTCACTTATATATGTACAAGTCATTGTTTCCATAAGCTCAATGAAGTACAAAACCGAAAGCAATAACCTTTGATTTGACCCAAAGGTCAGTTAGATCTGATTTTCAAAACTCCTTCACAAAAAGAGCAGATATGTTGGTGGTCAGTTCTGCATAGTCATATAAAGATTTTCAGGATGACCATCAATGCAACCATTTTGGAAGTTAGATCAGAATAAGTTTAATATAGGAATAAGTAAATAATGCAAGAAAGAAAATTTTTTAAAATTTATTGTCAAAAGTCCTGTATGGACATCCGTTTAGGAAAAGTAGCTGGACGAGATTTTTCAGATTTCGGGAGGTCACGTTGGTATTATTTTATTTTAGGACAAACTACACATAGTGAGAAGTATTTCAGTGAAAACTCCATGTCAGGACGACCTTCCCTTCAAGATGACCACCATTGATCAGCACCATTTTTATTGAGGACCAACTAGATATCATAAGAGGTCTTTCAGTTAAAACCCAATGTTTATATAGGACCATCCGTTCAGAACAATTAGATATAACAAGATTTTGAACATGGCTACCATGGCAGCCATATCGTAAGTCTGATCGGTATCATTTTTAGTTCTGACCAACTACATATCATAAGAAGTCTTTTAATGAAACCCCATGTCACTACGACTATCAGTTCTGGAGAAGTAGCGACAACAAGACTTTCAAGATGGTCACCATAGCCATGAAATTAGAGGTCTGACTAGCACTATTTTCATTTAGGACCAAACAGACATTGTAAGAAGTCTTACTGGTTGTTCGAGGTGTAATATTTTCATTTAGGACCAACTAGGTATCATAAGAAGCATTTCAGTGGAAACCTCATGTCGATATGATCATCCATTAAGGAGCGATAACAAGATTTTCAAGATGGCTGCCGTCGTGGCCATATTGGATGTCAGATCAGCACGATTTTTCCTCTAGGACCATCTAAGACATACTATGAAGTTTTGTAGTGGAAATCCCATGTTGATATGACTATTCGCTCAGGAGCAATAGCGACAACACTATTTCCAAGATGAGCTCCACGACAGCCACATTGGATGTACAATGGGCACCATTTTCATTGAGCAGCAACTAGACATCATAAGAAGTCTTTATGTGAATCCTCCAAGTCAATAAGACCAGCAATTCAGGAGAAGTAGCTATAACAAGAATTTCAAGATGGGAACCACAGCGGCCATATTTGATGTCAAATCGGCGCCATTGTCATGTATTACTAGATATTACAAGAAGTCTTGAATTGAAAATTTCATGTCGATATGACCAGCCATCAAAGATGAATAGCAATAGATTTTCAAGCTGACCGTCATGGTGACCATACTGGATATCAGATCGGCGCCAGTTTCATTAAAAACCAACTTGACATCATACAAAGTCTTTTGGTGAAAACCACACGTCAATCTGGCCATCCGTTCAGGAGGAGTAGCGTATTGGATGTTTAACCGGCACCATTACCGTTGAGGACCATCTCGATTCTGAGATGAATGTGTGTGTAAAGTTTCATGGCAATCTAAGAAGTAGTTCAGCAGTAACGATAACAAACTTGCGCTAACGGATGGACGAGGCCATCACATAAGCTCTTCTGGCTTAAAGCAGTAGAGCTCAAAAGACCAGTTTGTCATTTATCTGCCCACTGTCAACAAATTTGACATCAGAAATTGCAATGATTCAAATAACATATAATTTATCCATTTGATGAAAAAAATCGTTTGCTTTTATATCAATATAAATGTCAAATATTAAGATATAAAATGAGGGCTGCAGATTATAATTTAATAAGGAAACATATGCTTGGACATTAACAGTGTCCAATCGCACGAAAAAAAATTATAATTGTGTTTATTGTTGTTAAAAAATAAGTAAATAAATAAATAAATACACATTTTTGTTCTTTTAAATTAGGATTGCAAAATTGTTCAACCTCTCAAACACATAATCTTTTAAACATTTCTATCGACAGTAGAAATAATTCTGCAACCGTCGCCGATAAATAGCTCATCCAAAATAAACATGTCTCTGTGTTAAAGTTACAAAGATGTTCTGACAGGACAATAAGTAAATCCGATTCCAAATTAATTATTTTTTCGCCAAAAGAGGTATATTTTTATTGACAGTGGCCGAACTTGAAAACGGCTGAAACCGCCTATGGCCGGAACCTCTTGGAGCCGAACTTCTGATAACATAAACGTTGCAAACTGTCCTAACGGCCACTCAAAAATAGCGATCACACGCGAAAATTTAATGTAATTTATAGTCACAAATATTGTC
Source organism: Margaritifera margaritifera (assembly GCA_029931535.1). Classification (NCBI taxonomy): domain Eukaryota; kingdom Metazoa; phylum Mollusca; class Bivalvia; order Unionida; family Margaritiferidae; genus Margaritifera; species Margaritifera margaritifera. The sequence goes on from JAQPZY010001606.1 coordinate 3,639,885, forward strand.
CTACACATTATCATTGTATGACTCCTCTAAAAATATGTACACTTGTGAATACGTATTGCGGACCAAACATTTTCGTCTCAGTTATCAAAATTTATCTTAATATGAGCAAGACTGTTGACAATCTACAAGGTACATGCGTCCTCATCTCGAAATCATGCTGACAGTCTAGACAAGGTATATGCGTCCTCATCTCGAAATCATGCTGACAGTCTATAGTATGGTCCCGATGGATTCTGAATCGTACCCAGTACTAAATGTCAGAAACTAACGGTATGCCACATCTCAAATGCAGATAAGAATATTATGCTCCTTCCATACCTTACAAATTTCTTTCATTCTTTCCAATTTTCTGTGTTACTGCCTTTTTTTCTCAAAAAACAAGAAATTAAACGGCGTCCGTAATGTTGAAGTGCCATGGCTGTACTTATGTTTACGACGTGGGAGTGCGCAGCTTCTGGCTATTTGGCAAATTCCGGGAGAGTCTGAAATGAGTTGTGTCCCTTTAAAGCCTTAATGAGTAATTAGTCCATTTGCGTGTATGGAATAATTGACGAATAAATATAGAACGTCTATGCAGATTATCCTAGTGTACAGCAGGTATGAGGTTTCAGAGAGACAAAAAACTATTATTAAACAAATTAAAGTATAACGTTAAGAAATTTGTGAAAAGCTTAGGTTGACTATGTAACAAGCAGACGATGTTTGTTTACATTCTCAAAATCATGCTGACAGTCTAGTCAAGGTACATGCGTCCTCATCTCGAAATCAAGCAATAAATTCATAAGCTCATCTCATCTCATTTCATGTGCCGTGATAACGTGTATGTATGTATGTATGTATGTATGTATGTATGTATGTATGTATGTATGTATGTATGTATGTATGTATGTATGTATGTATGTATGTATGTATGTATGTATGTATGTATGTATGTATGTATGTATGTATGTATGTATTCAGGGCCGTTGCCAGTTTGCGGTGGCAGAAACGGCGCCCGGGGCGAGCGTCGCCTTCGGCGCCCTCAACTCCGGAAAAAATACCGCATCCTCCGCGAAATGGCGCCCCCCCCCCCCCATGCTTGGCGCCCGGCCTATCGCCCGTTTCGCCCGCCCCTTACGACGGCCCTGCATGTATTAAATATGATGTAGGATCCAGGAATAAGTGCTTTCCTCTCCGTTTAACAGATAGATGGTAAATTATAATCATAATCTACTCATATACCTGGATATAAATTCTGTGCTTGTAACTTAATGATAATTTCCGCTTGCATAACGAGTAGGTTCCCCTGCACTTTGATCACATTTGGTTTGTCCTTGTTCCATCCTATTTTATCGGCTGCTACGTAGGTCTATCAGAACCAAATGATGTTGTGGATGATGATGATGATATCTTAGAACTGTACCTTTCAGCAAGGTCTTTCTTAAAACACGAATCCTCTCGCCAGCCGCAGTTTTCTGTGTAAAAATTCAAGCAAGGCTAACATAAATATCAATAGGAGGAATAAGTGCTGGTTACATGACGTCGTCGGTCGTATTGAATAATAGTTTTATTTAAAGAGGGTAACTCAATTAGTCAAATACAACTTATCTCCCTACGATACGAAAAAAATAAAAAATAAAAATAAAAATATAAATTGCAAAGTATTATCAGTCGCATTAAGGCAAAGTATCTCCATGCAACTCTCTCTCTCTCTCTCTCTCTCTCTCTCTCTCTCTCTCTCTCTCTCTCTCTCTCTCTCTCTCTCAAATAAGTATTTTCAAGTAAACACATCTACATAGACATTACTAAAATACATTATGAAAGGAGGAGGATTTAACTGCATATATAAATTATTGTTTCACCTCTCCAACAGCTATGTTTTTGAAATGACTTTAAGCAAGATCTTCATGTATACATAGCAGTTAATGATCACTTCTGCTAAGATATACCATTATGCTATTCTGCACAAATGTGGCATGTAGTCACATTTATATTAGTGTTACACTTTGTCCTAAAACATTATTATGTAGAGGTTCATACAATGAGTTTCACTATATATATATATATATATATATATATATATATATATATATATATATATATATATATATATATATATATATATATATATATACAGATACATTGTATACATACTTTTAAATATATGCTGATATATAAGACACAAAACAAGCAAATAATACATTTTAAGAGTAGTATTACCATAAATTCCAGAACTCAATCTCGAACTTACATAAAAGCATTAGAGTATTGACTGATAAGTGTAGGGCATGTAATTAGTATACACAACGGGAGAAACTGGACCAAACATATTTTTGTGTTCTTTTACATCCCGTGTAGGGATACAAGAACATTAAAAATCAAAGTTAATTTTAAAAATTACCAGACCAGCAAAAATCATGAGACCACTCACACTTTTCTGTATCACCCTCTCCTGTAGGGATATAGTTTTCGAAGCCCCTCCTTCAGGACGAAACACATTCAAAGTCAAAAGTAAAATATTACTGTACCAGTCAGACTGTTAAGACCATAAAGAAAAACCAGTCTGAAACATTTTAATATCTTAAACGATCGCACCAGACGTACGCAGCTCTGCGCACTTTACACTAGTACGTTTGTTACGATCACTACTTTTCAATCTGTGCAGTAGTAGCTAGACTGGTTCAAACGGTGGAAATAAACAGGTACACCAGTCTAAGTGCCTAGATCTTAATGTATCAGACATTTTTTCCTATCAATAATACACATCAGTCAGTCCAGCTGCAAAGACATTTTAAGGAATATAGATGAATTTGCATTAAAATTTTGTAGGTACGGCAAAAAGTAAGTTACTTTTCACTTACTTCTCAACTATATATGATCCTACTTGTTGATAATTTGATAGAATTAAAGCGTAAAACGTCTAAATAGATGAAGTACCCAAGTGCATCTCGCCTTTAGTGATGATCTGTGTTTGTATTAGACTTTGTGCCTATTATCAACTAAGCACTCGTTTTTATATCCAAGTCGCTTGATTCTCATAGTTGAATAATGAGTTGTTTATATATATATATATATATATATATATATATATATATATATATATATATATATATATATATATATATATATATATATATATATTGTAAATTGCACAGGCAGGGGTTCCTCCACTGAGCGAATCAAACACCTGCGTGAGGTTGGGCTGGAAGTCCCATGTTTTCCCTTATTTACAAGGACTTACCGACAACATTCGTTGTCCACTGGAAGTTCTCGTAACGCGCCAAGACTAGAAACAATTTTTCTCTAATCAATAAATAAATGACCACAATGTCACAACTACAACTTCACAATTGCATAGCTTTTCCTTGTTAGCATGCCGTGGCATGAAGCACATAACACAATTCAAACACCCAATTCAGGGAACTATTTTCCGATTCAATCCCTAGGTCAATAAAAACAACAGTCTGAATTGCGTTTCGCACGTGTACTTCCACCAACTGCTACAATGAAAGGCACCTCCAAACAAAGGGATGACCTCTTCCCAATTATTCCATGGCACAAAACAGTAGTTCCTGTCACGAATATCTCCCACCGAAAGGCAAAATCAATCAACACCTCTGAATAAACAGGAACTACTTGGCTCCATGCCCACTTATGCTAGTCTGACCCCATCACAAACTGTGAAACCAATCCGCGCCATTGCAAAGTCTCTTTAAAAACTCTATGACGTCTGTTCTTGGAAATTGGCTAATTACTCGGGCTGGGAAATATTTTCCCAACACCGACTTCCCATAATCAAACAACTAATCACTAAAATCTAAGGAACCTATAAATGGAGACGTAAATACAGAATGGAACATACCCAAATTTATTACATTATATATATATATATATATATATATATATATATATATATATATATATATATATATATATATATATATATATTATTATTATTATTATTATTAAAAGGTAAAAATTGACAAACATAAAGGCATTAAAGTATTAACTATTTTATGACGAAGGTTCCGGACTGGCAAGTGATGTCACCAGAGCAAAAAAAGTGAAATACTACAGGAAAACCAATTGACAGGAAAACCATTCATGTATGGACATAATGTTTCTATGTTTTTCTCATTTGCAGGAAAATCGGTTTGGTACAGAATACGGGTTGAAAACTCGGCCAGCTTTTCATGTGGAAAACAGGAGTCAGATAAATTGGAGAAGTGTGATTTTCAGATATTGTAAATAATTCAAGTCACAACAGCTAAATCAATTTATTTTAGTTTGCAGGAGTCATTATGCTCTTGAGCCATACCGACAGAGACAACTGATCATAACGGACGCATGTTTAGAATGAACAATTGCTAATAACGGACAAATAGATAATGAATATAAGTTGCAGACATGCAAATTATTGTATTCACTGTGACATTTATTATTGTTACCTTTCTGCACAAATACAAACACTATTATCTTCTTTATATCTGTCCATCCAGCACATGTAAAATAGTTAAATATACATTAAAACATTTCCACTTAAAAACATATTAAACAAATAAGCACTTCGATATTCGATATGGCAATACCAAAACAAGTGAGAACAAAATTCAGCCACTTTTAATATGTATTCCAACTAAAAAAGAAGTCAAACATATGAATAGACAGAATTGAAAGAGAAGACATAAAGATTCATTTAACAGAAATGTTAATGAGTACAGATTTTATGGTGGTAACAATCAAAGCTTGTATGAATTTTTAAATGAAACTGAACAATATTTTAAGAATATAATCAATCGAAAAATTCGACAATTTGCTTTATTTTCAGTGAAAGTATAATAAGACGTAACAATCAGACGTATGAAGAGACTCACTCAAGAAGATGAACAAGTTGACAATAGAAATATTTGCCACATAACAGAAAAACCTCTAAATATATTAAATAGGGGTGAATTGGATAATGTCATTGAAAGTCTCTCTGTCACTTTACATACCAAACTTGTGTAGAAATAAATGTGAAAGTACAAAATGGATGTTTGATATGATTCAGTATTTCACACTGCACATAGATATCAACCGCTCAGGGGAAGCTCATGCATAGATTTGCCTCAATGGGCTAAGAACAAAACAAACAAACAAACAAACAAAAAAACGAAACGAAAAAAAAAAAAAATATATGTGAAATATAAAGACGATAGATCTTTTTATACTCCAGATCTATGTTAAATGCATAGAGTGTTCATAAAGATAGACCATCAAAACACAATTTAAATAAATTGAGTAAATTGTCTAAACGATGTCCAAACCAAGTAGAGGGTATTTAAAAGATGAAAACGAATTTGGTATATTCTTCAGTCTGTATGAAATATTAGAAGTGGGAAATCGCAGATTTGTACTAAGATGAAACTGAGAGAAACTAGATCAAACTGTTTAGAACAACTGAAATAAAGAGAGAAATACAAGTTGAGATGGTAGTTATATCTCAATATAAGGACACAGTGACTATAAAGATGCAAGGCACCATTACATTGGAATAAAGGATATTTTCAAAATTGGTGTCATAACAGATAAATAGGCATCATAAAAGAAACAAATATGTGAAAAAAATGCTTGATTTGTTTCTAATCACCGGAAAAAATAACAAAGAAAAATTAACAGAACACAAAGGACTAAGTTACAACGTAGATAATTTGATTTATATAGTGCCTGAAGAAGGCTAAGTTATACAATTAAAATCTATCAGAGTCAATTGAAAGTTTCTTACATTATTTATTGTGATTTTGAAAGTATCATAGTCTCACAGGTACGAAGGAGGCCTTCGGCAAATGGGGATTTTACGTCTGGCACGAACAATTAAGTTTTGTCGTTGGATGCGAAGTGTCGAAGAGGTACAAAACCACTAAAATTGACAAGATCATCTCTTTGTTGGACCTGGTTATATCTTTCACAAGCATTTCACCCAAAATTGTTTAATACTGCATTCTTAGCATCTCCTTCTGCCTTTATGTCAAACGAGACGAAAACGTGCCATGTGCAATTTAATATATTTAGACTGCTTTGGGATTGCTATCTGTACATTTTGTTCGGGTTTAATGTTGCTTGGATTATATGCGATACAATGATGCACTGAACCGAGGTGCTTGACTGCTTGAGGTATCTTGTCCTGCTTGTGAGGATGTATGTGTTTTCAGTGCGTTGTCATCTTTAGTATTTATATGCTACAAAAACTTGTAAGCAATATGCACACTAACACCCATGAAAAGTGCAATAAGTACTCATATTTGTATTTTACCTGTTCATTAGAACGTTGATAGAAATTATTCAGTTTCGGTTGCCTTAGTTTGTCAAGTTTTACTTTAGTTTCTGTGTGAGTAGAGGAATGAATATATACATCGGGTTGAGTGGATGCATGTAGAGTAAAAGCATCATCCAGGTTGTTTAAATATTGAGTTAACAAATTTTGTTTTCTCAATCTTTCGTTCAAGTAATCCAATGTCTTAGCTCTGTTTCTTTTATTGAACCCTTCTGTAATTCTACAGTGATTTATCATGTTAAAATATCTTTTTGAGATCCATCTGGATCAAATAATCCGAACAGAAGCTTGCTTCCTTAAAATGCAAGGCCGTTAGCTGCTGCTTCTCAAATAATTGCGTCTGATGCAGCCATAGGTACGCTATTTATCTAGTGAAAGGTAATTAGATTTAAAAGTAGCAAACTTTGATACTGCAGTCAGCTTATATTTTGCATCCTGACAAAATTGGTACTTCCATGCGTTTCAATCCAATTATCAAAACACTTTTCTCTTAAAGATAGTATCACGTGATTCCTTTACACTGTAAAAAAAAACATATTCTTTTGAACGTGCAATGGGCAAGCAATACATCGGTTGCTTACTTCTACTCCAATATAAAAATTAACATAAAGTGTCCAACTATTATAGGTTTAATATGTCAGTTTAAAACAAATGTTGTGTAGGTCTAATTATCTCATTTGAATGACATATTGCTCTGCATCCATTTTAACCAATATTCAGCAAAACGTGATGGAGCATAATTAATCAATAACTGCTAAATAATGCGTGAAGTGTGGTCTCAGGCCTTAGAACATCTAACAAGCCTTTCTTGTTTTTGTATTCAATGCAGGCCAGTTGGGTTTTTGTAGCTATTTAGCAATTGAAACTAGGTCTCTTAAATTTCACTCCTAAATCAATACCATTAGGATACTCCCAACTTGGAACAATGCGAAAATCTTAAAAGAAATATATATCCTGGCATTAGTTTAGTTTTCTCCTCTAACTTCTTTTTTGTGTCTATCTATTTGCCTTTATAATGTTCTAATTCTATAAAATAACTGAACTTTATATTTTCCTTTATTTCGGGTTTAACTTTATAAATTCTACCACTTAATGCGAGAATTTTTTCATCTGTTTCAGTTTTGAATGCATCTGTCTCTGTTGTAAGCTGTTGTTCTAAATCGTTTAAGTTTAATCTTATTCGTTTCATTCTTGTGTCTAATTCGTCAACACTACCGTGTATAACACCGATCAATATACTCTTTTCTATCTGGTTTGGATTTTTCAACCTCAGCATGTAATTGAATGTAAAATTCAGTACATGTAACATCTTATTTTGATATGAACTTTTCACTCTTATCTGCAATTGATAACTTGTATTTTCATGCATAGCTTTATTTGTGCGTACATACGCATTTATTATATTTCTGTTGCCCTCAGTTTGCTTGGTTATTTTGGTTAAATCATTGTTTTATGCAACTCTGACAGGGTATTGGTGTTAGCGGTTATCTTATTGTTTAAGTTAGTAATTTTTGTGCTAAAGTCATTCATTCGATTTTGTTGTATTGTAATATTCAAATCTCTCTGTAATATTATAGTTGAGATTTAAAATTTTTTAGTCTTCCAGAGATATTGTTTGATTTTCTCCATGTCGCTTCGTAAAGCAGCCAGATAATAGTTTGGCTGTATATATTGGTTATTATTATGTGCCAATCCATGTACATCTACTCTTTCTTTTACATATACATTTACACCTTCTCTTACATCCTGCGATGTTTGTAGGGCACTAGATAAAGTTCTTAATCTCTTTGTGAAACAATTCTTGTGCATCAAAAATCTTTTGTATATGTTCTCATCAAGCTTTTGAGATGTTATTAGCCCATTCAATGACACTCAGTTCAATTGCTTTTTGTTTATTTTCAACTTGATTCCTTCATGTTTAATACATTATCCTGCAATCTTTTAAGTATTTAGAATTAAAAAAATGTCTTTTGTGCAAACCTATCAGTAGCTGCATCAGTTAATTTAACAGAATCATGTAAATTTTTAATACGGTTATTGTTGAGATTTAAGTCAGTGTTAATTGTTTGTCTCAATCTAACATATTTGTCCTCTCTTTTTGTTTGAATGCATACAGTTAAACAAACCTTACTAGGACATCTTGAGGATATTACAATTTCTGTCATCATTGTATTATATATCTAAAATGAAAAACATACGTTACAGTCATATAGTGAAATATTCATCATTTATCCTCATGCTCTGTGTGTTTATGGTACATTTTTGTAATTGCTTGTAACTACCGTGAACGTTATACGAAACAAAGGCCACGTGGAAAACATATTTAGCAGGTAAATACTCTAGTAAGCATGAATAATAACTATTAGAGTAATTTCTGGTGTTATTGATTTGGCCGAGATAAATGTAAAGAATTTTGGGTTTCAAAAATCCACAAACAGTATCCGACTCGGCAGATGACTGAAATCCCTGAATAGTTCTCTAGCTTTAAAATCATAACAATTTAGGATTGTTTGTTTATTTCGTTTTCTTGGTGTTAACGGCATTTTAAACACATTACTGGCTATATATCATGTTGAGGAACTCGGAGATAAGTGCCTTTTCCAAGGACACACCGAGGCAGCCATCCCGGGCTGTCCTGGGCGGGTAGCGAACCGGCGACCCTTGATTACGAGTCCGACGCTCTGCCAACTGAGCTACCCCGTTTATAATTCTAGTTGGTGATGCACACTGTGTAATTGTTCCTCAGAGTTCTAATCCCGGCACTTTTAAAGAATCGCGCGGATATTGTGATACAGTCTACCCGTCCGTACCTACGTAGTTATGTACGTACGGATGTAATGAGATAGGTATAATGAACACATAAATAAATGAATGAAACAAAGATTAAAAAATAGAGCTCGAGATTAAAAATTAGAGTTTGATATGAAACTTGTGTCATCGATAATATAGTTTGTGTAGATGGTGCAGATTGTGGAAGCACTTTCGGAAATTTGATCCAGCCTATGGAGGTGGGGTGGGTGCTGATTTAAAATGACTTGTGAATTATATGTTTAACATGTATGAGAATCAAAATATGTGATCAATGACCCAAGTATGAACACGTGTTCGACTGGGATCCTTGTGTGATGTCACGTGGTATTTAGCCCTTGGGTCATAGCATAGACACTATTGATATTCCCACCCTCTAACCGTATATACACGTACTGGTCATAATAAGATAAATTTACATACGTTGACCCCAGGGTACATCCCTAACCACAGGGACTCAGAACACGTTGAATGTGCACACTGATTTCTAATTGCAGATTCAGATTTCATTTACTTATTTGCATACCTAAGCGATGATGAATAAAATATATGTCTTGTATTGTTTTGAGTCAGGTTATAATTGTTTGCCAAACACAACAGGATTCACCTAACAGAGCAATACATATGATGCATTAACGATTGTCATTGCTTGTATAATCTGTGCACCGAAGAAAGAGTACCAAGTGATGGATCTTGTCAGAAATATTATTGTGACATTTGTGTTGTGTTGCTCATGATTATTTTCTTCCAAACACTTAAGATAGTAGGTTGTTGCCAGTGTGAACAGGTGGGTTCTACCTGGTTCTTCATTCTTCTTTTATGATGCTAAAATGAACCTAATTATCATGAACCAATGCAATTAGATTTTATGTTGAACGTGCTGGGATCTCGATACAGCTCTTTCTAGTTTTAACTTTTGAGTTATGTTTCAAACATTTAGCAAGTACACTTGCTTGATGTCACACTTTGCAGCCATTCCTTCTTTTACTTTATTCATGTAGATATCAAGGTTGTTAAAATAAACATGAATTAAAACGGTCTTTGCTTCGTTTTTATCGTTAAATATTGTAAAATATGTTGGTTTTGAGTTCATCGGAAATATTCTTGTAACGAACACAAAATCTATTCTTTGCAACGATATTATAGTTTACCATATCTGTTATCAATTAGATTGGTAGAATATATTTCTATATCAGGTATGCCATCGTCAACGTAGTTTATGCCTTTCTGCGAAAGATAGATTGTACTATACCTTTCCATTTGTATAGGAAAATGTAAACACATAAAAACTAAAGTTTTTCTGGTCAGTATGTATTCTTTGTTGCAAATATTCCTTCAGAACAATGATGATTGTGTTGTGCACATGATGAACTTTCTGTTCTCTGCCTGTTTCTTCAAAATCTCTTTCTCTTTTAATATCTTCCCCGCCTCTGAATGATTTTGTTTCATTCCCCAATAGATTGGCTGTCTATATTGTTTATTTTCTTTCTGGTTGCGTGTTTTATCTCTTTGTGTCTGTTGTACTCATTTATGACTGAAATAAGCTCTTCATGGTTGATTTCATTGTTACTTATTGCTTTGTTTATCATGAGATCAGTGCTGTTTAGCTTACTGATATCAGATGCTAATATTTCATCATCTTTGAAAACTTTGCTATATAACAGCTTTTCCTTTAAAGCTTTTGTAACAAATAATTAATATTATTCCCAATTAATTAAATAATCCAAGTCCACTTAACGCCAAGGGAACAACTACATCGGTAGCTATTCCTGCAACAGATAATCTAGCTTTTATCATACTCATAGCACTCGAAACTTTTTTCAGTCCATTCCACCTTCTATCTAGTTTCAAACTTATATGCTACCTTGTATTTCTTTCTAACATCTCTGTAGTGTCCGATCTCTTTAACCAAATCATTTAGTCTCGTTAATATGTTGCAACCTGAAACGAAGACCATTGTGAGTTATGCCTTTTATAGGCTCCACTGTCCGTAGTGTAGGAAGGAAATAAAGATTGCGCAATTGGTTTCTTTTCGTTAATATATGTAATATACAGCTTGGACTTTGTAGTGTGTTATTGACTCTAAAGATGTTGTAGGATGCACTGGTGTCTCTGACGTTATTCCTCGTGAATACGGCACTTTCGTTGGCTTTGCCGTTGTGATATGGTTGACATATCATCGTTGACTTCAACAACTTCTACAACTTGCTGTAAAAGATTCTTTGGTGTAACAACTTTGATTTTTATTTTACACAATGAAAAAGACACCTAAACAGGTAAACCACCTCCTATCAAATAGTAGATCAGGCTATGCATCAGAAGGTATATATTGAGTTAAGCTTTGCGAACGATTATCATTTTTTTCTCACCTTGAAAGGTTTTAGAAACTTCTTGTTCTTGCCGTCAATATTCAACTTTGGCTTTTAAAAATTCCTGTGAAAGATTTCCTAGTTTTTAATGAGTTCAGCTCTACATGAATTTTTTTTTGTTGTGAAGGTGCCTTTTAGGGTAATTGCTAAACTTTGATTCTTCTTTCTTTTTTTCTTGTTCATCTTCCATTTATTTGGAAGGAAATTAGAAAAGTTAAATAAACATGATTGTACCTTTGGTGTACGTTGTATCTAAACCGATTTCAATATGTTAAAGAAGGTTACTTGTAAGCTGACTTACAAGTTTACTTTGAGTATGAAAAATAACTTTAAATCTAATTGCTGAAAAAAAAAAGAGAAATTTCAAGACATGTTCAAAATGTTGCGAAGAGAAGTAGCAGCTATTCTAAACCTTGTAAAAGGGCGTACTGTAGAAAACAATCTAAAATTTGGAAGAATGAAAACAGAGATAGGTACAATGAACATATGAATAAATGAACAAAACAAAGATTAAAAGATAATACAAATTTCAGATTCATTCAAAACACAAGACATATAATTGTATCTTTATTAAAACAAAATATTAAATCAGATACGACGCTGAAAATGATAGGTGTTCCATCGGTTGAGTTTTACCGTAGATGACTAAATTTTACAAAACCTGAAGGTGTTAATGAAGATGATTTAGACCTAGATCATTTCATTCCATGTGCCTCTTCTGACCTTTCTGACAATGAACAACAAAATACATGATAGCAAGTGAAATAGGTTGAAAGGCAAAAATGCCATTTGACAATTAGATCCAAGAGGCTGACAAAAAGGGAGACATATTCATGATCGATATCTTCATCAGTGATAACATTTTTAGCAGTATTGTCTAATCTATTTGCCTGTAAGACTTCACAACACGATAAACAGTTACCTGTACTGCTGTAATGACAACTATTGTACTACTATTAATTGTTTAAAGACACAAATGCATTAACAATAAAGCGATAAGTTCACATTTAATTTTTAAGCACTGTTTTATTATTTTAAGATTCCTTATTTTATTTTGTATGCTCTGCATCGCCTTCGGCAAGGTATGCTCTTGGCATTCCACGTGTGCTTCGAGCACATTCTTTCTTAAATTAATATGTCAGAATTTTATCAAACCTGTAATCAGTGCAAATAGAAGCAATCCAAATTTCAATGACAACAATCCAGTAAAGTATATATTACCATTTGATGCCATGTAATCAACTTCCATTTAATTCTGTAAACTATTTAAATTGTGGATTGGAAAAAAAGTGTTAAGTAATGTGATCAAAGTGTAAATTACAACAACTGACAATGATTTGGAAATTGAAGCTGCTCTAGCATTTACACAAATGTCATATATCTTCTTGATTTGTTTCTCATTAATTTGCCTACTTTTTCAGATAAGTCTTTACCAGTTATCTCTTTGTGTGTCCGGTTTACAATGGCTGTTTTCAATTCCATTTTGTACTCTGCAGTTTCTGTAGAAATGTGTTTATTTCTATTTTTTCCAAAAGAAATCTCAATTATTTTTTCACGTTGTGTATTTATCAATTATAATATTTCGCTATTAAATAACTATTTTAAAACGGTTGAGGGTCGTGAAGGTTGTGAAATTATAGAATTTGAAAATCCTTTATATGAAGCCTACAATTACGATCATATTGTAAATACTGAACATGCAATCGCTGATACTGTTTATATTACTAATGGTTTTGATGATCATGGTGTCAGACGTTTTGATAATGTATAGAACAAACAAAATTAAATTGGATGGTCTATTTAGAAATTCTCCTGACATAGTATTACTTAATATTTTTAGGAAGCATAAGTATAGAGATTTCATTTTTCATTTTCATTTCTCCCGTAACCTTGCTGGTCGTAGGGGCGCCACTGATGACTTTGCGACAATCTCTCTCCATTTCGCCCTGTTCTCCACTGCTCTTTGGGACTTAGCAAAGTCCATGCCTGTCCACTCTTTGATATTGTCTTCCCATCTCTTTTTCTGTCTGCCTCGTTTTCTCTTTCCTCTCACTGTGCCCTGTAGGATTGTCTTTGACAGGCCAGTTGAGCGTGAGACGTGACCATACCATCTTAGTTTGCGTTTCTTTACAGTGGTGAGGAGATCTTCATAAGGTCCAATTGCGCCTTGGATTTTAGTGCGCACCTCCGCATTACAGACGTGGTCTAAGTATGAGATTTTCAGGATCCTTCGATAACATCTCATCTCTAAGGCATGGATTCTTCTCTCTATTTCTGCTGTTAGGGTCCATGTCTCACATGCATATAGGAACATGGACATGACGAGGGAGCGCATAAGCTTGATCTTGGACCCAAGCGTGATGTTGCTGTCTTTCCAAATAGGCTTCAGCCTAGCCAGAGCAGTTGTCGTCTGCTCAATCCTGGAAAGAACCTCAGGTTTTGAACCTTCAACAGAGGCGATAGCACCTAGGTACTTGAAGCTTGTCCCTGTGCCCAGCTTCTGTCCATTCACTCTTATTTCCTTTTGGATGCCACTCGGGTTGTTTGTCATTAGGTTTGTCTTTTCAGCGTTGATCTCCATCCCATATCTTAGTGATGCTTTATTGAGACGGTTCACTAAGGTTTCCATTTCTTCTTCGTCTTCTGCTAAACCATAGATATCATCAGCGAAGCGCAGGTTGGTGATTGTTCTGCCTCCAACACTGACACTGTCCTCATGGTCTTCCAAGGCGTCGGACATGATCCTTTCCAGGTAGATGTTGAAGAGAGTGGGTGAGAGAAGGCACCCCTGTCTGACTCCGACTGTTGTTCTGAACCAGTCTCCTATGTTGAGATAGGTAATGGTGAAATATGCATAAAATCCAGAGGAAGATCTGGTGGCGCATTTTAAGTGAGGATGACCAAAAATAGTGGCACAAAACCTTTAGCACCCACTTCAATAAAGAAACAATCTTGAACCTACTTACACCATAACAGATAACTTTCGGAATAGATTGCATATACTTGGGTACAGAGAATAAATCCAAGGGCAAGAGACACAGCACAAATGTCCACTTAAATCTACTATTATACAAAGTTAACTAATACAAATCCCTAACGCTATTGAGGTGCAAGTAATAGACATAAATGAGCCGTTTGATGAAGAAGTAAGAGAAGCTGAGACCATAATTTACCATTACCACGAAAGAAATTAAATTTGAGAACTTCCACCTGCAGTGAAAATATGAATCACTCCACAAGAGGAAAAAGAATTAAGAGGTTATGTAAATCCTGTAAATTCGATAAATAGATCCTATGAAAAATGATATCTAAATGTATGAAAAACAGCGTTAAGAGTTAAGAAAGACATCAGCAAAGAAACAGACCCAAGCAAACAAATATTTTGTTGTTTAACTATGATGTTTTTGGGATGTACTTTCTCTTTCCCTCATGTTTTGTAATCAAAACAAATTCACTATCATGTATGGTTTAACTCCCGCATTTTCTAATGTGCTATTTTTCCCATGTATCTGTCACATGCTAGAAACTCGTTATCTTTTCAGAAACTCAAAGTTTTCAATCTTCTTTATACTGTATTTATGTATTGTGCTTCTTCCATTTATTTTAATAGCATAATGTTTTCAGCTAGTTCCCAAGTGCTAAACTATTCGTCATATCCTTTCCATTTTACAAGTACATACTTTTTCCGTTCATCTGTTTTGCTTTAAGAATCTTTTCAACTTTGCATATGTCATCTTGTTTGTAGCATTGATGTAAATCTTGTTTGTAAAACACGCCCTCTGTATCATCTTTTTTCAGGTCTTCCAGTTTGTAACAGATTCGATCACCTAACATTAATTACCTGATTTTAAATATTTCCTTGGTAAAGTTAGGAAGGTAGCCATTGTCAACTTTTGTTTTTGTGTTTCGAAATTCTTACTGTTCAAATTTAGGAGTTCCAAATGTATAAGTTTTTTAAAAATACTTTTTATCGGTT
Source organism: Margaritifera margaritifera (assembly GCA_029931535.1). Lineage (NCBI taxonomy): Eukaryota > Metazoa > Mollusca > Bivalvia > Unionida > Margaritiferidae > Margaritifera > Margaritifera margaritifera. The sequence goes on from JAQPZY010001606.1 coordinate 3,655,330, forward strand.
TCCTTCCTTTCTTGCTTCAACCGGAGACATGTTTATTGATCTCTGATGAGACGTAAACTTGTTTTCTGGTTTCATTTTGTGTAAAGTACTCCATATTCTAATCTGTAAGGCGTTGTTAAGCCCGTGCACTACATATGCTTATTTGTCTCAATAGGTTGAAAAGTATTCAGTGTTTTCCTTTTCCATCAAAATCTTGACTATTTCTTGTTGCAAAACTCGTTTCCTTCATTAAACTATCTTTCTACATTTCCCCTCTTTGAAGATTTCTCTGAAAGCATCGTGCATGTCAATATCCCATTTCTGTTTAGCTTTCGTAATTATGTACATATATATCACTGACAAAACGTATTTGTATCCATTTTTTTATGCATGCATTTTAGCTTTGTCTGCTTGTCACTGGTCATCGACGTGACTAATGCAGACCCTTTTGTAGGGATATCTTTTTATTGCTTGCTTGTGTAAAGAGCGGATATATATGTTCAGTTAACCATTCTCTCAATTCAGTATTTTGTATTTTGTTTTCGTCCCGTGTAATTTGTTCCCTCAGTAGATTTATATTTGTATAAGCAACTGGACTGTCATGATCGTATTTCCTTAAATACTGTTCCTTGACAGTAATTTATAACGAGATATAAACGTCCAGATAATATTTTATGCTTGATAAATTGCTGTAGGTGTTATTAACTATACAACAGGATGAACGTTCAGAACAGAAACTTTTTCATTAATCAATTTGCAACATTTCTTCAGTCTTTTCAAACGTATGAATGATTTAATGTTGATGTCATTTTTTTACTCATATGGTTGATTCTAAAACAACTACTTCATACACTGAGTCACCTTGTGTGTTTTTAAATCTAACTTTGTTCTACAAAAATTACATCTGTTTTTGTTGAATTGTTATAGATTGGCCTCGTAAAGTTTAATAGATCTTCAACTTGTACTGTAAATTTAGCTATATCAAAAATTGTGTATTTACCCACATTAAACACTTATTTATTCCTTCGTCATTTTGCACTGTTTTAATCATTTTGCTATCAGGGATGCTGCTGCTTATTTCAATGTTATCATCATTCAAAGTAATCTGTAACTCTTCATAATTTCTGAAGCATTGGATTATATATTGTTGATATTTGAAATCAACAAATTAACATTTGTATTCACTTATATGTTATCTTGTAACACAACGAGCTTTGAAGACACTTTATCCCATCCAAACTTGTAAACAAATAGGCATTATTTGTAGATGCCGATCTTGTTGCTTTTTGCTGTTAAATTCGTCGACCTTTCACAATAACCTCTCTGTTCTGCCATTATTTATGTCGTGAAATAATATTTCATATTAGCGTTCACCTTATTGTCTTCATATTCTAACTAGTCCAGGATTTGTTAAAATTTTATTTTGAATGTTGTCGTCTCCGAATGAGATGTGTTTCGAATGAGCACCATATCCCTACACGAGATGGTAATACAAGAAATATGAATGGTCTAGTGATTTTTAAGATTGATTTTTAAAATACCCAACGATTTGCTGGTCTAGTAATTTTATTATCTAATTTTTTTTAAATATTCTCGTATCTCTTATACTGTAGGTACCCCCCCCCCCCCCGCACACAAAACAATTGAATAATCTGGTCCTCACAATAATTTGTTTTATTTAATTTTTTAATATTCTCGTATACCCTATACGGTAGGTAAAAAACACAAAACAATTGAATAATCTGGTCTTCACAATAATTTGTTTTATTTAATTTTTTAATATTCTCGGATTTCCTATACGGTAGGTACAAAACACAAAATAATTAAATAATCTGGTCCTCACAAAAATTTGTTTTATTTAATTTTGTAATATTCTCGGATATCCTATACGGTAGGTAAAAAACACAAAACAATTGAACGGTCTAGTCCTCTCAATATGTATACTATTCACGTAATGTAAATTGTATAAGACAAAATTTATATTAGTTTCAAAATCTCTCAAGCATCAAAAGTAGGTTACACTGAACTACTTTTGGTAATAATAATTCCCGTTTGGTGCTGTAATGTACATTTCATTATTATGTATAAAGATATACAGTTTAATAAGTGTAAAACTGACAGTATTTAAAGATAATAAGTAAAATCCATTTCGGTGATGATGTTTAGCAAGTTAAGCAGCCATAAAAAGTTGGCCACCACAGTGACCTAATCTTTAAAACTGAGTGTGGTACCGCAGAAGATGCTCACATACACACACACACACACACACAGACACACACACACACATATATATATATATATATATATATATATAAATTTATAAATTTGATGAGATTTGGAAACGCAAGGTAAGGGATGTAGCTTGAAAATTATTCTTGAAGAAAAATCACTAAAGCAAGATAAATAGGTAACAGTGTCCCGCTTTCTGCATCAGTGTGTAGAGGTTATAAAAAAGGTAATATATACAGTTTGATCGAAGTGAGGCTTCTACTGTCCCGCCCAGGCCAGCCTGGGTCGGCTGCTTCATGGTCTCCTTGGGAAAAAAACCACACTTAGCTCCCATTTCCTCGTCATGATTTAGCCAATACTGTCCTGAATGTGCTGTTAAAAACCAGCCAACCAACTAAATAGTGTCAAAAGCAAAGTAGGATGTGAAATGCTCATTGGTGAAAAAGCTGATTAATCACAAAAATAAGTTAATGACTTTCTCTTTGTATAGTTGATTTATTCTTCATAAGATGTCGGCATATACCAGTTTGGATGATGTATGTATTGTATGTATGTATATATGTGTATATATATGTGTGTGTATATATATGTGTATATATATATATATATATATATATATATATATATATATATATATATATATATGTGTGTGTGTGTGTGTGTGTATATATATATATATATATATATATATATATGTGTGTGTGTGTGTGTGTATATATATATATATATATATATATATATATATATATATATATATATATATATATATATATATATATATGTGCAAAGTATTTAATGGCACGTCAGTACAAAGCTGGCTATAGAGTGCAATTAACTGTTGTTCTAAAATGTGAAGATGAACAATTGCAAAAAAATAAAATTAGGAAGATAAAACTTTCCAAGTGAACGTAAACATGTAGTCCTTCCTACAAGATGGAATATATAAAAAAAGATTTTAAAATTCTTTAAAAGATATATAATATAAGAGATAAATGTAAGAAATAGAAAATCCTTAAAATATAGGGTTAACATCTGTTATATAAACCGCATTCTCTTTAATAGTCCGAGATTTTCTCTGATGGTACATATTCATAAAGCTTTTACGCGAGTTCACATAAAAAGGACAAAAAAAGAAAAAAACTTTTGTCTCAAAGGGTGGAATTCGATTATCTCGATAAGAATGTGTTCCACTGTCAGTGGACACTGGCAAGGAATGCTCTCTGGTACAGAATCAGGGTGTGTGTACGAATCTAGTATGTTCAATATGAGAGCGGCACAATACCAACTCATCTCTGCGATTTGTTCTGTAAGAGGGAAGTCACTCTTCAATGATGGATTTGATGTTCTCCATCTTTTACGGTGGAGTTTTCATTCGACATATTTCCCAAATAAATAAAACATGCCGAATTATGTAATATTTGTAATCACTATATATAATCTTCCATTCAGAAACGGGTGACTTCACGGAAGCTTTGGCTGCATTATCTGCTATTTCATTAGCCTTAATGCCAATGTGACTAGGCAGCTCAACAGTACAGAATACTTTCCTCCAGATTTTTATGAGCAAATTGTATTTCTCTAACATTTGGGATAATAACGGGTTGTCATATTTGAGGTTTTGTAAGGCTTTACGAGTGGAATCCCTTTCCACATATGAAAAGATGGTACAATTTGTTTTTGTGAGGTTTCAATGCATTCCAAATATTTCGGTAGGGAGGTTTTGTATTTGGGCCGAAAGACGTCATCATATACGGGATTTGATGAATTAGAGAATATTTATGTAGTATAATGAACAGCCAATTTCGTTCGTCTGAGATAAAGTGATGGTTGATTTGCCTCAACGTTGAGGGTTTTTAAACGGGAAGTTTTAATGATCTCTTACAAAGTCTAAATCCCTGATTGTTTATCGGATGAAGCTTTTGCATGTAAGGCTTGCAAGCTGATCCATACACAATCGAGCCAAAATCAAGTTTAACTCTTACTAAAGTACCGTATAACCGGTCTGCTCCGCAATCTGTGTTGCCACGAATAGTATTAAATTCAGGGTTATTTAACATGTGATGTATTCACACACCAATTTATTCTACAGCTCAGAAATACTGTACAGTATAGAGTATAGTCTATACTGTATACTACATCCTAGAAATACCCGTATACTTTATTCTACAGCTTAGAAATACCATACTCTTTAATACATGTACCATATTAAACAGCTTAGAAATACTCTACTGTATACACTACAGCTTAGAAATACCAATATAGTCTATAGTGCAGCTTAGAAATAGCATCCTTCAGTCTCGAAAGACCATGGATTTGAGCTCTGTGGAAATCAGTTAGTTGACGAATAGCGTTTGATGTGGCTGAGGAGATCAACTCGGGAGTGACAATCTCTGTTGCATCTACCATACTTGAAGGTGGTCTCTTGGTTTGCCACATGCTGCTGTGTCTTATTCTTCCTGCGGGCTCTTTTCTCCTCTGCCAATTGCAACTGTTCTCTTGCATCTCTGTAGTCCTGGGTCGAGCTTATGCCTCCAGCGACTGTGGTCCTGAGCAAGAACTTCCCAGCTGTCCACATCGATGTCGAGTGCCTTGATGTCTCTTTTGCACACGTCTATGAAGCGCAGGCGTAGCCGACCTGGCGGCCTTTTGACAGAGGCCAGTTCACCGTAGAGGATGTCCTTTGGTATGTGTTCATCATCCATTCGGTATACATACCCAGGCCATTGTATGCGGCGCTGTCTGAGCAGTGTGACCATGCTGGAAATGTGTGAACGCTCTAGAACCTCTGTGTTTGGAACTATATCATTCCAGTAGATGCCAAGGATGAGTCGGAGGCAGCGCAGGTGAAAACTGTTTAGTCTCTTTTCTTGGTGCGAGTATAGTGGCCATGACTCACTGCAGAAGAGTTGCGTGCTGATAACACAGACAGCGTTGAGGCGGCTTTCCAATGAGATAGTTTATTTCTGCGTCAAGAAAATGGTTGTCCGTGATGGCAGGCCCAAGGTATATGAACTTGCTGACAACCTCTAGTTCATAGTTATTGATGTTGATGAGAGGTGGCTCTTCAACATCTTGACCCATCACTACCGTCCTTTTCAGGCCAACGGTAAGACCGAAGTCCTCTCAAGCTTGAGAAAAACGGTCAATGAGGTTTTGGAGGTGAGCCTCTGTGTGGCTTGTCACTGCCGCATCGTCAGCAAAGAGCAGGTCACGGATGAGAACTGTTGATTTTGGCTCCGAGTCGTGCGAGGTTGTATAGTTTTCCATCTGACCTTGTATGAAGGTGGATTCCCTCGGTTGTTGAGCCGAAGGCGTGTTTTAGCAGGAGAGAGAAAAGATCCCGAATAGGGTAGGGGCAAGAACACATCCCTGCTTGACTCCACAACGTATCTCAAAAGCCCCTGAGACTGTCATCATACTGAACTGTGCCATGTATGTTTTCATGGAAAGACTGAATAATGCTTGGAAGTTTTGGGCGGCATTCGATCTCTTCTAGCAGGTTGAACAACCCGCTTCTGCTGACAAGGCCGAATGCCTTTGTGAAGTCCATGTAAAAGGTCTATGTAGAGTGACCTTCTCTGTTTCTCTGCACTTCTTCTGCAGTTGTCTAAGTGAGAAAATCATGTCGATGGTTGACCTATCTGCCCAGAAACCGCACTGTGACTCAGGGTAGACTCGATTCCCAATGGACTGAAGTCTGTTCAGGACAATTCGAGCAAACACATTGCCTATGTTGTTCAGCAGAGAGATGTCACGATAGTTGCTGCAACTGCTCCTATCGCCTTTGTTTTTTTTTTAGAGAGTGATGATAGCGTCTTTTAGATTTTGTGGTACTTTACCCTCTTTCCAGCATAGACAAAGGTGCTCATGGAGGTGTTGGAGTAGGATTGTTTTTCCACATTTCACGGCTTCTGGTGGTATGCCTTCTTTTCCAGGATACTTTCCGTTTGCTAATCTATTTATGGCCTTGCTGAGCTCGTCAACAGTTGGTTCATCGTCGATTTCGTCCAAGATAGGCAAGCTTTTAATGGCATTGAGGGCTGTATCATTAACAATGTTTTTGTGGGAGTACAACTCCGAGTAGTGTTCTACCCACCGCGCTATCTGCTTGTCACGATCATTGATGATATCCCTTGCAGCTGATTTTAGAGGGCTGACTTTTTTTAAATTGGACCTATTGCCTTCTTTATCCCAATATTACATGCCTTTAATATTGCTTGTATCTGCTGATGTCTGGATGCTCTGGCATAGCTGCTGCCAATAGTCATTGGCACAGCGTCTTGAAGTCTGTTGCACATTTCTTCTGGCAGCTCTCATTCCTTGTAAAGTTTTCTGACCTATGGCACCCTTATAGTTGGCAAGGGCGATGCGTTTAGCCTCAATGACTGGGGTCGTTTTGCTAGAGTTTACCTGGAACCAATCATTGGTCTAGTTATACTTTTGGCCTAAGACAGACAGGCTGTGTTGTGGATCACGTTTTTCAGTAGCTCCTATTTCTGCTGGGCACTCGTGCCAGGGCTACTGGAGCGGAGAGCTTGTAGCAGGCCGTCAGTGTACAGCCGTGTGACTTCCCTTGGTCAGCTGTAGTGCTGAGATTGATGCTGGGGATTCCTTTGTGTTTTGAGCTGTGCACTTTCTTTGGTTGGAAGACCGACCTTACTGCATATTAAGGAATGATCCGTGTGGCAGTCAGCACCATCGTAGCTGCGAGTGATGTGGACACTGTTGTGACTGGTGATGATCAGATCCAGTTGGTGCCATTGGCCGGATCCGCGTATTTCAAAGCTGTAGTACAGATTATACTGGTATTTATCAGCTGTATACTAAAATATAATTGTATTTATAAGCTGTAGTATAGAATAAGGCTTTTTGATGTCATTTTAGGCATCTCTCTGCCAATTCCTGCAGCTGAACTGGTTCTAAACTGTATTGGTATATTATCAATATACTCTATGTCCTGTACAGATATAAAGTAACAACTAGAGACTTTTTTCCCAACATATTACTTTATGCATTCTGTGTACATGAACAGAGTAACATACCCAAGCTTTTAGTGTATGGATATATATGTCAGTATAAAATTATCAGAGTACCAAATTCTGAAAATTTCAAAATACATTTTAGAAACATCCTTGTCTACTTCTCAATATGTCGGGATATGTACTTCTAAAAGTAGTGTGAATTGAAATTTTGCTCACACACGTATGTCCAAAACATTGTATAGTCACACATTTACTCTCTCGACTCTATCAACTATGCTTCTCTTTTAACACAATTCATATGTACTTTAATTTTCCTATGCTTATAGAAAGAACTAAGCATCATCATTGATTACTCTCTCAATGTAGTAGTAAGTTAAACAGTAGCCATTGCCCTTTCTAATATTGTATGCACATTCTTTACATCTCTTCTTTCTTCTCTTACCTCTTTTCTCCATATCTTCTCTCAACTGTCCACAACTATCACGTAATTTGAATCATTTATTATCTATACTATATTTTCAAATAGTTCAGACAGTTCAGATAGTGCAGCAGTATATTAAACAGGTATACCAGTTGATCAATACGTTAATATCTCTAGGGAATTTCATATTAATCTTAGTTGATCATACTTTATGTGCGATAGCATGGGAGTCCATATAACTAACTTTTATGAATTAGAGTTGTAAGGATTGGTGAATTGGTATACCCATTTACTATACTACTGTAATGGTGACTTTTAAATGTGTGGAGATATTTAGAAACAATGACATTATGATAGCCCCTGTGGTGTGGCTAACATTTTGATCAGACTGGGTCATTCTGAAGACCTGGCTAGCTGAAGTTGATGCCGAAGTTGTGTACTGCATCGGAGTAGCAACAACTTGGCCTTTCCTCTGCTCAACTACCAGGATCCTCTCCTTGAATGGCACAGGATACAACCCATGGCAAACTAGTTGCCTCCAGTTGTCGCCTCTTACGACATGAAGCTGGGTGCATTGGGCATATTCTAACTCCACAAACCAGCAGTGGGTACCAATCTGGATGTTTGTAGGTGAAATTTATACCAATGAACATCTAAAAAATACATGAGTCAATCATGCACACACAAAAAAGATCACAGTGACCAACTTTTGGTATGTGATGCACTCACACACCAACTTTGATGATTGTAGATGACATAGGATCGAAGATATAAAGACTATAAAAAAAAAAAATGTCTGAAAATATAAAATCACTCAAACAGGCACAACAGGTCACAGTGACTAACTTTTGTTGTGGTTGAGTTACTTTTACAAACAGGCACCCACATACCAATTTGATGTGTGAGCAAAATGAGATCCAATGAAAGATGTCCTGAACATGCGATGAAGGAATGAAATGACTAATAAAGAAACAAGTCAACAAGGAATGAACAAACAGGCCACATGTTATATTCCCTCACAATGCAATTTTTTTGGCATGTAGCTATTAATGCTTGGATAAAAACACCTCAGTGTGGGTTCAAACCATCGCAGTCCAAGTCGGACCTAACCACTTTTGGCCTGTGCTTCAGACCACATTCCTACTACATCAACACCATACTTTCTACTCACATAAGTAAACCTGTTTGATGCAACACAAAAGCTTGCAAGTTACTTGATTGAAATCTAAAATCATCAATACATCCTGTTCAAAAACATTAGGAAGGTAAAAAAAAAACAAAAAAAAACAACAAAAAAAACCCAACAATGTGTTAAACATATTGAGGTTTATTGTCTGAAAATTATTATCTCTGAAAATAATTTGCATCAAATACTGATACAAAAAAAGCAATACACTAATTAAAAAAACATCATTCTCACAAGCATGCACAGCTATTCAAACAACAGGCATTCAGTGAAATACTGATAATTATGTAATGTATGCACTAACTTGCAAAGACCCATGTAAAGCAGATTAAGCAACCCACACATGTATTCCAAGATATGCCTTGTATAATGCTTTTTACAGCAAAGCTAACAAGAGTACTTGGAAAGCTGTCATTAAAGGTTGACAGTAAACCTTGTCAGAGATCACCAATCAGTAAAACTTTTGCTTTTTTTTTTAAAGAAAAATGCTCCAAGTGTTTCAAATGCAGAGATAATAAAACTCTGAGTTATAGATGAAGTTTCAACTCTTGGCCAATCAAAAACAATTCTTTAAACCTTGTCCTTTAAACTCTTGGCCAATCAAAAACAATTCTTTAAACGACTAGAGTACTTTCTGTCTGGTTGATATGAAATAGGTTTATGATCTTCAGACCTGACAATGCTGCTGCTGGAACAATCCACAACAGTCAAACCTGCTACAGCAACCACGCATAACTACCACCTACCGTATATACTCACGTATAAGCCTGGTCAAAGTGCAAACAACATAGACCCTGATCTGCTGTCACATAATGCACCCGCAGATCAGGGCCTATGTTGTTTGTTCTACTTATTAGTCCTTACAAACTGCATAGACCCAGATCTGCCTGTGCATTATGTGATGGCAGATCTGGGTCTATGCAGTTGGTATCGGCTTATATGCGAGTATATACAGTATGTACGAAGGTGAAGTTCTAAAAATCCAAATTTACAAATATCAATTATTATCATATAATCAATGAATATACATGTATATAAAAACTACTTGCTCATAAAGTCCACTTCTAGATGGTTAATGGGTTGGTTTGACTGTATCTTGTTTTCTTTGTAAATGGATCAAGATGCATATTATTTCCATAAAATTCAAGAACTAAAAAAGCTGTTAGAAAACCCAGAAAAAAGGGCTGATGAGCAAAAGTAGCTCTATTCCCCCCCCCAACCCCCCACCCAAGGAAAAAAATAATTAAAAACTGTAGGATTCTTGAATGCTAAAGCATTTGGAGCAGTTAAATCTGCTACAGCTGTCACTTCTTAATAGCATGATGGTACTTGTAGTATAAAATGTATATTATGTTATTATTTATGGTCACAAATGGTGTGTCATTTAACAAAATTATACAGTGATCCCTCACTCTCATTCTGTCCTGGGAAGCCATAAAATTACAGGCATGGGTACTTAATACTTGTGTACATTACAAGCAAGGCTATGTAAATAAAGCATAGTATTTTATGTTAAATGACCTTATGATGGATTATAACATGCAAAGAACTATAATTAAATGAAATAAATTACCATATATACTCACGTATAAACTAGGTACAAATGCAAACAACATAGACCCTGATCTGCCATCGCATTATGCGATGGCAGATCAGGGTCTATTTTGTTTGTTCTACTCATCAGTCTTTACAAACTGCATAGACCCAGATCTGCCGGTGCATTATGCGATGGCAGATCTGGGTCTATGCAGTTTGCAGTTAGTATCGGCTTATAAGCGAGTATAGACGGTAGGTATAAATTTCATAAATAAACTTCACACAGTATAATAGAATTCTTGACCATACCCAGTTATATCGGAGACCATATTACACTTAGGATCCATATGATGAGGGACCACTGCAATTCCATATTTTATTTATTATATTTTTAGAACTTTACTTTTAAATGGTACCATACAGAGAATTATTTGTCTGAGGTGCCATTAAATGCTAATACATACATACATCTCTTATTTGCAAATATGTATACAATCTATCTGTACTGAAAAACCATCTGTTCATACAGACAGGTTCATGCCCCATGTGACCTCTATTGATAGTTTTGACTGAGTAGGGCAAGTGTTCAATTCTGGGGATCAGTTGCAAGTCTTACAGTTAAAAATCAACTTTGTAATGAAGACAGTTATATAAAGTCATGTTAAAGAGAAAAATTACAAAAGTTCAAATCTTGACAATTCAAATATAAGTCAAAATCAACTCATGAACAAGAAAAAATGAAGGTCCTGACCAAAAACAAACATACAAGAATTGTATTATATTCTCATTGATAAATTTTGAATCAACTACTGAAAATAAACATTTCAGAACAAATGAAAACCAGTATGTATTCTCATGTAAACAAAAATGACTTCAAGAAAAACAATAATATTCAAAACTATGCAATTTTTCAGATTAAAAAACAAATATGAATCCCGATCATGAATGAGAAAAACAACTTGTCTCATCAAAAGGAAGCTCAAGCAGATAAAAAGATAAACTTGATAACAAAATCCAATCATTAACAAATTATCATAAAGAAGACAAACACTGAGTTAATGCAGATCTATTTCAACTGCATTATCATGTTACAAAGTTGACAATAGTAATACAATTTGTTGACATTTAATCATAAATGACCAATTCATCAATTATGCAAAACATACAAACTTGCACACAAATCCAATACATATATCATGGCTTCCTGCCACTTTTACATGATTATGAAGTCTTTCTAAACTACTGTTACTTGTAAAAAGGAGAAAATATCTGCATGAAAAAAAAGACCATATATCACATATATTACATCTTAATATCAATAACACAAACATACCTTAACATGGGTGAAACATACTAGCAAACATACAAATGCACCTTATGAGTGTTTTCATTCTCCCAATTATTAATGAAACCCCATGGACACCTCTACATAGAGCACACATATTTATAAATGACGTTTCTAATCCCAGTTATTTTTCTTCTTTGATATTTAACCTCCATAGTAGAGACACTTTTGAACAAAGTTCAAATTTTGTGGTTGGTTCAGTGTTATTCATCAGCATGCTTTACTGCAGTCAGTTGTAAAAAAAAATCTGTATTTTACATTTAAATGTATATATTTGTTGAGGTTACCATTAACTAACAATCCATGCTTATATTTCCTTGAGGTTGTCAAAAATTAAAAGGTAATTTTACATGTTTGCAATATATAACCAATAACAGCCTACTGGTTATTAACTCCACAACTGATCTCTTTGGAATCTGTTCATAATAGGAACGTCTCTTCTAGAACAAAGGGAATGTGGAGGATTTTTGCATCCAGTAATTCATTATTTTTAAATATGAACTTACTGGCATCAATAATTTATCATTAAAATGACGATAATCATTCATTTGATATCTAATCTCATATATATCAGCATTCACCTAGATAAAGTAAAACTTCCTTAATTTTCAGCTGTTTTATAGGTGGCTAGTTTTAAGGGCTTTAATAAGTACTGGAATGGCTTACCGTATATACTCATTTATAAGTCAGGTCCAACTGCAAACTTCATAGACCCAGATCTGCTGTCACATAATGTGCCAGCAGATCTGGTTCTATGCAGTTTGTAAGGACTAATCGGTAGAACAAAGAACATAAACCCTGATCAGCTGGCGAATTATGCGGTTGCAGATCAGGGTCTATGTGGCTTGCAGTTGGATCCGACTTATAAGTGAGTATAGAGGGTTACTATGGCCAAAATATATGGCCAACCTGTTGAGGAAGCCGCTTTACATAGGGGTTTACTGTATATTACAACTATCCTCTCGTATACAATTCCCTTCAGCAGGGAAAGATGTGGTACATTTTTGGTCTTTCCAAGTTCAACTGGGACAGAATGGTAAAATTTGTTTTTATTGGTTGCTTCCCTTGTTATAAGGGTTTCAAAGTGCTGCAAGCTAGGGGATGTAACTCTGATTTGACCTTAGTTATTGGATCATATGAAGGGAGGGATATGGATTATATGACCCTATACCCTCTAATTATTTGCCTTGAGGCCAGGATTTCTTTCCCTTCCTGACATGTTTCTTAAGTTACATTTTTCATTTTGTCTGAATTACTCCTAATAAACCTATTACTCTCTCCAGGTTTGTATTTAAATTAATTTAAAAAATATGTATTTTTTCATAAAATTAGTAATTATGCTTTATTTTATGAATATACACACCATTATTTTCAAGCAATTTCTAAACATAAAATGCATCTAAAAATAGCATTTACCCACTTTCTGATGGAACCATGACTTATTATGTATTTTCTATTTGAAAATTTAATATTTTCACAAAAAATAAAATAACTCAACAAAATGCATGGTTACATTTACTTTTCTAAAAATAAATGTACATTATGTCTATTCTAATAAGCGTAGTCACTGTGTTAAAAGTTAAACAACAACACAAGTATTTAGCACCAAAAGACCTTAAGTATTCTTTAATATGTCTTTATTAGTGGTGTAACTATTAATTAGGATAATCAAAGATTGGCTGGAAGTGTCAAACCACCAAGCATTCAGTTATGATTTTCTACAATCAATTATAAAAGACCAAAGGGTTCATCACAGCATTATTTATTGATATATTTTCCATTAATATCTTTATTTTTCAAGTATATTTCTCTGAACTCATTAGCAGCAAAATACACCCGTTTCATATGTATCTCATTCAAGATGCATACTGTGATTGGTTAAACTCAACTGGTACTAACCAATCATAGTTGTCTCGACATAATCTGGAAGTTGCAATGAAGTCATTCCATACATATTTTATTGTAAATGTCATTAATTGATTATAATCAATGATCAATCGGTTATAATCAGTTATGATAAACCAATCACTGATCTTTAAATTTCAACTGATTCTTGACACTAGTCTTTATTAATTTAAAGGTAACAAGTTTCCATTCTTTGTCAATATGGCTGTCTGAAAACTGGGATAATTAATTCATGTACAGTTGATTTATGTTATAATTTTTTTTTATGTATAAGTTTATAAGTTTCGATGTATGTTATAAGTTCATGTATGTTATAAGTTTTTCAAAACGTTTAACACAAATCTGAATGTGGTTGATGACAATGCTGTTGTTGCCACTGGTAAAATGATAACCGCTTGCTATCTTCTAATGCAGGTGAATAAAACTAGCTGACTCCGCACTCCTGCATTGGAAAGTTGAAAGCAAGAAGAAAAAAAACTTCTATTCCAATGAACCTTCGATTACAAGCTAAAATTAAAGGTGATTTTATTTGAAACAACAGCTTTCAAGTTCTCAAGGTCTGCTGTTTCATGTGATAGCATCCTTTTGTATACTTGTGTGCCAGGTTGACCACAAAAATAACCAACCCCAAAAATAATTTTAAAAAAAAAGTGAATCAAAAACAAAGAGTCTAATGGCTAAAAAATATTTCCAGGAATCCAAGATAAGATTGTTTCTTCTTTTTAACTGCTGAGTGTTGAACCATCTCAGATATTCTTGAGCTATGACAAGATTTTCAAATTGGCTCCTGGGGTGGCCAGATTGGCTACAAGATTGTAACTATTTTCATTTAGGACCAACTAGACATCATTAGAATTCTGGTGAAAACCCCATGTCTGGAGTAGTAGATAAGATTTTCAAGATGGCCATCGTGGCAGCCATATTTGATGATGTAAGACTGGCACCATTTGCATTTAAGACCAAATAGATATTATAGGAAGTCTTTTGGTGAAAAAACCAATATCAATATGGCCATCCATTCAGGAGTAGCAATAACAAGATTTTCAATGATGGACATAAGATTGGCACTATTTTCATTTAGTATGAACTAGACATCCTAAGAACTAGAAATCAAAATAAGTCTTTTGGTGAAAACCCCATGTTGATATGCCTATCCGTTCGAGAGGAGTAGTTATAACAAGATTTTTAAGATGGCTGCCATGGCAGTCATACTGAAGGTCAGATTGGCACCATTTTCATTTAGAACCAATTAGATGTCATAAGAAGTCTTCTGGCAAAAACCCCAAGTTGATATGATTTTCTGTTTAGGAGTAGCGATAACATGATTTCCAAGATGGCTGTCATAGCAGCCATTGAATGTCAGATGGGCACCAATTTCATCTAGGATGAAACTAGACATCGTAAAAAGTCTTCTGGTGAAAACCCCATTTTGATATGACCATCCATTCAGGAGGAGTAGAGATAAATAGATTTTCAAGATGGTTGCCATAGTGACCATATTGGAGGTCAGATCAGTACCATTTTCATTTAGGAAAAAGTAAATATCATAAGATGGCTTCTAATATCATAAGAAGACTTCTGGTGAAAACTGATAACAAGATTTTCAAGATGGCTGCTGTGGCAGCCGTACTTGATGTCAGATTGGCACCATTTCCATTTAGGATCAGGTAGGTATCATAAGAAGACTTCTGGTGAAAACTGATAACAAGATTTTCAAGATGGCTGCTGTGGCAGCCGTACTTGATGTCAGATTGGCACCATTTCCATTTAGGATCAGGTAGGTATCATAAAAAGCCTTTTAGTGAAAACCTCATGTTGATACGACCATCCATTCAGAAGAAGTAGTGACAACAAGATTTTCAAGATATATCTGAGAGGCACCATTGGGATTATTGTGTGTGTAAAGTTTCATGGCAATCCTCCAAGTAGTTTAGACTGAGTAGTGATAACAAACTTGTGCTAATGGATGGATGACAGATTAGTGAAGGACAACAGGCCCATAAGCTTTTTGGGTTTATGATCGGTAGAGCTAAAAAAGTGGCTAGCAATAACCAACTTTGAGTTCCTTGCATTACATTGAACAACCAATCAGTATGGAAATTTGGCTGTAAATGGCTCAGGGAACCTCTCTAGTAGGCCTTTCCATCTTTACAGGCTTTGGGATCAATATCATGGATTAGCCAGAAATTCTTAAGATATAATTAATTTATCTGCAAATCAGGTTTAGGTACTTCACTTTATTCAGGATAAAAAGTGTTAAATAACATTTTAAGTTTCAAGTGAAGTCTCAGGGATTTGTTTTTAATAGACCTTCTCACAAAAATTAAAGTGAGGAGTCGATGTGTGTGAATGTGAGTGTGTTTGAAGGAGAGAGAGAGAACAGGTGGAGAGAAAGAGAGAAACGTGTATTGTAATTCATGTGTTCTAATGATATTTACTTCAGAAAAGCTTAAAAGTAATAATTTTCTGACTAGAATGACAAAAATTAGCACCTAGAATTTACAGTGACTTGTATTTTAGAACAATATAAGTACAGTAACAGTGAAATTTGTCTGTATAGGAAGGACCACTACATGTTCTCTTTTATGGACTGGTGTCCTTTATTTACAGTTCATATATGTACTTTTTATAAATATGGTTTGGTTTTGGTTTTGTGGGATTTAACACCATTTATTGGCACATCATAGGCTATACATGGTGGCCAGTATATTTGCTGGAGGAAGAACCCCGGAAGAACTACTGACCCACGGGAAACCACTGGCAAGTTTTCTCACATACCCACACTGATCGAGCCAAGACTTGAACCCATGCGGACTGAGTGGGGTTGTGAGTGATCTGTAAAGACAAGCACTTTAGACCTCTTGGCCACCCAGAACCCCTGTTGATAAACATGAGGAAAGGGTCTAAATCTGGTCCTATATGAACATTTTCCAAAAATTTTCTATATATTTAAAGTTATGGTTGCAGCAAACTATATTACTTAGGACATGGGGTGGGGGGAGAAAGACCTGTTTATTTTTTTTCTTTCAAAATGTGTATACAATCTCAAGATGACAATACATTTTGGAGAGATTTTAAATCTTTTTTTAAAACTGTAAAAAGTCTAGGATAAACGATTGACAAGTTTATGTAACACTTTTGTTCATCTAAAAACAAACACAATTTCTTTGAAATACTCTCATACTATATGCATATTTATTCAGATGTATATATATATATATTAAAAGTTATAAATACAATAACATGCATAGCATAGGTACTCATCGTTAGGATAAAAAGGCATTAATAAATCAAATAGTTAATGCTTTTATACCATCGTATCATTTACACAGCACTCAGATTAAATTTACTGATAAGTTCTTGAACTTTACAAACTTGTTGATAACACAAACATCCTTTAAATGCCCACTTAATTTCAAGAACACTTTTTGTATATACTTTCATCCAGATGAGCCCAACTGTGGAACATTTAGATCCAGGTCCAGATGACTTAAAAAATAATGACTTTGCTGATCTGGGTCTTTGGAAATTGTTTTTAAAAGTCTTAAACTTTTATGATTACCTCCCTTGAAAAAAGTTGTTAACCAATATGCGATTCAAAATCCCTTGGGAAAAGGAACTAAAATGTTCAGAAACATATACATATCCTGAAACAAAGCAACAGTCCCTCAAAGATATTGATACTCTATTGGCTGAAAAGAATTTCCAGGAATCCAAGAAAAAACTGTTTCTTCATTTCAACTGCTGAATGTTCAAACCATACCTGATATTCTTGAGTGATAATAAGATTTTCAAGTTGGCTGCTGTGTCAACCATAATGGATGTAATCAGCACTATTTTCATGTATGACCAACTAGAGATCATTAGAAGTCTTCTGGTGAACAACTTATGTCAATATGACCATCCATTCAGAAAGAGTAGTGATAATATGAAAGATGGCCATTGTGGCAGTCATATTGGATGTCAGACTGGTACCATTTTTATTTAGGACCAACTAGATATCATCAGAAGTCTTTTGGTGAAAACACCATGTTGATGACTTTCAAGATGGCTGCCATGGTGGCCGTATTGGATGTCAGAAGTCATTTGGTGAAAACCCCATGCAGATATGGCTTTCAAGATGGCCACCATATTGGGGGTCAGATTGGCAACATTTTCATTTGGGACCAACTAGCAATAATAGGAAGTCTTCTGGTGATAACCACATGCCAATATGGTGTTCCGTTTAGGAGTAGTGATAAGATTTTCATGATGGCTGACATGGTGGTCATATGTGATAAGATTTGCACCATTTTCATTTAGGATCAACAAGACATCATAAGAAGTCTTCTAGTGAAAACCCTTTATCAATATGTCTTTCCGCTCAGCAGGAGTAGAAAAAAAGATTTTCATGATAGCTGCTGTGGTGGCCATACTGGATTCAGATCAGCACCATTTTCATTTGGGACCAACTAGTCATCATATTAAGTCTTTCAGTGAAAAACCCAATTTGATGCGACTATTTGTTCAGAAGGAATAGTGATAACAAAATGTCCAAGCAGAACCATTTTCATTTAAGACCAATAGATCTTTGGATAAATGTGTGTCTGAAGTTTCATGGCAAGCCTCCAAGTAGCTTAGGAGGAGTAGCAATAACAAACTTGTATTAATGGACAGCTGTTTGACCTTGGACTTACACAAAATGCCTGGTATTTCTGTAGCCCAATATTACACTGAGCGACCAATTGTAACTTCTATCAATAATAATGCTATGGAAGGCTGATTTTAAGCTGTGGGATATCCCCTTCAAAAGGAATAAAATATGCCAGGAACTTAAAATGTCTACACTGTCAAATCAGATACGTACATTAAAAAAAGCTTTTTATATCCCTTTATTTTCTGTAATATTATGACAGTCAGCACACAATATGATTTGGTAATGTTTCTATTAACATGCAAAAGGTACTCATAGATTGTGTATAATCAGGCTCATTCATAGTTAAACTATGTCTTGTACTTGGTTATAGGATCTTGTTGAATACAGGACATTTTTTCCCTAAATATTGTGTACCCATTCTCAACATAAAAACCATAATTAGACATCTTAATTCTCTTATGAATATAATACAATAAGATTCTTTTCACACAAAACTTGTCAAGAAATTTACACACTGATACATGTAACTACCTTTCATTCCTGTGGGTTATGCTTACAAACAACCAAAGATTAAGAACCTTACATAATGTGCACACAATACTCAACATACCATGCAAACACTTCTTGTACTTAACTGTTACTAACTTTTGTTGATTGAACGCATCAATGGAACTCACCCACTAGTCTTATCTGTTGCTAGATGGTGTAAGTGTACTCCAAGATATTTAGACAGGTTTTTTGTTTCAGAACGTTTTGCTGATGGGAAACTTTTATGAAACTGGTTAAGTAGATTGTTCATAGTACACACACACCACCTACAGGATCCAGGTGTAGGTTACTGTTGATATTCGCATTTAAGCAGCATCCATCTACAAATTGCATAAACCCACATCTGCAGTCACATAATGCACCAACAGATCTAGGTCTATGCAGAATGTTAGGAGTAATCAGTAGAACAAGCAACATAAACCCTGATCTGTTTGTGCAAAATACCATGGCAGATTGGGGTCTATGTTGTTTGCAGTTGGACCAGACTTATAAGCAAGTATATAAGGTAGTTCCACTGGCGGAAAAAAAGTCTTCTCTATTATGAAGTGAGGTAATGTTCAACTACAAAATTTCTGATTCTCCCATTCTCCAAAAAACTACCATTCATTTTATCAAATGCATCTTGTCAAAAGTACAGCACATAACTAATATGCAACAGATTCTTTTTCTCCTGATTAATTAATCAATGATTTATGTGTAAAATAATAACTTTTCAAAATGAGACAAATCTAATCAAAGAAGCTCTCATTTTGATAGTTGATATACATATGAAAAGCCAAGGGGACTCAGCTTGTACCTTTTTTGACAGGATTGGGGATGGTGGCTTATCTCAAATGACTTTCTTGTATGAACATTTTACTTGTCATACTGCATAGAAAAATTATGTTATTAAACATAACAAAATAATAATGCTTATGTTGTACCACTGGTTTATTCTCATTAACAGCCTCTTGTATATCAACAGAAAGTTATGTAATATTTAATATATTAGCAAAGAAGCATTTAATTACAAATTCTGAGTCTCAAATTTCAACGAATTATATGACTATACTATGTATTGAATTTTACAAT
Source organism: Margaritifera margaritifera (assembly GCA_029931535.1). NCBI lineage: Eukaryota > Metazoa > Mollusca > Bivalvia > Unionida > Margaritiferidae > Margaritifera > Margaritifera margaritifera. The sequence continues at coordinate 3,675,169 of JAQPZY010001606.1, forward strand.
CATAAGATGCAGGTATTAAATTATGTCCCATTCAAACATATACAATTTAATAGAGGATATCTGCTTGAAACGAGTGAATAACGGATAACGAGATGAAATATATCTGTTATTCACTTGGAGCAAGCAAATTTTCTTTTTAGTTGATGCTCAAATGTATTGTCTAGCAATTTGTATAACAGACTGAAGTAGCAGATTTGTTACTGTATCCCATGCGATGTTAGCAGTTTACCATTTATATTCTGCTCTGTTTTGTGTATATTCACACAGAAAATATCAGTAGTAACATAATGCTGCTTCCCAATTCAAGGTAAAACAGCTGATAAAAACAAAATGAAGAAAAAAAAGATCTGACCATTGCTGGATTTGAACCCGGTTCATCTGGATGTGAGGCGGCCATCTTTACCTTGATACCATGCAAGTGTCTTACAACAGCTAGTCATAATGTTATAAGTGTCTATTGATGGCCAGTGAAAAAATATGATATTGTCACTCCAGTGATATATCACAATTATTTCACTAATAAAATCCAGTAATTCATGGCGTAGCATAAAATAAAATGTTTTATTTTGATAGATGTGACAATTTCTCTGTGCATCATATTCAGTACGCATCTAACATCACTACATGTATATATGTACATGTACATGTTACTTAACAGTACATGTATACACATGGTATACACATGCAGATTGTGTTGATTCCATCCACACAAATATTAGCTTGACCAAAAATGTGCCTGTAGTCTCTCTGTAAAGTTCAAACTGGTTAAGGTCATTTTACCATATTATGGGTATAAAATGCATTTTCCCAGATTTACCAGCATATGATGCATTTTCTCAGATTTACCAACATAAAATGTATTTTACCAGATTCACCAGTATATAATGCATTTTACCAGATTGACCAGTATACAAAGCACACCCAATTACAAACAGCATAGAAGCAGATCTGCCATTGTATAATGCACTTAAAATCCTAGGTAGAAAAAAACATCCTAATCTAACCGTGTGTTATGTATGGCACATTCAAGTCTACAATGTTCATAGATGGGTGTGTATTATACATGAGTGAAGATGGTATCCAACATGACTACAGAAGTAAGAGTTCATCTGTAAATAAATTTATTAACAGCTAGAGAACTAACATCAAGAATCTGAGTCCAATCGTTTGAAAGATGTTCCGAGATGTCTCGTAGGTTTCACCATTTTTTCACGTGCTTCACGGCGTCCATCCTCTTTGTGATCAAAAGTACAATTGTGTTGCTCTGGTAAACGATGCATAGGGCAAAACACACTGTCTGCAAATGAAAAGCATACATGTATTGTAAATTATGACCATGGACTTTATGTAAATTTCAGTACAAAACAAAACTAGGAAAAATGTCATTCATTTTATTCAACATACAGTATGTGCAAACTTTTCACATTTGCTATGGGCACAGAGGTTGGAAAATCCATTGCCCCTGAGGCAGGGATATGCTGGACAACTGTTTTTCCCAATGTGAAAGCTAGGCTGGGCAACTGAAAAATATTATTACAAAAATGATCGTGTTAAGAATTCTAATGGAACTATATATTTCCCAGTGACAAATATTTGATCATTGAATTGTATCTGATTACCTACAGCAGGGTGTCTGAATTATCTCCATATAATGCCAAAGCTGAGTATGTGTTGGATGACTGCTTTCGGCAAGAGGCCACACTAATCATCATGTGTCTGCTACTCATTATCTGATTAAGTAATCACAGTCCATACTACCAGCCCCACAGGTAGAACCCTTAAAGAAACAAGACTTGTGAATGTTTGTTTTTTGTCAAAACACTAACGTATAGTAGCAGTTTCATTTATTTTTGGCTTGACACACTGAATACCTATGATCTAGTACATGTATTACACTTTCTCATTGGTCTATTGAAGAAATGGGCACTCCCTGTAGAGTATGTGACAGTTAATTCTATTGCCTAACTTTAGCCAAAGGAATATGAGCATTTAAATAATCAACCCAATTACAACTGTCATTGCATACTACATTGGCTTGTAGGGTAATAGCCAAACAAAAATCCCATGTGGAAAGTTAACAGCTCCCGACAGTTTTGACACAGGATTAACAGTGTTGGATTAATGATGCCATGAACCGTAATGATGTAAACTCAGATAAACATAAAAAATGGACAAGTTTCTGGTCAGGGGTGGCCAACTACTAGAAAGTGGATGGACAACAAGATGCCATCAAAAACAGGAAATGGTTTGATTATCTTTTTTTGGTGAGCTCAAATAGATTTAATATGTGTGTAAACTTGTGTGGCCATTAGCAGGACTGATGTATACACACATACACACGTACATACATACATACATACATACATACATACATACATACATACATACATATACACATACAGTCAAACCTGTCACTAGCGGCCACTCATTGGAAAAGGTAAAACTGGCTGTTGCACACAGGTGACCTCTGTACACAGGTTCACCTTTTAAAATTGGTTTTTGAACAAATACCATGCACCGAATAATTTCATTATCGTTATTATTTTTACGTTATCAAGATGTGTTTTATGTCCATTGTATAACAAAATCATAAATTATGTGTATATGTTGTTCTCTCCCAAATTATGTTCCACACAAGATTACTGTAACCTGCTCACTTTAATCCATCCTATAACTTAAATCATCACTGACTAAGAATAATCACTGATTTTAGTTTGTTCATGCTTGAAAAACAATATCTGGATTAGCCAGTTGCTCAACTCGCGGAGATCTAAAGACAGTTGACTTATGTGAGAAGCCTGTGATGAATAGGAAATCAAAAGAAGCCGTATATGACTATTCTTTGTGGCCCAGGAAGAAACCATTTTTTGGTTAGGAAACACCTGGCTGCTGACGGAAGGTGGATGACTGTTGTGAACAGGTGACTGCTGAATAAAGATGACCATTAGGACAGGTTTTACTGTGTGTGTATATATATATAAAATATGACAAAAGTTGGTGAATCTTGGGGGCAACTGCTACTGGGCAACCAGATTTTCAAAGCTGGTTGCCCAGGGACAACCATGGATTTTAAAAAAATTTGAACAAAACTGAAGCCCATAATGCAAGGATGCTTTCTGTCAAATTTGCTTAAAATTATGTAGAGCAGTTTTCGAAAAGTTGTTTGAAGGTTTTTATAATTTTAGTAACGTTGGCCATGCGAGTACAAACTTGAAGGGTCTTTATATCACGATGCTCCCTGTCAAGTTGGGTTCAAATGGTCTTTTGGTTCTTGAAGAGCTGAAAATAGCAATTAATGACAGATGACACACAATGGACGATGCATGAGATATGCAGGGTCAAGTCATAAGCTCACCTGGCTGTTAGCAGTGGCAGTGGCAGCCATATTTTATGGCAGATTGGCTTCATTTGTATAAATCTGAAAGGCCTTCATGCCAGTATGCTTTCAGTCATACACAGTCAAGTTCTGTTGAGCGGTTTTTGCGAAGTCATTCACAGGTTTTTCTGTTTTTAGTAATGGTGGTCATATTTGATGGCAGATCAGCTCCATTTGTACAAATGTGAAAGGCCTTCAAGCCATGATGCTTTCTGTCAAATATGACCCAATTATGTTGAGCAGTTATTAAGAAGTTGTTTACAGCTTTTATATTTTTAGTAATGGAGGCCATATTTGATGGCAGACAGGCATCATTTGTCAAACAAGTGGCCAATGTGGGCTTGATCAATCACTCGAGTAGCTGACATATGTCAGCTTGTGAATGCAAATTCACACATGTATTGTGTAAAACTGCATAAGTGAAAGAAAAGCTTGGAGCACACAGTTGCTACAATGTCTTTAATGTTGGTTTCATTTATCTTCTTTCCTAGACCACATGTACAAGATCACTTTCTTGGCATAATAATGACAAGTCACTTGTACAACCAGCATAGCCCCCCTTGTTCTTACTCTGTACCCTGGAAACTAGGCCCTGATTCATAACTTACAAACTGTTCATAGCCTTAAGTTAAAGTGTATACACTTACTTGACATTATAATGGGATTTAATATGTGCAGTTAGCTGGGATTTCTGGGTCTGTCCTTACTTGTTATATTATATTTTATGTTTTTGTTCAGTTTAAGTTACAAATCATTTTTAAAAAAGCCTTACATGCATTTTTTTTATATTTTTTATCTCTTGTTCTACTGAAATGTATGCAACTTGTATTCAAGAATTATTTTTTAAATTTGTTTTCCATTTTTTTCTGCAAGGGGAAGACCTCTGCATAACACCAAACCTGTAATATGAAACAGTCCTTATCACAAGTTACTTCCCTTGCATTTTAATATAAACTGGAAAGTAATTGAATGCACTGCACCATGCGTATACAAGGTGTTAATAATTAATTACTATAATTTAATCTATGTCATTCTACAAGTGTTAAAAACAATTATCAAACATACCAAATCTGATAAAAATCTGATCAGATATTAAGAATTCAAGAGTGGTGACAAGCTCAGCCAATCAGATGCAATATCAGCTCATTAATGTGTGGATGTTGCTCACAACTGAACACATCAGAGATCTTGCTAATATAAACTTATATAGGAAGTATGATCAAATTTTTTTCAGAAATATGGTCTCTGGAGTATTCACAAGCTCAACCAATCAGATGCAACACTACCTCATAGATATGCATGGACGTCACTCATAACTGAAATCATCCAAAATCTTGATGATACAAGCTTAGATACCATGTCTGATAAAAAAAAATATGGTGTCTAGAGTCTTGCAAGCTCAGCCAATCAGATGCAAGATCACCTTATTGACATGCATGAAATGTCAGTCATAATCAAGCTTATCCAAGATCTTGATGATATACGCTTACATATCAAATCTCATCTGACCAAAAATATGGTCTCTAGAGTGTTTGCAAGCTCAACCAATAAGATGCAAGATCACCTCATTAATATGCATGAGTGTTGGTTATACTGTAGTATCATTTATTTTCGTTGGTCTCAATTTTCGTGGTTTTGTAAAAAAAAAAAAAAAGAGATTTTCGTGGGTACCTGAATTCGTGGTTTTTGCACGTCAAAATCTGCATATTTGCAGGAATTTAATTTTGTTGATTAATCTCTACAATATTCCAAATAAGGAATACAAAAGAACAAAACTATGATGACAACAAATGCTGGCCTCTTCAATGGTTTGGATAATGTCATTATTCCACATGTGAACCGAACACATGAGCAGCTGACCCTTGCTCAATGCAATTTGTAATCAGTGATGCTAACTAAACTGAAAAACAATGGAATCACTCGTGGTTCACGATTCAGGGCAACAATGAAATCTATGAAAACTGGTACCCCACAAAAATTAGTGATACTACAGTAACCAAACTCATCCAAGATCTTGATGTTATAAACTTGCAAATCAAGTCTGATAGAAATCTGATCAGAAATGAAGCCTCCAGAATAAAGAAAGTGTTAAAGGACGGATATATGATGACACATGACAGATGCAGGACCATATCAAAAGTGCCCTTGGTCTTTGGCCAGGCGATTTAAAACTGAAAACCCTTTATGCCAGGATATGTTGTCAAATTTGTGTAAATTCTGTCAAGTGGTTCTAAAGATGCCAATTAAAGGTTTTTCTATTTTTAGTAATGGTGGCCACATTTGATGGCAGATTGGTTTCATTTGTACAAACTTGAAAGCTCTTTATGCCAGGATGCTTTATGTAAAATTCTGCTAAATCCAAGGTATATGATCCCAATGTATCTAACTTACTGAGCACTGATGACAAAGACTCTGTCACTACCAGAAAAGTGATATCTATGTCATGCAATGCTTAAGTAGTTGAAATAATAATACCCGTACCCACTAGTAAACAGATCAAGCTCCTTGGCTGCTGATTTCTGGTCTGATATTTATATCTGGATGTTCTTCTTAAATTTCATTCTTTATTACATCTTTTTATTTTTCATTGTGCTGAGTTGTGGTCCTTGTTCTACTTACATTTGCTTGCTCTTTGCCATGGTGCTGTATTGAACATAATAAACATAAATCCACCTATGACCTAATTACTGTCTGTGTTACAACAGTAAATGAATCACACAGCTTCCACACAAAAATCAGGAAATTCACTATCTTGCCAAAGTAACACAGGACTGAATAACCCTTGTGACCTTGACTTCTGACCTTTTAACCACTAAATTCTTCCACTAATATGTGACAAATCTGATAACAATACTTGTACAGTTCTTAACAATTTACCCCAGAATCTAAACAACACCTGACCCTGTCACTTAGACCTTTGATGCCTGGATCCATCCTGGTGAATCTGGTTAGAAGTCTCTTGCCCATCCATAAAAATATAATAGAACTTTCTTCTCCTAAAATATAAGACACTGACCACTGTGATACTGACCTTTGACCTCCACACCATTAGTGATATTTATATTCAATGGTAACATCTTTACTGTCTGATGTCAATTCATCCATTGCAAGGATAGAAAATACTGCCATATCCAAAAACTTTTACCATTGATCACTCAACCTAAACTTTAAACAATTGCCACTGTGACCTTGACCACTGAGTTCTTTTGCCATCAATGTCCAGGAATATTCCTTGCCCCCTGATGCATTTGTGGGCAAAGTCTGATGATGGTCCTCTAATGAAAACAGGAGATACTGCCCAACTTTAACCAAAAGTTGATGCTGGATGGACAGACAGGGATGAATGAATGGATAGATGGACAACTGGATGGACATTGTGACCACTATGTATCACCTTTTGTGACATTCACAGACTGCTAAAGACAGTAAAACTATAAACAAGATAGCTTCCACAAAAGTTGCTACTAAGAGTAGACTTGTACTTAAACAATTTTTAAAAAAAGCTTAACATGACTGTTGGTAGATTTGAGTCATTTTCTCTTTAAGCTTTGTGGATGTGGGGTTGATAACCCTTGGTTTCAACTTGACTATACTTACAATTATGCCTAATGTAGAAAGGTTTTAAATGTTTTTTTTTCTTTTGCCCATGAAAGAGTACTTTTGAGTATAAACGTTTCATCATACATAGGCCTGCATGATATCTGGTGCAATTAATGAGCAAAAAACATTACTATGTTCTACGCACCACATCTGCAGCGTCCTATTGCTCTCTGGGCCAGTTCTAGTTTACATTTACAAATGCCACATCTCTTCCTATTTTTTGCTGCAATCTTTTCTGGTGTGGACTCGGAGCTACCATCATCAACAGCACTGCTGTTTCTGAAAATTAATAAAATATTATAAGTAGAAATGGAAGTCAATTATCATCCCATCTACCCTCCAAACAGCCAACTTCCCCCAGCCCCTATCCCACCCTATCCCTGGGGCTGCATTCAACCGTGGAAACTTTCATTTTCATCTATTCATTCTTGTGAAACATCATACCAAATATGATCACACCCCCCCCCCCAATTAGTGTAGAATGAAGCTCAGATTGGAAGCAGAACTCATATTACAATATCTATGATAATGTGACAGTTTACCACCACCTTTTGACCTTTTTCACCTGAGGGCTGCATTTCAAATCTGAAACCTTCATTGTCATCCACTCATGCTAATAAACATCATAGCCAATATGATTATTCTATCTCAATTGGTGTATCTACCCTTAAGGCTCAATAGGAGTGTTTTTCAGGACATAATCATTTACTGTACGTTGTCTCCCTTACTGGGACTGTCACAGTCATTGACTGTCTTTTCCACTAGGCGCATCATAATCATGAAATAAAATTCACGTCAATATACTTAATTAAGTGTGTTGAATTATTTAAAGAGAAATCCTTCAGTAATATCTTAAAAGCAGTGCTTCAGCATGAAATAGGAAAGGTCAGCAATTAAAAAGAAGGTCCTAAACTTGATATTCCATGTAGAATAGAAAACTAGTTTTCACCTCGGCCAAATGAGAGATCACCTCAAAATACCCAAGTGTAAAACTGTCCTATAATGAGTGCATAGTACTCCAACCCAGATTTCTACTATCAGGGGTGTCTACACGCATGTGTAAGAGCATCCTACTATGTTAAAACCTAGCAGGCCTAATAAGCTGTTGATGTCTCAATTTCTTAAAGTATTTTTTTGTGAACACCACTTGTGTTAATGAATAAAGAATACCAGTGACCACGTTCCCTTGATTCCCAGTAAGCATCTGAGATCACGGGAATAAAGACACCTGAACAAAAGTCAATAATGATGATTGATGATAGTTCTAATCAAGAATATTGCTTATGTTTAAGTATCAAGCATTTATCTCTTACCTCTGTGACTGACCTGGTATCTCATGTCAAGAAATATTCATTACTTTTGCTTCACGTAAAGTGCTGCTAAATGGATCACAATTTATAGGTGTGCACCTCAAGCGCCACACACTTTGTGAGCTCTTATTTTAAGACATGTATACAATGCCTTGACAATTTTTGATCAACCAGGAGTTTGTTATGAAATCGGAACAAAGTTGACCACTGGAAAAGAGCCGAAAGTCTTGAATCAAGAGACTGATCCTGATCTATCTTCTCCAACTGAGTAATATCATATACATATTGTCAAACCTCTCAAATAGTTTGAAATAAAAGAATTCTGTATTTTTTCATCAAAAATAAACATTTATTGAAGAAAGAAAAAATCATAAAATATTCCATGCAACATAGTTTAGTTTTTTTTTTGCACATACTAAAAAATGTGCTTGTGCCATAGTGGAAGAAATCTCTGTGGTGTCACATGGTGTCAGTCAGCATTACATCACATGCAGTCTGTCAATTCGCTTGCTATTTTCAGCTTTGCTTATTTCATATTATGAAACGATGGAGAAAATAAAATGAGTACAGTAACATGGATGATGATCTACTTTTAACCCCAGGTGTCCAAGTGGTCTAAGGTGCTCGCCTTTACAGATCACTCACATTTCACCTCTGTGTGGGTTCGATTATCAGCTCAACCAATGTGGGTATGTGAGAAAGCTTGCCAGTAGCTTCCTTTGGGTCAGTGATTCTTTCTGGGCTCTTCCTCCATCAAATATACTGGCTGCCAAATATTGCCAATCATGTGCTGAAAAATGGTGTAAACCCCCCCCACCCCCAAACTTATTCCAATACTAGTACAAGATCTGCTTTCATTCCAATACTAAAACAAGATCGACTTTAATTCCAATACTAGTGCAAAGTCTATATTTATTCCAATACTAGTACAAGATCAACTTTTATTCCAATACTAGTACAAAATATAAAAAAATTCCAACACTTGTACAAGTTTCATTCCAATATTAGAAAAAGATCTACATTTATTCCAATATCAGTACAAGATCTACATTTATTCGAATATTATTACAAGATCTACATTTGTACCAATCAGGGGTGAGCAAATTTCACAGCCCAACATCCCGGACTATTCATTTTCGAAGTCAGGCAAGTAAAAATTTTCAAGTCGCTAGTCCCGGACAAGTGCTTTTGAATATTTTAAAAAAAGGCGGGCAAGAGACTATTTTCATGCCATCATCACTTTATCTACTTTATCTGGCCGTTCATGCCCTCCGGGCATACTGAATGCTTGATTCTATCCCTCTCCGTGTATTTACTTGCATCCAGTATCACACCTACTGGGGGTCATTTATAACTCTTGCATGTGCGGACGTTATATTACCGCTTGATCGCATATTGAGCTAAGCAACTAAAGTATTGGCCAATCAAAACATGCGAGACAAAACAAAGCTGGTATGATTAATTAGCAGTGTTTTAAATGACTTTCTTGAAATTGTGATTAATTAAACCAAATCCTAACAAACGACTCACCCTATGATTTTAATCGAACGAATCAATCGAATTAAATTAATGAAAGGCACTTTACCGACATTAGTGTCGGTTCCGTTTATGAACTGATTAAATGGCAGTGATGATTCTTTAATATTTAATTGATTATACAGAGAATTAACTTCCATGTCTGATATTGCATTTGAAGCGAAACAATTACGCTAATTAGGAAGCTGTCTCTGTGCATATTTAAAAGACAAAATGTATCTTATGATCACTTTAGAAGTTTTTGTTAAGCAAGGTGATATTTACTATGTGGATAAAATGAGTTTCAAGGAAGTTAATAAGGAAGAGTCGGAGAAGGACAATTAATGTGAAAGTGGAGGGGTAAAACGTAAGACTGCCACTGAGTGTGAGGTAACTATTTCTCCAAAGATACTTAAGCCAGACTCTGTAGCAACAAAAAATTTAAAATATGACACTACTAAGAGACAGAGAAATTTTCAGCCACATTGGGTTGATTGTTATCCCTGGCTTAAATGCATTGACTCAAAAGCAAAAATGTTTTGCCGTTATTGCCAACAATATCCCAAACTGGCAGAGATTGGAAATTCAAACAGTGTATTTGTCAATGGAACTGACATATTTATGATTAAACCAAAAAATTATCATGACAGTTCTGGACCTCACACGGCCTGTGCAGTTATGGATAGTCTGAATTCCAGTAAATTCCTTTCCATTCTTGCTGATGGAAGTACTGATGCAATCGTATTGGAGCACGAAATAATACATATAAAATACATGGACAATGGAAAACTGGAAACCTCTGATGTAACAAAATGTATAATATCAACCTATGTTTTTGAAAAATTAAACTCTTTTAAGAAATAGATATGTTGTACATTATTTCGTTTGTTCTTTCTGTGGATTAAACAAACATCTCATCAAATCTTGATCTAAATTTGGGACAAATGAAAAGGTAGGTGGAGCAAGTGAATTTTCTGAAATCACTAGTCCTGGACAAGTGGATGAAAAAAATATTTGCTCAGCCCTGCCAATACTAGTACAAAATCTACTTTTATTCCAATACTAGTACAAGATATACTTTCATTCTAATACTAGTACAAAATCAACTTTTATTCCAATATTAGTACAAGATCTACATTTATTCCAATACTAGTACTAGGTCTAATTTTATTCCAATACTAGTACAAGATCTATTTTTATTCTGATACTAACATGCTGTGACCTAACAAGATCAGCATTTTCTTATGAACTTATTGTGACAAAATTATACTGAGCAAAAAATGTTAAATGCAACTCTCTAGTCGGTAAAATGTAGAAACTGCATATATGATGCTTCCTATTGCTGCAGTGCAAATGGCATCTAATGAACTGTGCAATACTACGAGTTAGTGAAACGCTTTTAATATAGTTAGTTGTTAAATGTGATCCATCCCAGATAGGATAGCCTAGTTATAATCTACTATGATAAAATTTGAGTCTAAATGGAAGAATACATTTTTCTGCCAAGGTACAGCTTAGCTAAGATAAAACAAACTCTACCGGCCAAAAGGAATATGCAGGAATTCAAGATAAGACCATTTCTTCCTTGTAACTGCTGAGTGTTAAAACCATCTCACAATATTCTTCAGCAAAAACAAGATTTTCATATTAGATTGGCCCCATTTTCATTTAGGACCGATAAGACGTCATTTAGGACAAACAAGACATCATAAGAAGTCTTTTGGTGGAAACCCCATGTTGATCTGACTTTCTGTTTTGGAGAAGTAATGATAACAAGATTTTCAAGAAGGCCACCATAATGGCCATATTGGATATCAGACTGGCACCATTTCCATTTAGGACAAACTAGACATCATAAGCAGTCTTTTAGTGAAAGCACAATATCAATATGACCAGCCATTAAGGGAGAAGTATTAATAACAAGATTTTCAAGATGGGCATTGTGGTGACCATATTGGAAGTCAGATTTGCCATTTTCATTGACAACAAACTTGACATCATAAGAAGTCATTAAGTGAAAACCCCATGTTGATATGACCATCCATTCAAGAGAAGTAGCAATAACAATATTTTCAAGATGGACACTATGGTGGTCATATTGGACATCAGCTTGGCACCATTTTTATTTAGGACCAATAAGACATCATGCCTAGTAGAGCTAGTAAAAACATAAAATAAACACCAGAAAATGTGACCTCTATCTACTCGAAAGAAAAATTTCTGAAATCAAACAAATGAAAAATATTTCACAAATTTAAGTCATCATGCAAACAGCAGTTTATCAGATATATTTGAAACTTGTTAAATTACTTTTTGCCACCATTAATGCATTACAGTCCTTGTCAGGAAATCTTAAAATTTTGCCCATTAAAAACTGGTCATTTCTATGGACAGACTAACAGACCTTGAACTGTGTAAAACACACAAAAGCATTTAAACTTTCTGTACAAAATCAAAAGGACTTTATGCCAGGCTGCCTCCTGTCAGATTCAAATTCTTTTGAGCAGTTTTTGACAAGAAGTTGTTTAAAGGTATTTATAATTTTAGTAACGGTGGCTATATTTGATGGTGGCTCAGCATCAATTTCTATAAAACTGAAAGGCCTTCGTGCTATGATGGTTTCTGTCAAATCTGGTCAAATTTTGTTGAGCACATTTTGAGAAGAAAGTCGTGTCAAGGTTTTCTATTTTTCTGTAGTGATGGTCATATTTAATGAAGGATCAGCATCATTTGAACAAATTCGAAAGACCCTGCAAGCATGTTTTCTATAAAATTTGATAAAATTCTGTTGAACAGTTTCTGAAAAGAAGTTGTTTAAAAGTTTGTCTATTTTTAGTATTGGCAGCCATATTGGTTTACAGATCAACATCAACTGAACCACCCTGAAAGGCCTTGATGCCTGAATGTCCATTGTAAAATCATGTGCAAATTGGTCAAGTAGTTTTGAGAAGAAGTTGCAAATAACAATTGTGGACAGACAATGGATGAAGGATGATGCACGGTGGATGATGGATTTAAGAGCATACAATATGGCCATAAAAATAGAACTCTCACAATTTTTTATTGGAATCTCTTACTGCCTACTAAATTTTGAAGACATACAGTGTATATGACTTAGGTGGAAGGTTCAAGAATACAGGACCTAACATGATGAAATCATCACTGACAAAGTTCATCACCGACACTGACAAAGTTCTTATTCAGTTCATCCTACAGGCACATGAGAAACCCCTGCCACCAAACATAGACATGAAAACAGTACATACTGCTCATCTAAATTTTAAATCCTAAATAATAACAAGAGGCACAAGTGGGCCTGACACGATCACCTTGCTTACATAATTTGACAGTTGACCATTTCACTGAGCAGGCTTATGCAATGTAAGAACACAACCTAGGTAAACCATCTCCCAAACTTTATATCATGTTGATTTAACCTATTTTACTATATCCCGATACAAATTTGTTCTAAAGATAATGTCATAAGTAATATGCACAGTTTCTTACTCATAACTGAAAACATCCAAGATCTTGATGATATAAACCAAATTATGGACTTTTATGGAAACTGGATGAGAAATAGTCTCAAGATCTAGACAGGTAACAAGCTCAGCTAATCAGATGCAAGGTATCTCATTAATATGCACTGTTCTCGCTTATCATAGAACCTGTTGATGACAATGAAAATATAAGCTTATGGTGGAGCAAACTCCAACTGGAATTCAGTCTCTAGAGTGGTAACAAGCTCAGCCAATCATATACAAGGTTACCTCATTAATATGCATAGATTTTGCTCTAAATCAAACTCATCCAACATCTTGACAATATAAGACTACTTAACAAGTTGGATCAAAATTTGATCAGAAATAGATTGCTAGATTGTTCACAAATAATATGCAAAAATACAGTCTCTACAGTGGTAAAAAAAATATATCCATATCAGATACAAGACCACCTCATAAATATATGCATTGGACTTGGTCATAACATGAGGCTTAAGAGGGCCTGATATTGCTCATCTGGCTTACATAATTTAGTAGCTGACCCATTTCATTAAGCACGCTCATGTAGTATTGTACGAATACATACTATATAAACTATCTGCCAAACTTCACATCATGCCGATCGTACCTATTTTACTATACGCTGATAAAATTCTTTCTAAAGATAAAGGCATAATTAATATGCAGTCTCTTGCTTATAATTGAAGTCATCTATGATCTTGAAGATAATAAACCTACAAGATCAAAAATATGGCTTAAAGCATGGAAATAAGCTCAGCCAATCAGATGCAAAATCAGCTAATTAATATGTGCTGCTCCAGCTTACTTTTGAAATTGCCCAAGGTCTTGATGATATAAGCCCATATTCCAATTTCGATCAAAATCAGATCAGAATGATGGCTTCCAGAGTGGGAATAAGCTCAGCCAATCAAATGCAAGATCACCTCATAAATATGCATGGATTATCAAGATACTGATTATATTCCGTCGTGGCTCGTAGTGGACAGATTAAGTTTTATTGCCCATTTGAAAGTCGCAGCAATATAATTATGTAATAGTGGACGCCCACTACCACGCGTGGAACTTACCTATCGGCTCAGCTAAAGTACACAGTGCAGAATGCTCTTTTTAATTTGTACGCAATGCCATTTAATATTCAAAGACTCGCTCACTAAAACGCATTCACATACGTGTATTGAAAGAGATGAAAGATAAATTGCCGAGAAAAGAGTCACGAATGACGCTTCACAAATTATACAAAGTTTAATTATCTTAATTTTAATGAGACGGGGGGGGGGGGGGGGATTCTGTTTTAAACAAACAAAGGGTAAAAGACATCACACATAAATACATGTATTAGTGGGTTTCATTCCGTTATTAAAATAAAATAATGAGATAAATGTTGTGATTTTGTTTTTAATTACCCCAGTCACTTTTAAATGGTCTGCTTCAAATGTTCCCACACAATGAAATATACACGGCGCTATCCAATATACAACCTCTACTATTCCAGCCTGTTTAGTACTTCAGCCTGTTTTGTACTTGCGACTCAAATATACATGTCCATGCGACACATTTTCTCATGAACTAGACACATGTTTACTTTTACCGTAGACCTACTGTTTTTACTTCAACTCTACGAAGCACGTGATGCTGCATTCTATGACCAACAGCTTTAAAAAAAATACACTTAAGATTGCTGCTTTGGTCATCTGACGAGTTTAATATTACCAAATGGACAGATGAAAGCGATAAAAAGTGTGTAATCACGATTAATTTGCTTCAATTGGCAAAACTTTTAAAATCTCAGGTGTTTTAATTAATGTATCATTCAGTAAGATTTATTTTGTGCTTTGACATTACTTCTTTCTCCCCTTGTTTAACTTGTACTGTATTACATGCAAGCTGAACACATCATATCTATCAATAATGCCTTATACATCACCCGAAATTGCTAGGCCACGTGTTTGCCAAGACTATAAAATCTATCTTTATTATTGCACTGACTGCTGTAAACACGTGGCTTCTTATTTTTCATTAACTACTCCGACTTGGAGGTGGAAAAGTTTTGGCTACAGTGGTTGTAAATCCCAATTGTTTCCTGTTAATTTTGAGTCGTTCATATTAATTCTAAGGTGGTCGCGAATATTGTCACGTCCACCTTGATTATTGCCGTAATGCTCTCTCATTGGACTTTCAGTCTATTAAATTTCTGAAGCATTAAGTTCGTACATGGTTAATTATGACCAGATTCGACAATAGATAATAAGAAAATAAGACAAAGGACACTAATAGCAGGTGAGTAACCCAATGAATTATATAAATTCTTGTTAAATACAAAATGAATTGCCAAGCAGTGATTTACATATTAACTTATTTAAATAAAGAGTGGAATCAAAATTGTATTTCTATATTTTGTCAGTAGACGAATTCCAAAATGAAGATGAACGAGGCACATTTCAAAAATGCATACTCTCTAATTACATGTATCAATGCCTGTTTACAAGTTTGCGATAAAAGCTACGGCTAACATCGATCGAAAGTTATGGTGCATAATCTCTCTCTCTCTCTCATGTCTGCCTGTAATAAACACATTTTATTACAAAAAAGATGCATTAAAAAAAAAAAAAAAAAAAAAGAAAACTTGTAGTGTAATACAGCTTTCTTAAAACATGTAATAGCTTTGTGTTGCTGCGATAGACTTGTATTATATGCGCTGCGTTGCGAGATTAATTGGGAGAATACAAATTATATATGGTTTATTTTATATACCGCTAGAAACCAGTTTTACGCAAAAATATCACAACTTGACCTCATTGCGTTTCTCACTCCATATTACAAGTCCAAAATTCGTTGTTCCACAAGCAACAAAAATATTTTCATTCAGAAGTTTTTGCTTCTTTTGAAACATCGGGGCTAAAAAAAAAAATAAGAGAAGCTCAACACCTTCATGAATGGCCATGCTTGATGATACATTCACGAAGAAAGTGACGAAGAAAGTAACCTTTTTCATAAAAATCACTTCGTTTATGCCATGAACAACCACTGAAAGAGAGCAACCTTCAATACCGTGTAGACAAATTCAGCTCATTTAAAAATTACCATACTCTGAAATAATCAGTCATTTTTCTAAGTCTACAGATAAAGGTATATGTATCCTGCTTTCAATAATTTCTTTAAAGAAGGTTTGGAAACTGTGTAGACATTAAAGGGAAACTATGACAAATTAATAACTAGTACAAGAAGTTCTGTTATGAAATATCATTTATTGAGAAAACACACTGAAGTTGCTGCTTATGCCCAGGGGCAGGGTTGATGCGCTACTTGTTTATCTAACGCTGTTTCCTTCACGTCTTTCTATCGCTTGCATTACAGGATGTTATGCCAGCTGAATTGGCTTCGTTAAACAGAAACCCTTGGTGTTTTCATAACAATATTCCAATGACATACTTGTATTCTGATTTAAGTAATTTAACTTCTACTCTATGTGCTACTGGGGGTGCGGGTGTGATAGGATTTAGCTTTAACAAAATTACATTTGTTGTGATTTTTAGGAAATAAAATATTAATAATTTTATACGTGACTCAGGACCATTGCAGCTTGTTACATTTAAATGCTTGTTCCCTTATCGGGGAAATAACAATACTATAGTTTGCTTTATATACCGCTAGACACCAGTTTTACTCGATAATATCAACACTTAACGGCTATGTGTTTCTGAGACTTTCTCTGTCTAAATTCACTCTTCACAAACTAACATCTTCTTAGTTTTAAAGCGTTTGATTTTGCGATAACAAGAAACATTTTTATTCAACAGTGTTTATTTTGAAACACAGAAGCGCGACACTGAACAGTAGCTGCTAGGAATTGTCCAATTTAAGTCATTTAAGACTTCTACTCTATTTGCTTATTACGCAACGGAGTGGGGAGGGGGGTTGCAGGCTGGGAGAGAAAGAGAGACGGAGGGGATGGGATATAGCTTGAAACAACTACATTTGTTCTGATTTTTAGATAGTTTAGACGTGCATCAAGGCCAGTACACTCACCTCCCCCAATTTAAGTTAAATGGTAGGTCTCTAAATGGAATATAAAAATAATTATATTTAGTTTTTCATATAAAGCTAGAGACCAGTTTTACACGATAATATGAGAACTTATAATCAAATGTGTTTCTCAGTCCAAATTTGTTTTTCACAAAACTAACATCGTTTTAGTTTTAAGGTGTGTGGTTTTGTGATATTTTCATTCAACAGTTATTGTACTGCACATTTTGTAACATCGAAGCGCGACATTGAACATTAGCTGATGACATGTAGAAACTGTCATGACGGACTGTTGTTGACTCGAGGCAGGAAGCTACAGCAACAGGCATAGCGGCTGGCTTCAAAGTAAGAATGATACTCCTCAGTGAGTTTCTGGTGATGCAATGTAGATTTGTGAAAAAAGTGTGGACAGGAAATAACTTTTTTTCTCATTGAACTCGTTTGTTTATGACATGAATGGCCACTGATAGAGCGCAACAGTCAATACAGTGTACACAATTCCGTGCATTAAAAAAATTGCTGTACTGTCTCATAAACAATGTTATTTTAAAAGTTGAATGGTAACAGTACAGAAGAACCTTTCCGTCGACTAGTATAGCTCGTGTATCTTTTTTATTTTAAAATACTTTGGCAAGTGTTCATGATCGTACATGTTCGATATAAATATTACGGCGTTCGTTTGTAATCTCTTTTCGAGTTCTATATGTATTACTTCTTTCAATGATTTCTTCAAGATGGGTCTTGGAAATGATATGGAAATTAAAGGGAAACTGACAAATTAATAACCAGTACACAAGACACTTTTATGAAATATCATTTATGGAGAAAGAACCTCGAAGTTACCGCTTGATGCAGAACAATGTCAATTTCCGCATCTGTATATGCTAACAGGTTCATATACATGTATTAAATCAGCAGGGATGTACGTTGTAGCTAAGCAATTATTTCTGATGTACGCTTTGCCATGGACTGGGGTGGAAAGATATCCAAGAAATATAAAACCTCATATTTTTTCTACGTTACGCGCGTTCTTCTGTATGTATCCTCAGCCAGGCTACTGATAAATACACAGGAAATGTTACCACTGTACAGGTAAAGGTATGAAATTGATACCTGCCATGTTCGGGTTTACGGTGTCCAAGTTTCTCCCATCTGAATACAATAGAATCAGCGAGGGGTGCCATAAAACCCACTACGACTCATGACGACTGCAATAAAATCCGTCATGCACTTCCACTAGACTGAGTGGATTTTCACAAATTAGTGTGAAAATCCACCAGACTGAGTGGACTTAAACTACTCATAGTGGGCACTTAATCCCCTGCCCTTTCTCCACGCCCACGCAATTTGAGTGGTGAATCATAAAAACACGATGTGAGTACTGTAAGTGATGCTTGATCTGCATTGTTTTAACAGATTTTTAAGATCTCCTTGCCAGTATGCTTCTTTCAAATTTGGTCAAATTCTGTAGTGAAGTTTTCAGAAGTCGTTAAAAGATTTTAATATTTTAAGTAACAAAGGCCATATATGATATTAGATCAGCTTCATTTGAACAAATTGGAAAGCGCTTCATGCCAGGATGCTTCCTCTCAAATTTGGTCAAATTCTATTGAATGGGTTTTAAGAAGTTGTAACAATTGTGAATGGAGGATGGACTATGTACTGCACACAACAGACACAGGACCATACCATAATCTATGACCAGGTGAGCTATAAAACTGGGACTAGTTGCACTAATGAGATTGTGTCATATGCTGCTACAAAACAAAAAGGAAAATAACTGTAATATAATTGCAGGGGCATAATGATTTGTCGATATGTCCATCTTCAGTTGATGACCATAATATTTACCAAGTTTCATAGCAATCCATAAAAAACTGCAGGACTAGTTGCACTAATGAGTCTTGAACAGAAAGACAGACAGATGGATGGATAGATGGATGGACATGAGGATTACCATATACACCTTCCTCTACCTGAACAGAGGCAGGGGTATACAAATGTCACTACATGATATCAACGGACTGGTGCAAACCAATTACTTAACTCATGAATGCTGTTTGCTAAATGGCTTAATACCAGTAATTGGGAAGTGCTCTGGACGATTGGTACTGAAATAGGGGGTAGGTCACAATTGGGAGTGGTCTCATATATCAGAGATCCTAAAACCCCTATGTTTGCCAGACATGTCCGGTAGATCAAAGGTTTGACTGCCACATACTATAAGCAACCGGAAATTGGTAATAGGAGTTCTCAAATATCATGATATCATCTGGTAATAGGAGTTCTCAAATATCATGATATCATCTAGTAATAGGAGTTCTCAAATATCATGATATCATCTTGTCTTTGATTTGTTTATCCATTTAATTGCCAAATACACACCTTAACGAAGTAAATTCAAAGTTCACTAGGTCTAGTTTACAGATTGTTTCTTTGTCGGACAATCAATATAGATGTTGACGACTAAAGTGGCTAGGTCTAACTTACAGTTTCTATGTTGGACAAAAAATATAGGTATCGTTGACTAAGCTTGTTTTGTCAGAATGTTTTCCCAATTGTTTATACACTCAATAATCACAAAACACAAGACAAAAGGTGTCAAAGGTTATCTCCTGGACTTTTCAAAAATTATTTAACTGAATGACTGCCCCAGGGTCAGCACTAACAGACAATAGATTACTCCCTTATGCCATGTGGTTTGTGTTGTCGGTGTGTTAGCACATGATATATTTTGAGCAAAATATACGAAGCCTATGCCCAAATGAAGAAAAAAGATACTAGCTACAACAAGTAACTTTTATTACCATCCTCCAAGACTTATTTGGGGACCTGATCATATAAAACTTTATACCATCCGACTTTACCAGAGATGCATGTTAATTAAGTATTACATATTTTCAAGGTAGCAAGTCTGCTGGTCATCAGTTATTATTTTTGAAAACAGAAGAATAAAATAAAATACTGTTGTTGTTGGGTGAAATTCTAAGGTATAGTTTTCTCAAAGAAAATATTAGTTTTATAAATAATTAGTTTGAGAGGAAACCAGTTAGTCATGAAAGGATAATACTAACCCTAAAGCAACAGCAAATCTGGAACCGAAAATGACACATTTTCCACTATATTTAATAATTAGGTATATCAATGTTTTCTCTTGTCTCAAAAGTTTTGACATCTCCTTTGAATGTTTTTTAAATTAAATTTCCACAAATACATGCCTGCCAAGTTATTTCCACAAATATATGCCGGCAACGTAATTTCCTGGGAAAAAGTTTGCTTCAGATTTAGAAAACATTTCGTGTTCAAAAGAAAGTTGAATGTGGCTAACAAAAACCGTACATTCTATATAAAATGTGACAAGTTCAAATGAAAACTGCACAGCCTGTAATGTGACAAGTTTAAATGAAAACTGTACAGTCTATAATGTGACAAGTTTAAATGAAAACTGTACAGTCTATAATATGACAAGTTTCAACGAAAACTGTACAGTCGATGTGAAAGTTTAGACGAAAACTGCAGTCTATAATGTGACAAGTTTTAAATGAAAACTGTAGTCTATAATGTGACAAGTTTAAATGAAAACTGTAAGTCTATAATGTGACAAGTTTAAATGAAAATTAGTCTATAATGTGAAAGTTTTGATGAAAACTGCAGTCCATAATGTGACAAGTATAAATGAAAACTTCACAGTCTGTAATTTGAAGAGTTTAAATGAAAACTGCAGTGCATAATGTGAAAATTTTAAATGAAAACTTTACAGTATATAACATGACAAGTTTAAATGAAAACTGCACAGTCTGTAACATAACATAAAATGTTTAAATGAAAACTGTAGTTTATAACATGACAAGTTTAAATACTTTTAATATGGGTATGATGACATGATTGTCTGGGCTAAAATACATGGGAAAATATACAATAAGAAAGAGTGCATCAGAAAGTTTCTGTCATATAATGGGCAAATGCCAATAAAGTACGAGTTTTTCATGTCCCTTTGGTGTCCTTTTTTAGACAGGTTTGACTGTAATTTTCTGTCAGACATCAAGTACTACCATCAATCACAAAATTACAGCTAGCTCTCATCTCAGCCTGCCCAAACTGTTATCTGCATAGATATTTTACTGATTTCATTCTGTGCAGGGAAGAAAAAACAGCAAAAAACTACATCCCCATGTGGTTTGTTTGTATCAAGCTGATAATCTTGTTCCTTAAGAAAAGTGTAAACTTATCATAAAGGTGTGAATAAGCATGTTATTTTTATTTTTAATTTACGATAGTCAATGCTGACAGTGCTGTCTAGCACCCAATATTTGGGGTGTCCCATTTTCATTTTACTTCATTATTTTCACCATGCACTAGTTTGGCTTTCCACTGCATAATGATGAAAACTGAAACAGCCTGGGTGTCCCTGGCTAACCTAGCTCCAAATGCTCTTAGCTTTTAAAAGGAAAACAAATTTATAAAAATAGTTTCCATCAAAGGCATGTGATATTTGCCTATCATACATTTTTAAAATTCAATCTCATGTGATGATAATACAATAATTTGACAGTAAATCCTTACCGTTTGGTTCCCCTCTTTTCTGACTTTTCCTCTAAGCTGGTTGACGAATCACACAATCCTGGTTCTTTTGTAGAACTGTCACTAGTGTTCACAATGCTATTAGCATTCTGTTCTTGATCTGAGGTAGATTCTTTGGCTTCTTTTTTCCCATCGGAATCTGTGCTAGAGTTGTTTCTATTAGTGGAAATTTCTTTTGCAGTCTGTACACTATTAGAACTTGATACTGATGTTGTTTTCAAAGATAAACTGTCACCCTGTTCACTGATTGGTGGGTGTGAAAGTTGTGGTGGCGTGCTAAAGCCAGGTGGAGTGGCCATATTGGAGCTAGATCCAGGTCTCAATGGCTCGTGACTACTATATTGGGATTGCCTCTGAAGATCTGGAAGAGCAACATGAATTATACAGAAGGAAAAACGTGGGTTTCTTTGTACACTATATTTGCTAAGTTCCTATGTCACAATGTACACTTTATCCAATCTGCATATGACTTTTAAAAACTTTAATAAAAAACTCCTGATTCATGCTGCGTCAACCTTTCTGCCAAAAAGTGATACCTCTATCTTGCCAATGTTGTGCGGGAGTCACAACAAGCATTTACTTTAAAAGCTCGAAATTTATAGACTTGCCAGCAGCACAAAGCTCTCCTTAATAGACTTTTTGGCATGTAAACTATCTTTTGCGAATATCTGTTCCAATTCTGAGAGCAACTCAGTCTACTATTATAATTATGCAAATCACAAGTGACCTTGTCTTTCAATTTAAAAGATAATGCAGGGGTTTCATTAATTTTTCATTTTTGAAAGTCCTGGACTTCCATGGTTGTAAAGATGGAAGTTCCATATCTAAAGCCCAAGTCCCATCACTGCACCTACTAGAAAGCATAAATAGATTAATTTTGTGATCATTTAAAGAGATATTAGAATGTAAAGTAAAAGATATTTTTAACATGCCTGGGTTGTCTTTATATATATATATATATATATATATATATATATATATATATATATATATATATATATATATATATATATTAAATGTACTTAATATTGATAAAGCTTATGAAAAAAACCTTATCCTTAACAGACCACCAAATATTAACCATATAGCATTTACAAAGTGCATCTTTTTCCAAATCAGAATAACACTTTAGTGATATACATGTACTGAATATAAATGATGACTAAAAAGCTGTACAAATGATATATTTGCTAATTCCACACCATAAGCAAGATACCTAGTAAAGTTCCTTTTTAATCAGGCCATCAATAATTTTACCATATACATTATTTATTGTTATGAATCAAGGGATCCTAATTACCTAGCCCAGTTAGCCTTGACAACTAAAATCCATGGTTGAGCAAGTAAAATTCATGCAAGTCATTTTTACACAGAAAAAAATATATCCGAATTTCTTACCAATTTCCACATATCTTTACCAGGACCATAGCAGATAAAAATTGGAATTACAGTAGGACCCCGCTATAGCACGCTTCGTTATAGCACGAATTCGGATATAACACGATCGTGGCGTGGCTCCCGAAATTTCATCTATTTTTTCGTACATGAAAAAAAAGTTTTTTTTTTCAAGTACGAAAAATAATGTGTAAAAAATTAATTATCATTTTGGGGAAGAGATCGTGTATAAATTCGGATATAATACGATCATGGCATGGCTACCGAAATTTTATAATAATTTCGCCAATTTCTTGAACTACTGCAAAGTCTTGTGCCAAAATAAACAAGAGTTTGATTTAATAATTTGGTAAGCTGTATTGTATTCTTGAAGAAAAAGTGTCTTATGATTGCATCTTTTTTTATATGAATAAAGATGCTGAACATTTCTATTTGTGAATGTTCATTTCAAATGTGTCAGTAGTCAATCACTGCACTTTGATCTTAGTTTATTTTTGAAAGATGTCAGCTCATTTTAAAGCTGATAAGTGTTAATCTTATTATTACTGATACATGAACAATAAAGTCATTGAGTCTTCTTTGTGTTTGTCTTCCATACATTCTGTGTACAATCGTTGCTCAAACAATAGCAGACATATGTTTGCTCATTCAACTGCATACGCAGCCAAGCACCAAACATTGCGGTGGTTGATAAAAGATTCACACCTCAATTTATAAATCAATTAATTTAAGTCATTGACAATCATCAAAGTAATCTCACAGCTAAAGGTTGTTAAAACCATGTGGCAATGATTTATAAAACATAAAAAAAATGAAAGCCGCCAACGCGCACACGTGGCTTGTCGGTGTTGTTAGACAATCGCCACGCAATCAGTTGACCAGTGAATAATATTGTACATTCCCAATAAAAATGACCCCATTGTTGATTAACAATTATTCTTGCTGTAGTCGTTCAAACAAATAGGTGTCAGAGTTTTAATTAGTAGTTATTTACAATGAATAACAGTTCACGGAAACGTAAAGCTTTTACTGTTAAAAAGAAGCTTGAAGCCATGGACAGAATTAAGTCCGGTGTTTCCACAAGTCAGATTTAATTCCCAAGTGATATTTCCCAAGTGATCTGCCAGTGCACGTGGTCCAATAAGCCTTTGGCTTATAAAAGCACTCACTATGTTTTCAAGTTGTTTTCCCACGTGACAACCCTTTGATCAAGCCGCAAGTTTTACTTGTTCAGTGCCAAGTAACAGAGGGTGGTTATTTGAACTCCCTGTGATCTTGCCGCATAATTGACACGTGTCCAGTTGCATCCTTTAATTGATTTCTGACTTTATGATCAAAGTGTTACTTGCAGAGCCCAAGCTCAGTCTCTGCGTAAGCACCCGCATACGACAGTAAAGCTAACGCATTCGGAGTCGGACGTGATTTACGATGACTAGACGACGACGATTTACAATGACTAGACGACGATGTAGGATTTCAGAACTTTATCAGACAATGATATACTTCTGTGTGCATATTTTCGATGGAATTATTATGGACTCACTCCTACGCATGCGATGAGATCGGTTGGTGAGTACACCTGTTGATCCTTTAACTATTCATGCTATACATTAGACATGTATATATAAATGTACCAATGCATGGTTCTCTGAATAAACTTAAATATTATATGTGCAATCTCTGTTTTCATTGCATGTGTATTTCTCATTTAATATGCACTGATTTAAGATGGTAATGGTGCCAATGAAGCACATTGTTTTCAGACCACAATTTACCCCCCACCCCTCATTTTCTTCAGCTAAATGACTTGGTTTTGTCTTGTTCGGTTATAGTACGGTTCGGGTATAGCACGATCTCGTTTTGTGGACCCCGACCATCGTGCTATAACGGGGTCCTACTGTATTAACCTCTGATGAATATATGTTAGATTCAGAACAACTTTAGAATGTCTGTTTAATCTGTTCATTGCTTTATCCTCATATGTCTCTGCAGTTGTGGAAGTTTCTTACAATTACTAGCAAAGCCCTGCACAAATTTTCACTACTGGTGAGGTAATCGTGCATGGGTATGTATGATATTCAACCAGGCTGAGCAGTGCAAGTCTGAGCAGAGCTAAAAATGACTAGTGAACCCTCTGAAGTCTGCTGCCAGCATGGTTTTGAAATATACATTTTCATTTGTCAGCACTTAGTGTTAATCACATTGCCAATTTTAGCTTTGAGGTCCTGTATACGTGTTCTTTAAGCAGAATGCTGGCAGTATAGGTTGGCTAAAAATAAACAATGTTTAAAGAAAATTTGCTGAGATATGCCAAAATCAATGACTAGCAGTGCCAACTAATGGGGATGACAATTCTCCTACTCAACTAGCCTGGACAACTAAAAATCACTGTTGGACAATTAAAATTTCAAGTAAAGAGCCTAATTTCTACACAGAAAAATGAACAAAATCCATATTTAGTGGCAATTTTCTCAGCATCTTCCTTGCTGGGCTAGTAGGTCAAATTTGAAATTGTTGCCCCCTGGACTCAGTGATACATACATCAATGTCCACACAAGGCTAACATGGTAATGGTGATTAGGCAGGAAATGTTCTGCGCATCAGCATTGTTTTCTTTGTTGGGTGTTGTGAATCAATTATAAAGCCCAACCACAGACCCTGCAATGTGCAATGTTACCAAATCTGCATTTTGTTTGCACTTCACTTGCATCCATTCTACATTTCATTAGTGTTCCATTTGCATCCAGTCACATTTGCATTTCAGCTACCATTTCATCACTTTTCATTTAGTCTCAGAAATGCATTTTGATCTTGCTTTTACTGCTTCCATTCATTTTCTTTCATTTTTGTTCACTTAGAATGCATTTACCAATGTCTGGTTTCTATTTTTAGAGTGATAAATGGAAAGAACTATTGCTTTTGTATCTTGACCAAATTAAGTGTGCTCTAATCAAATAGAAAATGCGTAAAATTGCAACAAATGTAAAATTATATCTGAAGAATATCTGTCAGCAAATTTTATTTATTTTGTTTTCATTCAAAAAAAAATAGAACAGACACAACTACTGGTGATGATGTCAAGCAGTGAAAAGTTTTCTGTCAGTGTAAAGAATAAAGAATAAAGAATCTGATCCCAGATTATCGTCTAAAAGGGGTTTGACAGTGGAAATTTAGTAGAATCTCGAAATAATGGGAAACAGATTTTCAACTCCATTCATTTAAGTTTCATTTCATTTTCATTTACCTTACATCGTCGCATGTTTTGCATTTGCATTCTCCATTTTCTTCGCAGACTTAATTTTATTTGCATTCATTCTGCATTTCCTTTACATTCATTCTGCATTTTGTTTTCATTTCACTGGTAACATTACCTATTTCAGGGTCTGTAACTGACTCTGGTGGCATGAAGTTGCATTTCAGCATGGTTGGGACAACAGGGTTTTAATATTTGGGACTATAGATAGAAGAAAGTACAGTCTCTAGGCCATCCAGTGCCAAACTTCTGGATGTCATGGAGAAGAAGTCAGGCATAAAATATACTGGGATATCCACTAATGGAATCCTGTTGAAAATGTCATAAGAATGCCCACAACCATTGGATAAGTAAAGACTCTGAAAGAAGTGTTCATATCATATGAGGCAATATTAAATGAAAATTAAATGAGTACTGTGAATGGCACATTATATGCCCAACTCATGTTTTATAGTCCTCCATTTCAGCATTAGTAGGGCATGTTGATTCTGGAAATTATTGACCAAAGAGTCTCAATGACATGGACCTTTGGTCATGGTATGCAATTTTTAATTAAACTTACTGTGCAGAAACCATTATTTTCTTATCGGACCTACAATGACTGACCTCCGACCTCATGACCCCAGAATCTACAGGTTTCTTTATTACCCTAAGTGCAAGCCTGCCACAAACTTTGGTTAAGGAACTTGCTCCAGAACAATAGCTATTCTACAAAACCCTTTTTTCTTTGAACCACAATGATCTTAACCTTTGATCTTTTATCTCCCAAACTGACAGACTTCTTCCATACCTTAACTGCACGCCCTCCACAAACTTTGTTCAAGGTATGTGGTGTAGAACTAAAGTTATTATGCACAACCCATTTTTGTCTTTTCTTTCAGTTACAGTGACCTTGACCTATGACCCCAAAATCAATAGGCTTCTATCTTACCCAACATTAGGTCATCCACAACCTTTGGTTAAGAAACATGGTTGAGAATCAATGTTACTGTGCAGAAATCATTTGTCTTATTTTGTCACAGTGACCTTGAGCTTCGACCCCAAAATCAATATGCTTTTCCCTTGCCACAAGAGCAAGCCATCCACAAAGTTTGGTCCAGGTCTGAGACGTAGAACATATATTATTGTGTGGAAACCATTTTTCTTCTTTCAATTACAGTGAGCTGTGACATTGGATATTTTGATCCCAAAATGTATGGGCTTCTTCATGACCCCAAGTACAAGCCATACACAACGTTTGGTCCAGGTATGTGATGCAAAACTAATATTTTTGTCTGGAAGCCATGTTTCTTTTTTCAGTCATAGTGACCCAAAATGATAGGTTTCTTCCTTACCCCAAGTGCAAGCAATCCACAAAGTCTGGTAACTGTTGACGGTGGAGAACTCGAGATATTGTGTGAGAATGAAATTGGTACGAGATGCATGGATGGATGGACAGACATCATAACATAATCTGCTCTGCCTTATGGAAGGAGTATAAAAAGAACAAACACAACAGATTATATCTGTGTTACATTCTGTGTCCAAGATTTAAGGTTAAATGGGTTTGAACTAATATCTGAGAAAAATATGTAAATTTATTGATTCATGTGCCAAAATGTAGCTGTGGCATTCATAACACTCTGCCAAATAACCCTTCTGACTCTGACCTTTGACATTTTCTGCATCCATTATAATATGTATTTCATTTCCAGAAAATACGCTTACTTCATAAAACTGTCAACAATTTACCTAAAAAGCTACAAACAATTTACCCTATGACCTTAACCTTTGAAATGTCATCTCAGTTAGGATGATCCAAGCACATGGTGAGTCTTGTTCAAAGTCTGATGCTTCTTTGTAATGTCTGATAACAATTTATCCATGGCAAGAGTAGAAGCTGCCAGATCAAAAATTAAACAAATGCCCTTTTACCACCCGCAAGTTAAACAATTCTACCCCTTTAAGGGTGACGTTGACCCTGATGACCTTCAATCTCCATGGGATGTTACTTCCCCCTGATTAAGTTGTGGGTAAATCATGATGATAATCCATTGATGCAAACATAGCAGATAATAGGGCATTCACTTTAACAATCTATACATTTGTTGCAGGTGAGACAAATATTACCTTTCTTCATCAGGTCTGGTTTTGAATTGAGAGCTTCTTTAGATTCCATATGATCTGCAATGTAATAAATTGCCTTAATATCATAGTGATCACAAATAAAATAAATGTTATCTATCAGTGAAACAAATACACATTTCAAATAAAATTTTAAGATTAAAATATCCTCACCTATATACATAAAACTGTCTCTGAAATGTGTGCACTCAATAGCTTTCAAATCATTTTTAGCTTTATTTTAATTTATCTGTTTCATCAACACAGATCTTTACTAAAGATCTTGTTCTTTACAGGCATGGAAGAATTCTTGTACCTGTAAACATTTTTAAAAAAAAGACGAGTGAAAATCAAGAAGTGATCTATTATGTGTCAATAACTTCTCCATACAGTGACAATCAAGAACCTGCAAGCAAGGAATCAGAAATTAATACTTTTCCTGTATCAATCATCCCAAGGACACAGGCACACTAGAAGCACGAGAAGTAGATCACAATGGCCTACCTTTGAGCACAAGTACTGTTTGTACTCGCGTACAATCCGATACCAAGTGCAAACTGCATAGACCCAGATCTGTCATCATATAATGTGCTGGGATATCTGGGTCTATGCAGTTTGTAAGGAGTAATCAGTAGAACAAACAACATCCACCCTGATCTGTCGGCACATTATGTGACGGCAGATCAGGGTCTATGTTGTTTGTATTTGTACCTGGATTATACGCGAGTATAGATGGTAGTTGAAGTGGTATCGTTTTATTTGATAAAATGATAATAACTGCATAGGCAAGTGTGAACACAAAAACTGAACATTCTCATTAGAGTATAAAAAGTTGGTCACATTTACTTTACCTTAGTACAGTGGAGTAGTGACCCTTAGTAAGAAAATAGCATAAGTGTGGGTGACATGGAACTTAAAGAGGCATTTGCTGTAAATTTTTGTACCACAATTGTATCATTCAGCTAATGACAATAAGTTATGAACTTTTAATGTTAATGGAAAAAATAAAAGTTGACATTTTAGAAGAAAGAAGCAGATACAAATTCATTAAAAACTTTCTGCAGGTCTTGTAAAAAGTATTTTGTTTGCTCCGCCCCCTTTTCCAAAGACATGATTCAGTATTCAGGCAATACAGATTTTTGCTATTGGTTTACATGGATACTGAGTGATGGGTGGACCCAATATTATGTGTGATTTTATAGAAAAAGAGTGCAAGTGGAACAAGATACATAATTAGGAAATACAGAATACATTGGAGTGATCAACTTGATCACAGGAAGCTATGAAACAGAAGACTGGGGCTGAAAGAAACAGAAGTAGTAGTAGTAGGAGGAGGATTGTTTAATAGCACATCAACACAATACTGGCTACATGGTACCAATTAAAAGTTCTAAATATTTAACGATCAAAAATAGCACAAATATCTAGGACAATAAATTCTTTCAAATAAACATAAACATGAGGTACTTAATGACAAAAGTTATTTTTTTAATTCTGTAAAGTGTACATAAAACATCCATCATAAGGACTGATTCTATACTGTCAAAAAACGAATTTCCAGGAATCCAAGATAATACTTTTTCTTCTTTTTAACTGCTGAATATTGAAACCATCTTGGATATTCTTAAACGATAATGTAATTTTCAAATTGGCTGCTGTGGAGGCCATACTGGATGCAAGATTGGCACCATTATTGTCTTGGACCAACTAGACATCATTACAACTATTCTGGTGAAAACCCCATGTCAATATGACCTTCCATTCAGTAGTAGCAATAACAAAATTTTAAAGATGCCCATTGTGGCAGCCATATTGGCTGTAACATTGGCACCATTTTTGTTTTGGACCAACTAGACATCATTACAACTATTCTGTTGAAAACCCCATATCAATATGACCATCCATTCAAGAGTAGCACTAAAAAAAAATTCAAGATGCCCACTGTGGCAGCCATATTTGCTGTAAGATTTGCACCTTTTTCATATAGGACCAATAGATATCATAAGAAGTCTTTTTGGTGAAAACCACATATTGATGTGGCCATCCATTCAAGAGGAGTTACAATAACAAGATATTCAAGATGGTCATATCGGATGTTACATCAGCCTCATTTCGATTTCGGTCCAACTAGACATCATAAGCAGTCTTCTGGTGAAAAACTCTGTGTTGATAAGACTTTCTGTTTAGGAGGAGTAGCTATGACAAGATTTTCAATATGGCTGCCATGACGGCAATACTGGATAACAGATCAGCACCATTTTCATTTAGGACCAACTAGACATCATAAGAAGTCTTGTAGTGAAAATCCCATGCCGATATGACCATCCATTTAGATGTAGTAATAACAAGATTTTCAAGATGGAACTGTGGCTGCCATATTGGATGTCCAAGTGGCACCATTTTCATTTAGGAGCAACTAAACCTTGGGGTGAATGAGACTTAAGTTTCATGGCAATCCTACAAGTAGTTTAGAAGGAGTAGCAATAACAAACTTGTTCTAACAGACAGATGAATGACAGACAATAGACCATCCCATAAGCTCTTCTGATCTATGACCAGAAGATCCGAAAATGTAAAATCATTAAAACATATGGTCAAAATTTCTCAAATAAATCACATTCCTTCAAAAAGTAAAACATTTTTTGGGTGGTACATGATCACAAAGTTTCATCATTGACTTCATAAAAAACTTCTGTCACAGGTTGGAGCCAGCAACCATCCTATAGGGCGAAAATTGGCCTTTTTGGTGAAAAATGTTTCTCCAAGATAGCTGGGAAAGTTATATTTATGTCACCTGGTATTGCTGGCTATGTGGTAAAAGTATTTGAGAATGTTTTCAATTGTAATTTAGTTCTTGAAGTCACAGTGCTGTTTTTTCAATCTGAATATTCCAGCAACTGGAACAAAGATCCAGTCAAACAGTGCTTATCACAACTGGCCATCAGTAATTAGGGTGAAGCTACAATAAAGTGTTGAATTACTGAGGGCATTTCTTCTCCAAAATGATTAATTAGAAAGCTAATGATTTAAGCATTAAATATTCAAAGGTCACTTTAAATGAGGAACACATTCAGAAATTACAAACACCAATACATACAGTTTATTTTTTTGTAAATCAACATCAATGAGATTGACTGCTACTCCCGCCATGGCAGATGGATTGTTTATACTGCAGTAGGGTAAAATCAGAGGTTGCACCAAATGTCACTTCCTGCTATACTAAAGCTGCTCAACATCAAGTATCAAGTTATCTACATGGAAGAAGACTACGATAAAATAATATCCGGAACAAATTGTATTTTAGTCATAAGCTCTATTCTTTATCTACTCTAGTAAAGAACATATGGAAATAATTTTGCATCACAGCAGCAGCTATAAGAACAACAACAAGAGGCCCATGTGTGTCTGATTTTGCTCACTTAGCTTACATAACAGTTGAGCATTTCACAAAACAGGCTTACGTGTATGTAGTGTTGTAAGAATACAACCTATATAAATTATGTCCCCAAACTTTACATCATGTCATGAGCAA
The DNA here is from genome assembly GCA_029931535.1 of Margaritifera margaritifera. Classification (NCBI taxonomy): domain Eukaryota; kingdom Metazoa; phylum Mollusca; class Bivalvia; order Unionida; family Margaritiferidae; genus Margaritifera; species Margaritifera margaritifera. The sequence continues at coordinate 3,707,381 of JAQPZY010001606.1, forward strand.
GCCCAGGGGACATTTTCCAGCCCCAAAATGCTGTGTCCCCCTAAATTTAACAAATCCCAGTATCATGACTATTATAGGGGGACAGGAATTTATGCATGTTGTATCCTAAAATTTATTTTGTATATCTGGTTTTCATAATATATTCAAGGAGAAACCATGAAGCACCAAATCTGTGATTCTCAATATTCAATGTTATGGGTTAATTCTCTTGCTTTAAGTTAAAGAGAGAGATAGAGAGAGAACAGGTATTTTAAAAGTGTCCCCCTCCCCTTGCTCAAATTGCATATGATTTGAGAACTCTAACTGCACTGAATTTCATTAATATGTGCAGATCTTGCTCATAATAAAACACATTAGACACCTTGATGATACAAGTATGTATTTACCAAGTTTACTCAAATCAGACCATAAACACAGTCTCTAGAGTGGTAATAAGTTCAGCCAATCAGATACAAGACCACCTTATTAATATGTGTTTTCAAGTTTTATCAAAATTAGATCAGAAATATTGTCTCCAGTATGGTAACAAGCTCAGCCAATCAGATGCAAAATCACATCATTAACATGCATGAATCTTGCTCATTATCAAAATCATCCAAGAGCTTGATGATATAAGCCCATATTCTACGTTTTAGATCTAAACTGGCTCAGAACTATGACTTCCTGAATGCTAACAAGCTCAGCCAATCAGATGCAAAGATTACCTCAAAAATATTTGTGTATCTTGCTCATTATTGAAACTGTCTGAGAACTTGATGATATATGTATATATTCCAAGTTTGATCTAAATCAGATCAGAAATATGGACTCCAGAGTGATAACAAGCTCAGCCAACCTGATGCAAGATAACCACATTCATATGTGTGGATCTCACTCATTATCAAGCTTGTCAGTGAGCTTGATGATATAAATATATATTCCAATTTTAATCAAAATCAGATCAGAAATATAGCCTCCAGAGTGGTAACATGGCCAGCCAACTCGATGCAAGATCACCTCATTAATATGTGTGTAACTTGCTCATTACTGAACTTGTCCAAGATTTTGATGATATAAATCTATATTGAAATCAGATCTGAAATATGGTTTCCAGAATGGAAAGCTCTGACATCTGATTAAAATGACTTCATTATTATGCATAACTCTTGCTCATATTCGAACCTGTCAGAGATATTGATCATATAAACCTGTATCCCAAGTTTGATCAAAATCAGATAAAAAAAACATGGCCTACAGAGTGGCAACAAACAAATGTTGACAGTGTCCATCATAAGCTCACTAGGCTTTATGGCGAAGTGAACAACAACAATTATTATTATTATTATTATTCATAAAACACATTATGTTGATTTGGTGCTATGATAAAAATGTCTCCTTGTTCTGCCTGTGGGACAAGTGGCAAATCCCTGTTGTGGGAACCTAGGAATGATGGTCTCTGGCAACCTGAAGTAAGTGTTTACTTATTGACATGACCACACGCCTTAGCTTACATGTAAGTCTGAATGCCTAAAATGATGATAACAACAAAAATTACAACAATGATAAAACATCTTTCATTAATTGGGTCAAAAGGCACATTTACTAAGTAATTAGGATTGCTAGCAACAATTTTGTTTATCAGCTCCACACGTCAGATGCAAGAAATGTAGTTTTCTCAATCTGATATGCAGGTTAACCTACATGACCTGTCTGTTTGACCCTTCATTGGAATAGTTAACTTTACAGGGCCTGTTCAAACTTATAGGCAGGTACAGCACCATCTATAAACTGTGCACAGTTCCTGTGAATGACATAATGGTGCCATATTATGCATGCATGATGCATACACTGCAATACCCATTTCTCAAGTGGACCTGGCCCCTTAAGAATAATTCAATGGCTGGTCATTCAGGTTGACTTTATCTTTGTGTTTGTCTGATGGTATGTAAATACTGGTACGGAGTGAATATAAATTAATGCTAAAAAAAAAAGAACACAAAAATCATCTAGTAAAAATTTCGTATATATCTAGCATGTGCTAATTCTAAACATATTAGAGAAAAAGAAAACAATTATAAGCATCACCTGAATAAAAACGAAAAAATACAGCTGATGCCTCTTTAAGGAAAATTCAAGGTGTTTACTTGTAAACATGAATCCTCTTGCCAACAAGAATGCATTTGGAGTAGACAACAATATACTGACTGGAAAGAAGAATTAATGCCAAAGCAATCAGAGGTTAAGAACTTTGCAAAAAGATATGCCATGATGGCCCAACCAGATTTGTTTAGACTGAATTCAAACCAGTTACCCACTGGCTGTGTCTGAGTTAATGGCTAAGCACCATGAAGGAAATATTACTGCAACATGCTACTCATTAAGATGCATTAACATCAGTTATTTCTCCAGGATTTTTACACAGAGGGGATTTTTAATTTTTACGGGACAGGGCTGATCATTATTATTTTTCATACACTTGTCCAGGACAAGTAATTTTTTAAAAAATTCACTTGTCCCACCTACCTTTTCACTTGTCCTGAAATTTAAATTTCTTGCTATGATTTGATAAGATATATGCACTTTAATCCATAAAAAATAAAAGTGTATGTTGTGTTAAAGACTGCTCTCATTTTTTAAAATGTTTATTTCATTCTCATTTACTGGCAGTTTTAAAATGGCCATTCCTAGTGGAGTGTCAGCAACTCTATCTTCAGGATTTTCTGCACATGCTGGTTAGTGTCATGCATATACTGTGCTGCACAGGCTTTATGAGGTTCAAACCTGTCTTGCTTGCTTAAATCCTAAATTTGTCAAAACATCTTTCCTCCAGAGTCAATGAATTCAAGCCATGGATAATTATTAACCCAATGTGGCTGACAATTTCTCTGTCTCTCAGTTATGTTATATTTGAAATTTCTGGCTGCCACAGAGTCTAGCTTATGTCTCTTTGGAGAAATAGTTACCTCAGAGCACAAGTGAATTGTCCTTCTCTGAATCTTCTTTATGACCATCCTTGCAAACATAATTTAGTAAGCTCATTTTATCCAAATAGAAAAGATTACCTCATTTGACAACTACTTTTAACACCTCATTTGACAACTACTTTTAACCTGATCATAACATACATTGTCATTTAAATGTCAACAAAAATTGCTTTTTAATTACTGCACATTGAAGTTGATCATTAGTATAATCAATGACAAAAATTAAAGAATCATTACTGTCATTTAATCAGTTCATAAAGGAAACGGAAAATAATGTCAATAAAGTACCTTTAAATAATTTAATTGCATTGACTTGCTGGACTGAAATCAAAGGGTAATCCACTAATGAGTATCTGGGTTGATTAAACACAATATAACAAGGTCACTTAAAACACTCTTTCTAAGATGCATCCACATTACAATTTGCACGAGTGTAGGCCAAATGGGGTGCAAAATATTAAGGGTATAATGAATAGACAGCTGAAAATTCTGAAGTTACTCAGGCATGAAAATTAAGTCACAGTGACCTAGTTTTTGTATCGTTTAGTTACTCTCCTTTGAATGCAACTACGTAAACCAATTTTCATGCATGTGCATTCAATATGATCCAAGATTTTGAGGTGCAACAAATAGTTTACATGAAAATAGAAAATGTATTAAAATATGAAATCAAGTCACCATGACCTAGTTCTGGTAAGGTTGAGTTACCCTGCTTGTAACGAATCCATATGCCAATTTTCATAGATGGCATGGGGTTCAAGATATTCAGGGTATAACAAACAAATAGCTGAAAATAAAAAGGTCACTCATATGTGAAGATTGGGTCAAATTAACCCAGTTTTGATATGGTGGGATTACTCACCTAGTGATCTATTCACAAGATATTGATGGCAAAATGTACAGATAGCAAAAAATCCAAAAGTTACTCTAGTGTGAAAATTGGATCACACTGACCTAGTTTGGGTATGACTGAGTTACTCTTCTTGTGATGCTGAATTTATACATTTTCATGGGTGTGGATGAATTTGGGTCGAAGATACTGATGGTGTAATGAACAGAGATAGCTGAAAATATAAAAGTCACACAAGAGTGAAAATTAAGTTAGCCAGTAAAAGTGACTTTACTTTGTTATGGCCGAGTTGCTTTCAATGCAACCACGTATCAATTTTCATGAGTGTAGGTAAAAAATTATCCTAGATATAGAGGATGTAATGAAAGAACAGCTGAAAATACATAAGTCACTCGTATGAAATTGGGTAACATGGACCTAATTTTGGCATGGTTGAGTTAAGTTGGCTGAGATGTATCTACATACCAATTTTCATTAGTGCAGGTGAAATAGGGCCCCAAGACATTAAGTGTGTACGGAATGTACAGCTGAAAATACAAAAGTTACTCAAGCATGAGATTTAGGTTACAATGACCTAGTTTTTATATGACTGAGTTACTCTATCTAAGATGTATCCACATACCAAATTTCATGAGTTCATGTTAAATAGGGTCCAAGACACTGATGGTGTAAGAAATGAATAAATTAACATCGATCAAATGAAAAGACACACAAATGAATGGGTAAAACATTACATCCACTCCTATCTATATTGGCGTTTACCTCTTATTTTTTTAAAGTTGATCCCTGATCAAAGATCTAAGAACACTATGATTTGAAATTTTTAATTGCTGACCCGTTTCAATATGCTAGTATTTTGTTATAACTTGTTACTGTCCCTTTATGTGAAAACAATCCTTTCCTCACACAAAGCTTTTCCTTCAAAACCTACCTATCAATCAAATATTTAAGCAGAAATGGTTTCTTAATTATAAATAAATTCAAGCACTGGAGGACAAAAGCTCCTACACCTGTTACTCAGTTCCAATCTCCTCTTTCCAGCATTTACCTAATTTTCTTAGCGCTAAACATAAGACCATATGACAACAAGAATATCAGATTAAAAAATAAGACAATCTATCATACATGAAAAGTTTACTGACCATTTTAGCTCATGCAAGTGTAGTTGTGATTACATTACATCCAACTACACTGTGAAATAAAATCTGGTATTATAGTAGTCAGGCCAATGAATTAGTACACTACACTGCACACATGAGTATCCAGTGATTAAAACCCGTGTTCCATGGAGCAGAGGGTCTATTCTAGGATGGGCAATTGTGGGATTCATGCTAATTTAAAAACAAAAATTGTGCTAAAAATTCAAACTGAATTCATGAAAATCACACATCACATTTTCAAGTCATACCATTATTCTTTATTAATTGATCCTATATTTAGACAATTCCTTTTTTGTCAAATTGAGTGGGAAATATCCCCATAATTTACAGTTCTAGAATTGACCCTGGGAACATATCTCATATTCAACTGTGAAATGATGTACCCTCCCCTGCCACCCATATCTGACTTCAACACAAAACTTTCACACCTTGCTGCCAGAAAAGTCATACCTAAAACTTGCCATGTTTACACAGATAAGACATTAAGACAGGTTGAGCAGCCTCCTGTTGTAAATCCTTTATAGACAGTGCCACCAATCAGATCCATACACATCATATTTTAGCATCATACAATTTTCAAAATGTGGCACACTTGAAAATTTTGCAAAATTAGTGAGCTACTAAATATAGCAACTAGCATGATTAGACTTTGTAGTTTCTTCATTAAATTTTCAAATATCTTGTGATTTACAGTATACAGAGACCCAGAAATGAGCCACAAAGATGCCAACAGAATATGTCCTACACTAAGCAATACCATTACATATATTATTACATGGTCAATATACTTTATGTGAACTGTCCATGATATACTTTCAATACTAGAATAAAAGTCAACAGCTTTGATTACCTTTGTAGCATTTAGAGCACAGGCCTTGAGTTTTTGGTGATCTGCAATAGGAGATATTTGGATTAAATATATGGTATTTCAAATAAACATGATTAAAATAAGTAGAAGGCAAAATATACTTTTTAGGACCTGACAAATATTGTGCCTGGGGCCCTGTGGTTACCAGAATGTTGGTTCTGGGCTACAAAATGTTGAATTCAGGTAGCCTGGTGGGTTGATATAAAAACAATCATTTTTTTTAAACGTAACTATAGCACTCCATCATTATCAGGCCCTTCATTATAACACAGTTCACATTATAAGGTAAGTATGGTCATAGATCCCATTTCATTAAGTGGTAGTAAAATATGAACCTCATATCAGGCAGTATCATTATAAGGCATTATTCTCTATGACTCCCATCGACAGTCTTATAATGAATACTGCATAATAATATGATCAGAGGAGAATTAACATTGACTCATGAAAAGGAAAATGAGAAGTCTTAAAGTTAGCAATTCATATTAAGATGCAACCTTTACTTAACTTCCATGACTGCCATATAGTGTGCACACTGTACCTAGTTCAACTTGTGATTGTTTCATTTTTTGTACATCTTATTATGACAGGATTCAGTATGTAAGATTTCCTTGTCGAATATATCTGGCAATTTAGGTAAAACATACTTAGGATAGTTATGATATTGTTTCCTACTGCTACTTACATGTACATAATGAAACCAAAAAAAATACTGAAACCAGACCTACTGTGTTGACATGAGAATGGGATGCTTTTGTTGGATCTACAATAAGTAAAAAACTGTGCAGTGGCCTATAAAACTGAAATGGTGTTCCTTTAAAATATAATGTTACTATCGAATCTTGTGTTAATAAACATGTTCTTGTTTTACAAAGGTAATAATGTGATTCAAATTAAAGTTTATCAGCATTATTAGTAAATTGACCTGATGTATAATGTTGTATAATGTGTGCTACAACCGATTCTTGTCAAATTTGGCTTTTTCCTTGAGATGCTGGATTTGGTGTGAAAATCATACATACTTTAAGAAAATAATTTACAGAAAATCCTACTACAGTCCTATTAAGCAGAATATGCAAATATATCATTTAATTGGAATGGGTAGTTCCTGCATCACGGACAGTCACATGCATGTTCGTTTACAAAAATTTACCAATTTTGTAAAAGTTTACAGGCAGTGAACTAAACTAAGCCGTTTACACGTGTAAACACGGCAGCCTTATTCTTACCACATACCAGCTCTCTCTTTACTCCAGGTTGCCTCAATCTTCTTAAACACCTGGCTCCACATCACAGAAACCATATCTGAACTTTCTTCGCTATGGCTGTTCATGCAGTGTGTAATTAATTTTCAACATAAAATTGAAGGAAGTAGGGATAGTATGGCTTTTTTGGAAAAAGTATGGAAAACTAGAGAGTCTGAGAATTTTTTTTAGGAGAAGTAGGAAAAACTAGGGCCACTGGAAAGACCATACCCCTCTTGTAATATGTTTTCCACATGGACAAGAAAATTACAAAGTTTCTTAAATTTCCATCCAGCAGTTTAAGAGATGTGGTAATGGACAGACAGATAGAGAGGGTACCACAATATCCCCCGAGTATAGATAATAAAATTCTTCCTCCTTGTATGGCAGTCAGTTGGCCATGCTGCATGTACACTTGTATATGAGGCGGCAAGAAAAGGGGGTGGTTGTGCTAGGTGATTCTCAAAGAAAAGCTTTTCCCTGGTCAAGTTTCAGCATTTGAAGCTGGGCAAGGGATACGCAAAACATTGTTTCACCTGAAAATAGCAACATTACCACAGCATGTATGCTTAATGACTTTCAAAATAGCAACATTACCACAGCATGTATGCTTAATGACTTTCAAAATAGCAACATTATCACCGTATTGTATACTTAATGACTTTCAAAATAGCAACATTATCACAGTATGTATGATTCAAGACTTTCAAAATAGCAACATTACCACAGTATGTACATGTATGCTTCCTGATTTTCAAAATAGCAATATTATCACAGTATGTATGCTTGAAGACTTTCAAAAAAGCTAAGACACAGAATCCTTTTACTGTTGAAAATTCTCTTGTCATTGATACAACTGATGCAGAAAATGTGATCCTATGACTGTATATCATTATGTCTAGGCTGGTGAAAAAGTACAAGCAAAGATTTTCTTCTTTAAGGTGACACAAGACAGCAACATTAATTAAATAGCTCATTGTGAACAAAATCCAGTGATCCAGTTCTTGATGAAAGAGACACTATTGTAAACAACAGTTGTATTAAAATTACTGTATATATTCACCTGTAACTTGGGTCCAACAGCAAACAACAGAGACCCTGATCTATTTGTAGCATAATGCACTGGCAGATCAGGGTATACATGTATGTTGTTTGTTCTACTTATTAATCCTAACAAACTGCACAGACCCAGATCTGCTGGCGTATTGTGATGACAGGTCTGGAACTATGCAGTTTGCAATTGGATCTCATTTGTATGCAGCTATATACAGTATGTACACGTGCATTTCTGTAATATCCAGATGTTTTTCCTAAGCAATGTCTCACTCTCACCAGTGCCATTTTGATCATGCCTGTGTCAGCTGAGTAACTATGTTCTGATGGCTCAGTAAATTCAAAACCATGTTTACTCTTCACAAATCTTAACATGCTGCAGTACATATTCTACAAAACAATACCTGCTTTATAAAATTGGAGTGCGATTTTGTAAGCAAGTGGAATTTTCTAGACATTTTCATACTGAATTCTGCCTCTAAAAAATTGAAATTGAAAATGTTCCAGATGCTGTAAGCTTAAATATACTTCCTTAATGATGAATAATAATTCTGAATCATCAATATTACATTATATCGACAATTATTTCATCTATGTTACACCTGTAAACTTATGGGGTTTTTTTTATTATAAAAAAGTACATGTCTCAAATTAAAATGCTGCTGCAAGGAAAATAAGTCATATGCAATTTATAAAATGTGTGTCAGTGCTCCAGAAATAGAGGCAACCCTTTGCTCATTAATGTTCTCCCATCTGCCTCTCTGGATGTCACTAAAATTCTGCTTGAAAACTGTTATTTTCTATTATATCTATATATTTTGATATTAAGCTGTAATATGAAGGACACATCCATTTAACTGCTTTTACTTCAACAACAAAAAAAAGTTAAATTTTGTTGTCAGCGGTTATGTCTTCATGTTTCAATAAATGCCCCTCTGTTCTTAAAAGTGCCACTCTTCCCCAACCATCTGAAAAAAATCCTGGTCGGAGCACTGAGTGTGCATGTTTGTAAACTTGTCCAACATGCAAGTTTCCAGCATCTGTCTCACAATTTTTCATAACTTATGAAGTGAAAACTCTTTGAATTTTGAAGATGCCTTCAAATTTGAGTGTTCTCTAATGTACCGTATATACCGGTACTCATGTATAATTCGGGTCAAAATGCAAACAATATAGACCCAGATCTGCCATCGCACAATGCACCGGCAAATCAGGATCTATGCAGTTTGCAGTTGGTATTGGATTATACGCGAGTATATACAATATCCACTAAAAGGTATTCCAATGTCAGACCTCACACAATTTTATGCCAATATATACTCCTTCACTCACCCAAACACACATGGGCAACACCATCTGTGCTCCAGCCAGAAATTTCTTACTTAAGTTGGGGGAAGTTAAGGGCACTTCTAACTATAAGGACCCTTTTGTGCAAGAAGGGACCTTTGTCACAAGTCACGAGATCAAAATATTTATAACTTCACAATAAAAATTTACATTTATTTCCTTTTAAAATTGTAATTTATCAAGCAGAATTGATACATTATAAAGAAAAAAGGAATCAAGGGTAACAATATAGATAGATATGTTTTTAAAATAATGAATGAAGATAAAAAAGAACAAGTTGGCAGATCAGCATAATTTGTATAAATCTGAAAGCCCTTTATGCCAGAATTAAGTCAAAATTGTACAAATTCTTTTGAGCATTATTTGAGAAGTTATGTAAAGGTTTTTATATTTTTAGTAATGGTGGCCATATTTCATATCAGATTTCAGCATCATTTGTAAAAAAAATTATAAGCTCATTTTTGCTGGATGCTGTCAAATTCTGTTGAGCACTTTTTGAGAAGATTAATTTCAAAGTTTTTCTATTTTTAGTAACACCAGGCAATTTAGACAGTGGATCAGTATAATTTATATTTTTAGTAGTGGCAGCCATATTTGATTGCAGATTTGCATCAATTGTACAAAACTGAAGAAAAAAAAATGAAAGCCCTCTATGTTGGGATCCTTACATCAGATTTTGTCAACTTCTGTTGAGTGGTGTTAGTGAAATAGTTGTTTACAGGTGTCTGTATTTTCAGTAATGGCAGCCATAATTGATGGTGGATCGGCATAATTTGTACAAATTTTAATGCCCTTGATTCAGGATGCTTGCTGTCAAATTTGGTCAAGTTTTACGGAGCATTTTTAAAAATATTTTTAACAATGGCAGCCATATCTGATGGCAGATCAGTGTCATTTGTACAAAACTGAAAGCCCTTTTTACCTGCTCCTTTCTGTAAAATTTGGTCAAATTGTGACAGGTGTTTTTTTTTGAGAAAATTGTGAAGGTTTTTCTTGTGTTTTGTTTTAGCAATGTTGGCCATTTTTTATAGATGATCAGCACCATCTGTACAAATCTGAAATCATGTCTTGACAGAATACTGCCTATCATTGTGTCAAATTTACTGATTACCAGTTTTTGATAAGTCATTTAAAGGCTGGGTCCATGCTAGGGGGAGGTTCATATACAATAGTTGCCTCAAGTTTGTCATTTCACCTAAGCACACCCATGAAGCAAAGTTCACTTTGTCTTTCCTTTTGCACCAATTCCACCACCTCCTTGTTTCAATACAATATACAGTGTATTAATAATCAAAGTAAAACCCCGACTTTTGTGTCAATTTTCCCTTCAAACAGAAAGGTGGATATTTTGAAAAATAACTTGTATAATCTGTAGTCAATTTTGGTGATAATTGGATGATCACAAATATCAAAAAATACATTGCTATCTATGGAATTCCTGCTGACAATGCACACAAGATCCATAAACAACATCCATGAAACAAGATAAATTTGAAGGGACTGACACTCTACTGGCCAAAATGAATTTCCATATTTTCAAGATAAGACCATTTTTTCTTTTTAACTTCTGAGTGTTGAAACTATGTCTAATATCCTTGAGCAATAACAAGATTTTCAAATTTGCCAGTGTGGCCACCATACTGGATGTAAGATTGACACCAAATTTCATTTAGGACCAAACAGATATAATAATAAGTCTTTCTGGTGAAAAACCCATGTCAATATGACCCTCCATCCAGGAACAGTAGTGATAACAAGATTTTTAAGTTGGCTGCTTTGGTAAGCATATTGGGTGTCAGATCCTCTCCATTTTAACTTAGGACCAACTTAAAGTCTTTTAGTGAAAACCCCATGTTGATATGAACATCCATTGAGGAGGGGTAGCAATAAGATTTTAAGATGGCCAATGTGGTGAACACATTGGATGTCTAGTGGCACCATTTCCATTTAGGACCAACAAGACCCTGGGATGAATGTGTGTGTAAAGTTTCATAGCAATCATAGGAGTAGCGCTAACAAACTTGTGCTAATGGAAGGATATGACCACGTTGTTTTCTTTTAAAATCACAAATCCATGAAATTAAGTACTCATGAATATGCAGTTGTTTTTAAAAAGCCAAACCATGAAACTTTATACTCATGAATTTAAAATGATTCGCAGTAGCAATTGTTGACATGCATGATGGAAGATGTATGCAGGGCCATATCATAAGCTCACTTGGCCTTATGTCCAAGTGAACTAAACATGGGCTTGACAAGACAAAACCCATAAAAGGCACATCTAAGTCTATGAAACAATGTTAAATGGCACATCTAAGTCTATGAGATAACGTTAAAAGGCACATCTAAGTCTATGAGACAATGTTAAAAGGCACATCTAAGTCTATGAGACAATGTTAAAAGGCACTTCCAAGTCTATGAGACAATGTTATAAGGCACATCTAAGACTATGAGACAATGTTAAATGGATGTTCATACCAATATTCATATCAAACTGCCTTGAATATGTTGAATGGTTATTTAGCTGTGCTGATTATGTACAAGCAACATCTTATGTGAAGATAGTAAATCAAATGTCAAGGGCCATAACTCTATCCAAAGCAGTGATGACATGGCAAAACCCATAAAAGGCACATTTAGGTCTGTGCGCCAATGTACATGCCAAATTGCATCAGAATATGTTGATGGGCACTCTACAGATATTATGTACTCTGAGAGAGTGACAGGTGTAAGGTGAAGTTGTTTGAATTTGCAACATGCACAATGAAGAGAATGTTGGCATACCTCTATGCTACTTTCATGAACTGTGGCTGAAATTTCTGTACATATTGTACTTGTGGAAATTGCATATGATCTAAGCACACATCAGACAGAAATGGCCGCTCCAAAGTACTTGAAAAATCAGCCTGAATTAGTCAAAAGTACACTATTTTTAGCAGTTATTAAAATAGGGAAACAAATTTTGCCAGAGTAGGCAATACCAGGCTCTGAAAGTACAATGAATGAATTACAAAATATATAAAAATTTAAAAAAAGTTATCAGCTCTTTTTTTATTATTTACCTTTCAAGTCCAGGAAGTGAAAATGACCAAGCGGGAGCTAGCAATTTTTTGAGAGGTGCACATCTTAAATAAGACCAAGCTGTATACTCTATAACCCAAATTGCACCCATCAATCATACACCAAAATAAAAGGGAATTAAAAGTTCTTTTAACAATACCTCAGATATACAAGGTCTTTTCTAAATAGCCAGGATAACCAGTGAGGAAAACCTGGGAAATTCTTTTTCTTTAAAAATCTAACCCTATGCAAAGTATGAAACTGGAGAGTGCCACCTGAATGATCCTCAGCTATGCAGGTTACAATGATCTCCACAGTGGAGATCTAAAATTTATGTAACAAGGCCAATAACTCCATAATAATTTGGCCTAAAAATACAAACCTGTAAAAGGATAAGGGTTGCTGAGTTTTTATGGTTACAAGAAGTGTGACAGATGTAGTGATGGACAGATGGATGGAAAAGGTAATTATTACAGCAGTCCCACATCTCAATGTGCGGCCCTAAGTAGAGGAATGGTGAGCAATTTGCTGATGTAAATATACACTCCCTTACACCTATCCCTATGATGGATATGAGTCTATGGTAAAACAAAGTGCAGTAACTCTTTGAAAAATAGTTCCAGTACAATGACTGATCAACATGAACATTAGTGACGATGACCATAAAATATACGAAGAGCACAGCAATCAAGTGAAAACTGTGTGATTAGTTGCATTCACAATATTCTGTCATATACTGCATCCAGCTGAAAGTCAAAATGGGCAATAAACTCTTAGAACAATTCTGTTACAACTAATTTGTCTATATTTGTCTTCAGATCAAGACCATAATACGTACAAGTTTCTGTTATAAAGTAAATCAAACTTCAAATTAAAAAGAACAATAACTCTTGTAACAAGAGGCCCAAGTGTGCCTGATACCATTCATCTAGGTACAGGTAGCTTACGTATGTTAGCTTGTTAATGCCAGTATCACTGAATCACTGATCAACTTTTCTGGAGAATATATATATATATATATATATATATATATATATATATATATATATATATATATATATATATATATATATATATATATACACACACACAAACATGCACACACCCTGGATCACTTTCTCAGCATAAAAAGGACAGGTCATTTATATTTTTATTTGCTCATATTAAAACCCATACAAGATCTTGATGATATAAACCCACATTCCAAGTTTTATCAAAATTGGATCCAAAGTATGGTCTCTAGAGTGGTAACAAGCTCAGCCAAAATATCCACACAGTTCCAGGTGATACTATAATTGCCAATAAAAACTTCATGTGATATCATTTATAGCAAAGACATGACAAAGATTCTGATCATTTAAAATCAAAGATACTGGAGCACTGAATATCCAAGTTCGAAGTAAAATACAAATAGACTAACACTTATACGCAATTGTAACATGCATGCCTGTAATGAAAAAAATCACAAATTAATCAGCAGTAGTACATAAATACAATTACATCTATCAAAGTTACAACAGAATCAATTAATCAAGAATGTTTGAGAGCATTCAGTTAATGCAAAAGTCATCAATACAAAGTCAGACTTTTCAATATTTCATGAAATATCTCTGTAGGAGACAGGTAGCTCTATTGCTGCTTGTACACTGCAACTGGAGTAGCTTCCCCTTGAGTAACAGATCATGGACAAATATAGAGTGTGTCAACACAATGATTGACAGTTTGCTCCTGTTCCAAGACTTGTGAAAACCCTTTAAGTTGGTGTGCTGTAAACACTATTTCTACCATGTTCTTGTTACATTTTACATGTTACATTGTATCAAATGTGCACAAGTTTTCATCCTCACTTTTATGCTTTCCCAAATTCAGGTGTATCGTTACTTGAAAATTCTGAACCAAGTGAATATCTTAATTTGAATAGTGTATGTTGGTCCGTTATCTCTTTTTGGATTGAAATGAATATCTTAAGGATTAAAAAGCCTCTGGATGCCTGTAAACACTGTCATCTAAAACAAACTAGATATTTAATAAAGAGCTGTTGTTTGCCAAACAGAGTTTATGGAATGGTTGTGCTTTAAAAAGTTCCAGTTATTTTTTGGTACCATAGACATAAATCAATGAACAACCATTGTGCAATGGTAATGTTATAGTTTTAATTTAGGTTTTTGTGATAAATCTAGCTGATGCTCATAATGTTCTGATTTTTACTTTTACTATTTAATGTGGCAAAAGACCAAGTGAAGCCATCTTTGGGGTTAGTGAACTTCGATGAGATACCGTCAACACTTCTAAGCCATACTGCCTGATGGAAAGCCTTTGATCTTACAGTTAAGCACTGACGAGAACACAGACCTGCAACTTGTTGCTTAATCCAATTAGAATGTAATTTGCAATCAACTAAGCAAGTGATTCAAGCTTGAAAAACAAAACAATCATTTTAACTTCAGAGGTCTAATGGAAAATGACATGGTGCTTATAAAGACCCTTAATTTGCAGTTCAAGAAGGCAGTGGGTGACAGAAATGACGGCAGGCAGTGGGTGACAGAAATGACGGCAGGCAGTGGGTGACAGAAATGACGGCAGGCAGTGGGTGACAGAAATGACGGCAGGCAGTGGGTGACAGAAATGACGGCAGGCAGTGGGTGACAGAAATGACGGCAGGCAGTGGGTGGCAGAAATGACGGCAGGCAGTGGGTGACAGAAATGACGGCAGGCAGTGGGTGACAGAAATGACGGCAGGCAGTGGGTGGCAGAAATGACGGCAGGCAGTGGGTGACAGAAATGACGGCAGGCAGTGGGTGACAGAAATGACGGCAGGCAGTGGGTGGCAGAAATAACTGCAGGCAGTGGGTGGCAGAAATAACTGCATAAAGCAAGTGATTCAAAGTGACAAGATGGAAAATGCATCATGCAGAAGAAAAAATGTGCCAACAACAAATCTTTCGAATATTCCTGGAACTTTCACTCATGTCAACACTGAAATTAAGTATCAGCTTCCCATTTTAGCAGGTTTTCTAGTCGGTAAATGTAGATAATTATTTAATTTACGGCCCAAATCATTTTTATGTACTCTGGCAACGCTTGAACAAAATGGTTGCATTCATTACATTTCTCTACCAAATGTTTTTGTTTGTCACATTACTCATTCTATGAAGCCCTATGCTGCAGAATAATGGAAATGAACATCCCTTCCAGATATATTGTGTTGCAAGTGATGTTGACAGTGCAATGCGATCTTGCATTCGGGGTGCACATATTAGTTTAGAACAAAATAAGACAAAATTAGCATACGTCATTTCTATATGCCCAACAAGTGATGTGAAAAGGTTCTATACAATGTTAACCTTATTCCTTTTACTGAGTGGTGACATTTGCTCAAATCAAGGTCCCCAATCAGTATACAGTTGCGGCTTTTGCGAGCACCCTGTAAGACAGTCCCATTGTAATGCCATATCTTACCACACATGTGACATATGATACCATGCATTATGCCTAGACTGCAGTGAAGGCCAATTTAATGTGTCATGGATATGTTACAAGTGTGACACACAAAATGCAGTTTCACTTTTCATTCCCTTGAATTATAACTTAGCAACATGCTCAGCATATTGTTTACTAGCACAATATCATCAGTGCCATCCCCAAATTCATCATTCAGCAGTAGCCCCCAAAATACGACCCAACTTAATCATTCGTCATCCAGTAGCAAACCAAAGCACAGTTCACACAGATATTCTTTAGAAATACTTTTACATCAACTGATCATCCATTGCAACCATCTGATACTCTGCCACCAAAGCAGCAAAATCTGCGAACTCTCCCACTTGACTGCCAATCATTGAAAAGTAATAATGTTGCCTTGGATCATGCTGTGAACCATGTGAAAAAAGATGTCATCATAGGATGTGAATCTTGGTCAAGTGATAGTATCCAGAAGTGTAAGCTTTTCACCAAAGGCTATCAGACCCATAGAAAAGGACAGATAGAATGATGGTGGTGGCATCTTTATTGCCACTAGAGAAGAATTCAGTCTGCCAAATCCCAGAAATGGATGCTAACTGAGATTATCTGGGTCAAGATGAAGCTCAAGGGGTCCAAATCTATCTACATAGGATCATATTACTGACGACGACATTCTGGACTGCAAGAGACTGAGGAACTATAAAAGTCACTGTCAAAACTCCAAAAGAACTCCAAGGATAGATATGTCATTTAGCAGGAGACTTCAACTTACATGATTTTAACTGGAAAAATATTGCATCAGATCATGATCCTCAGAAATCGAAGAACATCAGACAGTACTTAGTATTACAAATGAATATTTGCTAATTCAAATAAAGAAAAACCTAACAACACATTAGATCTGTACTTCACAAAAAAAACCTCACTGGTAAACATTGTCAGACCATCCCAGGAATCTCAGACCATGACATGATAATTGTAGATGCAGACATGTGCCCAATCTATCATAAGACCAAATCCAGGAAAGTTTTTGTTTATAAACAAGCTGACTGGGGAAAAAATCAAGACTGCAATAACATCTTTAAAAAACTCATTTGTACAGAAATTCACCAAGTCAGATGTTGTTGAATCCATATGTAAAAGTTTTATGACAGCATGATCAACATCCTGAATAGGATTGTACCCCATCTCGTATGACATCTGTAAGATTCAATCTACCCTGGGTGGATAAAAACCGGAGAAGAAATATATATAAAAAAAAACAACACCTGTATAACAATTCAAAGAAAACCAAAAAATCTGAAGATTGGCACAAATACTGTGAGAGTAAACAAGTAATGAAGTAACTCAAAAAAGGCAAAATGGAATCACATATAAACATCTTGAAGAAGTCTGGACCAAAAGAACATTAAACCATATGGGAAATATATAAAATCCAGAAAACAAGATAATATAGGAATAGCGCCAATAAAAAGTCAAGAAGTTCTTTACACGGACAGCAAAATCAAAGTTAAAACAAAAGGGGATGATTTCATGAGTATTCTGCCATTTTTAGTAAGTATGTGGTGTCAGATTTTTGACAAAGAGAGAGTGCATTTTTTGCCTCTAACAATGTCAATGCTGATTGAGAAGAAATAATGTATGAGATGGCTCTGACAGCATCTGTTTTTAGACACTAAAAAAACATAGTTTTCGATAGAAGCATGTGTCCTAGCCTTAGTTGGCACTATTAATAGGTGATACTTGGAATTCCCATGTCTTTTACATATTACACAGTACTTGACAATAAGCAGTTGAGGTGATGTTCAAGGTAAGAGTTTTGGGACTTGCATATTTTCTTGTCTTCCCACTGTCAATCTCAAAATTAGAATCATTATAGACACTTGTCCCAGATGTGGAAACAGAAGAGGCTTATAATACCTGGCCATGCAAGTCAGATATAACTGCATAACAAAGATTATTATAAGAGCAGTCCAAAAAGAAACATGGCTATTTATGTGTCAGTTTGAAATAGAAAACTTTTTTGAAATTTATTGTTCAACATGAGTTCCTTTTGAATACTTATAAGAATCATTTTTCACAACAAAAAAAAAAAGAATTATTTCACACTTTTGTAACTTTTTATATTTTTCTGGCAAGCAAACATTTTAATTAGATTGGGAGGGGGGAAGCTGCAGTAGCTCAGTTGGTAGAGTGTCTGGCTTGTAATCCAAGGGTCGCAGGTTCGATATCCACCCAGGCTGGCTGCCTCAGTATGTCCTTGGGAAAGGCAGTTAGTTTCTGTTTCCATGGTATGATATAGCCATTGATGTGTTTAAAGTGCCGTTCAACCCACACATCAACCCCCGCACCGTAAAATATATCCCAAAACTTTGATTATCTGCTTTTTGGCTGTTTATTTTAATTATATAAAAACAGATTTTATACATATCGTTGCATTAAAAGTAAACTCAAACTGTACAATATAATCACTTTCTTCAATATTTCTTCGAAAACTGCTGTAATCAATTTTATTTGTGCTGGTACTCAACTGAGCAGGCCTAGATCTAGTGTACAGATGATAAGTTTAAGTTATGTACTAAAATAACTCATGAAATTGAAACAAATGAACAATGATGCTAATGAATATTGCATTTTTACTGGGTTCAGTGCCAATTTCATAACTTTAATGTATAGGTGTGGTTCACATTATAATTCATATTTTGATCCTGTTTGCCTGAATTCCAATACATTATCTAACCTGTCCTAACAGTCACCTGGTCACAACTGTCATTCTAATTTCCACCTAGCAAATTTCCAATATAAATGCCCTGTATTTAATGGTCACCTGCTTTCAGCAGTCAGTGGCCAGGTGTTTCCTAACCAAACAATGGTTTCACCCTGCCTTAAGCAGTCACTGGAGCATATCAACAGTGACCACTCCAAGCATGCAAATTAAACACTTCTTTTGTTTGAGGAGCAAGGCATTGTTTAGATAAAGGTATATATGTAAAATTGATGTTTAAGCATTTCATATCTCAACTGTACTTACCGTACTCCAGTCATGTTGTCAAACTCAAAAGTGTCAACATGTTGGCTTCGAAAGCAAAATGGTTTTTGTCCTTACATGAGAGAATCGAAGCAATTCATTTCTGGATAGTGGAAAAAGTAAACGTGTAGTTGCTGTAGAAATGGGATTCAGGCAAACTCAGATCCAAGGGAGTATTAAGCGTAAGTGAGATATTATAGCTGATTTTTAGAACAACGTTAATACAGAGTGTAAGAGATTATGTACAATCACACCAAATTGTTCTTGCCTATCAATAGGATGAATCTTTAATTGTTATTTTAAGATTTTGAATTAAAGTTATCTCTGATGAAAAAAAAAATTCTGAGTAGAAATACAAATACACTGCACTTGTGATATCCCTAATGTTTTATATCAGGGGTCGGCAACCGTTTATACTTAAAGAGCCAAACTATGTCAAAACACGGAGCAAGAGATCAACAAAGAGCCAGTATAAGAAAGCCCATTTGTAATTGACAGGATACAATTTAACATTATTGATATTAAACATGTTGATTAATAATATAAGAAAAGAAAGTGACAAAAAGACCAAACTGATGTGAGTCATTAAGCATTTTTTATGTTTAAAATTAATTTTAATTTTAATTAAAATTTTTGTGTGTATTTTAGGGATGACAAAAGAGCCATATTTTGTTCAGTACTGAGCCACATTTGGTTTGCAAGCCATTGGTTGCTGACCCCTGGTTTATGTGCTACTAACAACAATCGCAGGGAGCTTCTTTGCATTCCCTAATCATCAAAGGTCTCTCACAAAAGCAGACTGTCTTTTGATCTCGATGAGTTTGAGCAACTGCTTAATCCATCAATTGTTTGAAGTGTGAACACCTGTCTTCATACCTAATTATACCAGCTGGCTTAACAAAAAGTCATTCCTTTGTTTGACAATCACAAGTAAGCTGTCAATTAGTAATTTATTTTATTTAGATGCCGTTTCTACTGATAAAGAGATTAAAGTGTGTGCATGTGTGTGCGTGAGAGAGAGAGTTGTATAAATGATACTGAGTTTTACTGTTTGATGGGTGGTGTATTTAAATTATCTTGATATCATACCACTACTACTACTAATAATGCTAATGCTATTCAGTGCGAAGTACATGTATTTGTCATGAACCAAGTTTGAGATGAACCTGCCTTTAGAGATCATGTGTCTACAAAGTCCACTTTGGCTATCTTATTCCATGGGTGGCTGCTGTAGACAGGTTGGATTGTACATATGAAATCATAGAAGGGTAGAATAAAGATAATAAATGCAATTTAAAAATTGATGAAGGTAATGAAAAAATACAGATTTTTAATTTCTTACTATCATTCCTTTTTTCTGACTATTTTAGCCAAAAATAGCATTATCAGCTGCTTCTTGTTTTTGTTGTTACTGTGGATCTCATTCCTTTATGCGCCTCTTGTGGATTTAGCTAATCTCATCCAAATATTCTGATTATAATTTGCGCTAACGAATGCCCCAAAAAAGTGATCAGAAACAGAAAAAATAATACAATCCCCCGCACAAATAACAATCAACATTTGAACATCAGTTTTGTTTAAAAAATCATAAAATGTCATTTTTGTGATACTCTGAAGTGGGCTTACATTGCAACAGAGTTAACAGGTGATTTAAGAAATGCAGTTTGTCTTCATTTTTCTGTTTATTAGGGATAGTCACAAACAAGAACATGTATAAAATCTGCATATGTGTTAGATGGTTACAAAAAGTGTCTTGTGTAAAAAAAAAAAAAAAAGTGTTCTCGAATGTGGTGCTTGTTTTTAAGGACAGAGAAGATGCAGAATTCAGGCAAAAGTTGAGTTTTTGATTGAACACAAGAACAAAATTAACTGCTAATTTCACACTATTTCATTATATCATGTGTACATACGCTGCAGTTGATATACAGTGGATATTGTATAACCCAGGGGTCACACTACCAGGCAAAGTGGGCAACTAAGTTGCAGAAAAATGCAAACTTTGCCTTCTTCTATTAGGAAAGCAAAAATGGCTTCAGCCTATGATTCTTTTATACGAAAACTGAGTTACATTAGTTTATTGCTTTAGAAATGCTCTCTCAACCCAGCCGAGTAGTTTAAAGTGTTGTAGCCCCAGGCAATATGTATTGCAAACCACCTTAGCTGGTGTTGATATCAACTGCACTGACAAAACAAACTTTTTCACATTACGAATACATAGACAAATATTAAAACCATATATTTGCACGATTACTAGGAATTTCCTTTACTCAGAGCATAAATGTGTTTGAGTTCATAATTTTCGGCAATATCACACTGCCTTCATCAGCGACTGCTGTTGATCACGTGACTTGTAATGGTCACATGATACGAGGAGACTGGAGTAGATAGGTGGTAGTTCAAGCCCCTCATCCCTGTTTAGTTTTGGCCTCCACTTTCGTATTTCGACAAGTCACGTGATCAACAGTAGCTGCTGATGAAGGCAGTGTGATATTGCCAAAAATTTTGAACTCGAACACATTTATGCTCCGAGATAAGGAAATTTCTATTAATCATGAATTATCCAGAGCAAGGAAGCAACCTTTTCAGTTGTATATACTGTATTTGCAATCCTATCTATGGATTGTTGTACCAAAGGTAGAAAGTTTGAGAGATCAT
The DNA here is from genome assembly GCA_029931535.1 of Margaritifera margaritifera. NCBI lineage: Eukaryota > Metazoa > Mollusca > Bivalvia > Unionida > Margaritiferidae > Margaritifera > Margaritifera margaritifera. Next base: position 3,729,071 of record JAQPZY010001606.1, read on the forward strand.
ATTAAGAAAATCCCTGTTTCTATAAACAGATGCACTCACGTGGCACGTGTGGCAACATATTTGTTTTTTGCTGTGTGCCAATTCAGTTGGAAAGAATGATCTAGTTCATTCATATATCAACTATAATATTTTAGTTCATCACTGATAAATAACTAAGGTCATGTTTTATTAGCAACAATGAAATTAAATCTCAAAGTTTTAATGTTATTAAATGCCCTTCTTGATCTTTACACCATGCATTTTGTTTGACTTCATATGAGTACATTACAAACTATATATTGTAATTAACTTTAACTGATAGGAGTACCTAGATTACATAATTGCAATTACAAATAGGTATATATTAGTCAACTGCTACTGGAACAAGCAATTTATTTTCTCTACTTTTCAAAACATCAGCAAAAGATTCACATTTAATTTTGAACTGACTTCCTAAACATGTGGTTGTAAAGTTCAGGTTATTTATCCATAAGTGACAGTTGTGGTTTGAATGGATGATGTGACGACACATGTATATGTGCTCTCATGTACATGTTATAGGGGTTGTTTCAAACTAGTTTAGAAAAGGTTAAACCGCCATTTTTGAGTAAAGTTTTAGAAACTATAAAAAAAAACTGAATTTCTTGTTTAAGTGGCAGTTGATTAAGTATTTTTACCTATGTGTAATTATAAACTGTACTCTAGGTACTCCTATATATTAAAATTAATTAAAATGCATAGTTTCTGCAGTGCTATTTTTAAGCCATGGCCAAAATATATTGCATAATATCTCTCCATCCAAACATACACACTTTAAAGTATGAATACACTGCATATGCATATGATTTATTCATACACTCACTAAATGTTTATGATATACACACAACACAAAGAATTTCTATTTGAAGATAAAGTATTGCCAAAAAGCAATGTTAAATGCAAATATGCATAATGATAAATAGGACACATTTCTAATAAGAGAACCAAAGCACACACACATATATATATTGTTTCTTGTTTTGCTCCCACTTCTCCCTGTTCAGTTCTCACTTCTCCCTATTCTGTCCAAAACAAGAAGTCACTTCTCCTTAAAATTCAAGTCTAGCTTGACCTCTGATAACCATAACATATACTCTTATAAACACTTTATCACTAATTTGGGGGCCAAAATCAGCCCTTATTGAACCTTGTCCATTGTATCAGCATTATCAGTAAATCAACCTCTTTTCTAAAGTTGTGTAATGTGCATTATAACCAATTCTCATCAAATTCTAATTTTTCCATGCATAATACATTCAACATGAAAATCATCGATACTTAAAGAAATTAATTAACAGAAAAATCCTACAAAACAATCTCCTCAGGCAGAGATGTGGAAATATATCACTTAATTGGAACGGGTTGTTCCTTCACCATTGAAAGCTATGTGCATGTTTGTTCACATGTTCACCGATTTTGTAAACATGTACAGGCAGTAAACTAAACTGAGCTGTTTACCTGTGTAAATGTTGTAGTCTTACTTAGAGGGCTGTTTTAAAGCTAGCACACAAGAGGAATTTAAAACCTGAATGAATGATTAATAAGTGCAACCCCTATACCCCCCCCCCCCTCCAATGTGATACTCGATTTAGAGGTCTTCCATTATTATACAGATACAGAAGCATTTTGAAGGGCAGGGTGGGGGTGTCCCTCTATTTCTTTCTAGCTGGAGCACTGATCATGGACATAAAAGATCACAGTACTGACTTTTACTTTTAGGGGGAGGCAAAGCCCAGCCCTTACAGTTATTTTCATTGCACTAAAGCTTGAGCGATAATACTGGATAATGTTCAGGCTTATTTGTAGGACTTAAGTACAAATATTATACATAGATCAAATATTTACTGATTTTGCAATATCTTGACCGGTTTTGCTCAAATAAAGCAAAATCAGCACAATGTAAAGGAAGAAACATTAATCACCTGATCCCGATGGATTTCATGTTTAGTCATGCAAGGTGAACTCGTGAATTAATCATGATAACATCATTTCTATATTTCATTTAAATCCCACCTATTTCAATGCCGTAACTAGATATTCATACGGTTTTAAACACTGTAAAAAAAACCCCCCCCCAAAAAAACCAGAACACTAGGAGTCTATATACTATGTAGTTATGAATAAAGCTACGTCTCGCCCATTCACAGGCAAATTGACCTTTTTTGGTCTGATAGGTATGAAGAAAAATCAATATCCTGTTCAATCTTCTCACCCCCAAAATCCGCATGGGCATCTAGGTGGCTGGCTACTATCAGATTCATCCATTCTGTGACACAAATTGCGCCCAGCAATTCGTTCTGGTGGACGAAAAATCACCAAAATATTTGGCCTAGTGACAAGATGACATTACACAGCTGCTGGTTATTTAGTTTCTCAAAACGAGGCACAATAGAAGAATTTCCGGATGAAAAGGTCAAACTATTCGTATCTCCTCTGACCTTACCCCTTCTTCGATGAACTGACCACATAAATATACGTATGGCTCGTTCCATTCCTTAGTGGGAAATATGAATTGAAACATTATGAATTTAGCACAGAATCGAATTGATATTTTTATTTATTATAGTAATGTGCATTGAACATAAAGTTACACAACAAATTAAGACATACATATTAAGATGTTTTGTAACTATGATAATAGAATATTTTATTTCCAATAAGTAGTGAAGTTGACTATAAATTAGTAAAATAATGCTGATGAAGTACTCGTCCCTGCATTAAAAGTGGACTTTCCCAAACATGTTGCTGCTGCAGGATATGGATATCGTTCAGCGAGAGCAGATTCGTGTAATGATGTAGACAGTTCCACCATTGCCACCTAGTTGCATTTAAAAACGTACGTACAAAAAGTGGATATTACGCGCAGATTTCTATAATTTGTGGTTTTCCAAACTGAAAAAAAAAAATGGCTCAGCATTTGGAAAGCGAAGTACATTTGTCTTGAGTTGCTTGTCTGATTGTAGAATATTTTCTTCCGCATATCTCGAGATCTTTTCATGAAATAAGATGTCAGAAGCATGCTGCATAAATACAAACGTTGGGGTAAGACCGGTATGTGAATTTTGTTGTTAAAATATATCGTGTTTGCAGGAGAATTTTTTTTTTTTACAGCAAAACACACTTCAGCCGATATTTCATTACTGTATCCAATTCCGGAATTCAGAGACCCTATCTTACTGCTATTACAGATCCCGAATGAATTGCAAATCCAATGGTCACACAGTCACTTTATATATATATATATATATATATATATATATATATATATATATATATATATATATGTATGTATGTATGTATGTATGTATGTATGTATGTATGTATGTATGTATGTATGTATGTATGTATGTATGTATGTATGTATGTATGTATGTATGTATGTATGTATGTATGTATGTATGTATGTATGTATGTATGTATGTATGTATGTATGTATGTATGTATGTATGTATGTATGTATGTATGTATGTATGTATGTATATATATATATATATATATATATATATATATATATATATATATATATCACTTTGGAAACCGTGGGTGTACAGGAAATGTAGATTCTGCAACATATCCATAGGTTTCCAGTATAAAACTTTTGCATATTTTACTCTGTAAAAAAGAATCATGGGTGCCAAATTCATACTTGAAAATGACAAAGTTCTTCCGGAAAACATGGAAACAAATATAGAACATTTTAGTCAGCAGTAAAATGACTATCATTCGAATGTCCACAATCACAGATATGGCATAAGGCTTTAATAATATAAACTATCATCAGAAGAAAATGAAGGTAAAGGTCTTTTATGAGTGAATCTGAGGCCAGGCAATATGTACCATTAGAAAGATGGTTTAGAGACTAAGAGCTCAAATAGCGAATTTCATTTGCTTCCATGAGGTTGAAGCAAATGATGACTGTTGACAGTTCTTTCAGACTGATCTAGATTTACTATTTAAAAGAAACTTGTGCTTTTTTAAAATAATCACCCTTTAATTTCCCTTAACTAAAAACTTTCACCTTTGTCACTTTATGCCATTATTTCCCCACTAATTTGATTTCTGCTATCAATGTCTATGGCATGGTGACCTAAAATTTGAAATGGCCACTAAAATTTTGATACATGGTCATCCCTATTGGCATAGAGACTGCAACTGGAGGGGGGGGGGGCAGGTCCAGTGGGAGCCCCAAAATTCCCATCAAACATGCAAAATTATATTGGGAGGGGGTCCAGAATCAAGTTCCTTGGGTGGGCCCAGAATTTCTTGCTACGCCACTGGTCATCACTGAACTCCATCTTCACTGATTGAAAGAGGGGGATCATATTCAGTAAGAGGTTGCAGAAGGATGATTTTAATTTGATAACATTGAAGGTTTTGGACCTTGAATACAACCCTGGGGAAATGGTTTGGGGTAGGGATGAATGTAGTGGTCCGAAATAACAAAATTAATGTGGATACTGATGCGACTGGGCAAAGTGGAGCAAAACTTTCCTTTGTTTTATTGTTTGGGCAAAAAGATAAAGTCGTTCTCTTCTTGGTCGACACTTGGAACAATCAGTTGAGTAAATTCTACATGTACTTGTTGTGCAGTGATGCATGACTAATTCCACTACCTGTTTCAATGACCTGTGTGGTTGATACAAATAACATGTGGCTTTATTTGTCGAGATAGTTGCTTTACAATGGGACTAATTAACTTAGATATGGGTTTGTAAAGGTGCTTATGATAAATTAGTTTGTGAAATATGAACAGTTGAAATCTTAATGTTGCCATTTTGAAATGGAAATTAGTCATGAATCAGCACAGCATACTATCTTGGTGTCATATGATTGGATATTACAGTTGTGCAATTACAACTTCCAGCCTTTTTATTTATGATGGTGATTTTGGAAATCTTTCATAAATAACAGTAATGAGCATAACATACATACATACATACATACATACATACATACATACATACATACATACATACATACATATCCATACATACATCCATACATACATACATACATACATACATACATACATACATACATACATACATACATACATACATGCATACATACGTACATACATACATACCCGACCAAAATCTCCCTGTGGGTGGAATATTCTCCCACTTTGCCCTTGGAGGGATAAGTGACTTTTTCCGAGATTTCTCACCTTGCTTGAATCCTGTGGATATTTGCAGTAGATTCCACCTTGAGTATGATTTTGAAAGCTTTATATTTTTGCATTGTATTTCCTATGAAGGCAGTAATAATGATTTTGTTATTTCAGAATTCGTATGAAGCTGATTATTTGGACAGAATCTGTAGGAAGCTGATTCATTGGAACTGTTGAGAGAGGATGGCTACAACAAGAGCAGCCACATGTAAGTTCGCTTTGGAAGAAAGAGTAGCCTCACATAATGGTTACCTCCCTTGAACAGCCACCTCTCAAACAGTTTCTACTTTTCCAACAGATATTTTTAATTCAGCTTATGGTATGTCCCTGAATAAATTGTGTGTTGTGCATCATCTGTCAATTGCTATTTTAAATGTCTCAAAAAAACCACTGAACCAATTTTGACCAAATTTAGCACATAGCATCCTGACTTGAACATCTTTCACATTTGTACAAATGATGCTCATGTGCCATCAAATATGGCCACTATTACTAAAAGAATAAAAAAACATTTTACATAACTGTCAAAAAACACTGAACAGATTGTGACCAAACTAGAAAGAAAGCATCCTGCCATGAAGACCTTTCAAGTTGGTACAAATTATGCTCATCTGCAATAAAATATGCCACTGTTGCTAAAAATAGAAAAACCTTTAAATGCCTTCTTTTTAAAAGTTGATCAGTAGAATTTAACCAAATTTTATAGAAAGAATCGTCGCATAGAGGGCTTTGAAGCTTATACAAATGATACTGATCTGCCTTCAAATATGACCACCATTACTAAAAACAAAATTGTTTTAAAATGCCTTCTCAAAAACTACCCACAGAATTTGACAAAATTTGATAGAAAGCATTCTGGCATAGAGGGCCTTCAGTTATATACAAATGACATTAATCTGCCATAAGATATGTCTGCCATTATTAATAATAAGAACATACTGTATTGGCCAGTTTGGCTATTAAAGTAAGGGAAGTAACATATAATGAAGACTATTGATGGTTATTCTGAGTTCTTTCTCTCGTGGAAAAAAATTTAAAACAGATTTGAAACCATAGTTGTAAAATACAGAATTCATAAATTTCAATAAAGCAGGTTTTTAAAATTAGCAAAATAATACACCATGGGGAGTAATTTGAATAATTTGTAATTTGAAGCTGAAGAAAAATATAAAATAGAAATATAACGAGTAACACTTGAAGTAGATGAAGTAAATTATGGATAAAATTAGCTTGGAAAATTCTGAAGTGTGTGAAATCTAGGGAGTGAATTTTTAGAATCCTTAATATTTTAGTCTGTCTCAGGACATAAGGTGGAATCCTGTATTGGGGATTCTGAGGAAGACTTCAGAACTTAAATCAGGCTCGTTGCCTAATTAAACCAGGTGTTGATTGTGCATCTATTTGGATGCACACTAACTACCGGGTGAAAAAAAAAAATTTCATTTCATTTTCATTGCCCAACAAATACTAACAAAAGCCTAACATTTACCTTTAAAAAAAACAGTACTGTCATATTAAATTGTCCAAAATGTTATTACATGTATATGCATTATTTTATGGCATTTCATAAATTAATGAGAAATTATTTTTAATTATTTTATTTCGTATTTTTAGCTTTTAAGAAGAAAAAACAAAAAAAAAATATGCTTTTCTCCTGAAACACTTCCAGATTTAACTATTGTTTTTAATCCAAATATCTGGACCCTAGAATTTTCCAGATGCTGACCCTAAACATTTTCTATACATATAAAGAATTAAGAAAAATTCCAGTAAACAAATAAATTCCACATTTTGTGAATGTTGTGACCAGATTGCATTTCATTTCATTCATAGGTAACATTATTAGACATGATACTCATTACTTACTTCGTGTTTTTCTCCAATATTTTTTTAGTGCCAACTGGACATAGACTAGAAAGCATGATTTAGTAATGACTACATTTTATGTGCTGTTCACTAATCATGGTTGGTTCAGATTTACAGCAAGTTATATCAAATGCAAATTATTTAAGTAATTATATTGAGAATGCATATCTATCTTATAACATCATGTTGTTGAATAATACATGTACTGTGAAGATCTTTTTCAAAGGAATACAATTTGGTTATACAACTATGGTTCTCTTTCAATAAATGTAGTGGGAACAATGAGTAAAAAAAGAAATCTTATTCTGACTGACTTATGCAATTTGTTTTTAGCATGAAACCAGAAAATTGCGTACTATTTTTGTTTTTTAGGACGAATAGACAATGTGGCAGCTAAGTGCTCCAAACGTTTCTTTCCTCTCCACAGTTTAAATACATGTATGAATTTGCTTTCACAGCCTTAAATATGCCAATTATCCAGGAGTGCGATATCAGGTCCACTTGGCTCTCTTATTAAATACATCTTACCTTCCTTCATAAACAGCCTTCTTACTTGTATAGCCCAATTTTTTTCCATCCAACAGGTGGTATTTAAATAGAAGTTGCATTATACATTAGCTCCCCACTTGAGAGGTCACTCTCTAGAAAGGCCAGCCACTGATCAGAGACCAATTTGCCTGATACCAGTATAGTATATTTTTACCATTTGTCACCCTCAAGAGATGCCAACCCTTGTATAAGTCCAGACTTTCAGTGCTGAAAGAGATGCCAACCCTTGTACAAGTCCAGACTTTCAGTGCTGAAAGAGATGCCAACCCTTGTACAAATCCAGACTTTCAGTGCTGAAAGAGATGGCAACCCTTGTACAAGTCCAGACTTTCAGTGCTGAAAGAGATGGCAACCCTTGTACAAGTCCAGACCTTCAGTGCTGAAGAGGTGGCCTTATAAGAGGGGTGGGGGGGACCACTGTACTGTTAATGATAGTATTTTAGCATCCATTGAACAATACCTACTTGTGTCTTACTTGAGAACTGACAAATAAAGCAACATGATTCTTTTTTCTCTTTGTAATTTCATTAATTACTGATAGCTCACCTGGCTGTAAGGCCAAGTGAGCTTAAGGCTGACTGTACATCTGGCATGTGCTGACCATCATCATTTGCTATTTGAAACTTATTCTCAAAAAACCAATGGACCTGCTTCTTTTTTTTTTTAACAAACTTGGCAGAGAACATCTGGCATTAAGGGCTTCAAATTTCAATTTGGCTAATGTAACTAAAAATAGAAATACCTTAAAACTACTTCTCAAAAACCACTAAACAGAATTCGACTAAATTTGACAGAAACACTCGGGTATAAATGGCTTTAAAGTTTATACAAATGATTCCAAGTCACCATCAAATATGACTGGTTACTAGAAATAAAAACATCTAAATGACCTCTTCTTATAAATTGCTGCAGAGAATTTTGTGACCAAATTTGACAGAAAGCACCCAGGCATAAAGGGCTTTCAAGTTTATACAAATGATGCAGATTTGGTACCAAATATGGTCACCTTTACTAATAATAGAAAAACCTTAAAATGACTTCTAATAAAAAAAAAACATTGAGGAGAATTGGACCAAATTTGACAGAAAGCATCCTGGCTTAAAGGGCTTTCAGTTTTATACAAATTAAGCCAGTCTGCCATCAAATATGGCTGGTGTTACTAAAAATGAAAAACATTCTAATGTCTTCTTCTCAAAAAGTGTTGAACAGATGTAGATCAGATTTGACAGAAATCGCTCTAACATAAAGGGCTTTCAATTTTGCACAATGTTTCCAATCTGCCATTCAATATGGCCACTGTTACTAAATATAGAAAAGCCTTTAATCTTCTAAAAAAAAACACTTCAGAATTGACCAAATTTGACAGGAAGCACATGGCTTAATGGGCTTTCAAATATATGCAAATGACGCTGATCTGCCATTAGATATAAACTTTGTTACTAAATAAAGAAAAATCTGCCTACAACATTTTCTTAAAAACCGCTGAACTGAATTTGTCCAAATTTGACAGAACATCCTAGCATGAAGGTCTTTTAGGTTGGTTCAAATGATGCTGATCTGCCATTAAATATGGCCCTCAATAATAAAAATATAAAACATTTAAACTACTTTATAGCAAAAAGCCTCGCAACAGAATTTACCCAAATTTGACAGAAAGCATCTTCCAGAGTGTTTACAAGGTCAGCCAATCTAATCCAAATCACCTCATGAATATGCATGGGTCTCGCTCATTTATCAAACTTTTCTGAGGCCTTGATGATAAAGCTCATATTCCAAGTTGTATCAAAATCAGATCAGAAATATGGTATCCAGAGTGGTTACAAGCTCAACCAAACAGATTGCAATATCACCTCAATAATATGTGTGGATCTTGCTCATATTTGAATTCATCTGAGATATTGATGATATAAACCTATAATCCAAGTTTTGTCAACATCCGATCAGAAACAAGGCCTGCAAGAGTGGTAACAAGCAAATGTTAATGGATGGACAATGGCCAAGTGAGCTAAAAATGTGAGGGCAGAGTGATTTGTTGATATGTGCATCTTCAGGTGATTGCCATAATATTTATGATGTTTCATAGAAATCCATCAAAAACTGGGGGACTAGTTGGATTCACAAGATTGTGTGATGGCTGTAAGGATAGATTGGTAGTTGGACACAAGGAATCCTATATACCCCCACCTCTGTGAAATTAAAAGAATATTAGAAAATTAAAAGACATATAATAAAACAATTTTTTACTTTTGATTTTGGTTGCCCTAGAATAATGATATTCACCTTGACATGTGGCCCCAATGAATTCATTTTATCAGCCCAAGAATAATGATATTTGCCTTGGTCTGTGGCCTCAATGAATTCATTTTATCAGCCCCAGAATAATGATATTCACCTTGGCCTGTGGCCCCAATGAATTTCATTTTTCTGTGGTTGATAAGTCCTTGTAGCAACCTCATCAAAAGTCAATAATTGTATATAATGTGTCATATAGACACATTTATAGTTTAAACATTGGTACTTGTGTCAACATGATTTTTATTTTGGCAATTTCGGTTTGTTTTTATTTGTTGTTGATGGCATAACAACACGTTATGTTGTGCCAAAGAAATTTGAGTAAAAGTGCCTTACCTTGGGACACACCATGGCAGACAGCCCAGCCTAATCCTGCCACACCAGGTTGGGTCAGTCACTATGGTTTGTACCTGGCCAAGCACAATGTAATCGTTCATGTGTTGATGTACCAAATAAAACAAATAGACAGTGTTGTTTGCCTTGTCTTGCATTTTGCAATCAAAAGGATTCTCTATCTAATTGATCCATCTTGTTTTAGTTACTTCCAAGATACGGAACCTGAAGGACTACCACTCCCGCATCATTAATAATGTTATCCCTCAGCCAACAGGAGTTGATGCAGCTAACACCTTGAAGTATTTCTCACAAACTTTGCTCAGGTAAAGAAAAATTAAACAGGAAGCAAGAAACTTATCTAATTGGTTTCCCATCAATTATGTTCATAGATTTACCTGTTTGTGAGATGGCGTGTGTGAATTGGTGTGGATTATGTGAGAGATAGATTAAGAGATAGAGAGAGCGTTAAGAAAAATATAAAATAATTGTACAATTTATTTTTAATTTGTTGCCACTTTTATAGAAGGCATATTTTGAACACCATTTAGAATTTTACTGTAAAAAAGTAACGGACTTGAAAAGAATTAAGAATACCCTCAACATTTTCAAGTTCGAGCAATACAGAGGACTAGCATACATTTGTAACTTTACTGGTCATAGAACGGAAGAGCTTTTGGGATAGCCTGTTGTCCGTCGTCTGTCATCCGATGTCCGTTAGCACATGTTTATTATCACTACTCTTCATAAACTACTTGGAGGATTGCCATGAAACTTTACTCATCCCATGGTCTAGTTGGACCTAAATGAAAATGGTGCTGCTCGGACATCCAATATGACCACCACGGTGGCCATCTTGAAAATTTTGTTATTGCTACTCCTATTGGATGGATGGTCATATCAACATGGCGTTTTCACTAAAAGACTTCTTATGATGTCTAGTTGGTCCTAAATGAAAATATGTTTGAACTGATGTCCAATATGGCCACCACAGTGGGCATCTTGAAAATCTAGTTATAACTACTACTCCTACACGAATGGTCATATCAACATAGGGTTTTCACTAAAAGACTTCTTATGATGTCAAGTTGGTCTGAAATAAAAATGGTTCCAATCTGATGTCCAATATCGCAATGTTGTTATCGCTACTTCTCCTGAATGGATGGTCATATCATGTTGGGGTTTTCATTTAAAGACTTCTTATGATATCTGCTTGGTCCTAAATGAAAATGGTGCCGATCTGACTTCTAATATGGCAGTCACAGCAGCCATCTTGAAAATGTTGCTACTCCTCCTGAATGGATGGTCATATCAACATGGGTTTTTTTTCACTGAAAACTTCTTATGATGTCTAGTTGGTTCTAAATTAAAATGGTACAGAGCTGACATCCAATATAGCTGCCACAGTGGCCATCATGAAAATCTTGTTATTGCTATTCCTCCTACATGGATGGTCATATCAACATGGTGTTTTCACTAAAAGACTTCTTATCAGGGATCGCGCTGTGCATCACCAATGTCACAAATTGCGATTTTATTTCCTGATTGGCGACAAAATATGGCATCTGGCGATTTTTTTGGCGACAATGTTTTTGGCTGTTAAAACTTGTATATACAATCTTGGGTTTGGAGTGGAGGAATTCAAAGGCACCACAAAAGGAAGCCGCAAACTTGTGTATACAATGCACTGGAACCTCTCTATTGTTACATAAACAAATCATTTGTTCATATCGACAGCTTATGCTGACATCTGGCCTGAGTACTGTATGCGGTGATACACTCCAATAGTCATGCTAACGGACATTAGTATGGGCCTGTTCCATTCTGAATCATACACCACCTTCAGTCTTCGAAAGTATTTACCTGGGCCAGTTACTATCTAGCTGAGGATTATTTAATCTCTTTATACCTTACAAAATTTCAAACCAAACCTTGTTCCGTCTACGCATACTTTTGTAATGTCCAAAAATAAAGTTGTTAACGGCGAGTGCAATGTTAAAGAAAATGCTATTTATAGTACAAGCACTGCCTAAAACACATCGTACGGTGCATGGTTGCAACGCGGATCCTCGCACAGATAAAAGTAAAAGTCGGTACATTTATACTGTATAAAACGTGCACAATATCATCCGCTATAATCAGTAAAATTAAAATAAAGGCTACGAAACTACAGTGAAAAAAATTATCTGAATCATAAAAATGTAATGTAAGTAGAATATAGACTTTATCATTTTTTTAATTATATGCCACACATTCCAAAATAATGAAGTCTGAATAAAAATAGCATTATAATATTTTTGTAAAAATCATAATTAAGTACATTTAAAATAGCAAGAAATTTATACATTATTATTATTATTATTATTATTATAGAAGACCAAAACAAAAAAACACCAAAAAAAATATATACACATGCATGCAGAATAAGTAATAATTCAAATAATAATTAAAATATTCAGATGACAATACTTTTTTCCCAGATCAAAAATGAATAAAAATAAAAATAAAAATAATATTGTACAATAATGCTGATTTTTTGTATCACAATTTTAAAATTAAGAAGTTGAATCAGATTGTAAAATAAATAATTTTAATATTAATGATTTATGTTTATCAGACATTTATAATAATATATTTAGGAATTATTTTATATTTTCAACAAGATCAATAATAATAATTATAATGTCTACATTACAAGCTCTTTTTAATTGTTAATCAAACTGCTGGCATACTAAATGCCATGTAAATATGAATGTAATATATTTAGATGGTTAAGACACTTATGTTCATACTGCATTTTTTGTGGAATGTTTAACATATGATATAAAAATGATAAAAATCTATAATCTAATTATCTGACATATTTATGAGTTAGAGAATGACATATGATTTAGAGAATTTTGTTAATGTCCATTTATTATAGTCATAGTCATTAAAGTAGTAGGCATCTTGTATGGTAATACAGTATAGATCCACATCACAACCGTGCACCTTACAATAAAAGTATTAACTATTTGATTTTACATTTCTATCTTTATTTGTATTCATCACTGATTTGGTAAAAAAAAAAAAAGGTGTAAAAAATATGTAATTCATATTTACATGGCATTTAGCATGTGCACGTTTTATACAGTGGTGTACGATTCAGAATGGAACGGGCCCATACTATAGCTACAATTGACCAAACGACCGCTAATCCTTTTTTTTTTTTTTTTTTTGGGAAATTTGGGCGTCCATGGCTGAGATATGATAGAAAATTAAAACTGATGTTCTGTGATATGTGTTTCATACTTTTTGGACAATCTTCAAGAATTTTACATTCAAACGATTAGGTCTTTCCCGATTGAGTATTTCCAAGGTTACCCTTTATTCTCATACATAAATTGATTTTACGCAAATGTATTCATGTATAAGGCTTTCTTGCCCTATAAGAGGTAAACTATTTTCAATAAATCGTATACACATAGGAGGCATACTCTCAATTTTCCGTGTGCTGATTATCCGTGTGTCAGTGCGGGCAAAAAAAAGAAGAAGAAAATATATAAAGAAAACTAGTCTTGAACGGTAGTCTTTAGAAACTTTAGAAAACTATATTGAAACATGTACATAATAAGGCTTTGAGGCACACGACAGGATGTATCAATCACACCCCTGTGACCCCATGACACTGAAATATACATGGTTCTCGTCTATCTGAGACAGGCAGTTTAACATTCTGCTGTTCAGCCGACACAAGAAATTTACAAATACTTAGTCTGTAATAAACTGAATACAGTGTATCATTTAATATGTTAAAAAGTCGGTCAGTTTATACAACTGTTTAAAGACAATTAAAAGGTAAGGCGGTCAGCGATAAACAGACACCTTTCAGAGATTTATTGTATTTACTCACAATAGCTAGGGTGATGTGTCATGTCAAATCCTTTGAGCACTGCTGAGGGAGAGCCCATTAGGTTAATTTGCATAGGTAAAGTACACTAAGTGGAACAACCCAATTTGTCTTAAGTTAAGTACATCAAAGAGAGAGAACCTAATGAGAATTGGCACATACGAATGTGAAGGAGACTTTGACTTTGAAACTGCATTCAGCAAGTGGGCACGAGGCATACTCATGTGACATTCGATTTTATTATTTTTATGAAACATTTTAATAGTGCAAAACAATAAGCATACAAAACAGTCATGCAATGATTTATTCTGTAATATTGTGGTATTGTATTGTTTGCTGTCAATAAAGTAATAAATTCTCCATCCTTTTCAATTTTCATTGCCTACCACATTGATAGACATGGGAAAATACTTACTCCTTGCTTGGCGACACTTTTTGAAAATTGGCGACAAAATATTGAGATTTGTGATTTTTTTGGCGACAACTTTTTTAAGCCAGCACCATCCCTGTCTTATGATGTCTAGCTGGTCCTAAATAAAAATGGTGCTGATCTGACATCCAGTATGGCCACCGTATGACTTCTTATGATACTTAGTTGGTCCCAAATGAAGTAGTGACAGTTGTAAATCCAATATGGCTGCCACTACAACTGTCCTAAAAGTCTTGTTGTCTTTAATCCCCCTGAATGGATGATCATTATGACCAAAACACTTCTAATGATGTCTACTTGGTCCTAAATGAAAATTGCACAAAACTGACATCCACTATGTTCACCACAGCAGCTAATTTGAAAATCAAGAGTTAAAATGAAGAAATGGTCTTGTCTTGAATTCCTGGAAATTCTTGCCCAGTAGAGCTTCAGTCCCTTTGAGGGACTCTTATTTTAATACATGTATTAAAATATGCACATCATCTCATCGCATCAGTCCTTTCACAGTATCTTGTTGCCATTCATACTCTCCTTATATGTATCACAAGCACATTTTTAGCATTTCTTAGGAGATCATTGTGTGGATTATATTTGTGGCAGTCCTCATCATTGTTCATCTTAACACTTAGAACATGATGTACTGTCACTGGATCCAGGTTTCCTCTGGAGTCAGCCTGAATTTTTCTCAGAATGGAAAATGACCTTCAAGTGTCTGCATTGGAATGTGGCAATGTTAATACAACTCTGCTGAGTCCACCAAGAAGTTAAATTGTTTCCTGCCGGTGTGTAGATTCAGGTTGCTGACTGCCTGCCAGAACTTCTCAAGATTGGTACTATCTGGGTCGAATTTGGGAAGTTCCTCTTAAAATCAGTTTTTTTGGAATGGCAGAATGCATATTCATGTCCCTTTGAACTTGATTCTAACTACTGAAATTCCTGTTTCCATCCATTATTGAATTTTTTGTGATATTTCTGTGTTTTAGCATCGGGAGATTACACATGCTTAGATATCGACCGACATTAAATACCGATACCAAACCGACTTGTTTTATGTCACCCGAGCTTTTTAGTAATGTCTAATCCAACCATAATCCATTAATGTCTTTAATCCTTTCTGAATTACTACTGATCACATGTAGTATAATCCAGTGATTAATTTTTAGTTATTGTCTCTCGAATTAGCAATTAAAATGTCATGCTCACAGTCACATGATCACAGGAAGTCTTTACTGGAAATTTACTAAACTGGAAGCATGGTGTGAAAAAAATCCTGGAAAAATGTCTGTTCCAGAATTTTTTATTAATAATTGTAGGTATGCAGTAGATTTCAATCAGGGACTGGAGGGATGCGAGACACCCCTCATCTCACAAAGAAAACCCACGTGTATGATACAGACATGGGTGTTTTACCAGAAGACTTCTTATGATGTCTAGTTGATCCTAAGTGAAAATGCTTCTGCTCAGACATCCAATATGACCACCATGTTAGCCATCTTGAAAATCTTATCGCTGATCATCCTGAATGTATGGGCATTTCAACATGGGGGTTTCACTAAAAGACTTCTTATGATGTCTGGTTGGTCCTAAATTAAAGACTTCTTATGATGTCTGGTTGGTCCTAAATGAATGGTGCCAATCTGACATCGAATATGACCACTACAGCAGCGATCTTAAATATCTTGTTATTGCTTCTCCTGAACGGAATGTCGTATCAGCATTGGGTTTTCACCACAACACGTCTTATGGTGTCTTGTTGGTCTTAAATAACAATTGTGATGCATCTGCTAGCCAATATGGCCACTAGAGCCACGATCTTGCAAATCTTATCATTACTCCTCCTAGAAGGAAAGTCATATGAACATTCGGTTTTCACCAGAAGACTTCTTATGATGTCTAGTTGGTCCTAAATGAAAATGGTTTCAATCTGACATCCAGTATGGCCACCATGGCAGCCATTATTGACTTTCCATTTACTGTTTTTTATTTTCAGTATTCTGAAAGATGTGCCCAATATCCCAGCAGAGAGTTATGGTCCCCGCCAGAGGGACAGTGTTCGTCTATCTATATTTCCGAACTTGAATTACTCTGGACTGTACCATGCTGTACTGAATATGATAGATCTTGTGCCTATCATGCAGATTGGACAGCTAGGTAATTTATTTGTCTGTAAAAACCATCCACCATGCCTATTTGTATACTTATAGATAGCTTATTTGTAGTTATATCTCTGCAAGATAAATTTTCATTAGGTGTCAAAAACTAGCTTGTCTGACTTGTAATGTTTCATGTAGTTGATATAGAAGGAGCATATTATCAGGGGATGAAAATTCACTTGCTCAACTCTCAATGGTGAGTGAAAATTTCCAGGTGGTCAAGTTCTGATTCAGGGCTGATTAGTGTTTCTCTTTACTGAAGAGGATGTTTCGATGAGAATATTGCTGACTTTTTCATTGAAAGTCCATGCTTTCTAACTGAAGTTTATTGTCCTTTTGTCTTGATCAAGCTCATACAAGCACTCCACTCTCACTCTTCAGTGCTAATAAACACTTACTTGTGGGAGAGCAGACTGGTCTCCAACTTTCTCATTATCTTTTGAAGTAGCTGGCTCAAAATTACAAATACATGGCGAAATCAATACAACAATTATCAAAAAAATTGATGGCTACACTGTTAGAATTTGTAAAAGTAGACAGTTTTTATTTTAGCCAGCTGCTGGCAGGTAATGAGAAGGCTGGGTCTTGGTTTGTAATTACTTAAAATTGGTATTGGAAGATTCATAGAATAAGTTTTGGAATACCTTTGACATGATCAAATGTAGATCATTAACATTGTCAACTCGTATATTTCTATGATATGATTTCTGTAATAGTTGATTGAGTAAGAGTTTTTTCTGGGTGAGGAAAAATGTTTGATACTTGCCTGACTTGGCGAGTGGATTTTTAGAGATATTTCAACTCTTGTCCTTCCTGCCATCCATCCATTACACTTTGGTTAAGCTTCATGTTTAGGTCAGTTTCTCCTGCACTGTTGTCTGCAGGGTCATGCAATTTATTCTTATTATATTATAAAAGAGAGGTGTCTGGGCATTTGTGTCTCATGTACGCATTTGTTGTCTTTCAAAAATTGATTTCTCTTATTCGGTGCTATGAATTTTTGTTTACAAATCTTATGAAAAACAACACTCCCTGTTGATGTGATATATTAATCTATAATGTTTATTACTCTCTTTCTTTCTTTGTCTGTCTGTTCAGACTTTTTATATCAGTTGAAAAAAATCTTGGCATTTGATCTGTTAAGTGTAAAACATTTCCTTTGGTGTCAGAGTTATGACAATTATGGTTAGAATAATGCTCTGGGGTTCTGTCATTACTATTTAAAACCTCATATACGAGCTTTAAATGTTGAAGATGTAACTCCCAACAGCTGTTTTGCAAGTAGCTCATTAATTAGCCCATTTATTATATTGTTGTTAATAACTTTTTTCCATGAATGCTTTTCAGACTTTTACACTTAAATATAATTAGATGTTATTTTTTAAACTTGAATGTATGGATTGTTATTTATGACCAAACTTGTACACATACACAGAGCAACTGATTGATAACCCACATGTAATTAGCAAAATTACAGATAAAATAAAGGAGTGATTCACATTAGAATGATGAAATATATTTTCTCCTGTTTTTAATGAAATTTTGCAT
Organism: Margaritifera margaritifera; assembly: GCA_029931535.1. Classification (NCBI taxonomy): domain Eukaryota; kingdom Metazoa; phylum Mollusca; class Bivalvia; order Unionida; family Margaritiferidae; genus Margaritifera; species Margaritifera margaritifera. Next base: position 3,747,319 of record JAQPZY010001606.1, read on the forward strand.
ATAATGTAGAAATTGCCCAGGTCCCTAGTAGTTCTTTTTTATTTCATCTGGTTCAACTGTATTTACAACACAACTGCATAATGTTCTTATTACTGTGGTGTGAGAAGCATATTTCTATTTTTCTGCTTCCAGAACTGGGTGAAGCAGTGCTGAATGTCCTTGGATGTTTGGTTCCATTTTTGGAGCATGATCTTCTGGATTCACTGCCGTACACAGTTGCCTCCACACTGGCCATCTTCCCTCCCACCCTGCACAAGGACACCATTGACCTCCTCTGTAGCAACCTTCTCCCAATGACTCTAGGTAAGGTTCTACTTGATGCCATGCTATACACAGTGTAGTCAGTGGCTTAGTCTCTGACCATTTTCCCTCCCACACTGCACAAGAACACATTAGACCTCCTTTGTAGCAATCTTCTCCCAATGAAGCTAGGTAAGGTTCTACTGGATGCCTTGCTATACACAATGTACTCTGTGACTTTGATTCTGGCCACCATTCCTCCTTCCCTGCATAAGGATACCACAGACCTCCTCTGTAGCAACCTTCTCCCAATAACTCAAGGTAATGTTCTACTGGATGCCTTGCTATGAACAGTGTAGTCAGTGGCCTTGACTCTGGCCACCTTCCCTCCTTCCCTACACTATGACACCGTATATCTCCTGTGTAGTATTCTTGTGGTAAGGTCTTACTGGATTCCATGCTTTACACAATGGCTTCAACTCGGGCCATTTTTCCTCCTTCACTACCTAAGGATACCATACATTTCCTCTGCAGAAACCTTCTGCCCATGACTTTAAGTAAGGTCTTCCTGGATACACAGCTATATGCACTGTCATCAACTCTGACCATCTTCTCACTCTACCTTACCCAAGGACACCTTAGATCTCCTCCGTAGTAACCTTCTGCCCATGGCTGTATGTAAGATCTTGCAAGATTTCCTGCTGTACACAGTACCCTAAACTCAGGCCATTTCCCCTCCCATTTTACACAAAGACGTTATAGATCTTTTCTGTAATAACCTCCTGTTCATGATTTAAAGTAAGGTCTTACAGGATTTCTTGCCACACATAGTGGCTTTGGCTTAGACCATCTTTTCTAAAACAATGAAACAGAAATGCCCATCTGTTCATGTGCACATATATGTATATGTTCAAGGGTATTAGCTTATATTTCTGAGTCCAAATGTTAGAGTTTATTTGACATTTTTTCAGGCAACAAATTTCATCAGATTAATGAGAGTAGACTGTAGATCACTCTCCAATTAAGGCATGGTACATCAGTCAAGAGATTTCTTAGCAGAGACAGATTAAATTATAATATTGTACTTGCAAACTAAGGAATATTTTACTTATATTCTAAAACAGGTGAATAAGTAAATGACAGTCAGACCTTGAAAGCACTTTGATTACCTTAATTAGATCAGATTTCCTCTGGCCCTCCCAGCTTTTTTAATCTTTGAGAGGGCCAGAGACTGCCGCATATCCAAATCTGAAGATTTGTATTTCTCTGAGGGATCACTTTATTCTTTGTTGCCTTATCTAAAAAAGATTTGTCGTGAACTAGTACATAGAGAGGGCCAAAATAAATATACTTTCAGTACATACCACATTAAGAATCAAGCTATATCTTCCTTTCCTATGTAGAGGCCATACAATTTTAAGAACTGAGGCCCATGAGTTCTGTTTACCATCACCATTGTTTTGACAAGAGATGCATGCATGAAAGGAGGATGTCACTCTTACTGATAAAGATAACTCAGTTGGACACAACTAGTCCTTTGTGCACACTTACCTCTAATGGCAGTCTGTTTGTATGAACAAAAAAACCCATACCAGAACTGCAGCCAATATTTTTATTTGTAAAAGAAAATACCAAAACATTATCAAAAAAGTCCAGCATGGATATAATGAAACCTACATTGCCTAGACCATTTCTGAGTGGCATTAAAAGTGTAGGGCGCTGTAGTACGCAATACTTTTCCAGACAAGATATTCAGGAAAAATTATAATTTTCATTTGTACACAAATTGTCCAGACAGCAAGAAAAGTAATTATTTTTTAATGTCTGAAAAGTTGGATCAATGATGGTACTTTTGAAGGAAAAAGATCCCCTTACAGATATTTTCTATTCTTTAAATAGGTAGTTTAGAGTAGAGACAATCTTGATATTCAACACAAAATGAGTATAGAAGCAGGTTATGCAAATATGTTTGTGTGCTGTTATAAACTTAATCTTTTATTCTGTTATCAGGTTTTGATGGATGTGTTGAGCCGTCCTATGCCAGTGAGTCAGCAGCCGCTATTATAACAATGGTGTTCCAACACACAGATAATGGCTGTAAGTCAGCATCTGATAATACCTGTATTTTTTATTACTCGGTCTATAACCTTGTATACAATATGCATTCCTTCATTAAACTTACATGAACAGAGATAAATTGTGCCTTTTGCAAATACAGTCAAACTTTTCCTAATGGTAAGCTATTATACAATCACCTACTTTAAACAGCTATATTTTACAAGTCCTGTAAACCAAAATATTGCAAAAGTTAACTTTTATTAAGCAACCACCTGTCCAGAAATTCTGTCAGGCCACGGGAACACAGGTTTATCACAAACAATTGAGATTCACACAACTTTTAAAACCCAGTGAGGGAAAGATCACGCAAATTACTTGCGGTTCTGACGATTTGTCGTACCCGACGCATAACTATTTTTTTCAATTCATAATTAGGGTTGATCAAAACGTCATCTTTTTGTCTTTTGTCCATGATCTCAGTCAGTCTCATACTGGAGATTATTGTTTGAATACATGCACCTTTATGATTGAGATCTGCTGTTGTATTGCAGAAAATATCAAGGGTATTGGATTTAATTGTCTCCTAGAGGGGTATAGCAAATTTATCCATTGATCGGCTATTTTGGAAATATGTAAAGCACACCAGCAGTGAGTCATGTTGAAAGAAAAGATAACATATCTTTAGGAAAGTCAGGGAGATAGGTCATCTGCTAAGGACAAAACTAGGAAGGAGGAACGGTCTGATAGTTTGACACTCAACGAACATAATGCAGAAAGCAGTAGATACAGAAAATTGTAGTTGTTCTGCCTTTATTAAAAAAAAAAAAAAAAAGATTGTGGGTGGAGATTTAGTTATCAAAGCAGAATTCACGCTTTTCTGAGGAACAGGCTAACATCTGAAATAGTAAATAAATTGATGACTATACAGATATGAGGAGGTCCAATAAATGATTTTCCCTTGCAAAAGCTTTGAAGAAATAGAGTGATAAGAAACAGAAGAATATACTAGCTGAGCAAACTAAATTAAGTATGCACATACCTCACATATTAATTGTCAAATAAGTAATACGAAGTCATTAAATGCTTGCTTTAAATTAAGTATGTTACCCATCAGTTGTCATTCACCATTATTTCCTCCCCCTCCCCCCTCCCCTGCCCATGATTACCCCTGTCTAGATATAGGTGTGGTGGACTTACCCGTCCTAAGAAAATCTCTACCTGTCTTCAGATGTCAGTCATTTTACTTCCTAGATATGGCAGCTTAAGACAGGTTTGACTGTATAACAAGAGTTTATTTTTGGTACAAGTCGAATTCACATGCCAGTCTCATAAGTACTTCAGAGGTTTATGAATGCTTTATCAGTAAACCATTTTCATCGATTGATCAAGTTAGTTGCTGTTGCTTGGTTTTTAATGAGTACAATACAGGCTATATCATGCCAAGGAAATGGGAGCTAAGTGCCTTTCCCAAGGACACACCAATGCAGCCTATCTTGACTGGCCTGGGCAGGTATCGAATCTGCAACCATTGCATTATGAGACTGATTCTCTGCCTATTAAGATACCATGACTCTAAAATTTGATACTGTACTATCATTTATTTCCATGGGTCTCAATTTTCATGATTTTGCATTAAAAAAACAACAACAAAAACAGACATTTTTGTGGGTACTTAAATTCGTGGTTTTGCCTGTAAAAGTTTGCAAATTTGCAGGTATTTAATTTCATGGATTAACCACCACAGACATTCCAAATAAAGAACACAAAATACAAAACTATGACAACAGCAAACAGCGCATCCTTCAATGGTTAAAACAATACTACCATATGTATGAGCACAAATCAAACACCTGTCAAGATCAATCACTTACACTCAACATCAAAGGGTGCTGACGTAGCCAACAACATTTAACCTAACTGGTTATTAAAGTACACGTGTATGATCTCTTCCTTAAAACACTGTCCATAAAGTTGCACCATCAATTACTTTCTGATGACCATGGCAGCAACACAGTGGCTTAAGAGTTGTACAATTCAACTTAGATCCCCATTGGTTTGGATAATGTCATCATTCCACATGTGAACCAAACATGTGACCAGCTGCCCTTTGCCCAATGCAATTAGCAAGCAGTGTCAACATTTGATGTGTTCAGAGTCCGTCAAAGTGTGAAGATGCTAACCAGATTGAAAAACAATGGAATTGCTCCTTTGTTTGAGCCTGCCTCATTTACAAACCAGCTTCAACAATGAGACTTTACTTAAAACCTCATCAATCAAGTTGATTCATGCTGAATAGATAATTGTCACTCACGCAAAATTGTGTGAAATATCAGACCTAATTATCCGTGGCTTTGAGAATGCTGGATTTGTTTAACTCAACAATTTCAGGATTATTTACCTGACAGACATTCTCTGGAATTTTTCCGTTCAAACTAATAAATATTTTTTTTCTTTGCAAAATTATGCATTTCTGCAATTTCTTTTTTTGCACAGTGGAGTCCCTTGTCCCATTGATACAACCTTGAAAATGTGTTACAGCAGCAGTTGTCAATGACTTTGCATGGCAAAAATATGTTACAGTAGCAGTTGGCAGTGACTTTGTATGGCAGAAATATGTTATACTAGCAGCTGGTAGTGACTTTCCATGGCAAAAATGTTACGCTAGCAGTTGACAATAATTTTCCATGGCCAAAATATGTTACAGTAGCAGTTAACAATGACTTTCCATGTCAAAATATGTTACAGTAGCAGCTGGCAGTGATTTTCCATGGCAAAAATATGTTACACTAACAGTTGGCAATAATTTTCCATGGCCAAAATATGTTACAGTAGCAGTTAACAATGACTTTCCATGTCAAAATATGTTACAGTAGCAGCTGGCAGTGATTTTCCATGGCAAAAATATGTTACACTAACTGTTGGCAATAATTTTTCTTTGGCCAAAATATATTACAGTACCAGTTAACAATGACTTTCCATATCAAAATATGTTACAGTAGCAGCTGGCAGTGATTTTCCATGGCAAAAATATGTTTCACTAACAGTTGGCAGTAACTTTCCATGGCAAAAATCAATGGGCAGCAGCCCAATCCTCAAAATTTTTAATTGCCAAATTTGTTGTTTTAAATATCATGAATCGCCATCTGAAAATTTTCATCACCATTGGCCATTTTTGCAATAGCTAGTGCTAACATAGTGTCGAGATCTTTTATACAGTTTTCTAGTTATTTAAATTTGGTACTTGCTGCAGACACACAGTCTGATTAATTTAAAACTGATTTGGCAGTCTAAGAGCTCTTCAGATGGGTACAGAAAAAAAAATTCAGTAGACAGAAAGGTAGAGTAAGAGAGAGAGAGAGAGTTAAGACTAGGTACCACATTATGATTAATATACTGTTGTTGTCATGGAGACTATTATGCAACTTCTATTAACCCCAGCGTGGGGATGTAGAATAGGCCCAATGCGCCATCCTGCGTGTGGTAAGAGGTGACTGATGGAGGATGGAGCCACTGTGGCTCAGTGGTTAGCTTGGCAGTCTCTTGGTCACAAGGATGTGGGTTCGAATCTCACCATCAGATCAGTCCAGGTCAGCTACTGTGGTGTGTCCTTAGGCAAGGCACTTTACTCCAGTTGTTTTGGCACAAAATAACCTACTTTTGTTAATGTGATGTAAAATACTAAACCAAAAGCAACCAAACTGTTATTACCTTTTCCTTGTTTCCCTTTTTATGTATATGAAGTGTTAATTGATAGTAAATTAATTAAGATGCCTCATGTTATTCAAAGCATGTCATTCAGGCATCAGTTTCTATTTTTTGTAATTGAATGACATTCTTATTATTATTTATGGGCATAATAACCAAAAATTAGAAAAGTAAAGTTTAGATAAAAGCATTATGCTATTTATTAGAAACACAAGTTTACTGATTTTTTTGGTCTATTTTAGCGTACCATTCTCAAATATTGGAGTGTTTTATGAGCATCAAAAGGGATATCATTAAAGTAAGTATAAGTAATTAAAGTAAGTATAAGTGAAATGAACAAAAATACCTATAATGTGGTTTGTCATAATTTACCATATAAGCAAGGTCCAAATTCAATCAACATAGACCCTGATCTGCCATCGCATAATATGCCAGCAGATCAGGGTCTGTGTTGTTTGTTATACTTACTAGTCCTTACAAACTGCATAGACCAAGATCTGCCATCACATTGTGCGATGGCAGATCTGGGTCTATGTAGTTTGCAGTTGGTATCGGCTTACACGCGAGTATAGATGGTAGTTTATCATCACATGTTTTTGTTTTGTTTAATCTATGTACAAATCGTAGATTAGAGGCTTCTATGAAATTTTGTGGTAGTCTGATGCAGGAAGTTTTACATCTTGAAATTCAAAGAGGAATTCTAATGGTTAACATCTAAATATAGTTGTCTGTTTGATCTTTTGCCTGAATAAGCATTAGGACTACAGTACTTGTCAGAAAGGTATGGAGATGTGCATGCATGCAGTGTGTGTAGTATTGGTGTACTGGGTCATCACAGCAAAGCATGAAAGCTGAATGCACCCTTTTATCTATTTCTCAAGTGGACTAGACCCTATTAGATATTTCAAGGAAAGACCAAACAGCCAGGTCAGTCAAATTGAGCTATGGTGTTTGGAGAACTCTCTTTCAGATTTGTTTTCAGCAATTATGTCATAGTAACAGATCTGCCATTGTAAAGATCATAATTTTTATTTAGAGGAAATATCATCCTTGACTCATCATCATCAAACCAGTATGTATTAAAGAGAAGAATGAGTTAGAAATATGTATTCTTTTATCATGGTTATTTATATCATGACCATTTGTTAAATTTCAGATTTATTTTCCTATATTTTAAACTAGTTTTCTATAAATTTTACATACTATCTTCTGACGTATACATGGTAAAAGCGAGATTCCCAGGAATGACAATATCATGGTAAAAAACAATATATTAGAAAAACATGCACATTTGTTGCTGGGAAATTTTTGTTCATGTTGAAAGCTGAATATTCGATTATAAAGATCACATTTACCATTGAACACATTGGCTCCCATCCATTTTCTGTTAAAACCCAAATATTTTGTTGTAATGAATGTCATTGTAATGAAAGCTGACAGTGTGTGTGTGTGTGTCTCTCTCTCTCGTATGTATAAACACTTTTATTAATGTTCTGGCATGTTCAAATACAGAAGTATACATACAGAATACATTACAGAGAATGAAAATGAGAGAAAACACTTTTAACATAATGCATATTTGATAAATTTATGTAAAACTTCTCTCATAAGAAAATATCTGTGTGAAAAGATTGATGTAGATAAGTGACATTTGACATGTTGACATCATTAGCAGCAGTGATAACAACAGCAACAACCACAAAATAATGAATAGTACCACTGTTTGCTCTAAGTCCTATCCACCCTCACTTGTATAAGAAAATCTTTTCTTATTGCACAAACATTTTAAAACTGTACAGATGATTTGTTTAAACAACAATAAGCTAACTTCAGAATTTGAGCTAAATGCAACAAATACTTGTTGAGTTATCAGAGCTTAAAGTTACGATATATTCTCTATATTCTTTGTGGGACCTTGTGAGTTTCTGCTCCTCATGATCACCAGTATTGTGTAATATGGTAGAACCTGTCTTGAAATAATGGTCTCTGAAGATAGTTGGTCTCTCTTGACAGGTCATAACACTACATAATCAATAAATTTGTGGTCTTTGAAGACAGGTTGTAATGCTACTTTGCAGTCGCTTACACCAGGCATCAGCTTTTGACCTGGCTGTTGGTCGTAGTTAAAGAGACAAGGATTTTGGTTTGGTTTGGTATTTTATGGCACAGCAACACAATCAAGTTATTTAGTACTGAGGTAATTGGAGTAAAGTGCCCAAGGACACACCACAGTAGTCAACCTAGGCTGATCTGATGGTAGAATTTGAATCAACATCTTTTTGGTCGAGAGTATAAATTAACATCTAAATATAATTGTCTGTTTTGATCTTTTGCCTGAATAAGCATTAGGACTACAGTTATTGTCAAAAAGGTATTGCGATGTGCATGCATGCAGTGTATGTAGTATTGGTGTACTGGATCATGACAGTAAAGCATGAAAGCTGAATGCACTCTTTTATCTATTTCTCAAGTGGACTAGACCCTATTAGATATTTCACAAGGACACACTGCAGCAGTCAACCCATGCTTATCCAATGGTAAGATTTGAACCTGCATGCTTTCAGTCAATATTCTGGCATGCTAACTACTGAGCCAGCACAGTAAAGAGGTAAGGAGAACAGGTGCTACGTAAGATTGATTGACATGGTGGAACTATTAATTGTCACTGTTTCTCTTTTGCAATTTTAAGTAACTTATTCATCTAATATTTTTTGAAGGCATTACATTGATAAGATACCCAAACAGCTTAGACATAGTTGAAGATGTTACTCTGTGTCCTTTCTTTCAATAGGATATACTGAGCATTATTGCCTATGGACCCCCTTCAGCAAGGGCACCTGCTGCTAATCTGCTGTTTTACTACTGGCCACAGCTGAACCCCTCTCTGTCAGATAGACGTGGAATTCATTATAAATACTCAGGTAGACATTCTTTTTTTGACAGCAACATGTTCCAGAGTGGCAAATTATGTATGTCTTTATATAACACATATGTAAATCAGCACTGCACTTTAACACAAGTATTACACTCAGAATGAATTTTTGATGTGCTATATTGTGTTCATACTTTGAACAAATCACTTTCTATTGGCATATTGTCACCATGCATTATAAGGGGTGGGGTGGGTGGGGGTGAATGGCACTGCCATAAATATGGAAAGGGTATGTAGTGTTAGACTTGTCCATCCATCCTGTACATATCCAATATGTACATACATACATACATACATACATACATACATACATACATACATACATACATACATACATACATACATACATACATACATACATACATACATACATACATACATACATACATACATACATATGGGATTGGGAGCTCTCATTTGGTTTTAAATGTAGATACAGTATGAGATAATTCCTTTGTGTGCAACTAGAATCCCAGCTTTCAGTTAATTGCCTTGAAATTTGGCAGATATTATTGACACAAAGTCATATCATTCTAACATCTTGTGCTGATTCATTATTCCAAAGTGACTCCCCTTTCTGGTGTTAAATGTATATACTCTGTGTGGTAATTCTTGTAAGTGCAACTAGTCTTACTGCTTTTGATGAATTGCCCTGGAATTTGGTAGACTTTTTTGACACAAGGTCAACATGCATATATGACTCTATGGTCATGTTTCTGATATGGTTTTGTAGAGTTATGCCCCTTTTGTGTTAGCTCTATATAGTATTGACTCTTTCTTTTTTTATCCATTTTAAATACTGTTTTGCATGTTCATACATACAAGTATGCATTCTGCCAGAGTTATTGCTTTTTCCTATTTGCACCACTTGTTCAAGGAATTGGGAGTGTGTGGGCATCCATGTCCTATTGACACATTTCTATTTGTACTTGGGTTATTGTTAGCATAATGAAGAACAACTCTTACTACACTATTTTAAATACAGATTTTAAACCTTATGATGTGATTTGCTGTTTAGTTGTTTTGTTTGTCCATAGATATGCTGAATTGTTACTTACTTTTGATCTACTTCCTCTGTGCCAGGCTGGGGAAATAGGGTGGTGCTGGAGTGGTGGTTGTTAGAAATGATGCTGCTAAGAAAAGAGAAGGAAACATTTGTCTGCATTGCAAATCCTATATGCCGTTTGCAGAGTCTTTTTGCAGAATGTCCAATTTTACCCATTAATTTAACATATCATACAATATATGTTTAACAGAATTTTCAGTAAGAGTGCCTGATCATTTTTAAACTATTCATAAGTATAGGAAGATAATAAAGACATATCTCAATTTAATTTTAATTTTCCCCAATATATCTTATCAGTTTGTTTCTTTTTTTTTTGGTAGCCTGGCCACCTGTTCTATGTCAGAGAGAGAACTGTGTCAATTCTGGTAATTGCCAAGCAGTGAAGGTAAGTTTCAGTTATTTAACTTACAGGTATTTAAAGTTGTGAAACTAATATGCCACCTGACATAGATAGATAGATAGATAGATAGATAGATAGATAGATAGATAGATAGAGAGAGAGAGAGAGAGAGAGAGAGAGAGAGAGAGAGAGAGAGAGAGAGAGAGAGAGAGAGAGAGAGAGAGAGTGAGAGCACTTAATTTACTCTGTAGTATTTATATTTACTCTGCATTCACATACTAGATATAAAAACATGGCCTGGAAAGCTTAGTGGTAATGTGCTGTGCTGTGTACCTCTGCAGTCACTTGTTCTCAACACACATGAGCATATGTGGTCATCCATACATGATCAGTGGTATCCTTTTGAATTTTGACTTTTTACACCTTGAAGAGCACTTCATACCAACAGTGGTAGAATGTATTACCTGATATACTTGCTTAAAAGTCGAGTCCAACTGAAAATTGCACAGACCCAGATCTGCCATCACATTATGCACAAACAGATCTGGGTCTATGCAGTTTGTTAGGAGTAATCAGTAGAACAAACAACACAGACCCTGATCTGCCTTGCATTATCTGACAGCAGATCAGAGTTTGCAGTTGGACTCATCTTGTAGGTTCGTATCAATGGTACTTGTAAGAACTTGAATCAGTGTTAATGTTAAAACTGGATCTGTCAACAAACAAATATTCAAAAGTTGTAGCTTTAGAAAAGTAACTTTTTCCTTACCAAAAATGAAGCTAAAACATATTTACATATAATCATTATTGTATGGAGTACCAGTTACCTGGCAAGGCAGCTTCAAAATGATCGTTATTCCCCATCCCAGTAGTACAAGTATATCACTTTACAAAATAAGTACTTGCTGTTTTAGTGTAGTGGAATGTGAGAAAACCAATCACATATGGGACCATACATTTTGACCTAAGTTCACAGTAAGCTGGTGTTTTCAATAAACCATGATACATTTTGGACCAAAACAAATGGTCACTATATGCATTAAGACCAGTTTGCCGAGGCCTGGTGTCTCAAGTTTGACTGCATAATTATCTGTTCTTTAGATAGATTTGCTATCCTATACTGAAGGATATATTGTATCCATTGGAAACTTTTTGACTTATTGGCATTGGCAGTTTTTGAGACATAGGTATCATTGGTCCAGTGGCCAGAGGTGTTCTTTTTGTCACAAATGGTATGATTTATCTTAAGATTTTGTGCTAAAGTTTTAGAAAGTTGTATAAGAACTTTATAATTATCATAGTTGCAGGCAAGATGTGTTCGCTGAACCATTTTTTGATCTGTATTCATGAATTTTTAAGATCCAATTAAAGTACTTCTAGACACTAAAATTATTTCTTTCTTATCCTGAAATTTATATTTTCATATCTTTTTAAGTCACCTACAGTATTTTATATTAACAAATCCGATTTTCTTCTCTGCAGATGTGTTTGAACCCTGCCCTGGCTATTCATTCTCGGGACAAACCCCCACCCCTGTACATATGCAGTGACTGTGCTGATGTTCTAAGAAAGGACCACAGTGAATATATGATGGATATTTTACTGCCCATGTCTCATGTCTCAACCATATGTGAGAACAAGGTAGGAGGAATAAATGAATTTTTTCATTGTCAGGGAAAAATAGTGCTAAGCTATGTCAAGAACACAGCTCCGACAGTTTAAACTAAAAAAATTAAAGTAGTCTTTGTTTACTAAAATAATTTTTGAGTATTTTTTTTAGATAAAATTCTGTCAATTTAATGGATAATTATTTCCTTTTTTCTGTTTCTGAAGTAAATTGATTAACTTAAACAAAGGCAAGTTTAGTAAAAAAAAAATTGTGTGCAAAATTTTTCCAGTTTTTTTTTATATTTTGTCAAGAAACTCCATATTTTTTGTAGTTTTACAACCTTATGAATGGGGTTTGAGTCTGCATTTAAGGTAGAAGGCTGTTCAAACAATTTACATCCAGAAATTGTTTATACTGAAATAAATTGAAGATTGGACTGTAGTAAATACTGAGACTCTAATATTGTTTTAAGTTTGCCAGGTACACATGTTTCTAAGAGTTATTTTAATCTGAAAATGAACCAGCTTAGTAAACAGTGTTACAGATTGCTCAGTCTCATTGCAGGGCAAAAATCTTTGTGTCAGAGTGATATGTTTGTCTGCAAGCCCTGCTTGCTTTAGACCATTTTATGGTATGTTGTGAAATAACTTGCCTGATTCAATTCATGTTTAACAGAGGTAAATATTCAGTTTATTAAATTGTTTCTTTGTGTAATTCATTTCTGTCAGCAACTAAAAGGTTGAAAAAAACTATTCATTTTATTATTGTTGTTAAACTTGCCATCTAAACCTGGTCATCTATTTATGAGTATAAAGTTACCTTTAGAACATAATGTATAAAATGTTAAATAACATTTCTTTGACTATTTTATCCATATTTCAGAATTGTAAATCCAAAAAGAACACAACATTATCAACATGCTTCTCCATTGAGTGTGCTAGTTTTAATGGCAATCGTCCCGTTCGCTATTGTCAAAGTTGTCATGAGGCTCATCATGGCAGTCAGCAGGGTGCAAAGCATGTGTATCACCTTAGTATTCCGGAGATTTGGTCCTGCTCACCTGAGATGCAGAGATATCTCATGGATGCTATTATCAGGTATGATAATCATTACTTTGCTTAGAAAGTTTGTCTCATTCTTTTCTTACAAAATAATTCCCTCAAAGCTTAAAAAGTACATATGTAGATCCATAGTCCTGCAGTAAGTTTTGTATTTCATAAAAGGCTTTTCTTCATGTGATGAGTAAAAATTGCTTACTTTCAGAACTTGTCTTATCCATCATGAAAACTGATTCAGCAAACTTAAGTCATCATTTGTGTGTTGACTGTACAAAGACAATTTTAGTGGAATTCCAATTGAAACTATTTTTGCTGTGTCATGATTGTTTTACTGGTTCCACTTGGTAAATTTTCTGTCACTTATCCATTGTGTACACAGTACCAGTTTTGTTATTAAAATGTGATTATGTCTTTTATACTTCACACATGTTTTATGATGTCATACTCCGCACACATTAATGTACACATTTTTTTTATGTCAAATGATAAATAAATTTGCAGACTATGGTACATTTAATCTTTCTTGAAAAATTCCTGCCATCAACTTAAAACAGATTATTTGCTACTTGTGATCAAATGTTACAGCTTACTAAAAGAGGCACAGCCTTTACAGTCCAAAAGGTCAGTGGAAATGGGTGAGGAGCTACGTCATCGCATTGGTGAAGAAGATGATATGTTTGAAGTGGAGGAGGCAGGAGAGCGAAAATTGTTGAGTCGTTATGGAATTTGGTTGTTGGTGGAGCTATGCAAACCAAAGGATGATATCCCCATTGTGAGTAAAATGGCATAATGGTCACTTAAGAGTATGTTTTAGAGACCAATTTTGTCATGTCTGCTATGGTTTTGGGAGAGGAATTTGTATGATTTGATTGTCTTGCCTGCATTGGTTGATAGCAAACATACTGTTTTTATGAATTTCTTACAGCATTGAAGGCAAATGTGATAGTAGCATCGATGTTGACAGTGTTAAAATTTTCTGTTATAAAGTTTTGAAAGTCAAATAAAACACATAGCATGGTTCACAATTGATATATAGAGATGCAGAACCCTGTGGAGTCTATTTTATATCAGAGTGAAGGTTACAGTAAGAAAGACTTTTGTACTAAAAGCTTTTGAGCTGTCTTATTTTCTTTATTTCAGATTACTTGAGAAGAGTCATGATTCGTTGGATTAAAGTCTTTTTAATTCAGACCTCAAAAATATTACTGATCCCAGACCTGAAGAGCTTATGCAATGGCCTTTCCTCTGTTGTCCGTCTGGCATGTGGCATCTGTTACATCAAGTTATTGTTACTCCTCCTAAACTACTGGCAGGATTGCAATGAAACTTCACAAACACATTCATCTCAAGGTATAGTTGACATCAGTGAAAATGGTGATCCTCAGATATCCAACATGACCACCATGGCAGCCATCGCGTAAATCTTGTTATCATTACTATTCCTGAATGGATGGTCATGTCAACATGGGCTTTTCATTAAAGGACTTCCTATGATGGCTTGTTTTAAATGAAAACAGTGCTGATTTGATATCCAGTATCGCTACCAGGGCAGCCATCTTCAGAATCTTGTTATCACTACTCCTCCAGAATGGATGGCCATACTTTTCACCACAAGACTTCTTGTCATGTGTGGTTGGTCCTAAATGAAAATGATGCCGATCTGACTTATAAAATATGGCTGACTTGGTTGCCATCTTGAAAATCTTGTTATGGCTACTTTTCTTAAATGGATGTCTATAGTGACATGGGGTTTTCACTAAAAGACTTCTTGTGATGTCTAATTGGTCAGAAATGTAAAAGGTGGAGATATGACATACAGTATGGCCACTATGGTGGCCAGCTGGAAAATCTTATTTTAGCTTTTTCTCCTGAATGATAGTCATAGTGACATGGGGTTTTCACTAAAAGACTTCTTATGATGTATGGTTGGTCCTAAATGAAAATGGTTGTGCTTGGACATCCAATTAGGCCACTACAGGAGCCATCTTTAAAATCTTGTTATAGCTACTTTTCCTTTACAGATGGTCATATTGACATGGGGTATTCACCGAAAGACTTCTTATGATATCTAGTTGGTCCTAAATGAAAATGGTGCTGATCAGACCTCCAGTTTGATGGCCATGGTGGCCATCTTGAAAATTTTGTCATCACTTCTCATTAAGGGATGGTCATATTGGCATTTAGTTGTCACTAAAACATTTCTCACAATAAGTAGTTGGTCCTTAATGAAAATGATGCAATGTGACCTCCCAAAATTTGATAAATCATTTTTTTTTTTTGCTGTATTAATGTGACGCTGATATAAGTCCAAAATGGATGTTTTGACAGCCATTCTGAAAATCTTTATGTTGCTATTTCTTCAGTATGGATGATCATATCAACATGGGATTTTCACTAAAATACTATAGGAATATTTAGCTAGTTCTGAATGAAAATGGTGCTAATATGGCACTATAACCATCTTGAAAATCTTGTTATAACTACAACTGTTGCATGAATGGTGGCATTTACAAGGTGTTTTCAGTAAAACTCTTCTTGCAATATTCAGTTTGTTCTGAATGAAAATGATGCAGATCTGACCACCAACATATCCACACTTTTGTGAAGGACTTTTGGGGTCAAGTCTGAGGTTATTGCTTGCATTATTGTACTTCATTGAGCTTATCAACACAGTGACTTGTACATATACAAGTCGATTGTGACCAGATGTTTTATTTAGTTGCATTCCACTTGATAGTCAGCACTCTGACATTGATTTTTAGGTTAGAGGTCTTGACTTAGATTTTTAGCTGTACTGGCTTGTAAGCATAGCAACACAATAATTATGAATGGATTTTTATCACTTAACCCAGTTTGTGGATATATCTGAAGAATACCTTGAATGATACCACTTCAATAACTTTGTTTTGTTTCTCTCAAAATATTATAGATTTAACCAGAATTAGCATGTGGTTATATGTTGACATTGTCTGAGACAAGTTCAATGATCTTGTATCCATTATCCATGATACCAGTTTCAAGGGCAAAGGCCATGACGAAGAAATTTGTACTGCAATTACAGGGATCTTTTGTATGTCCTCTGCCTTGCAAATCCAGCCCTCCCAAGGATACAAAAGATATTGACTGCATCTTTTTGGCTTGTTTAAGCAATTAAAGTGCTAAAACATCATCTGTTTGCTGATATGGAAGTCAGACAAGAGTGGTATTTCCTTGGATAGACATATATTGGCATCAAATTCTGTAATTCGTTAGTTATTACTTTGCTCATGCATGGTCAGCATGCTGTCTTAAGAACCTTGCCAATACTTTCCATTTTATGCCTTTTCAGCAGTTTGATTAATCCTTTGGAGTTTTCTCGTAACAGTGAAGTATACTCCATCTGTTTTCTTACAGAATTTTGCTCTATTATCAGATGAAACTTTTGCACTTAAGTTGTATATTTTGTCATATAATACACTAACTGGTGCTATAGGAATTATCTTTTTCCATTGAAAAGTAGTACTTATTGTACATCTCAGTACTTGACCTTTGTTACATTTTTTCTAAGTAATATGATAATTTATTTTCACTAATTTAGATGATTTTTTTCACTTATCTTCCTTTTATTCCATTTCTTAGCATCAACTTCATTGTAGTCCTAGCATGATGCATGACTGATTTTGCTTCTATATGCTATTATTTTGTTCTGTCTAATTCCAGGTAACAATGGACAGGATTAAATGTAGTGCATGTAAGAGGTTTAATATAGATGAATATAATCATCCCATCAACATAGCTTGTGTGGGGTGTCACTCAGACCATAAATGTGAAATCCATGCTTATTGGATGGAGGACAGATGGGCAACAGTTTCCACCAAACAGCTATCCTGGGTTAGCAAGAGAGCCCAGTCTTCAAAGGATGTGGATACTATCAGTTTTGCCACTGATACCACCTCAGTTTCAAACTTCTTAGTGTCACAGTCACATTAGGCCGAGAAGGCAGCAATCAAGAAAGAGTTATGGCATTCTTGCCACCTTGGGTCCCCATACAACTGCTGCGACATCATCATGGGACCAGGCATCAGCTGGTCTTGTCCTGGTTCAGTCCAGCTCTGGCACCATCTCAGTTTATGCCTAATGTTACTGGGACTGGGTACAGTGATCTCTTTTCCCAGCATATCCAATCCCAGATACAGTATCTGACACCCAGTCATGCCACTTAGAGCCCTAGCCCTGTTGCAAACAGACAGCGCAACTGGCACCAGATTTGGTTATGATGTCTTCCATGATATCTAGTACCAGATATATGAAGGCAGTACAAACCAGCACCGGATAGTTCCATCACTGGTCATCTCTGTTGTGACCCAGTATCAGCTATGACCATTTCCTTTTTCCAGCGACCTGGTACCCATCGCAGACTTTTGACAATAATCAAAGACAACATCTGTGAAATCACTGTTTCATAACATGGACGGATTTGTAGCCTAGTCTATCATTCCTGACTACCTGCTTTTTCTGCCCAGTTGTTGCTACTATTGCAGGAAGCTTCTCTGTTCCCTCACAGTGTGACTTTGAAGACTAAGTTTGCAGTGCTCCTTCTTTTCAACTCAATTTGATGATATCCCCCTTCATTCAAACAGCTACCACAGTTTGGTCGAACTACCGACATCTTGCACTGCTTTAAAAGGCAACTTCAAGACCCACCTGTAAACAGGCCTTTCTTCTCATGGCGACAATTCCAATCTAATTTCAATCCAGCCTTCTTCAAAATATGCACACAAGTTTTTCACACCAAAGTCAAAGTCATTGACAGAGATATTGCAGACCTGGTCATGTCGAAGCCTTCTTCTGTACAATTGAACCAGAAACCTTTCTTCAACATGCATCAACTGGGTCGCAACATCATAGGTATTGGCCCCATGCTCCACCTGATCGTCATCGCTATTTTTCAGCAAACTGAGCATAGCCTAGATCCCGCTGTTGAGAACCCTTCGTACAGACACACCTGGAATCAGTCTTGGACATGGCTCATGTACTCGATGGAGCAACTCAACACTCACTCTCTAATTCCATAGCTGTGTCCATTAACTTTCCAGCTCATAGAGAGAGATGCATTCCTATCCACATCCACACTTCTCATAGATCATCACAAGACAGCTGTCAGATTTCCACCAGTGGCAAACCTTCCACAGGTCCAGCAACACAAAACCCAGTCTTTGTTTCCCAAGAGGGACCAGAGAAATAGGAAGGACCCTCCTAAGGCACACCAGCCAGGGAAACCCTCCTCCACCTTACCCCTCAGCAAGGGTCTAATTTCCCAGAGCAAGTGATGACAAGACACTGGGAGAGAAGGACAAGTTTAACATAGTTTCTCTCCCCGGCAGCCTCCTTCCCACAGAAAATGACACCATGCTTGTGCAGCTCTTTTCCAACATAACAGCATGGGGAAGGCTTAATCATTTTATCATGGAATGGGAGACACTCTGCCAGACTTAAGGATTTTATAATGGAAAAGGGAGACGCTCTGTCCTGAGGACATGTGGATCTTGCGAATTGTCTCAGAGGGCCTCCAAATCATCTGCCTTGACCCTCCTCCACTATCAAGAGTTCCCTTATGCTACAGACATCCCCGGAGACATATACATAGGTGCTACCAAGGCGCATGAATCAGACACATTTTTGTAATAAATTTGTGCATGTGGACTGCAGTGATGTGCAAGAACTCCTGCAAATTAGTTTAAAGTTGTGCATATAAAAATGTACTCTACGTAGTATAAAATTGTTATTAAACTGTTGCCCCAAAAGTGCTTGTCGTGACATAAGTTGTGCTGCCAGTAGAGGTCTCATAGCATTTGTCATGACATATGTCTTTTTTTCAGGCAGGCAACTGTTTACACATCGATGTACTTTGACTTGATATGAATGGTTGTTAAACTAAATTTGATTGGCACATTGGGTCCTGGAAAAAGCATTCTGTGATAGTTTGAACCTTGCATTCATCTAGAAAGTTTTACAAATACTTGTTTACAATACTGGCTATCTAGAAAACCCAAAATGTCTGACTTCCAGCATGGTTCATCTTCAGATGATGATTTCATTCGGTAAACACTGGCTCTTGATAGCGAATATGACAATGATTTTTTAAAGTTTTGAAGTATATTAGCTTATTGGAGCTGGGAAAGTGTTACTAGAAATGCCAGTGAGTGATTTTGAACTCGAAAATGATGTTAAATATGAGTCCAGTGTACATGCTGGATGGACAAAAACAGACAGCATGCCAGTCAACCCTCTAATCAGCAGTATTTCAAAATTAAATGTCAAAAAGGCAGAATACTAAACCTAATTAAAATATAGGTTATTTAAAAGTAGAGTTCAGTTTTCATTTCTTTTCTCAAACAATTCAGCTCTGAGGGCTCCTTTGCTACAAAACTCTATAGCACTGTACGGGTTACGATAAATTGAATAAATAAGAATCTAAAAAGATATTATATATTAAAAAGAAAGGATATTTATTTGATCAAAATACCTCTGTCTGAACAAGCTGACTATGGCATAGATGGACTTACAAACCCTAATACACCATTATGGAACAGATTATAAATCTGACATAGTAGTCAGCAAAGTACTGATTCAAGAAAGTGTAACATTGGCAGAGGTCATGATAGTGAAAAATCTTATTTTGGAGCAGATATATCCATACTTATGAGCTGTGGAAAATTGTACATAACAAACATAAATAACAGTTTCCCAACTTGTTCAAGCTAGCTATGTATATGCCCCTTCAGACTGCAGTCTGTGAAAGGGGGTTCTCAGCACAGAACAATATTCATACACAGATAAGGAACAGATTAAGCTCAGAAACAATCAACAGATTAATGCTTATACAACTAGAGGAGACATCTTTTGAGGATTTTGATTTCAATAAAGCTCTAACAGAGTGGAGCAGGAAGAAAGAGATATGGAAGTGCTAGGTAAATATTAAACCATGGCCATTTCCTCCTCCCCCCTTTTTTTTTTTTCTCCTCTCCCCTTATTGTGGTGACAAAGGGGGAGCTCCCACCTTTCGATAAAATCCTGGCAGCATCTCTGCATATACAAGGCAGGCATCCTGCAAGAGGAAATAAACACTCTCCTCACAAAAAGATCATTCACAACAAACTCACATTGATTTCGAGCTCTCTAAACCAACATTTTTAGGCATGCAAGTTCAGAATGGAGATCCTGAGATCATTACTCTGTGCTGTTGAAGAAGGAGATATTGTAGTTAGCCTAGACCTCCAAGATGCATACCTTCACATTTCCATTCACAGGTCTTTCCCAGAATTTCTCATGTTTGCTTTTAGGGACACCATGTACCAGTTCAAGACACTCCCTTTCAGTCCGAATCTTGGGTCTTCAGGAGAATCATGGACAGTTGTGTCACACTTCAGAAACACTCCAGAAACTACCTGGAGGACATTCTTCAGAAGCATAAGATGAATAGTCTTTTGTACCCAGACATGAAATCTCTGGTTTCTCTCCTCCTTTGCCTTGGATTCCTTATCAACAAGGACAAATCTGATCTAATTCCATCTGAACATTCATTCATCTGGGCACCACCTCTTTGAAAGCCTTCAAGGGAAAATGGAGAGTTTTATCCTAGTGGTGCAAGCAGAGAAACAGCTCTTCCTTGAAAGCCTTGGCACAGCAAATAGCTAACTTTCTTCTTTGACTTTTCGAGGAGAAAATGTTATCTCTGATCACAATTAAGGGCTGCCATTCCAAGATTTCTGACACATTTTGCCTTTATGGAAGAGAGGACATAGGCAAAACAAAAACCTTTCCAGCAATCTAGTAAATTTTGATATGTCTTAACTGCAGACCTTGGCCCTTTGTCCCAAATGGAACCTAGTATGGTTTCTAATGTAGTTGAACAAGGCACCCTTCAAACCACTGTCTAGAGCCTCCCTGATTTATCTTTCATAAAAGATCTGCTTCCTAGTCACTATAGCCTTAGCAGGCAGATGCCTAATTGGTCAACTTTAACTATCTGCATTGCCTTCATGGTGGTTAAGTTTCTCTCATAATGGTTCCTGGTTTCATTGCTAAGAGCAGGCTTACACTTATGGGAAATCAATCTTTCATCTTGACAATGCAGTCTTCATTGGAACCTTCTTCCCAAGGTCGTCTTCATGGCATTGAAGTGGTACCTGAAATGTATTGAGCTGATAAGAAGAGGAGATCGTACCACTCAAAAAGAAGGAAGGGATGATATTTTCGCTCGGGATCCTTTGTCCAGGATCCATTGGGGTATCTGTTCAGCCAAAAAGAAATTACCTTGAAACCAGATAAATTTCTAACACAAAAAGGCTCACAAGGGTGTTAGAGCAGAACTGTCCTGACCATCATGTTTTTTTCAAGATCACATCCATTCATTGCTCTGTGCCAATCCTAGCCCATATCTGGTGAGACACATAGCTGCTTCGCATACATTAGGAGACTGAAGCCAGATCCAACTCGGGGGTAAGGGGACATAACTCCCACCACCTCTTACCTATTGTCCTAATGTGTTTTGATTGGGTTTGTAGTTTGGTTTTGTGGGTTTTAATGTCATTTTTCAGCACATAATATGCTTTACATGGCGGCTAGTATATTTGGTAGAGGAAGAACTTGGGAAGATTCTGAGAAGAACCACCGACCCACAGGAAGCTACTGACAAGCCTTTTTAACGTACCCACATTGACTGGGCTGAGACTTGAACACATGCGGACAGAGGTGAGATGTTGGTGATCTGTAAAGGTGAGCACCTTGGACCACTCAGCCACCCAGGGCTCCTATTTTGATTGGGTAAATTAGTTAAAGAAAAAACCAATTTTGTGAGCAAAATGCTTTGACATTACTTACCGAACCAAAATACATGTAGTCCATCTGAAGCCATCCTGCAGTTACACCTCTGGAAGAGCATGCACTTCCATTCTAGTAGTAACTAATGAATGACAGGATTTGGCACCAGGCCCAAGGGGACACCACTCTGATTTCCACCTTGACAAGCTGCGATGTTTTAGTACTTTTATTGCAAAAACAAGTCAAAATACATAGTTAGCATCTTTTTTTTGCTTGGGAGGGCTGGATTTGTGAGGTAATGGATGTTCTCCTAACATACTGTAATTGGGTAAATATTATTGAAAACATATTTTACTCCAAATATTGGTTTCTATTCAATATAATTAAATTAGCTATTGAATCCAAATCTAATACATTGATATCTTTTAGGTAGAAAGATACTTTATTATATACTTTTATATATGAATCATTTTGGTTCCTGTCTAAAGAAACATGAAACAAAAAATACTTTTCTAAAAACAGTGAAGTATATAATATGCAAATAAAAAATATTTTTGAGCTAGCATGTCTGTCTTGTGTCAGTGTGAATGACATTTATTTATTTAGGCCACAGCCATATTTGAGGCCTGTGTATGCAGACATTGTGGGCAAGGTGAAGGTTATATTTTGGTGGGAATTAGACTCTGGTTTTCTTTTTCAAAAATCTATGGTTTAATGTTGTAATTATGTCTTTGTCTTATGTATGCATGGTGGGGTGGCGGGGTATGTTTTTTAGTATTTAACTATATCAAATGTAATTATGTTCTTTCTTGGTTTAATTATAGTAGTGTGTCATCTATGATGGACAACTTATGCTGATACATGTATTTGTATGTGGGCTTTTTTGTTCTGTTTCTTCAGCTTTAGCATGGTGTGTGTTCTTTATTTGCATGCTGTGAGAGGATCTTGCAGATAAAAGTAAGTGGTAGCGAAAAGTATTGCTTTACAAAAGAAATATTTCATAATTTTAATTCCATGCATTTTGCAGCTATTTAATTAACCTTGAGAGTTTTACATGGTGGAAATGGCAATAAATTTGATGAATGTAAATTCAGAAACATCTCACTTTTTATGTTCTGAAAATCCTAAATATTTTACAATGCGAATAATTACCCCACCAATTGCCAATTGGGAAAACATTGTGGATTATTTTACCAAATGCAACATCTCAGACCTTTCAACAGGCACGGTTGTTGCACCTTGAATTCACATATTCTTATTTTGTACATTAGACTGAAGTCTGGTATTTCATGCATACAGGGTTGCATCTGGGACATGTGATTGCACAATTCCTTGAAAATTTGAAAATATGCTGCAAAATTGTTGTCTCCTTGTGCTCAAAATGTTGCAACAAGTAAGCATTGTTTTCAGATTTATATAAATCCTGCACACTTTTTCTTGTTATGCATGAAAGTCTATGTTGGCTCTTTAAAAAAATATATATCAGTCAGTGCTGTAATTGTTGGGTGCTGAGTTCTGATTGGCTGTCTTACCTATGCATGCCTCGTGCCTTAGATCGGAGATGAAACAGAATTGAGAAACAGACCAAACTTCTTACACTTTTTGACTCTTTTGAAAGAGATAATTTCAAAGAAAGGACTGAAATTGTTGATGATGAACAACATGAACATTAGGAAAGTGAAAATATTTACACTGACAGTGTTGATCATAGTTCCAGCCATAGCGATGAGCGTGATGAAAAGGGTGCAACCAGCACCAAGAGCAGAAAATATTCCTTCACTGAAAACTGGAAAAAGACCTGAGTGTCCATGGCTTCCGATATGAAAGAAACAGGAGATGTTTTGTAATTGGTGTTTGAAAACTGGAAAAAGACCTGTCCATGGCCCCAGATATGTGAGAAACAGGAGATATTTTGTAATTGGTGTTTGAAAACTGGAAAAAAACCTGTCCATGGCTCCAGATATGTGAGAAACAGGATATGTTTTGTAATTGGTGTTTGAAAACTGGGAAGAAAAATCCTTCACTGTTGGACATACAAACTTTTCAACATCTACATTGGATCAGCATGAGATATTACCCACAAACATGACATGAACAACATAAAACTTGGTGAAAACTTCAAAATAGCATCCATCAGTGCAATAAGCAAGAGGACAGATTCAGTTACTAGAACAATGGCAGTAGCATATTGGTTAGCCAAAGAGACTATTACATCATTAAAATATGAATCACTACTTGCCTTTCTTAAATTTCAAGGACAGACCAGCTTGAACGTGGGAGTCAATGCAACTTCCAGGGCCTTATTGGAAGAATTTCAGGTTCTAGTTTTATTTATAGAAAGTAGATGTTTGATATTTCATTTATTTGTTCCTCTTAAAGCCTGTCCTACATTTTTACAGAATACTGCTAAAAAAAACTTGGGATATTTTCAAAGAATAGCTACAGTGAAATCATGTATTGATACTTACATGATTATTATGTCAATTCAATTGAATTCAGTTTCTATGTCTGGCCTATTTCCATTTGATTAGAATTTGCAATGGGAATTCCTGGCTGTTTTATTGTGTTTTTGATTTAGAGGAATATTGGACCAGAGCATTAATTGTTCAGATAGTGTTCTAAGATATATACCTATGCTTTTATGGGATGAATTTGTAAAATACTTGAAAACAGTGTGCAGAAAATTATGAATTCATTGTTCATCAACCTGTGAATTAAAAGAAAATTAAAATATATTAATAAAATCAGATATATATTTTTCTATTGCTCTTAGAAAAGCAAAATATACAATGTAGAAAATGATGGCTTAAGTATAAACTTTTAAACAAAACAAAATTTATTTTACAAATTGTTAATGCACTGGTTTTTTGCATTTTTGTTTTGGATTGTACAGCTGGTGTGATTGCCTCTGAAGTGTTAAGGAAAATTCAAGAGAAAGTCCATTTATCAATAAATGGGTGATAAAATCACAGCTATTTCATATACAGAAAAGATGATTATATATGCAACAATCCTTGATCCAGCCATCTTTACAAATGTTAATGTTCATGGCTCATCTTTCTCAGCTAAGTTCTCTTTCAGCTGTATTATTCAATTTCCTAGAAAAGGAGAAGATTCCTCGTGCCAAAATTCTGGAGTTTGGCAGTAATGGAGCGTCAGTGATGACTGACAGCAAAAGTGGCATGGTTCCACCACTGAGAGAAAAGAGCCTTTGTACTTTCCAAGCATCTATGTGTACTTTCCAAGCATCTAAGAATATTTAATACCTGAAAGATTCCTCAGAGAAAATCTATACAGACTTGTACTATTTCTTTGATAAATCAGCAGACAGAGTAACTAAATTGAAAAAGTTGTAAAAATCCTGGATAACCCTGTCCTGAAAGTTAGAGAGGTACATGACATAAGATGACATGCTTTCTATGATGCACTGTGTACTGTCTTTGACAAAGAACAACAAAACACAAGAATGTAAGGACTTGCTGCCAAGAATTTCAGATTTCAGGTTTGTGTCAGTGATGCACTCCTCATGATGGACATCATATCTCACTCTGCTGAATTTGTTTCTTCAGGAGTCAGGCCTTGGTGTTGCAGCTGTAACATGAAGGACATCATGGCTCTCTCCACTCAGCTGAGTATGCTCCCTTAGACATTAGACCTGGGAGTTGCAGCTGTAACATGAAGGACATCATGCCTCATTTAACTCATCTGAGTATGCTTCTTCAGCTGTAACATCAAGGACATCATGCCTTGCTTGACTCAGCTGAGTATGCTCCTTCAGAAGTCATACCCAGATGTTGCAGCTGTAACATGAAACACATCATGCCTGACTTGTTCTGCTGAATAGGCTCCTTCAGAAGTCAGACCAGGATGTTGCAGCATAACATGAAGGACATCATGCCTCACTTGACTCAGCTGAGTATTGCTGCTTCAGAAGTCAGACCTGGATGTTACACATGTAACATTAAGGACATCAGGCCTCACTTGACTGAGCTGAGTATACTCCTTCACTAGTCAGACCAGAGTGTTGCAGCAGCAACGCGAAGGACATCATACATTACTTGATTCAGCTGAGTATGCTCCTTTAGAAGTCATACCCATATGTTACAGCTGTAACATGAAGGACATCATGCCTCATTTGACTCAGCTGAGCTGTAACATGAACAACATCTTGCCTCACTTGACTCAGCTGAGTATGCTCCTTAGAAGTCATACCTTGATGTTGCAGCTGTAACATGAAGGACATTATGCCTCACTTGACTCAGCTGACTATGCTTCTTAGAAGTCATACCTTGATGTTACAGCTGTAACATGAAGGACATTATACCTCACTTGGATCAGATGAATATGCTTCTTCAGAAGTCAAACCAGGGTGTTGCAGCTATAACATGAAGGACATCATGCCTCACTTGGATCAGATGAATATGCTTCTTCAGAAGTCAAACCAGGGTGTTGCAGCTATAACATGAAGGACATCATGCCTCACTTGGATCAGATGAATATGCTTCTTCAGAAGTCAAACCAGGGTGTTGCAGCTATAACATGAAGGACATCATGCCTCACTTAACTGAGTATTGACCCAGATGTTGTGTCTGTAACATGAGAGACATTATACCTCGCTTGAGCAGGAGGAAAATAATTTAAATCAGAGATTGGGATTTCCTTGTCTCAGTGCCAACCCCAGCGTATTATTATTCTTCTCACTCATTTGTCCTTTAAAGAGAAGAATATTATCTCAATTCCATCACATCATTGATTTGTATCAATTGTAACCATGAATATTATGTTGGACATTGTGACATTTTAAAAGTGCATCTTGCCATATTAGGATGTCATATAACTATCAAGTGTCAATTAAGCTGAGAGAGCTGGTTCAATACAACCAGATCAAGACAAGAAAAATAAGGTTGGCAAATCCACAAGTTTTCTGTTATACATGTGAGAAAAAAAAATGTTGGTCTTGTAATTCATGAGGTTGAATGGATATAAATTTATATTCTACTTCACACATGATAAAATTACATAGCCAAATGTAAGGATACATGAAAATTAAATCTCAACTACTCCATACAAATCTATTTAAGTACATGTATAAATGTATATTTCCATTAATGTGTAAAACCAAACCTGCCCTCAAAAGCTTGTATAATTTTTTTGATGATAAAGTATGGATCACAATAAAGTCCTTTTTTTTTGTAGGAGATACTTGGCCGCTTACTGGGAATGCTTTTCCAGTGGTTTGATGCTACAGCATACCTTCCAGATGGTAAGATGGTGTACACATTGTTTTTAAGTGTTGTAATTTTGTATTTTTGTTAGTTCCACTGGTCACAGACCAGAACATCTTATGCAGTGGCCTTTTGTCTGTCATCAATTATCTGGCATCTGTCATCCATTATCTGGCATCTGTTAGCACAAGTTTACTCCTCCTAAACTACTTAGAGGATTGCCATGAAACTATACACACGTATTCATCCCAAAGTCTAGTTAGTCCTGAATGAAAATGGTGCTTCTCTGACATTCAATATGGCTGCAACAGTGGCCATCTTGAAATCTTATCACTTCTCCTGAATGGATGGTCTTATCAACATGAGGTTTTCACTAACAGATTTCTTATGATGTCTGGTTGGTCCTAAACGAAAATGGTGCCTGTTGGACATGCCCTCTGACATTAAATTTTGAAAATCTTGTTATCAGTACTCATCCTGAACGGATGGTCATACTGACATTTGATTTACGCTAAAAGACAACATATAGTGTCTAGTTGATCTTAAATGAAAATAGTACCAGTTTGACATTCAGTATGTCCACCATGGCTGTAGTGACGTGGGGTTTTCACTAAAAGACTTCTCATAATGTCTACTTGGTCCTGAATGAAAAAAGGTGCTGATCTAACAACCAAAAAGGTTGCTATGGTGGACATCTTGAAAATCTTGTTATACCTACTTCTCCTGAATGGATAGTGAAGAGTTGGGATCCTCTTCATTTTGATTTCAGAGATGCTTAAAATCTTGTGGTTTATAGTAAAATGAACAAGTAGTGGGAAATACATTTCATAATAGTGAAATGGAATGTTTGCTTAGATTAAGTTACAGTATTAAATTCACTTCTAGTTATATGACTTATATCAAGCAAACTGCAGTTTTGTAATCTTGTAGACAATTACCTATTTTTCCTTATGAATACTAAAATATTTATTATCTTGTAGACAATTACCTATTTTTCCTTATGAATACTAAACTATGTATCATTTTTCTATCTATATAAATACTCATCCATATATTTCAGACAATGTTGGAAATGCCCTTGAGAGACTCAAATCAGAGGTAAGTTATTCCACAATAGATCCGTTTTCTTTGAATATCCTTCAGTGGAAACAATAGGACCACTTCTCCATGAATATCCTTCAGTGGAAACCAGTGGCATAGCATGAAATTCTGGGATCCCCTGCAAAACTTAATTCTGGGGCACCCCTCACAATAAAAAAAGTTGTTTTATGGGAGTTTTAGTCTGCCCGTCCCCCCCCTGCAGTTGGAGGGGTTGCTTGGGTGGTTGCTATGCTACTGGCAGAAACAAAAGGACCCCTTCTCCAGTCCATGAATTTAAGTACCAACAAAAATGTCATTTTTCACAAAACACAAAAATGAATTCACTGTATTTTGGGAAGAGATGAATTTCCAGGTTTCATATATCTCATCTTACTACCCATGGAATTGACAAATTTTAATGGGCAAGCATTAAATGAATGAGTACCATATATTCTAGCTTACAAGTTTAGTCCAATTGCAAACAACATCGACCCTGACTTGCTGTTGTATAATGCACCAGCAGATCAGGGTCTATGTTTTTTGTTCTACCGATTACTCCTAATAAACTATATAGACCCAGATCTGTTGGTGCATTATACATTATGCAGTTTGCATTTTGACTCAACTTATAAGCGAGTATATATGGTATTTGTATTTATCTGATTTAAACCTTTTTAGAAGTCTAGTTTGGATCTGTAACAACCATTATTCTGTGCCTAAATTAAATTAAATATTCAGACAATGCTTCAAATATATTTTTAGTGACTCACGAACTTTATATATTTCTGATCATTTTGGTCTGCTGCAAAGAAATGGCTAATGTGGGCTGTGCTATTTTCTTTGAACATTCTGCTATTTTTACTTTTGTTTCCTGAAAGGACAATAAGCCTGTACAATGTATCTTGTAAGTGTACATAGAATTTGTCTGCTAGCTTCTTTGGAAATAAATATACAGTAGAACTTTGATTGTTTGAGTTTATAGTTGTTTCAAAAGTTAACAAAAAGCAAAAGCTTTACAGAATTTATTCAGTTCTTATTCAGCACTTTACCAGTTGAGGTCAACATCACATGGAAACCTTCATCCACTGAAACCAAGAACAGAGCAATTTAAGAAAAGCTTCTAGTACTCTGGTACAATTCTATGGAATACTCTTCCATTGCTGGTCAAATCTGTAGAAATTATTACAGTATTTAAGAAAAGATATGAGTATGTACATGTTACTAATAGATTATAATAGAATTTAGTATTATAATACTAAAACTTTGTTAAATTAAATATTGTACTTCAGGTTGCTGAAATTTCCTTTCATGGTGAGACTGCTTTAAATCATTTAATTTGGAATAATTTAGGAGGTTGAACCTGAAAACTGTACCCTAACTTCCATGTTTTGGAAGTTGAAATACAGCTAAGCTCCACCCCACCCCTACCCCCTTTGTCTGTTATCCAATTCAGTGCAAATGTATTTCACCTTGTCAAGGTCAGTGACACTAAATGCAGATGGAAGGGATGAAAGAGTTAAGATTAACACTAAAGCAGTAATTCACATTGTAGATATATCTTAAACATTATTGAAAAGCAAATAACCTTAACCCTACCATCACTCTTGTAATAATTGATTAAAAAGAATACATTTAGACATTGAGAGAGAGAAAAAGAGTGAGAGAAATCGAGGGAGAGACATATACTTTAAATAATCGAAGACATTGATGAGAAAATGTAACAAATTTGGGGTCTTTTCATAATATCAACTTTTTTCTTTAAACTTTTAGCATCTATTTGAAAATCACAATCAGCGAATTTGAAGACTTGCAACATGTGGTCTAGTCTTATAAAAGAAATACCTGACACTGCCTTTACACTGAATCATCCACTTACACAATTTTTTATAATATTTAACAATTACCAAGAAAGCTTCTGCACTTAAGTGAACCAGTATATGTGTCTTCCATCAGTCCTTTCATTCTATCTAAAAATGTATTTACCGTTTCTACTCGTGTATAAGCCGGGTCCAAATGCAAACAACATAGACCATGATCTGCCGTCGCATAATGCATCGACAGATCAGGGTCTATGTTGTTTGTTTCTGCTTATTAGTCCTTACAAACTGCATAGACCCAGATCTGCCGGCACATTATGCGATGACATATCTGGGTCTATGCAGTTTGCAGTTGGTATCGAGTTATATGTGAATATATACGGTATTCCTTCTTTCTATTGTTCCCTGGAATTTTGTCTATAGTGACATTGTTCCCTGGAATTTTGTCTATAGTGACATTGTTCCCTGGACTTTTGTCCATAGTGACATTGTTGCTTGGACTTTTGTCGATAGTGACATTGTTGCTTGGACTTTTGTGTATAGTGACATTGTTCTGTTCTGCTGTAATGTGCTTAGTATTGAGATATATCTAACTTGACCACTACAATGCTAAAAGTTTGTGTGAAAATCTTTGTTCATGTTGCTAGTTGTTCGTTGAAACAAGTGAAGTTTTGACATCTGAATGTGCATACTAAATGTACTTAAGATGAAGACGTCTTCTTGGGAAGTGGGTCAATGACAATGTGAGAGACTGACATAGTATGAGAGAAGCAGCTCATATTTTGCACCCAAAGGTCAACTGATTAAGAGGCATCAAAAGAGAGAGTCCTTGACTAAGAAATGAGTCACCCTCTAGAAATAAAGTATTATTGAGTTTTCACTTGTTTCAAGTTTACAGCTCAGAGACAAATGAATGCTTTACAATGGGACTGAGAAAGTCATTTGAAAAATGCCAAGTATTTGAGTAATTGATGATTGAATTATTGAAGTTATACTGTATCAGCATCTTGTCACCAGACTTGATATGTAAACTTGAAAATCATTGAAAATCCCAAATAATGTATCCCATTTTTATTTGCTTATGGGTCTGGTCCAACTGCAAACTACATAGATTCTATTCTGCTGTTACATAATGCGCCGGCTGATCAGGGTCTATGTTGTTTGTTCTACTGATTACTCCTTACAAACTGCATGGACACAGATCTGTTGGTGCATTATGTGATGGCAGATCTGAGTCTATGCTTTTGCAGTTGGACCTGACTTATTAGTGAGTATATACTGTAGGTTCTCAAACTCTAAATTTAAGATCACTTTAGTGAGTACCATATGTCTCATGTTTCAACTCAATTTACTATATCATCATTATGTGCAGCAATGTAATGCATCATGAATATATAATAGTTGAAGTACAAGTAAAAATGTTAGTATTTTCTATGCAGTATATCACAAACTGGCTAAAGGAAGTGAACAAGACCCACTTAGAGGTGATAATTTCCTGTCTACTGCCCCACCCTGTGGAATATGCGAGGGTTGGAGGATTTTGGTAAGAACACTATCTGCTTCATTTTCCATTAACATTTTGTGAATATTTGCTGAACTGACACATATATTTCACACAGATTTTCCGTAATTTGTGTAATTTTTAATTATTAATTATTCGTAAACAGTTAATCCATAAAGTAATTAATTTTTGGTAACTAAAATTTTTTGTACATTGAAATTTGTTTTATAATTGAAAATTTGTAATTTTTTTTACAAATGAAGTCTAAATCTAAAGATTGATGTGTTTGAGAATTAAAGTATACATATGAATATTGTATGGAAAACGGCAGAAATAAAGCAGATCTTTTCTCAAAATTTTTTGTTCTATACATCAGTTATTTTGTACCTGACATTTTTACATATATTTATTTTAAGATTTTCTCTCCAATACCAGTGTGTATAAAAGGTACTAGTTATTTTCAATAGAATATACTTTACATACAAATTTTACCTTTTTGTACATCTAAATCATCAGTTATAGATCTTTCCTATCATATTAAAATAATACATACCAGCATCCTTCATAGAGACTTAAATTTTGGATGAAGTGTTGACATATATTTACAGTACTTCATGTCTTCCAGTTTGCAAATCTTTATACAAATCATAATGTGCAAATCTTTATACAAATCATAATGAAATAGTTTGCAAATCTTTATACAAATCATAATGAAATAGTTTGCAACTTTTATTCAAAATCATAATGAAATACTCTCCATTATTATAAGTCAGTTAGTAGCTTTTTTCACAATGATTCTGTACACATGTGCTTTGTATTATGGAAATCAGATCCCCTTGCAAATGAAAACAATGAGGGAAACAATCAAGACCTAATGAACTAGCTTGTATGTTTTGTTTTAGTGGTGACTTTTTAGTATAAATACATAACAGCTTGTGTAAATTCATCTTGACAACAGTACACTAAACATACTCAAGACTTGGATTTCCTGTCTTGATGCTAACCCATAAATTGATTTTTTTAATGATCCATTTCTTTTTCAAGTAGGAAAGAAAATTTTTTTTATCTGTATTCCATCACATCATTTAATTAAATTTTCTCTCATGCACGATCATGGTAAAATATAGTATTTCCCTTTTTCTGTGATCGAAAAATTAAAATTAGTTTTTCTGAAAACTTGTGTTATTGCGATGAGGAGGTGGATACACTGTTGCATGGATGCAGGTGAGACACCAGGTTTATGTGGAACACTTGTTTTGCAAACACAGAAGTTGAACATTATGTTATCATTAAATTGCATCATACCATGTTATGACATCAACAAACCATCAAGTGACAACTGACACATAACAACCAACCCAGAATGAGACGAGAAGTAATAAGGATCACATATCTACAAGATTTCTCTGTCACATGGGTGAGAAACACATCTTCACAGATCATTTATGTTTTAGTTTTAAATTTGCACACTCACAGATTACCTCATTGCATTTCAGTGCATTTCTTAAAAATTAGTTCTCACATCCCCACACCTCACTTACCGTATCTACTCGCGTTTAAGTCAGGTCCAAATGCAAACAACATAGGCCCTGATATGCAGTAGCATAATGTGCAGGCAGATCATGGTCTGTATTGTTTGTTCTATTGATTAGTCCTTACAAACTGCATAGACCCAGATCTGCTGGCACATTATGCGATGGCAGACCTGGGTCTATGCAGTTTGCAGTTGGTATCGGCTTTATACATGAGTATAGGCGGTATCTGTTTTATTTGCTCCCATAGGGACACTTTAGCCACCAGGACAACACAGATCAAGGAGGGCCTTAACTGCTTCTTCTGCCTGGTACCCTATGACATCATCACTTTCCAGGTAAATAATACATTAAGAAGATTATGGAAGTCTTGATTTTTAGAAAAAAATTGCATGCTTTTTTTCACATTAATTTATTGTTTCTAGCATACTCTGCTTGACACTTGCATCACTTGGGTCAGTAGAGGATCCAGAGGGGGTTTGAGTTTACCCTCCCCCCCCCATTTATTACCAGTAATATAGTACACTTTTAAGTGAAAAAAAACAGAACATTGGCCATAATAAGCAACATAAACCACCTTTATTTAAAAATGGAATCCCTACATCTTGAATCTGCCCCATTGGGTGCTATGAAATGTCAGCAATATCAGAATAGATCATATATTTTCCTGTAGCACAAGCTATAACCAGTAGTTGGCATTGTGTATCAACATTCATACAGTTTATTAACCTTATGCCTGGTGCTCTAGTCAAATCTGTATATAGTGGTCAACCTGGGGACTGGCCAAAATTGGCCTTTATAAACAGGTGGCATTGTATATGAATGGTCACCTAACTGGGCAACCTGAGAGGTTAATGATGAAAGCAGAGTAAGCATTTGCAACAGAAATCTGAGCAGTATTTTGAATTCTGCATAAATAAATAAGACCATATGTATGTTTTCTTTTTTTTTAATAATGTTATCCTAATCAGCAAAAAAAACCAAACTCTCTACATTCAAAAGAAAGATGCAAATAAGTCATTGTAATTGAAACTTACCAGAGCTTTATGTACAGAAATAGTATGTGTTGTGGCCAATTACAGTGACCATTGAGAAGGTAACCACTATATAAATGACATTTAATAGTAAAATATGATGGGACAGAATGAATCTGACTATTATGAGCAGGTAACCTTTATATGGATGTGAATGCTAAACAGGTTTGACTGTAGATATATAAAAGAAAGTAACTTAAATTATCAATAAGATATGATCTTCACTTAAAATTTCAGGCCAAAATTGCATAACAAAAGGAGAATTTTGTATATCCCACCATGACAGTGGGAGGGCATACAGTCTTACTCTTGTTAATCCTCCCAATACACCTTGGTAAGGTTTTATGTTTAGGTCATTTTTCAGACACTGTGGTTGGGAATCAGTATTTTGTGACATGACACCTTGGTAAGGTTTTGTGTTGAGGTAATATTTCTGGCACTGTGGTGGGAAATCAGTGTTCTGTGACATGACACCTTGGTAAGGTTTTTGTATTTAGGTCATTTTTCAGACACTGTGGTTGGGAATCAGTATTCTGTGACATGACACCTTGGTAAGGTTTTGTATTTAGGTCATTTTTCAGGCACTCTGGTGGGGAATCAGTGTTCTATGACATGACATCTTGGTAAGGTTTTGTCTTTAGGTCATTTTTCAGGCACTGTGTTGGGGAATGTGTTCTGTTACATGACACGTTGCTAAGGTTTTGTGTTTAGGTAATTTTTCGGCACTGTTGTGGGGGAGTCAGTGTCTGTGATATCAGATCTTGGTAAGGTTTTGTATTTAGGTCATTTTTCAGGCGCTGTGTTGAGGAATCAGTGTTGTATGACATGACACCTTGGCAATGTTTTGTATTTAGGTCATTTTTCAGGCACTTTGGTGGGGAATGTGCTCTATGACATGACACCTTGGTAAGGATTTGTGTTTAGGTCATTTTTCAGGCACTGTGGTGGGGAATCAGTGTTCTCTGAACACACTTCTAGTTCTACTTTGTATGCTGCTAAAGTCTAGATTCCAGCAAATCAAATATGCCATCTTGATGCATTGTCTAGTCATGGTTAAACTTTAAGACAGTAAAATTCATAATGAATTCTCAATATTATTTCATTATGATGTCATGACATTCCTTGTGGAACAGGGCCACACAGAATATCATTTTTAAGTTTCTCCATAAATTTATTGAAAAGGTTATAAAATAGGGTAACAATCTTATAATTGGATTTGTATGAAATGAATGGTGATTTTACTCCCACAACCATCTTTTTCAAACAGTAGAGAAGTTTTTTATGTCAAAAACACAACACTCAGTTGCATTTGTGCTTTGATTTGCTTTATACAGATCTGGGACTATGTGATGCCCTATTGGATGGAGACGATCAGGACTGAAGTGCCCACAGAGGAACTACCATCACTTAGGGTCCTTCTCAGGTCAGTTTGAATTTATAGATCTCCCTATCTATCTATCTATCTATCTATCTATCTATCTATCTATCTATCTATCTATCTATCTATCTATCTATCTGTCTGTCTGTCTGTCTGTCTGTCTGTCTGTTTATATTTACCTATATAATGTTCAGGTAATTCTCAAAGATTTGTTTGATGGGTCCTTAGACTGTTCATTATTAATAACTTAGAGCAGCTAGATTATTATACATTCTTGATTCAAATCTGAGTTAATCTTCTTGTTTCAAAATACACTCTATGACCCTAAGTTAGTTCCAATGCCCACAAATTTTTAAGACTTACACAGTATCTGACATTGTTTTAAAGAGATGAAGAAATTGGAAAGTTTTTGGGATATGATTGAATAATATATTGTGATGTTCAGCAATCAAGTAGTTTATCTTAAAAAATTCAGATGAAAATTTAAGATGTTTAAGAGTTAGAAGACTGTTACAACTATTTATGAATTTGACATAACCTTTGATGATAGAGGTCTGTGGCAATTTGGTGTCTTAAAACTTGTTTCTAGGTTCATATTCCTAATTGCTGCCTTTAAATGGTATATGTAGTACAAAACAGATCCAGTCAAACCTGTCATTAGCAGTTACCCATGGAAAAAGGCAAAACTTGCCTTTGTACACATGTGACCTCAGTACACCGGTTCACCTTTTAAAATTGGTTTTTGAACAAATACCATGCACTGAATATCATTATTATTATTATTATTATTATTATTATTATTATTATTATTATTATTATTATTAATATGTTATCAAGAATGTTTTACGTGCACTATACAACAAAATCATAAATTACGTGTATATGTTGTTCTCTCCCAAATTTATGTTCCACGCAAGATTACTGTATCCTGCTCACTTTACTCCATCCTATAAATTAAGTCATCACTGGCTTAAAATATACACCAATATTAATTTGTTCACCCTTTAAAAATAATATCTGGATTAGTCAGTTGCTAAACTCACTGAGATCAAAAGACAGTTGGCTTATGTAAAAAGCCTGTGATGAATAGGAATTGAAAAGAAGTTGTATATGGCTATTCTTTGTGACCCATGAACCGAAACTGTGCTTGTGTTTACAGAAAAGTTTTAAATATTGAATGACCTCTGACCCTTATGAAAAGGGCTTTAACTCATATCTCTTCTCAAAGACAAACCATTTTCTTCAGAAATAGCTTCACTTCACAGGCAAATTGATGAAGATATAGAACTATACCTGTCACACTGGCACAAAAGGCAACTTCCATTTCAGATGTGATAGCTCAACTGCTTTTCCCACCATCCAGGAATTGAATTGCTTCGACCCTGTATCCTAATGAGAAAAAATTGCCTCGCTTTCAAATTTGACATTATGACATATCAATGTGACTGGAGTACAGTGTGTACAAGCTATATAAGAAATGTTTGCACATTGATTCACATATACCTTTATCTAAACAATGCCTTCCTCATGAAACAAAAGTCTGAGTGGTCACTGTAGATATGTGCCAGTGACTGCTTAAGTCAGGGAGACACAATTGTTTGGTTTCGAAAAACCTGGCTGCTGACCACGAAAGGCATGTGACCATTACTTACAGGACATTTATATAGGAAATTTGCCATGGGGAAATTAGAATGGCCATTGTGAACAGGTGACCACTGAGTAAAGGTGACTGTTAGGACAGGTTTGACTGTACATATATTTCAAACATAGTTATATATTTTAAATACTTACCGTTTCAAAAAACATAACACAGTAAAAGTTTCTTTGTAGAAATTTTGTTTTGTGAGTTTAAAAATGTATGGCTGATTATTTTGAGATTCAATTTATTACACATTTGCAAAAACAAATTTGTATATTTCTTTTATATATTGTTCTTTATAGCAACATTGTTATTAACTGTGATTTTTCCTCTTACCAGGAATATCTCAGAGGGTAGTATGTAAACATTTTATTTAACCCTTTTCATACTGAAGCCCATTCAGACAGGCAGTTGTATAGAACTGGAAATTTTTCAGTCAGTGGTTTATGCAGCATGAGAGAATGCAGTGACGTTGGTTAATCTGGCTTTACAGTACAATTTTTTAAAATTATTTTTCAGTGTTGTATA
Organism: Margaritifera margaritifera; assembly: GCA_029931535.1. NCBI lineage: Eukaryota > Metazoa > Mollusca > Bivalvia > Unionida > Margaritiferidae > Margaritifera > Margaritifera margaritifera. The sequence goes on from JAQPZY010001606.1 coordinate 3,784,863, forward strand.
CCATTTTAAAAAGCATAAAATTTTCCTTAAGGTCATATATTTCTTGACTGAAAATTTTCAGACGTAAAACTTCAGTTGAAAGTAAAGTTATGTAAGCAAAAATAAATGCTTTACATTTTTTTTTTAATAACTTACTTTCAATGCAATTTTCCTATCTGCAATATTCATTTTACCTCCTCTATGTAATTGTATGAAATGGGGGGAATTTTATACCATTTAAGAAGGTGACAAAATAGTAAAAAGCCATCAAGAATATCTAAAGTTATTACAATTTTATTAAATTTACTCGCATGAGAATTGGAGAACAAAAAACAGAATAATCCTTACTGGTAAGTCAACAAAGCTTTTCATTTTGGTTCAGTGTTTTTATTCCACAATAAATTTTAATGTAATAATATAAGAGTTATATTGGGTGTATTTTGGTCCATTTCCAGGGATGCAGGAAATTTTCATAATATTATGCACACACTCAACATCGGTATATGTGCGAACTTAATGAGAAGTGAAGTTCTCAAAATGTCCAGTTAGCTTGAAAAGCATCCACGTCTTCATCATTGTCAATATCCGAGTCAAAAATACCAATTAACTATTTATCATCAGCTCAGTTCATTCGATGCAACCAAGATAACGATCCCCACTGCCTAAAATATAAATTTCCCCCACAAAATTGTCTAAATTTTCATCAAAATCGGTATCAGCATCACAACCGCTTCAGTACTGTCCGCCATTTTGAATTACACACGTTAAAATTCAGTTTTGAAATCAAATTTTCTACTAACCAGTTCTCATCATCTCCGTTCATTTCGTCGAAGTGAAGCTTATGATATGCACTGCTTAAAACATAAAGTTTCCCCACAAAATTGTCTATATTTTCATCAAAATCAGCATCCACATCACTGCTGTAAATTGCTGTTTCAGCGCTGTCCGCCATGATGATCTCCACACATTAAAAGTCGTGTTTGAAATCAAATTTTCAAATAACCAGTTATCATCAGCGCCGTTCATTTTGAAGAAGTAAAGATAGCGATCCCCACTGGCTAGAATGTCAATTTTCCACGTGAAATGGTCTTTATTTTCAACTAATTCAGCAAGCACATAACTCTCTTCAATTCCCTCTTCAGAATATCACTGCCATATTTTATCTCGGCACGTTAAAACTCGATTTTGAAATCAAATTTTTACCAGTTTTGGGGTCTTTTAAACACAATCATGCAACAACATGTGTAGGTTCTACCTTTATTTCCTTCTTTTCAAAAGAGTACACGTAAACTGATGACGTTTTATACAGTTAAACACATGTCTGCAAATGTTGGTAAGGAAATTTAGTGAACATACGACCGGAGTCGTATCCCGCTGGCAAAGGTAAAGTACAACTGGAGTCGTATCCCGCTGTCAAAGAGTTAAAGAAAATTAGTTTTAAATGTAGGAAAATATTATGAGATTTTAACAATAATCGCAATAGTATAAGATATTAAATATATATTTATATTTTTGGCTCATTCTTCTCATTTACACATGCTCATTTTATAATAATAAACAAGGGCAATAACTCTTCTGTATTAAAAGTTACCATCTTTACAATGACAGATCTGTTACTACTTTAAAAGGTCTCAAAACAAACTTGATCATTGTAACGAGATTTTCCTGTATTATGTCCCAATGTGACAAGCGGTTTTAATGACATGATGATATGATGTGAATATATATCAGTGTTATTGAATAAATTCTGTATAATACAATTTTTATGACATGATGTTATGATGTGAAAAAATATCAATGTTATTGAATAAATCCTGCATGATACAATTTTTATGACATGATGTTACAATGCTATTAAATATCGCTTCTATTTTTTTAAAAATTGATTTAATGAGGGTAACACAGTTAGCTGAAGAACTAATCTACCTTGAGGCCCTCATACAAAGGAGCATATTTATATATAAATATACAAACAGAAACACACATACACACAAACATATATGCATACATATACATAGCAGCATGCATATACAACAATATATTCACATTCTTTCCTTTCTCTCCCTCACATGGACACTCATTCATACATATGAAACCACAGTCAATATACATGCAATCTGCAATCAGTACCAAAGAGATGGGTAGCATATATAATGATGCCCAGAGGCATAGATGAATACACTGAAATGCACATGCTTCGTTAATCATCTACATCTATATCAATACATACCCATATTCATATATTCTCTCTCTCTCTCTCTCCCCACACATACACACACATACACAAACACACACTATTTACATATACTTTTTATATTTATTTTAACAACATCTCTGAAGCCTCTGGATATATTGAGTTTGGTAGAAGGAAACAGAGTAGACATTTCAAATCTCTACTGGAATACTATTCCAGAGTAAAGTTCCTGAGTATTGGAAACTTCTTTTGAATAATTCCTCATTTGGTTTGGGAATTTTATACTTTTTGGTAGACATGGATCTCAGGTGGGAAGAGTTACCAGACTGCCTAAACTGGAATAGGGACTGTAAATAGATAGGAGCACTGTTATTGGATATCTTGTACATTAACTTAGCTTTTCTCAAATGGGTTCGGTGTATGATAGGTAATATTTTTAACTTAGCAGCTAATTTAATAAATCACGTTTGATACCATATTTGTGACATGATGTTATGATGTGAATAAATATTAGTGTTATTGAATGTATCCTGCATGATACAATTTTTATGACATGATGTTATGATGCAGAAAAATATTAGTGTTATTGAATAAATCCTGTATGATTGCAGCAAAGCCTTCGACATAGACATGTGCCCTCTGCCCTTCATGTTGGACAAGATGTATCACTTTGTGGACATCCGTTTCCAGGACCCGAGTGCATATGTCCAGGAACAAGCCCTCCAGTGGTTGCAGGTATGTACCATATATACTTGTGTATAAGCCCGTTTGTGTATAAGTCGCCCCCCCCCCCCCCCCCCAACCTGAATAGGTAAAAACATTAAATAGTGCATGACCCGCGCATAAGCCGACCTATAAAACTTCATTCTTTTTTGTCTAACCTGAACTGCCAGGTCCTCCTGTACCAAAGTTTCCTGGTTAACGGCTTCTGTCTAACCTGAACCCCTAGGTCCTCCTGTACCAAAGGTTTCCTGGCTAACTGAAATATATACCAGTAGTCAACAAGAAAATGTTACAATTTTCAAATTTAGAGTTTGTCCCGCGGATAAACCGACCCCCCTTCTTCCAGGCTTTTATTGTTTTCTGAATTATTTGGTTTATATGTGAGTATATACCATAAATTATATACCATATGTACTTGCTTATAAGTCAGATCCAATTGCAAACTATACAGACCCATATCTGCCATGTGCCAGCAGATCTGGGTCTATGCAGTTTGTTATGATTAATCAGTGGAACAAACAACATAGACCCTGATCTGCCATCACATTATGCAAGGGCAGATCAGGGTCTATATTGTACTTAAAAAGTTTCATTTAGGCTCCTGTTCTTTTGTAGCTGTTGGAAATATTGGCAGAAAGTGATAACATTCTTCCCAAAAAGCTTACAAATTATATGCCATTCCCCTCTGCTTTCAGAAAAAAAACCCCAACATCTAAAGGCCTTTTGATGTTTTTGGTGTTGGTAATTTTGAATCCCACTTCCTCATGAAACCAAAGAACGTTCATCTCCAAAGAGAAGCTACTCTTAAGACATTATGTCACTAAGGTAGAACCATTTGGCCAGTTGAGGATGTACCTTCTCATGTGCGAAGGAATAGATCTCCATAACTATGAACATGCACACATTTTCAAACTAGTCACACAACAGGAGAAACTGAATCAGTAAAAAGATTGTCACGACAAAGCTGATCTTTCTATGATTACCCCTTTATAGTCACACCAACCCCTCTTTCAGGCAGTGTGTGAAAGTCCCTAAAAATCGCAGTTTTCAACCTTATAAATAACATAAACTAAGCAAAATCAGAGATGTTTTATATATACGGCAGTGATAATTGCATCCCTGATATTATGTAAATGAAGAAGGAAGTAAACCATGAACAGAACAATTTCCCACATAATCACTCACTATAAAAATGCTGGTAATTACTTAGAAACAGAACTTGAATTTAGTTTGTTTTGCTTTGTTTTAGCAACATTTTTTCACACATTATTGGCTATATCATGCTGCAGAAATGGGAGCTAAGTGCCTTTCCCAAGGACATACTTAACCAGCTGGCCCGGGCTGGCCTGGGTGGGTATCAAACCTGTGACCCTTAGATTACGAGTCTTATGCTCTTCCAACTGAGCTACTGCAACTTCCTGAACAGAGATAGGGCAGCCGCTAATGCACATTGTAGGCCAAAACTAAGTCTTGAACCTGGCTAGCACAAATGTGTTTCTGTACTAGAATCATCCCCTTGTGCAAACAACATGAAATCATGGATTCTTCACACCATTGTAAATAACAATTGAGAAGCAGTGAGGAAAAGGATGAATGTATCTTAAAATTAACACATCGACACTCATACAAAACTGTTTGGTGCTAACTAACCATGAATTGGAAGTATCTGAATTTAGGTGGTCAGTTCAAAATTGTTTAGTTCCACAACAGAAGAATAGTTTGTTCATCCACTAAAAGAAAAGACACCCCCCACTCCCATCCCCACCCCGTCCACCCTCATTTTTAGCATTATGAATGCTCCTCATTTGGAGATTGATCCATGATGATTGTATTTAGAAAAGTCTTGCTTGTACATGATATTGTAAGAGTTGTGAATTGACCATAGCCTTAACTAAAACTAAGGAAACATTACTGGTCTATATTTAAATAACTAAGGAAAGAGTACTAACTTTTATTTAAGAGTGTGGATTTCGTTTTTGTATTTTATATTAAAGAGTAAGTACATAACAGCCTTGAGTATCCAAACTTGCAAGGGACATAACAGTAGTTCAAATGATTTAAAGTTTTGATAATCTAACTCTCCAAATTTTGCAGGAAAATAAATCAGGAAAAAGATATTTGAACCATTACTGTTTTTATTAAATTTGTATTAACAGTTTCATGTAAATCTTTGCCCTTTTTCAGATCCTATCTAAACTGGACATCATTTTGCCAGTCCACATCTGCTTTTCCATGTTCCATCATGGAATTCATCATTTACAGAAGATAGAGAAAGTTGATCATGGCCCCAGGGACCAAAACGTCTTTGGGAGGACTTCACCTGTTGGGGAGTATCCTCCACCTCTTAGCCCTGAAAAGTCTAGAGCGGTTACCGTGGAGACATTTGAAATCTATGAGAGAGAAGCAGACCTGGTTCTACCATGCTATATCATGATGCTGGATATAATCCTGAAACAGGTTTGGATTTGTAGATTCAGTTCAATCTGATGTTCAGTCATAGATGTAATGGTCAACATCACAGTTGTACACTGTACAGAACTCTTTCTTTAAAACACTGTTCATAGGATCCACAGAAATGACCCATGTTATGAGTGTGGTCACCATATACTGAGACATGTTCTAACAAGGCTGTATTGTAATATAGCACATAGTATAAATGGGACATGTTCTAACAAGGCTGTGTTGTAATAGTGCATATAATAAATGGTTCTCATCAACCAAACACTGAAGTTAAATGAAATAAGTAGCCTTGATAAACGGAATTCATCAAAGGACTAGGTTCACTTTACCCTCTAAATAGCCCTAAAATCTAGTAAAAAGTACAATTTCATGGATAGACTTGTTTCAATCATAAAATGTTACAATACAGATAAGAGTTAAAATTGGTACCCCTATGATGTCATAGGCCGGTACCATCATCATGATGTCACATAATTAAATGGTAATGAAGGGCTGAAAAATGCAATTTTATCCAGAAATATTCCTTTTTGGATGATATTTAACACAGAGCACATGCAGTACACACCACAATATTTTGTCAGGTGGTAGTAAAGGCTAATCATGTCATAATGTGCAAGAACTAAGTTGGCCATAAATGCATTCAGTATTAAAAAAAAAGATATTTGTTCTTCATTGCTGTACAGAAGATCATCCAAAGATCACAAAAACAACAGAATTTTTTTAATTTCTAGGACAAAATTGTAATTAAAAAAATGTGAGTATTTAATCATAATTAGGTTAAGAATAATTAATAAATTAGGTCTATATGTTTGATGCTATTTCATTCATACCCTACATCAGCAGAGATTTATGATGTTTAAATGAAACTTTTAAGAGTAATTTTCATTAAATTAGGTGAAAAGATCAATTCTGTTAAATAAATCAATAAGTAATTAAATATTTGGGTTTAAGTATTTCCATTCCCTACTGCAAATGTGGATTTTAACATGGAAATTGATCAGATAAGCTTTATCTTCTGTACCTGTAGTCATTGTATACTTGATATCTATTGGCTTATGTGGAGATGTGACATATACATATAAGTACTCCTTGCCAGCTATTTTAATTTATCAAAATGATGTGAATTTCTTGAGTTGTCAACTTGTTGGACATAAATTGCACAATTCCTGTAGAGAATTTAAAGACTGAAATAGAGTTGTACAAATTACTATCGAGACAGATGAATGATATTCTTGTCTGAAGCGCACTGAATACATGACTATTAGATACAGTGGAGTGAATGATATTCTTGTAAACAACTCAAACAGAGTATGATATTCTTGTCTGAAGCGCACTGAATACTTGACTATTAGATACAGTGGAGTGAATATTATAGTAAACAACTCAAACAGAGTATGATCTGAGTTGAACTCATTATTCTAGAAAGACTTGACTTTGAGAAGAAAAGAAAAAGACTTTGTTTTTAGGCCTTATTTCAGCAAATACATACATATAACATAAGAAGTCCATAACTATGTGGGTGGTGTAAAGGTAATGATCAGTGTATTTCATGCTGGGGTACCGGGATTGAAACTCCAATTGACAGCATTTTTTTTTTAATGAAGAAAAATTCAAAATATGTATAGAATGTGGTGAAAGTAGTATAATCTAAAATATAAACAGGTAATACTCCAAGTACAACTATGAAAATCACATTTCGCCACCCTGATGCCATTTGCAAACCTGGGATAAAATAATATATGGAATGTGTACGTAAGTCCAAACCAATAAACATTGCAACACTTAGCTACTTTTCTAAACTTATGAAAGCAAACACTAGGACATCTATAACACAAAATATGAATGTAATATTTATCTTGCGCAGCCATAACCTTAATTATGATGAAGCAGATTGGATTAAAGTGTTTTCTGCTTGTATTGATTACGTTTGTGAAAAAAGAAGGGATAGTAATGACTACATTCATACTTCAAAACTACTCCAGTGTCATTGTGAAATGCCTTGGGGGAGAGGAACAGGAGAGCAAAGAGGAGGAGGAATGGGCATTTTAAACGAAAGAAGACAGCTAAAAGTTGGTAAATGTGGAAATATTACATCAATAGAACCTGGGTATTGTGTTTCTGATATAATGTCTTCATAAACCAACTTGTTTACAAATTCATTTCTTGGGCATCATCAGGTTTCCCCTGTTCCAAAAAGAATGATGGGGCTCAAGAGTTAGTCACACTGTCTTCCATCCAATTCAGGTGTTTGTTATCTGATAGATATTTTAATCTCAATGATGAGAACCAAAAACTAACCAAACTATCACCTTTTGTGTTAGCTAAAGCACTTTAGGACTTTGCTGAAGAGCCAAGAAATGTAAAAAACTTAGTTCAGGCCAGCTACTTGTAGAGGGTACCTGCAATGCTCACTCTCACAATCTACTTCGCACAAAGTGGTCTGTGGAGATATCCATCAATGTTGAAAAAAAATTCTTTTGAGACACAGGCTTTGGGCAAGTGGCTTTAAAAAAATCACATGCCTTGACTCAAAATCCACTTGCCCAACAGGGCCATACTTTTTTACTATTTTTTTGACACAATGTTGAAATGGCTATACTTTACAATAAAAAAATATATAAAAATGCTTTAAATTTACGAATTTTCTGTGTGAATTTGCCTCTCATAATGGTGTACTTCTAAAAACAATTGTGTGACCTTGTCTACGAAAATTTTGATTTGATTTAATTTCATTAAAAACACTGTATTCTCCTGGTCCTGATGTAAACCAATACTCAGCAGTTTCATTTTCTGAATGCTGCAAAAATCTTCACATGTTTCTCAATCAAAGTTAAAAACAGAAATAAAGTTGGAGATGCATTGGTCTTTTTTGTATATCAATGAGTAAAAATGGTAGCTTCAAGTAAAAACAAGTTTAGTAATTAGTTCTTGTGGATATGTCACAATTATAGAAAACACTCACTCCATATCAATAGAACCAGCAGCTACCAAATTCTTTGGATTAAAATAGTGTAATTATCTTTGGGGTGAAAAACATTTTATTGGAGGCTTTTGTAAGTCACTAATCCCCTAGCTAGCTTAATTGTCAAATAATCACACAGGTACCGCTCTATATATTTGTCCAGTGATCAGCATGAGCAAGGGACGGCTCATTATTATTCATGCAGGACAAATGAGTGCTAATTATAGGTATCCAATGAAATATGGAGGCCAGAAATAGTACTGTTCCCCATTCATTGGTCACATACTTTGCTATGTACACAAAGTTTATAGCTTTTGATACAGTTAAGCAGACCATCTACACAAGGTGGAGGGACCAACAAAGAGAGCCCCAGCAGGGGGATGAATATTAATAATTTACAGTGTCTTTCAAGCACTTCAACAAAAAAAAGCCTCATTTTGTTGGTGCACTCGAGGTCAGGCAAGTTAGATAACACTTATTTTTTTACAAGCCCGATGTGCAATTCATTTAGAATATGGAAGGGGCCCGATCTACATTTAGAGGGACCCTGGGTGGTCGGCTGTCCAATTTTTTTAGCTCTGCCTATAAGGGTTTTGCACACAAATCTCTCAACTCATCAAGATATATTGTTCAGTCTAGAGATTTGGATGGCTGCACTGGGGCTGAGATGCTCAAAAAACGTCTCACAAGTGAAACGAATCAACATTCACCATAATGGCAAGTTGATTCACACAAACACTTACATCCAGATATTTGACTGTGCCACTTTGCCTACATCAATCAAAATCAGATTCTTAAATATCCTTCTCAACACTTCATTCCTAAACCTTTGCAGTGTTTCTGCCAGAAATATGGCTACCACAAACATGGTTGCAAGAAGAAACCAGTCTGTTACAGTTGTGGGCAGGAGGGTCACGATCGATCATTCTGCTCAGAGAAAATTTCTTGTGCAAATTGCCAGACAGGACATTTCTCATACTCTTGAAGCTGCCTTAAGTAGAAACTTGAGAAGGAGATCCAACACATGCAACAGGAGAAAGGCATGAGCTTTCCTGACGCCAGGAAATTTGTGGAAGCCACAGCTCCACTTAGCTGGCAAATCCTACACCAGCACTGCTAAAGTGGAAAAGAAACCTGCCACAAATACTATCTGTACCCAAAGAGACATTAAAAGGTCAAAGCAAATTCACAGTCCTGACGCCACCAAAACCCATACTAGCAGCCACCTAAACCGAGAGTGAAATGGATAACTCAGATAATCAGTGTGACAATGTAGCTCTGAAGAAACCTAATGCTACAAATGAAAACCACTGAAATCCAGACAACGTAAAGAGCAGCAAACTGCTGGCCTCAGTGGACATAGAATCAGTGTGATACATAAGATTCCTAACTCTTCCACCAAAAAATCTGGTTAGATCAGGCCCAGCAGAAGAGCAGCAGATTGCTGGTGCCAGTGGAAATGTATGCTCTAAACCAGATAAAGAAAGGATTAAAGAATCAATTAGACTTCAGAATGGATCTGATGATCCTATCAAGCTCTTTAATAAGTTTAGTAGTCTAGAGAGTATGGACACTGGAGAGCTGACAGATATCACACCAGGGAAAGCTCTTCAGAAATCCCATACTTCCACCTCAGCAATTCCATTGTATTATGGTGTCAGACATATTTAAGACAGTGACTGTCATAAATATGTCTGACACCATAATACAGTGGAATTGCTGAGGTTTAAAGGCAAATGTTGATGAAATTAGTTTTCTACATAAAGAACATGATCCAATAGCTGTCTGCCTTCAGGAGACCTTTTTAAAAGAAAATGACAGTGGTAATCTTAAAAATTTCACAATGTACAGCAACATTTCAAGAAATACTGATATGGCTGCAGGAGAAGTGTCCATAATAAAACTCCTCACAACCAAATTGATCTCAGTACTCGACAGGCTCCAGCTGTTTGTGTGTCCCTACGCAAAACTCCTTCACTTGCTCAATATATCTTCTTCCAAGCGCTCCAGTCAATCAATCTGATCTTGACCATCTTATTGAACCATTACCAACACCTTTTGTTTTACCTGTCAACTTTAAAGGCCACCATTCACTTTGTGGCTGTAAAAATATCAGTGAAAGAGGGAGATTTTAGAAGACTTTATTTCAAAACACCATCTTTGCCTTTTTAATCATAAGTCGTACACCTACATGCATCCTGCCACAGGATCCAACTTGTCCTTAGATCTGACCATCTGTAATCCGTCTCCTTTACTTGATTTCTCTTGGGATGTTGGTGATAACCTATGAGGTAGTGACCACTTTCCAATATACTTTAGATGTAATATTCCCAATCCTCAAGAAGTCAGGCAGAGATGGAAATTGAACCAGTCAGATTGGAAAATGTTTCAATCCCTCTGCGAATCAAATTTTGACTACTGATCATTTTGACAATGTAGTGGATCCAATACCCTTCTTTACAAATTTACTCCAGGATGTTGCTGGGGATACAATACCAAAAACTTTGGCATTTCCCAAACATGTAAACAAACTATGGTTTGATGATGCATGCAAAAATGCCATCAGGGAATGGAAAAAGGTCCTTAAACATTTCATTGTCAATCCAACAACTGAACATGTGAATAAATACTTTATATATCAAGTTAGAGCTCATCATACCATTAAAGAAAGCAAGAGGAAAACATGGAGATCCTATGTCATTAGGTTGAACTCTCCCTCCTCTGTTAAATTGGTATGAAATAGGGTACGATAAATCATTAGCAAAACTAAAAGCAGCTCTATCAAACAATTTAAGAAATCTGATGAAACGGCCACAGCCGTACCAGAAATCTCAAATAGATTAGCCGAAACATTCTCAAAAAACTCCTCAAAAGAGAATCATTCTGAAACTTTCACCGCATCAAAAACCAGAAGGAAAGCTTACTCAATATTTCAAATCTGCTAATATTGAAGATTAAAATAAACAGGGTTCATGGAAAATCTGAAAAAAAGTATGGGAAAAAAAGAGCGCTTTTTCCGGACCTGGAAAAAGTATGGAAAATAAAGATTTTGCCCTATATTTTAGGTTGCTGTGTTTTATTTTTGTTGTTGCATGAACATGTTCATGTGTTGCGCCGATATTTATCTGCACGGGGATGGATGGGATGTTGGCTGCTGCATACCAGTTCAGTGCTGTTGTCAAAATACGCATGACCTATTACTCACACTCATGATTGGTAAATACTATTGTAGGTCATGCAGATACCACATACTCATTTATAGGGACACAGACTTCGAATAAAAGTTCGAGAGAGATCTGGAAAAAATTGCAAACCAGTCTAGAAAAAGTCTGGAAAAGGTCTGGAATTTCTTTTTTATCAGCAGCTGTATGAACCCTGAATAAACCTTTCACTCAGAGAATTACAAGACTCTCTTGATTGAACCTATGACACTTTAGCAGGACCAGATGATATCCAGCATTATCATTTGATACAGCTCTCAATATGCTGCTAAACATTTTCAATAAAATTTGGGAAACTGACTACTTCCTGCAAGAAGCAACAGTGATACCAGTACCTAAACCTGGAAAGGACCAAACCAACCCTTGTAAATATCATTAACAAGTTGTATTTGCAACACCATGGAACAGATGATAAATGATAGACTACTCTGTTTATCTGAAATCAAGCAAACTGCTATCAGATGTTCAGTGTGGATACAGATGCTAGAGAAGCACAATAGACAATCTTTTAAGACTTGAAGCATTATTGGAGAAGCTTTCATAAAGAAAGAACATATATTTGCCATCTTGTTTAATTTGGAGAAAACTTATGACACCACATGAAAGTATGGCAAAATGAATGAGACTAGGTCTAAGGGGCTGTCTACCTAACTTTATCTCTTATTTTTTGAAAGATAGAAATTTCACGGTTAAGGTAGGCAGCACCCTTTCTGAAAGCTATCCTCAGGAGATGGGTGTATCTCAGGGCAGCATATTGTCTATCACCGTATTAAACATCAAAATGAACAGTATTGTGAAATGTCTTAATATAGGAACTGACTATTTGTTATACGTCAATGATTTTTGATCTATTATAGATCAAAGGAGTATGCATACTATTGAACATCAACTACAGATGCTTAAATAGACTTCAGAAATGGGCAGTAGAAAACAGGTTCAAAATTTAGAACTCTAAAACTGTTTGTATGCACTTCTGCTGATTATATCAAATTCATGATGACCCAAAGCTCTATCTTGATGGTTGTCTTCTTCCTGTTGTGGAGGAGACCAAAATTTTATGTTTATTTTCGATCGTATACTAAATTTCCTTTCACATATTAGATACCTCAGGGACCAATGTCAAAAAGCCTTCTTTTTGATACGAGTTGTGGCAAACACAAACTGGGGAGCAGATCAGAAGGTCTTGCTCTGGTTATACAAATTATTAGTAAGGTCTAAACTTGACTATGGCTCAGTTGTGTATGGATCAGCCTGTAAATCTTACCTGCCGATACTTGATCTGATACACAGTCAGGGATGTAGACTTTGTGTGGATGCATTTAGAACTACCCCTTCAAAAAGCCTCTATGTTGTGGCAAATGAACTATGACTTTATCTCAGATCAAAAAAATTGGTTGTTCATTATACTACCAGACTATCTTCTGATCCATTTAACCCCACACATGATGTAGTCTTTGGACCCAAATACCAAATCTTGTATGCTCAGAATCCAAACTTAATTCTACCTTGTGGCATTTGAATTTGCCCTCACTTAAAAACAGCAAAAATCCATGTTGCAAATACTGCAAATTTATATGTTACATAATCACCACCTTGATTATCAACACCCCCAAATTATATTTGATCTTTGCCAATTCAAAAAGTCTTCAAGAATTCCTCTCCTTTTTCATAGTAAATTCTTTAATATCAGAGACTCTTATCATAGTCATATGTTCCTGTATACAGATGGTTTGAAAAATGGAGACAAGGTTGGAGCTGCCATTGCAACACCCGATGGCAACATCTCGAACCAGTTACTGGATAAAGCCTCAGTTTTTACTGCAGAAATTACAGCCATACTTAAAGCTTTGAACTATGTTAAAACCTCTCAAAAAAACCAAATTTCATCATCTTTTCAGATTCCCTTTCCACACTGAAAGCTTTGCAAAACCTTAAATATGACAACCTGTTAATATCCCAGATATTACGGATGCATGATTTGCTCATACAATGTGGAAAAAGTGTTCAGTACTGTTGGCTGCCTAGTCACATTAGTATAAAGGGTAAAGAAAGGGCAGATAAAGTAGACACAGCTGCCCTGCAGACACCTGTCTCCAAATGGAAGATTTCATATACTGACATCAGATATTATATAGATCAGTATGTTTTTTCATACTTAGCAAAATATATGGAACAAAAACTCTACAAACAAACTTCAGAACATCAAACCCACTATTAAAGAGTGACATCCTTTATATAGAACAAACCACAGAGATGAGGGGGTATTGATCTGATTGTGTATTAGCAACACATACCTGACTCCTGCATAATTACTGAAGGGTGAACCTTGTCCAGAGTGCATACCCTGCCAGTGTCCACTGACAATTGAACACATTCTTGTTGAGTGTGTCGACTTCCACCCTGTGAGACAAAAGTATTCTGATGCTCACTCAATGAAACAATTGTATGGTGAGTACCATCTGAGAAAATCTGGGACTTTTTGAGGGAATGCAGTTTGTATAAAAAAATTGGACCATTGTTTTAAAGATTTTACATGTATTTCTTTTATTTTGTATTTTACATACCTTTTACAGAATTTTAACATATTTATGCTATATATTCTGTCTTGTTGTACTTCATGCTTACATTTATTTGGAAGGGGTTATCTTCCAAGGGTTTTTGTGCATATCTTAAGTTTCACATTCTTCGAATTTTAGTTTTAGTTGGCACCATATAGCTACTATTGTGCTGAGGTGCCGTTAAACACTACTACATACCCACATAGATACATCAACACTCAGCAGTTAAAAGGAAGAAACATTTTTGGATTCATGGAAATTCTTTTTGGTCAGTAGAGCATTGGTCTCTTCTAGAGACTCTTGTTTCTAAAATGGTATTGTATAGGGTTATAGACCTCATATATACATGATATACAAAAAGAATAAGAGTCCTTGTGGTTGCCATAAGGCAGATTTAAGTTAAGTGAGAAGAAAATTGTAAGTAATGCATCTTCCAAATTGTCAGGAGGAGTTGTCTCCTCGTTTTTGTTGAGTACTCGAGTCCCATGTTCATACCAAGCATGTACTTGGGTACTTTAGGTACTTGTTGCAGCACTAATACTGAGGTGGGGTTTTTTCACTGTATATTTTCGTTTTTACTGCAATAGCAGAAGGTGCATCCTGTTTTGCTTTTGTCTGTACTTGTGTCTGAATGCCTGGAAGCCCATCAGTCCGAAATGCATTTTGACATGATTGCACAAAAATACAATTCCACTTAAAGCAGCAAATTTTACAATCGTGATATGTAGATAACCAGAATAGATTTTCAGTTTTGCACTGAGAAGTTTGGCACAGTTATGCCCCTTTATTGACTTTGTGATTTGCATGTTGTTCCAAAATCCTTTTTACCATGATTACATAAATACTGTCTTTTGACATATCCCATTTTTCCATGATTACACAAATAGTCTTAAGACATACCCCATTTTATCATGATTCCACAAATAGTCTTTATATGTACCCCATTTTATCATGATTTCACAAATGTTGTCCTTCGACATATCCCTTTTTACCATGATTACACAAATACTCTCTTTAGACATACCCCATTTTATCATGATTCCACAAAGTCTTTATATGTACCCCATTTTACCATTATTTCACAAACATTCTGTAATAAGACATACTGGTACCCCAATTTACCATGATTCCACAAATAGTTTTTAGACATACCCCATTTTACCATGATTATATAACTACTGTCTTTAGACATACCCCATTATATCCTGGTTCCACAAATAGTCTTCAGACATACCCCATTTTACCATGATTACACACATTTTGTCTTCACTTATACCCCATTTTACCATGATTACACAAATACTGTCTTTAGACATACCCCATTTTACAGTGATTACACAGATATTGACTTCAGACACCCTATTTTACTATGTTTACACAAATACTGTCTTTAGACATATCCCATTTTACCATGATTACACAAATACTGTTTTTAGATGTACCCCATTTTACCATGATTACACAAATGCTGTTCTTAGACATACCCCATTTTACCATGATTACAAAAATACTGTCTTTAGAATACCCCATTTTACCATGATTACACAAACTGTCTTTAGACATACCCCATTTTACCATGATTACTCAAATAGTCTTTAGACATACCCCATTTTTAAATTTGAAATCATAATGATGATCATATGTAGAAGACTTGCATGGATTTAAAAACTAAGTGCTTCCATACAGTGAACTTTCCTTACTTTCCTTACTAAAAACTCTGTGCTTCCATACAGTGATCTTTCTATACTTTACTAAAAACTCTGTGCTTCCATACAGTGATCTTTCCATACTTTACTAAAAACTCTGTGCTTTCCATACAGTGATCTTTCCATACTTTACTAAAAACTCTGTGCTTCCATACAGTGATCTTTCCATACTTTACTAAAAACTCTGTGCTTCCATACAGTGATCTTTCAATACTTTACTAAAAACTCTGTGCTTCCATACAGTGATCTTTCCATACTTTACTAAAAACTCTGTGCTTCCATACAGTGATCTTTCCATACTTTACTAAAAACTCTGTGCTTCCATACAGTGGTCTTTTTTACTTTACTAAAAACTAGGTGCTTCCATACAGTGGTCTTTTTTACTTTACTAAAAACTAGGTGCTTCCATACAGTGGTCTTTCCTTACTTGGCTAAAAACTAGGTGCTTCCATACAGTGGTCTTTCCTAACTTGACTAAAAACTAGGTGCTTCCTTACAGTGGTCTTTCTTAACTTTACTAAAACCTAGGTGTTTCCATACAGTGGTATTTCCTTACTTTACTAACAGCACTTTAAACATTAAACAACACTGCAGTTGTGGGCATATGTGTTTTACAAATCCAAGTTTTAGTTTTTTTCCAAGATCAGTCAAGGATGTGCAATGGTTCATGATAGACTTTTCACATATTTTCATCTAATCATCATGCACACATTTGATGTCCTCTCTTTACATTGAAATTTAACTAAGCTTGTTTCATAACTTCACAGCTACTGTATTTTCTGTTGTTTCAGATATGTTGAAAACTTTTAAGTTCGTAACAATCTAAAAAAACCCACATAAAATAAAGATCTGTATTGTGCTAGGCTATTTTTTTAATAAGTTATTATCAAAACAAAATTTAAGATATGCAACTGGTTCGTGACAGTGTGCGTGTTTTAGTGTTATCCACAATGGCGGTGTTAAAAAAAATTTCAAGATGATAGCTTTGACTTTAATGGTTTTCTCTTTTAATGAGTGGTGGCATATCCGTCTAACATTATTATTATTTAGATTTGTCTACAGGTAAGTAATATAGTTTAAGCAAATGGTATTTGTTTTATCAGTGTCAGCAACCTACTAAATAGCAATGGGTGGTTCTCTTAATTTTGAACAATTTGACTCTTAACTTATTGAAACTATTTCCTCAAATAAGCCAGTCGTTCCTCCACTTTCTGAAATGGTATTAGTCTGCGTCACTTTGCTTATCACTGAAGAACTACAGTTGTGTCCAACATAAGTGCGTAAGTTAAATTATTATAAAAATTATGTCCAAAAATTACAGGGCATGAAAAAACTATTTTGGCAAAAAATGTTGGTGTCCAAAAATGAGCAGTGTCCAGAAACAAATGGCAAATACAGTATACCATCTAGAAGGATTTAACATCAGCATTTTGACATCATTAGTTGTTGATATAGGATTTACTTTTCTTCAGCTGCCTAGTTATTGGCAACCATCAGCAGTCATCTTAGATTCTAACCCAGCCATATATCAGCTTGCTTAAAAAAAATCCTTTGGGTAATGCAGACAAGAGGATGGTAGATAGAAAGATAGATGACCATTATAAATATGTTCGATTTTGCAGCAAAATGCTTACTCTGCAGCTCAAAATGACATTATTATGTCATTAATATGACATCACTTGTTACATTATGATGCCATTTATATCACATCACTTGTTACATTATTATGTTATTAATATGACATCAGCTGTTACATTATGTCATTTATATTACATCACTTGTTACATTACTATGTCATTAATATGACATCAGCTGTTACATTATGATGTCATTAATATGACATCACTTGTTACCTAAGTGTATCATAGCACTATGAACTCCAGGATATATTGGATGTGAAATAACATGGTTGCAACTTCTGTTTGTTATTAAATAATAAAAAAAGGAAAATTGTGGTACAGTTTTAAAATTGTAATAACAGTCTAGTAAAAGAAAATGATAAAGTGTACTAAAAGTATGTGAGACCTTGGGAAATATTTAAGCATTTACAAGCTGTGATAAATCAGTTGCACAGGCTTTGTGTTTCAGAAAACTGATGTAATCTCAAGATTATTGTCATATAGAAATAAATCACCAGTATAACACTTTTCTTTGTGTATTTGATAAGAGGAGTCTGTGATCTTCAACCTGTGAAAATTTGATCAATTTTTAAAAACTCATTTTGTTATTATTTTATGGACAGTTGATGAGGGGGTACTTTTTTTGCATATTATGACCATTACTTGGGGATACATATTCAGCTAAGTGTAGCACAAGAAAATGCAAAGAAACCCATGCATTTTTAAGTGGTTTTGGATTGTTTGGACCCTTAGCTATGTAAAAATATATATTTTTCAAAATGTTAAACATTCCAATGTTTTACAAGCAATCACCCTTAAGAATCAGCTTGTTTCTACTTTTTTTACTGTCAGAATTCCTCCTTGTGTGTAGTAGTCATGTAGACCACAATTTTCTTCCCATAAGTATCTATATTAGATTTTGCCTTACTTGCAGCTGGAGCTTCAAGAAAGTGCCCCTCACCTAGGGATCTACAATGAGACCAGTAAAGAGCTAATGCGATGCCTTACCAGCATGCTCTCTGCCCCTTGGGAGGGGGAACACACCTGTGGGGAGGAAGATGAGGGGGAGGGTGCCAACTGTTTCTTCTGTCAGAACACAGCCCTGTGGCATCAGTTGACATCACAAATCATGAAGCATTTCAGCCCCAGAGACCCAATCAAGATCCCCATTCAGGACATACCCAAAGTGGAGGAAATAAAGTCAGTCTCTGCCCCATCTCCAAAGGAAATGATGGGTAAGAATTTTACATGTGTTTATAGGCCTTTTGTAAAGCAGAACATGTTATTTTATGGCCAAGTTTGTCTGTCCATTAAAAGTTGGTTTCCACATACCTTCACAAAAACTTTGCAGGTGAGTTACCGTAGAGAATATAAGAAAGCATATTCATTTAGAGTTCTAAAGATCTGAGATCAAGGTAATTGTGACCTGCCAAAATATAATGGTTTCCATGCAATAAGTAACATGAATTTTACTTAGCATACCAATAGCAATGCTCACAGACATGTTATCCTTGAATATACAAAGAAACCTATTTATAAAGGGGAATAAAGGTCAAAAGTCAAGGTTGCTACTGCCCTACCAAATCAAAATGGTTTCTGAGTGATAATATTAGTGCTACCAAAAATGATGTCACCAAACCAAACAAACATGTTGCCATAAATGAAGTTTATTGATTTTGGAGTCTGAAAGTCAAAGGTTCATGCTACCATGACATGACAAAGGGAAATTATGATCAGTTGAGTTTTACTGCTTTATCTCTCAGATATGTTGCCTTAAAGGTGCAGAGAAGCCTATTTTTATTTTGAGTTTAAATAGTTAAAGGTTAAGATCATTTTGAACAAAAGGAGTGGAAGAATTTCCACGTTATAACATAGCTCTACTGAATAAACCTTTATCAAACCTCACATGTGGTTTGCCCTTGATGATAACAAGAAACCTGTTGATTTAGGTATCAAAAGGTCAAAGTCACTACAATCCAGAAAATTAACTCACATACTATGTATTATTGTCAATACTCTTGCTGCTTGTCTTTCATTGTAAATAAGAAACAAAGGTCAATTAGTTAACAGAGAACCTACCTGTTGATTTAATTTGGATAATTTCCAGACAATTCTGCAAGTGTCTTTGGAAAAGTTGTACAGCATTGTAGTTCAGAACCATTAGCATAATTTCCCAGTAAATATAATCATAGTTGGATTATTTATAGCCCTGATATTATATTCTCAAGAATCTTTTTTTTTTTTTTTTTTTTTTCATGTGTAATCTAAAAAAACCATAGAGATCATAGTTTACTTTCTGGTTCAATTTAGTCAATTTAGGAACTGCAGTTTCTTAATAAACGGTCTCATGGGGATGGGATCATATGGCTTACACAAACAAACAACTCTTGTCACAGTCATTACTAAGTTAACTTTTTCAAGATTATAGAGTTGTATAGTAGACTAGCTATAACAAACAATTTTGGGAGCATACAAATCATTAATCATAAAGAGGTATTCATTATAACAAAGTATTCTCTTTGGGTGTGTATATATATATATATATATATATATATATATATATATATATATATATAAACACACCCTAGGGTAAAATGTGGGGGTCCATTATATCAAGGAATTTGTAATAGTGAGGTTAAATAAAGCTAGGATTTGCTGTAATTATTAACTTTATTAGGTGACAAAGAGTCTACAGAGAAGTCAATTGCAGCTGAGGCAGAGGAGAGTTCAGAAGTGGAGTTCAGTACTGTGGGAATGCCAGTTCATCTTCAGCTTTTCCACTCACTCCTCAAGGTAAATAATTCTAATGCTTTCATAGGAAATTTAATAATGACAAATTCACTTTCGGTGGTTCTATAATCAACCACCTTATTATTTCATCTTACTAACAAAAAAATCCTTCCAAGGCTACATTTTCAAAGTGTTATTTCCTACATAGGTTTTAAAAGACTACTGTAAAAATCCAGATTTAACACACATTTACTGAATATGTGTATTATATATTGTAACAGAATTTCATCACAATAATTGAGTATGTGTATTATACATTGTAACAGAATTTTGTCACAATAATTGAGTATGTGTATTTTACATTGTAAAAGAATTTTGTCACATTAACTGAGTATGTGTATTATATACATTGTAACAGAATTGTGTCACATTAATGAAGTATATGTATTATACATTGTAACAGAATGTTGTCACATTGAGTATCTGTATTATACATTGTAACAGAATGTTTTCATATTTTCTGGACCATCATTTTACCACTGACTGATTTATTAACAATGTTTGTAAGTTGTAAACTTAGAGCTTCCAGTTCTATGAATTACAAACTTATTTAAACTTATTTTAAACTGAATTTCTTTATTGCTGGACTTATTGTATTCAACAACATCTGGAATAGAGAAATTGCTTACTACTTTAAACAAAACAATGGATCATTTAATGTAATGTTTGGGGCTGTCTATTGTACATATACAAAAAAGACCCTGCCTTGCATCCATCAATACTTATGTTTTTCTGATGCCTATGTGATATTGTTAATCACATGTAACAAATCTGTTTATTTGACATGAGAAATTCCAATAACAGGGTTCCCACAGGTCAGGGAAAAGTCAGGGAATTTTAGGACAAGGCTTGCAAAATTGAAGTTTTTGTCAAAAGTCATATAAAAGTCAGGGAATTTTGTAGCCTTGGTCATGGCAATTTGAATATGGACAAGAATGCAAGGAAATGTGTATTGTAAAATTTGCTTCAGTGCAAAATGTTTTGAATAACTCCTGTAGACTTGTGGTTACTCACACTTAATTCAAAGTCAGCTATACATTACATTTTGCTTAATGATGAAGACTGACACAAACTGCATGAACTCGTTAGTTGTTTGGTCAAATAATTACCGTTAGGTTGTTTTTGGCTGTACTTTTACTAAAATTTGCTCCTCCTTGTATTTATTTAACTTTTAAAAATCTTATTAAATAGACAGTGCTGGATTCGAGTATAGTTAACATGCATATAGTTGTACTTGATGAAAAATTGCTTAGCCTTGAGAAAACTATTTTGTAAAATTTGTTTGAAGATAAATTTAATGCACGATTCTGCTTATTTTATATTCACTAGTTTGCATCCTAGGTCTGATTAATCATTAAACTGTCTCTTTTTAGGATTAACATGTAGTTTCTCTATTCAGTCTTCATTCATGACAGCATGATCAAGGGGCTATTGTTATTTTGATTTATTATAAACATAATATATATTTGAACAGCTGGTGACGATTTTAAACATATTTCATCATCACTTTGTAACATTACAGAATCATTGATATTATATTACTTACACATTTTGCACCATTTTAAATCAGTTTTAATTTTTACACACACTGCATTTTTTCAAGTAGAAAGGTTAAATACAATGTAGTACAGGATTGGCAGTAGGGGAGGTTGAGACCAACTTTATAGACAGTAATTTATGAAAGTGTTTCTTCCATGATAAACCCAGGGGGCCAGCCACATAAATCCATGATAAGCCCAGGGGGACAGCCACATAAATCCATGATAAACCCAGGGGGCCAACCACATAAATCCACAATAAGCCCAGGGGGCCAGCCACATAAATCCATGATAAGCCCAGGGGGCCAGCCACATAAATCCATGATAAGCCCAGGGGGCCAGCCACATAAATCCATTGAAAAATTGGTGGTGGGCTTAGAATAGGACATTACTTTCTTAACATAAGTATTTACCTAAATTTTTTTAAAGAGGAGAAATATGGCAATTCCTTTGTTTTTCTATGTTACACAATGGAAAGTGTATGTGTCTGTTTGACATAAAACTTGTGGACAGGGAAAATTCACCTTCAGTAATAAAAAAGTCAGGGAATTTTGAGGGAACCCTGAAACAGTGCTTCCTTATTCATGGGAGCCATAAAAGTGACCTGCACTATAAATGAGATCACCTTATAATCAGGTATGATCCAACAAGATTGTGTCATAATAGTGCATAAAAACACAAAAATAAAAGGATATTAAATGATGTAAAGCCACCAGAAACTGCAATGAAGTGAAGCAAATTAAGATGCAATAATAAAACAAAATTTAACCAGTTCAATTGGATTCATGATCATACCTGCATTATAAGAGAGGCAGCAGTATACTGAGGGTTTTGTAGTGAGGGATAAAACAATATTTGGAAACAGCTCATAGAACAAAATCACATGCCTCAAACCAGCCAGTAGGATTATAACCAGTTATTTAATTTCTGTGTCATAAATGCTAAAGTCACTCTCTATTAATAATGTTGAATGCACTCCTAGTAATATTATATCAATAAGAAGTCGTCTCATCTTGCTATAAATTATTACATTTTTTTATGCACCACCAAGAATGTGGACAGAGCATATAGTGTTACCCTTGTTTGTCCATCTGTCTTTCAGCTTAAGTTTTGTGTTTAGGTAAGTTTTCAGGAACTGTGTTATGTCATTCATGTTCCATAAACACTCTTCTAGTTTGTTTAGCTCAGCTGGCTGTGAGGCCAAGTGAGCTCATGATATGGTCTTTTATCCATTGTGTCATCCATTCACATTTGTTACGTACAACTTCTACAAAAAATCACTTGACCAATTTGCACATTATTTTACAGAGAACATTCTGGCATCAAGGCCTTTCATATTTGTTGAAATAATGCCAATCCATTATCCAATAGGGCTACCATTACTAAACACAGAAAAACCTTACAACAACCTTCAATGAAAACCACTAACAGAATTTGACCAAATTGTACAAGTCATGCTGGCATGAAGGTCTTCAAAATTTGTTATGATGACAACCCTTCATCAAATATGGCTGCCATTAATATTAATAGAAAAACCTTTAAACAATTTCTTTTCAAAAAGAGCTTAAAAGAATTTGACTAAATTTGATACAATGCATCCTTGCATGGAGATCTTTCAAGTTTGTGAAAATGATGCTGATTTGCCTTCAAATATGGTCACAGTAATAAAAAAATTAAAACCTTTAATTGACTTCTCAAAAACTGCTGAACAGAATTTGACCAAATTTGACAGAAAGTATTCTAGCATGAAGGTCTTTTAAGGATATACAAATGATGACTATCTATCATAGCTGCTGTTACTTAAAATAGAAAAATCTTTAAAGGACTTATTCTTAAGATTTGCTAAACTGAATTTGACCAATTTGACTGAAAGCATTCTGACATTTAGGCATTTCAAATTTGACAAATCATACTGATATACCATCAAATATGGCCAATGTTACTTAAAATAGAAGAAAAAAAATTGAATGGCTTTTTCTCAAAAAGTGCTGAACAGAATTTTACCACATTCGACAGAAAGCTCTTTAGCCTAAAAGCCTTTAAAATTCATACAAATGATGCTGAGGTGCCATCAAATATAGCCGCCATTATTAAAAATAGGAGAAAAAAGGGGACATTCTCCCACCACAAACTTCCATTGTCCTACTAAATTTAACAAATCCCAATATCGTGATCATTAGAGGAGGACAAAAGTACATAAAATGACATCCTGACAGCTCAACCAAGTTGCAACACTCTCAAGTAATTTTAAGTAGATTTACAGTGTTGATTGCCATTGAATTTGACTGCCTTATCATTATCAATAATTTTTTTAAAAAGCTGTTGCTATCTCCTATCACACTTGGCCAAGCAAAATAGTAATAGAATAAACTTTACATTGAGAGATCACACTACCATTGAAAAATGTGTTTACAGTAAATCCAATAAATTGAACTAGTATTGTACATAGAAATAATCCAATTCAATTCAATCTGAATTGCATATGATGATGTTGACTTTTGCCATATAGATAAACAATTGTAAATGCTTTATTATCAGAAGTATATAGTGTTGTGACAAACAGTGTTGATGCAACATCACCATATTATACTTAAAGGCATGCTCTATGTCACCTTTATTATTTTTATTAAATTTTTCAAACCTTAACCTCAGTTCTTTTTAAAGTATTTTGTATAACACAAGTGGGGGTTGTTATCATTATATATATATATATATATATATATATATATATATATATATATATATATATATATAGAGAGAGAGAGAGAGAGAGAGAGAGAGAGAGAGAGAGAGAGAGAGAATTACAAATATACACCAAACAGAGTGGTAAGTACTATCCCTGGATCCTAGAGGAGAATGCTTGATAACATTAGCAGAATTTGTAAATATGAATAAATAATATTATCACACAGATTAGAGAATTTAAATTCATACTCTACGGAGATTTGAACCCAGATCCAGTTATGACACCCATCGCCTTGCCTGTAAGCACCAACCCCTCTATACCATCTTGACCATGCACACATCACTAAAAAATGATGCTACAAAGTCAGTGGTAAAGGCATTCGTGTGTAGCAGACATGCTACAAAGTCGGTGGTATAGGCATTCATGCATAACAGACATACTCACATTATATTATTTATTAATATTTAAAAATTCAGCACTTTCTGCTCTGTTTGGTCTATATTTGTAATTCTCTTTAATAACTTCTATATACCTTGATTTCTGTAGTAGGAATCCAGATGGACTGTGCACTTAGATGAGAATTAATTACTGGGTTGACATACAAGTATGTCTGCTATGCACGAATGCCTATTCCACCAACTTTTTAGAATCATTTTTTGGTGATGTGTGCATGGTTGAGATGGTATAGGGGTTGGTACTTACAGGCAAGGCAATGGGTGCCATAACCCGCAGATCCAGGTTTGAATCTCCATAGAGTACGAAATTAAAATTCTCTAACCTGTCTGATAATATTATTTATTCGTATTTAAAAATTCTGTTAATGTTATCAAGCATTCTCCTCTAGGATCCAGGGATAGCACTTTCCACTCTGCTTGGTGTATATATGTAATTCTCTATAATAATTTCTATATACCTTGATTTCTGTAGTAGGAATCCAGCTGGACTGTGTACTTAGATGAGAATTAATTATTGGGTCGACATGTGGGTATGTCTGCTATGCACGAATGCCTATACCACCAACTTTGTAGCATCATTTTTTAGTGATGTGTGCATGGTCGAGATGGTATAGGGGTTGGTGCTTACAGGCAAGGCGATGGGTGCCGTAACCTCCAGATTCTGGTTCAAATCTCCATAGAGTACGAATTAAAATTTTCTAACCTGTATGATAATATTATTTATTTGTGTGTGTATATATATATATATATATATATATATATATATATATATATATATATATATATATATATATATATATATCCTAAATTTATTTGACATCTCCCTCATTTCTCCCTCAAACTCTCTCACTTCTCTCATTTTAATCCCGAGGGAGAAGTCATTTTTCACATTTTTTTCTGGAGGGAGAAGTCACTTCTCAATTTTACTGAACCTAGTTTGAGCCCTGGTACAGCATATTAACCCAGATTCTTTGGCCAGCTGCCATTGCTTTGGCATTTGGGTGGATGTCAGCCAGTTGAGCAATCTCGGGCCCATTTGGGTCTCTTGTGTTAGTTTCCCGAATGAAGTGGTCATCATCTTTTTAGACTGCCTTTTAATTGAAGAAGGGGTGGTCTCACCAGAATGAGACCATTATAGTGTAATTCCTTTAATCCTCAAGTCTAATTTACTCTGTTAACATATTGCAGGAATTGGACACTCTAACAGACGTCGATGCCCTGTATTCTTTGCTGACTTCCATGAAGTATCTGATTCTACATGGAGAATGTCTCAACTACACAATCAACCAATATCCTGAGTTTGTCAAGCACTGTCTGATCAAGAAATTCATCCCCACGTAAGTTTACTAAGTACTTTAAGCTTGGTATTTTACATCAATTGTACAAGTTGTCAAGATAAACAAATACTGTGAATTAACTTTTATTTATGTGGTACTAATTTTTGTTAGCTCACTGAGCCATAAGACCAAGTGAGCTTATGGTATGACCCTGCCTCCTTCATGTGTTGTATGTTGTGCATTCATCAGCAATCGCTATTTTCAGCTTCTTCTCAAAAACCACTAGACAGACTTCAACCAAATTTGGCACAGATCCTGACATGAAGGGCTTTTCAATTTTATACAAATGATGCCAATCTGCTATCAAATATGGTCAGAACTCCTAAAAATGGAAAATTCTTTAAATGGCTTTTTTTAATAAAAAAAACTACTTAACAGAATTGACGAGATTTTACAGAAAGCATACTCGCATGAAAGAATTCAAAGGACTAGTCCCAACGTCAGATTTTAGTGATGTTTTTCCAAATATATATCTAATGCATAGAACAATTTTGTTTTCAATATGGACATTAGTCTTTGCTGTGTTTTTGAGGCAAAATGATGATGTTATTGATAGTGGAAAATGTCAAACAATGTGCATCAGTCTTCCATATGCTAATGATGTGTTTTGTTAGTGTAGTACAGTGTATACATAGATGTGAACAAGGAAGGAGTTCATATTCCCTTTTCCTTTAATTACTGATGTATATTTACCAAAAGTGATATGTGTGCTTATTAGTTATATTCAAAACAATTTGTTCAGTATGACGAAGATTCTTGATTTGTTATGAGGCTTTATGAGGCTTTTAGAATCAGATGCCAACAATTCTCAGTCGTATTGTTGGGAATAATTTTGAACACTACTGGTCATAGACCAGAACAGCTAATGGGATTGCCTGTTGTCTGGCATCCATTCATTGTCAATCTGTCCATTAGCACTAGCTACTCTTCCTAAACTACTTGGAGGATTGTCATGAAAGTTTTCAAATGCATTCATCCCATGTCCGAGTTGGTCCTAAATGAAAATGGTGCCCTTGTAGATCCAATATGGTTATCACAGTGGCCATCTTGAAAATCTTGTTATTGCTACTTCTTGAGGTTTTCACAACAAGATTTCTTATAATGTCTACTTGGTCCTTAATGAAAACAGTGCCAATCTGACATCCAATATGGTCACTATGGCAGCCATCTTGAAAATATTGTTATCACTATTTCTCATGAACAGAAAGTCATATCAGCATGGGGTTTTCACTGGAAGACTTGTTATGATGTCTAGTTGGTCCCAAATGAAAATAGTGCCAATCTAACCTCAATATGAGCACTAGAGTCGTCATCTGGAAAATATTGTTATTGCTACTCCACCTAGATGGATGGTCATATCAACATTGGGTTTTCATGCGATGACTTCTTATGTCTAGTTGGTAAATAATGAAAAAATTGCCAATCTGACATCCAGTATGGCCACCATGGCAGCCATCTTGAAAATCTTGTTATCACTCTAGTTGACCTACATGGAAAATCTTATTGACATGGGGTTTTCACCAGTTGCTTCTAAATGAAAATGGTTCCAATCTTACATTTCAATATGGCCACCACAGCAGCTAATTTGAAAATGTTGTTATTGCTCCAAAATATCAGAGATGGTTTCAACACTCAGCAGTAAAAAAGAAAGAAATAGTTTTATCTTTAATTCCTGGAAATTCTTTTCGGTAATTAGAGTGTCAATTCCCTCGAGGGACTCTTGTCTTGATGAAAGTATCCAATTTATTCCAAAAATTTATCTTAGTAATATAGCATTGTAAGTTTTCTGAAGCATTGTTATTGTTTGATTAGTTCAAGATATATCAGTTACTTTCTTAAACAAGGGTCACACTGAATGATCGCTTGCTATTATGGAGTTATGGGCTTCACCAGAAAACTTTAATGTTGTGTTGAAGCTACTTCTGCAGCCACTGACATCAGCATCACAATGTATCACTTGTTTTCTCAAACAACAGGCCAGAAAAAAAAGTCATTATTGGTTTCTTCACATTTATTTAAAGGCTGAGACCTACCAAACAAAGGGAGCAAGTTGCCCCATTTCTCCTGTCTGAATTTGGCTGTAGTAAAAAAAAAACATTCTTTTTATTGTGATTTGATTGGCTTTAAGACATGGAAACTACCTGAAAGTCATAAACAGGTGGATATTAACACCTAATTTACCAACTATCTATGCTAAATGTCTCTAGAGGTAGGTTGATGAGTCGTCAGAATTGGAATAGTTCTGCCTGTATATTAACATTGCATTTTCTGTAAAACCCTTTCACTAAGTTTTTTCCATTTAAATTGGTATCACTTTATAAGAGAGATGTTTTTGACTGAGAATTAAAATTTATTGCCATTTGGATTATAAAAAATGAAATTATCATAGCAGCACAAGCTATCCATGTGTTTAACCATTAGGGTAGTATATATCCTCTTACTTTATACAAGCTTTGCACAGTATGTGTCATTACACATTATATAATGAATCAAATGTTGTCTGGGATAAGATTAACATGGGGTCATTGGAATTTCAATAAATAATAATTAACTGACAACTTTTGGTAGATAGGTGAAGTTTGGTGGATTAATCAATTCTTGGTCTAGATACTATTCTCTACACTCCAAGATTGACCACTAGGTGTTTTCTTATTGCCTTTTTTTTGATACAGGTATTTTATTAATTTTGTTATTTGTGTTTTATGGCACAGCCTTGCCTAAGGACACACCATGGTAGCCGATCCGGGTTAATCCAATGGTGGGAACTGGACCCACACCCTTCCTGTCACAAGGCCAACACCCTAACTACTGAGCCACCATGGTTCCACTTGATTTAGATAGGTTAGGTAGCTACCACCTACAAATTCATACATAGCATATGCTACCTATCCCTTTCTAGTGACCGACCGGTTTTGAATTTTTGCCTTTAAGAACTGGTCACATCAAATTGTGTACTTGTTTATCTTGAATTATTACACTAATATTTGGTTGTTGATGTTAGTGGAAAATATGAGCAAACATTACTATGTATCTAAAGTTGTGTGTGTGACTGGTCAGTTATGGGGTCATAAAGAATTTAGCCAATTTTTCATGCTAAAAACTGCAGAGGAATGAGATAAATATATATAGTTCATCAAATTTTTTAAAAATTTCCCATTGTTAATTGGCTCTTTTTGGCATAAAAATGAAATGCCAAAATACTTTTAGTGACTGATCAATCAGATTAGCTATGGGTAGAGCATAGGTGCAGGCTCTATGTAACTTACTAAAGTTACATTTCACATCTCTAATTCATCCTTAACAAGCAAAAATTAAACTTTGTGGACAAGATCCTGAAGTTATTTGAATGGAATCAATAAATAAATGTTTGATGAATCTAACAGTGTAACTCATGCCTGACATTGCTTTCTTTTTTTGTTGGTATGGATGCATATACACCGCTGGAGTGTGAAACAGTGTCCTCACAAGTTTCCTCATTTGTCATATTTTATACACATGTAGAGATTCCCACTCCCTTCCAACAACAATCCCTCCCATTGTGACCCAAATCCCTATGTCAAAAATATCATTCACATATAGAGGTCTCCACTCAAGTTCACCAATAATCCCTCCTGTTATGACTCAAATCCCTGTGTTAAAACATCATTCATTCCTCTCTCTCTCTCTCTCTCTCTCTCTCTCTCTCTCTCTCTCTCTCTCTCTCTCTGACTCTCTCTCTCTCTCTCTCTGACTCTCTCTGTCTGTCTGTCTCTCTCTCTCTCTACTATGCAGGACTTCATTGTCTTTAAATTCTCTTCAGGAATTTTCCAATTTATTTTCAACAAGTTGACAGCTCAAACAGTTGGCATAATTTTGAAGAATGTGCTCGAGTTTTCATCCTTGCTTTTTTGTTTTCCCAAATGTAAGCTTGTCATTACTTGGAAGTTTTGAACCATTGGAAGTTTTGAACCAAATGAACATTGTAAATGGAATAATGACTATCATGTTGGTCCATTGTCTCTTCTTGGAATGATATAACTAGCTTATGGATTAAATGCCTTTGGACTTTTGTACACAGTGCAACCTCAAACAAATTAGATTTACTGAAGGTCTGGTATGTATGATTTACAACTACCCACTCGTTTTACTTGTGACCACAGCCCACAATGCATTCTTGCATATGGACATTTGCAGACTTTTTGATGCCATTGTAATTTTATTTTGTGGGCATTTTCTTCACATGCTCTAATTTATAATGCCCCTCTCCAACAGATATAAGCAGTATTTGAAAGCTACGTTTTATGTTTTCCATTATAAACAGTATGTAGGAAAAGTTCTCCACAGTCTGGATTCAGAAACTGTTATCAAGCATTACACAAAGATAAATGTTATTAAATATGGAAAAAAGGTTGCTAATTTAAAACTGAAAGTTAAAGGAAGAATAATTTCTCTTTGAAACTTATCAGACAATTGTAACTGGTCAGTCCTCTATGCGGCCAAAGGGATGGTGATGGGGGGTGCTTTAAGAATGACAATTTATATCAAGTATTTGCCCCAAATATGAATGTTCAGAGCATACTGGGTGCTTATTAAGTTGGATGTGGTACATGTATTTTGCATAAAGATCTTCACACGAGCAGATATCAAGTATATTTTCTAACTACAAGTACAGATATCAAGTAGTCTGTTCTCTAACTACAGATATCAGGTAGTCTATTCTCTAACTACAGATATCAAGTAGTCTATTTTCTAACTACAAGTACAGATATCAAGTAGTCTGTTCTCTAACTACACATATCAGGTAGTCTATTCTCTAACTACAGATATAAAGTAATCTATTCTCAAACTACAAGTACAGATATCAAGTAGTCTGTTCTCTAACAACACATATCAGGTCGTCTGTTCTCTAACTACAGATATCAAGTAGTCTGTTCTCTAACAACACATATCAGGTCGTCTGTTCTCTAACTACAGATATCAAGTAGTCTATTCTCTAACTACAAGAGCAGATATCAGGTAGTCAATTCTCTAACTACAGATATCAAGTAGTGTATTCACTAACTACAAGTACAGATATCAAGTAGTCTGTACTCTAACTACATATATCAAGTAGTCTATTCTCTAACTACAAGAGCAGATATCAAGTAGTCTATTCTCTAACTACAGATATAAAGTTGTCTATTCTCTAACTACAGATATCATGTAGTCTATTCTGTAACTACAGATATCATGTAGTCTATTCTGTAACTACAGATATCAAGTAGTCTGTTCTCTAACTACAGATATCAAGTAGTCTGTACCGTAACTAGATATATCAAGTAGTCTGTTCTGTAACTATATATATCAAGTAGTATATTCTGTAACTACATATATCAAGTAGTCTGTTCTGTAACTACATATATCAAAATAGTCTATTTTGTAACTACAGATATCAAGTAGTCTATTCTCTAACTACAGATACCAAGTAGTCTGTTCTCTAACTAAAGATATCAAGTAGTATGTTCTCTAACTACAGATATCAAGTAGTCTGTTCTCTAACTACATATACCAAGTAGTCTGTTCTCTAACTACAGATATCAAGTAGTATGTTCTCTAGCTACAAGAGCAGATAGCAAAACATATCTGACCAATTTCCATAATAAATTCCATGTTTCCAATAGAGAACAAAAAAAATCATACCCGGATATTTTTTAAATTAATTTTTTTTATTTATTTAACAGGATTTATATTTTCTTTTACTCAAATTTTTGAAAATTACCCTCAAAAGTCTGACACAACCTTTGAAAATCATTGCTGGCATAGCATTATATTGAAAATCGTTGCTGGCATGGCATTATATTGAAAATCATTGCTGGCATAGCATTATATTGAAAATTATTGCTGGCATTGCATTACCGTATTTATAGAAAATCATTGCTGGCATAACATTATATTGAAAATTGTGCAAAATAAGTAATTTACTAACATTTTAACCTTATTAGGATTAGATATACATGTATGTACTTCATTATTCTTTTTCAGTTTGTTTTTAGAAGTTTCTGTATTTGTTTGTGATCGTAATATTTTTCCAAAAACAGTAAATAATGATTATTTAATTTTTAATAAAGAGAACATTTATAAACCAACTTGGTACTTTTGCATTATGTCATTATTAGCTTTAACTACCATCTCACAAAATATGGTAGGTGATATATGTCCTTCATGTTAAATATCATCAAAAATATTTCTAGTTAAAATTGCATTCTTCAGCATTCCAATACTATTGTGTCACATGATGTTGGCACATGCATATGACCTCATAGGGGTACCTGTCTTAACTTTTATTGGTATTGTGACATTTTATGACAGAGATAAAACTATCCATAAAAATATATATTTTTTTCAGATTTTAGGCCCACTTAGAGGGTAAAGTGATCTTAGTCATTTATACAAATGATGCCAATCCACCATCAAATATAGCTACCATTTCTAAAAATAGAAAAACCTTTAAATGAATTATCATAAACTTCTAAACCAAATTTGACAGAAAGCAAACTGACATTATGGACTTTCAAGTTTGTACAAATGATGCCAGTCCTCCATCAGATATGGTTACCCTTACTACAAACAGAAAACCTTTAAACAACTTTTTCTCAAAAACAGTTGGACAGAATTTGACAGAAAGCTTATGGCATACAGGGCTTTAAGTTTTATACCAATGATGCCAGTCTGCCATGAAATATGGCTGCCATTATTGAAGCTAGAAAACCTTTAAACAACTTCATCTCTAAAACCACAAAACAGAATTAGACCAATTGACAGAAAGTGTGCTAGCTTAAACACCTTTCAAAATTATATAAATGGTGGCAATGTGCCAACTTTATCACAGAAAAATCCTCCACAGAAGTCAGAACCACTCCACAGAATTCAGCTTTCCCACTCACGTACTACATGATGTAATTCACACAAAATCTGCTCTGTGCATACATCTGTAAAGATGACTACATGCATGTATGTATAGAAATCAAAGGGCATGTTTATCATGTAAGCTCTGTACTTATCATTTTTGGAGTTAACACAAATGAAAGACTTTTATTTGCACATGTTTCTAAAGTTCACTCCATATGCATATGCAACTTTGTGACAATGATCAACCAGTTGCTAGCCTCTAGTGTGCTGGACTACCAATCAGGTGGCTTGTGTATCAAGATACTCTGCTGTGAATGTAACATCAATGCCGATTGGTTGTTAAGTACATTTTTTTCCAGTCATATTGCTTGTTCATTGATGTGTTACTTAGGGTGGCCATGTTATGCAGATGAATGGTAGCTTGTTATTTTGTGTATGCAGATTGTGTCCTTGTGTCAAATGATAGAAAATGATAGAAAAATAATCCATCGTATCCTTTTGTGTGGGATAGGGAAATCCCACCTTGGGGATTATAATTTGTGGGCAGGAACTCAGCAAAGCCTTGTTCCTGCTCACAAATTCTGACCATCGTGTTGGATTTCCCTATTCTACACCTCTGCTTATGATGGATTCTATTATTCTTTGAAAAGCTGGGGACAGTATGTGCATTTCCATCCATGCATCATACTTTCATGTCTGCTCTACAATTTTAAAGCTGTTGGTGATTAATGAATGAAACTTGGTTTGTGATTAAGGAATGAAACTTGGTATACTTATACATCATCATTTAAAGGTGCGTTATGTACCACAGAGGAGGTCCTGTCTTCAAGGTCAAGGTCATGACTCAAGATTTTAGGTTTCCCATCACCCTTTTCCATCTGCTCGATAACTTTAAAGCCATTTAAGATCAAGGGATGAAACTTTATTTACTTATTCATCATCACTAGAAGATGTGACACGACTCTATTTTACATTTTCATCACACATTCCTTTCTACTCCATAACTTTCAAGTCATTTGAGATTAAGGGATAAAATACTTATACATCATCACTAAGAGGTGCGTCTTAAAGGGCAAGATCACAGCTCAGTATTTTATATTTTCCATCACCCTTTCCATTATGCTCTATAACTTTAAAGCTGTTTCAAGTTATGGGATGAAACTTGGTATGCTTGTACATCATGACTACAAAATGTTTTGCATATGAAATTGGGGATCCTACATTCAGGATCAAGGTCATAGCTAAATATTTTACATTTTTATTGCATTTTCCCTTCTGCTCCATAATGTTAAAGCCATTTGAATTTAAGGGATGAAACTTGGTATATATACTTGTACATCATCACTAGATGGTGTTTCTTGTACTATGTTGGGGTTGCTATCTTTAAGGTCAAGGTCATGGCTTACTAAATTACATTTTCCATCACACTATGCATTATATATGGCCAATATGCCTCTTAGCAGTTATTGCTAGTTTTTCTGACTGCACAGGTTATGGAAGCTGTTTCAGGCTCGTCACTCACAGTTGGCCTGTGTGGCTGTACCCCTCCTACTGCACTGCCTGAATCTGCCAAATGGTGCTGATGCCTTGTGGAAAATTGTGGAAGCAGACTTCAGTCATGAGGACTGGAGAGCCAGGTTTTCTGCAGGTAAGAACAGGTAGAAGAGGACATCATGGAAGTTGCTTTTTCAGTTTTATGACCTGATGCTATAGATATGAGGTGTTTTATAACCATTTCATATTTTTTATTTTATACATGTTTAATATTGTGTCTTCACATTACACAGTGAATAAGTTTAATATCAGAGGCATCCAAATGTAATTAATGTGGTATCATGGAACATTTTGGGGCAGTGAATTCAAAACTAATGCTTACAAAATATCAATCTGATTAAAATCAAGATCTCCAACATAATGGAGATTCTGACAGGAACCAATAAATGTTCATGTTCTGGCAACCTCTTGAATTTCTTGTCCTCTTATTTTTAGTAGTTTGTCAGATAAAGCATTGCATTTTGTTTTAATATCAGTAATATGTAAGCTATTGCATAGCTGACTCTTTTCTGGATGGAAAATACTCTGACTGTATGATGAGACATCATCCTCCCATAGGGTGACTGGAAAGTTCTAGAATTCCAAAACACCTCAAGTCCACCCTGTAGCTACCTTGCCCATGTGCACTCTCCTTCGTTTTTTTTCCGGTCGCAGACATTACTGCTGCTTTAATTTACGTCAAAGAGTTAATATCATGATTTGAGCTTTTTCTTTATGGCATCATATTCATCATGTGGAATTACCCTTGATCAAGCATTTTTTCTGTTCGAATTTAGCTCTCTTTCGAGAGTTATTTGCAAATTATGTTTTGTATAACCTTAGGTTCTTGCTCCACAGTGGTGTTAGCATAACTATTATTGTTTGAGAATTATTGTCTGGCTCAGGTAGGTATTTAGTTATCCCTATCCTTGCTTAAATTGTTGATTACAGTAATGAATCATCATAATTCACATTCCTTTTATTGTGACTTGTGTGATTTTTTTCTCGGAAAAGCAGTTCGCACACCAGTTTTTCCTTTTATGTTGTGTGTTTAGTGTTTGAACACCAGTTCATTCTCAGAAATTAGTATAGGATAGTATTCCTTATTATTATCCTTATTATTAGCAAACTTACCAAGCTGGTTTTTGATAACTATTCTTCTCCAGTTCTTGATTAAGCCTGGTTGACATCATATTTTATTTATCTTCAGTATTATTTGGTTGTTTTATTTCTTTAAACCCTTCAGTACTCAGCTTAGCATTGCTTTTCTTTTTGCATTAAAACATTAGCGATTGTTTGAATTCTTTGGGACAACACCTAGAAAATGTGAGTTCTTGCTGTTATGAAATTAGTGTAGACTTAGTCCACACAAATACTCTTTTACATAATACTTCAAAGAAGTTTTTTTGTATATCTTCTTTTCAGCATTTTCTTGCAGCAATGTCTAAGTAGGGTGTCGGTAGGTGTGGTCACATGAAAGCCCCCTGGGACACCCACCCCACTTGTCTATCTTGTACAGGCTGCAAGAAGACAGATGGTGATGGAACCTCACCGAACACAGGCATACTTATAAAGGAAGAAAAAAGTTCTTCTTCGTCTTCCTCAGAAGTTTTGGGGCTTTCCTGAGGGACTCAGAGAAGGATTACCAAAGCCTCTTTGAAGAGTTAGTGGGACCCCTCCCAAGGGAGGTAATAAATGGGTGGAGAATGAGTTGCACCCTTCTGTTAGGGAGGAGCAGCAACCTCCCTATTCTGTGAGGAGAGAGTAAGTCATGCCCTCCTGTGAGGGAGGAGCAGCACCCTCTATTTTCCACTAGGACAGAGAGTGAATCATGCCCTCCCATGAGTGAGGAGTAGCACCCTCTTCCATCCAGAATGCCAGAGTGAGTCATGTCTCCCCTTCCAGAGGGAGGAGCAGCACCCTCTACTTGCCCACCATGGCTCGGAGTGGGCTGAAAGTGAGTCACAATCCCCCCCCGAGGATGGAGCAGCACC
Organism: Margaritifera margaritifera; assembly: GCA_029931535.1. NCBI lineage: Eukaryota > Metazoa > Mollusca > Bivalvia > Unionida > Margaritiferidae > Margaritifera > Margaritifera margaritifera. The sequence goes on from JAQPZY010001606.1 coordinate 3,821,485, forward strand.
CTTTAAGTCCCGGGGTCTGTTGTCAGTGACAGGATCGATCCACACAGTTAGTGGAGGTCTTCGATCTAAGTCTTATCAGATCTGGGGAAGGGTCTTCCTACAGATCTGAGTCGCCTGACTGGGTTTCGGTCTATGAGTACTGGTCACCAGTCATTGGAGCCCCTATGGTACGGGGATAGGGATTGGGTCGAGACCCCCCGCCCCTTCCAGACTGCCATTTCATCCCACTGGGGATTGGGAATTGGCATAAACATGCCAGACTAGGGTAGGGGATCAGATTGGCATCCCCCCTTCCTATAATCCCTCTAAATCCCCATGGAATGTGGGGCCTTCCACCACAGGGAAGTGATTAGTCTTTTCTCTGCATGCAGCCATGGACTTCAGGGCCTTTGGCCACTTGGTAGAGAGGTTGATGCTGCAGTCCATGGACCTATATCTTCCTCTTATGAAGTTGAGTCAAGAAGGAGGGAAGTCACAGAACTTCTTCCCCCAAATGCCCCAGAAGGGTAGAGAGTTGCTCTCACCCACCCTCTGAGTCTGCTACTAAGGACAGTCCTTTAGCTCTCTGTGAGGAGTTATGGTTCGAAGTCCTTCTTACCCCACAATAGAGAGACATTGGGTTGCATAGTCCTGTCTCCCTGGAGCAAGAATGGAACAAAGACGTCCTTTCTGTCCTTGTCAATTTGCACAAGTTTGATACAGAATGGGCCATGGTGGCACCCCTCCCTTCAGGTCTCTTGCCTTCTCCCATCTGTCGGTCAAGGCAGCAGAGGAGGAAGAGATCTGGTCTTTTGACAAAGTGGTTAGCGAGGTTTACCTTCTTTTGCTCAGTGATCTGTGTCCAAAGTCTTCAGACTCCAATGACACTAAATTCTTTCCAGCTTGGTGAAACCTCTGAACGAGATCTATTGTTGCTTCTTCACTTGGCTAGGATTAAGAAGCTTTCCCAAAGGTTTAGTAAGGGCCAGTACTTTGCTGGACAATGTAAGCAGTGGTCTGTCCCCCCCCCCTCTACGTTGAGACCCTTGGTCTCTGCAGCTAGCTATAGGGTTCATATCCCTTCCTGGCCCATTAAACCTCCCACTTTGGATGCTGAAGTGGCACAAGTGGGTATTTCCATGGGGACCTGGGCTCACCTTTGAGTTAAAACACTGGAAACTTTAGAACAAAAGGATAAGTCACTAATAACCATAGCCTCACATGCTGACCTCTTTTTAGCAGCCTCCTTCAACCTGCTCTCACTGGTGGACCATAGTGACCAGGCTGGGTTTTTTACCCAACCTAGAGAAATTGGAGCTTACTCCATCTCAAGATTTTGTCTACATGGGGATGAATTTTCTCACGAAGAGAGGATTAATCTGAGTTCACCAGATTCCTGGCAAAAGAAATATTTTGGCAGACAGTCTGTCAAGGAAGGGGAAGATAGTCCTCACCGAATGATCTCTACACCAATCCGTAGCAGAGTCCCTGTTCCAACATTGGGGAACACCATTGGTGGACTTGTTTGTGACAAGGCCAACAGCAAGCTCCCCTTTTACATTTCCCGAGTCCCCGACCAGAGGACCTGGGCAGTGGATGCTTTCAGCATGAAGTGCAATTGTTTACACCTTCCCACCCCTCAATATGATACCACAGGTACTTCACAAAGTAAGGAACTCCACAGCTCAGCTCATTTTGATAGCCCCTCTGTGGCCTCAACAATTGTGGTTCAGCAATCTTCTCGAATTTGCTGGTGGACCATCCCAGGACATTACTCCAGAGGAGGGACCTCCTGTTGCAGCACAGAGGCTCTCTCCTACACAACAGTCCACAGATTCTCAACCTTCACACTTGGCTCATCTCAAACGATCGCTTCACCAGGACAAGTTTTCAAGCAGAGCTGCCAAGTGTATCATTCAGTCCAGGAGATAATCTACGTCTAAGGTCTATGATGCCAAGTGGAGATTCTTTTGCAATTGGTGCAGTAGGAAATGCGTCAATCCTTGATGTCCCTCTATGAGCACAGTGGCTGATTTTCTTCTCTTACCTTTCGAGGAGAAACAATACTCAGTTTCTACTATCAAGGGCTATAGGGCAGCCGTATCCAACACACTACAATTTTTGAAAGGCCAGGCTAGGCCATTAGTGCGGATTTTCACATAGCTGACCTGATCAGTTATTTCGAGCTGCAAAGACTGGTGTCTTGCTCGCTAATGTCTAGATGGAATCTCTCTTGTGTCTTGTGGTCTCTAACTAAAACCCTCTATGAACCTTAGGGTGAAGCTTCCTTTGCGAACCTTACCCCCAAGACGGTTTCTTGCTCTCCTTAGTGTCTGCGAGATGATGGAGTGAGCTTCATGCCCTATCCATAGAGCAAGGTTGTATGAGGTTTAATGGGAATTATTATTCGGTTTCTCTCCTTTGCCAACCATGTTTTTTAACAAAAAACCAGCTTTCATCAGTTGATTCGCTCCCAATTGAGATTCCCAGTCTCAGTCATATCTGTGCTGGGGATGATCAAGATAGACATTTATGTCCAGTTAGGGCTTTACATTTTTATTTGGCAGCTTCTACAGGGACAAGAAAGGGTAGGAAGCATCTTTTCCTCCCCCTTTAGGGTTCAACTGATATTTCAGTTTCCACCATTTTGGATTGGATTTCAATGACTATAAAGAGAGCTTATCAGTCCCTTACAGAGAGAGACCTTTCATTCATGAAAATTAAAGCCCATGAGGTTTGAGCCATTGCTACCTCATGGGCCTGTCTAACTCATTCATCTTTGGAGGATGTGATGAAAGCCACATTTTGGTGATCACACACTACCTTCTCATTTTAACTTCGCTTGTTGACTCACCAAAGCTAAGGCATATTTTCTTTGGGTCTGATTGTCATAGCTCAAAAGTGGCCCATGCGGATACCATCTGACAGTAGTCTTCTCTTCTACAGTGAGGTTGAGTATTCCTTGTATTTGTTTTTCTTTCGCCAGTTGTGGGATCATCAGCCTCCCAACAGACCGACAAATTCAGCTACGCAATAGCAACAGGTTACATATTACTGATATTAAAATGTTGGTTTTTTTGGGAGGGGGTAAAACTAATTTTAATGATGTAATACTTACCTGTTACTATTGCCAGATTCCCTCCTCCCACCCCCCACTGATGTCCCACTAGTTTAGGCTACATCCTGAAAAAGACTGAATGATAGTGTGCATGGGCAAGGTAGCTACAGGGTGGACTTGGGGCATTCTGGAAGTCTAGAACTTTCCAGTCACCCTGTGGGAGGATGAATTCTCATCATACAGTCAGGGTATTTTCTGTCTGGAAAAGAGTCAGCTATGCAATAGTAACTGGTAAGTATGACATCATTAAAATCAGTTTATCCCCCCCCCCCCCGACAAAAAAAACAAACTCAGGAGAGTTATTTTTGAAAACAACAAGTTCCAAATGACGTTTTTCACTTTAGCAGTATGAAAGCTGTAATTTGATCTGTAAATCAGAAGGTCAACAAAACATGACCTTGTATTAGTGCCTGTCAGATCTACTTATTGATAAGTAGATTTTGATTTTAATTAGAAATATTATTGTATAAAATAAGCACTTTTATTCTTGTCTTTATATCTAAGTCACCTATAGTAAAAATCCTGTGCCACTTAGTGAATTATGGAATGATTCATATTCCAATACAGTGGAACTCCATTTATCCACTTTTATTGCCACCCCTTATCTGTAGATCAACTTGGAAACCAAATTAACAAATCACTTCAAATCATAGTAAAGGAAAGCTGCTCCAAAAATTTCTTAAGATACAAAGACTGGATAAGCATGACATCAGTGCAGTCAGTTTTTGCAATGGAGGCAACAGGTGACCACTGACCTTGTATGGGTGACCACTTTTCACATGTCAGGACTGGGGATAAAATCTAAACAACAGAGCTGCAAATCAAATACATTACCACTGTGCTTTAACGTCATTAATGCAAATGTACTTCACTGTCGAATTGTAAATGACTGTATATTAAGAGGAAAACTATACTGCATTTTCAGATTTGCTGACATATATTATTCTTATATTGTCACAAATTTGGTTTTATCAGCAGGTCGTGAGTGGAGCCAATAAAACACATTTTTTTTCAAGTGTATAACCATGGATATATGTCAATCTGAAAACATAGTACTTTTATTCTTTTTCTATCACTCTTTGGAAAACTTTGTTGAACATTGGTCCAAAAACGAGAGTCATGATTTCACAATGGCATGAAGGATTCTAACTACATCTAACCTCTCTTTACGCCCACCTCTGGCAAATGACCTCCCCCCCCCAAAAGAAAACATTAAGTGACTATTCTCAGTTCATTTTGAGCCATTTACAGTTGTTTTATTATCTGTTAAGGACCTACCTCTTTACAACAACCAGCGACCATGATTCTATGACCAAGAATCCACTGAGTCAAAAATGAAATGACTGCCATTGTTGTGGTTGTTTCATAATTCCCACCAATACTTATTGTAACTGGAGCACTAGAGTGTATATATATGCATAGACAAAACACATTCAGCTGATCATTAAACAAACAACATGACTCAAGTGAAAAATGTGTGCAGTGGGTTTCATATTTTATGAGAGGGTGCAAGTTATAAAGGACTTTGAAAAGGCTGAGAGTGTCTAATAATACAACTGTAAGGGAAGAAAGGCAAACCAAAATTATTGACTTCTTCACTGTGCAGTGAATTGGGCTGTCATTTTAGTTATGACATTTTGATATTTGTATTGAACTGTGGTGTGGTGAAAATAGACTACAATTTCTGGTATACTTTATGCTAAATATATTTCTTAACATGACAGATTTTTTTAATACAATTTATTAATTAAATACAATACACATTTATCAGCATTATGCTCGCTAAACTTTAGAGTTTTAAATGTATAAAATATATATCTTTACTTTTTTTTATAATTGCAGGAATCTAATATATTTTACCCCCTAAAAATATGCAATAAATGTGAAATTCATGCAGCAATTTTAACTTAAACGTACTGATTTAAGGATAAATGCATGTATATTTAATGTGCATACTATATCTATATTAGAAAACAATAAAAGTACTTACATGTTCTTAAAATGGGTGTTTCTTTCTGTCTCTCAGTTAAAAGATCTCCTCTCTTAACAGGCTACTTTTGGATCATCCCTTAAGTGGTAATTTTATATACATTTGACTGTATATTATGGATTACACTCCTGGAAATTTCAACATAAACCAATGAAAAAGTTCATTATATTCACTAATATGTTAGAAATAATATTTGAATTTCAGTGGAGAAAGCATGTGTTCTAGCCCGTCTGGCAGACACAGAATCTGTTCATCATAACAGAGTAATACAGACAGCACTGGCCCACATATTCTGTCTACTTATTGGTTCTTTAGAAGACATCAATGGCATAGTGGCACAGAGAACAATCCAGAACCTAGAGACTATCAAGATCTCTTCAATCAAGGTAAAATACATGTATGCAAGCTCCTTATAAAGTCATTTTTCTCATATAGTTATCTTTGTTTGCAGTAAGTTAGAGTGTACTTACTTTGTATTGTATGAATAGTTCCATTTCTTCTTCAAATACATTACCTGATCATAATACATTATTAGGAGTCCTTCTGCTACCTTGCAGATTCAGCACTTTACTGTGTCTTTTGAAGATACCAAGCTCAGCCCTCAGTGCCATTCATAAGGGAGATTTTGGGGTTAGTTTATTCTTTTTGCCAACTCTGCTCTCATCAGTTATCTCCCAAGGCAGGGGGGAACTATGTCTCCAGATCTCTGCTTTTTTATATGGGATATGTGGTGTCATTGTTGACCAATCCAAATTCAAGTCTGCCACATCCCAGGCATGCACAGTGTCTTGGTAGACTCATTGTCCAGACAGAATCAATTAATTCGCACATAATGGTCAATACGACCCTCAGTTCTCAGTTTACCTTTTTGTGATGAGGTGGAATGCCAAGGTCTCGAACTTCGTCTCCTCAGTCCCAGGTCTGAAATCCTGGGCAGTTGATACACTTTGACTGGCACGGTCTCAATGAATACACCATTCCCCTAACCCTGCTGATTTCCAATGTCATTTAAAATGCAAGGGAATTCAAGTGCAGACTACTCCTGATTGCACCTCTCAAGTCTTGAACAAATGACCTTGTGAATTTAGCAGTGGAGATTCCCAGGAGAACCTTTCCTTCATTACACCTGCTAAAACAAATGTGCATGCAGGTTTTTCATCCCAATCCAGATATACTTAACCTGCATTCCTGGCTCATATAAAATAAGCCTTCAGAAAGAAATATTTCTGCAAACAGGTGGTGAACAGAATTGATCAGGCTAGAAGACCCAATACTATGAAAGCCTATATGGGGAAATGGAAAGTCTTCTCCAGTTGTGCGAGCAGGTAAACCTTACTCTTTTACAAGCCTCAGTACCACAGATTGCTCTGATAACAATCAAGGCCTACCTTTTCACAATTTCACATATGTTTTGCCATCATGGATGTGAGGACATAGGCCAGAATAAAGACCTCTCTGATCTTCTGATTATTTTGCTTTGTCTCAACTAAAGGCCTTGGCTCTTTGTCTGAAATGGAATCTGCCTTAGGTTTTTACGTGGTTGAACAAGTTGACTTTCAAGCCATGTGTTTAAAGCCTTGCTGACTCACCACTCATATAAGACCTACTTCCTGGTCATCCTATCCTTAGCAGGTAGAATCAGTGAAATTCATGCCTTATCTGTCAACCTGAACTACCATATTTGCCAGCCTATAAGTCGATACTTTTTTACCTGGAAGTATGGGCTTTGTCTTAGTCTCCGAATTGACTTATATATGGATTATGTCATTGAAATTGCTTTACCGTATTTCATGTAAGATTTTGTACGTGACAAATAAATATTGTTTTAAATATAAAAAATAGTGTAAAACAAAATAATTATCATTTTGGGGAAGAGATCATGTATGAAAAAATATAGGACCTGACATTGAGAAGGATTTTAAAATATTTACATGATTGTCTGTATTAAATTCATGTGTATCAGACGTAATTGCGCAAGTAATATATGTTGTTTAAATTTGCTTACATATATGCATATTAGAATAGACAGAATAACCAAGATATGGACATAGGTTTTCCATCACACATTTTCCTTTTTGCATCTCGTGATCAAAATAAAATATGCCCTGATATAAGAGAGAGAGAGAGATAGTTCAGCCCTTCTGTAGGCATTTTACTTGATGTATCTTACTGCTCAGTTTAGCTCATGCTTTTGTCAAAGAGAAAAAACAGTAATGTTCTGTCATGATCGTTCTGTTTCTCCCATGACAGCACCTGTTTCATTGCCAAGAACAGGCTGCAGCTCATGGGAAATCGGTCGTTTCTTTTGCAACTACTGTCTTCATTGGACCCTTCTTCCCAAAGGCATCTTCAGGACCCTGTCAGGGCATTGCAGTGGTACTTGAAATATACTAAGCCAATCAAAAAATAGATATCTCACTTGTTCTTACCCCTCAGAGAAGCAGTGGATGATATTTTCACTCAGGCTCTTTCGTCCTGGATTTCTAGGGTTATCAGCTCATCCTGCAAGGAATTAACCGCAGACCTTATGAATTTCTTAAGCATATTGATGAGGTTAGGACAGTGTCTACCAGTCTAGCATTTGAGTGAAACTGCTACCTAACTGACATTATTCAAGCTGTGGGAAGGAGGTCTGATACGATAAAATCCAGCTTCTACATGAGAGACCTTTCATTTCAGAAGACCTAATTTGAACTGTTCAGGCTTATAACAGGCCCTTAAAGGACCACTTTTCCTTGTCCTTCAGCATCTTCATAAAGATGCAGGTTATTCTATATCTGCTATATTTGCAGGAGTAGTATTATAATGGGCTTTTGATATCATGATTACCTATTACAACTCCCCAGCCAATAACCCCTTCTACCCCATCACATTTCCCCACTGGGAATTTTTTACACGTGTGCATCTGTGTGGAGCTTTGCTTCTCAAGCCTGTATGAATCCGCGTGGAGGCCCGCATCAGGAGTTGGGAGCTGTAATGCTGTGTGCTTGCAGACAGATTGATATACACAGGCAACCATTTACTCGATTTTTACTGCCTGTAAATCAATTACCTGTTTTGGGTTTCTGCATTTGTACACGGAGTCCTTGGAAGTGTTCCATCTCAACCAACACCGTTTCAGACTCTGCCATGCTAATCGTTGTATCTTTGATACCCACTGAGTATAGTTTGGTAATTGTGCTGAGACTGCTTGGGCAGCCACAAGAATGTCAGAATAGACATGTGTTCATTTGTGTAAGTGTAACAAAATTATTTTTCCAGTGCCGCCAGCCACACCGGTTACTATTGATATAGCTCCAACAACAATTCCAGTTGGTGTACTTATAATAGTGCAATTCCCGCCACACCAAGGCCTACGGTTGTTGCTGTGGCGAGTCCACAAATTGCATCCATGACAACACACACATGTTTGTACTTTGTGAGTAAAATGGTTTTCTTGGTGATTTCATCTTGCAGCTGTTGTTTTGCTTCAGTTATTTTTTCACGTTGGTAGCTTTGAGAGTCCATCACAGTATATTAATATTGTCATTGTGAAGTACAAATGCTCAACAGGCTGGCTTTGTTCAGATGCAACACACACACACACCTCTAACCAATTACCTTTCTTCACTGGTACAACTGCCATGCAATCATAGAAAATATCTTCCTGGGAAATATTGATGTCTCCAGTGACTGTGCATTCAGGGACCTTGCCACCACATTCACTTAGAACTACATTGATTATGCCCCTGCTTGGTGTCTCTAACGATTGTTCTCGTTTTTTTCCAAGGACTGTTACATGGACAAGTGCATCCTTGTTAAATAACAGTTCAGATCTTTCTCTTCTTAGTTCTTAGTTGAGTTAATATTGGTTATAAACGACGGAGAATTTTATCGGGGTGGATTTGTTGGTGAATTCCACTTCATTGTTGTAGAAACAATCCCTGGGTGTTTTCATACCTGATGGTGTAATCTGCAGCCGGCCATTTTCACGTGCTAATGCAATGATTCCAAGCTGGCTTCGACTTGGTATTGACACACCAGGGTGGTTCCAATGGTTGATTTCTATTTGGCCCTTGGCAAGATTATATTTGAGTGTATATGAGGGTCTGGTTATGCTGTTTTCACGCAGATAGAGGTCAACAAGCGGCATCCCCTGCAACATCATCATCGTGTGGCTGTTCAGAATCCATTATGTATATGTTATGATAAATCTTAGACACAAACACCAAAGTCCTTTGAAATGAATTTCATCTCCACAACTAATGATGTTGATACTGCATATGTGAAATATTCGTAAACAGTACCTGGTTTTTCGATATGTGATATTGGTGTCAGCAAACCATGATGCCCCTTATCATTTTTCAATAGCATCATTCTACTCCATCTGCCTTTAGTTCCAGTTAAGATAAACAAGTATAATCTGGACTTGTGCACCTTTAAGATGTGAGGTTTATGGTCTGTCAAAACCATTTTCAAAATCACCAAAAACAACTTGACCATTTGCTAAGTTTAAGAGGCCAGTTTCTTCCTTTACTTTGCTGGTTAATATTCCTTTAATTAGGCTCCATAAAGTTACTACGCGTGGTGGTGAAGGCACCTTGGCAACCTTTGCATCCACATATTGTTTCTTTGCAGCATCAGCACCATCGATGTGGTCTTTAGGCGACCGACAAACCAGAGTCTCTGATTCCCTGGTTCTCAGTGATTTTGTCCAGGTTTTTCACAATTGTATCTCATGGCTTTAAAACAACACCATTGATGTCCACGTTGAACATTGCAGTCTTCCAGTTTGATCTCGAAAAATCACAAGCTTGTTTGGGTTGATGCCAACAACAACCCGGTTGCTCAACTCTATCAAATCGGCTTTGCTTGCAAACTTGGTCAGATCCACACTGACACTGCTTCGGGTTGCTGTGCTTGAGCATCTGTAAATGTCAACAGGCATTTCATATATGTTTAAACTGTAGCTTCTAAGTGACAATGTAAAATCAACAAGTGCATGCAGGGGCGGGCATACCGCGAGTGCATGCATTACTTCAACAACAAGATGTCCAAAGATATGGCCATCTTTTCGAGTTTGCAATGGCAGAATTTATTAAAACAGTGGCAGTTTTTAATGAGCACTGATGCAGAGGGCAAAGCCACCATGTAGACAATCAGCAACTTAACATGGTGTTGCAAGCCCGTACGAGTCAATTTACAAAAGATGTCGATGTGTCACTGTGTATACAACCTAAAGAGTTCCAGGTCCTGCTGATGAATCCAAGTTGACGATGCCAGTTTACCACGTGCAGGAAATCATCAATGCAAGTTTGTCCTGTATCATAGATGGGCCAGTAGACCTCGCATAATCATCGCTGTATCTTGCGAGTCCGAGAATTGTTGAGGGAAAACTGTATGTGTGTGAGTCAAGGATTGTTACATGGAAGATACATGGGAGTCACAGGAATTATTCGTAGCAAATCACCTGAGGGCACTTTCGGGGAGAACCCAAACAATATGTAACCCTGTGACGCTTGTTTGGTCGAGGTTGAGTCTTTGTAACTGCCACTGATTGCTTCACAGGTCAGATTAACCTGAATCATTGAATTGATCATGACAATGTCTGGTGCGATATTATAACTGGTACATTCAGGTCCTGCATGCAGAATTTGTTTATCCACGGGAATCTTATTAATATCTTCAAGCCAACCAAGAATTGTTCTTAGCAACAACTGTCTAATATCAACCTCATACTAGGTAAATTCAATCAAGATGGCAGAGCTGAGTATGGGTTAGCGTTTGCATATGTAGATTTTAAAGTCTTTCTTGGTCACCAACGAATTTCTCCGTTAGATCACTGATTGAGTCAGTGTTGTACGTGCCCATGGAAAGTCCAAAAACATTCCAGGTGGTGCCACTATCTGACGAAAACACAAATGAGTTTTTTGCGTCAAGGCCTACGCACAGCCGCAATTGGATATTAGGCCAACTCTAATAAATTCGCAACGATGCTAGTGTGATCTTGAGGGTTTAGGTTTATACTGCGGGGGAGTGACTGCCTGGGAATTTTACTTGGTTTAGGTTTACCTGGACCAATTACACCGTTTCCTCGTTTTATGCATTTTCTCCCCTCCTCTGCTTTTTTCATAAATACTTCATATGATTTTAAGCCTTGATGAACGTCTCCAGCATCAAATGCATCGAGCATTTGCCACACATCACCGGAGGCTTGTGGTCTTCCAGTAATCTCCCTGTATACCCACTAGTACCATATCTTGTCCATCTTGTAATCATTTGACCTTGCTGGAATGCAACATGAGCTCGCACCACCCAGAGTGTGTGTAATAAATGGCATGTATGGGATTTTAAAAAATCCACTGATCTTCTTCGGTAAACAATTGCAATGATTCCATCATTGACTTGTAACATGGGTGGTTGTAATGGTTGAATTTTTTCAAGTGCCTTTTTGATATCTTTATCGAGTACACAAGTGCCCTTTGCTATCACACCAATGCTCTCTCTGATTTCTCCAATGCCTTCTTGAAGTTTCCCCATCATGTCTGGTAAGCATCCAATAGTCTCCGCAGTTTCTTCCATGGCTTTTGGCCGTCCAGACAATTGGACCCAGTTTCTCTTCTGTTCCCATCATATCTGTAGTGGATTTAGCAACTTTCTTCACCTCTGGGGCCCAGATACAATTACTGTGGGCTGGGAACATGGTTAGATATACAACTGGATTCTAATAACTAACCAAAGCCTGAAGAAGAACCTGTAAACCACGTTAATGCTGCAGGTTACCAACATCATCTTGTGTATAAAACATCAAGTGATATACATGCGCATCAACATGCTGACATGGGATTTTATCCATGGCTTGAATGCAATTGTGGGACCAGCCATCAGAGAAAGAATCACCAGATGGATTGTTCAAGGAGGCATGAAGGCCAAGATTGCACTTGTTGGTCATTAGCTTGTAGATGAAGCACATTGATATAACAAACATGGACGTGAAAGTGTCCATGATATACTACAGGCCACACGGTTATTGGAAGGGTGAAGCAGCCCTTGAAAAGTTGGCGAGTGCAGCAAAAGTTACCCATGGGGTTGCAAGAGCGTGGCTGGCTAAACGAGCATTGTGCCAGATTTATTTACCTGCCCTGAGAAAGGTTTCCTGTGGATGGTTTGATGTGAGGACCCCCAACATAGTTTACCAGGCTGATCTTTTGTTTCTCCCTCATGATTGGGTACATGGATGCACATACAAATACGCACTTACCAGGCTGATCTTTTGTTTCTCCCTCATGATTGGGTACATGGATGCACATACAAATATGCACTAACTGGTGTAGATGTTGCCAGCTAGTGTAGATGTTGTCAGCAGATACAAGGAAGTCAAGCCATTAACATCCAAAGAATCATCAAGTGTCGCAGATGCATTCAAACGTATCTATGCATGTGGACCAGTAACATGGCCATGGCTTCTACAAGTGGATCCAGGTAAAGAATTTTTCTGGAGCTGTTGCTGCATTGTTGGCGAAACATCATGTGGTGGTGTGTCATGAACATGTCAGCATAGTTCGTGATCAAGCCAATGTGGAATAGTTCAACTGTACACTTACAGAATGATTATTTGGGCATCAGTAAGTGATTTATGATTGGTCTCATGAGTGGGTGACGCAGCTGCGGTCGGTCATAGCAGCGTTAAATAATCAAACCACACCTGATTGGGTTAAAACCCGCTGACGCTATTAGTCAGAAAACTGTTGCCTGCAACCACAAAGCAGTTTCACAGCCATCCATGTTAGACTCAGAAATAATTTGGTTCGGTATCAGTATATCCTAATGGAGTTTGAAGGTGGACAATGTCATGCTACTGACCTGGTATGGTCCATCAGTGCATTTATGATCTCAGATTAACAGATTAACAGCAATATCAGGGTTAAGTCATTAAAATGTTTTGATATCAGTAACCTGTATAGAAAATTCTATGTTACCAAACTTGAGTTCATCCAGGTGCTGTTTGTATTTTCAAGGTTGGTCTGTATGAATACTTGCAGGATGCAGCGCAGATAAGATCACCCATTCAAAACATTGTCATTATATTTCACATTTATTACTGTTCACGGCAGAATACACGGTTGTGTTGGAATATAACTTGACCCATGGAAAGGCTCATATTGGGAAATATGAAGATGAACTTCCAAGCATCTGGAAAGCATCCATCCTGAACCTCATCTGGAGTATTTTTCAAACTTCTCAAGGATCTTTGCATAACCTTTGTTGATTGCATCATTGATGGCCTCAGTGTCTCAATAGTTTAAGATTACACAGGCACCACTGTGAAACCACAGCTGTGAGGTTATAGATGGTACAGAGCCTCCTTTGGTTAAATAACCAGACATGGTAAATTCCACATGGAGTACAATATCCACCTTGAATCTGGATGACAGTATCGTTTCACCCACGTGCTGTAATGTTGATATAATTCCCTAATGCATATTCGAGAGAAACTTCTTCAGTTTGTATATGCTTGGAATGATTGCCTGGTAATATTGAAGATCACAAGAGTGCTTGTGTAACTTGAATTCTGGAACTTTGAATACCTGAGGACTATACACAACAGCAGGGATAAAATCCTGGCAGCATCTCTATGGCTTTATGTGATAGACAATGATGATACTTCAGAAACTGATTTTATTAACAAATATATGAAGATAACAAATAATAATCAGTCGTTTTTACCCCTAATGAAGAGCTTATGGGATGGTCCGTCATCTGTCCATCTGTTAACACAAGTTTGTCATCCTCCTAAACTACTTTAAGGGTTAACATGAAACTTTACACACATTCATCCCATGGTCTAGTTTATCCTATATTAAAATGGCGCTGCTCGGACATCCAATATGGCCACCAAAGCAGCCATCTTGAAAATCGAGTTATTGCTCTTTCTCCTGAATGGAGTCATATAGACATGGGGTTTTCACCAGAAGACTTCTTGTGATGTCTGGTTGGTCCTAAATGAAAATGGTGCTGATCTTGAAAATCTTGTTATAGTTACTCCTCCTCAATGAATAGTCATATCAACATGGGGTTTTCTCTAAAAGACTTCTTATGATGTCTGGTTGGTCCTAAATGAAACTGTTGCCGATCTGGTGTCCAATATTACTGCCACAGTGGCCATCTTGAAAATATTGTTATCGCTACCCTTCTGAACAAAAAGTAATATTGCCATGGTGTTTTCACCAGAAGATTTCCTATGATGTCTCGTTGATCCTAAATGAAATTGGTGCCACTTGCACATCAAATATGGCCACCACAGTGGCCATCTTGAAAATCTCGTCATTGCTACTCCTTCTGAATGGATGGTCGCATCAACATGGGGTTTTAATGAATGACTTGTATGATGTTTGGTTCTTTATCAATGAAACTGGTGCTGCTCAGACATCCAGTATGACCACCACAATGGCCATCTTGAAAATCTTGTTATCACTACTCCTGAATGAATGGTCATATCAGCATGGGGTTTTCACTGAAAAACTTCTTATGATGTCTATTTGGTCATAAATTCAAATGGTGCAGATCTGACTTCTACTATGGCTGCAACAATGACCATCTTGAAAATCTTGTTATTGCTACTTCTCCTAGATGGTTGGTCATATCGATATTGTGCTTTCACCAAAAGACTTTTTATGATGACTTGTTGGTCCTAAATGTAAATGGTGCCAATCTGATATCCAGTATGACCACTATGGCAACTATCTTGAAAATGTTATCATTACTCCTCCAAAATGGAAAGTCATATTAACATGGGGTTTCCACCAGAAGACTTCTTATAATATCTTCTTGGTTCTAAATAAAAATAGTGCCAATCTGACATTCAATATGTCCACCACAGCAGCTAATTGAAAATCTTGTTCTTGCTGAACAATATCAGAGATGGTTTCAACACTCAGCAGTTAAAAGGAAGAAATGGTCTTATCTTGAATTTCTGGAAATTCTTTTTGGCCAGTAGAGCATCAGTCCCTTCAGGGACTTTTATTATTATGTCCTTGAGATGGGGGCTTCTAGTATTTTGTTTGTCCATTTGTGGATGTGTGGTTGTATGAGTGTGTCAGTGGACAGGTTTCATTAAACTTTTTCTTGCACCTGTATCTCTGTAACCCCCATAGCGGATTCATTTTATGTTTGGAATGTAATATCATCACATACTCCCCTGCAATACCACTCCCATCCCTGGATTGGGCCATTGGTCAAGAATTTTAATAGGGACACATTGTGGTTAAAGGTGTTGGTTAAAGTATTTTCCAGTAATTGGAGCTTAGTAACCCCTATTTAAATTCAATTTATATTTGGAATATAATATCTTCACATACTCCCCTTTTCTCATTACCACTCCTGGCCCTGGGTGGGGCCATGGGGTCATGAATTATACTGGGGACACATTTTGGTTACAGTTTTTGGTTGAAGTTTTTTTCCATCACTTATATTTCAGTAAACTCTTTACCAATTCACTTCCTGTTTGAAATATAACATCATCACATACACCCCTTCTCTCAGTACTACATCTGCCCCCGAGTTCTGCCCCTGGATGGGGCTATGGAGTCAAGAATGATATTGGGAGACATTTTGGTTCAAGTATTTTCCATCACTTGTAGCTGAGTAACCCCTTACCTTATTCACTTCATATATGAAATATATCATCCTAGACTCCCTTTCTCTCAGTACTAATCTTATCCCTTGTTGGAGCCATGGGGCCAGGAATTATAATGGGGACACATTTTAGTTGAATGTTTTGGTTGAAGCTTGTTTCCATTACTTTCATATAACTGTCCAAAACCCCTTTGCCAGTTGACTTGGAATATTAAATCATATCACACACTTCCTCCACTCCTGCACCCAGGTTCTGCTCAAGAATTATATTTTGGGGCACATTTTGGTTATAGTTTTTCTCAGCACTTTATGTTTTTTAACCCCTTGCCTAATTTACTTTTTTGATGGAATATAACATCATAACATACTCCCCTTATCTTACTAACACTCCTGCCTCAGGGATCTGGCTCTGGGTGGGGCCATGAGGTCAAGAATTATATTAAAGTTTGTTCTAGCACTTGTAGTTCAGTAACCACTTACCTGATTCACGTTATGTTTAGAATATATCATCACATACTCCCCTTCTCTCAGTACCACATTTCCCCCTGGGTGGGGTCATGCGATCAAGAATTATACTGGGGACACATTTTAGTTAAAGTTGTTTTCATCACTTGGATGCAAATTTCCATAACCCCTTGACCAATTCACTTAATGTTTAGAATACACTTCTTCTTTTGGTACGACTCCTTCCCCAGGTAGGGACAAGGGATCAAGAATTATACTGGGGACACATTTTAGTTAAAGTTTTTGTTTAAAGTTTTTTTCCCAGCACTTGTAGCACAGTAATCTTAGATTACTTCATATTTGGTATATAATATCATCACATACTGTCTTTTCTCAGTACCACTTTTTCCCCTGCATGGGACCATGGGGTACAAAATTATAATACAAACACATTTTGGTTAAAGTTTGTTTCCAGCACTTGTATCTCAGAAACCCCTTACTTGATTCACTTAATATCTGGAATATAATATCATCCCTTACTCTCTCAGCACCACTCCTGCCCCTTGGTGGGGTCATAGGATCAAAATTTATATCTGGTTAACGTTTTTTTCATTGCTATTGCTGTAGCCCCGTTACCAATTCACTTCTTGTTTTCAATATAACATCACATACATCCCTTCTCTCAGTACTACTACAGCCTCTGGGTTCCTCTCATGGGTGGGGTCATGAAGTCAAGAATTATACTAGGGACACATTTTGGCTGTTGTTTTTTTTTATCGCTTATGTGTAAGTTTTGGTAGCCCCTTTACCAATTCACTTAATGTTTGGAATATTACATTATCACATACACTCCTTCCCCTGGGTTCTGCTTCTCAGTAGGGTTGGGGGGGGGAGGGCAAGAATTAGATTAGGGGCACACTTTGGTCAAAGTTTTTGGTAATATTTTATCATGACTTATATTTTCATAAACCCTTACCTGATTCGCTTTATATTTGGATTATAATAGCACATCCTTCCTTTCTCTCAGTAACACTCTTGCCCCTTTTTTGTTAGAGTGTTTTTGCATCCTGTTTTACTCCCTATTTGGAATATATAATAATATCATATACTTCCCTTCCTGTAGCATTCCTGCCCTTGGGTCATGCCCCTGGTTGGGGCTTTGAGGTTATGGGGTTATGTCCTTTGAAATTTGACACCTTGTTTCAGGGACATATGTGGTTCTTAAAACAGTTGTTTTTATCAACTCATTTTGTACCTCTGCTTTGATATCATAGAAAGAAAAGTTCTTTTGTATTGTTTAATGTCTTGTATGCTCTTTCATTTCATATGTCAAGATCACTTTAAGTCAAGAGCACTTGTCAGAATTTATTTTCTGCATGATAGTTAATGTTTGCAATGGTTGCTGGAAACTACTAAAAGCGTCATACAAGTGAGTTATGTAATCTTTGAATACATTCTGTTTTTTTCACTTGGGAGGGCTAGATTTGCGATAAAATGAAGGACTGCTAACGTGTTATTATTAGATAAGCATTTTCAAATAAACATATGTTGTTCCAAAACATGTGGTAATATTAATTTTCCAAACCATTCTACAGTGCATACATTAGATGTAAATAATGACATATAAACAGTACTTGTAGTCTAAAGAGACAATATTAATGTTTTTCAGTGTCTGTGTCAGTGCCTGGAGTTCCAGTTTGACACAGTGATTGGAGATCGTATCATGATCTTACAGCGGATGCATCTGCTGAACAATGTCCTCCCACAGACCAACATCCTGCCCTGGGAGTTCTTCCTTTCCAGGTTTGACACACTGTCCCTCGAGGCCCAGCTAGACTTGGAGAGTACTGGTGATATTACTTGCCCAACAGGTAAACAAAATTAGCAAAGGTCTGTGGAACAGTGAGCATGGCCTGTGAACTACTTTATGATGTACCGTATATACTCGCATATAAGACGATACCAACTGCAAACTGCATAGACCCAGATCTGCCGTTGCATAATGCGCCAGCCGATCTGGGTCTATGCAGTTTGTAAGGACTAATCAGTAGAACAAACAACATAGACCCTGATCTGCCGGTGCATTATGCAATGGCAGATCAGGGTCTATGTTGTTTGCATTTGGACCCTGCTTATACGCGAGTATATATGATATATTAAGTGACTTTCACAAAAAAGATACTTTATCCCAAAATATTTAGATTAATAAGGTCATACTGCCAATGCTGCTATCATCACTGTACTGTGATATGTTCAGCCTTCTGCATATGAACTTTGTTGTATCATCTGTGAAAGGTGAGACATAAAATGTTCAGATGAAATTAGTTGCTGTATTGAATTGAAACTCTGGTTTAATATGGCTTTATTCCTACAGTTTGTATCTCGATAGGATTTTTTTTCTTGTCTTGTGTAAGCATCTAGGTACATAATCATAACACCATTCACAGACGAGGCACCACATTCCCAGACCTGTTTACAACTATGCAGTCTTTACAGCAGCCCTAGTTTTTCCTACTGTTCCTACTTTTTTCAGACTCCCTTTTTTTCCCCACTATTTCCTCAATGATCCTACTATCCCTGCTTGAAAAATTTTTTATGTTGAAAATAGATATAAGCAGCATGAACAACTACAGTGTATACTCGCATATAAGCCGATACTAACTGCAAACTGCATAGACCCAGATCTGCCATCACATAATGCAACAGCATATCTGGGTCTATGCATTTTGTAAGGACCAATCAGTAGAACAAACAACATAGACCCTGATCTGCCAGCACATTATGCAACAGCAGATCGTAAGGACCAATCAGTAGAACAAACAACATAGACCCTGATCTGCTGGCGCATTATGTGTCGGCAGATCAGGGTCTATGTTGTTTGTATATAACAAAGCGAATTCAGTTACGGTCTCTGTGATGTGGAGTTGGACATTTAAGGTTTATGTGCCTGTTTCGGTCATTTCACCATGTATTTGGTCCATACGACTTCACAGCAGAAACCATACATTGTTATTAATTCAGGCTGATATGAGGACTTAGATTATATTATTAAAATTATGAATAGGTACAAATATTTAATCAACTGCCACAAGAATAAGCAATTTAAGTTTTTTAGTTTCTAAAATATCACTAAAGCATGTCAATTCAAAACATTGTAAAGATATTTTGAAATAACCCATATAGATGGGCATGAGAGCACATGCACAGATGTCTTCACACCATAGTGGTCATTTATTCAAACCATAGTGGTCATTTATTCAAACCATAGTAGTTAATGATGTTATAGATGAGTAACCTACATGTTTTTAATGGATAATTCAAAACTGGATGTAAATATTTTAGACTTGGTCAATTTTTGGTGAAGTTTTGGAAACTAAAAACCATTAAATTGCTTGTTCTAATAGCAAGTGATTAAATATTTTTACCTATTTGTAGTTACAATAATGTAATGTTGGTACTCCTGTCAGTTGCAATTAATTACCATTTATAGTTTCAATGTGCTCATTTGAAATCATGTGGCCAAAATATAGGGTGTAATTACCAAAATGACATAAATCTTAAGAACACAGAGGCAACCTGGACTAAAGAGACAGCTAGTATGTGGGTAAGGACATGCTATTGTTCAAGTTTATGATGTTAAGTCAAGTAAAGGTTTTATTTTTTTCAGTAATTTACATAAATTCATACTATTTTTCATTATAAAATATCCCCATTGTCCCCACCTTTGCCCCTACTTTTTAAACAAAAAGCTCCACTTTATCCCTACTTTTTCACAAAGGGTTGCTGGAAAGACTGAACTAAGTTTTGGGTGTAATATCTACAAAAAACTAATAAAATATGCACTACGCATTAGCACCACAATTACTTTCAACCCCCCCCCCCTCCACAAAAAACAAAAAAAAGAAACACCACATTTCCGCATCACTGACTGATTTCATTTCATGTTCTGGCATAAAAACTGATATTTAAGCATACTAGAAGTTAATTGAGCTTCCATTTGTGCATGTCCTGTATGGTACTGTGATGGAGTTATGTCGACAGATAAATGTAAGTCAAAGCTGGTGGAGACAGGAGAGTCACAATCCAATTAAGAAATGTAGGCAAAAGATTAAAACTCTATATCAGGGGACATGGTAATGCCATGGTCCTTCAAAAAAGGGGAAACCTTTGTGCATTACTCATTGTGTAACTCAGAATTTTCGTGTCTACATGGTGGGTGCTTTGGCTGTAAATGCGACATCAAATCCAAATACCACATTGAATTTCATACAGCCACAGCTCAGAATACCATTATTACATTTCTTTGGAGATGATCAGTTTCCTGATTTTGTAAATAGTTCACAAAAAAGTTTTGTCATTATTGATAATGTTGTGAGAGAAAAATCAAATTACATACATATGTAAATCTGTTTAAAATGTTGGTTTTGTTACTTTCTATTGTGTTAATTTCATAACATTTTGTTCCCAATAATTTTTCTGTTTTATTAGAGATGTAAAAAGTACAAATTGAACAAGAAATTACACACTTTATCATAGAAATTTACACATGTCTACAGAAATGGGTATACAGTTCTGCATTCCACAGACTCCTTGTTTGCGTCAAGTTCAGGTCTAAAGCACTTTTTCATCACTTAAGGTTGTTACATTTGGCAGCCAAGGCAAAGACATAAGAAAGCCTTTGAGAATGAGTCAGTGGAACAAGTATGTGTGGTACATACTAGTAATACAGTATTTGCTAAGTGTCTCATGCCAGGGCCTAAGGCACTCGCCATTACAGATCACTCACATCTCACCTCTGTCCATGTGGATTTGAGTCTTGGCTCAACCAATGTGCGTATGTGATAAAGCTTCTCAGTAGCTTCCCATGGGTGAGTGGTTTTTCCTGGGGTATTCCCAGGCTCTTCCTCCACTAAATATACTGGCTGCCATGTATGGCTTATCATGTGCTAAAAATGGCGTTAAACCCCAGAAATCACAATGGTGTCTCAAACCAAGGGTATTTTATTCTTGGCCAGATTAATTAGAGCCCCACATCTCAGTGCCCGATAGTAATTGCCTTTTCCATCCATCCGTCTATCTGTCAGTTCGTCTGTTCACAGTATTTCTAATCACCAAAGCTCTGCAACCCTTACACATAATTGGATGCCATTTGGTAGTTAAATTTCACATTACATGTAGATGTGCCTTTTAAAGGTTTTGTCTTTTCGGGTCCAATTTTTATAGAGTTATTGCCATTTTTCCATCAGTTTCAGATCTCCAATACAGCAGATCCTCATAACCAGCATAGTTCATGAACCATTCAACATGTTCAGAAGCAATTGGGTGCATACATTGTCTCATATACCTAGGTGTGCCTTTTATGGGTTTTATCTTGTTAACATTATTTTGGATAGAGTTATATCCCTTGAAAATAAACTTGATATCTTCATGTGGTACATTGTACCTTTTCTAGGTTTGGTCTCATTGATTCCATTTTGGATAGAGTTATGGCCCTTGCTAATCAACTTGCTGATCTTTACAAGCGATGTTGCTTGTATTGATGAGTCCTTGAAGTAGTTGGATTTCATGCATTCCATGTTATCATTTAGAGGAGTCATGACCCCTTAATGTCCAACTTCTCCTAACTCTGTTTTCGCAACAAGTTGCTTTGTTGAAGGCCCAAGGGAGGCAATTGTAGTGAGTTTGGCTCTTTGTGATGCACCCATCGCTAATAGATCTAACGACAATTGGAGACCTCCAACACATGTTGTAGTTCAGTTAGTATCTAACTTATGTACAACCAGTTGAAGGAGATAATTAATGGTTTTGTTTTTTGGACAATAGCTCCAGCATTTCTGTGCAGTCCATAGCAGTTTTAAAATTCATTGGTGGCATTTGCTTTTGATCTTATAACATATATTCCCCTCAAGAAGCAGTCATTCTCAAAATAGTTAGGTCAGTTTCCCAATTCAAATAATCAACTGAATTTAATCTTATAACATTTGTACTTCCAGACCTGACGAGCAGTGACAAGGAGAGTGAGAATTTCTTGAGGAAGGTGAACAGGGCCAGATTTGCCCTGGCACGTACAGACAGTATACGCTCTGTCAGTACAAGTTTAAGTGGAAAACCACCTTATAGAAGAGCTGTTTCTGTACCCATGCATCTCTTAACCAAATCACAGCCTCCTAAAGGTAAATGCAGGGTCCTTTCTTTTGTTTTCTATAATATAGAAAATGTTATCAGATTCTTGATGTCAATTTACAGAAAAATATCTTCTTCAGATACATTACTGTGTCATAATAGGTTAAGATAACATCCACTGCCTCACCAATCCAGCCAATACAAGTTAAAAAGAAAGACATTAACTGCGACTTCTGCCTTTTGTTTAGATTGAAGTCCGGCAAGAGTGGTCTCCACTTCGATAGAAGTATTGGTACCAAATCCTGTCATTCTCAAGTTACTGCTTCCACTCATGCTTGGTCAGTATGCTGTCAGTAGAGTCCTCACAAATACCTTCCATTTTGTGCCTTTTTGCCAGTTTAAGCGATCCATAGGATATAGGATTTTTCTTGTTACAGAAAAGTATACTCCATTTCTTTTCTTACTGATTTTTGCTCAATATTCATGGTACACAATTACTGTGCACTTCAGTTGTCTATTTCATCATACGATAAACTAATTGGTGCCATCTTGATTGCCTGCCCTAATGGTCAGTAGTGCTTCCAATTCTTCTCACTACTCTACCTGTCTCGTCAAATCCATTTTGGATAGAATTATGGCTTTTGACAAATAATCTCATATGTTCACATGCCATTTCAGACCTCCCACACAGCCTTATCTCTGCCATCACCCATAGTGCCACAGCCAGATCATCACAGCATTGAACAGACTACCAGGTCAGTACCTACACAGTATGGTGGCCCACATGGACCAGTCCTGGACAGTCCATCACCACATGTAGACCCTGTACTGGCTATTGCAATCGATCCCTAGATAGCTGGTACCAGACCTTGGCCATAGATCTTGTTCATTCTAGCTCTGGCACAGTCTTGACCTATGCCCTTGACTACCAGGACTGAGTATTTTTTTCTGTCCTTCCAGTATAACCAATCCTAGATTCAGGATGCAGATGTCTGGCACCTGGTCACACTACTTCCACCCCTGGTTCTGACACAAATGTGCAGTGCAGCTAGCACTGGATTTGGTGAACAAGTCTCCCACAATATCCAATGCTAGACCTATGGCTTCATTGGAGACCGACACTGGACAGGTCCATCACCAGTCCTAGCTCTGTAACAACCCAGTCCTAGCTCTGTAACAACCCAGTTCTGGCTATGGTGATTTCCCATTCATGGACACCAGGTGCCCACCTGGGACCTTTGATGGCTCTCAGAGTAAATGCCTGGAGATCACCATATTCGAGCAAGGATGGAGTTGCAGCTTTATTCATCATCCAGTTTTGCCAGCTCAATTGTCACTCCCATTGCAGGAGGTTTCTCTGTCACCCCAAACCTCTGATTTTGAAAATGCATGCTCACACAGCCCATCTTTTCTACATGATCTGATAATGTCAAGGGAAGATTTAGCCTTTCATGAATTCATTGAAAAAGTTTTTTTCTGCTTTCTTCCTACAGAGTTCTGTCCATCTTTTCTTGCTCCACAATTGGTCTCTTACAGATTTCCCAAATCCATTGACTTTCAACCAAGAAAGACCAACCTTCATTCAAACAGTTACCACTGTCAGGTCAAGTCATTAATATCTGACACTGCTTTGAAAGGTAACTTCAAGACACAAGAATCAACTGGTCTTTCTTTTCACAACAACAAATCCCATCTAAAATCATTTCAGCCTTTTACAAAACAAACATGCAATTTATCCACACCACAGCCCCAGTTGTCAATAGATATAGTGCAGGCATGGGAATGCCAAACCTTCCACTGTACACATGGATTGGAAACATTTCCTCAAAAGGCAACAACTGGTTTCTAACATTATAACTATTTGCTGCATGTTTGACCTGGTCTCGATGGCTATATTTCAACACCCCAGCAACATACATACATGCCTGGAGTCAGTCTTGCATAGCTTGTGTACTGAACAGGGTTGCTCAACACTCACTGTCCAACTCTGTAACTGCTTCTGTTTACCTCCAGCTCACAGAGCTGAGGCTACCTTAGTTCTTTAAAGACCTAGATGTACTGATTGTGAGAACTTTAAAGCTAAGGTAATATAAATAGGCATTTTCAACAGAGTTGCCAGATCATGGCAATCTAGCACTTGGGGATAATTTTTTAGTATTTCTTCATTGATTTTAACCAAATAAAAAATTATACTAAATTCTACAACAAATTTTTCTACTAGTTTCAAGTGATTTTGAGACCAGAAATATACTATTTTGAGATTGTTATGTTCAGTTACCAAATAGTTATGTTCAGGTGCCAGAACATTGGGATCCAGAAACTCTGCTGAAAATGTCTAGGCATTTGACCTTAGCTCCAAAGTCCCCACCATCAGTTTAACAAGGGACTTACAAAGCTAAGGTAACCTCAGCTACAGCTCTTAGAGATGCATTACTATCCATGCCCATCTTGGTAAAAGACTACAAGGCCACTTTAAGTAAGATCTCAACCTCTGTCTTCCAACCTCCTATTCCACAACCACAAAGAGATGGTCAGGAAATGGCCACCAAAGAGGCAAACCTCACAAGGCCCAGCAACCCAGTGTCCAGTCTTTGTTTCCCAAGAGCAGTCTTTCCAGTGGACCTAGTTTATTCTACTTTTCCTTTTTTTCCTACTTTTTTGTCAGATTCCTTGTTTTTCTCTACTTTTTCCAAAATGGCCTTACCATCCCTACTTTTTGTCAATTTTATGTTTAAATTGATTACATACTGCATGAACTGCCATAGCTAAGCAATTTCAGGTATGGTTTCTGTGATGTGGAGCTCACTGTTTAAGAAGATAAAGACATACTGGACTGAAGAGACAGCTAGTATTTGAGTAAAAGCATGCGTTTGTTCAAGTTTAGGAAGATAAGTCAAGTAAGGGTTTTATTTTTACAGTATTTTAAATAATTTCATCCTATTTTACTTCATAAAATATCCCAATTTTTCCCTCCTTTTTAAAAGAAGTAACTCAGTATTATCCCTGCTTTTTCACAAAGGGTTGCTGGAAAGACCGCAAGAGGGACCAGAAAAATAGGGAGGACTTATCTAAGCTTGCTTGATGGGGAACCTTCCAGAAGAAGTAGTGACAAGACCGAGAGAGAAGGACCTGTTTTGGCCCATTTCCTCTCCCCAGGAGCCTTCCTGCAGAAAACGATGCCTTGCTTATTTTCCCTTTTATGACATCCCAGTGGGGGGAAAGTCCTCAACGCTCCACCATGGAATGGAAGAGACTCTGCCCCAACAACCCATCTGCCCTGCAAATTGTCTCAAAGGGTTTCCAGATCATGTTCCTCAACTCTCCCCAGCTGTCATCACTTCTCAATTTAGATGTCCCTAGAGTCCTATACAAGGCATATGTTCTGCAGCAGAAAATAAACATTCTCCTCATGAAAAGAGTGGCAGAGATTGTTCACAACACAAACTCAGGGATTTTACTTCAGACTTTTCCTAGTTCCTGAGGCCACTTGCAAGCTCCAACCAGCTGTAGATTTAAACTCTCTTGCCAACACTTTCGGGAACCTAAGTTCAGAATATAGATCCTGAGATCAGTTCTCAATTCTGTGAAGCAGATTTTGCAGTCAGTCTAGACCTTCAAGATGTGTAATTTCACATTCTCGTTCATAGGTCCTCCCAGAAATTCCTGAAGTTCACATTCAGGGACTCTGTGTACCAATGGAGGATACTCCTTTTGAGGCTGAATATCAATTGCTGGGTCTTCACAAGAATCATGGAAAGAGTTTTGTCTCACTTCAGAACCACCTCTATGTTCTTGATGCCAAATTACCTGGGTAACATTCTCCAAAGCACATGGTGAGAAGTCTTTTGTACCAAGACATAAAATCCCTTGTTTCACATTTGCTTTGCCTCAGATTCCTTGTCAGCAAGGACAAATCCAATCTCATTCTGTTATAACACTTCATTTGTATGGGCATGGAATTCAAGACCTCATTGAATTGAGTTTGGATCCCTCAAAAATGTACACTGAAGATGATATCTTTGCTGTCCTCCATCCACTCAGAGAGTCAAAGTTCAGCCTGGAATTTCTTTACCTCTTGGGACTATTCATTGTGGCCACATATCTTCTCATTTTGAGCTGTTTGTTCATGAAACCTCTGCAAATGATCATTTTATTCCATTGGCTGCCAAAATAGTGCCCACTTGAACAAATGATCCAAGTGTTCAGACTACATGATGTACCATCAGTAGATGCGAGGACCAGGATCAACTGCTGAAAATCATGATGGGCACAGATGTTAACACAACTGACTGGGATTCCCATCTCCTGCCTTCTTTTCAAGAATTAAGCAGAGTTTTTTTCCACTGGTGTGAGCAGAGAAACATCTCTCCCTTAAAGTCTCAATGCCACAAATATCTAACTTCCCCATATGGCTTTTCAAGAAGAAGGAGTTAGCTCCAATCACAATGAAGGGCTACTGTTCCTCAATTTCCAACACATTTTGCTATAATGGAAGGAAGAGCATAGGCCAGAATAAAGACCTCTCTGACCTTCTAGACAATTTTGAATGATCTCATCTGAAGGCCTTGACCCTTTGTCTGAAATGGAACCTACCGTGGATTCTGATGTGGTTGAAAAAATCACCCTTTGAATCACTGTCTTACTGACTCACCTTTCATATAAGTCCTGCTTCCTAGTCACTCTAACTTCAGTGGGCGGAATAAGTATGATTAATGCCTTAATATTAGTTGATTTGGACTGTCTGCAGTTTCACCATGTTGGTTCTGTTTCAACTTGGGATGGTGGTCAGAGACGACATTACCCAGCTTTTACCTCAGAGACCTTTCATTCTAGAGAGTTCAATTCGACCTTGTGGGACCTATCTCAGCAGTGCAACTTGCTACCTTCCCAGGTCAGTCAGTAGCTTCATAATGATGCAGGTTACTCTACTTTTGCTGGATTTGTAGGAGCAACAAAGTTTTCTCAAGACTGCATCCATTCATTGACTTGTGCTAGCCTTGCCTGTATCTCACATGAGTCTTGAAGCTGCATATGTTTGGAGACTTGTGGCAGGGCCATCTCAGTGGTAAGGGAATGCATCCATTTGTTGACCTGTGCTTGCCTTGCTTGTACCTCACATGAGACGCAAAGCTGCATATGTTAGGAGACTAGAGGCAGGGCCAACTTGAGAGGTAAGGGGATGTAAGTTCCTCAACCTCTTACCTGTTCTCTTAATGTATTATAATTGGGTAATGTATTTGAAGAAGAAACCATTTCGTATGTGGTTGTCTTAAGTCAGGCATATTATATTAAGGCATTGTCCATCCATCCATAATTACCTTTTTCCATTCACTACCACGTGCTAGTTAATTCATTCTTTTACAGTTTGTGGAATGTGTTTATTTACTCTGCACACCCAACTATGAAACAGGGAGGTGCATATTAATGTTTCTGGTGATGTATATCAAAATAATACATATTAGTATAATAATTATGATGAATAATTCTAAGGAGTCTAAGATATATAAAAAAAACTTGCGCGTTTCCTGCACTGACTTGTGAGTTCTGTGATCTAGGTACTCATGAATTGTTCAACATAAGTGCTATGGAAACATGTTTTATCCTCTATATCTAATATATTTTCATACTTGTATTTATGCTTTTTACTTTGCCTATGAAGTATGGGCAAGACATAATTATCTCTTTTCCAATGACATGGTTTAATGCAGAATTCTTGTCATTTATACAATTTGGGTCCTGTGTCTATCTTCCTGTGTTACAAATAAAGGCATAGGTTATTTTAGTTGACCAAAGCTCTTTCCATTGTACAATATGATTTTTTCATTTATGAGGAATCTTTCAGTTATATAATATGTAAAAATTCTTGAGTAATATGGTAAAACCTGTAAATCTTAGAGCACTTGAAAATATTTTTTCGTTGTTCAAGTTTTTAAGAAAATGCTCTTTTGGAAGTAAGGAAGAAGCCTGTTGATTTTGGGATGAGAAGGTCAAAGGACAAGGTCATTGGTTGACAGATGAAAAATGGCTTCTGCACAAAATCTTCAGTTCTTGACAACGTACCTTTACCAAAGTTTGTGGATGGCTAACTATTGATTTTGAGGTCAGAGGTCAAGGTCCTTGTGACCGAAATTGGTTCAAAACCACAGACATTGACCAAAGTTTGTGGATGGCTTGCACTTTAGGTAAGAAAGAGGCTTATTGTATTTGAGGTCAAAATGTCAAAAGTCAAGGTTATTGTGACTGAAAGAAAATTGGGGGTTTTGCACAGTAGCTTTTGTTTCTAGAGCAAGTTCCTTGACCAAACCTTGTGGATGGCTTGCATCAGGGTCACGGTAAATCTAAAAAGAAAATGATGTTTTTTGAACAGTAAGTTTTGGTTTAGTTCAGGACTGCATACCTTGACCAAAAGTCAAGGTTATTGAGACCTGTTGAGTCAGCCATGCCCTATTAGTGCCTACATAGAGTACTGTTAAATGTAGGGCAGGCATATAATGTAATGTTCATGGTACTCTTGTTGATGTAACTAGTCGTGCAGATTTTATTGGATCACCCTGAAACTTTGTGCTTGTCTTGGCCATCATCTGAAGATGCCCATATCAACAAATCCTTTCTGACTTGGAGTAGGAAGTTTTGTTTCACAGAATCTTCTGAACACCACTATTCTCACAGGTATCAGTGGATCGCCATGAAATTTTGTATATGTTATGGTAATCATTTGAAGAAGCTCATATTGACAAATCACTGTAATCACACAATTTTTGTTGGAGTTATTGCTTTTTTTAGTCTAGCAGCTGAATGCAGTGTTTGACAGAATCTTGTGAACACAACGAGTCCTGCAGTTTTTGACAGATCAGTGTGAAACTTGGTACATATTATGGTCATCATCTGAAGATGCACCTATCAACAAATCACTGTCCACTCTCAGTTTTTTATTAGAGTTATTGACCTTTTTGTCCTGCAACTGAATGCAATAAAGACAGAATCTCGTCAGTGCAGCTAATCTTGCAATTTTCAGTCAAGGAATTGCTCACCATTCCTCTACTTCTTTTTTGTTCCCACCATGTACTTGTTATCAGAAATACAGGAATTTTCATCCACACCTCTTTGGTCTGCCAAATTTAGGCATAACATTACTTGAAAATTTGAACCAACTGAGAATCTTAATAGAATAGTGATTATTATGTTTATCCATTATCTCTTCTTGGATAAAAATGACTACCTTAAATATTAAACAGCTGTGGACACCTGTTCATGCAAACAAATTGGATATTTAATGAATGTTTGGTGTGTATGATTGCAATTATCAGTTCCTTTTTACTTGTGGGCACTGTTTTTACTTGCAGGATTTTTTTATATTTGTGGACATTTTTTTTACTTGGCATTTTTTGTACTTGTGGGCATTTATTCATAGAGATTTTTTCAGACTTTTCCAGTCTACTGCAGAGTTTTTTATTTTTGCATTTTCTTTAAAGATTTTATTTATAAAGCCAGTATCTGAAGGAAATAAGGAGGATTTGAAAACATCATTTAATTTTTCACTCAGTAAACAGTAGTAGGGAGAGCTTACCACAGTTTTTACTTCAAAACTATTATGAAGCATTACAAAATAAGTCATTAAATAGGACAAAGTTATTACAAAATAAGTCATTAAATAGGACTAAGTTATTACAAAATAAGTCATTAAATAGGACAAAGTTATTACAAAATAAGTCATTAAATAGGACAAAGTTATTACAAAATAAGTCATTAAATAGGACAAAGTTATTACAAAATAAGTCATTAAATAGGACAAAGTTATTACAAAATAAGTCATTAAATAGGACAAAGTTGATAAACTAAAACAAATTCAAGGTAGAATTAGTTCACTCTGAATCTTTTCTGATGATTACATATAGTCTGTCATCAGCGAAGCTGAACCAGAGGAGACTGTGCTTCAAGAATGATAATTTACCTCTGGTATTCACCCACAAACTATTTTTTATGTGTCCTTGGCATTTATTAAACTGAATATGTTTTTTATATTTCAGTACACTTAGAGTTAAGATAATATTAAATAAATAAGGAATCAGAGTCTATTTCATGCTTGGTAAAGTTATGAAATAAAATTTTCATTCTCAGTGAACTGATTTCATTTGTCTGCAACCATCCCATAACAGGGCACAGTAATAATCTACTTTTGTAGGATTAACCATTAAGAGTGGCAGCTTGCACAGAGTTAAATGTTGTTCATTGAATGATAACTATACATTGTTTTATTAGCATGATGTAACTGTAGCATTGTAGGATGTGTGGTACCCCCCATTCTTGTTGACTTGACTCTTTCTTGACGATGGCAAAACCACATTCGATATACAAGATCTATCCTCTAAAATGTAATATTTAGGATATAATGTCACTGATTTTTCACCTGAAAAAAATAAAACTCCTAAGGACTGGAATATATGTTCAAATGTTTTAAAATTCTGATTTTGAGAAATAGTGGAAATTTGGATTTATGCAGGAAAAATACAATTATTTTCTCAATAAAGTTTTTAAGGATTCCAATTTTTACAGGTTTTACCATAGGTCATGACCTTGTAAATATGTCAACTGTACATACTCAACTTCAATTTTTAAGTTCAAAATTTATTTTTAATTTTTCCCAATTTCAAAAAATTAGTGTGCCATTGTTAAGTCAGTGGACAAGCTGCCCCTCCCCATAACTTTGAAAATTGAAAGTTTCTATATGCGATTACTCACTCTAAATTCTAAACTATTAAAATCTTACTCTTAGCTTGCCCTTAAGACCTGAAAGCTATTTTTTTAAATGCCCAAATCAATACACACATTTTGTTATACACCTGTGATATGGGAGAGTATATTATGTTATAATGTCTGTCTGTCCTCCTGTCCATCTGTCTGTTACCAATTTCATTTCTGCATAATAACTTGTTTTTTCCACCATCTACAGTTATCAAACTTTGTGGATGACTTGCACTTGAGGTAAGGAAGAATCCTATCGATTTTGGGGTCCAAAGCTCAAAGTTCAAGGTCACTGTGACTGAAAGAAGAAAAATGGTTTCTGCACAAGAACTTGAGTTCTCCAACATTTATGGTTACAAAACTTTGTGGATGGCTTGAACTTGGGCAAAGGATGAACCCTATACATTTTAAGGTCAAAAGGTAGATGGTCAAGATCACTGTGACTGAAAAAAGAAAAATGGTTTCTGCACAATAACTTTAATTCTCCATCATCTGTGGTAACCAAACTTTGTGGATGGCTTGCACTTGGAGTGAGGAAGAAGCCTATTGATTTTGGGATCAAAAGATCAAACGTCAAGATCACTGTGACTGAAAGGAGAAACATGGTTTCACACAATAACATTAGTTCGATATCACATACCTGGACCAAATTTTGTGGATGGCTTACACTCAGAATAAGGAAGAAGCCTATTGATTTTGTGGTCAAAAGGTCAAAGGTCAAGGTCAATGTGACTGAAAGAAGAAGAGTGATTTCTGCAAAAAGATTTCAGTTATCAACATAGAGGAGTATTAAACACTGAGTGGGCCTATAATGTGCTGTTCATGGTACACTTGTTATTATTGTATTTCGACAGTATATTAAACTCCATTCCTTATGCATTGACTCAACTGCAGACTATCCCTATAAATGTTGATGTCCATAGGTCAAAGGTCAAGGTTGAGGTGACCCTAAGAGCTCCTAGTCAACATTTAAAGACAGTAATAGCATTTGATTTTGTTCCAAGAAGAATATTTTTATATTATACTGTCTTCAAAGTAACGACGATGAGACTTTATGACTTGTTACCATGACTGTAACATCTATTTTACTTGACCTCTCCTATAGAGTCCAAGGTCAAGTTCTTTCCAGGTATAATTCTTCTCAATTTCCCTATTATCAGCATCATGCATTTTGAATGCATCAGTATTCATTTATATCATTACAATCAAGCTACAGTAGAAATTAGTAGTATGGCCACCAATCTCACTTGTGCATTATGTAATGCTATGTAGATTAAACCGTAAGAAAGACAGTTAGGTTATGTAGAAGACAGGACCATAAATGCAGACAAAACATCGAGTGGTCAAATAAAAATGGACAACTCACTGTTTTGTCTCTCTTTTTACATATAAAGTTTCAAAAGTCTAAGACTTTGTTTCACCAATTTTTGTTTATCTCTTGTTACTATATTTACCGTAGCGATAACAAAGGGTGTTTTGAAAAATTGCTCCAATAGCAACTTGTTATATACCATTAGAAAGCTCTTTTCAAGAGCAAGACAGAGGTGAAAAAATGAAGATATCTTCAAAAATAGAAGATTTAAAAGTTTAAATGTTGAAAAAGAAGAAAAATATCTGTCACCCAAGTTTTCTGACCACAATAGCATTTTATTTTTACATAATACGATTAAAAAACATATCCCTTACAGAGTTAAATAACCATCATCAATAATAGCCTTTCAAATGTATAAGTTACCTCCTACACTGCAATTTCAACATCCCCATTCTTGTAATCCTCAACTCATAGGTGCAATTACTTGCAATTAAATCCCAGCATCAATATTTCACCAATAGAACAATTATTAAAAAATTGAGCTTCGATGTTGACAGCTGTTTCACGAATTAAATGTTCCTGGTTTTTGAAAAAAGGAAATCTTGTTTTCTTGTGAATCAACAATAACACTCGAATATATCCACATTCGCATGCAAAAAGCAGTGAATAATACACAATGTTTTTGCAGGTGCACATGGGTGAGTTTGTTGGAACCTCTTGGAGTAATGTTTTTAACAATCTTTCAAAGGTTGGTTATCTTGAAAATAAAGGTAATTTATACAGAAAAGTGAAACACTTCATTAGAAAAAGCATTTTATTGACAATTTTTCCCAACATGATTATAAAATCAGTATTAAACCATTAAACAGTACCACCCCCTCTTGTCTTCTCATTGTTGATATCCAGTCAGGATGGCAACATTTTTTAACTTTTCAGAGGTTCCTCGTAAACTCATGCCCTTGCTTATACTGCAGTCTTTGTTTTTGGACCCTGTTGTGTGCAAGTTATCGAGGAAGAGGTGTACCTTGAACATGAACAAAAACATTGAAAATGAACATTAATGATAATTGAAGAAAATGTAACATGCCTAATAGAATCAGTGATGTTCATTTATATTTTATACCATTATTAGTTCTATATTTTAAATTAGTTATATAATTAATGCATGTTTGTCAACTTCTCATAATATGATACTAGAATCAATCATTTTCCACACTGAAGAAGATAGAACAGTGTATTAAAACATCCAAACAATGAGTACATGTATACAATTTCTACATAAAATTGATTGTAAATAGTAGATTATATAGTAATTTAGTTATAAATTATATTTTTTGGCCATGAAACAATTTTTAATTACTAGTATTTGATTTGTCAAGTATGCATTTCATCTAACTAGCAAGGCATTCTTTCTAGCATAAGCTTATACACAGGTAAAAAACATTATTATCGCTCATGATCTGAAATAAGAATGAAATGTCTGCAGTAATCAGCTATTGGTTTAAAATAAACAATATTACTAGTGTTGAATGCATCCCACACTTTGGTATTTCAATTGTTCCATAATTATAAAAAGTGCCTTTGTTTGTGTCATTCTAATGGAGTATTAGAAGCTTGGATATAACATGGCCTTTTTCCCAGTGATCTTCCTCATCAGTGGCAAGCTTCATCCTTATGTCCATTCCTACAAAGATGGGGCCCATCTCCTAACTGTCTGACATTGGAATTGTAAATGCGTGTCTTACCAGTCTGACATTGGAATTGTAAATGCGTGTCTTACCAGTCTGACATTGGAATTGTAAATGCGTGTCTTACCAGTCTGACATTGGAATTGTAAATGCGTGTCTTACCAGTCTGACATTGGAATTGTAAATGCGTGTCTTACCAGTCTGACAATGGAATTGTAAATGCGTGTCTTACCAGTCTGACATTGGAATTGTAAATGCGTGTCTTACCAGTCTGACATTGGAATTGTAAATGCGTGTCTTACCAGTTGCTTCACTTTTAACTGCTAGTTCCTCTGGATTTAAATTTGTTCTCTTTCCATCAACTATTTTGGTGACCGCATAAACACCTTGCAATGATTCATCTTTTGGCTTTTGATATAGAACTTTCTTTCTGAACTGTAACTGCACTTTTAACCCAGCAATCTTATCCCTCTTTATATTATACTGTGACAGATGTAATAATATTATTAGTGTATTCTTTAAGTTTCTGAACTTTTTTTCTTTTCTGGTCCTCAGCAGCTCTTACAATTTGCTTTCTTTTCTCCTTAGTCTCAACCCTTCTTCTTTGAAATGTTTCTCTTATTTTTTTTCACGTCTCTCCTTGCTATATCATACATGCATTTTCATGTTTAGCATCTTTGCTTTGTAACCACTGGAGGGTTTTATTGTGGACGAACATCACATAGTCTTCTTGACCAATAGTTGTTATGTTTAGCTTTTCCTGAAGAATCCCATCAATGTGACCAAATATGGTTTCAGAAAATGTGTTGTTCTTGGGGACTGCTCTTGTTTTTTCCCTTACCAAATCAGAGGCATTCACCAATTTTCCACTTGAAGATGGTCACCAAACAGTTTTTTCATCTTTCAGAAATAGCTGGGAGTAAAGTCTGTAGTACTACTTTCTCACCATGGCTTCACAAGGCTTCTAAAAATTTCACTATAACAGAGTTGATGTTCATAACAGAAAGACAGAAGAGTCTTCCCTTTATGAAATCCTGAATGTGACTTGCACTTTCATTTCAATAAGTTATGATCTCATTATAATATTGTCCACTGTCCAAAATGAGAACATCCTTTTTTTCTGTAAAGCACCAAAGCTTTCAAACCTGCAACAAATTCAAGAATGTTCATATCATACTTGATGGGTTTAAGGAAAGCATTTGAATCATCACCTGTTAGATATTCCATAGTTTTTTCATGCATGAAAAATATGTTCACAACATTGGAAAACAGGATGTTAAACCTATTACCATGGAACCTCTCAATTGGAACATTTTGCATTTTCTTATCTATCAGGAAATCTTTTACAAAAAGCATGAAACGATCCATAAACTCCACATTTCTCATCATCACCACATGCAAAACCCTTACTTGTAGTGCAAATCAACCTAATTGACCCAGACACTCTGATGTTTTTTGAATCTTTTGTCATAAAATGATGGATCATCAAAGAAAGCCTTAAAAAATAGTTCAAGGGATTCACTAGCTGCTTCAGCAATATGCACAAGGGCATGTAAACCACAGAAGAAGTTATTGATCTTAAAATAAGTGAAAGCTGTTCAGCATCAGTTATGTCATGCCGAAACTGTCCTAAGTCCTCGAGCAGAACAGTTTTTCCCATAATCCTCCAGCAGAGAGTTGAACTTTCGTTGAGTGTCTGTCTGGCCTGACATGATAGGAACAATATTTAATAAGATATTTAAATATCAGTTGTACATACCTGCTGCTATTGCATAGCTGGTACTTTTGCAGGTGAAAAATACCCCAACCGTATGACAAGAATTTGTCCTCCCATTAGGGTGAACCAGAAGATTTCCAGAACACTGGATCGCCCCTGGGACACCTCATAGATTTGTTGCCCACACACACTGATCTTCATTCTTTTTTCAGTTACTATTAATTGACACATACACACACTAATAAGCATTCCAGTTGGTTATGATACAAACTGTACTAGCTTATAGAAAGATATTTTAGAAATGTGTCAACTGATTTAGATTTAATTTGGTTATACATATAAACTTCCCAGACCATTGCATACTATTTAATATCAGTTTAATTCTGATCTCAATGCCTCACCACTTGGTAATGGAGATAACTCATGCATTGTATCTCACATGAATTATATCCCTTGTACATGTAGAACTGGTGTATTACCATACTGTTATTTAGTCTTATCTCTTAGAGTTTAAACCTATGGAAAACATTTTTTTAAAAACAACTCAGGATCATTCTACTTGGAAATACTCATTATCTTCTGTATCACTCATCTTCAGTGTTACTTGGTACAGTGTCAGTTTCTTGACGATGTTTTCTTCTAATTGGAGGTTGTTCATCGAGCTGATTTTATATAAGAGTTGGCTTTGACTTTCAAAATTTTGCCACTTTACTTCAATAATGCATAGAACTCTACATTTGTTGTCCATGCCATTTCAACAATTTCTTGTTCTGCAAATATTTCCAGGAATATTTTTGGTGTAAATTTTGTGAGCTTGAAGCTCTTCATAATACACACACACTGATGAGGATGTCCATTTGATAAGATTTTAGTTCCTGTTACCTATGTTAGACACACACTGATGAGGATGTCCCTATGATAAGAGTTTGGTTCCTGTTACCTATGTTTGACACACACTGATGAGGATGCCCCTATGATAAGAGTTGGGTTCCTGTTACCTATGTTAGACACACACTGATGAGGATGTCCCTATGATAAGAGTTTGGTTCCTGTTACCTATGTTTGACACACACTGATGAGGATGCCCCTATGATAAGAGTTGGGTTCCTGTTACCTATGTTAGACACACACTGATGAGGATGCCCCTATGATAAGAGTTGGGTTCCTGTTACCTATATTGGACACACACTGATGAGTATGTCCCTATGATAAGAGTTGGGTTTACCTATGTTAGAACCTCTACACTTTGAAGGTGCATTTTGCTCCCCCAATATATTTGCTCAGAATAAAGAAAATGCCAGATTCATTTTCTGAGATTTTAACCAATAAAGTTAAATGGTAATAAACATCAGACGTGCATTGTAACAAATTACAATAAAATCATGATCATGGCAAATTTTAGCAGCTGCTTCCCTCTTATGAGGCATGCAGAGATCGACAAATGCGTGCACAGTAAAGGATATTTTTTGGTGAGTTTTGACCGAAAAGGAGGGCATGCGCTTATTATGTCATGTGCAAATATCATGGCACATATAGCTAATTAGGGAGCATTTCACATTTATTTTTGCAACAGCCTCCAATTGGTCTTGTAGCCTCGGATTTAAATCCTCCAAGTCAGTGAGTGATATCAGTATCATTGCAGTCTACATCGTCTGGAGTTTATTCCATAAAATATTTGCTACCTTTTGCGCATATCTAATGATTCTTCCTTTTCATCATGCACTCCATAAATATGCACACTATTTCTATATTGTTTCAGATAATTCAGTTTCATTTGGCTATCATAGTTTTGCTTCTCAACTCCTTTTGCTTTCCATCTCACCAGCTATGCAAGCAGAATCTGATTTATTGCTTCATTTTCCACCTTTAAATCATGCATTTCTCCTCTCAATTTTTCTATTTCTTCTTTATGTGGCACTATGTCTCTTTGAATTTCATCTTTTATGCATTCTAAATCTGCTTTCGGTTGTTCTTTGGTTATAAAAAGTTCAAGTTTACTTTTAACTGTTGCTATAGTGTCTAATTTCTTGTTGATTTCTTCATAATTAGCTCTGAGGACATCAAGGATTTTTACATTTTTTTAGCCTCACTGATGCTGTTATCTTTGTAGTATAAATTGTCATTTTTTGCTTCATGCCTTATTTACTCAGCTTCTCTTTTCCAAAGGAATCTTTTTAGTTCCTATTTTGGGGACAAGAAAAAAATTATTTTTTCCATCCCAAGATATACGGCAATTATAGTATATCTGACAAAAGATGATCAATATAACAATTTCTCATCAAGTAAAATCATACATCTAATAGAATATGTATGGGAGATGTCAGATATGTGTATACAACACCTGAATTTCCATGTATACAATATATTTATCTTTACTTACTGGGTAATAACATCAGCTAATCTCCATGTATGATTACTGTATATACAGTGAAATCCCGCTATAACGCGCCCCACTATAACGCGAATTCGGATATAACGCGATCGTGGTGTGGCTCCCAAAATTTCGTGTATTCATTCGCACATGAAATTTTTTTTTCAAAGTTCGAGAAATAGTGTATAAAATGTGTATGTTACAGTATCCTTTTGGGGAAGAGATCGCGTATGAATTCGAGTATAATACATTTGTGGCGTGGTTCCTGAAATTTATATACATGTACATGTATTTTTCTCGTACACGTAATTTTTTTTTTTTTTTAAGTACGAGAAATAGTGTATAAAAAGTTTATTATCATTTTGGGGAAGAGATCACGTATGAATTCAATCGTGGCGTGGCTTCTGAAATTTAACAATTTCACCAATTTCTTGAAGTGTTATTCCAAAATAAACATTATCAGAAATGTTACTTATTACTGATCCATGAGTAAAGTCGGTAAGTCTTCTTTGTGTTTGTCTTCAATTCATTCTGTATACACTCATTGCTTAAACAATAGCCGACATGTTTTTCTTCTTTAACTGCATACACAACGGAGCATAAGACAATGTTGTGGTTGATAAAAGATTCTCACGATTTAATAAACATCAAAAAACGTAAGCCGCCAACACGTGCGCTGGACTTCAATTGATCCTGTATACAATCATTGCGCAAACAATAGCCGACTTACGTTTCTTCTTTAACTGCATACACAACCAAGCACCAGACAATGCGATGGTTGATCAAAGATTGTCATATGTGGGTGCTTATGTAGAGACTGAGCTTGGGCGGCAAGATCAAAGATTGTCATATGTGGGTGCTTATGTAGAGACTGAGCTTGGGCGGCAAGATCAAAGATTGTCATATGTGGGTGCTTATGTAGGGACTGAGCTTGGGCGGTAAGATCACAGGGAGTTCAAATAACCACTTCTGTTACTTAGCACTGAACATACTCGTGGCTCAATCAAAGGGTTGTCATGTGGGAAAACAAAGACGGATCGATATCAGATAGTACACGGTGTTGATACCCTATTCATGCTATACATTAGACGTGTATACGTTGTTCTCTGAATAAAGTAATATATAGTAAAACCCCGCAATAACGCGACCCCGCTTTTTCCACGATTGAATTTTATGGACCCCAAATATCGGGTTTCACTGTACTCGCATATAACCCGGGTCCAAATGCAAAGAACATTGACCCTGATCTGCCATCGCATAATGTGCTGGCAGATCAGGGTCTATGTTGTTTGTTCTACTGATTAGTCCTTACAAACTGCATAGACCCAGATCTGCCAGTGCATTATGCGATGGCAGATCTGGGTCTATATAGTTTGCAGTTTGTATCGGCTTATACGCAAGTATATAAGGTACATTCTCCAGAGACAATGAAAGGGAAGTGATGAACCAGTTGAATTACACACTTTAATTTTTTTTTAAATTGATATGTTAAAAGAGAGATATCTTTGATAATGTTCATTGGACAACTTGCTGTTTTGTGTGCATTCATGATCCCTCTTCTTTATAACCAGCTAACAGTCTCTATTACACAGTTATCTGGTCATAGCATTACACAGTGCATGAAAGAGATTGGTCGCCTTGAGTTGGCTAAATTTTGTTTTAGATGTGTCTGCCTTCAAGTAGCAGAGTAGGCATCTTGCTAAGAGATGAACTTTTCTTTCTCATTGCATGCACAGTTTCAATGAAGCTTATGAAACATTGATAAAGATGCATTTTACAGGACAGATAACTTGTCCATCGTTATTCGTTCTATACTGATAGGTAAGTAATTATTTTAAAAAATAGGCCAAATACTTTTGATTCAGCACAGTTCTTGTCATAGAATATTCTTTCATTCATGAATCTTTTCATAATTTCATCAAATTCAAGTCGTAGGGTTTTTGTCACTTAAATACTTCCCTTTTATGAAATTACATGGATATTAACCTTGTTCCTTGCCAATATGAACTCCGACATAATGGAGATCTGATGGACACCTTTATGAGGTCATATTCTTTTGACCTTTTGATTCACCAATCAAATTACAGCTTTCACATTGATGAAATTGAAGTACTTTATTTGGAACATATTGTTTCTAATGAAACTCACCCTAACATGAAATGAACACTTATTCTGATAGGTCACAAAAAATAAGTGGACCAGGAATTCCAAAGGTCAGCAGAACATGAACCTTTATCGCTGCCTGTAAATCTCAATTTTAATCAGAATGGTTCCTGGCACAAATCTGATCTCCCCATGTTAGATGTTCCTATTCTGCCCATAAACAACAGGAAGATTATATATTTACCTCAGACATGTTAAGTTTGAGAGAAAACAATTAGTGAGGTTTGCCTGCTTGGAAACTTCACAACATGCTCATAACAAATTAACTGTGTTTAGATATGCTGTTTCAATTATTTTACTTTCTAACTAAGTACTGTTAATTTTATCCAAATTGGAATTATATTTTGTATGGTACAACCTGTTTCTTTTCTTTTTTGGCCGAGGTCAAATGCATATCATTCATCTTCCTCTTCAACATCTTGAAACTGATGCTATCCCATATCACCTCCCTTAGTAAGCAACTAATTGTACTGCTTTCTTGAATATAATCATCTTGCTAATTGAGACCAATTACAGTTTTAGACTAGTTCCCCAACCAGATTTTTCACAAGATTCAACATTCTCTGCCCTTTCCTGTAACGGATACAGACAACTAACAGTGTGGAGCACAGGAAATATGCCTGCATTTTCTTTTTTGGCATGCCAGTTGAAATTTTGATGAAAATTTTTACAAAATAATTATTCATTGGGCAGAACAATTTTCATGACATACTTTTTTCATGAAACTTAACATGTCTGTAATTTTCCATAGGTTGCATGGCTGAAGCATTTATCTCAAATAGTCAGTTTTATATCAGTAGCAGAAAATGCTCAAAAATTACATGTATGACTAATGATATTCGTTACATGTACATTTATAGCATGTATAGTACATAGATTTTGCAGGGTCTTGTTTTTGCAGAAGGTGCAAAGAGCACCAAAATTGAACACCAAAGATACAGTAGAACACCAATTATCTGGATGCCAATTATACGGATTGTTTGCTCATTCAGACTTATACCATGTATCCCGAAAATTTAAATCCCCCCATTCAATAAATTTTTAATTACCTGGAGAAAAAAAATTTCAGAACAATCATTTTTGAGGTCTGGATAATCAGCATTTTACGGGTACATCTTCACACACACACACATGCACACATACACACACATACGAATGAGAGCGGGATAGGTCATTAAACATTTAGCCAGGTAGTGCCATCACAAATACCCACCAATTCATCCACCAAAATTTGGCACAGCAGATATAAAACAATATAGAGTATCCTTGCTAAGTTCAGAAGTTTGTATTGAGGAATAAAAACAGTTAGATCGTAAGTGAAATTTTTACCACATTTGTTGCATTATATACTATAGTGAAGTGATGGTTTGGATCTATTCTCATTTGGAATTTTAGTTGAGAGTGCAGTGATACAATCATTGGAGTTAATACAGTGTTCCCTTACTATTATGCCCCTCATTATACTGCTGCACCTCTCATAATGTGGGCATGGTCATGGATCCCACTTAATTGGTCAAATTTACTTTTATCATTTTATTCTATATTATAATGGCTGATGGGAACCAGTTATAATGTGAATTCACATCATTTAAGTACTTAATATTTGTTTATGGCACTATTTTGACACAGCCTTGTTGGAACAACCCTCAGTATAAGGCTCTCTTACTTAGAATGCAGGTCACATGTATGACTCCCATCAACAGCATTATAATGAGGAAGCACTGAACACAACTACAGTATGCATGCAAATGTGGTATATTCTAGAATACAGTTACAGTATGTATACAAATGCAGTATATAGTGGTATGTTCTGGAATACAATTACAGTATGCATACAAATGCAGTATATAGTGGTATATTCTAGAATATAATTTTAGTATATTCACAAATGCAATATATAGCGGTATATTCCAGAATACAATTAGAGTATGCACACAAATGCAATATATAGTGGTATATTCTAGAATATAATTACAGTATACACACAAATGCAATATATAGTGGTATATTCTAGAATATAATTACAGTATACACACAAATGCAATATATAGTGGTGTGTTCTAGAATACAATTACAGTATACACTCAAATGCAATATATAGTGGTATGTTCTAGAATACAATTACAGTATACACACAAATGCAATATATAGTGGTATGTTCTAGAATACAATTACAGTATACACACAAAGGCAATATATAGTGGTATGTTCTAGAATACAATTACAGTATGCACACAAATACAGTATATAGTGGTATATTCTGGAATACATTTACAGTATGCACAAATTCAGTATATCATAGTATATTCTAGAATACAATTACAGTATGCACACAAATGTAGTATATAGTGGTATATTCTAGAATATAATTATAGTATGCACACAAATGCAGTATATAGTGATATGTTCTAGAATACAATTACAGTATGCACACAAATGCAGTATATAGTGGTAAGTCTTAGAATACAATTACAGTATGCACACAAATGCAGTATATAGTGGTATGTTTTAGAATACAATTAGAATTCTTGCTTGAAAGTGTTTGTATTTTATGTTACACAGTTAGCAAAGTTATTAGTTTCCTTTATCATGTTTGATTTCTGTAGGACAACAACCTAGGCGCCTAACACATCCTGTTACCAGTTGTAAGTTATTTATACCTGTGACTCCAGTGATTACCCATTTCAGCAGGATTTGTTCTGACATTAAGTTATTCATGTACATTTTTATCATTCTTTGCACATGCTTCCAATATGTTGAATGTGCAAGTTTTATCCTCTTCTAACATGTAAATTTATTTATCGTATATACTCAAGTATAATCCAGGTCCAAATGCAAACAACATAGACGACCCTGATCTGCCGTCACATAATGTGCCGGCAGATCAGGGTCTATGTTGTTTGTTCTACTGATTAGTCCTTACAACTGCATAGATCCAGATCTGCCAGCACATTATGCGATGACAGATCTGGGTCTATGCAGTT
Source organism: Margaritifera margaritifera (assembly GCA_029931535.1). NCBI lineage: Eukaryota > Metazoa > Mollusca > Bivalvia > Unionida > Margaritiferidae > Margaritifera > Margaritifera margaritifera. Next base: position 3,864,730 of record JAQPZY010001606.1, read on the forward strand.
TGCAGTTTGTATCAGCTTATACGCGAGTATATACGGTACTCAGTAAATATGCATTTTTGTTCTTCTCATATTTAGAAAAATACAAGCTGTAAAGCATGCCTTTTCCATCATGTAATAAACAACAGTAGTGGCAACAAGAAGTGCAGTAACAGATTATCAAGGTCATCTTTGATATTCATAACAACACCCTAAAATGAATTCAAAACTGAATGTTATTAATGATGAACAATAGTAATTGTATAGAACCACCACTATTCATCATAGATATTTTCTCTCTCCTTCCTTTCCCTCTATCAATGGCCAGATGATAGACATTAATGTAAATCTATTCATTTTTGTGGGTATACATTTTCATGGTTTTGCAAAATAAATGACATTTTCATTCATACTTAAATTCATGGCTTGTTGAATGAAGGGTTCCTATTGTTTCCACAGAATCATCATTGTTCATTGGGTCGTTAAATTCATGGGTTATAGTAACAACAGGACCCACAAATATTGGTACCCCACAAAAAAAGCTGTTTCATAAGTAACACTTCTCTTTTTGGTTGAATCTGTGATAATTAAGTGTTTTTTGCCTATACAATACTAGATAAAATGTGGGAACAAGTTTCAAAGCAATTTGTGAATGTCTGTTTTTTACGTATCCATTAAATTATACATTGCTGATCTGGTATTTGATACAGAAGTTCAGTCAGTATTACCATATCACATACCCAGACTGGAACTGTTTAGGTGTTTTCACTGATGTCGACATGTTCTTAAATGCATTGAATTAAACTTGATATAAATCCCATTTTTTTTTTCTCCAATTATATTGACACAATATAGCTAAAACTATTTGGAATGTGTAAAAGATGGGGTGTGTAATAAATACAAAACCACATCTCAGTCGGATGACCTCTATGTATCACTATGCAGTATCAAACTCATTCTTTCTGTCAACTCAGAACAAAATATGTACTGTATATGCTCACTTATAAGTCATGTCCAATAAAATATGTACTGTATATGCTCACTACATGTATAAGTCATGTCCAATGGAAATCAATATAGACCCTAATCTGTCATTGCATAATGCACTGGCAGATTAGGGTCTATGTTATTTTTTCTACTGATAACTCCTAACAAACTGCATAGACCCAGATCTGCCAGCACACAATGCACCAGCTGATATGGGTTTGTGCAGTTTGCCATTGGAATTGACTTATAAGCGAGTATATATTGTAGTTACAGTTCACTGGCAATTAATTTACTTTTTTGGGTATCAGTTCTCATAGTTTTGCTAAAAATGATATTTTTTTGTTGGTACTTAAATTGATGTATAGGGAAGTGGGTCCTATTCTTTCTACAGAAGGATTTGGTAGGTCTTTAAATATGTGGTTGTATCAACCACAAAATCCATGAAAAATGATACACCACAAAAATGAACGATAGGTAGGATTCACTTTGTATATCTGGCCATGTACTGATCTCAGTATCCATCCTTCTGTCTTCTCTGTAATCACTTATTTGAGGCTAAACTGTTTGTGTGGCTGCATCTTTGAATGAAGGTGTGTTACACAGATAAAATGGATCACTGTTACCCATTTTCCATGGTTTATTCAGCTTTGTTTAAAATATTGACTTATGCCAGAGTTGTTGGGGTGTCTTGAAAATACTTGCTCACTAAAAACTGTTTCTTTTATCAACTGTAGCAGTCTTTTGCCCTGTTACTCTTACGAGTCATGGTTACCATGTATACTTGCTTATAAGTCAATTCCAAATGCAAACAACATAGACCCTGGCCTGACGTATCATGCGCTGGTAGATCAGGGTCTATGTTTTTTCTTCTACTGATTACTCCTAACAAGCTGCATAGACCCAGATCTGCCAGCGCATTATGCGATGGCACATCTGGGACTGTGCAGTTTGCAGTTGGACTTGACTTATAAGTGAGTACATATGGTAATGCAGTAAATAAAATATGTTGAGCAGAAGTGAGTCTGAATAAAATTTAACTTGAGCCCATGTTCCTAAATTTGGGGGGCAGTTAAACAGAACAAAAGTTTACACTTACAGCGTTTTGATTTTTTTGTATGTGTATTTCACTTAATATGCATGCCTTGTAACTAACAATCTAGTCTCATTGATGAAACTGACTGTTTTGTCTGTCATTTCTAATTGACTTATTAATTAGTTAATTAGTGTTATTGATGTACAAATAATTGTGGGTTAAAATATTAAGTATCATATTTGAAATGTGCAAACTTTAAGTATCATATTTAAAATGTGCAAACTTTCAATAACAAAATTGTACAAAAGCTTAAAGTACCCCCTCCCCTAGATTATGATTTTTATTGTTGATGCTGTACTGAAAATTAGAGGTTATGAAAATTTACAGACAGTATAGTAATACACCCACCCTACTCACAAACACACATCTCCTGACCTGGATGATGTTGGTTTAACCCAAATGTCGAATAAACAGATTTTATATCTTTTGACCTCCATTAAATTACTTCCATTTGTGTCATTATTTCAAGTAATGGATCCTTAGATAGAGTGTAGATCAATAAGACTAGGACCCTATTTTGTAATAGGTCTACACTTTATATACAGTCTAGGTGTGTTAATATATTACCGTACATACTAGCATATAATCTGCATCCAAATGCAAACAACATAGACCCAGATCTGCTGTCGCATAATGCACCGGCAGATCAGGGTCTATGTTGTTTGTTCTACTGATTAGTCCTTACAAAGTGCAAAAACCCAGATCTGCCAGTGCATTATGCGATGGCAGATCTGAGACTATGCAGTATGCAGTTGGTATTGGATTATACGCAAGTATATATGGTAGTATAGCTGCTAAACATGATGTAATTACAAACAATCATAGTGTGCTTACTTGGGTTTTGTTATTACAACACACTTTTATGTACTACCGTATTTTGGTATTTATAATGCATACTTTTTAGACCTATTTTTCCTATTTTCAGGAGGGGGTCCGCATTTTACATACAGCAAAAAAAACATTTCTTTCTAGGTTGATCGGTTGAGAGGATCATGGCACAAAAGCTGCCTACACACATGTCCTTGTGAAATATTGAATTTGTTACATTGTAGCTACATTATTACTAAACTTATTTAAGATACAACTAATTCTTACAATCCTCAATAGTCCAGTTCATTGATTGCTTATGTTAATAAACTAATTTGATTTCACATTGTTGTGTACTTTTTGTTCTATGCCTCAACTGGAAATATACACAATTGACTGGCAATTTGTTCATCTACTTGGTCATGAATACTTTCAAGCTGTGCAAAATACTGCATTAGGATAACCTTGATATATATCGTGAAACTGGACAATAAGTTCTTGTATCAAATTTACAATTTATTTACTTTTCTTTCGAAAATAAACTTGGTTCTTAGTTTTCTCATCTTAAATCACAGTAATTATTACTTCTTTGTGACCATACATTAACTTCACATTGTGTTTCAAGTTCTTTGTGACCATACATTAACTTAGCATTGTGTTTCAAGTTCTTTGTGACCATACATTAACTTCGTATTGTGTTTCAAGTTCTTTGTGACCATACATTAACTTCGCATTGTGTTTCAAGGTAATTAGCACAAGCAAAAGCTTTGATGTGCTGAGCATTAGAACATTGCATTGTCCAGGTAAATTTGCAATTTATTTACTACTCATTAGAAAATAAACTTGGTTCTTTGTTTTATTTCTCATCTTAAATAACAGTATTTGATACTTCTTTGTGACTATAGGACTCGTGGTACTAATTCAACTCCCATAGTAAACCTATAGAAACAACATTATATTAAAATTCAATAACTTAAAATTATAAATGCTCATGATCCAAACTTTATTTCTCAGTATAGACCCATCTTTGATGCAAGATTCATTGTGGAAAAAAACATATATCCCATGGCATGTGTTTGAAACATGTTTTCAATTCCACACCTAAAGAATCAGGTGCTAATTTTAGTAATGAGTGTTCCAAAGTCAAGTTTGTAAAAGGACTGAAATTCAATCAATGAAACATTATCTCTATTTTGGTCAGTTACAAATAGGATACTCTTTCAAAAGATTCTTTTTACTAAATTTTACTTTTGATTATTAACCAATCATGGCCCTTGAAACCCATATATACTCTATTTTATGTTCACCCATTTTTAGACTTGTTCCCATTTTTCCATATAATTAGTACCATTAATCCTACAGAGTGATCAATTCTTCGTTGATTCAGTGTGGTTTGTCGAGGTAATGAGTACTGGCAAAAGCTTTGATACGCTAAGCATAAGTCCAGTGTATTGTCTAGGCAAATTTGCAATTTATTTACTTTTCGTTGGTAATATCATTACTTGGTTCTTTGTTTTATTTATCATCTTAAATCACAGTATTCGATACTTCTTTGTGACCTTACAATAATCAATGCTTCAGTGATTCAGCATGGTGTTTTCAAAGGTAATCTGTGATGGTTACAACTTTGATCTGTCCAACTTAATTACAATTCATTGTCTGGGTAAATTTTAGCTTAGACACTGTGAAATGCTTCAGAGGTGCCATGCTAGTCCAAATAAGTATAAATACTGGACCTGAACTTTCACATAGCATCTTGTGTTCAATCCTGAATCTGAATGAATATAGACAGATAAAATATCAACACGGGCCATGTAAGAAACTCGTACACTGAGAGACAAGCAAACCATCATAGCTGTGTTCAAGAATTAATCACTGATAAAAAGAACAGAGAAACAGTCAAGAACTGTTTTATATGAAACCAATCAAATGTCATGTAACAAATGACGATCAGCGCACAAACAAAAATGTCAGTGTTTCATGACAAAAATTGAGTGAAATCATCAAGATTTTGAAATGTAGGATATCATGTGTGTTATATGTCAAAATTAAGTTTTTCACCACATGCTGGGTCGAAAATCAGGGTATGTGTCATACATTAGCGTGCATTATACACACCAAAATATGGTACCTCAAACAAAGCATTTCTGATAAGGCCAGTAATCTCTTTCAAGTACTAACATGTATTGGGTGAAATTAAATTTTTCCTCAGAAAGTACCAGTAAATGTTTTGTTAATTTTGTGATCATTTATGTAGGAATAACAATTTCAAATTGGTTTCTATGTAAATATGTTTTATGGAACACTTGGTAAAATGGGTATGAACTTGAAGTTATTGCTTTTGTTTGCAAACACTTCCTTCATAATCCAGTAAGTATTATTACATTAAAAGCATCAATGACCCTTCTGTTCTCAGTAAAATGAACATTTTAGACTTTATCTGCTGACCAGATATTGTGTTGTACATCTGAATTAGCACATTGTATAGTTGTATCTGTCTTGTGAATGAAAATATAATGTTTTTATATTCCTATTATTTTGTTCGCTCACAATTTTCTACACATTTTTGGTAACTTTTCTCCTACTCAACCATTCCTACGCTTAAGGTAGTCCATGCACTTAGAGAGAAAGATTTAATACATTTTATCAATCAATGCCCTTCCCCCTTCTTTCTACGCTTTTGATGTCACTGTTTTGAATAAAAACCTTTTCATCTATGAATCAACAAAGTTCAGATTTCTTAATGAAAAGTTTAATTGGAAATTATGTATAATGATCATAAAATTTATCCAGAATATGTTACTTGCATTTAATCAGTTTTAAAGTTTCATAATGTAACATTTAATTTGTTCTGTTCATAGTATCATGCATCACATGTTATTGGGTTATGTAGATTAATGTCAGATTTAATATTGTGATGATTTTAGAAGCATTACTACTTTAATTTAAACAATGTATGTTACTATGGTATTTTTACATTTTCTTAGAAGCAGACAATGGTAAATAGGCATTTATGTGTCAGTATTAAAAAATAGGATTATTCAGCTCTCTTTTGAGAAACCAATTTTCTTATTGTTCACTCTAGTGGACTTTGGAAAGGACAAGTCCTGTATCCGACAGCAGTCAGCACCACAATTCCGTCTAAGAAGGCAGGGTACCAAGTTTAACCTGGCTTCATTTGCCAACTCCATGTTTCCAGGTTAGAATATACTTTCGCTTTCCATTATAACATTGTAGAATTGTTTGTCAAAGCATATCATATATAATTCTCTATTCTACACAAATTATTAGATTTGTTATACAGATCAGGCCATTCCTCATCTTTTTAGGATTTTGATGGAATGTGCTTCCATATGGTTTGGTGCATTATCATATTGGATTGTGGATAAGCTATTTACGGTCACTCATCTTTTTGGCTGACTTTCCTATGAGGTTAAAACAAAAATCACTCAAATGTTGGGGTTCTGTATCAGAAGGTTAAAGGTCAAAGGTTGGGGTCCATTAGATGAAAGAAAATAGGCTTACAAAGCAGAAAAAGCTTTTTCCTTTTACCATCAAGATATGTATTGCATACACTACTCAGATGTTGATGAGCTCAGCTGTTGATTATTGATACTGGGTACAATTTCTACAGACCAAAGGGTCAACAAAGTCTTGATCAAATAGACCTGTAAGAGTCAGTGGTCTCTGCTTGAGATGATGTACTCCAGGCCTGTCAGAGTCAGTGATTTCTCCTCAGTTCATTCATAGAAGAGCAGTTCAGGTACTGATTTACTGATATGTATTGTGGTCAGTATATACCACAGATTTTCTTAGATTTTATTTTGTGCCTCTCCAGTTTAACAGTAAATGTGGATATATGTGCAGTAGGCTTGATATATAAAAACATTTTTATCTTGCCTACATTAGCATATAGTGTGGTGTAAATATCACTAGTTTGGTGTCACTGGCAACAATGCTGACATAAACATTTCTAAGATTTTGTGTAAATTTACATACTGATAAGTTGCCATAACTAAATAATGGTATAATATGACCATATGCATAAAGTTGATATTCATACATGCAGAGTAATTTGTATTAAGCTTTTGCCTTGAAGTTTTTTTGTCAAGTCTCTCTAAGTGTCATAACTTATAAATGACTTGTCACATTTGAACTGAAACTATGAGACAGTATTCCCTGTATTGTGCCTATACTATTTGTATGTTGTTACACCAGGTAGGGTGCATTGTTTTACTGTTGGCAGGTAAGACACATTAATATGCTGAACTCAGATTGGAATATTGTATTTTTAGGTGGTCAGCTGAAAGAGTTCACAGATGAAGAGAGTAATTTTGCAGCCCTATTACAGAGAGCCATGGACTTGGAGGGAGTTGATAGGGAGACTGTATACATGCTGGTATCCCTTCTGATGAAGGTTTGATGTTTCTTCTTTTGCAGAAATCTCATGCCATAATGGACCTTACTATCATGGATTCACTAATATAACATAACCTGTATTGGACTATAGAAATAATAGCATTTGCGTACTCAATCCTCTTATTAGTGATCTATCTATCAGAAATTCACATTAAGTGAGGATAAAATACTGTAGATAACAAAATTTTTATTTTTTATAATAGCAACATAGTTATATAATAAATATATCATCAATAGGAGAAATGCAAAAACTTCATGTTGCAAATATGGTGAATTTACTTAATTTTGGAAAATTAAATGATGTTTAGATGTTATGATTTACATTGCTTTTTCAAAGGAAACACTGACCAATGAAAAACATTTTTATCGATTCCAAATTATTCACTATAGCAAGTAACTGTTGTACATGCAATCAGCTTCAAAGGGAATAAGGGAGTTCATGCTGCTAGCACAAAATGAGTCGTTTTCTCTTTTGTAAATGAAAAAAAATAATGAATTAGAGCATACTGTTGAGAAAAGATGAAGTTGACATACCGGTTTATTTCCTGGGTATATGAAAAGTCACAATGATAAACTTTCATTTTATTGTCCACTTGTAACATCTTAAAAAACAAATATTGGCATGTAAAGTCTTTTTTTTTTTTACAGTAGATGACATAAGTTTGGGAGACTGCTAAATTCAGACATTCAGAATAGAATTACTTGAACACTGATGGCACACTGGACACAGCCTTTACCTTCCTTACTTATTTCTGGCTCTAAACTTACATGGAGCTCAATTTATATTTTTTATTTTCCTGTTTGTTGATTTTGTTTTTGTCTACTATTGGAAAATTGTCTAATATTTACATTAAATTATTGAAGTTAATTATACTTTAGGTTGTTTTAAATAGAATGGTTAAAAAGCTTAACAAGAGATACCCTTAAAGTTTGAAAATATGATTTTTGTCAAGCATGGAGAGACATATATATCACTTTACCTGTGCTGAAGGTGACAGTGTTGTTGGCATCAGCATCAACAATGTTACAGTCTTGTGTTAATGTTGTTGAAAGTCATATATCTTATACATCAGTTGCTGTATTCAGCAGAAACTTTAGGACAATATTACTGTATGCCTGAAGTTTGTATCTGATATGTCAGGATTCCAGGCCCCATATTCTCAAAATTTAATGAGCCAGAAATTCAAGCTCAGCTCAAAGTTGCAAAAATTTGAGTCTGTAAATAGAACCACAGAACTTTCATATTTTTCTTAACTTGAGTCCCTCTACTAGACTGATAAATTTTGATGACATAGCTGGATTCTAAATATTATATCTGATTTTGGGGTTTGGGCTTGAGTGTTAGTTTCTTGCTCAAAATGTTTTGAGAATATGGAGCCTGGTGTCATGCTTGTGTAAATAGACATGTATGTCATCATCAAGCCATTCAAAACCAAGACACCATGTTTTGAGGAACACTTTCGTTCTTTTACATATTTGTATATGAGCTATGGTGTGTACTTGTACATGTACAGTAGGTAAAGAGTTAATTCCCGCCATAAACTCAGAGAATTACTTTCATCTTGGCTTGGAGGAATTTCAGTCCCACCATGCCTATGGCACAGTGCCCATTCTCTTTTACCAGGTATAGTTTGTATTGCTAATAATAGTCAGAAAATTTATGGTCTTACTAAAATTAGTAACAAAGTATAGATCTACTGACATTTCAGGTAAATTTTATGTCAAGGGAGGCAATTGAAGTAAATGATTTGACCTGATAGTAGTTATCTCCCTTGAATATTGTTGTGCTTGAAATAATAATACAAACAAGATATCACCACAATAATTCACCAAACAATGTTTCAAATATTAACACCAAGTTTCTTATGACTTATAAAGAAAAGTCAATGTATAAAATATAGATTATGTAAAGCAGTATGTTTACGATGGTAGAAAGTACCATGAATATCAATATCTCTGAAATTATGTTCTTCCATCTGAACTTTTGTAAATTAGTATCACTTAAGGTTGTGCTCCACAGTTTTCACAAAATTGTACTACCTCACATGTATGTCTTCTGCATGATGTTCAATCTTTGCACTAAAAACTGTCCAATATTGGGACCTTTCTCATCTTCTACAATCCAAAATAAAAATTCTCTGTCTGTCTAGCATATGGTTTTATCATATTTTCAAGTAAGAATTATTTTGCACCTGTTTAAATCCAGCCTGTGAGCTTGCAAAAATGCTTCAAAAAAGCTGAAATTCCAAATTTTTGCCCTGTTCTGACAAATAAATGTTTCTACAACTACACTCATATGGATATTTAAGTACCTGAATTTTCCTTTCTCTATACAAAATTTGAAGAAAATCTAACCAGCTAAACTTTTTTAATTTCGTCTCAAACATTTGATACACAGTTGTGCCTTTTAAAACTGGGCATTCACTCTGAGTGCATAGTTTTGCATTCAAACTCTGTGGTAATCTTACTGAGCTAGATACCTGTATCATCTGGTATTAAATGCTTAAATAAAACTGATTCACATAAACATAAATATTATTGGATTCTCCTTTATATAACGTATGATCCTGTTGTTCAAATATTGAAATTCATTTTTTTAGGCATTCACCCAAGTTCAAAATATTAAGTAGTGGAGCGGAACCTAAACCTTTGAAGCCACCAGTATTCTCAATACATGTACTTAAGGTTTGATGTCAAGATTACCTGTTAAAGTTCTTGAAGGTCATAGAACATGCATTATGGTGTTTTTTGCAAGTAAGATATTGTGTATTCTTGTGCTTAAACCATTGACTATACATGCCATATTTTAAGAAGTGCTCTTTTTTTCCTATTTCAGTACATGGTGAAATGTGGTGAAGATAAAATCAGTGAGGATAAGGATGCATCCAAAGCACAGGTAATGAACTGCATGAAAATGGTGCACAAATCTTGAACAATAACCTCTTTTGTTTTGGTGTTGTGTATTAGCATCATCTGTCAGATAAGTTCTTAAAACCAGACTCAGTCCTGAAACATTTATTATCAATTGACTTAACATAAATTAAAGTTATGTACGTAGAAAAAATAAAATAAGGGTTTATTACATGGAAAGATACAAATTTTGGATGAGGAAACTGGGCATTATAGATTAAAATGGACTAAGCCGAAAAGTCACTTACAGTAAGACTTCAATAACTCAAACATCAAACTAATACTTGTTATCACTCAATACTGGGTGTCACTCGGTACTTGGTATCTTCAGTACTTGGTATGAGTACTTGATATCACTCAATACTTATTTGTTTTAAATACTTGGTATTGCTCAGTTCTGGGTATCACTCAGTACTTGGTATCACTCAATATTTGGTATTACTAAGTTCTTGGTAAAATTACTTAATTCTTTGTATTACTCAATACATGGGTATCACTCAGTACATCTTATCACTCAATACTTGGTATCACTCACTACTGGTTATCACTTAGTACTTGGTATCACTCATTACTATGTATCACTTGATACTTTGTGTCACTCAGTACTTGGTAAAATGACTATAGTCAGTATCACTCAGTACTTGGATTCACTCAGTACTTGATAAAATCACTCAATATTTTGTATCATTCAGTACTTGGCAGCACTCAGTACCTGGTAGCACTCTGTACTTGGTATCACTCAGTAGTTGGTAAAATCACTCAATACTTTGTACAACTCAGTTCTTTGTATCATTCATGAATTGTTATCACTCAGTACATGGTATCACTCAAAACATGGGATCACTCAATACTTGGTATCACTCAGTATTGTTACCATTAAATACTTGGTATCACTCATTTACTTGGTATCATTCAGTACTGGGTGTCACTCAAAACTGGATATCAGTCGGTACAGGTTATCATTCAGGACTTGGTATCACTCAGTACCAGGTATCACTCAATACTAATTATCACTCAGTACTGGATATCACTCAGTACTGGGTATCACTCAGTACTGGATATCACTCAGTACTGGGTATCACTCAGTACAGGTTATCATTCAGTACTTGGTATCACTCAATATTGGATGTCACTCAATATTAGGTATCACTCAGTACTGATATCTCTCAGTACTTATATCACTCAGTACTTGGTAAAATGACTTAATACTCAGTATCACTCAATACTTGATATCATTCAGTATTTGGTTTTACTCAAAACTTGGTATCCCTCAATATGTATCACTCATGACTCGGTATCACTCAGTACTTGTTTTCAGTCAGTACTTGGTGTCACTCAGTATTTGGAAACATTCAGTACTGAGTATCATTCAGTACTTGGTATCACTCAGTACATTGTATCACTCAGTAATTGGTAACACTCAATGTACAGTCAAACCTGTCCTAATGGTCACCTGAATATAGCGGTCATCTGGTCACAATGGCCATTCTACTCCCCCACCCCACCCTGGCAAATTTTCTATATAGATGTCCAATGTGTAACGTCACCTGCGGTCAGTGGCCAGGTGTTTAGTATCAACAGTGACCACTCTAAGTATGCAAATTAAACTTTTGTTTGATAAGCAAGGCATTGTTTAGATAAAGACATATAATGTGAATTGATGTGTAAACATTTTTCGTATCTGGCTTGTACCCACCGTACTCAAGGCACAATAACTCAAAGGCATCAATACATCGGGTTTGAAAGTGAGGCAGTTTTTATCCTTACAGGGGAGGGTTGAAACAATTCATTTGCTGGATAGTGGAAAAAGTAGTCATGTAGTCACAGCAGAAATGGTAGATGGGTGAACTCGGATCCAATGGATTTTTAAGCACAAGCGAGATATTATGGCTGATTTTGAGAACAAAGTTCATCTTTAAGAAGAGATACAAATTACATCCCTTTTCATAAGGGTCAGGGGTCATTCAATATTTTAAACTTGACTGTAAAGGCAGGCGAAGTTTCAGTTTATGGGTCACAAAGAATAGGCATATATGGCTTCTTTTGATTCCCTATTCATCACAGGCCTCTCACGTAAGCCAACTGTATTTTGATCTCAGTGAGTATAGCAACTATCTAATCCAAATATTGTTTTTGAAGCATGAAGAGCTGTTTCCAAGCCTAATTTATACAAGATGGCCAAGCAAAGAGTTGGTCCTCTGTTTTACAATCATATGTAAGCTGTCAATCAGTAGTGAAATTAGTGTTTTTTCATGGTGCACAAAACAAACTTAGATCAGTGCTTATTTTAGGGCAGTGATGATTTAATTTATAGGATGGATTAAAGTGAGCAGGATACTGTAATATTGTGTGGAACATAAATTTGTGAGACAAAAACGTATATGTGTAGTTTATGATTTTGTTGAATAGTGCACATAAAACAATCTTGATGATATAATAATAATTATAATAATAATAATAATAATAATAATTATTATTATTATAATAATAATAATATTTGGTGCATGGGATTTGTTCAAAAAACAATTTTGAAAGGTGAACCTGAGTACAGAGGTCACCTGTGTCAAAGGCCAGTTTTTACTTTTCCCATTGGTGGCTGCTGTTGATGTCACTCAGTACCAAGTATCACTCAGTACTTGGTATTGCTCAATACATAGCATCACTCAGTACTTGGTAGAATCACTCAATACTTGGTGTGACTCAGTACTTGCGGGATGATTCTGCTATATTAATTAGGGCCGCCTGGTGGCTCCAATTTCTATTGGCAGCCCCAGAATTTTTATTTTAAAATATCTCAAACAAAATTTATTAAATCTTGCTTGCCAGAACTTTTCCCTCATTCCATTCATTCCATTACAAGTGTTAATACATTGGAACCATAACTGTAACTTTTTCCATACTAGAAGTCATCTCTTAATCATACAAAAGCTTGGCACTGCTTTTAAGTGTATTTGATCATAATAATTCAGGGTCCAAGCTGGATCCTGATATCTGGATAAAATTGCCTTTCCAAATAGTCACTTTAGACTAATGATTTTGCATATTTTAATGTCAGATTATTAAAATGATGTTGAAAACTTATTGAAAGTTCATATAAAATATTGAAACTTTTCTTATTTCAGTTCACTACAGTTGTTATATAACATAAAACAGCAACCTCGAAAATAGGTTACAGTCGAAAATCGGCAACATTTTCCATAGCAGAATTTCATATGTTTAAATAATGAAATATTGGATAAAATGATCAGTTTTATTAGCAGTGGACATAGATATTTCCACTGAGCCATAATTTTCTTCAGATTATGCAGCATAAATTCAATTTTTCACTTGTGTTTCAAGGTTTCTGTGTGAATTTTCAGCAGGAATTCCTTACTTGGCAGTGTAATTTCTAGTATATATGATCATCAAATTAGCACCAAAATTGACTACAGAACATAAGATTTCTTTTTCTATTTATACCTTCCTTGTTGAAAGGAAAATCGACACAAATGTTGATGTTTTACTTTAATGATTATTGCACTGTATTGAAACAAATTGGGTGGGCGTTATGTCATGAAATCAGGGTAGGGTGAAATTACAGACTCCAAGGTTTTGCCTGATCAGCCCCTAGCATGGACCCTGTATGTACTGGGATTCTCCAGCATACAAAAAGCTGACGAGAGCAGACAACTCCCCATTTCCATAATGACATAAATGTATTCCTTCCATAATTATAAAATGGTTGTTGACTAGCTGTTTGGATAGTTGACAGTACATGTAGATATCGATAATGGTCAATACACACATTTTTGTGCTTGGAATTAATTATATTCAACACATGGCCAGAGATTCATCTGCCAACATATGATTGGTCTAATGTGAAACGCTAAATGACTTTTTGACTACTTTATGTCTAATGAACCAATTCATGTTTGTTAATGACATTCTATTTCATGCATTTTTATTGAAAAGGGAATATAGTTTTAAATAGTGTTCAGTATTCTAGTTTGTTGACTTGTGTCCGTTTAGTAAATAAGCTGCAAAAATCCCTATCTTTTAAAACACAGAACTTTAATTTGATGTGAAACTAACTAATGGTGCCATATGATTATAGGATTCTTTATTCCAATAAGACATATAAATAACAAACAGAATTATTATAATGCAGTCTTAATTTGTATTACTGTATATACTCGCGCATAAGCCGATACCAACTGCAGACTGCATAGACCCAGATCTGCCATCACATAATGTGCCGGCAGATCTGGGTCTATGCAGCTTGTAAGGACTAATCAATAGAACAAACAACAGAAATCCTCATCTGCCGGCACATTATGCGACAGCAGCTCATGGTCTATGTTGTTTGCATTTTGAGCTTGCTTATATGCGAGTATATACAGTAAATTAGATGAATAAACAGATAAATTTGTTTCTACTACCACTGCTATTTAAAAAGACAGCATCAATACAAAACAAGAACAAAATTGTATAACTACTGTTAAATTTTGGTTTTTTATCTGATATAAAGGGACATCTAAAATTAGATTGCAACAAAAATTACAAGTGATGAGGTTTAGGATGTTAGAAACCATAAGCTTATGTGTTAAAAATTCCCCAAAATACTTGTTTCATGATGAAATATTCCCAATTCTAGGGATTGGGGCCCCAAAATTTTATGGTTGGAATCATCCCTGACTTGATAAAATCACGCACTCAGTACTTGGTATCACTCAGTGCTCAGTATCACTTCATACTTGGTATCATTCATTACTTGGTAAGATCACTTAATACTTGGTATCACTTAGTACTGGGTATCACTAAACACTTGGCATCACTCAATACTTGGTCTCAATCAGTACTACTTGCTAAAATCACTAAATACTTGCTAAAATCACTCAACACTTGCTAAAATTACTCAGTACTTTGTATCACTCAAAACTTAGTATCACTGAATACTTTGTTATCACTCGGTACTGGGTATCATTCAGTACTTGGTATCACTCAATACTTGGTTACACTCAGTACTTGGTAACACTCAGTATTGGTTATCACCCATTACTTAGTGCTGGAAATCACTCAGTACATGATATCACTCAATACTTGCTATCACTCAGTACTTGGTATCACTCAATACTTGGTAAAATCACTCAGGACTTTATCACTTCATACTAAGTATCACTCAATATTTGTTATCACTCAGTACTTAGTATCACTCCTTTCAATGCTTGCTATCACTTAGTGCTTGGTGTCACTCTGTCATTTGTGTCACTCAGTATTTGGTATCACTCAGTAATTGTTAAAATCACTCAATACTTGGTAAAATCACTCAGTACTTTATATCACTCAGTGCTTAGTATCTATCAACACATGACAACCCATTAATGTATGAAATCTTGCAGAAACATAATTTGCTCATACAGTCTGGAAAAGGTAATTTGTACTGTTGGCTGCCTAGTCACATTGGTATTAAGGGTAATGAAATGGCAGATAAAGCAACCAAAGTTGCCCTGCATTCACCATATTTCATATACTGTAGTGACTTAAGATGTTATCTAAATCGATATGTTTTATATACTTGATAAAATATACTTAATGAAAATTCTGCAAACAAGCTTCAGTACATCAAATCCATCATTGGAAAGTGTTATCCCTCATATTGAACAAATTACCAACAAAATGTGAGATAGTATTGTGCTGATCATATATAGGACACAGTTACCTGCCTCATGCATACTTCCTGAAAGGTGAACCTTGATCATTGTGCATACCCTGCCAGTGGAGCACATTATTGTCAAGTGTACCACCTGTGAAAATCTTATACTTTTGAAAGAATGCAGTTTATATAACAACTTTTTATCCAATATTTTTAGGATTTTACCTTTATGATTTATTTTGCATACCTTTTGAAAAAATTTAACATCTTTACCTTTCATCTTTTTTCTTGTTGTCACCACATGTTGACCTTTATTTGAAAAGGTTTGTCTTCCTGTTGGTTTTTTTTCTTCAGTTTTTGATCTTTATAATTTTAGAACATAGCTTTTATTCAGCACCATGTGTTGAAGTGACATTAAACCCTATACATATATACATACACACATACATACATACATACATACATACATACATACATACATACATACATACATACATACATACATACATACATACATACATACATACATACATACATACATACATACATACATACATACATACATACATACATAAATACATACAGTATTGTGTTGATGTGACATTAAACCCTATACAGACATAAACATACATACATACATACATACATACATACATACATACATACATACATACATACATACATACATACATACATACATACATACATACATACATACATACATACATACATACATATAATTCAGTTTGCGTGTTTGTTTGAATTAAAAGTTGTTTTATATTTCCTCAGCTTACATGTCAGATCTTTTTGATTTCAGAACATTGTATTGAGGCATCTGAATGTTCTACTAGGATACAACCAGACAGAGAAATCTTTCAGTGTTCCTCCACATAGACTGAGGTAGAGGATTTGCATTTCATTCATTTCCAGGCTTGTTATACCACCCTACCCCACCCACAAGTGAAATAGGAGGGAAGACTGTACTGGAGTCAGCTTGTCCATCTGTCTATCACACATTTATTTACTTAACCCTTTCAAATATCTTCATGAAACTTGGTATGTTTTTGTATCATGACTAGACATTGTGTCCTATAAAAAATGGAGTCTGCATCTTAAGAGTTGTCCCAATTGCTATTACAAATTGTGTCCTTCCATCATATTCTTATCTGCTTAATAGCACCATAATCATTTGAGATATCTTCATTAAACTTGGTATGCATTTATATCATGACAAGAGTGTGTGTCCCTTGTAATATTTGGCTACAATTACTTCCCTATTTTGATACGCCTGCATTTTGGCAGAGCCTATTATGTTATGACACTGTCTGTCTGTTATCTTTTACTTTTCTGCACGATAACTTCAGTTTTGCAGTTCATACCTTTGCCAACCTGTATGGATAGCTTGCACTTGAGGTAAGAAAGAAGGTTTTCAGTTTGGGGGTGAAAAAGTCAAAGGTCAATGTCACTGTGATTGAAAGAAGAAAACTGGTTTACACACAGTGACATTACTTCTGTATCAGATACCTGGAGCAAACATTGTGGACAGCTTGCTCTTGGGTAAGGAAACAGCCTATTGATTTTGGTGCCAAATGGTCAGTGGTCAAGATCACTGTGACTGAAAGAAGAAAAATGGTTTCTGCACAAAAACATTAGTTCTGCTTAACATACGTGGGCCACACTTTGTGAATGGCTTGCATACGGGGTAAGGAATAAGCCTATCAGTTTGCAGGTCAAAAGGTCAAAGGTAAGGGTCACTAACTGAAAGAAGAAAAATGGTTTATGTGCAATTACATTAGTTCTGTAACACAGCACTGGACCAAATGTTGGATGGCTTACACTTAGGGTAAGGATGAAGCCAATCAATTTGGGGGTCAAAGGGCATGGTCACTGTGACTGAAAGAAGAAAAATGGTTTCTGCACAAAAATTTAAGTTCATGACCATGTACCTTCACCAAAGTTTTATTAATTTTTGAGGAATATGTGAAAGGTCAAGGTCACTGTGACTGACAGAAGAAAATATGTTTTTTCCATAACTTTAGTTCTAGACCTCATACCTTGACTAAAGTGTATGGAGGGCTTGCACTTAAGGTATGGAAGAGGTCTATTGATTTGAAGGGCAAAATATCAAAGGTTATAGTAGCTCAAAGAAAAATGGATTTTGCAGAATGACTTCTATTCTAGAGTACGTTTCTTGACCAAACTTTTTCAATGGTTTGCACTTAAAGTAATAAAGAAAGACATATATATTGGGATTTAGAGGTCATAGGTTATGGGCAGGGTAAGTCAAATAGGAAAATAATGCTTCTGCACAGTAAGTTTAGTTCAAGACCTTTTCAAGTCATAGAGACCTATTGGTCAGTAGTCTTCATATTCAACCATGTCTTACTATTTTCTACATAGAGTACTATTAAACACAGGCAGGTATAAAATGTTCCCTTACAATTTTATTTTTTAAATATCTTATGTGGGTTATTCCATAAGCACTCAGGGACCAAGATGGTTTAATCTAGTTGGTTTATTTATAAAAGAAATTGGTGTGGGGGTCCAAATGCGTATATTTGATGACACAAGAACAACACTGGTACTTTAGAAAAGTACCAAGAGAGGATACTAGTGAAATTTCATGAAACAGATTTGTTACTTTATTTCCCATCCACAAAAATCAATCCAAATTAAAGATTTTTCTCTTTTTGAATTTTTATCATTTATAAGCATAAAACTTATAATTGAAAAAAAAAAGAAGGTCTGTGCTACAAATGAACCAATATGATTTTTTTGTTGTTGTTGGAAACCTATGTCTCACCCGCTTCATTTGTACATGTTCTTGATACTTAACATAGGATAAATCTATCTCTCTTCTGCATGCATATAACACCTAATTTTAGCTGCATGCATATAGCACCTAATTTTAGCTGCATGCATATAGCACCTAATTTTAGCTGCATGCATATAACACCTAATTTTAGCTGCATGCATATAACAGCTAATTTTAACTGCTAATATTCAAATTAAAATGTCCGCAGATCATCTTCTGAGTGGACCCCCACCTCCCGTTTCAGTCAAATGCATAAAGTATCCAATATGTGTGCACAGGCACGACAAAATTGATGCCCAACTTGGAAAGGATGTCCAGAAAACAAATAAGATGAATTATTTTAAGAAAATTATTTTTGTTTTCTGTTTTAGATCACACATTTTGTTTTAAAACTACTGGTTTGCACAATTCGGTCAATCACCCCCACCCCCTTGACTATGCATGCAGATCAAGCAGAAAGGCAACATGATATCATTGGTAAAAATAGATTCTTGTCAGTTGTACTGTTGTCATTCATCATGCATGCCAAGTACAGCATTCTTCTGTTATAGTCAACCTTTCTGTTCAGTTAAGTTAATGTAGACTGTCCAGTATTATAAAGCACACTGTCTTTTTTTTACATCCCAGCTGTTGGGTACACCATTCTCCTGTTGGAATAAATCTTTTTTGTATATGTATATAAAAAGGATCAACAAAGTCCAATAAGAAAGTAGTTTTATTTCAAGAAATAAAAACAGCCCAAACATACCCTTATCTGATATATCAAATCTTATAAAGAGGACACTCCATTTTTGTTTAATAAAGTTGACACCCTTAGACCTGAAGTATGTACCAAATGAAAGATTATTATTTTAACTCACAATATTGTATGCAGGATTGAGGCACATGCAATGTTGTGTGATGCAAATACCATACTCCAGTGCATAATTTTGTTTCTGTCTGTCTGTCTATATATATGTCTGTTTGTCTATCTATCTATCTATTGATGTATCTGTCAATCTATCTATCTATATATCTGTCTATCTGTCTGTCTGTCTGTCTATCTATCTATCTATCTATCTATCTATCTATCTATCTATCTATCTATCTATCTATCTGTGGTAATTAATTGATTAAATTAATGAAATTGGTAATTAATTAAATTCTGTGCTTGTTTGCAGATTCTATAACTGTCTTCATCTTTAACAAGAAAAAAATAACATATTACCTGTCTTCATGAGATGTATATTGGCAAAAATGGTTCTATTTATTTTTTACTTAAATGTGCAGGTATCTTGTGGTAAGATTTTAAAAGTTTATTATTTTATTCAATTTCAGGTCCTCAGCAGTTTTTAATGCTTTTCTGAGCGGAATTCCATTTGTAAGTAATTTTTTTCTTTGATGTTTTTTTTTTGTTGTTTAAAAGCTCATGCTATGCAGAATAGTAATCAGTATTATGGATAGGACTAATAGTATGTATCATATATTATTTATGTTGGATAGGGAAATTTCACCTGAATGGTCATAATCATATATATTATTTATGTGGGATAGGAAAATTTCACCTGAATGGTTATAATCATATATATAATTTATGTGGGATAGGGAAATTTCACCTGAATGATCATAATCATATATATTATTTATATGGGATAGGGAAATTTCACCTGAATGATCATAATCATATATATTATTTATGTGGGATAGGGAAATCTCACCTGAATGGTCATACTCATATATATAATTTATGTGGGATAGGGAAATTTCACCTGAATGATCATAATCATATATATTATTTATGTGGGATAGGGAAATTTCACCTGAATGATCATAATCATATATATTATTCATGTGGGAAAGGGAAGTCAGATGCGAAGGGTCATAATCTGTGGGCAGGAACAAGGCTTTCCAGAGTTCCTGCCTACAGATTATGAACCTGAGAGTGGAATTTTCCTGTCCCACACCAGTACTCATGGTTGAATATTTTTCTCACTTTTACAGGTAAAAAATGTGGGTTTAAAAACAAAATATTACCCATTTGGTACAGTTAAAGAAGTAAAAGATCATGGTATTCATGGAAAATTGTTTGATATTTAGAAAGAGCATATAAGCTTTGTTTTACACTAAAGAATTCAGAAATGTGGTTAAACTCAGGTAAGTTAAGTTTCTGAAATTAAGCTGATAGAAAAATAGCGGACATCATGACATCATAAATGTGATGACATCATAAAAACAGTCTGAGTGGAAATGTCTGCATCAAAATACTATTACAACGTCATTTGATGTAGGATAACAGTCAATTGAGGTAGAATAAAGGGTTTTTTTTATGGATGTTCTGCCTGGAAAATCCCACTCTGTACTGAGAGGGGATGTGAAAAAACATTGTCTGGTGTGATACATTTTTTCTGTGTATGACATGTGTGCTTTACCCTACTCAAATATTGTAGCATTTAACTGAAGCTTTCACACCCCTTGAGACTATGAGAACTCAAAAGATTAATATTATTTTATGAGCCTGAAGATGGTTAATTCTTTAATGCCAGAAGCTTTGTGTGATGTAATATTTCAGTTATAAAAAAACACAAGTTACTGCATTTGCTTATGAATAACACAAGCCTAACAGCAAAAAAGTGTAGACATTGATCTGCTTTTGCATAACAGCCAATAGATTGGGGTCAGTGCTGTTATTTCTGCCTAGATCTGCTGGCTCACTATGCAGTTGTAAATCAGGGTAAATATTCTTCATTGTACCCTGATCTGCTGGCTCAGTATGCAATGGAAGATGTGGGTCTGTGTTGTTCATTGTACCCTGATCTGCTGGCTCACTATGCAGTAGCAGATGTGGGTCTATGTTGTTCATTGTACCCTGATCTGCTGGCTCACTATGCAGTAGCAGATGTGGGTCTGTGTTGTTCATTGTACCCTGATCTCCTGGTTCAAAATGTGATGGCAGATCATGGTCTAAGCTGCTTGCAGTTGGGGTCATGTTATACACAGTTAAACATGGTAGTACACCTGCATCTAAAAATTTTATGATTTATATTTATAAGATTAATCTATTTTGATGATGTTTTCCTTTTCATGCTCCACCACAACAGTGGTAAGGCATATCCTGTTAGCCTTGTCCATCAATCTGTCTGTCCATCTATCTGTCACACCTTGGTTAAGTTTTTGTTTAGGTCATTTTTCAGACACTTGGTGAGGCATCTGTGTTCCTTGAACACATTTCTGTTTTTTCTTCAAATTCAAATTTTTGTTTCCCTAAATGTCTTTGCTTGCTTTAAAACTTTTTCATACTACATTTTCCCCTCAGGTACTGGACAGGAATTTTAAACTTGGAAACACAATTCTTCCAATTACTTTGCTGCTGCTCCAGTATGGACCTTCACCACAAAGATATGCCAGTGATTACCAGCCACCCAATTACACTCTGTGGTATCTAGAGCCACACACTCGAGTCTCATGGCTTAATGCACTGCTTGTAATACTCTACAAGGTGAGTATGGTAGCACCTGCAAGTTACCCAACAGCACTCAGTGGTATTTAGAGTGACACATTCAAATCTTGTGGGTTAAATACACTGCTAGTACTGTGATACTGTACAAGGTGAGTATGGTAGCACCTGCAAGTTACCCAACAGCACTCAGTGGTATTTAGAGTGACACATTCAAATCTTGTGGGTTAAATACACTGCTAGTACCGTAATACTCTACAAGGTGAGTATAGTAGCACCTGTAAGTTACCCAACAGCACTCAGTGGTATTTAGAGTGACACATTCAAATCTTGTGGGTTAAATACACTGCTAGTACTGTGATACTGTACAAGGTGAGTATGGTAGCACCTGCAAGTTACCCAACAGCACTCAGTGGTATTTAGAGTGACACATTCAAATCTTGTGGGTTAAATACACTGCTAGTACCGTAATACTCTACAAGGTGAGTATGGTAGCACCTGCAAGTTACCCAAAAGCACTCAGTGGTATTTAGAGTGACACATTCAAATCTTGTGGGTTAAATACACTGCTAGTACCATAATACTGTACAAGGTGAGTATAGTAGCACCTGCAAGTTACCCAACAGCACTCAGTGGTATTTAGAGTGACACATTCAAATCTTGTGGGTTAAATACACTGCTAGTACTGTAATACTGTACAAGGTGAGTATGGTAGCACCTGCAAGTTACCCAACAGCACTCAGTGGTATTTAGAGTGACACATTCAAATCTTGTGGGTTAAATACACTGCTAGTACCGTAATACTGTACAAGGTGTGTATGGTAGCACTTGCAAGTTACCCAACAGCACTCAGTGGTATTTAGAGTGACACATTCAAATCTTGTGGGTTAAATACACTGCTAGTACCGTAATACTGTACAAGGTGAGTATGGTAGCACCTGCAAGTTACCCAACAGCACTCAGTGGTATTTAGAGTGACACATTCAAATCTTGTGGGTTAAATACACTGCTAGTACCGTAATACTGTACAAGGTGAGTATGGTAGCACCTGTAAGTTACCCAACAGCACTCAGTGGTATTTAGAGTGACACATTCAAATCTTGTGGGTTAAATACACTGCTAGTACCGTAATACTGTACAAGGTGAGTATGGTAGCACCTGTAAGTTACCCAACAGCACTCAGTGGTATTTAGAGTGACACATTCAAATCTTGTGGGTTAAATACACTACTAGTACCGTAATACTGTACAAGGTGAGTTTGGTAGCACCTGGAAGTTACCCAACAGCACTCAGTGGTATTTAGAGTGACACATTCAAATCTTGTGGGTTAAATACACTGCTAGTACCGTAATACTGTACAAGGTGAGTATGGTAGCACCTGTAAGTTACCCAACAGCACTCAATGGTATTTAGAGTGACACATTCAAATCTTGTGGGTTAAATACACTGCTAGTACCGTAATACTGTACAAGGTGAGTATAGTAGCACCTGTAAGTTACCAAACAGCACTCAGTGGTATTTGGAGCTACACACTGAGGTCTTGTGGATTCAGTACACTGCTAGTAATACTGTACAAAGTAAGTATGATAGCATCTACAGTTGACCCAACTACAATATGTACTTTCAACCTACAGTCTACACTTAAATGGTGTCTTTGCATTGGTATAGTTACTTATGTTAGAAGATTGATAAACCAAGCACTATACATTGATCATCTTCGCTCATATGTATAATAGCACAGTCAGCAAGTCACTAAACTACACTTTAAGCTAAGAAAGACTATATATTACACTTTGAAGGTGTCTGTAACAATTCTATACCTGGCTATAGCAAACTCCTTTGACAGTAAATTATATATCTGGATCCAAAATCATTACAGCAGTGCATTAGTACATAATTTATACATGTAGACATTTTTTTATTATATATCCCTTTCCATATGCTTAAAAACTTATGTATGCTGGGTAATTATTTTGTCCATTGTTTCGTATTAATTATATTTGGTTTTCATTGTGTCTTAAAATTCATGTTTCTTCTTTTATGTTTTTTTCTGTTCAAGTACCAAATAGATACATCACCTGTGTCAGCTATTGTCCAGATTCTAGTACGGATTGTGGTCAACACAATAGAAGCCCAGCATCATCGCTGCAAGACATCTCATGAGGATGGCTTTCCACCACCCAGTCCAACAGTACATAGGAGTAAAGGTTTGAATGCTCTGATATGATCAAAATTATGGAACCAAAATGTTTTACTCATTTTTGTTTGGTGGTGTCTTTGTGAAATTTTATGGACATAATGTCAACCTCAATTTGTATGTAGTTCTTAGGACCACAGGGTGGACTAAATAAAAACAAAATTATGTAATACACTTCTGTAGAAAGAACTAGGTAGTGACTATAAAAATTTACTTTATGTGCAAGACTGCCTTATATGTGAGTATATTATAATCAAAGTTGACTGTAATTTTAGTGAAAGCAAATATTTTAAAGGAATATATTTGGTGAAATTCATCCATTTAATAGGAAGAGTTTTGGTCAGCTTTTGCCTACTATTGGCACATATTTGATCCTGTGTAGGTGTATGTAAAAACAAGGTGAACTGAACACCTACGAGGGAACTTGTACATTTATCATACGTTTAATATACTCTCTCTCTCTCCTCTCTCTCTCTCTCTCTCTCTCTCTCTCTCTCTCTCTCTCTCTCTCTCTCTCTCTCTCTCTCATCACTGTTGTCATGTTGATATATGTTGTAATACTTGTATCATGTAGGGAGAGGGCTAATTTAAGTTGTTAGAACTTGTGCCCAATCAAATTGTATCATGTTTTGACAATAAAATATGTTTAAACCAAACCAACCCATACATAAGTATATGCTTGATTAATCATACTATATACATTTTCAGAATCAATGAAAATGTTTTATTACTTTGTTTTCATAGATTGGACCAAGATCTCTGCTAGTGATCTAGAAAATATTCAAGAAACGGAGACACCCCCGCAAAGTCCTACAAGTCTGGAGAGTGTCAAAGTTCATCTTTCTGCTTCAACAGATGGAGCGACTGTTCAGTACAACAAGAAACCAGACACAACACCAGAGGAGAGAAAAACCACTACCAGTCAAGGTATGGAAGTGTGGAATATCATGGTAGGGGAACTCAACAATTTGGTAATAATATTTAACACCAGTTCTTAAAGTTTTACAAGTCAAAAATTGGTGAAACTAAGAAATGGCTGATAGTAACACACTGATTACTGGGAATTATTAGGACACAGGTATTTTGTTCACATTTTGAGATTTTCAAATGGGGCAGAAGGTTTAAGGAAAAAGTAATTTGTCAGTGCTCAAGCTAAGTCACATCATCACATTAAGTAAGCATAAATTTTTAACAAAAACTGCTAATAAATGTAAAACTTGTTGCATCGGTGAAATAGCTCATCTAAAGCTCGTGTTTTTATGTTCCCAAGACTACCAACTTTATAGTCACTAGTATCATGTATCTTGAATGAGTCATTACTGTAGAATGCCATTGTCAAACATAGAATGTCATAGGTCTTTCAAATCTTTTAGATTTATTTGTTTATATGTATGATTATAAACCTCCAGATAGAAACTTATTATTCTAATGATCATGAAACTTTTACAAATTTAGTCAGGTGACTGAATTCATGAAAATTCTAGCCATATAATAGAAACATAGTTTTATAAAATTTTGGATGGTAAAGGAGTGAGTCAGAAAAATATCCAAAAGCAAAATTGCTGAATTTTACTGACTGTAAAAAATGTAAATGTTGTTTAAAACATTCTTCCTCCTATATTTCTGTTGATTTCTTTGTTTCATGAGTATGCACTCCTTTATTGTCCTTACTTTATTTGATGTCCTTTTCTTGATAAAACATGATGCATCCACACGCATAGAAATTCCATTACATATTCATTAAAATTATTATAGAGACACCACTCAAGCGTCCAGTCAGACCAAAACGAGCCCCCAGAAAGCTTGTCCATTACTCTGAGGAGGATGCAGGCACTGAAAGCAATGGAGAACAGACCCCAACTGAATCTGAACAAAAGGTCTGACATGCTCATTTTTTTTCATGATGTTTGAAAAAACAAGATAAACTAAGGAGACCAGTTGATTTTGCTCGTCTCTACATATTTACATATATATGTGTATGTGTGTGTGCATGCATGCATTGGAGGATGGTTATATGTATGCTTCATGTAGTGCAATAGACTGTGATGCTGCCTATTTGTGCATATGTGCCAAAGTGCATGCACATGTGCAATTACTCCAACACTTTTTATTCATTCTTAAATGGTGTTTGAAGAGTTGCACAACATTTACTGGTACACACCTGTCAACATTCTTTCAACCCACTGATTAGTCAGAAATTTCACAGGTATGGTTCATGTTGTGCTATTTCTACATTTCAGTAAACATTTTTGATGCTCTTGCATTTAATTATGACAATGAAGCTTCTATTTGTAATGCCAACTTCCTCTTGGTATCTCAATAATAAATAAATAAATAGTTAATTAAAATATTTCTTGTTCTATGATACTTCTTGGTAAGTTGGAACTTTTCTTATACCCAATATTTTTTATAATAATCATTTGAATTTTTAAAATGTGTTCAATCAAGAGATATTCTTTCTGCCACAGAAATCTAAGAATGTGGTCATTGAAACTAAATACAGCATTCCACAACACCATTTTGGTTTCATAAGCATAACTTTACTAATCTTTGTTGGATTTTACCAAATTTGGCATGCAGCTTTATATTTATGAGACCTTGATTGAGTTTAATTTCAAGTGCTCCACATTATTATTTAGAAGAGTTATGGCCCCTGATTGCCCATCTCCTGACATTGCTTTACACAGCATAACATTACTAAGGAATAATGCATTTCAACCAAAGTTATCATGCACCATTACATTGATGAGACATTGAATGAGTTGGATTTCCAGCATTCCATGTCATCATTTAGAAGAGTTATGGTCCCTGAAAGCCCATATTTTCCAAGCTATGGTTTAGCAACAGAAGTTCTTCTATTTAAGGGCATGCCAAGCAAATTGTAGAGAGTGAGATGTCTGTATGATGCACCCATTGCTACTACCTCTAGTTGCATGTTGAGAAATCAAAAAAATTAATTTAAACAGTGAACTTGTGTCCATACAGTATTTTTAGTGCATATCCTCATTCCAGAGTTTGAAGTTTGCTCGCATCTACCACTATTTTGTTGAAAACCTGATAATAATTAATGAAAAATTGGTTCAAAAAATGGCATTTTCTCATCTATGTTATCAATTTATTTTAAAAGACTTCATGTCCGTACAAGTAATAGTTATGGATATAAAAAATTTAGTTTTGTAGTACTTGGCATCAGTTGCATAGTACAGGGTTAACAATTCAAAATTACTTTAATAAAGGTAAACAACCAATCAATTGGTTGTAAATTGCTAACTACACCTACCTGCCATAGTCGATAGAACAAATATTCCATCATTTTGTTTTCCCAGAAATTGTTCCCAATGTGCTTTGCAAATTTCAGAAAAGATCTATTGTGCATGATAAAATCCAAACTTTAATGTCACATTTGTTGCTAGATTTAATAAAACAGGAAAAAATAAACAGATTAATCAAACTGTTTCCTGACACAGCGCTTTGTTTTATAGAAAATGCCACCAAGTGTTTCCATGGAGGAGAAAATGGCTGAACAGATCAAAGAATTTGAAATCAAGGGAGACCATAGCAAGATGCCCAAACTCTTAACAGGGGCAGAAGTTGTGTATGTAATTCAATGATGTATTTTCTTATGGATGTATGTTTATGTACTGTTTACTGCCAGATACTTTCTGGAAAGTTGCCATGTAGACCTTATCAGAGATTATGAAGTTACCAAAACTCAAGTTGATGAAATATCATTGGTCAGACCATTGCATTAAATGCACAGAAGTCATTCTTTATTCATACTTTCTGAGCTTTTGCTTTGGTCAATATGAGGTGTCAAATATTGAGAGATCTGTTTCCATATGTTTGTTTTGAAAGCTAGAGGATAATATGTCCAGGTACAGTATGTCTATCCATTCATAATTTTTCTCTATCTGCTGTATTATCTTTGGCCCGAAAACAATGTGTGTAAATGGAACTTTGGGCAAGAAAAAATTCTCACTACATGACTTGTCTGATGTTTATGATTGCAGTAGATCCACTGATAGCCCCACAGATCCAAGCAAGGAGAGCACAGTCACTACTGGGAGCAGTAAAGATGGGCTGTCTGAAGTGGACAGTGTAATGGATGATAGCGAGAAGACTCAGACATCAGAGGCAGACTCAGAGAGAAATCAGGCTAATGATGACTCAGCGGGAGACGCAGCGCATGAAGGTGACACAGGTGAATTTTGTTCAAAATTGTTATCACCCCAATTAGACCAAATCAGCAACTGTCAAACTAAACCATTAAGTGATTGAGTATTAGTTTGATTTTTAGCTCACCATATCTTTAGGATGAGTGAACATATCATATGGCCCTGCTTCTGTCATAGAACATATGCATTGTCCATCAGTTGTATTTTAATATTTCAGCTTATAAAAAAATGCTTCAACAGTTTCAACCCAATTTGTCAAATTTGCCTTTGACCAGTTTTGACTAAAATATAACCAAGTATTCTGTCATTCAGGTCTTTTAAGATTGTTACAAATGATGATGCCATTGCTTCAAGTAACTTCTCAAAAATGCTTAGCCAAATTTAACTCAGTTTGACAGAATTCCAGATTCAAGGCCTGTCTTTGAAATAGATCACCTGATCATAATACATTAGGAGTCCTTCCACAACCTCGCAAATCCAGCCCTCCTAAGTGAAAAAACATAAATTTTTGTTTTTTAGTACCAAAATTGCTAAAACATTGTCTGCTTACCAAGATGGAAGTCAGATCAGAGTGGTCTCCCATGGACAGAGGTATTGGTACCAAATCCCATAATTCATCAGACACTACTACTAATGCTGTGACAACACACTCGTTTAGAGGACTCGCAAATTCCCATAAATGTTGTGTTTCTTTTCAAGTTTTAGTAACCCAAGGAGTTTTGTCACCATAAGAAAGTATATTCCACTAATTCACTCATTGAAGTAAATTATACCAGTTCAATCATTGAAGTATATTCCACTAATACACTCATTGAATTTCACTTTGTCTTCATTGTAGATAAATATGATACATCTCAGTTGTTTGTTCTGTCATGTGATATAGTGCCATCTTAATTTGCTGTTCTAATACTCATTAGCACGAACATTTCATCTCAATACTTGACCTTATTAAACAAATGTTTATTCTCATAATTAAGTTCATTTCAGTAATTGTAATCTGCATTTATTTCATTTCTTAGTATCCACTTCACTGTAAGCTTAGCTTGACTGATTTTACCTGTATATGGTCCTGTTTTGTTCTATGTAATTACAGGTTACAGTGGGAAAGATTAGGTGTGAAACTTGAAAGAAAGTTTAAGCTGAGGATAATCACCCCACCTGTAATATACATGGAAGGTGCCAGTTGGACCACACTTGTGAAATCTGTTCACATTGGTCAGAGGACATGTGTGTAACTAGCTAACTGGCTCAGTGAAACATTTGTCTGAAAATAGTGAGAGAACTGGAAAACAGTCCACCAAGGACGCAGGTGTGATAAGCCTTTCTATAGATGCTACCTCAATGGCACATTTTATGATGTTGTAGTCACTTAAGGCTGAAATATCACTGATGAAGAAGAAGGTTGGCATTGTATGCTACTGTGCCCCCCTCCTCATACATCTTGTGTCTGTTTTGCCCGCATTGCCATGGTCACTCATCACTAATCATACCAGCACTGGACAGATTCTGGCTAGTACCAATGCACCACCCTGGACCTGATGTTAGCTGACCCCATACCTCATCAACTCCAGTTTTAGCCTTGTAACGATTTAAACTCAGCATATCCAGCACTGGATACAGTGATTTGCCTTCTTGACATACCTAGTCTCGGACCAAGGAAGTCAACAGCATACAGCAACAAGCCATGCTACTTCCAGCCCCAGCTTTGATATCAACACACGGCACAGCTATTCCTGGGTTTGGTGATTAACCATCCTGTAATATCCAGTATTGGACCAAAAAGTCAATGTCAACTGGCACCAGGCCATTCCATCTCCAGTCCCGGTTCCATCATGGCTCATACAGAGCATGATCAGAGCCAGTGCTTAAAGGTCTTTGTCTCAGAGCAATCTCCTGTTATACAGCCTTACTCTTCGACATGGACTCAGATCCCCAGAGGAAGAAACAATAGGGCTTGTGGAGAGATGGACAGATTTGTGCCCAGTTTCTCTACCAACCGGCCTTGATCCTGCAGAATATGTTGACATGCTCATGCTGCCCTTTTCCAACATCCTGGAGGGAAGAAGCCTTCAACATTTCACCATGGGGTGAGAAAGCCTTTGCCCTAGGAACCATGGATCTTGAAGGAGAGCTTTCAAATCTCTTTCCTTGACCTCCTTTTTTTTGGCAAGGGTTCCCTTTGCCATGAACATCCCCAAAGATCCATGCAAGGAAGATGTCCTGCAGCAGGAAATATACACTCACCTCCTTCAAGTTTGGTGGAAATTGTTTGCAACACAAACTCACAGGGAGTTTACTGAGGACACTTCATAGTCTCAAAGTCAAATAGAAAGCTCAGACTCATGATTGACTTAAACTCTGTCAGTCAACACATATGGGCACACAGGTACAGGATGGAGACCCTGAGGTTGATCTTCAACACCATTCAAGAGTGAGGTTTTGCGATCAGCCTAAATCTCCAAGATGCATACCTTCATATTCCCATTCACAGGTCTTTCAGGATATTATGGAGGTTTGCTTACAAGGACATTGTTCAGGGCTCTACCATTCAGTCTGAATCTCAGTCCACAGGTGTTCACTAAGTTTTGGACCAGGTTGTATTACACATCAGGGCTAACACCATATCCCTGACATCAAATTATCTGGATGACATTCTCCAAATCTTAAGGTGAGCAACTTTTTATACAAAGACAACAAATTCCTTGTTTCTCTCTTGCTTTGCCTCAGATTTCTTATCAATAAAGACAAATCCGTCCTTATCCTGTCCCAGCATTACATTAATCAGGGCATGAAATTCAGAATCTCTCAATCAATTTTGCTTTCCTGAGAAACATGCTTTGAAGATCTTCTCTTCAGTGTATTTCATCTGCTCAGTCAAATTTCAGTCCAGGAATTCCTTCGCCTATTTGATCTTCTCCATGGGACTGCAGATCTCCTTGTTTTAGCCACTTGTATATGAGACCTCTACTGATGATCTTTCTGTCTCAGTGGCTGCTGAGACTTTGCAGACTGGATCACATGATCAGTGCCATCCTCTGCCCTCCTGCAAAGAAGTGAGCAGGATTTGGTCTGTTCAGGAACAGTACATGCACACCAGCCTCCTGAAGATGAAAGCCATAGCAAATGCCTTTCAATCATGGCAGGATATGCTTTCTGGAAGGGGCATTCTGTTCTGAATCTTTCCAACAACTTTGCCATTGACAGCTGTCTTTGAAGGTAAAGGAGAACTAGATCCCCAGATCAGTGCTTCTCGTTAGGGATTTTTTCAGGTGGTGTCATCATCAACAAATCCATTTTTTAAGTCAGCTTGGCTTAGCTGCCATGATGTGTCCTTAGGAAAGGCACTTTTTTTCCCATTTCCTTGGCATGATATAGCCAAAAATGTGTTAAAGGTGTCATTAAAACCAACAAACCAAACAGCCACATCCCTGGCAGGCTGTGTCCTAGTAGACATGCTGTCCAAACTGAATCAAGTGATTCACACAGAATGTTTAATTCACCTTTCCATGTTAAATTGAATCTGGTCTTGGTGGTGTCAACCCCGTGTGGACCTATTTGCGATGAGGTGTAACATCAAGCTCCCAAACTTTGTCTCCGTAGCCCCAGAGGCTGGGGAGAAGACACCCTTTAGATGAGTTGTAACAGACTCATTGCTTATGGTCCTCCCCCCAACCCCTCTAATTCCCACGGTCTTTCAGAAGGCAAGGGAATCTAAGTACAGACTTATCCTGATTGCATGCCTCAGCTCGGAGAAATCTTGGATAAATGACCTTCTATGTCCATCAGCAGAGATGCCCAGAAAAATCCTGCATCTTCATGCTTGCTGAAGTAGGTGTGTATGTAGATCTTCCATTCTTCTTTGGCTCATATCAAACAAGCCCTAAGAAGGAAACATTTGTGCACACAAGAGGTGGACAGAATTTCAAAGGCAAGAAGGCCCACCACTTTGAAAACCTCTAAGGGGAAATATAGAGTCTTTTCACAGTGGTGCAGGCGAGAAGCATCACTCTTTTAAAATCATTTATACCACAAATCACTAACTTTCTCCGTTGGCTATTTTAGGAGAAGAAGTTAGCTCTGATTACTATCAGTGGCAATTGTACCATGACTTAAGATATGTTCCATCATAGAAAGGTGGATATAGGCCAGAATAAAGACCTCTCCAACCCTCTAGCCAATTTTGACTTGTCTTGACTGAAAGTTTTTGCTCATTATCTGAAATGGAACCTTCCTGAGGTTTTGACTTGGTTATGTCAGCCTTTGCACCACTGTACAAAACCTCGCTGATTCACCTTCTGTGTAAGACCTGCTTCTTAGTCACCTAGCAAGAAGAATGATTGAAATTATGTCTTAGCAGTCTATCCAAACTTCTTGCAGTCTGCAACAACGGTTTGATTTCTGTCATAATGGCTTCTGGTTTTATTGCAAAGAACAGGCTCCCATTCTTGGGTTTTATTGCAAAGAACAGGCTCCCATTCATGGGAAATCAGTCTTTACAACCCTTGTCTTCAGTAGACCCCTCTTCACAGGGATGTCTCCAGAGTGTTGAAGTGGTACTTGAAGCATACTGAACCAATCAGTCTCCAGAGTGTTTAAGTGGTACTTGAAGCATACTGAGCCAATCAGTGTCTGGAGCGTTGAAATGGTACTTGAAGCATACCAACCCAATCAGTCTCTAGAGTGTTGAAGTGGTACTTGAAGCACACCAAGCCAATCAGCCTCTCCTCTAGAGTGTTGAAGTGTTACTTGAAGCATACTGAGCCAATCAGTCGCCAGAATGTTAAAGTGGTACTTGAAGCATACTGAGCCAATCAGTGTCTGGAGTATTGAAGTGTTACTTGAAGCATACTGAGCCAATCAGTCTCTAGAGTGTTGAAGTGGTACTTGAAGCACACCAAGCCAGTCAGCCTCTCCTCTAGAGTGTTGAAGTGTTACTTGAAGCATACTGAGCCAATCATTCCCCAGAATGTTGAAGTGTTACTTGAAGCATATTGAGCCAATCAGTCTCCAGAGTATTGAAGTGGTACTTGAAGCATACCAAGCCAATCAGTCACAAGAGTGATGAAGTGTTACTTGAAGCATACTGAGCCAATCAGTACCCAGAGTGTTGAAGTGGTACTTGAAGCATTCTGAGCCAGTCAGCTCCAAGAGTGTTGAAGTGGTACTTGAAGCATACCAAGCCAATCAGTCTCTGGTGTTGAAGTGTTACTTGAAGCATACTGAGCCAATCAGTCCCCAGAGTGTTGAAGTGGTACTTGAAGCATACATGTTTCCATGTCTCAGAAAGGCTCTTTCTTTTCTTGCACATATCTGCTCATGAAGTCACAGCAGCTGTAACCAGCCTAGCATTTGAGTGAAATTGCTCTCTGACTGACATCAATCAAGCCATGGGATATAAGTCTAATATCACATTTTCCAGCTTCTACCTGAGAGACCTTTCAGCTCAAAAGGCTCAATCTGACCTGGTAGGACCTATATCGCAGCTGTACAGGCTATCTTCCCAGGTCCCTCAGCAGCTTCATAACAATGCAGTTGTCTCTGCTTCTGCTGGATTTGCGGGAACACATTTTTCCTTTTATGAGCACATCTTATCATCAGTCTGTACTTTGATTGTATCTCACTCAAGATTTGAAGCTGCTGCTCATATGTCAGGAGACCAAAACCAAAGCCAGCTTAAGGCTAAGGGGATGTAATTCCCTCCTCCTCTTACCTGTTCTCCAAGTGTATTATGATCAGGTAATGTATCTCATGAAGAAATCAATTTTTTGGAGTAAAATGTTTCTTCTATAATACTTACCTGATCATAATACAGGCACTCCCTCTCAAGTCCTCGCCACAATTACATTCCTGAAAGAGTTTGCACTTCCACCCCAGTCATAACTGATGAATGAAGGGATTAAGAACCAATCCCACTGTTCAAGGGAAGACTAGTCTTCTCTGACTGCCCCACTGTAAGCAAACAATAATTTTACATTTTAAATGCTAAAATAAACCAAATGACATTATTGGGTTTTTTTGCTTGGGAGGGCTGGATTTGCAAGGTAGTGGAAGGACTCCTGAAGTATTATGATCAGGTTTGTATTACAGAAGAAACATTTTGTTCCAAAAATTGGTTTCTTAGTTTTATAAATTGACCAACTGATGTGAACCAACTTTGACAAGGAGCACCCTAAAATCATAACCAGTCAAATTTATTAAAATGATTGGTAAAAAATATCTATTTATGTGTTTTTTACTGAATTATATCTGTTGCAGAAGAAAAGAACTTCCGAAGCACAAAGGGTCCCATAAAGCCAAATTTCCGTCAGAGGAAAGCCAGAAAGACTGGACTGACAACAGTGGAACTGCAAAGAATTTTTCCAGAACTAGCTGCTGACAGTAGCAATGGTGGCAAGGAGGAGGAGGGCTTCTCTAAGACCAAGATGGGGTAAGGGTTCTTTTTTTGTTGGTTTGTCTTCAACAATATTTATCGGCTGTCATGAGATGTTTAAATATATTGTGGATACATTTATATATTAAGAATTGGACAACAAGCAGAATTGCTTTTTGAAGCTCTCTCCTCAACAACAAAACTTTACTTGGATGATATTCTCAATTTGACTAATATGATTAATAACAAATTACAAATATTAACTCTTGTTTTTATACTTGCCTGGGGTATATAGTAAACTTCATGTCTGTCCTTCCATTCATCCTTCTATCCAGCACTAGTTAACACAATTAGTCACATATTTTTTATGATTGCCATAAAACTTGATAAATATTATTGTCATCACCTCAAAATGTGCATATCAATAAATCACTTTACTTCCTGAATTTGTTATGGTTATTTTCACCTGCAGTTTGTGTTAGAGTTATTGCCTTTTTGTCTTGTACCAGTCTGTGACATAATATCATTAGGTCAACTAGTCTCTCTGTTTTTGATGGATTGCCATAAAACTTTGTCAGTATTATGGTCATCACCTGAAGATGCACATATCAAAAAATTTATGTTAGTGTTTTTGCCTTATATGTCTTGTAGCTTAATGCAGTGTATGGCACATCTTAATAGCAGAAAACTAGTCCTACAATTTTTTATACTAAACAGACCAAATTTGAAAGAAAGTATCCTGGCATGAAGCTCTTTCAGATTTGTTTAAATGATGCTGATCCACCATCAGATATGGCCACTGTTACTAAAAATAGAAAACCTTTAATCAACTTCTTCTCAACAACCAGTAAAGAAAATTTGACCAATTTTACAGCATGCATCCTGACATGAAAGTCTTTGAGATTTGTTCAAACGATGTCATTCTACCATCAGATATGTTCACCATTACTAATAACAAACATTTAAATGACTTCTTCCAAAACCACTTAACAGAATTTTTGACCTAGTGTGACAGAAAGCATCCTGGAATGAAGTTCTTTCAGATTTGTTCAAATGATGCCAATCCGTCATAAAGCATGGCCTCTGTTACTAAAAGAAGGAAAGACCTGTAAATCACTTCTTCTCAAAAACCACTTAACAGAAATTGACCAAATTTGATGGAAAGCATCATGGCATAGGTGCCTTTCAATATTGAACAAATGATGCTGATGTGTGATCAAATATGGATGAAGATACAAAAACTTGAGAAACCATGAAAGAATTATTTTCACAACATATGCAGTGAACAGCATTGGAAGAAGTTCAACAGAAAGCAAGCTACTGACACAGAATTTTAGTTAGAGGAAAGCAAAAAAAGTAACCTTTGATAAGGACTATTTAGAATCACAGGTTTGGGGTCATGCAGAGTTCTTCCCCTTGCAGATAAAAGTTTAAAACAGATAACATATTATTTTTGGAATACAAGATGCATACATTTCAATAGAACAAGTTATAGACATTGACAAAATAATACACATTATAATTTGAACTGAAGAAAAATTTTAAAACAATATAACAAGTAACATTCTGAGTTGATAATAATTTGATAATATGATTATATTTGTAAGACTTGTTTGTAAATACCAGGGAATTATTACAATCTTGTGAATGAAGAGGTTTTTACTAAGGAAAAAGGCTGAGTGGGAATTTACTAATAATGCAGTGTGGTCTCTAATCTGAAAAAAGTGTCTGATGCACACCAGAAAATGTGTCTCTGTATCAGAATCTCTTAACATGTATAATTATGTGCAAGAAAAAGATTTTGCTTTAAGCAGAAGATATTTCTTTTAAAACCATGTCAAAGTTTATACATTTATTTGCAGAGAATTATTGATAAACACTTTACCACATTTGTAATTCTTGGATATTTTGAAGCAAGTTTGATATGTTTGGTTAAATAGAGTTTGTCAATTGCTAGTAGTGCATATTAAAGTGCCTGAAACATTTGTTGTTGATAATGTTATCACATGTATTGTGCATTATTTTATGGCATTTCATATATTCAGTACCATTTCTCATAAATTATTTTAAATGTGTATTTTTTAATTTTTAACATTTATTAAAGAAAATATAATAACCCAATATGTTTACCTCCTGGAACACTTCCAAATTTAACTACTACGAGCAAAGAAACCCATACCTTAAAAAAATAAATAAAGAGAAATTCATTAGTTAATTCAAACTGATCAGATGGTGGGATTTGAATCTGCAACCTTGGATCACATGTCCATCACCTTAACTACTGGGCCATCGTACCTCCCTTGGGTACAGATCTCAATGGTTTCCAAGTTTTCACTCCAGGGACAGGGTCCCAGGGGGTAAGGAACGACCCAGGAATCTATGATGACTGCTTAGATTAAATCCACTTGTAATGCCAAGGAAGTACTGGTATCTATACTTTAAGGGTGGGGCAATGAGCAGTTTCTTAATTATGTATTAGGTCCAAGTTCCCAGGGGCTGGGAGAGATCCTTGGGACAGTGCTGGTTGTATAAATGGCTTGTCCTTTTTATGCCATGAAAGTGACATGATATATTTGGTTTTGGAAAGAAGATAGATCACACCAACATTACAATGTAGCAACTATGTGCTCCAAGCTTTTCTTTCCCCTCTACAGTTTCAATACATGTGTGAATATGCATTCACAAGCTGACATACATCAGTTACCCAGGTGAGCAATATCATGCCCACTTGGGCCTCTTGTTAGTGGATAGGTATGAAACTTAGTATATATTATGGTCATCAAAAGAAGATATGCATGTTGACAATTCATTGTACTCACTATTTTCAGAAGAGTTATGCACTTTTTATTATAGATTCATGGAGTAGGGGTGGGATGCGGAAGAGGCGGGGCTTATATTTGAGTGATCAAATTGCTCACCATTCCTCTAGTTGTTTTTATTTTTTTTTTAAATAAAGAAAGTGTCAGACTAATTTGACTTTTTATGTGCCTGCTATAGGGCAGAGCTTATGCTATGAATGCATCCATTCTTATGTCCATTCATCTGTTCTGTATTTCGTTTTCCACTCAGTAACTCAAGTTCTTCACCATATATCATTGACAAATTTTGTAAGTAGCTTGCATTTGGGGCAGGA
The DNA here is from genome assembly GCA_029931535.1 of Margaritifera margaritifera. Classification (NCBI taxonomy): domain Eukaryota; kingdom Metazoa; phylum Mollusca; class Bivalvia; order Unionida; family Margaritiferidae; genus Margaritifera; species Margaritifera margaritifera. The sequence goes on from JAQPZY010001606.1 coordinate 3,902,677, forward strand.
AAGAAACTTATTGATTTCAGGCTCAAAAGATACAAGGTCAAGGTCACAGGGACTGAAAGAAGGAAAACTCTCCACACCGTAGCTTGACTTGTATACCAGATATCTTAACCAAACTTTGTAAATGTCTTGCATTTGAGATAAGAAAGATACATATTAATTTTGGAGGTTGAAAGGTCAGAGGTCAAGGTTACAATGACTTTTAGAAGAAAAATAGTTTATACATAGTATCTTGAATTTGTATCAGGTACTTTGACCAACTGTTTTGGATGGCTTGCATTTTAGACCAGGAAGACACCTATATATTTTAGAGTCAAATGATCAAAGGTCAAAGTCACAGGGACTGAAAGAATGAAAAATGATTTTCACGGAACAAGTTAAGTTCTGTGCCACATACCTTGATTAACTCTGTAAATTGCTTGCATTTGGGACAAGGAAGACATGTAGTATTGATTTTAGGATTGAAGATCAAAGGTGAAGGTCAGTGGGACTCAAAGAAAGGAAATGATTTTTAAAAAAGCTCAGGTCCTGTTTCACAAACTATGACCATATTTTGTGGATGGCTGGCAATTGAGATTTAAAAAAAGGCACCTGTTAATTTTGGGGTCAGCAGGTCAAAGGTCAGTGTCACAGAGACTGAAAAAAGACACATGGTTTCCACAAAATAAATTGAGTTCTGTGTCTTTTACCTTGACCAGATTATAGGGATGGCTTGCAACTAAGATAAGGAAGACATTTATTGGCTTCAGATTCAAAAGGTTAAGTATCTGACCACTGGTTTGTTGTTGATAAAAGCTTTTGTATTTGAGTGCTTCCCTAACCTTTGAGAAAATAGGGAATGAGCTTATTAAAGGAAAATTATGAGTTATTCAAGCACATTGGTGAGGAATTCCTTGCCCACTGAACCAAGACAGATTGAGACCTATGTTTTCAATTAAAAGATAGAAAAGTGCTTATTATTAAAAATACAAAATAGTTTTAGTAATAGACACTGGATAAATCCGTCCAAGCCAAAAGCCCTTTTTCATTGTATCTTAAAGAATAGGGTCATAATTCTGATTTGAAAGGGCATAAGAGAAACCCCTCCACCTTCACTCATCAAGGTTAGGCCAGATCTTGTTGTATTCCAAACCAAAACTTCTTGGAAAATATTTGGGGGACAATTTGTTTTTGAGAAGGATGAGTTGAAAAGGTTGAATACCACATTTATAATTTAGCTTATAGTGTTACTGGTCTACACAGATTTGATGGCACATCCGAGTTCTACCAAAATGTAAACATTTATATCAGCAAAACATGGAATCATTCTGAAATGGAGTGGATAGATTTCCTGCATGTGTAAAAAATTCTACATTGCCACTACCTATATGCATGCAGACATGTACTTCAGACAGTGTCTTACAAATGTCCCAGGTACAAGACACACTATTGTTCTCATAAGTATGTTATTATACATTATGAAAGTCATTTTTGTGATGTAACAAAATGGATTCTTGTTTACATACTCGTTTCAGTTTAAGTCCCCTATTTATGAAAATTGACATAGCCATGTTTGAAAACATTTAATTATCAGATTTGTGTAGACATGTAAAATAGAGTGCATTTTTGACATGCAATTCGGTATAATTTTGTTATTGGAACTTCTCTTTACATCATGTTTTACACACCTTTTTTTCTCATATATTCAAGACGAAGGTCCAGGAGGAGTGAGATGCTTGCAAAGGCCCAGGCTGCCAAGAAGCAGGTGCCCCATGGTCGTTGTGGAGAGAACACATTAATGGAGCGCTGTACTGAGTGTAATGCAGTGCTTGAGCAGTATGATGATGATACGATTGGGCTTTGTATTGTGGTTTTGTCCACATTCATCCACAGAGAGCCCTCACTTGCCACACCTATGCTGCTGGAGATCTTGCTTAGTGTGTCAAGGTTAGTCTGTAATTATCAAGTATCAAAGGAGTGTTGAGATAAGCTCATAATTTTAATATTAGGAAAAGATTTTGCTGTTTCATTTGTACTCGACAGAACTTGGAAAGGGATCTCTATCACCAGGTATTAATTAATATAATTAGTATCATTCTGAAAATTATGAGGATGTGGAGGAGGAGGATGCAATGTTTGTTTTTGTTATTATTATTATTTACAATATTAGTATTATTTTAATAAACTGTCCAATTTTAAGTGTTGTCTCCCTTTTTTGGTTTTTGTTGTTTCAGCAAAGTTTTGGGTTATAACATGTAACTATGTAGCATTTTAAAGCACCTCAGCACAGCAGTGGCTATATGGTGCCAACTAAAGGTAAAGTTCAAAAAATTTAAAACATAAAGGAATGGTTTTGGGAATATACTTGTAAGCATCATAGATGGACAGATTGCTAAAAATGTTTAAATTCAGTTTATTTCCATATTCCCTTAGGTTTTAAAATCTTTGCAGTGATATTTGAATACCAATATTTAGGACTGATGATTGGATCCATAGTTAATGTCCAACAATATTTAATCTTTCAATCATTTATCTTATACTCATTACGATGTTCACTTTTTATTTTAGAATTGCATCATGTAGCCCTTACACATGGCAGACTGATAGGTAAGTTGTCTTGTTTCTTATGCTCTTATGTACAGTGAATAGGAGTTATTTATGATTACTTGAAAGTTTCAAGATGATCAAGAAAATATATATTTCATGAATTCAAGCCCTTTTTTTATTTTGGCGTATTGTACAGAAGTTATGTCCAGGGCTTTATAAATTTTATAAAAGTCAGCTTGCACCTTAAAACAATATGTCGATAAATTAAATTTATCATAAATAATACATATAGATAGATATGTAGATGAGGAAAGAAGGAAGGGTTAGAATGCAGATATAGTTAGAAGAGAAAAGACAGACATATACATGTGTAAAAAAAGAGACAGAAAAATGGATAGGTAGATAAGGGTTTTGGAAATGGCAAGGTTTTTGGGAGAGGGAGATATTTAGGTAAAAGACCTTAAACTGAAAAATTAAACAGCCAGGAACAGAACTGTGTTAACTTAATTTTTATTATGTCATAATATATCATAGCATTTTTCTTTATCTGCATTTCCACTTAAAGTTCAATTGATCATACAGATATAAATATAAAATCTGGTATTAAAGGAAGTTAAATCCAAGTCCCTCACTGAAATATTCCAATATCAATGAATTCACTCTTTCCTTTTTTTCGTGGAAGTGTTGTGTCCGCTCACATGTCTGCTTCTGCTTCTACGTCATCCAGTTTTCACCTTGAAATTTGCAACATGCATCTAAACAATCTTTCACAAGCCAACATTTGAGAATGGTTTGAAAACACTTATTTTGATCCATTTCATTATTTGCCACAGAGTAAGTATGTATTGGTCTCCTGTAATAATCACATAAACAATAGATGATAAACATACTTGTGGGTGCTAGATTTCCAGGTGGCTGATTATTAGAGACAAGGGTCTTGCATGTCCAAACGTACCTCTCAAAGAAATTTGATGAGTTATATTATTAACCATTATCACCTGATCACCTTGAAATCAGCAACATGCATCAAAACAGTCTTTGACAAGCCAGTTGTTCAGAGCTGGCAATCTCAGCACATTCAGAGTTCTCAAACTGCACGTGGCTAGGTTAGGACTTGAAAGTCAGCAAATTCCGTATACATACAGATGTTACAATTAAAATTCAATTGATAAGTTAAAATATAAATATTTATTTCCTATTTCTCAGAACTTGCTTTAAATAGTATATTCACATTATCATGTCTGCACAAGAAAATACGAGACTGGCCTTGACATTAACTACATGATGGAAATTACAGACTTTGAAAGTATATCATGTGAAATAAAGGATTGACAGATGAAAGAAACTGCAGGCAGTAAGTATTTGAAGAATGCAAAACAAATAAATGCAAAATTAAAGTGCTGATATATGTACTGTGGTGAGATCGCAGATTATAAAACTTGCAGATCATAAAGCATTATGAATTGAACATGATCTCTCTTACTCTCCCTCAGTTTTTTTTACTTGCCTGCAGGCAAGTACCCTGCAAACTTGAACTTGCCTGAGCTGAATTTAAGCTTGTCCCAGGCATCAGGCAAGTAGGTTTGTAAAGCTCTGGTTACGTCCATATGTTGACTTGGCCTTTAAGTTCTGTTACAAATTGATATAAAATCTTTGCGATTATATCATTAACTAGTCGTTTTAAAATAGATAAGGGTTACGTTGTAATCTGTCATTATTTTAATCCATATGTTGACATCATCCTTAAGTTCTGTGACAAATTGATATAAAATAAGTCTTATTATGGTAGCTCATTCAATAAGCAAACAAATACAGGAGAAAGTAGGGTACAAGACTGATATTTAAATTTATGCATACGAGCAAAGAAGGCTCAATGCTAAAAAAAGTATGTTTCCTAATAAGAGCTGTTGTTTATCTATTTGTGCATTTATCTTAATGATAAATTAAACATATCGTAACTACAGTGAAACCTCGCAATAAAGCAATAATTGGGGTCCATAAAATTCGATCGTGGAAAAAGTGGGGTTGCATTATTGCGGGGTTTTACTGTATTTTACTTTATTCAGAGAACAGCATATACATGTCTGACGTGTAGCATGAATAGGGTATCAACACCGTTTACTATCTGATATCCAGCCGTCTTTGCTTTCCCACATGACAACCCTTTGATTGAGCCGCGAGTTTAATACTTGTTCAGTGCCAAGTAACAGAGTGGTTATTTGAACTCCCTGTGATCTTGCCGCACAATTGACATGTGTTAAGTTGCATCCTTTAATAGATTTCACAGACTTAATGATCAAAGTGTTACTTACGGAGCCCAAGCTCAGTCTCTACATAAGCACCCACATATGACAATCTTTGATCAACCACCGCATTGTCTGGTGCTTGGTTGTGTATGCAGTTAAAGAAGAAACATAAGTCGGCTATTGTTTGCTCAATGATTGCATACAGGATGAATTGAAGTCCAGCGCACGTGTTGGCGGCTTACGTTTTTTTTATGTTTATTAAATCGTGAGAATCTTCTATCAACCACCACATTGTCTGATGCTCGGTTGTGTATGCAGTTAAAGAAGAAACACATGTCGGCTATTGTTTTAGCAATGATTGTATACAGAATGAATTGAAGACAAACACAAAGAAGTAACTTTTTCGATAATGTTTATTTTGGCATAACACGTCAAGAAATTGGTGAAATTGTTAAATTTCAGCAGCCACACCACAATCGAATTCATATGAGATCTCTTCCCCAAAATGATTATAAACTTTTTATACACTATTTCTCGTACTTAAAAAAAAATATTTTTTCCGTGTACGAGAAAAATACATGTATATAAAATTTCAGGAACCACGCCACGAACGTATTATACTCGAATTCATGCACGATCTCTTCCCCAAAATGATAATATACACATTTTATACACTATTTCTCATACTTTGAAATAAAAGAATTTCATGTGCGAATGAATATACAAAATTTTGGGAGCCACGCCACGATCGCGTTATATCCGAATTCGCGTTATCGCAGGGCGCATTATTGCAGGGTTTCACTGTAGCTCCTTATCTCCCTGTTAGCACATGTAAATGGCTCAATTCAGCATTTTAAACAACAGTTTCTCATTCTTTTTCTATCTTTCTTTTTTGATATGTGTCTTTAGAACCATAATGCTGTTTTTGTTTCTCATGATTTATTTTTGCGTTTGAGGAGATGTGATACATGTACCTAAACACCACTTTGCGGTTACTACACAGTCTGTATGAATCTGTCTTTACTGTTACTACACAGTCTGTATGTATCTGTCTTTGTGGTTACTACACAGTCTGTATGTATCTGTCTTTGTGGTTACTACACAGTCTGTATGTATCTGTCTTTGCGGTTACTACACAGTCTTTGTATCTGTCAGTCCCTAATTACACAGTCTGTATGTATCTGTCAGTCCCTAATTACACAGTCTGTATGTATCTATCAGTCCCTAATTACACAGTCTGTATGTATCTGTCAGTCCCTAATTACACAGTCTGTATGTATCTGTCAGTTCCTAATTAATGAATCACCAAGCTCCACCAATCTGTTATCAGCAGTCACTTAGTCGTTATATATTTTAAATGATCTTAAACAGCTCACTAATCTCAGTGAGAGCTATGAGCAAATCATTGTACAGTTGCATCTTGGATGTTAAGTTTGTCTGTTTTTGAGACAGTCTGTTCAGACACCTAGAACCAAACATGTTTAAAAAGTCAAATTAATTGTTCCAGCTTCATTATCTTTTACCTAGTGTTTAAATTTTCACAGTAATTCTAGATTTCTATTTTACTTAGTGGTAAAGTTTTCAAAATATTTGATTGTATAGAGAATACTAGATTGACGAGTACAGGTGATTATCTCAACTTTAGTAATTTGTCAATTTATTTTTGCCTACTTACACTTTCAGCAGTATAATGGTTCCAAGTAGTACTATGAGTATTGCCAGACAGTTCCTACGCTGTTGTTTGCATCAACTTGCTCCCAATGGAATCTTCCCCATGCTTTTCCAGAGCAATTTGGATGGTATGATCTTTCTAGCTTATATATATATATATATATATATATATATATATATATATATATATATATATATATATATATATATATATATATTAGAATAAATAATATTATCATAAAGGTTAGAGAATTTTAATTCATACTCTATGGATATTCAAACCTGGATCCATGGGTTACAGCAGTAATTCTCTATAATAACTTCTATATAACTTGATTTCTGTAGTAGGAATCCCGATGGACTGTATACATGCGGGTGTGTCTGCTACGCACAAATGCCTATACCCTGACTTTGTAGCATCATTTTTGGTGATGTGTGCATGGTTGAGATGGTATAGGGGGTGTTGCTTACAGGCAAGGCGATGGGTGCTGTAAGCCACAGATCCAGGTTCAAATCTCTGTAGAGTATGAATTAAAATTCTCTAACCTGTATGATAATATTATTTATTCATATTTAATAATTCTGTTAATGTTATCAAGCAATCTCCTGTAGGATCAAGGGATAGCACTTTCTGCTCTTTTTGGTGTATATTTGTAATTCTCTCTCTCTCTCTCTCTATATATATAGTTTATATCGATGATAAAATTTACCTAGCAATTGGTGAGCACATGCTTACGAATGATCATTTCAAAGCCTATGATAATGTCACTGATGACTGCATAAATACATGGCTCTCACCTTTTGTAGTTGTTGGACTGTATTATTACACTTTCTGCAATCCAGAACTGTTGTATTTGTTTAATGATATAATCTTTTGTCTTGTGTAACAATGTATTTTTGCTTGCTTCAGCAGCTGCGTGTTGGTACATGTCATTATCTTTTGACCTCATTTAGGATCATACCTTACTCAGTAGTATACCGCTGTACTGTGTTACCACAATCTTTGCAATATGCGTGTGCTAGAAATAAGGCTGAAAATCGTTTAAGTGAAATTTTTAATTGAGACTATTAAATTCATATTCTCTGTAGAATTGATGATAATAAGTAGTTTTGAAGATGTTTAATTCAGATGATTTAATATGGATATATGATATTTAGTTGTAATGTTGTAGTGACTGTTGTATTTTAGTCTGTTGCTCACAGGTTTAAATGAAGTTCACTTAAAAATGTGAGCACATCAGTGGTGAGTATAAATGCCATGCACATTCAGTTTTGTGTCAGATCAGTGTCAGACTGAGCTGAATCTCACTGAATGCATGTGGGGAAGAGAAATTCAGGTAATTTGTTGTGAACATTGACTGAAAAGGATAATTTGAAACAGATTTTATAGTAACCTGATAGAGGAAAGTATTTAAAATAATTTATGTAAAATAGAGGAAAATATTAGGTACAGGTAAATGGATTTGCAAGAAATGGAAAATTTAGATTTGCAAAGAAAAAGAACTAGATATGCAAAAGTCTGTATTTAATATTGCTGAGATAATCTGAAAAAGAGAAATAGACAAATTGCTTTATATCCAAAATATTTAAATTTAACTGTGAAAAGAAAAGTGTAGTTTGCCTTGCATATTTAGGGTGAAGTACAGGGAATAAGCTCTGCTTCCCCAATTGAAATCCAATTGAATCATGTTTTGCTCTTTTGATAAATTTTATTAGAGTACTGAGTAAATTGCACCAGTAAAGGAAACCGTCTCTTCTGGTGATTTTGTTGGTTGATACTAAACAAAGTATACTCTGATATATAACTTCAGTTCTTACTGTACTGAAGTATTACTTGTTTGATATAGGTTTTTCATAATAAATTCAGTTGAAGTTAGAGACCCATCTTCATCCTTGTTTGACTGCCCCTTGATATTGTTCCCTTGTAATCACCCCCTCGCCAATCAGTTAATAGCTCCCGTCTATCTATCCATTCATCCTTCACATCTTCAATCCATTCATCCTGACCTGACATAAATTGGATGGTAGTACGTTAATATATATATTTTTTTCTTTGACTTGCGAACAAGACAATTCAGCTTTAATTGGCAACCTGAAGACTTTAAAACATTTTACATCTGGGCACTGTAACATTGCCTATGACTATAGTTAAGTGGTGCCTTGAAATTATAGTTAGCTATCTCACCATAAAATATGATTGAAGACTGGTATCAAGAGGTAGGCATTTAAGTTTTATGTAAAACACTAGTCACTCACTATAATTAACAGTTTTGGATTCATACATATTCTGCATTATCAGGCCCCATAGTTATCTAACTGTCATTGCATTACCAGGCCCCCTAGTTATCACTCAGTTAGTGCATTACCAGGTCCCACAGTTATGAAACTGTCAGTGCATTACCTGGCCCCACAGTTATCACACTGTCAGTGCATTGCCAGGCTCTATAATTATCAAACTATAAGTGCATTACCAAGCCCTATAGTTATCAAACTGTCAGTGCATTACCAGGCCCCATAGTTATCAATCTGTCAGTGCATTACCAGGCTCCATAGTTATCAAACTGTCAGTGCATTACCAGGTCCCATAGTTATCAAACTGTTAGTGCATTACCAAGCCACATAGTTATCAAACTGTCAGTGCATACCAGGCCCCAGAGTTATCAAACTGTCAGTGCATTACAAGGCCCCATAGTTATCAATCTGTCAGTGCATTAAAATTCACCTCTGACTCAAAAACTCTATATTCAAAATCATATTTAGAATCTGTCAATTTCAGTGAAATTTGGCATTTATAAAGAAGTACAAACAAAAAGATGATATCTAAGTTTTTATTTATTCTAACCTCATTTGGAGCAAAGTTATAGAAGAAGAAAAAATGTTACATTTGAGAATGAGTTTAATTTTGATGCTTATGAGATTTTTTTACTACAGGGCCCGGAGGTGTTTGTTATAGCAGGTATTTGAGCATTATTTGTATCTTTTTGAGTACAAAGTGTTTGTGTGTTACAATAAAATTTACTAATAAGGAGGTTCAGCATTGTGAGGGACCATTATATTCAGAAACTATGAAGTTTTTCATTTTTGTCAATATTTTGAACTGATTTTAACCTTAAAATTTGTCAGACACACAGTTCTTGAAGACCATGGCTGCAGCCCTAATAGACTTCAGTGAGCTACCATGCCATGCTCCCATCCACTTCCTGCTTGAGGTAAGGGATAGAGGAAAACATGGAATAGCTTAACTTTATGACTTTGTTTGAGCTTGAGTATCACTGTCTAATCATTTCATACCAAATATTTCCTTCACCCTGGTATGTGACTTCCATTTAGACTCCAGACAAATAGACAAAATCATACTTCCAGTTATGCAAATAATATGGATTTTCAGTACTGATGAAGAGTTCAAACTGTACCCAAACATCCATCAGTACCGATGAAGAGTTCAAACTATATCCAAACATTCATCAGAACTGATGAAGAGTTCAAACTGTACCCAGACATCCATCAGTACTGATGAAGAGTTCAAACTGTATCCAATCATCCATCAGTACTGATGAAGAGTTCAAACTGTACCCAGACATCCATCAGTACTGATGAAGAGTTCAAACTGTACTCAGACATCCATCAGTACTGATGAAGAGTTCAAACTGTACTCAGACATCCATCAGTACTGATTCATTATGCATGAGTTCTATTGTATTTAATTTCTTGTTTTGATACTAAGGCTTGCAGTCCATTAACATTTTATGTTTCCAGGGCCTGAACAATAGAAAGAACCTGTCCTCAGAAAACATCATGCAGCTTTTGAACAACCTAGCAACATACATGAACTGTAACCTTGACTCATCCACCTCCTCCACCATGTGGACTAACATCATCAACCAATTTGACACCTTTTTACGGAGACTTGCAGATATCCTCCCAACCCCCTGTGACATGACGTCCATACTCAAAATAATTACTTGCTTACTCAAGGTGTTTGGAATCAACAATGCTAAGGTAAAGGACTGCAAACATTTGAACTGTTTGCAATATTGAGGTCTGGAAAAAAATAATACAAAAGAGATTTTCATGATATTGTGCAACAAAATTGTTCTCAAAATGTAAATATTTTCTTCCTATTCAGTACAAAATATTTTGGTAAGGGATTCAGTATGTGACTTACCTGGCCAGACTAACTTATCCCATCCTGTCCAACAAACAATTATTTTTCTATGACAATTATTCTTGTCAAAGAATTAAAGTGCTGATTATCTTTTTTGTCAAACTGATAATAATTTTAAGTTTTGAAGAATTTGCCCTCCCCTCCACCAAATTAATCTGATATGATTGAAAATATATGAATATATCAGCATAAGGCAGTAAATTTTTAAAAGACAGTGTTTAACAGAAAGTGTACATTTAGAACATGTATGTAAATATCATTAATAACTTTTGCAAAATATTGGAAATGAAATATTAGAAGTTAAAGAAAATAACTTTAAAACATTAAGAGGGGAAAATACAGTTTATTATGTGCAAAAAGAGGGAATAACTTGTGCAAATATAATGAATTTTTAATACAGAATGTAAATTGCTAAATATAAAGGGTAACATGTAAAATCTTGAAGTATGTAATACTTTTCCAAACAGCCATTTACAAAATAAGCTTTTCATTTACAATCATTTAGATGTAATGTACTTGTTAGCATGGAAGTTAACACACTTGCTTTGCACATAAGTGGTCCTAGGTTTGGTTCACAGAGCTGACATATGCTTGAGTCATTTGCACTGTTTTCTCCAGGACATACCATTGCACAAATTCCTGCTAAATTTAATGAATGCCCATCCCCCCTTCAGACTGAGTGAGTGCGTAAAAATCACAAACATGATGATCTGCCATAGCCATAATAAAATCTGTAACCTTCACTAATATTAAATAGCGCACACTGATCATGTAAACACTTGATTTCAAAATAAAGTGCCTTAATCAAGTGTTTACTTAATGGATGTTTTGCTTTTGATCAGTGAGATGATTTTATTCATTATCTAGTTTTTAAAAGCATTTTGACAACTGCACTTAGTGAGGTTGTAAATGGTGGAAACTCTTGTGTTCATTATTCAGTGGTTATGTCAGTGCTATCACATGCAGTTAAAATTCATATGACATGGTTTGATTGTCATAAAATATGTTTGCTGCTGTGCCAATAATGGGGATAAACAGTTTCAAGCTTTATCGTTATATATTAAAAGCTATTTATCGCACACATTGTGGACATATAAGTGGTCTATTCATTCTATTCTCTTACAGAAACTCAAAATGTCCCCATTATAAGATGAAAATCCCCCCTTATAAAAATACCAAAGTGGGAATTCCCCATCTATGTGAAAATCTTGCAGAAATCACTGCATTTATTGTGTATCAATGATTAGTAATTATTTCCAAGTTCACTGTGTCCCCTACCTTTAGGACTACCTGATATCACTACCTGCACTATATAGTACTTCCATTGAAAGTACATAATACCACCATCTGCACCATCAAGAGTACCTAATACCACCACTTACATTATTGAGAATACCTAGTACCACCACCTGCACACTGAGAGTACCTAATACCGCCACCTGCACCATTAAGAGTGCCTAATACTACCACCTGCATGCTGAGAGTGCATAATACCATGACTCGTACCATTGAGAATACCTAATACCATCACTTGCACCATTGATAGTACAAAATACTACCACTTGCACAATTGAGAATACCTAATACCACCGCTTGCACCATTGAGAATACCTAATACTACCACTTGCACAATGAGACTGCCTAATACCAGCGCTTCCACCACTGAGAGTATCTAATACCACCACTTGCACCACTGAGAGTACATAATATCACCACTTGCACCACTGATAGTACCTAATATAACCACTTACACCATTGAGAGTACATAATACCACCACTTGCACCACTGATAGTACCTAATACCACCACTTGGACCATTGAGAGTACATAATACCACCACTTGCACCACTGATAGTACCTAATACCACCACTTGCACCACTGAGAGTACCAGATACCACTTGCACATTGAGAGTACCTAATACAACCTGAACATTGAGCATACATTATACCACTGCTTGCACCACTGAGTACCTAATATCACCACTTGCACATTAAGAGTGCCTATTACCACCCCTTGCACATTGAGCATACCTAATACCACACTTGCACATTGAGAGTACCTAAAACCACCACTTGCACATTGAGAGTACCTAATACCACCACCTGCACATTGAGAGTACCTAAAAAAGGTTGAAAGATCTTCTTGTACAAATGCTGTAATATGGATGAAGTTTCATTAAAAAAAAGAGACCAAAAAGTTTGATATAGCTACAGTAGGACCCCATTATAGCACGATGGTCGGGGTCCACAAAACGAGATCGTGCTATACCCGAACCGTACTATAACCGAACAAGACAAAACCAAGTCATTTAGCTGAAGAAAATGAGGGGGGGGGGAGGGTAAATTGTGGTCTGAAAACAACGTGCTTCATTGGCACCGTTACCATCTTAAATCAATGCATATTAAATGAGAAATACACATGCAATGAAAACAGAGATTGCACATATAATATTTAACTTTATTCAGAGAACCATTTATATATACATGTCTAATGCATAGCATGAATAGTTAAAGGATCAACACGTGTACTCACCAACCGATTTCATCGCATGCGTAGGAGTGAGTCCATAATAATTCCATTGAAAATATGCACACAGAAGTATAATATCATTGTCTGATAAAGTTCTGAAATCCTACATCGTCGTCTAGTCATTGTAAATCGTCATCGTAAATACGTCCGACTCCGATTCCTCAGCTTTACTGTCGTATGCGGGTGCTTACGCGGAGACTGAGCTTGGGCTCTGCAAGTAACACTTTGATCATAAAGTCAGAAATCAATTAAAGGATGCAACTGGACAGGTGTCAATTGTGCGGCAAGATCACAGGGAGTTAAATAACCACCCTCTGTTACTTGGCACTGAACAAGTAAAACTCTCGGCTTGATCAGAGGGTTGTCACGTGGGAAAACAACTTGAAAACAAAGTGAGTGCTTTTACAAGCCAAAGGCTTATCGGACCACGTGCACTGGCAGATCACTTGGGAAATATCACTTGGGAATTAAATCTGACTTGTGGAAACACCGGACTTAATCCTGTCCATGGCTTCAAGCTTCTTTTTAACAGTAAAAGCTTTACGTTTTCTGTACTGTTATTCATTGTAAATAACTACTAATTAAAACTCTGACACCTATTTGTTTGAACGACTACAGCAAGAATAATTGTTAATCAACAATGGGGTCATTTTTATAGGGAATGTACAATATTATTCACTGGTCAACTGATTGCGTTACGATTGTCTAACAACACCGACAAGCCACGTGTGCGTGTTGGCGGCTTTCGTTTTTTTGATGTTTTATAAATCATTGCCGCATGGTTTGAACAACTTTTAGCTTTGAGATTGACTTTGATGATTGTCAATGACTTAAATTAATTGATTTATAAATTGAGGTGCGAATCTTTTATCAACCAGCGCATTGTTTGTTGCTTGGCTGTGTATGCAGTTGAATGAGCAAACATATGTCTGCTATTGTTTGAGCAACGATTGTACACAGAATGTATTGAAGAAAAACACAAAGAAGACTTAATGACTTTATTGTTCATGTATCAGTAATAATAAGACTAACACTTATCAGCTTTAAAATGAGCTGACATCTTTCAAAAATAAACTGAGATCAAAGTGCAGTGATTGACTACTGACACATTTGAAATGAACATTCACAAATAGAAATGTTCAGCATCTTTATTCATATAATGAAAGATGCAATCATAAGACACTTTTTCTTCAAGAATACAATACAGCTTACCAAATTATTAAATCAAACTCTTGTTTATTTTGGCACAAGACTTTGCACTATGTCAAGAAATTGGCGAAATTATTATAAAATTTCGGTAGCCATGCCATGATCATATTATATCCGAATTTATACACGATCTCTTCCCCAAAATGAGAATTAATTTTTTACACATTATTTTTCGTACTTGAAAAAAAAAACTTTTTTTTTCATGTACGAAAAAATAGATGAAATTTCGGGAGCCATGCCACGATCGTGTTATATCCGAATTCGTGCTATAACGAAGCGTGCTATAGCGGGGTCCTACTGTACATGTATATGGGATTGAATTTCTTAAAATTTTCTAATATACCAACTCTTCCCTTTCAGTTTATTCTGGAGCCATTTGCTAAGCTTATCAGTATAGCAATCCAGCATTGTTCCTTCAAGCTGACCCATGTGCTGGACATTTGTTCATTGTGTAACAGGGTATTTAACAAGGTAATTTACTTTTCTTTCTTTGTCATCTTTCCTTGCTGTATTTAGGCATATATTGAAATCCTCCATATATTTTGTAGATAACCTCCAATGGATAGCAGAAAGTAATAATACAAATGATAAAACCAATTATTTTGGGTCAGTCCCCAGACAAGGTGCAGTAAGAAAACACCTAGTGGTCATTGGTCAGTCTTGTGGCATACTGAATAGTACCTAGGATAATAACTAATGAATTGCCATCTTCAGCTATCTACCAGCAACTGCCAGTCAGTAGTCATTAAATTGAAATTCCAATGCGTCCTTAGCTAATCTTATCTTGGGCAACATTTGATCCATTAAGCAGTGACACCTATTGTGTGAAGCTTGTATAACTAAGAGGACATCTGCTACCCTAATTGTTAGACACCTGAACAGCTTGCACTCTATAGCATGTATAAATTCAATGTGTCGATATAGTAACATCATTATTTTTCATTCAATCTGTGATAAATTTTCTCTTTCAACTGAAAATATCTTTTATAAGGCGATACAAAATTTCAAAGGAAAAAACTTGGCTGAAGGATTTTGCAGAAAATGCTATGCAGATGAATAGACAGGGTTATCTTAGTTCTGACAATTTGTCATTTAGCATACCTCTATAGCCAATAAACATTGACAGGTGGTTAATTTGATGTTAATATTCACCTGTTGACCACTTTAAAGTAGATTTAAATGTTTTACTGCTAGTCATATCCATACCTGCCATATTCCCAGACAGTGTTGGGGGTTTTTAGACTCAAAAAGTGTGTTTTGAGGTCAGTATGCATGACCCCAAAAATGTGATGTCATCCAATTGAGAAAAAGCTATCTTTTCATAGAAGCCTATAGAAAATGACTGGAAATTCAGAATCAAAATAAAAGAAAGTTTATCTGTTTTCTTTAAAGCATTTAATACACTTACAAGAAAAAATATTTGGTAGACTTAGCATTGCCAAATATCACCGCACACATACACATATGCGCAAACACTCGCCAATCACAACCACACTGACATTAAATAAAAAAATACACCATGCTTCTGTCATTAAAATTCATTAGCGGGTGGAATATGTCTTAATTAGATGCAGTCTTTACTGCTCTCAATAGTTCAGTAGGGGGTTTGAAGGTAATGTAAGTGTCATTTGTGTTCATCTTTGCACTCATTAGAGACTGGATGGTACTGTTGTTCAAACTTCCCTGCTAGATTATCTGAGTGAATCCTGATCAGAACTGAGCTGTTCTTGCCGACCATAACTTTGGCATTGTCAGAACTGTTTCTGATGCAGTTTGACAGCTAGATATGCTTGAGACAAACAAAAATATGAATCACATTAGGGACCAACCATTTCATTGACTTTGGGGGGGGGGGGAGGGGCATAATTTTGTCAAGCTTAATAGGAGTCTTGCAGGTAATAAATGCCTCTGTCCAGTACGGGTGTTAACACAATCTCTTTATCAACACAAATCAATTGTGTAAACATCAGCATATGCTTATTATTTTCTTTCAGTCAATCTGTTTCATGGCTAAAATAATCCTGAAAAGCCTGAGTCGATTAATAGTTGGTATTTTGTAAAGATTAAGATGACAAATAATAATAAAGAGAAGTAACCTGAATGTTCAATTCATTGTGTCGAATATGCTCTGGCTTGTCCTGATGTTACATACAGGTGGTGCTCCTATGTCAATGCATGTCATACACTCCAGAATGACTAATGTCGTATGGTGTTTTCAGTATGTGCAAAGAATAAAATGTTCCTCCTTTCACAAAGTCAAACTCCATTAACCAGGAGTTCTGAAATTTAGATTTGCTGGGTTTTGCTCACTTTGCTGATGGCTCATTGTTTCCTGACTCACAGCTGCATTTTGACATTTGGCCTTGGAAAATGAATCACACTTGAAAACTATTCTGACTACCGAAGTAATCATGTTTGGCATTTTATATAATGAGTAATATCCAACTTCAAAGAAACGTTGCCATTGTTCATGAACTTGCCAATAATCTTTAATAAAGATGGCTTTTACATTCTCATTCAAGGAAATGATGTGTAAAAACTTTTATTCTTCGACACTCATCTCTTTGATTTACCTATAGTGACTTCAAACGAATTGGTTTGTTCCACTTTGTGAACTTTACCTATGCAAATTAGCCTAATGGGCTCCCCCACAGCAGTCTTCAAAGGACTTAACACACCACCCTAGCTATTGTCATCCAGTTAAGTAATATGTGAAATGGTGGGTGTTTATACCTGACCACCTTACCTTGTAATTGCCCCTATGACAATTAGCTGTATAAACTGCCCCAAGGATAGTTTTACATGAGCTATAAGCAGGACGGTTTACCATTGATACATACTACATGTTAAGGGCATATATTGAGGTGGTCATTGTTTTTCTTTTTTGTTGTTTTTTCTGAAGATTACTAAAAAATGAGTTTTTCAGCACATGGCTGTATCAGGGGGTTTGGGAGTAAAAAATCATGTATTTAGCTTGACACGTCATGTTATGGCAGTTATGCATATCATGATAAGGAGATTGTTTTCTTGACAACAGTCAAATTCAGACTGGAGAAAAGGGACAAACAGCCCCCTTTAGCAATCGGGCCTTGACCTTTAAATAAATGAGAAGAAACAATAATGTGTTTGAGCTCTACTGGTCATTATCCATTAGAGCTTATGGGATAGCCTGTTGTCTGTTGTCTATTGTCTGTTGTGTGTCCACCCATCCATTAGCCATTAAACTTTACACACACATTCATCCCAATGTTCTGTTGGTCCTAAATGAAAATGGTGCTGTTCAGACATCTAATATGGCCACTACAGTGGCCAGCTTGAAAATCTTCTTATCACTACTTCTGCTGAAATAAATGTTCAATTCAAAATAGGAAATTCATTAAAAGACTTATTATGAGGTCTAGTTGATCCTAGATGAAAATGGTGTTGATCTGATATGGCCACCATGGCAGCCATCTTGAAAATCTTTTTAACAGTACTTCTCCTAAACAGAAAGTCATATTGAGATGGGGTTTTCACCAGAAGAGTTCATATGATGTCTAGTTTCATCCTTGGAAATAATGTATAACAATGTAAAAGTTCTAAGTACCAATGATTATTGCTAAATGTTCAACCTTAGTTAACCTCTTATTGGTCCTGGTTTTAATAACATATACATCAATTTTTTTACCACAAAATAAATTTATCTTTAAATCCTGTTTGTCTTTTGGAAAAATAGTTTTCATTATAAATAGATAAATTGAGTTTTTGGATAAATTGGTTGAATTTTTAATGACTTTCAATTTATTATTCCTATTCATGACATTCTATTTATTTAAAAGTATTTATATATATATATATATTTAAGTCAGATAAAAAAGAGTTGACTCTAGAATAAATATTGTATTTAATTAATTTATTGGATGAATATTGCAGAATGATTTTTATTTTTTTTGAAAATTGCTGAATCAGATGTAAATATTATTTCAGGAAAGGGACAAATTGTACTTGACAAGGACAGTGATATTCCAGCTGGTTCAAGCCATGAGATTCAAAACATCCCTACCTGATGAAAATTTTCTTCTCCTTGTGCAGGTGAGATGTGTATTTAGTCTATAAATTCATTTTTGTTTCACAATTGTTAGTATATAGCAAAATGTATGTATCACTTTAAAGTGTTAGAGATGAAAATGCCAGCTGCCTCCAATGATATTAAGATTTTATTCTGTTGTTGAGAGTCTCATAACATACAACATAGTACCATTTGTATGCAAGCTCTAGAGTTCCACAGATCCTTTGTGATGGTATGTTGGTATGTTTGCTTGTTGTTTTTTTCTCTGTATGTGTGTCACCAGTTTGATGGATTTTACATGTGCTACCTTTATATGTTAATTTATATACATTGTACAGAAGTTTAACATCATTACATTTTATATTTTATCTTGTTGTACATAATTTTTCATTTTATGGAAGGATTTATTTTCCTAAATTTTTGTGAATTCAATTTTACATTTATTGGACTTAACCTTTTTTTGGCACTAGATAGCCACTTTTGTGCTGAGGTGCCATAAAACACTACTGCATATGTATATATTGTTTCACTACAATCGTGAACATTTTTGTATGAACTCAGCAGTTTGTTTTTTTTCACTCTGTGTATGTCACCTTGGGTTACTACTTGTAAAGATTTTTATAGACTCAGTATAGTCCATGTAGCTATTTGCTATGCTGTCGACCTCTTAAATAAAAAACTCCTGCATTTGTAGAAAATAGAATCGAGAGTCAAGGACTAATTTTTCCACCATAATTTAATGGTTTAGCAGCTTTGTTGCCTTATTAACTTTTAAAGTAAATGAAATATGCAACAGAATATTTAAAATGTGACTGAAATTACAGTATTTTTAATGGACACATGAGATTATTACAACTTATGTGAAGAACTATCTTTTTCTGTCAGTAATCATTCATAAAATTATAAATCATGCATAGAAAAGACCTATGTGGGTTTTCATTCTGTGTTTTGATGGTGCGTGCTTTTTCTTTTACTTACCTACTGGAAGTGTCATTCATGTATATCCATAGACATTTACCCTTCCAATGTACATGTAGATGGTCCAAGTTACCTACTTAAAAACTAATTAATTATGTCAAACCTGAAAGGTGGGCCAATGATCTAGCTACCTTAGGCTAGTTCCTGCTAGGAGAGTATATATCCTAAAAAAGATGTTAGTGAATAACTCTCCACATTTGGGGTAGGTATTGTATGTGTTCTTTTTTTTTCTTTTTCTAAGGTTATTTTTGTGTAATTTACAGGCTGTACAATGGTATATTGCCCTTATAGAGTCATAAGTAAGGGTTAGCCTAATAAAACACAAGCTTAAACATGTGATCTAATTATTGCATCTTTAGTGGATGCGTATGAAAACAGAAATTACATAGAAGTAGTAAAAATCTGCCAAATCAACGACAAAAACTAGCACATGTCAAAATATGCAAGCTGTTGGCGGAGGGGGGATAACAGTATATTATTGGTATGGGATAGATCATTTTCTTGTGATTTATACTTTTTTCGATAACTCAAGAAGTATGCCAAATCATATTGATATAAAATTAAAACATGGCCTAAATGACATTTGCAAAGGAGAGGAAGAAAAGGTTCACTTTTTATTTCTATAAAGTTGCCAAAGAAGAACATGAACAAATTGTATTGTAATAATTAATAATAGCAGCATGCTCACATGAAGTACAAAAGTCTACCTGAGGATACATGATCTTTCTTTGAGTTGTAATGGTCTTCATGACATTCACCGCTGCCCATTTGAAATAACATGTGTAATGTTCATGTGATTTTTGTCCCACACTTTGTGTACTGAGTTCTCCATGGCAGTTTATGAGTTTGCGTTGGATGAAGTTTTCTTTTTTAAAGAAATAGAGCAAGGAGAAAAAAAAGAAGAAAAGGCAAGAAAGAGAAGTAAAGGAGCTGCAGACAAAATCTGCATTAAAGACTTTTGGTTACAATATCCATATTGACCTAGCATATTGCCTGAATATACAAGGTCCAGACATAGGATATTGCCTGAATATACAAGGTCCAGACCTAGCATATTGCCTGAATATACAAGGTCCAGACCTAGCATATTGCCTGAATATACAAGGTCCAGACCTAGCATATTGCCTGAATATACAAGGTCCAGACCTAGCATATTGCCTGAATATACAAGGTCCAGACCTAGCATATTGCCTGAATATACAAGGTCCAGACCTAGCATATTGCCTGAATATACAAGGTTCAGACCTAGCATATTGCCTGAATATACAAGGTCCAGTATAGTGCATAATGCAATGTTCTGTGTCTGAACTGATAGTAGAAAGTTTTTTTTTATTCCCCACAGGCAACATTCTTTTGTAGTCAGGTAATGGACTTGGAAAGCGCTAGATACACACTTCCATATTAGGTAATCCTACTGTAGATAGACAGTAGGATGACTCTAACATGTAAATATGTGATAAATTTACTCTGATACAAAACTGATACTGTTATGGGTTGGCATGCATCTGCAATAAAAGTCCTAAAACCAAACAAAATTGTTATATAAAAAAGAAACACTAATTCCGTTTCAAGATCTTAAATACTTCAGACAACACCATTTGAATTCAAATGCTGAACACCATACTTTCTGTATTACCTATATTTTGTCACAGAAATCTATTTTATTTATCTTTTTCTTCTCATCTCTCCACTCTTCACTGTCGAGTCCATGTCAGTATCATTAATACTTTGATCTTTGATATAGCTTATCGTATATACTCACGTAAAAGCCAATACCAACTGCAAACTGCATAGTGCACCAGCAGATCTGGGTCTATGCAGTTTGTAAGGACTATTCAGTAGAACAAACAACATAGACCCTGATCTGCCGGCGCATTATGCAACAGCAGATCAAGGTATATGTTGTTTGCATTTGGACCCGTATTATATGCGAGTATATACAGTATATCAAAGTAATCTTTAAAGATTTTGCAGAGAGAGTCATTTGAAAAATAATTTTCCTTTTCACCAGTGAGGTTTAACAAAAAAAAAAGTGTTTGACTTTTGTCATTTTTATATGCCGCCATAAGGTTTAGTATTTTATGCTTGTTTTCCATCTATCTGTTACCAATTTCATTTCTGCACAATAACTTGAGTTCTCCACCATCTGTTGTTACCAAAATTTGTGGATGGTTTGCACCTGGGGTAATGAAGAACCTGTTGATATGGGGGTCAAAAGGTCAAAGGTCAATGTCTCTCTGACTGAAAGAAGAAAAATGGTTTCCACACAGCAACATTAGTTCTACATCACATGTGGACCAAACCATATGGATGGTTACACTTGGGCTAAGGAAGAAGCCTGTATTTTGGGGGGTCAAAAGGTGAAAGGTCAGTGTTACAGTGACTGAAAGAAGAAAAATGGTTTCCACACCATAACACTAGTTCCACTTCACATACCTAGACAAATCTTTGTGGATGGCTTGCACTTTGGGTAGGGAAGAAGACTGCCTATTTTGGGGTCAAAAGGTAAAAGGTCAGTAACACAGTGACTGAAAGAAGAAAAATGGTTTCTGCACCGTAACATTAGTTTCACATAACATACCTAGACCCACCTTTGTGGATAGCTTGCACTTAGGGTAGGTAAGAAACCTATTGATTTTAGGGACTATTAAAAATGGGGCAGGCATATAATGTGCCATACATGGTACTCTTGTTAAACAAAGCAAAATACTCTCTTCATATCTCTTTCTGTCTCATTAAGTATGTATGTGTGTATATATATATATATATATATATATATATATATATATATATATATATATATATATATATATATATACATATACATATGTGTATGTCAATGTATTTATTTCCATATAGTAAGAATCATACAGGTAATATTTGTTCATATGGAGCTGTGTAAATTTGATCACAAATTGACAATTCTTATTGCCAGTTTGTTGTTCTGGATGCTGGAGGGACAATCTGCTCCTCGAACATTGTAGCAGACATTGGGACACTGTACAACACCCATGCACACATGCTGATGAGCACCTGTGCCGCTGAATGTATGCGTCAGTATCTCAACGACTGCATGGAATTTGTAGGAGATCTTCATACCATTAACAACGTCAAGGTAAATTGCAGTGAAGTCTTTCATTTTAATATTTATTTTAATTTTGATAGACTTTTTGTGTGTTCTTATCTGAAATGATATTCCTATTTATTAGTGTCATAACCTCAGGTCATAAATATTGTATGATACACTGTGACACAGAACATAGCAATTATGCTGCCTTATTGAGAAAGTCCATGCTGGAATGAGCCCAACAGCCGCATCGAGAAAGTCCAATCTGGAATGTGCCTAGCAGCCTCATAGCGAAAGTCCATGCTGGAATGTGCAAAGTAGAACCTCAAACTTCAGTTCATTAAATGTGAAAAAAACTTGCTGAATTATACAGTGTCCCATGAGCTTTATTAAACTTTTTTGCATAAATGTTTTTCTTAATAAACACTTTGCCACATTCCTTTGATTCAGCCCATATTAAATACTATCTTGCAAGAATTGCTTCATTTTAATACAGTTGACTGGACATTAGTATTTTTTATAATTTGTTTTTCATTGTTTGAAGCCAAGAAAAACATCAAAAGCCTTAAAGTTATTCTATGTAGATAGAATATGATTAACTTATTCTTATCAAACACTACACTTAAAATTCTATGCAAGATATGGTTAAGAATGTTTGTGTGATAGATAAGAATGTACATAGTTAGGTACATGGCTAAAAAAATAGGTTGATATTTGTATATGGATGATATCAATATTTTGCATATTCTTTTAACTTCAGACCAACATGAAGAGTGGAAACAGCAGTCTGAATGAAGACACTCTAGGAGGTCAGGTCAAGTCCGGTGTTGCCCAGTTTATTGCCTTGGAGATCACACGTGGTAATGGAAGGGACAATCGAGCTATATCACGCTACCTGCCATGGCTTTATCACCCACCCTCTACTACACAACAAGGGTATGTTTTGCTTACTCAAACATGTGTTAATCCTAAAGCAGGTGTATATAGGAGTCCATCTGTATGTCTGTCTGTATGTCAGTCCTTTTGTTCAGCACACAATCTTGTTAGTGCAACTATTCCTGCAGTTTTTGATGGATTGCCACAAAATTGGTAAATATTATGGTCATCACCTGGAGAGACATATTAACAAATCACTGTGGTCCCACAATTTTTATAAGAGTTATTGTCCTTTTTGACTTGCAGTTGTATGCAGTGTATGACATTTGCAAAGGAGAGGAAAACTTAATTATGGGGCCCCCTTCCAATAAAAAAAAGTTGTTTGATGAGAATTTTGGGCCCCCACTTGGCCTGCCCCCATCCCCCCACTGCAGTTGCGGGGGTTGCTTGGGTGGTTGCTATACCACTGGATGTGACTAGTCTCACATTTGTCAGTGGATCACCATGAAGCTTAGTAAATGTTATGGTTGGAAATTTTTTTATTGCTATTTTTCCTGAATGGAAAGTCACATCACCGTGGGGTTTTAACCACAAGACTTCTTATGGTGTCTAGTTGGTCCTAAATGAAAATGGTGCTGATTTCATAAGCAATATGTCTACCATGGCAGCCATATTGAAAATCTTATCACTATACCTCCTGAATGGATGGCTGTATTGACATGGGGTTTTCACCACAAGACTTCTTATGATATCTAGTTGGTCCGAAATGAAAATGGTGACAATCTTACATCCAGTTTGGCTGCCACGATGGCCATCTTGAAAATCTTGTTATTGCTACTACGCCTGAATTGATGCTCATATTGACATAGGGGTTTCACCAAAAGACTTCTTATGATGTCTAGTTCATCCTAAATGAAAATGGTGCTGATCTTACATCCAATATGGCTGCCACAGTAGCTAATTTGAAAATCTTGTTATTGCTAAAAAATATCAGAGATGGTTTCAACACTCAGCAGTTAAAAAGAAAAAAAATGGTCTTATCTTGAATTCCTGGAAATTCCTTTTGGCTAGTAGAGCATCAGTTTCTTTGAGGGACTCTTGTTAAATATGAACTTGTGTACAGGTCATGCTTTTTGTGTGTACATTTGACCTGAAGGTGTAAGCATACTTTTTTGACACCATCATTCTGTATTTTTATCAGAGTTTGTTATTTTGTTTGTTTGTTTGGTGTTCATTGGTACATCAAGACATGATAGGTTATATTGTGCCAAGGCAAAAGCAGTAAAGTGCCTAGTTTATGGACACACCATGGCAGCCAACCTTGCTTGGTCTGGGTAGGGTTCAAACTGGCACCCTTCGGCACACTTAGCACTGAGATCAATACAGCAATGAGAAATGTGATGTATATCATTATATTTAGGTATCATTCAATTTCTTTAAAATTCACCTAATTTATAACATCTAATTAGCTTTCCTGTATTATTCTTGTGGAGGTCATCGTTGTTGCCATTCAGATAAATTCAAAATTTGTACAGTAATGAAACATTATTATGTTCGCACATTCTGAGCAGTACTTCACCACCTTTACTTTGACTTAATTTTGATGCTTCATTGACTTTGTTTATGTTTATTTTTGTTTGTTCAGTCATGATACATAAAATGTGCTTGCATCCAAAAAGATCCGCTTTGACCAATATTTACCACCTGGTTTGTCTCCATCATCATCCGTTACCAATAACCATCAGGGTCATTGAAAAGTATGAACATCATAATATGTGCAGACAAGCATTGCTGTCTTCTGAGAGCTCCATTTCTTGTTTTGGTAATTTTGTTTATTGATGATACTTATATCACATAATACATTACTAATAACATGGTTCAAATTTTCCATAATCAAGATTCATGTTAGATTTGCAAAAATGTTATGTTTTTGAAGATTTTGTGGTGAACAGTAATGATATATATTTTTTTTCACTTTAGACCAAAAGAGTTTACAGATTGTATAGGACACATCGGCTTGTTATCATGGCTTTTAATTGGTTCCCTGACCCACACAACCATGACAGAAGGAGCAGCACCCATTACATGTATGCCAATTCCACTTGATGCCAGTACATACGTTGCAGAGCATGTCCTGGTCATACTGACAGGGTTTGCTGAAGAGTCAAAGGTAAGCTTTTAGGAAGGTTCATGCAATACTGTGTCTAAGATTTGAAGTATGTTCATAGTCACATCATTTTTGACTAACAGTATTTTTTCACTCTTAGTTGACTTGATTTGTAAATTCCTTTTTAGCCCATATTTATCAGTTCTGGAGTCATACACATTCATATGTGGATCCATTATTAGTAGCACACTTTAATAAAATAACAGTTGTTATTGGATGATCTGGCAAGAAGAACTTTTCAAGAATTTCCAATCCAGTTACATTCACTTACTTTATCACCTTCCATAGTGACAAATACCTTGTTGCTGCTGTGATCCAAACAATTTTGCAAGTGTCGGGGGCATTTGTGTCTGCTGATTATATTTCCAGTTTTTAGGAAATTCTGTTTCCATAAATATGAAATCAATTACAGTAGCCACTGTGGTAAAAATATAATTTTATAAAATTTCTTGCCTTACTTTGACTAAGGAATGTTCATGTGGCTCTACTGGTTTGCTTTTATGAGAACTGCCAACCTTAAACACTTTAATGCATGGTCACAGTTTTAAACCAGATCTGGAGGTTATAAAAACTTTCTCATGCTCAAACTTCAAGTCAACTTTAAATTGTGGCATCTGATCAGCTATTATCCAAGCACTGACCAATCTGAAATCAGAATATTGAGTCAGAGTTGGAGACTGAAAATGTTTTCATAACCTTGAGCCTTGATTTCTCTTTTTTTCATGCTTTGTAATATATCTCATGATTTAATTTCAGAACTCTGTGCTACACATGAGCTCACTCTTCCATGCTTTCTTCCTTTGTCAGGTAAAGAAATGTTGCTGTTTAGTTTGTGTTGAATGTACATATAGTTCTATAGCAACTTGTACAATATATTCTTGATGTCTCAGATGGTTTAGTGAGGTGGTCCTGAAAGTGTTGAAACTTAAGAAAACCACAAATCTTGAATGGTCTGCCATTTTTATTTCCCAGTCATATTGATGAAGGGTGCACATAGTGTTACCCATGTCAAGTTGTCATGTCAGGTCACATCACATCCATCAAGAATTTTATTTCTGCTCAATAATTTTTGAATAACTTCATGCATTAAAACCAAATTGGATGTGATGCTTTACTTTAAGAAAACCCAGGTCAGGTTTGATTTTCGCTATTTTTTTTACAGTTTTATGAAGTTCCTATTTGACTTAATACTTTGCCCTTCAGTTGCATCATATTGGCAGAGGCATCCATGTTGCTTGGACACATTTCTAGTCTTTGCACATGCCAGAAGCAGACTTTGAGCTTGGAATGCCTCAAGTGCGAAGAAGGAGGGTGTTAACCACTGCATTATTCAGTCCTCATATGGAGATTTGAGAAATCAGATCAGGAAAGCTAATAAGGAAGATTCTGCTTTTGATAGAAATATTTCATATTTATAGTAAAACTTAAACTGAAAACTCATACTGATAGATCTAAAATGCTCAACGACAGAATTTTCTAAAGGCTCAATCATTCATTTGAAAACAAATTATGTTTTTAATTTCTGAATTGTGGAGGTAGATTGAACAAAATGTAAACGTGTCTACTCAACAGTTGGCCATTCACATTGCCTTGTATGAAATTTTATGTATGGACCTTTTATTGTATTGAGTCATTGCTACTTCAATATGAGCCATGTGCCGCATGTTTATTTCATTAAGCATAGTTATAGACTATATGGTAGTACCATCACGTGTTATTCAAGGATAGTTAGGAACATTATATTGGTTAACTGCATTTGTTTTTAGTCATCTATTGTGCATTAGAGTTATCCATTTCCAATCATTGACCTCCACAACGACAATTTCAGGTCCCTCTTCTTTTTTCATTCTGCACAATTTTTAGGTAGTTAGGTTATCATAATAGCAAAGTATTCATACTTGCCATATTCCCAGACCGTGTTGGGGTTTTTTTGAGACTCAAAAAGTGTGTTTTGATGTCCCAAGGGGGGTCTGTGTGTGACTCCCCAAAAGCGACGTCATCCAAATGAGAATAAGCTATCTTTTCAAATCAGCCTATAGCAAATGACTGGAAATTCAAATCTGAATAAAAGAAAATACCATATTGTTTTCTCTGAAGCATTTAATTAATATACTTACAAACAAAAAAACAAAAACAAAAAAAAACAACAACAAAAAAATGGTAGACTTAGCATTGTCAAATAACATCACCACAAACACGGTCACAACTTCACAGACATTAAATACAAAAATACACAAAGTTACTGTCTTTAAAATCCATTGGACAGTGGAATATAGTTTTAATTACATGCAGTCTATGCTGGTTTCAGTATTTCAGTTACACTGAATAAATAAGTTAATTTGACGGTAATGCAAGTGTCATTTTTGTTCACAAATATGCCTTCACTTTTCCATCGCGAATGTGCATCCACATCTAAGTTGGCACAAGCAATGGCCAAAGTCACTAAAAGTGAGAAAACCTGTAAGATGGCAATGAATATCCATTTCAAAACAATTAATTGGCAATGAAAACATTCAAGGAAGTAGTCGTCCGAGTTGCTAAAGTCTTTGACCGCCGCTATTGTAATGTATTTTCCAGGTTAAAGTCGCAACTGCGGTAGTGAAGATTTAATTTATTATCTGGCTGAATTAATGAAGAAAGGTACTAATTTATGCAAATACACAATTTGTCATTTTATTAATGATTTAACACTTTTAAATTATTAAAATTCCATGGTGCAGTTCATTTCAGGTTAACCAGATATTCAAACATGTTAATCTTTTCGTGAGTTACTTGATCACATGATAAAACGTTTACTGCAATCATGTAAATGTCCAAGGAAAATATGAGAAAGTTAAAGTGGCAAAACTGTCAAAGTAAATAAGATTAAGTTTTTTTTTGTGTGTTTTTTTTAGCACTTCTAGTGCATTATGTACTACAATTTTCCTTTGTCCCTTTAAAATGTTGTGTGTCCCCCAAATCTGGAGGGTGAGGGACACAGTGTCCCCTGACCTTTGGATTCAAGGTGCAACACTGCATTAGAGATTGAATGGTGCTGTTATTCAACCTACCATAATAATCAAGTTTTGAATTTTATATATGGAGTAAAAATCCGACTTTAAAGAAACTTTGCTGTTGATCACAATCTTTAATAAAGATGGCTTTAACATTCTCATTCAATGCAGTCAGTGATGTGTAATAACATTTATTTTTCAACACGCATCTGTTTGATGTACTTAACTTCAGACAAATTGGGTTGTTCCACTTAGTGTACTTTACCTATGCAAATTAGCCTAATGGGCTCTCCCTCGGCAGTGCTCACAGGATTTGACACGACACATCACCCTTGCTATTGTAAGCCAATTCAGTAAATATCTGAAAGGTGTCTGTTTATCTCTGACCACCTTACCTTTTAATTGTCTTTAAAACAGCTGTATAAGCTGCCCCAAGGATAGTTTTACATGAGCTCTGAGTACCACTGTTTACTGTTTATACATGCAACAGATTACAGAAATATATCAATGTGGTCAAGAAATGTAATTTTTTTATTTATTTATTATTTTTTTTTGTGGGAATTTTTTATTTTTTTTCACCAAGATTGCTGAAAATCATGTTTTTCGAAACAAGACCATGTCGGGGGGTTTGGGAGCCCAAAATCGTGTTTTTCGCATGACACATCATGTTATGGCATGTATGAGTATTGTTTCTATATTTATATTTGTTTTGGGTCCATGATGGGAGTTCATCATAATAGCACAGTATTGTTTCTATATTTTATTTGTTTTGGGTCCATGCTGATAGTTCATCATAATAGCAAAGTATTGTTTCTATATTATATTTGTTTTGAGTTCGTGCTGGGAGTTCATTATAATTGGAAGTTTGTGATAGTTAGGTTCTTGATATCTTTATATATTAAGACGAGTCTACTTTTTTACTGCATTCTCCTTAAGCTATGGACGATGTATTGTGAGTCTGCAGCTGCCCAGTACTCCCCAAACAGTGACCAGCATCAGAGCGCCATGACGACCATAATGGACTTCTGGGGGAGAGTTACTCCTGGCATTTTGCAGCTTCTCTCTCACTCCAAAGTGGTATGTAATTTTTCATATGAACCCTATTATCATCAGTTTTCTCCAACTACCTTTGTTTATATTGCATAGAGAAAATAATTTTTTTCTTGCCTGCATAAAATGAGCAAGATTCTAGTAATACTATTATGACAGCATTTTTCTTGTCAATATTGACATATGTATCAATAGTAATTTATGTGTATTTAACTCCACTTCTGACTCGTACATGTACGGGAATGACATTTATGCGTACTTGTCTTGAGGAATACTAATCACGTCTTGGAAAGTTAATCACAGTGACCTTTGTTCTTTTGCACTGTCTGATTGCACTAAGTTTTTGCATTTAGCTCCATTTTAATGACACTGTAATGTCATGAAAAGTGTTGAGTGAATTCATTTCAAGTACCAATATTCACATGCTTAAAAAGTAGGTTGCAGTGGTCGACTTTTCTTTGTTTTAGTGAGTACTTTAGATTTTGGATCATGCATAGGTGACGCAGGTTCCAAAGAATTCTTTTTTCTTCTAGTATTTTAACAGATCATCAGAAATATCCAAAACTTTATTTCACTGAAGTTTAGAAGCATGCAAGGTAAAAACTAAAATAAGTCATATGATATTTTCCTGATCAGTATTTAGGCCATTGACACAAATTTTATAAGTTTGACCTGTAGAATTTTCATTCTTGTAAGGTAAAATTGGAATAAATATTGTACATGAGGTTCAACTTAATGTGACCATAGAACCTATTTTCTGTAATCTATGTATACTTACCATATATACTCGCATATAAACCGGTTCCAAATGCAAACAACATGGACCCTTATCTGCCATCACATAATGTGCCAGAAGATCAGGGTCTATGTTGTTTGTTCTACTGATTAGTCCTTACAAACTGCATAGACCCAGATCTGCCGGCGCATTATGCGCCGGCAGATCTGGGTCTGTGCAGTTTGCAGTTGGTATCATCTTATATGCCAGTATATACGGTATGTCTTCTTTATAGGTACTGGTTAATATATACAAATATTTGGCCTATACTGCTTGCAGTGGGGGTATCTTCATTTGATTATGTCCATCCATCTGTCTGTCCATCCCAAGAAGCTTGTTAGCAAGGTTGCATTAAAACCACTGTCCATCCCAAGAAACCATCCCAAGAAGCTTGTGAGCAAGGTTGCATTAAAACCACTCTGTCCATCCCAAGAAGCTTGTTAGCAAGCTTGCATTAAAACCACTCTGTCCATCCCAAGAAGCTTGTTAGCAAGCTTGCATTAAAACCACTCTGTCCATCCCAAGAAGCTTGTTAGCAAGCTTGCATTAAAACCACTCTGTCCATCCCAAGAAGCTTGTTAGCAAGCTTGCATTAAAACCACTCAACATAGGAAAATGAAATTTGGCAGGCCATATGCAGATGACTTGATTAGATTTTTCAGGCCAATGCTTCCATTTTTTTTTTACACATTTTGTAACTTTTTTGGACTTCTGACAAAAATCTTGTTGGCATAATTAAGCAAAAAATACAAGAGATAGACAAATGAAATTTGACAGGCTTTTTTGTATTTATAAGTTGATAACCTAATTTGATTTCATGGCTATTAGTCATTTCTCAATTTTTTTACATATAACTATTTGGACAGAAAACTTGTTGGCATGATTA
The DNA here is from genome assembly GCA_029931535.1 of Margaritifera margaritifera. Lineage (NCBI taxonomy): Eukaryota > Metazoa > Mollusca > Bivalvia > Unionida > Margaritiferidae > Margaritifera > Margaritifera margaritifera. The sequence goes on from JAQPZY010001606.1 coordinate 3,933,862, forward strand.
GGCACAAACCACTTGAGGTAGATAAATGAAATGTAGTAGGCATGTTTGTATTAACATATAGATAAATGAAATGTAGTAGGCATGTTTGTATTAACATATAGATAACCTGATTAGATTTTTAGGGCACTATAGCAGTTTTTCAATTATTTACCCATTTTTGAACTTTTGGGACTTTACTTTTTTGATGAAAGTTGGCTTGATTAAGCAGAAACCTCTTGAAGTAGACAATTTAAATTAGGCATGCATATTTTTATACATATGTAGGTGACCTGATGAGATTTTTGTATGCCATTATAGCAATGTTTAAAAAAATGTCAAAATTTCTGCAATCTTTGATCTTAAGACTTTTTTGTCTGCAGTGTTTTAAAAGTTGTACATGTTACAGGTCTATTCTTATACTGTACATCTTCAAACTGTTAATCGGTATCTTAAATTTGCTCTTAAATCTCTCTCAATTTTTAACAGGTAACTCTCTTTCCATCTTGTTCAAACTTTTTTTTTATTATTGATATACTTTACATCATATGCTCACTGTCTGTTTTATCTTAATTTTTACCACTAACATTAAGGATAAACCAACTCTTGAGGTTTGGAAGAATTTCTTCTTTTTCTTCCTAGCCCACAACCAAGTGCTGTGTGTGTTTTTTACTTTTCCTTTTTTGTGGCACTTGCTGACACTCATGCCCAGAAGTGTCCAGTACTATAGTATAGTATCAGAACCTGAGTGCCTCAGTCTCTTACTTCCATTTAATAGGTATGACTTTTTGCTGTGTTTCTAAGAACTATAAAATGACTCGTATTAAAACATGCAGTATAGTGTTTGGCAAAACAAACAATGAGACAAATCCAAGCATTTTTCACATAAGTGTTATGTAGAGAATATTTGTTTGTATCAAGTGAAAAACATATTTCATCGAGGGGGTGAAAATACTAGAGGTTTTCACCCAGGTGATGAAATATATCCATTATTCACTTCAGAAAAAGGAAATTTTATTTTTTATTTTATGCTCAAACGTGTTGGCTAGCTCAAGTGTATAACAGAATGAAGTAACAGATTTCTTATGGTAATGTCAGCTGTTTATCGTTTATGTTCTACTTTTTTTGTGTACAGTTGCACAGAAAATCTGAGTAACATTATTCTCTTTCCTAGTTAAAGGTAAGAAAGCACATACTTGGAAATTTTATTGAAAAAAATTAAGTTCATGGTGGGATTCATTTGCGGTTCTCTTGCATGACTGGTCAACATGCTACCACTGCACCAAGCGATTGACAACATGGCAGATGAAATTCTTTGGTAGTAATGTTATTGATGTTATAATGTTATGTCTCTTGAAAATAAAAGTTCATAAGTGAAAATATAAAATTGATAATTCAATAGTGAATTATCACAATTATTTCTCTTGGAAAATCCACAAATTCATGGACTAGCATAAAATAAATAGGTATTTTTACGTCCCAATTTGACATCAGTTTTTATTAATTATGAAACGAAGACACCAGAATTCTATATATGGTAATACCAGAAACAATTCAACTCCTGTGGGTTCATTGGATTTTGTTGGTATCAGTTTTCATGCTTTTGTAATTAATTATCTCATTTGTAAGTACTTACATTTGTGGATTTACCTGGGTGTCTGTTTTCATTGAAGACTGAACACTGTTCATTGAATCTTGAAATTCATGGTTTGAAGTAACCACAAAATGCATGAAAATTGGCACACCACAAATTAAAGTGAATTCACAGTACTGCAGTCCCTCATTATAACACTGTCCGTGGGAGCTATAGAGTATACCACCTTAGAGTGAGGTCACCTTATAATAAAGTACCTGATACATATAATTTTACTACCACTTAATGAAATGGGATCCATGACCCTACCTGCTTTATAACAGCAACTGTGTTATAATGAAGGACCATTTAGTGAGGGAGTGCTGTACAACTTTATAGCGTGTTATTTTAGCAGTGGAAAAATTTGAGTGATTTAGCAGTCTAAGAGTTAGATCACAAAAATAAATCCCATCAAAATGTATCATCTTAAAACTTCTCTAAATCTGCAGTGACTGAAATGAATCTGGGCAAAATTTAAAACCCACATAAAGGACAAAATTGCTACATTTTATGTCTGCAAAATATCCTGCTATGCAATATTAATTTATACAATAGCAGTATTAGCAGATGAGACATCTACAGTCTATACTCACTTATAATCTGATACCAACTGCAAACTGCATATAATCTGATACCAACTGCAAACTGCATAATGAGCCAGCAGATCTGGGTCTGTACAGTTTGTAGGGACTAATCAGTAGAACAAACAACATAGACCCTGATCTGCCAGCACATTCTGCAACAGCAGATCAGGATTGATGTTGTTTGCATTTTGGACTCAGCTTATACGCGAGTATAGACAGTAACTACATCCCTTTAAAATAGTCTAAATCTTTGTTATTTGTGTGCCATGTATTTTCATGGAATTTGGTAGAGGACTCAATATGCAAATTAAATAGCAGTAAATTAATTTTTGCAAATAGAATAAAAATAATACAAGAAGTAACATGAAATTTTGACAAAATAGTTCAATATTGGGAAACAGAAATTTTGTAGCCATTAATAACAGTACATTTTTGGTTTGACATATTTTAAAACTCTTAGTTTCAAGTGCATATCTAGATGGAAAACAGCTCCAAGTCATACCTATCCAGTGGAAATTTGAAATTCATGTGCACAGGTTCTGAGAGAGTCCTGAGTCTATTGAGTTCTTTTTATGTTTATCAAACTTCCAAATTCTTGTTTTCATGTAGTAGCAATTGTTTCAGTTCAGATAGTTTCCAAACCATTCATTGTCTTGGATAACCGCAGGAATATACCCCGAGTCTGAAGTTTGTAAATTAGACTGGAAAAAAATAATTGATTTCAAGCAATCAGAAAACTACTGTATATACTCATGTATAAGCCTGGTCCAAATGCAAACAACATAGACCCGGATCTGCCGGTGTACAATGCCCCAGCAGATCAGGGTCTATGTTGTTTGTTCTACTGTTTAGTCCTTATAAACTGCATAGACCCAGATCTGCCGGTGCATTATGCGATGGCAGATCTGGGTCTGTGCAGTTTGCAGTTTTTATCGGCTTATATACAGACGGTATATTGTGAAATAGTGTTTAATATGTTCTGTGTAGAGAATGATACAGGAAAAGAGAAAAGTTGTGATACCGGTAGTCTTGTTCAACCAGACCCTTTTTAGACTCTAATCAATCATACAAAAGACTGGTAAAGTGCTTCATTAGTCACTGTTAATGACAAGAGACTGGTAAAATGCTTCATTAGCCACTGTTAATGACAAGAGACTGGTAAAATGCTTCATTAGTCACTGTTAATGACAAGAGACCTGTAAAATGCTTCATTAGTCACTGTTAATGACAAGAGACTGGTAAAGTTTTTCATTAGTCACTGTTAATGACAAGAGTCTGGTAAAATGCTTCATTAGTCACTGCTAATGACAAGAGACTGGTAAAATGCTTCATTAGTCACCGCTAATGACAAGAGAATGGTAAAATGCGTCATTAGTCACTGGTAATAACAGTTGACCTAGTAAAATGCTTAATTTGTAACTGTTAATGATAGTGTTTCAGTAGAACCCTGTCAAAGAACACTACAAAGACATCTCCCCCATCTCTAACATTTTCTGGACTTGCCTTCTGAAATCAGTCAAGCTGAACAGAAAACTTAATAGTATGTCATCAAAAATCATATCCTAGATAGATGGATGCTATTGCAGGAGGTGTGTCTTAAACAGCCAATGAAATTGTCAGCATAATGATGTAAGGCATCACATCACACCTCATCAGCCAATGAAATCACTTTTCCTTCTTTTCCTGTCACAAAAAAGTACTAGTTGTATTTTTTTTACCAGATCCTTGTTTGGCATAGATTCCATGGAGCCCAGTAAGGGTCTTGTTGAACAAGATTAAAGTTGTGAATGTACTGTAATGAATGTAAGTCTTAAGACACTCTAAAGATTGGGACATCCTTAATTATTTTCAAAAATAATTTTTGCATGGTCTATACAAGTTGGTTTTGTACTACAAGTCTTGGGACAACTTAGACATTTTTACTACTTGTCGATTGGCATATTCTATGGATTGTAACCAGTTGTAACATTTTTTAAAGCAAAATAAAAAATGACTGGGGTTGTTAAAGTACTACCATTAGGAGTTAATAGATGGGACTGTTATAAATTAATATAAATTGTTTCAAAAATTAAATATATTTAATTTCCTGTTTTCTTCTTATTTGTTTTTAAAATCTGTATAAATTTCCTAGACAGTGACAATCATTTATCATTACCATGATGTTTTACCTATGTTAACAATAACTTGTCCCTTTTTTGCTCAAGTTTACTGTTGATAGTTTATGCATTATTGCATTAAAGTTGTCTACAGTCACTAGCAGTTACATTTTTGTCTTGAAAATGTAAATATCTAACTCACTCAAATGTGGTACCAGTTTAACAACAATGAAAATTGTGCCTGGGTATTGTTTATAGCTTACATTGAGTGACCTTGTTTACATCATAGCATCACCACATGTACATTAAAGATTGTAACTTGTGCTGAATGAAGTATATCTATTGATTTCAATTCATAGGCACCACTGCACTAAACTTAATTAGGTGTCTCTAAAAAATGGTAAAGAAGTCCAGGAAATAATGCTTTGAAAATATTTGTAATAATAACACAGTGGTGCTTTGCTTTGATGTAAGTGACCTTAAGTACAGCTCTCCCCATTTTAACATGCCGCATTATAATACAATTCTGGATATAATGCGGTCGTACTATGGACTCCATGACTAAAATCACACCAATGTAAACAATATGGGCTGAAAGAAAACAAGGTGAAACTTAGTCTTATATCTTCATTTCCTTTTCAAAACACCATTATTTTGATAGTGCCTGCTATATTACTGTTTGGTTTATTACGCTATTCTCAATATATCACAGTTCCATACATATCGTGGTTCTCAATATAACGCAGTTTGGTACATAACGTGGTCAGTGGTTATGGACCCTGATTACCACATTATAACGAGGGAGAGCTGTAAATACATATTTCCATGGCTACAGTAATCTTGCTAATATTACATAGTAAAGGGCAAGTACACATCAAAGAACTACACCAGTGATGGCTATAAATCCACTTCAGATTTTAAAACTGTTAATTGGTTTGGATTAATGTTACAGAACAAAGGGTTACCAGTATTGCCTCCTGACAAAATTCCCTCTTCCCCCAACCCAATTTCAGGATTTAAACAATTAACTGGCTTGGATTGCTGTTGGAAAACAAAAGCTGTATTTACTGCCTGACAAACCCTCCAATTATAATCAAAGGGAGATGCTGAAACAACCAATTTGCCAAAATCAACAGTGGAATGAATAGTGCATTGAAATTAGGATTTGTGTTAAGCCAAAACACAAAAATAAAATGGATTGGTGGCGATCTAGTTGGATCTTTATTCAGCATATGGTAATTCTTTAATGAATACATGACGGTTATGTGAACATGATAATTACTAGTATGTGCTTAATCTAGTTATAAATATTCATAGAACATTCACATTTTTTTTATGGATTACAGCAATTTGTAAAATCACTTATATCATTGAAACACGGTACCTCTTGAGCATGGGAAACAAAGTAAATAAAAACAGCAATGGACATATTTCGCTAAAATGTGATCTGGAAGAATGAGGTATGGAAAAAAGGACAAATAAAGCAAAATCTGCTTATAATATTTTTGGAATAAACACGGATATCAGTGATGCTAATCATGATATGCACTGAGTAAGTACTGTACACTGTATAGGGCTATTTTCAGTCTCACAGTAAGCACTGAGTAGGTACTGTACACTATATAAAGCTATTTTTGGTCTCGGTAAGCACTGAGTAAGTACTGTACACTATATAGGGCTATTTTCGGTCTCACGGTAAGCAAGGAGCAAGTACTGTACACTATATAGGGCTATTTTCGGTCTCATGGTAAGCACTGAGTAAGTACTGCACACTATATAGGGCTATTTTCGGTCTCACAGTAAGCACTGAGTAAGTACTGTACACTATATAGGGCTATTTTCGGTCTCATGGTAAGCACTGAGCAGTCTGCAAATTTTGAAGTCTTGAATTGCCTTTATTTTATTTCATGTTGGAGAAATCAGAAAATATGTGCATATTTTCTGATTTCTCCAACATGAAATAAAATTAGGGCAATTCAAGACTTAAAAAAATAATATAATAATATAAAAGCTTAGTTTATAACAGTTTTTTGACATGGTAATTGGACAAGCAGTAGTCAGTGACATGTGGCGATCTTGCCAATTATGTCTCAAAATTTTTGTATCTGTAAGTGTTGGGACACTTAAAAGGTTATATTTTCATTTTGCATATAAGGCTTGGAACACAAAAGATAATAATTATTTTTCATGTCCCAAGACTTACATTCATTATGGTAATTGGAAGACAAGTCAAAAGGTTGGGGAAAAAAACACTATCAACAACCCCTCCAAAATCACAACATGTTTATATATTTTTATGAAGACATTGAAAGGGTTTGATGTATGCATGTGTTCATGATGAATTTTTATCTTGCTTTTTCACAGGGACAAGTCTCAATAGCAACAAAAGTCAATGATAGTTGTTTTTTTCCACTTACTCTTTCCACACAAGGAACATTTATTTATATTTCTAGCAGACCAGTGGGAATTATTTCTATGAATTGTCCCTTAATGCCTTCAGCAAGTTGTAATAGATGAATAGTAGGGAAGGACAGATGGTATGAAACTGACTGTAACCATTGCAGTGCTATAGCTGAATATACAAATTTTCGTACAGAGGAGTGGGTGAGATGTGCAGACATTGTTTTTGACAAACGGACATTTGTTTGCAACAAAAAGATATGTTGTTCTGATCCATTCCACTCAGTTAAAGACAGAAAGAAATTCTCTTATATCTTTCATAGTGAATAAAGTAAAATGAAAAAATACAGTACAACTTCCAAAAATAGTCACCTCACTGAAACAATAACTTTCCGCCTCCAGCCAGGGTTTGATTTTCTTGTGCAGTTTTGTTTTGTGTACTCAATGTATATTGTCTTATTGTCAAGTTGGTGAGTGTTTTGTGAGTCTGAATTGTTTGTATTGTGATTCTATATCTTGTAGAAATATGCATGTTATTTTTGTACATTATTTCACACTATTCCCAAAAATCTTTTTTTTGTTTGTATGACAGTCATCATAAATACCTGTTTGAGCAGTTAGGTATTGAAAAAATTAATAAGAAGCAAAGTTTACTAAAAGTTAAGAATTTTGTCCAGCTGCCTTGGCAAAAGCTTGAAATAGTGATCACTTTTGCATCTGTGTGCATGTCCATCCATCTGTTCATGTGTCTGTCCAGATACTAGATTGACCTAACTGGTTATGGTTTTATGTGGTCAGTTCCTCAAGTACAGTTTACCGCAGTGTCATGTTACTTGGTATATGGATATATCTTGATATGTACAACACCAATTTACCAAAAACTCAAGGGTGAGTTTGACATGCAGTCCATGATTAGCTTCTTGCCCAGTGATGAAATCATATGACTGTCACATACAACGAGCTGCATTAAATTTTTGCACAATACTACCCATTGCCACTAAAATATTTACCAAGGCTCTTAACATAAGTCCATGCAACGTGCCAGTGTATATTATTGTCTGTACCCCAATATATAGGTCCAACAATACCAATAAAAACAATTTTACTATCCCATGCTTTTTGAAGGAAAAGCTGGGATTCCGTGATCCTCCCTAGGTGTACATGCTAATGTAATGTCATACACCTCCTCATACACCTTTCACTGAAATCTCCCATGTATGTAGAATTATTACTGAAAAATTTGTATTTTTTTCCATTTTTTTTTACACCTTGCTTCCAGTGTAGTATATTTATGATAATACTGCCTGTGATCACATGACTGTCAACTGGCTTAAGCAGGGCAAGACGATTTAGCTGCTAATTTCAAGCAGCATTTGTCGAAATGGATTATACTGTGTGGGATCATAAGTAATTCTGACAGGATTGAAGAGATTAATTGATTATGGTTGGATTACTAAAGAGCTCAATCAGCATAAAACAGGGTCGGTTTGGCTTTGGTGAGATACCTAAGCATGCATTACCTCCCAATGTTAAAATGCCAAAATCTAAGCAACTGAAATATCACACAAAATTCAATGATTGATGGAACAGGAATTTCAGTGGTTGGAATCAAGTTCAAATGACATGAATATGCATTCTGCCCTTTCTTTAAGCTGATTTTAAAATCTGCTATGGTGGCAAGAATGACATTATGCATCATGCAGCATATTAAATGCGACAATAAATATGCCATCACTGAAATCCATGTTCACAAAATCTGCATCAAATGTGGATAAAGATACACATGCTGAGACACTGTTTGCCAAATTTATAGCCAAACATAATCTCCTGTGTACAGGAGCAGATTATTTTTCCAATCTATTCTAGTCAAAATAATGTTCCCTGACTTGGAAATCACACAAAAGTTCTCACACAAATGGACAAAACTGATGAAAACTATTCACATAGGGACCCAATCTTTGGATCCATGTTTGGATAAGAAAGTCAAAGACGTGCTGCAATGAAAAATTTGCCATTCTCATTGAAAATCTTCCCTTTTTGAAGTCAAAACTCCTGACAAAATTTTGCAAATCTCCCAATTTGTCCTAAGCTGACTTCTCTGTTCTGTCACATGTATGCTTAACAGTTTTAGAATTTTTATGCATGGTGAGTTAAAAAAATTGAAAAGCATGGGGATATGTGGTTTGCAAACATAGAATGTTAGTTCCAAATTGAATGTATGTTATAACAGATTTTATACATATTCACTAATTGTTTGTTAGAGCCACATAAGAGGAGTCTTGGAAAACCAGATAAGTTTGACTATAAACCATGTGCAAAGTTATATTCTTATTTCCTAAACATTGTTTGCAATTTTAAGGACATTTTTAGAATATTGACCATTGCTGTTAAGGAATGTTTGTGTTTGAAGGAAATTTTTAGTATATTGACCATTGATGTTGAGGAATGTTTGCATTTCAAGGAAAGTTTTAGTATATTGAACAATGCTATTAAGGAATGTTTGCATTTCAAGGAAATTTTTAGTATATTGACCATTGCTGTTAAGGAATGTTTGCATTTCAAGGAAATTTTTAGTATATTGAACAATGCTATTAAGGAATGTTTGCATTTCAAGGAAATGTTAGTATATTGACCATTGCTGTTAAGGAATGTTTGCATTTCAAGGAAATGTTAGTATATTGACCAATGCTATTAAGGAATGTTTTCATTTCAAGGAAATGTTAGTATATTGACCATTGCTGTTAAGGAATGTTTTCACTTCAAGAAATCTTTGATAAATTGATATACTGATAGGGAGATTACTTGCTTCAGTTTGTTTCATTTAATCCACAATTCCAACACTAGGAAACCTTTGAATTAATTTTAAAATCTAGATCTCCTCAAATTTGTGGACTCGAAGAAAAGTTTGCTCATTTAATTATGTTTCAATTTCCATGCATCCAGCTAGCAGAAATGGTGAATCTCCATTTCCTCAGCCTGATGGAAGCGTTACAGGAGTGTAACTCCAGTGTCCTTGCCAAGGTATGGAGTGTGAATTCAAACAAAAAGCCTGGTACCGTAAGTGTAAGCCATACAGGAGTGTAACTCCTGTGTCCTTGCCAAGGTATGGAGTGCGAATTAAAACAAAGAGCCTGGTACTGTAAGCTTTACAGGAGTGTAACTCCATTGTCCTTGCCAAGGTATGGGGTGTGAATTAAAGCAAGAAACATGGTACTATGAGCCTTACAGGAGTGTAATTCCACTGTCCTTGCCAAGGTATGGTGTGAATTAAGACAAAAAACATGGTACTCTAAGACATACAGGAGTGTAACTCCATTGTCCTTGCCAAGGTATGGGTGTGAATTAAAGCAAGAAACATGGTACTGTGAGCCTTACAGGAGTGTAACTCCACTGTCCTTGCCAAGGTATGGTGTGAATTAAGACAAAAAGCATGGTACTGTGAGCCTTACATGAGTGTAACTCCACTGTCCTTGCCAAGGTATGGTGTGAATTAAGACAAAAAGCATGATACTGTACAATTATTGAACTTGAAGGTTCCATGATAATTATTGTATTGATAACATTTGATAAATACTACTTGATATCAGGGAACACTTACATATTCTAATATATATTGGTATTAAATTAAAATATTGAAATATATGCAGGTTTTTTAATAATTAGAATGTCTGTTGATCTTTATATATACTGTATATACTCACATACAAGTCAGGTGCAGATGCAAACAACATAGATCCTGAGCTGCCATTGCATAATGCTCTGGCAGATCAGGGTATGTGTTATTTGTTTTACTGATTACTCTTAAACAAACTGTATTGATCAAGATCTGCAAGCACATTATGCAATGGCAGATCAGGGTCTGTGCAGTTTGCAGTTTTACTGAACTTTTAAGTGAGTATATATGGTATGCATAAAAGTATGATGCTTAGGATTATTTATCATGTTTATTATATTTAATATTATGGGATATAGGCCTGAACTATTGAATAATAGTGATTTCTGTTTTTTATTATTACTCCTTGGTTAGATGATTTCATTTGTTGAAATTTCAAGGAATGTACTAGTTGCACGTTTCTTCTTCAGATACGTTACCCGATCATAATACCTAAGGAGTATGACCACTACCTTTCAAATCCAGCCCTCCCAAGTAAAATTTTAGCTATAAAAAGCTAAAAATTGTCTGCCCACATAATTGTGAGTCAGACAAAAGTGATCTACCCTTGGATAGAGGGATTGGTGCCAAATCCTGTCCATATGTCAATTACTACTTCCATTTGTTCCAGAAAGCACGCTCTTTTAGAGACCTTGCAAAAATCCTGTATTAAGTGGTATTTCCACACTAATGAGCAAGTTGGAGGAGTTTCTCACATAAGGAAAGTATACTCCATCGATATTACTAACTAGTTCTTGCTCTTTAGTTCTGTCTTGAGACAAAGTTTTCTAACTTTATTAGAACAACAACTTCGTTGTATGATATACATGTTGGCACCTTTTTGTTATACATGCCATGGTGTCAAGTATGTTCATTCAGTAATGTGTACTTGACCTATTATAGGTTTTTGATCATTGACTGGATGATTTCACCTGCTCTGGTCACTAGTATGTCCATTCATTAATGTGTACTTGACCTATTATATGTTTACGGTCATTGACTATATAGTATCATGCAGACAATTTCTACAGACATGTATTTGTTCACCAGCATTCACTTCACGATAAGTTTATACAATCCTTTTTGGTCACTGTATAATACAGATCAGGAAGGTCTTGCAGGTAATTTCTAATGACATTTATATTGTTCACTAGCATCCACTTTACATAAGTTTATGCGACGCTTAAATGATTTCACCTGCTCTGGTCAATAGCATGTTCATTCGAATAATGTGTACTCGACCTACTGTATGATTTCTGTCACTCACTGTCTAATATTACAGATCAGAAAGATCATGTATGCAATTTGTATAGGCATTTGCATTGTTCATTAGCATCCACTTAATGGTAAGTTACACAAGACTTGGATAATTTCACCTGTAGATCCTATCCTTTTTTTCTGTATTCACAGGTGTCAGCATAATGGGCAGGATTAAGTGTTCTCAATGCAAGCACTTTAACAGGCAAAGGTTAAACATAGGTACTACATATCTGGAATGTGTGGGGCCTGTGTCAGGACATACATGTTAACATGCAACTGTTAAAGAATCATGGGGTTACAGTCTTGGAGAGGTATAGCACACAGTTAAAAGGAAGGTGAATAGTGCACCAGTAAAAGAGAGGATGATGCCATTAGTAGTACCATGGTTTATTCTGCATTGGTATGACAGCCCGTCTATACTTACTATGACATCTGAGGCACAGCAACAGCAGTCAACACCAGCTCAGACTAATTTCTGATAGGTTCAACAGTCAGTCTATACTTCCTATGATATTAGAGGTCGACTGTCAGCGGTCAACACTAGCTCAGACATGGTCCCATCTGATGCAGCTATGGACTGGTTACAGAGATCTAATATCCCCCAACCCATCCTGGTACCATGAACCTCAACCATTCCAGACAGGTACAACAGCCCTTCCATACTTTCTTTGACATTTGAGGTAGATCAACAGTGGTCAACACTAGCTCAGACATGACCTCACCTGATGCAGAGAGGAACCGGTTAAAGGGATCCAATATCTCCTAACCAGACCCAGCGTAATGAACCTGGCACCAAAAGGAAGGAAATGATGGCCCTGTTCTGTCAAGACCAGACTCTGCAATAAGATATAGATCACTCATGCTCAATACTGAATCATATCTAGCATACAGATATGCCTGATGGAACTGCTTACAATGATCTAATATCATGTATCCCATCCTGGCATCATAACACAAACACTCGCAGGAAAGAGACATCCAGTATAGTGCCATGATGGTCCCATGTTGCTTTATGGCCAGTTTAGTGCCATTGTGCCCAGTTGCTATTACAGACCCAGGGCAGTCTATAGCCATGAAATGATCCATATCTATTTTGGATCCTAGTAGGTCTGGGACATTACGGATTCATCTCAGTCTAATGTCATCATCAACCAATGTCAAACAGCTACGGGACATAACCTGTCATGACTTATTTTGGTACCAGCTAGGCAAGATTTCAGTCCTGGATGCCTTGACCATGAACAATACAGTCAGAGATAGGTATTATGACTTTGGTACTGAAAGAAGGAAGCTATGGCTCTGTTCCATCAAGACTGGACTTTGCCATCTAATGTGAACTGTGTATGTTCAGCAAAGATTCCAATACAGGGTTGGGTGATGGTGATACAATATCACGTATCCCGCCCTGTTACCATAACACTGGCTTCAGCACTGCAGATTACATGGTCTTTACCCAGTATAGGACCCATGTTGGTCTATGGCCAATATAGTGCCACTATACATAGTTAGCATGAGAGACCCATAGCCAGTATAGTGCAACAGTATCCAAGTGCCACGACAGGCCCAGGTGCCAAGATAGACCCATGTTGGTCCATGGCCAGTTTCATGCCACAGCACCCAGGTACCATTACAGAACCAGTGCGGTCCATGACTTTTATGGGTCCGTTTAGGTCCTTGCCATCACGGACCAATGTCATATGGCTTCATGGCCTATCACGACTTACCAATATGGTACCAGCTACAGCAACATTACAGTCCTGGATGCCCGATACCATACATGACAACTCACGCTCACAAGTTTGATTGTCATTTCTCATTCCAACAATGTCAGGGGATGAGTCAGAGTGTGCTCGAGTTGCAGACTTATTAGATGGCCATCTTTTCTCAGCAGTCTGAACATGTAGCCTAAACTCTTTCATCAAGAACCCCTCAAGCACTCGTGCTTTAGAATCAATACTCTCATATGGCTCATACAGCTCAATACTCACTTACCATACTGCTGTAGCTGCATTTGCTATCCTTGTGGTGGAAGAGATTCATATCTCTCTATGTTCGCTATCTGGGCAATCATCATGTAACCTTTCTTGGATCGCAATAGGCCACCTAAGAGGTAAACCTCATGGTCCTATAAATCCAGAAGCAAGCCCTTTTTCTTTTTATTTTGGGGGAGGTAAGAAAACAGGAAGGACCCTCTAAGGCAAGCATGATGGGGGACATTCCTTCCTTTTCTGTTGATTCGTTCAGACTTAAATCCATGCTTACACTTCCCTTCTAACATCTGTTTGGAGGAATTCAACTTTTCCAATGTAACGGGAGTCATTACATTGCTGTTCCGTGGATGATACATGGTATTCTGCAGGACCTCCAGACCAAGTCCCTATCCCTTATATGTTAACCTTCATTACAGACATCCCAAGAGACTGGTACTAAGTGGACATCCTGCAGTTACCGTATTTACTCATGTATAAGCCAGATCCAAATGCAAACAACAGGGTCTATGTTATTTGTTCTACTAATTAGTCCTAACAAACTGCATAGACCCAGATCTGCCAGCGCATTATGCGATGGCAGATCTGGGTCTATGCAGTTTGCAGTTGGTATTGAATTATACGTGAGTAAATACGGTATTCAGCACAGTTGGTTACTCCAGATGGCTCTTGCTGCCAAAGGCAAATGGCACTCTTTGGCTGGTTATAGCTCCAGCTCTCAACCTGGTCATTCAGGCACCATGGTTCGGAATGAAAAATGCCTAGACGGCTTGTCAACACCATTCACAGGGGAGACTAATCGTATTCAGGGACTCAGTATACCAGTTCAGGCTCTTCCCATTAGTTTGAACATTAGTCCTGGAGTTTAACGTGTATTATGGACAAAATTTTGTCACTCTTCACAACCACCACATTGGTGATTTCCATCTACCTGGTCAATATTCGACAAAAGCATCAAGTGTGTTATATTTTAGATCAAGATGTGCTTTTGTTATTATTCCACAATCTCAGACACATTGCTTCAGCATGGAAGAGAGGATATAGAACAAAACATGGACCTCTCCGACCTTCTGGTGAACTTTGATCTATCACGATTGAAGGCTTTGTCCCTGTGCCTGAAAGGGGAATCTACCATTGGTTCTGATATGTTTGTATAAGGCACCATTTGAACCACTATCTAGAGTATTATTGGTTCATCTCTGGTACAAGACCTGCTTCCTAGTCATCATAGCTACAGCAGGCAGGATCAGCGGATGACCCAAACTATCTACAGTTCCGTCAGGATTGTTTGAATTCACTCATGATGGTCCATTTTCATTGCCAATAACAGGCTCCTGCTCATGGACATTTAGTCTTTTGTGGTGAAGCTCATTGAACTGGTCTAAAACAGAGCTGACCTCATCTATTACCCTTGAAAGAGGGAAAGGTCAACATCTCAGCAAAGACGGGTTATTCGCTCTGCATTCAGAGAATTAACGCTAGATAAAATGAAGTTATTGCATGTTTCGGTTCTTGAGGTTAGGGCAGTCACCACCAGCATTGTATTCATGTGCAACTGTTCTCTAATAATTATTATACAAGCCGTGGGATGGAGGTCAGAGACAACTTTCTCTAGCTTTACCTCCAAAATATTTCATCCCAAAGGGCTCAGTTTGACCTGGTGGAATCTGGCAGAAACACAACAGGCTACCTTTTCAGGTCATTTGGCAGCTTCTTTTATGCATCTCTGTGACTTCCGCTGAATTTTCAGGAGAACAATTTTTCCCCGTCAGCCACGTCGAGTCATATTGGAAGCACTACTTAAGCCTAGTTATATCTCAAGAGTTGAAACTGCCTCACATACCTTAGGGAACTGGAGATGGGCCTTCTCCAGGGTAAGGGGATATAACTCCCTCCACCTCTTACCTATTCTTCTAAGGTATAATGATCGAGTAACATATTTGAAGAAGAAACCAGTTTTTGGAGTCAAATGTTTCTTTAATAATATTTACCAGATTATAATACGGATACACCCTCCCAACTTCCCCGCAGTTTTATCCTACTAGCTGCGTGTGCATTCCGCTCCGGTAGTAACTGAAGTATGGACAGGATTTGGTGCTAATACCTCTTTCCAAGGGGAAATCACTCGTCTGACCCCCACCTATGTGGGCAGAAATTTTTTAGCCATTTTATAGCTAAAATTTAGCTTGGAAAGGCTGGTTTTGCAAGTTAGTGGTCATACCCCTAAAGTATTATGATTGGGTAAGTATTAGCGAAGAAACATATTTTTCTCCAAAAATTTGTAGTTTTAGATATTGAAGATCTTGGACACCATTTTTATACACCGTCCATAAGGTGGGGTGTATTTTGCTATGGTGTTGTCCATCCATATGTTCCCTATTTCATTTCTGCACAATAACATGAGTTCTCCATAATCTACCATTGCCAGATTTTATAAGTAGCTTGCATTTGAAGCAAGGAAGAAACCTGTCGATTTTGGGCTCAAAAGGTCAAAGGTCAAGCTTATCGGGACTGAAAGTAGGAAAACTATTTCCACACAATATCTTGACTTGTATACCAGATACCATGACCAAACTTTGTACATGGTTTGCATTTTGAGATAAGAAAGACACCTATTGATTTTGGAATCAAAATATTAAAGGTCAAGATGACAGTAACTTGAAGAAGAAAAATGTTTCTACCAACTTAACCCTTTCCTTCAAAGCACCCACCACTCAATTACGGTTCAGTATACATGTCTGTTACTATATTGTACAATGTACTATGAACAGAACAGCATGCCACCAGTTGACAGTATTCCAATACAACTGGCTGGGAAAACACCGCTCATTGATATATGCATATTTGAAGCTTTTAGATTCAATATTTAGCACATATTGTTTCTTTCTAAAGTGTAAAATAATAAACATCAACATTTTTGCTTACTTGCACATGAATCTGCAAGTCCCAGGTTAAAGTGCTATAAATAGATTCCATGCAGTGTTGGGCTTAAATTATCAGCGATCATTGTCATTGCTGTGTAGAATATTGGAACTTTGTTGATAAAACAGTTTTTCATGATTACTGACATTGTCCTGAGATAAATTCGATTCTCAGAAATTGATCTGATAGTCATGATTTCATGATTCTAACTGCAAAGATAGTGGCAGCCATTTCCATTTGTGGGGAATCACCATTGTCCTCTTATTTCTGATTGGCTATTTTGGAATCATCTAATACATTAGTATGTGCTTTTATGTCATACAAACTTTCAGAAAGCCTGTTTTACTTGCATGGATATTCCCATCAAGTTGTGCTAAGAATTGACCATGCATTGACAGTTGTTTTACAGGGGCATCTGGAAATGCTTCTATGGAGATATGGCAGGGTTATTGAAACATGTTTACATTGAAATGCGGTCTAGGCATCCAAACATGCTTGCATTGAAATGAGGTAGGGGCATCCAGATGCTCTTGCATATGTGAAAAAGAATTAAGTTCTGCACCACATACCTTGACTAAAGATTTTAGGTGGCTTGCATTTGAGATGAAGAAGACATTTATTGATTTGGGGGTCAAAAGTAAAGGTCAGATGAACTCCAAGAAGGAAAATGGTTGCCATAAAATAACTAGAGTTTATGTCACAAACTATGACCAAACCTTGTGAAGATTTGCATTTGAGACAAGAAAGGTATCAGTTGATTTGGGGGTCGATAGGTCTATGGTCAGGATCACCAAGATTGAAAGAAGAAGTATGATTTGCACAAAATAACTTGACATGGCGGGCATATTAATGTACTATTTACAGTACTCTTTTTCAGATTTTATTATACATGCATATTAACTCTAATGACTTTCAAATTTATAAAATTAGTGTACACGCATACCATAAAGTTATATTTCACACAGTAGTTCTTAAGACAAGAATAAAAATACCAGACATCAACAGATCTTAAAGCAAATCCTTGTTCTATGCAAATGGCTTTTCATGCACAATTTGTTGCACTATTTCTTTTTGCTAACCATGGTACATGCTTGCATTTACTTGCATGATTTCTGCTAATTTTATGAATAAATACAGTCTGTTGAATTTCAGATGCTAAAATTTTTAACAATATTGAAAGGTATAAACAAAAGATAACAGCTTTGTAGTGTATTTTCAGGAGAATATTGTACCAGATAATTTGAGTCTTATCAAACATTTTGTACATCTCCATGATTTGATTTTTGCAGCTATTTCCAATGTGGACCTCTATACTTTATGCCTATCATGGACAGGTAAGTTAATACCAGGTCTCATATTCACAGTGAACAGTCAAACTTAGTTCTTTGATACCATAATTATGTACCATTTATATTTCTTAAGTGTTAAATATAGAAAATATAGAAACTTATTGGCAAAATAATTTTCATATTTTTTTCATTCCTATATTTTCACATGTGAAAAATATGTCCTTATATTTTCACATGTGAAAATATAAGATTTCCCATCATGCCATGCGACACTTGATTGTGTGTGCCAACAGAAGTTATATCTGCAGCAACAAAAATGAACACTTTGTGAGCTAGAACAAATAAATAGAAACTGCACTACCTTTCAGACATGGAAATTATTTTTTGCTGAAGAAATTTGACTCGACGCTGTTCGTGTCTCAATGAAGTTATTTACCCTTACTTCCTTGACAACTGTGATAAACCTGCTGTGATGCATTGCTGAATTGGACTTGCTTTATGGTCAGATATCATCAAATAATTTACAAAATGTCAAAAATGTAATTTACTGCAACAGATTAGGTCATCCCTCTCTTAAGTCATTGATATTTATATGATCAGCCTATGAAAATGAGGTGAATTTATGAAAATGGGGTGGGGTGTTGTGCTAAAGAGTGAGTTTAATCTTATAAGCTTTGATTCTGGAGCAATTTTGGTATATAATAAAAAGAAATTTATCTTTTCCTGTGTAAATACCAGATATATTTAATCTTGTGGTGCCAAAAACAATACAGCTCTCCCCGATTATAATGCACCTCATTATAATGTGATTCTGGATATACTATGGACCCCATGACCAAAATCACACCAATGTATAACAATATGGGTTGAAAGAAAATAAGGTGAAACTTAGCCGTATATCTTCATTTCCTTTTCAAAACACCATAATTCACCAAATTTTGATAGTGCCTGCTATACCACTGTTCTGTATATTACACTATTTTCAATATATCACTGTTCCATATATATCACAGTGTCAATATAATGCAGTTAAGTACATAACGTGGTCGGCAGTTATTGAACCCAACTACCGCATTATAAGGCAGAGAGTTGTTTATTTTAACTCATGACTTTGCCACTCATTAAAATATAGTGGTTTTTTTTATCACTTGATGAAATATATCCGGTATTAACATAGGAAAAGAAAATATCCTCCATACTTGCGTATAAGTCGTGTCCAATTGCAAACAGCATAGACCCTGATCTGCCATCTTATCATGTGCTGACAGGTCAGAGTCTGTGTTGTTTGTTTTGCTGATTAGTCCTAATAAACTTCAGTTTGCAGTTGGATCAGACTTATATGCAAGTATATATGGCATGTAAACTAAGCATGCAACTGCAAACAATTTAAATCCATCTGGCATTGCATAACATCTTGTCAGATCAGGAACCATCCATCTGGCATTGCATAACATCTTTTCAGATCAGGAACCATCCATCTGGCATTGCATAACATCTTGTCAGATCAAGGACCATCCATCTGGCATTGCATAACATCTTGGCAGATCAGGGACCATCCATCTGGCATTGCATAATGCATTGGCAGATCAGGGACCATCCATCTGGCATTGCATAATGCATTGGCAGATCAGGGACCATCCATCTGGCATTGCATAACATCTTGTCAGATCAGAAACCATCCATCTGGCATTGCATAACATCTTGTCAGATCAGGGACCATCCATCTGGCATTGCATAACATCTTGTCAGATCAGAGACCATCCATCTGGCATTGCATAACATCTTGGCAGATCAGGAACCATCCATCTGGCATTGCATAATGCATTGGCAGATCAAGGACCATCCATCTGGCATTGCATAACATCTTGTCAGATCAGGGACCATTCATCTGGCATTGCATAACATCTTGTCAGATCAGGAACCATCCATCTGGCATTGCATAATGCATTGGCAGATCAGGGACCATCCATCTGGCATTGCATAATGCCTTGGCAGATCAAGGACCATCCATCTGGCAATGCATAATGCCTTGGCAGATCAGGGATCATACTGTTTGCTTTAGATTATAAATAGAAGGGGTGAAACAATCATTATATCGATGTATCAATAATTTTTTCACATTGATACCCATATCGATACAAGAGGTGAAGAATCGATACAAAACAATACTTACCCTATACAAGTTACTTTAATCTTCAGCAGCGTTGAATAATAATTAGTCATTTGCCTTTTATTCTTTAAATTGAGAATACATCTGAGACAGCTGTAGCAGACATATGCTCTCATTTCTGTCAGTAAAAAATAAAAACTATTCACAACACCACTCACCTTCTACAAATTAATACAAGGTGACTAACTCCTGTGGTTCAGAATCTGCCCCCCCCCCTCCCCTGCCGATTCCATGCTAATTATTTTATCCTGTCAGCATGTTCAGCCACTGATAACATATATCAATGTAAAGAAGACATTCCAGATTTGTTCTTGATATATGATCCAAGTACTTTACTGATGATTTAATAAGCACTTTTACGCAAAGTTTATCTGTGCTTCGTATCTTGTCAACTTGGATCGAATTTGAAGGCTACACTTCGGGTGGGTCATGCAGTGAAATATGTTACATTCAGTTCTGATTGGTGGTAATTGTTTCTTCAAGTCTAGGGTAAAACAATAACCACCAATCAGAACTAACTGTAGCTTGTTCACTGTATGACACACCGGATGTATTAGCATCCAAACTCCATCCAAACAGATACAAAGCATCATAGAAACTTTGCGCAAAAGTGGACTTTAAATGATCTGTAAAGTACTTAAATTGTACATGCGGAATAAGTTTGTATTGTCTCCTTTTGCACTGATATATGTAATCAGCAACTGAACATGCCGATTGGATTAAAAAAGAACAAATTAGCACAGAATCGACAAGTGGCAGATTCCAAGCCGCATGAGTTATGAGCTATAGCCACCTTGTTAATTTGTAGAAGGGGAGTGGGTGTTGTCAGTAATTTCCTTTTTCACTGACAGAAATGGGTGCCTGTGGCCATGGCAGTTGTTTTGCATCCGCTGGAAGTACAATGTGAAGGATTTGGTTGTTATTTATCTCTGCTCCCACATTCAGACTTGTTATAGATAAGATTTTCTTGCACAGGGAAATTACACTGTCTCTTTCATCTGTTTTGAAGATAATACTGTAATGCCTTCCAACTTTAGGTGAAGACATAAAATTGGTAATATGTTTTTAAAGCATTCATGCGGTGCAAAAAAATGGCGTTGTGACCAAGACAAGTCCTGCATCTGATCAAATGGAGCAGCCTGAAATGGCCTAAAAAGTTGAATTAAAGTCAGTGACAACTAACAGGTAGTCTAATTGGAAGTATTCTTTTTATCTTGTCATGGATGAGAATGGCATATGAACAGATGATAATTGTATGTCTGTCTGTAATTTGCATAATGGAAATATAACCTATATGTCAACACATTAAACGGCACCACCCAACCACTGACGGACCTTCTAAAGATGAAAAGACTATCGAGTTCATATGTGTATCGATAATGTATCGTATCATAGGCTGTGTATTGTGAAAAATATCAATACATGGCAGAGATGTATCATTTCACCCCTAATAAATAGTCATATTCAATCATACTCTTGCACAAGTCCATGAGATCTCTGCCATATCAGGGTATGGTAAAATTCTTCATTGGTCACTGTTACCAACAGAAGGTGCTTCAGTCAAATTTTGTAGAAATGAAACTAAAAAGACAAATCCCCATCTCATAATGTACGATGATAGTAGATGTACAAAATTCTATCGTCCTCTTAAAAATACATAATAAAAAGTCACTTTATAAACAGATGCCAATGCAGGAGGTGTGTCTCAATCAGCCCAAACTGTCTGTATTTAAATTAAACATGACATCATCTCATCTCATCAGTCAATCAAATCACTATTCCAAAATTTGGGAAAGCCTCGTTATCGCATTACAGGTAAAAGGTAGTTTGGGAGGGTGGGGGGAGAAGTTAAACAACTTTAATAATGTAAGTCTTACCTGTCACTATTGCCTTGCTTACCTTCCAGGATGCTAAGTCCCCTCATCCAATTCCAACCTCCCATTACCTTATATAGAACATTCTAGAAATCTAGAACAGAGAGAACCCAGAACAAGTCATACTACCACATCATCAGCTCATGGTGGGATCTCTTATTCTTTGACTTGGGCCTAGACTAAACCTGGGCCATTAAAGTGGGGTGGGAGGAGGGAATCTTGCAGTAGTGACAGGTAAGTATTACATTATTAAAGTTAGTTTAACTTCTCCCCCCCTCCCAAACTATATTTTCCTTAGTTTTACACACACACAAACACACACACACACACACACAGAACTACATTTTAATAGCTGTAATATAACACATGTCACTATTGCCTTGCTAAATTTGCCAATTCTAAGGGAGGATGATAGCCTAAAAAACTGATATACTCACCTTTACAGTAGGGGTGTCCACTACTGTAAGTTGGCAGCAGATTGGGCCACTTTTTGTGCCTATTGGACCCAAGGAAAATATACCTTCGCCCTGGTGTGCCAAAGACCAAATGTAAAAGGATGGAGAAATTGGTATGAGATCACCAAAATATGACTCTCATAACATTCTCCATTGACGAATGATTAAAATAGGCCCATTAAGTAGCAATAGCCCTGACTTCATGGGGACTGATAAGTTCTCTTAAAAGTGAGGACTTTTCACCTGGAAATGGTGGATGTCAAGATATCAGAGGATCCCTTAATAGGTAGGAAGAGATGCTTCCTACACTTTCTTCTCCATTTTGATGCAGCCAGATAGAACTGTAATGTCCTAACTGATGGAACTCGATGGACCAGTATTTGAAGACTGGTGACTGGTTAGGTGACAATGATCTGATGGATGAGCCTCCACCACATGATGCAGAGCGATATTGCTGCTTCCCTTCTCAGGGACAAGGTACCGGTTTCTGTCACCTTAACTTGGCCTTGACCCCCCCCCCCCTCCATTAGAGTACTGCAACTCTTCAGGGGCATTACATATTTTGACTTAG
Organism: Margaritifera margaritifera; assembly: GCA_029931535.1. Lineage (NCBI taxonomy): Eukaryota > Metazoa > Mollusca > Bivalvia > Unionida > Margaritiferidae > Margaritifera > Margaritifera margaritifera. Next base: position 3,956,732 of record JAQPZY010001606.1, read on the forward strand.
CAAGAGACTGATCCCGTACCCTCCTGGAATTGAGGAGTGCCTATCCTGTGAGTCTTCAGGAGCATTATTTGGTCCCACACCCTCCTGGGACCGAGGAGTTATGTTCCAAGTCCCATAAGACTCGGAACTAAACTGTCCTACTGGGATAGTACTCTTCCCAAAAGGGAAGAGGAAAATCACATACACTCCTAGAATCTAGGAGTATAGTGGGAAGAAGGGCATTTTTCCTCCCTTTATAGGTGCGCCGACTCTCAGCCAGGTCCCAGACATCGTCGGGCCATACACAACAAAGGACAACCAGTCCATTCATATGCACTTTGTACAAAAAAAACGTGGGGTGAGAATCCCACAGGTCCTTTTTGTGCTCACATTTTCCCACATTTTGTGACATTCCTGAAAAGAAAGTACTCCTGAAACAGAAAATATTATGCAAACAGTTTGGTTTTAAAATTATACTGCAGAAGCAGTGAAATAGGGTTATTTTAACACAACAGTTAAAATTTTATTGCCTAAGCAAGTATCTATTGGCAACAGTGCAAGTGAGTACTTAAGATGAAGCAGTGCTATAAATTTATTTCAATGCAGTAATTGAGCATACTGCCTGTTGCAAGTACTTAATTGATATTCAATTCCCAGAATTAAATACCAAAAAAAATTGAGGGTTCTGCCTACAAGTGGTATTAGTTATAAAAATTACCACAATAATGAACAAATGGAATTAAAATTTTGAAACCACAAAGGGTAGCAATACTTATCCTATGCAAAGAAATAAAAGAGTACCACCACACCAAGTACTGAATGAAAATCCGGAACAACCACACCAGAGAAATTATTTACCCTAACACCAGATGAGGGTAAGGGGAAGAATGGTGAAAATCACCGCAAGATGACATGGCAAAGTAAAGTCCACTAAACAATTAAAAGAGTTCATTTTGAAATAATGCAAGAACTGAGGGAATAATCACTCATTTAAAAATGAAAATTTTAATAATTTGCCCCAAAAAAGGAATTTGAAGACAAAAATGAAAGCAATTTCCCAAGAGTGAATTGCACATGACTTAGCATTACAAGTGTCAGAGGAAAAGAGAAAGAGTATCCCACATGAGTCAATGATGTGGTAATCAGACTGTTTCTGGGTTCTCTCTTTTCTTGATTTCTAGAACGTTCTATATAATGGGAGGTTGCAATTATGAGCTCGGATGAGGGGACTTAGCATCCTGTATGGTAAACAATACAATATAGTGGAACCTTGTTAATCCGTACTCCGTTTATCTGGAAACTTCGCTATCTGGACATTGTTCCATGGGAACGGAATTACTAAATGTCAGTTTGCTCCGTTATTCAAGAAATCTGTGTTCCGGATCCGGAAATCAAAATCGGGGACCAAAGTGTAAAATTACTATAAAACTTGCTTTGATAATCTGGAAATAATCTGTCCAATAATAAAAAAAATGTGAAGAATCGTATATGAAAATACAGTCAGTCGGATAACACAGGGGCATCAAATGCAAATTGTATGAGGGAGAAGCAGATAGTGCCAACATGAACAAAGTAGAGGCTGGCAGAGAGGAACTACAGCGACTACTGCAAGACTACGACCCACAAAACATATTCAACCTTGATGAAACTGGATTGTTCTTCCAACTGGGGCCAAACTACAGTCTAGCAACCCACAACATTAAAGGCACCAAAGAGTCAAAGGATAGGATCACCATGGCGCTCACTGCAAACGCAACAGGGACCATCAAATTGAAACCATTTGTCGTCACTAAAGTCAACAGACCAAGGTGTTTTGGCAAAACTTATAACTTAGACACATATGTGAGATACATACACAACTGCAAAGCTTGGATGACAGCAGAACTTTTCATTGACTGGTTGAATGACTTCGATAAACAGATGAGGGAAGCCAAACACAACATCATCTTACTTGTAGACAAACCACACACAAGGGGACATTCGATTATGCAACGTAAAACTACACTTCTTTTTGCCAAATACAATGGCACACATTCAGCCAGTGGATGCAGGCATAATATGAGTATTCAAGGCCCACTACAGGAAACAGCTGGTTAGACGTTACATTGACTGTGCTGAGCAAGGCAAGGTTCAAACTGTGGACATTAGGTGGACACTACACATGGTAATGACTGCATGGGGTTCAGTGACACCAACTACAATCTCAAACTGCTTTAGATATGTACAGATCATACCAACTCCAACCACTAGTGTCGAAGACATTGATGATGGAGACGACATGCCATTGAGTGACCTCAGAGATCTAATAAGAAGCCTTCCCACCCAAGCTGAGATGACTGACGAGGGCTACGTAAGGGTAGATGACATAGAAGAGACAGGGTAACAACTCAACAATGACAACATTTTGACCCTGGTATCTAGAGATGATGGTTCCAGACAATGCTAATGAAGAAGACGATGATGCCACTACCAATCCTGAGGGAAAAGACATTACCATCAACCAAGCCAAGGACAGCATAGCAACACTCATTTTGTATTTTGAGCAGACATTAGCAATCATCACCAGTGATGACATAAAAAACAACAGTGAAGCCCTTGAGAATCTATGGACACTTTCAAGAATCATTGCAGATCGATCCACCAAAGAATACAGGCAAACAAAGCTAGCAAATACATGTACAGTACATGTATATGGTATGATGACATCATAAAATAAAAATGTGCATGATTCAGTTATCTGGAAAACAAATTAATCCTGACATATTCACTGGGAACGAAGGTGTCTGGATTAACGAGGTTCTACTGTAGTAACAGGTAGTGCTATAACGCTATTCAAAATCAGTTGTTTTTTTTTTTTACCAGACCCTCGTTTAGCAGAGATCTCACAAAGTCATGCAAGAGATCTGGTTGAATGAGACTAGATCTTAAGTAAAAAGAACAGCAGTGCATTATTGGATGGATGGCAGATCTGAATCTGTGCAGAGAGAGAGAGAGAGAATGAGATTACATAAAGATATTACATGATTCCTGTGAGATGTTTTTTTATTGAATGGCATGAAATCATGTGATTTGTGATAATTCATCATATTGTACTGTCGTGATATCATGGTCCATTTGTTGTAAGCATTATATAGCTGAAAGAGCTTTCACTATTCTGCTACAAGTTAAATATCAAAGCTTTGCACTAAATCATGTAATAAAACAGTTATAGACCAGCAAGCACATCATATTGACCTCCACCTTGCATTAGTTAACATGAGGTTTAGTGGTTCATAAAACTTCATATTCACTCCAACAAAGATCACAAAAGAGCCACATTTGCCAGACGTGTCAGGAATATTACCTCAAATGACCAGTTGCTAACTCAACATGTCTGACATTGGAGATATGGTACCCATAATCATTCAGTGCAATTATGTTTTTCCTAATTTTTCAGACACTCTGTAACCACAAAGCATAAGACAAAAGATGTGTGGAAACTCAAATCATACTTATCAATATGCTACAACTGAACTATTGCCATGTGTTATGTATATAGCAATGTTAGCAGTACATCAGTCCTTCACACCATGTAACTTTTCACCATTGTGTAGCAGCATGTCAACACGTACAACTTCACAACAACAGATATGTAGCCTATTTTCTTTATAAAACGGAATGGAAAGATAAAAGCAACATATTTTTCATTATCATCCTCAAATACTTTCTTGAGGGCCTGCTCAGGTTAAGTCATTACCATCTGACCTGACTGGAAATATCTGTCAGTTATTGGTTATATATTTTCAAAGTTGTAAGTCTACTAGCTGACACAAGAATTATTTTTTTTTTTAAAACATTAGAGTGACATAAAATACTGTTTATGTTTATTGCATAGTTGTCTGATGTTCATAAATAAATACTCCACAGCAAAAAATGAAAGGAAAATAAATAAATCTGAAGCTACAGCAATATCCAGAATGGAAAACCCTGCATATTCTGGTACATCTAAAGAAAAAGCATATCAATATTTTCATTTTAATTACAATAATACCTTGTATTTAAATAAAATTTCACTAATTTTTGGAGTGACACAAATATGTGAATATCAGGACAGACTTGTTCTCAAAATGAAGTTTTCTGTTGTATATGCTATTTGGCAGTAACATCCTTTCCTTTTATTAAGGAATTTTTGGTATTGAAGATATTAATGAAACCATTTTTATCTGAAAAACCAAAAGCATGGATACTGTTTTTTTCAGCAAAAGTGACAGTAGTAATTGAAAGATATAAATATAGTGTTTTGTATAGAGATGTTGACAGTAAATTGTGTTTGTTTAGTTGCTACAAGTGCTAAAGCATACATAAAGAGGCAACACAGATGGAGCTTTTACATTTTATGAGAATTTCATTTAGGCATATCATTAGTAATGTGTATGGCACACATAAATTGTTCAGGAAGATGAGGTTAAAAATGTCAGGAATAAAAGATGTGCCAAATCTTTATTTCAGCTGCCAGGTCATCTACATGTGCGTCTGCAAAACTGCCACAACTGGAAGCCACCCACTCCAACCTCAGAGGAGAACTTCATAAACTCCAACATCCTTCTGACTTGGCTTAAAAGGATCCAGTTCAAACTTGGACAGATTGAGGTCCAGTCATCTGCTGCCACACAGTTCTATACTGTGTAAAAATGGAGATTTTTCTAAGAAAGAAGATAAATGGCATTTGATGCAGTATTACTGATCATTTACAACATCCTTCTAACCAGACTCAAACATAGCCAGTTTAAACTGTGACATATCAAGGTCCAGTCATCTGCCAACACACAGATCAGTATTGTTTTTAAAACATATTAAGTTCTCCAAGAATGCAGATGGATTACACATTATATGACAAAGCTAGTTACTTATGGGACTTAGTAGGAGCCCCTGTATTCAGATAGCATCAGATTCATGGTCACTTTCCCCCCTTATCAGCCATTTAACATATCCATCCAGTTTTGTAAATTCCCTCCTCCTAATTTCTAGTATGTTGTATCTCCTTTTATTATATACCTATCAATGATACATAATTCCATCATAATCATTTTCCAACTATCTTATATGGATATCTTTATCGTCTACTAGCATTTTCCAACTCCGTATCAACACAGTCCATAAAACTGAAACTACATTATAACATCACATGAAAGACCTTCACCCCACCCCAGTTCTTGAGAAGTTAATGTTATAGAATTAAGTACTATTCCAATAATTATTCAGAGATTCAAAATTCATACAGTAACAAAAATCCAAGTCTTTTTGCAACCATCAGCTGTCATGTGGAGATATCACACAATCTTAGAGTGTTACACTGTTTGCATATTGAATAGTAAAATGAGTGAAATGCTTTGGTGCACAAAACAGATGAATTACAACAAGTAGGCTCCTATTTGCTGAATGTGAATAAAATCACGATCAAAATTGGTAAATGAAACCTTGATATATCAATCGTTTTATCGTCAAAAATGGCAGTGGTTGCATGGAAATTTGAAATTGACCATGAAATTCACAGCTGTTAATAAGAAATCATATATTTTGTTACATTTTCTTTTAAAACAAATTATCAGTACAATGTAAATAACAATACATGATAAAATTTTGAAAAATGAAAATGTTGACAATGCCACTGGTGGCAACACTTTAAGAAATAAATATCAATTAAATCAGTCTTGTCATGTGAAATTCATGTTTAAATTTTATTTTTTTATTCTGTTTGAGTGTAATCATCATAAATGTGATATTCCCTCTTCTGTTCAAATGGGAAAGTGTCAATTAACCATCAAAGTGATGCCTGCGAGCATTTCCGTGAGAACCTAATAAGCATTTCCGTGAGAACCTAATTAAGTACTGACTGTGTTTTGATCTGCAATTAACAGAAGTCTTTGCTGCATTGTTAAAGTCAATTAAAAGTAGACCTGTTATTATCACATTAATTGTGTGTTTTGTATCAAATCAACTCAAGGAGGTAGAATAGAAAAAGTTAAAAGGCATGCAAATCCTACCCTTGTAAGAGCTAGTGGTCATGGTCTTGAGTCAACTCATTTCAGTTCACCAATTGAACACTGCTTTAAATAATATTATGCAAGTAACATTATTAAAGTATATACCATTAATAAGTGGTGTATCCTAATCATTCACAAATGTGATAAAGTATATCAAGGGAACCAAGCAAAAGATGTACTTTTTGTATGAAAAGCTTAGTATCATAGATAAGTTTCATTATGGAGAAGCAAGATCCAAAGTTTGTAGTGAACTTAAAATTCCTGAGTTGGCAGTCAGAGGTATGCTCAAGGATGAGCAGAAATTTTGTGATTATTGCCAGTGAAATATTTTAATGATAGAACAATAAAAAAACAAAAATAACATAAGCTTTTTATGTTGTTTTTCTAAATAAATGTCAGCTCATAGATAAAATAGGCACAATGCAGGAATTTGCACTGATGTCAATTGCAATCAGATTCAGTACCATATATGCTCACATAAACATCATGTCCAATTGTAGTAAACATAGACCCTGATCTAAACTATACCAAAAAATTTACCGTATATACTCCTGTATAATTCGGGTTCAAATGCAAACAACATAGACCCTGATCTGCTATCGCATAATGCACCAGCATATCAGGCTCTATGTTGTTTATTTTACTGATTAGTCCTTACAAACTGCATAGACCCAGATCTGCCGGCGCATTATGCGATGGCAGATCTGGGTCTATGCAGTTTGCAGTTGGTATAGGCCTATACGCGAGTATATACGGTAAGATGTTTTCTTCATTTATTATATTTTTTTATTAAGCAATCAGATATCTACTCAATTTTTTTTATAGTTATGGCATTGCTTCTGTGATAAGATTGCAATATTCAGGTTTGTTGAGCAACAAGATATGACTTTAAGAATGTCTCTCAGCCCCTTGCAGATCCCCACTGGCACCTCTCTAACAAATTGAGCAATGTGTGCAAGGTAAAAAATAAAATATTTTAAAAGTACAGTACTGCTAGGAATAAAATAATGATACAGTGAGCAACTGCAGTTCAATTCCTTTACATGCCATAGTTATCCAACTCCAAGGTGGATCATATGCAATAGCAACAAATGCCAATGCTATGTAGTACAATTTGTAAATATTTTAGTTTTTAGACATCAGTGCAACCTAGCTCCATGGTGACATTTTGAACATAAGCTTGTACATAATAAATACACAATCTGTCTAAATTTCTTCATGGAGCAAGCCTGCACTCGTATCTGATTTGGAGTTTGAAGTAGCTGAACTGAGCATATAATCTGCAATTTCCAATGTACCAACCCATGTTCAATGATTGTTATTTGTATGAAATATAGTTCTATTAACAAAATTACTGTAAGACAGTATGATTTGTATCTTGAATGACACATTAACACAAATAGTCATGAAATTTATCAATATTTTTATATTTTCCTAAAAATGGGGCAGAAAAGGGCCTTGTCACAATTGATCCTTTACCACCCTAGTCGTATACAGCATATCTCGTTTTATGCAACCATTCCTGGGAAGTGAAAAGAATGGCTCCCCAAAGACAGGTGGTTACTTAATAGAAACTAATTCCTACAATTTTTTTGGTACCTTGAAAAGTTGGCCATTTAAAGCAGGTGACTGCTCAGTATGGTCTACATGCGAGTCAGGTGTGACTATATTTTTATACAAGGAAAAGATCATTAGTTCTTACACATTTCATTTATTCCTATCTCCGAAAGGCATTAACCCCTCAGCTGCAAGTGGCATCTGTCATTCAATTACTGCATAACAGAAATTTCAGTTAACTGCTGGCTGACCAATCTAGTTACCAGGTAGACAAAAGCAATTAATCAGGTCACCTATGAAGTTTTCACAATATAACATCTATGTAACTTGGTCATCTTTTGTCCAAGTTTCATAAAATGTTTACTATATTCTGAAAAGTCCTTGGTCAATATATGGAAATTTATTCAAAAGAGAAAGACTGATTTTAAAGGAATAGTTATGTTTGTCAGGTGGTAGAGTGTTCTCCCTTTTTACAAGGGATCAATTATCTACCCTACCTCATAGCCTTTGTATGGTCTCTTAGAGATTTCAGTATCAAGATTTAACTCAAAATATTTAGATTTTGGACAAGGTTCATATCACAGAAATGTTAGTACCATATATACTCACATACAAGTCTGGTCAAACTGCAAACATCATAGACCCAGATCTGACATCACATAATGCTCTGATTTGTTATTCTGATTAACAAACTGCATAGACCCAGATCTGCTGGCACATTTATGCGACAGCAGATCTGGGTCTGTTCAGTTTGCAGTTGGATCAGAGTTGTAGGCGAGTATATACGGTAATCATTCCTTTTAAGTAAAATAAAAATTGTATGTTTGAGACATGCTTAAATGATTCTCATAATTATATTGTAAGTCGCAATGTTCTGGCATCATTAAATTTTTGCAAACTATTTCAAAATGCATCTTGTAACACATGCATACCAATTAACATAAAATATTAATGCCAAATGGTGAACTAATGTCAGAGGAAATTATTAAGACAGAAGACAAACATCTATCAAAAGTTCTATCTTATCCTTCATCATCATTTATTTTTGTTTCCAATGATACTGCAGGCTCCAGTGATAGTTTTTCCTCGTTTGCTTATTCAGAGTGAGTTGGATTGTGTGTGCTAGAAACAACAAGAAAATTTTAATTAAGTTGTGGCACTTAAATTCGCACAAATTGTGTAATTTGCAGTATTGGCCTTGTAATGGTTTATTGCAGATGTGATATTTGTTTAATTAGTCATGATGGTTTATTGCAGATGTGATCATTATCTGTTTAATCAGTTGTGATGGTTTATTGCAGATGTGATCATTATCTGTTTAATCAATTGTAATAGTTTATTGCAGATGTGATCATTATCTGTTTAATTAATTGTGATGGCTTATTGCAGATGTGATCATTATCTGTTTAATTAGTTATCATGGTTTATTGCAGATGTGATCATTATCTGTTTAATTAGTTGTGATGATTTATTGCAGATGTGATCATTATCTGTTTAATTAGTTTTAATGATTTATTGCAGATGTGATCATTATCATTATCTGTTTAATTAGTTGTGATGATTTATTGCACATGAAATCAATATTTGTTCAATTAGTTGTGATGGTTTATTGCACATGTAATCAATATTTGTTCAGTTAGTTGTGATGGTTTATTGCAGATATTGTACTTTTAGCTTTTATGGTCATAATTCTGTACAGATAAATTTGTGATTGTTGTGATTGTCAACTTGTACAAAATTGTTTTTAGAAATTACTTTACCTTATGTTAAACATTAAAACAGGAAAGAAGACAACAGAAATTTTGTCTTATGAAAAGAAACTCAAATTAAAGTGACATCCTTATATAGTATAGATTTTGATTCAGTAACAAATGTCTAGGAAAACTTTTTTTCAGTGTTAGAGGCATATACTTATAGAAGCTAAGTCTTATTTTCAGATGGGTACCGGTAGTTTTGTCCATTGTACAAAAATAGTTTCCTATTTCTCTCTCTCTCTGAAAGTAATCATTTATTATAACATCTTCATTTAAAATTGTTGAGCAAATGCATATTGCATGCACAACAGCAAAAATGCATGGTGCATATTTTTGTAACAAATGTGAACTTGATGCCTTGGCAGGTGCATAAATTGGGACAAATTCATAGTACATAGTGAAGCCAATTACAGCACTCCCTCACTATAATGCCCTTTGTTTTAATATGGTTAGTGTTTTAAGGTACTAGTAAAATTCTGTGTATCATGTACTTCATTTTAAGGTGATCTCGCTATAAGGCAATACACTCTGTGGCTCCCAAGGACAGCATTATAATGAGGGGGAGTACTGTATGTTCATGTGCATCATTCTCCTTGTACCTAGATTATCATGTAATACACATTTTCGTAAATTTGTCATATGTGCAATAAGGTTTAAGTTAACTTGCATGGTGCAATAAAGATTGTTAGTAGACTTTAAGTTTTCAGTCTTTCTTTGCAAACTTGATTTGTTATCTCCTCTTTCCCACTTCTGGTTTGTAAATTTTAACTTAGTAAGTACATAGAAATGTGTCTAAAGAGCACAGATATCCCTGATAATACACCTCTCCCTCGATAACTCGCGAACCCGCTTATAATGCGGGTCAGATGTGGAACCCATTTTTTTAAAACTAGAAAATAAAAAAAAGGACCCTATTTGTTGAAGGTGACAAAAATCGGGATCAAAATTAGTAAATAAAACCTTGATATATCGCTCGTTTTATCGTCAAAACCAGTGGTTAGTACCCAGAAATTTGAATCAACGTCATGAAATTTTCAACTTTTAATAAGAAGTCATATATTTTGTTCAATTTTCTTTCCAAACAACATTCTCAGTACACTATAAATAACAATATTCAACGAAATTTCGATCAATGAAAACGTCACTAAAACCCCCTGGTGGCAACACTTTAAAAATAAATACCAATTAAATAAGTTTTGTCAAGTGAAATACATGTTTTAGTTCTATCTTTTAATTCAGTTTCAGTATAATCATCATAAATGCAATATGCCCTCGTATTCAAACGTGAAAAATATAGTTCAACCGACCCAGCTATCGACGCAAGCATTTCCGTGAGAATGCTCAAGAAGACAGAGGTGATGCACCAACCTGCACCAGGAAAGCCTTATGTAGAGCCTACCATCACAGTAAATGGCTAAACCCTCCTGGCAGTGGATAAGTTCACCTATCTCAGCAGTACACTGTCACATGCAGTCCACATCGATGATGAAACCAATACCAGAATTGCTAAAGCAAGTGTGGTTTTTGGCAGACTATGTGCAAAAGTGTGGGACAGCAGAGGCATCATCTGCAAACAAAACTGAAAGTATACAAAGCCATTGTGTTGCCAACCCTGCTGTATGCATGTGAAACCTGGATGGTGTACAGATGCCATGCCAAGAAGCTGAACCATTTTCACATGGGCTGTCTGAGGAAATTGATGAGAATAAGATGGCAGGACAGGGTCACAGTCACTGAGGTTCTCACACAGGCAGGCAATCCAAGCATCCATACTCTGCTGATGAAATCAAAGATGAGATGGGCAGGTCACATCACCAGTATGTCAGAAGAGCAACTACCAAAGATTTTCTACGGCAAGCTGAAGGAGGAAAAGTGATCTCAAGGTGGTCAGAAAAAACACTTCAAAGATTACCTCAAGTCATCCTTGAAACACTTCAACACTGACCCTCAGTCTTGGGAAGACTTCACATTTATCCACCTGGTGCAGTCTCATCCATACTGGAGCTACAGACTTTGAACTGAGGAGAACTGCAGAGGCAGTGCAAGCAGCATAAATTTCAGAACTGCAGCATGGCCTCTATTGATCAAGTACCCCAAGTGGCATGTCCTGTCCATTGTGCCACAGACAGTTCAGAGCACAAATTGGCCTGATCAGCCACTCACATACACACAGAAACCAAACCAGTTAGTGATGTCATGGTCATCTCTGAACTCGAAGGACAAACAACAACACTGGTTCTATTTGCATTAAATAAGTTTCTACATTAAAGAACAATCTACAATTTAATATATTGCAACTTTCAAACCTCTTGTGGGTAAATTCATTTGCTTTGTTAATGAGTTTAAAAAATTAAGCTTGAGAGTGCAGTGAAGTTGAGAATTTGAGACCAGGTTTTTAAAATTTATGGAAAGCTTTTCACATGTTTGTAAATAGCACAAATCACAAGCAAGAAAATTATGATCCACATGGACAATATGACTTCAAACTTTTCATATATTTGATTGTTCACTGGACAAGATCACAGCCTTGAAGTTTACAATAGTCAATATGATGATTTATCTACATCAATATGCAAAATAACATTATGAATGAACTGAGAATATATTAGACAGAACAAACAGACATACAGGTCTGACCTCTAATAAGGAAACGGATTACATCCTACCTCAATTTACACACATAAGTAGGAGTTTTAAAGGAGTTGATATTCCCAGACTCGATGGGTCAAGCATGGATACTATATTATTCTAAAGAGAAGGTTGTTATCATTTTTGGACAGTTCAATAATTTCTTTGCACCAGTATAATTAATGGTATTGTGGAATGGCAAGAAATATAAATTGACATCAAGAGATCCATCTAACTGTAAACAGTTTAGACCCAGATCTGCTACTGCATGCTCCACAGATTGATCAGTAAACAGCCTAGAGCCAGATCTGTCATTGCATGATCCACAGATTGATCAGTAAACAGCCTAGATCCAGATCTGCCATTGCATGATCTACTGGCAGATCTGTGAACAGCCTAGACAGCGAATAGCCTAGATCCAGATCTGCCATCCCAAGATCCACTGGTAGATCTGTGAACAGCCTAGACTCCTCTGTCATTGCATGATCCAGTGGCAGATCTTTGAAATGCCTAAACCAAGATCTGCCATTCCGTGATCTACCGGCAGATCTATAAAAAGCATAGACTCAGTTCTGCCATCACATGATGCACTGGAAGATCTGTGAACAGCCTAGATCCAAATCTGCCATTGCATGATCCAATGGCAGATCACAGGACCTACAAGTCAGCTTGCAATCATAGGTAGAATGAATAGAAGAGACTCATTGGTAGAATGAACAGAAGAGACTCTGATCTTATGGTGAATTATACAACAGCAGATCTGATTTGATGCTGTTCACAAGTTTGCTCTCTATTATACACATACATTACAGTTGATGTCAAATGCAATTTTTGCTAACTGTAAATACTTATTTTTGACATCAGACTAGATTAGGATAATGTACTGCATCAGACATAAATAAGATTAATGTACTAGTAAGTGATGGTAAAACCTGACCAAACATTAAAAGTTACACGGTATGTCATAATCATGATAATGATCATCTTCTGATTTTTTATTATCATCATCAATGCAATAGTTCTAAACTCAATGTCTCTCTCTCTCTCTCTCTCTCTCTCTCTCTCTCTCTCTCTCTCTCTCTCTCTCTCAACAAAACAGGCTCATGGAAAATCCCTTGCTTGATCTGAAGAATTCAATACTGACATTACTTACAGGGACTGAAATTTTTCTCTTAACTAGTCCACAAGATCTGGATTGTTCCATGAAATGAATGTATGTCTGCCAGTTCCATGAAATGAATGTTATGTCTGCCAGTTCCATGAAATGAATGTATGTCTGCCAGTTCCATGAAATTAATGTATGTCTGACTTATACTGTAGGTGTATGGATATAACCATAACCAAGCAGCATTTTATTGGGAATTGGTTTAACTCTTGCAAATTTAATTTTACTAGTGATGGGCCAGCAGATCCAGTAAAACAGAACAACCAGCATTAACATGCTCAAATCCTTAAAAACAAGACCATTATCCCATTCTAACAGACAAATTTTGTAAAAATAGGAGAAATGTAGTATTTCTTAAAGGAGAGTCATGATGTCACAATGGTAACAAACTTTCCAACAGTATATACTATGATGAATTTTACTGCTGCAAATTTTTGGTATTCAACCAATCAGAAAGCATGTTAATATCACAGGTGTGTTAAATGTCTTTATTATATGAGGCAGTAAAAAAAGCAGAGAGTACCTGATTACAACACCTACATCAAGATATGTAAGATATGATCTCTCTTTTCCCTTGACCTGAATGTTAAGTACCTTAAACTTTACTCCTTGAATGTGTTTCTGAGTCTGTTAGCAGTTTTCATGGATTGGGGACCTTGGACTTGAAAATTTTCAACCCCTAGCCAGAAAGTTATATTCTAAACCAGTAAATATTATATGTTGTTACAGCTATATCTTAACTGTATTGTATTTTTTGCCTTCAACTGATTACTAGTATGTAAACATTTTAATATGACTCCATCAGTTATTTAAAACATTTGGCACTCAACAGATTCATAACAACAATATAAATACCTTCTATTAGTGCAATATGTGCAAGTTTGGGTGGCTATGAGTTTTCAAACAAAGCAGAGTCTATACATGTAAATGGGCTTTTATAACAATTGACAACAAATGAAGAAAATGGATTTGTTCCAATGCCAAAAATTATAGTTACATGCTTTTATCCTTCTTTCTACTTATTATACAGCTAATTTTTGTTACAAAGACATTTATTGCAATGAATTATTTGAGTTCTGACACAAAACTGATGGGAATAAATGTATTAAACGGTAAATATGATCATGATAATGGAATATCCAGCTTTTGACTCTGACAGCAGTTTCCCAGTAACAAACATGGATGTTACCATTACATATCGCCTTTTTTTACAGCGACACTGTCAATTGCTCAGAGTTTTAAAAAATATATCATAAGATAGAATTCTAATATTTAATTTCTAGACAAGGCAGCCAGGGCCTGCATATTAAGCCCATGATCCATGCATTGCTGTAAAATGTAACCTTGACCCCAAGGTCAAAAGGTTGACCATGTCACAGAAGGAATTGTTTTAGCTTCATAATAATTAATCCAAAGTATGAAGATTTGTTTAAAAAAATGTGTTGGTTTTAATGGCACTTTTTTAAACACATTATCACAATATCATGCTGAGGAAATGGGAGCTAAGTGCCTTTCCCAAGGACACACCAAGGCAGTGGACCCAGTCTGTCTTGGGCCAAAGTATGTAGAAAATTCATTCAGGGTTTTAGGAAATATAAGCAAATATAAAAACTGTAACCACAACCTTAATGAAAATTTTCTGTGAGATTTAGGAAATATAAGCAAATTAAATTTTTATTTTCAAAGTCTGTAACCTTGACACCAAAGTCAAAGGGGCAAGTGTGCATGTCACAAAATCAATTGTCCTAGCTTCATAATGATTTATTCCAAACTGTATGAAGAAAAACCATTAAGGGGTTTAGGAAATATTACACAATTTAAAACTTTACCAAGCCCTAATGCAAATTTTCTATGACTTACCTGCACTCCAAGGTCATAAAGGCAAGTGAGCGGGTCATAGGGGCAAGCAAGCATGTTGTAGAATGAATGATCATAGTTTCAGAATGGTTCATGCCAAGTATGATGAGAATCTATAAAGGGGTTTAGGAAATATAAGCAAAAAAACAAACTTTAACCAAAACCTTAATGCAAATTTTCTACGCTTCTGACTTTGGTCCCAAGGTAAAAGGGGTAAACAAGCATGTTATACAATGAATTAGCTACATGCCAGATATGATGAGGCTTTGTCAAGGGGATTAGGAAATGTATGCAAATGAAAAACTTTAACCAGAATCTTAATAAACTGTTCACAATGCCATTGCCACTGCCGTAAAATTCACTGCTATGCCTTGCTTGCCACTAATGTGGGCACAAGAAAAACATGAAATTAAAATGTAGGAAGAAATTGTGAAATTTAAAAAATACTTACCATGTATACTCGCACATAAGCCGGGTCCAATTGCAAACAACATCGACCCTGATCTGCCATTGTATAATGTGCTGGCAGATCAGGGTCTATGTTTTTTGTTCTACTGATTAGTCCTCACAAACTGCATAGACTCAGATCTGCCAGTGCATTATGCGATGGCAGATCTGGGTCAATGCAGTTTGCAGATGGTATTGGCTTATATGCGAGTAGAGACAGTATCATATTTTACGTGAAGTAAAGATTTATATTTCTGACTAGTTCTTCTCGTTTATACATGCTGGTTTTACAACAATAAGACAAGGATGATAATTTCTCTAAACTAAAGGATTTATCTTTACAACAACAGATTTATTATTATGACAATGGCTGAAAACTAACTTGACAATTCTAACAAAGGTTTGATTACATGACTGTGGAACTATTTAAAAAGACACTGATCATCACATAAGATCCCAATAAACAGTAGTTGAATTCAAGACACCCTGACTGACTTAAAATAGCCTCTTTCTTGGACGTGAACACACTATTGTATTGTCTGTAATTCTGATTTTAAAAAATTGTCTTGCACACATACAAATAATGTAAGGTATAATTAATTAATTTTCAATTTATTCTTAAGTATAAAAATTTGCAAAGTTTTAGAAAGACCAGAAATGTGACCATATGACATGGATCCCCATGTCAATATGACACAATATGCTTCTTTTAAGATACTGTAATTACTAGTGAACTGTTCTATCCCTTAGCCTACCCGCCATCCAATGTGCTTGTAAGGTAGGACCATTATCCAATTGTTTATGTTGACATGTGCCAGCATTGTTGATTTTTCCATCCAATGTAAATCTATTTATGAAATTTTCGTAAACTGGAGATAAACTCAATCATGAAACGTGACTTTAATCATTTCCGTATTAAGAAATACCCACATGCTCGATGTTATTGAGAGACAGGTATTTCAAGTAAATTACTTTTCCTTATTGTTTGTGAATAATAATTGTACATTTAGAGATAGATTCAGTACAACAGGACTTAAGCAGTCTTACATATGGGTATCTAAGCAATAGGGCATATAAAACTGATTTCCAGAACAGAAGAGTAGCTATCCACAATGAAGCATACGAAAGAGCAAAGTTTCAAGTCAAACAGGGGCCATAACTCACATACAATTTAAGAAAATATTGAAAATCAAACTTTGACTTAGGTCTTCCTAATGTAAAGCCTATTAACAAATTTGATTTCAATACATGAGGTCCTTCAAAAGTTATTAAACAGAAATGAAATTCATGATTGACATGTCAACATGGTGTTACAAACAAACATGGTTAACAACTATATGCCCTTCCATAGATGAATATGGGGCATAAAAATGTTCTCTAGACAATTTTTATTTTAATAAAATTATAATTTGTATGGATTGAAAGTGTACAAAAAAGTATACAGTAAAAGAAATACAAACAATGCAGTACTATCCTTGCTTGTATATACAAAAAAGTAGTTAACATGAAAACAATAAGATGAACTTCCCTCAGTAAAAAAATGCACAAAGAACATGAGACAGAAGCTATGTCAAACTATATTTGAAGTAAAATTTCAACACATCTGTAAATGTAATGCACAATCTGATTGGTCAACATCAAAACAGCAAAATCCACAATAAACTCAGAAAAACTGATTATTATAACAGCATTATAATATGTGTCATTGTGCCGCAAAAATTTTAATTTTAAAAAAATTCTCAAAAATATTTAGTAGAAAATGTATGAATATAGATAACTGTCTCATTTTAAGAATTAGTGTTCTGTTTATTGCCTCCAATATCCATCTGACCAGGGCTGCATTCAGTAGATATGGTATTGTATGGAGGGCTAGTTATCACTACTAAATGACAGGTGAAATTTCAACATGATGGACAAATACTCACATTGAGTTGGCATAGTTTTGAAATTTCTGATTTGTAAACGGTGATCATCCAAGATTACCAAAAAACACGTTACTTGCCCTAAGGACATTTATATTTAATCAATATCATCCAGTAAATAGTCCTAAATACACTTCAGGTGTACAACACAGTTAATTTAGCTTAAATGTTGTAAGTCTGACATGTATTTAGACCTAACCACTTGACAATTTTAATTAAATATACACTTCCTAAGGCCCCTAAAAAAATATGTGTTTCTGGTCGGCCAACAATCCCTAGCACTTTTTCCTTCCACCCCACCCCACCCAAATTTTTTTCTTAAATTAAAAAAAAAATATCACATTGCCGAAATTGATTTGTGAATCTAACTGAGCCGGTTTTGTCCAGTACTTTGAAGCACTTTAAATATTAATTAATTTATATATAATATTAATTTTAAAAAATAACTACCTACCTACCCTAATTTTAAACTAGTGCAATAGGAAACACACATATTATTTTTATTTGGCCTAAGAGCAAATAATGCTTATTTTTTCAACTTTCAAGACCATGGTTTTAAACCCAGAACATTCAATGCTATACCATACAATTCTGAACATTTGTCCACCATGCTGAACATTCCAATGAAAGGATGGGCCATTTAGTAGTGCCAAATTTTACTTCTGCAATAACAGTGCAAAATACTAGCCTTAGTGAAATACAGATCTGCTGATATGTTTATGTTAAAACTCAATTTGTGATGGTAAAACAACACTAATTGTCCTCAGTAAAACAACAGTAATTGTCCTCAGTAAAACAAGAGTAATTGTCCTCAGTAAAACAACAGTAATTGTCCTCAGTAAAACAACAGTAATTGTCCTCAGATCTTCATATAGGAGACTCTGTTATTCTCTAAATGACAATAATTTGATGCACAAAAGAGATTCCAGTCTCCATGATTTATTTGTCCACATTTCAATACACCATCTTTGAGATCTGCAGACTTACAATTCATTAAATGTTTCTGCATAAAACAAATGAAAGAATTTTCATTGAAATTCATTTTTTAAATCACACTGCAGATATCAAAGAACTCATGTGAAAAAATATGCATTAAAGTTAGGATCCTAACAAATGCTACAACTGTCAGCAAAAAGCTACAATTTCCACACACTTTCTTAGTTGCATTCATCGCCATATCTAGATTTCATCACCCAAAAATCAGATAAAATTTAGTAACTTTGGTGGATGTTTATAACGCTGAATCCTCCTAGCAAATACCAAAGTCTGAGGTCTCTATCTTAGGGCCATTTCACACTGTAAACTAAGTAGTGTACTCCTTGAAACATACATGTGAACCTCATGGATGGGGGGTTTTCCTCCCAAGACGAGGGGTGTCTCCCATCATTCCTGTCACTCACTTAAATCTCCTGCATATGCAAAATTATTATTGAAAATTTGGTTTCCATTTTTTTCACACCTTGCTTTCAGTGTAGTATATTTACAGTAATACTGCCTTTTGATCACATGACTGAGATGGCTTAAGCAGGGCAAGACAATTTAGTTGCTAATTTCAAGCTGCATAAAACATTAACATCCCTCTGATTCTGTCAGCAGGGTCAGTTGGCTTAAGTGTTTGAAGAATGTTGACATGGATTATATATGTGTGATCAGAAGTAATTTCAAAAGGATTAAAGGCATTAAAATTGATTATGCTTGGATTACTAAAGAGTTCAATCGGCATAAAACATGACCAGTTTGGCTTTGGTGTTTTAAGTTTGTCGAGATGTCTAAGCGTGCGTTATCTCCCAATGCTAAAATGCCAAAATATAAGCAACCGAAATATGACATGAAAATCAATGATGGATGGAAACAGGAATTTCAGTGGTTGGAATCAAATTCAGAGGGCATGAATATGCATTCTGCCCTTCCTGTAAAGCTGATTTTAAAATCTGCTATGGTGGCAAGAATGACATTACGTGTCATGCAGTATATTAAAGCATATTAAACATTACAACAAATACACCATCACTGAAATCCATGTTGACGGAATCTGCATCAAATGTTGATAAAAATATACGTACCAAGGCACTGTTTGCTAACTTCATAGCTGAACATAATCCTCCTTTTATGGTAGCAGATCATTTTTTTGAGCTAGTCAAAAAAATATTTCTTGAACTGGGAAGTAACACAAAAGTTCTCATACAAACAGACAAAAAGAGATCAAAACTACTCACATAGCAACCCAAGCTTTGGGTCCTCATTGGAATAAGAAAGTTGAAGACGTGCTGCAATGAAAAATTTGCCATTCTCATTGAAAATCCTCTCTGTTTTGAAGTCAAAACTCCCAACCAAATTTTTTGAAATCTACTGATTTGTCATAAGCTGACTTCTCTACTGTCACATGTATGAGTATACAACACAGTGTTCACATGAGAAACTAATGAATATGGTTACTTGCACATGAGATCTAAAAATAAAACACGGAGCCTCCAAAGTATAAACATAACTTTAATAAGACCTCTTATCACTTCTCTGATTGGCTGGATCAACAGGAGGAGCACTCCCTGTAATATCCCATATATACTCATGTATAATCCAAGTCCAAATGCAAACAACATAGACCCTGATCTGCCATCACATAATGTGTCAGCAGATCAGGGTCTATATTGTTTGTTCTACTGATTAGTCCTCACAAACTGAAGAGACCCAGATCTGCTGGCACATTTGGAAGATCTGGGTCTATGTAGTTTGCAGTTGGTACCGGATTATACGCAAGTATATATGGTACTCCTTTCTGAGGTAGTATGCTTCAAAGAATAGGTTGGTTGATTGGTTGGTTGATTGGTTGATTGGTTTTTAACTGCACTTTCAATACTTTATTTGGCTATATTATACCAGGGTAATGGGAGCAAAGTGCCTTTCCCAAAGACACACCAAGGCAACCAACCTGTGCTAGCCTGGTGGTGGTGGTGGGGTTATTGAACATGTGACCCTTGCATTACAAGTCAGAAGCTCTATGAACTGAAGTATGCTTCAAAGAATAGACCAGTTTACATAGTATGATTTTGTAACATGTTTCAAGGAGCACACATTTTGATTTACCATATGAGCCAGGCTTTAAAGTGTGTAGGAGGTGTCACAAGTATAACACATATATAAAGTATGCACACACTGGCAAGATCACATAGTCTGGCATTTTTCTTTTAAAATGAAGCATAACAATATGTTGGCTTTCAAAAAGGAAGAAAAGAAAGAAAATGGATGCAAGAAAATGGCAGTCATTTAAAGCATGGTCCCTTTTAAAAAGAACATATCTAAAAAAAATAAGTCACTGTACATATATACTAAAAATTTACTAGTATCAACAAGTCAATAATAAGTATTGCACTAACCATACAGAATGAACATAGATAACACATCTAACAAAATAAGAAATTAGTACCTTTCTCAATATAATGGGAGGTTTCTTTTGTCTTTGTACTAATTTTAAAACCTGAAAAATACATCAATATATATATATATATATATATATATATATATATATATATATATACATGTATATTGTTCCCTCTATTTTAACACTTTATATCTGACTATGCAAGTGGAAAATAACATGCACACAAAATTACTTTTATCCAAGCTAATCAAGAAAACAAAGTCTAATATTAAAATACTTTTGTTTATTGCTCACTCCACATTCGAGAATATCTACTAATTATGCCAATGTTCAAAATTGCAAGGCTTGAGTCAAAATCAGTTAAACAAGAGTCCCTCAAAGGGAATGATGCTCTACTGTCTAAAAATAATTTCCTGGAATTCAGGATAAGATCATTTCTTCTTTTTAACTGGTGAGTGTTGAAACCATCTCTAATATTCTGAACTAAAAAAATTTCAAATTATCCATTGTGGCAATCATAATGGGTGTAAGATTGGCACCATTTTCATTTAGAACAAACTGGACACCATTAGAAGATTTTTGGTGAAAACCCCATGCCAATATGATTATCCATTCAGGAGAATTTGTAACTAGATTTTCAACATGTTCATTTTGGCAGCTATACTGGATGTCTGTGGGGCACCATTTTCATCTAGGACCAACTAGATATCATAAGAAGCTTTTTGGTGAAAATCCTATATCAATATGACCATCAATTCTGGAGAGGCAGCAATGACATTCTGGATGAGCTAGATATCATAATTATTCTTCTGATGAAAACCTTATGTTGATATGACTTTCCATTTAGGAGGAGTGGCAATAACAAGATTTTCAAGATGGCTGCCATGGTGGCCATACTGGATGTCAGATTGGCATTCATTTTCATTAGTACCAACTAGCTATCTTAAGAAGTCTTCTGGTGAAAAGCCAATGTCAATATGACTTTCCATCTAGGAGGAGTAGTAACAAGATTTTCAAGATAGCCACTCTGCGGCCATATTGCATATAAGATCAGCACAATTTCTATTTAAAACCAACTAGATGCAATAAGAAGTCTTCTGGTGAAAACCTAATGCTGATATGACTTTCTGTTCAGGGGGCATACATGTGATTCTATAAGCAGTTTAAGAAGGCTAACATGTCTACACAACAAGCTGTTAGTCGATTACCATATATACTCACGTATAAGCCAAATAATTTAGGAAAATAAAAACCTTGAAGAAGGGAGGTCAGCTTATCCACTGGCCAAGGTCAAACATAGCTGTACTAACACCATATAAGCCATTAACCAGGTCACCTCAATACATGAGGACCTGCAGGTTCAGGTTAGAATAGGAGGATATATATATATATATATATATATATATATATATATATATATATATATATATATATATATATATATATATATATATATATATATATATATATATATATGTGTGAGTTTTGGGTTATTTTACCCATTTCCTATATTTCTCATTACATTTCTTCATTTTATGTTGTCTCGGACTTATGGGTCGGCTTATGTGCGGGTCATGCACTTTTGAATGTTTTTACCTATTACCTTATTGTTGTAATCTGGAGAGTTTATGGCCAAATGCGGAATGTTTTATGAGGTGTTGTAAGTAATAAAGGGATCCAAGTTGGTCCATGATGGCTTTCAAATCTTTGAATAAAAATTGGCAGACATTTAGTGGAGGTGAGATAAAAAGGAGAGACCAACCAAAAAATGATTTAGGCAGAAACACTTGAGTTAGTATTTGAGTTTTTGTATTGTTTAATTTTTATTGCATTGCTCAAGATGTTTTTAGAAGAATTGTTAAGGGCAGCTCATATATTTTTTGTTCAATTCATATGAAATGCCGAAACACATGCTTTCTCCCAATGCTTAAAAAACCAGCAGCTAAGAAATATGAAATTCAGGAATACAGCTAAAGTCCAACTCTGGAACTTCATCCTCGGGGTGAACCTAGCTTGGAGAGTATTGGAGAGCAGTCAGCAGCCTTAAAAACCCAGCCACAGGAAAACTGAAGTTTGAACTTCTTTGCAGGCTAAGCGTGGTTGTTTTGTCATTGCCACTTCTAATGCTGATACAGAGAGTACATTCTCCATTCTTCACAAAATACAAAGTGATTCAAGGGGAAATCTGGACCAGAAAACTATTGAGAGCCTTTTAAGTGTGAAACTTTATAATCACAATTAATGTCAATAGTGGTCACCAGTCAGTGATCTTGTGAAGGAAACTAAAAATGCCTCTGGATTTTATACAAAATCTTTGCAGTGAACTGTGAGATATACAACTCTTCCTTTTTCATTTAATTGACAATACATTGACTGGTATTCATTCATTATTATTGTAACATTTTCCATTAGATTCTGATTAATGTTAAAAAGTTGCTGTTTTATTATAGACTGAAGAGAATACATATTATGTCGAAAAATCCACTTGTTTTCATTTCAATCCCCTTAAAACATGTTAAATTTATGTCAACAAAAAGTCTATTGGTTTAGAAGTCACTGATCAAAATTTTGAAATCTACTGGTTTGATGTACTGGTTTTGTCACATGTATGATGTGTAGCAATAACAAGATTTTCAAGTTGACTGCTGTGGCAGCCATATTCGATGTCAGAGCAGAACCGTTTTTATTATGGACCAACCAGACATCATAAGACGTCTTTCAGTGAAAACCCCATATTGATATGACCATCCATTCCAGAGTAGAGATAACAAGATTTTCAAGATGGCCACTGTGGTGGCCTTATTGACTGTCCAAGCAGAACCGTTTTCATTTAGTACCAGCTAGACATCATAAGAACTCTTTCAGTGAAAACCTCATGTTGATTTGACCTCCTATGCTGATATGACCATCCATTCAGGGGGAGTAGTGATAATATTTTCAACATGGCTGCCATGGAGACCATCCTGGACATCAGATCAGTATCATTTTTTTTAAAGGACCAACTAGACATCATAAGAAGTCTTCTGGTGAAAACCATATGTCAATATGACTTTCTGAGGAGGAGTAGCATTAAGAACATTTTCAAGATGGCCACTTTGGCTGCTATACTGAATATCTGAGCGGAACAATTTTATATTTAGAACCAACTAGACATCATAAGAAGTTTTCTGGTGATAACCCCATGTCAATATAACTTTCCGTTCAGGAGGAGTAGCGATAACAAGATTTTCAAGATGGCTGCCATGATGGCCATACTAGACGTAAGATCGGCACATTTTCCATGTAGGTCCAACTAGACATCATAACAACTCTTTTAGTGTAAACCCCATGCTGATGTGACCATCCATTCAGGAAGAGTAGCAATAACAATATTTTCAAGATGGATGCTGTGGCAGCCATATTGGATGTCTAAGCATCACCATTTTCATTTAGGACTAACAAGACCTTGTGATGAATGTGTGTATGTAAAGTTTCATGGCAATCCTCCAAGTAGTTTAGGAGGAGTCGCAATAACAAACTTATGCTAACAGACGGACATCAGACTTGGGACAATGGACAACAGGCGTTACCATAAGCTCTTCTAGTCTATGACCAATAGCTCTAAAAATTGTTTTACTGGATACAGAAATATGGAAAAGTTGCAAAATATGGTATTTGCCTCTTTCTCTGCAATGTTTCTGTCAAGTTTTACTTGTAGTCCAATCTGTCCAAAATTATAATTTAAAGACCTGGCTGTATAATATAAGTTGTCTCTCACTATAAAACCCCTCAGCATACTGTTGTCCCTCTTATAATGTGGCAATGGTCATGGCGCTGATTTAACTGTTCAAATTTTGTTGTATCATTGCTATTTAAATTCTTTCACTTAATTTTAGTTCTAAGTTAATGAAAATCAACAATATGATTTCACATCATTAAATACCTAACTTTGTCTATGCACTATTATGACACAACCTTGTTGGAACACTCCTCAGTATAAGATTCCCTCACTTATAATGTGGGTCACATTTATGGCGCCCATGAACAGTACTTTAATGAGGGAGCAAAGTATTCATAACATTCTCAAAGAATAAAAAAAGACTTGGATTGAACCAATTAAACTAGATATTACACTTCTTAAGATACAAAACTCCATCATTATAAGACTGTCCATGGAAGCCAATGAGTATACATGTACCACCTTATAATAAAGTTCATTAGACATATAATTTTATTACCACTTAATGAAATGGAATCCATGACCATATCCACCTTATAACTGGAACCATGTTATATTGAGGGACCTTGAAGTGAGGGTGTACTCTACCTACAAAATTAGTAAAATTCAGTAATAAGTATGAAATACCAGCAGAAAACCTTTAAAATTCTTACTGGAATTTCCCAACTTACAAGGGTTTTAGGACTATTAGGCCAGAAGTTTCAATTCAAAAAATTAATCTGCTGGTTTGAGGATGATTTGTAGGATCAAACTGTTGTCAACTAACAGTGGAGAGTTCTCCTGTGACAGGTCAGCAACAGTCACTTTCTTGTCCATCTCCGTGTCCGTAGTGTAGCGGGTCTTGGAAAAATTCTTTTTTCCACACACTGTGTGTATGACTTCAGTGTTGATCACAAGTGACAGAAGATATTCTACAGGTCGAGGCTGGTCAAGGATGAGATTTGAATACAACACTATGCGAAAATCTTCACAGGTTGAGGAAAAACCCTTTGGGTAAACTTTCAGCTCCCAGTCCCATGTTTGTGAGGGAAATGATGATGCTCGAGTGGAGAACCGGAAACTCAATTCTGACCCCTTCTGACAGGCAGAGTAATGAGGGATTACAAATCTTTTGTCCCAACGTAGGTCAGTGTAGTTCCGCAAAAGGAAAGAGCTACTTGTAAAGTCTTTTATATTTGCTCGGCTTGTCAATGGAAGGGCATGGTATTTGTATGACAACATGAAATACCTTTGGAAGAGTTCTGGATATTCTTCTGCTTCATCGCTATTTTCAACTTCACATATCTGTTCTGGTGTCATCATAGGAAATCGAATGTAGGCCAATATGTCTTTCAAATTTGACTCCAGATTTTTCACACGGCTTGGATGAGCTGGTGATTTCAGCCATTTCAACACCGCTAGCCAAACTTCATACTCATCTTTGATTGTTAAATCTGAGCTTTTAAGGAACTCAATCAGCTGATCCTTTTCTAAACTGATCCACTCACGCTCCCATTCGACCGTAGCTGTAATGTCATCCATCTTTTCTGCCAGCGACTTGACACATGAGCCAGTCAGCCTCTGATGATAGCACTTGGTGGCATACTGGAACCATACATGGAAAACATCCTTTAGCTGAAGCTTTGGGATGATGAAGGAACAAGCAAAGTTGATACAGACTCTACGGAGATCTTCTACATTGTATTTGTCAGCCAATACCAGGACAGGGAGTGTGTTTTCAATATTCAACTTGATGTGGCAGCCATAGAGGAACTTCAAGAACCGAGGAAACACTCCAACACACATACCATCTTCAACAAGTTGAAGTTCCTATAATGATGCAAATAAAAGATAAAGCAAAAAAGAAACCAACAGGTAGGTATCAAAAGGAAAAATTTAAAACTTAAATGTTTAATAATGATGTTAGCTTTTCAAATGATTTCATACTGTTGGAAGCATACTCACATATTTAAGTACATATGAAAATATACAGAGAATATTTGCTTTTGCAAGTGAATAACAAATATAATTCATCTTGTGGGGGAAAACTTAGTATTTTCATCCACGAGATGACATATATCCTTTATTCACTCAGAACAAGCATATTTTCTTTTTATTTTATGCTCCAATGTATTGGTTAGTTAAAGAAGTAGTAGAAGTCATACAGTAATATCAGCTGTTTACCATTATGTTCAGCATGTTTTATGTACCTGAACACAGTTAAAATATGCATAGTAACATCATTGCCTTTCCTAATTCATGGTATAAAAGTACTAACTTGGAAACGAAAAAGAAAAAAAAAAAGATTCCATAGTGTGATTTGAACCTGCTGCTTCGGTGTGACAGGTTGACATGCTACTACTACACCACATGATTCACAACATGCTCATAATGTTATCAATGTCTATTGAAAAAGTAGTCCTGGAGTGAAAAATGTGCTAAATAATTCAAAATTATTTCTCTTGGAAAATCCATTAATTCATGAAGTAGCATAAAATAATTTATTTTTGCAAAACTGTAAAAAATTATATCCACAAAAGGAAATGAACCCAAAATATTGACTTCTGTTAATGGGCATCCTGGCATATTATATGCCCGACTTCTAGGACATCCAGAATTCTGCTTATGGATAGCCTAGGGACCTCTCAAGTTATAAACCCCTGTCATCCCAAATGTACTAAAATGCAGCCTATCTCTTCAACCAGAGCCAGTTAATTGTGCCTAATGACTGACATACAATACCCAACAAGGAAAATAATACCCATGTTTGTGTCATTTCCTGCCTAGTCACCATTACTGTGTCAACCTAGCGTGGACATTGATAAGGGTATCAATTGGTCTAAAGTGTTATGAAATGGTTTAGGCATATCTTAACAAATTGTTTGTAAAAAATATGTTTAGTTCCAGACAATCTATCTACTTCCACTAGCACTCAAAAGCATCACTTCCAGTGTCTTGCAAAAAGAATATGTGCACTGGACCTCAGAGCTCAATATGGCAATGTGATTGAAACTGAGTGCTTACAACTAAGGATGTATATTTCAGAGTCTTACTAGGTGGCAGACTTCAAAGAGTACCCTAGTCACCCAGGACTAGTCACTTTAAACTTTGCTGTTCAGCCTGGCCAAATACCATACATGCCCTTGTATTCACTTATACGCTGAGTCCAACTGCAAACTGCACAGACCAAGATCTGCCATTGCATAATGCACCAACAAATCTAGATATATGCAGTTTGTTAGGAGTAATCAGTACAACAGACAACAGATACTCTGATTTGCCGGTGCATTATGCGACAGCAGATTAGGGTATATATTGTTTGCATTTGGACTTGAATTATAAGCGAGTATATATATGGTACCTCCCCAATTTTGACAAGAGTTGATGTCAACTATTCAAGGCTGTGTTTTTAATTGTTACAAACTTACAAAACTCTACAGACTTATGATGAACAGATTCAATAGAACTTGGATGATGAACAGATTCAATAGAACTTGGATGATGAACAGATTCAATAGAACTTGGATGATGAACAGATTCAACAGAACTTGGATGATGAACAGATTCAACAGAACTTGGATGATGAACAGATTCAATAGAACTTGGATGATGAACAGATTCAATAGAACTTGGGTGATGAACAGATTCAATAGAACTTGGATGATGAACAGATTCAACAGAACTTGGATGATGAACAGATTCAGTAGAACTTGGATGATGAATAGATTCAATCGAACTTGGAATGTTGTCTTGAAACTAGCATATAAATTCACTACAATAAACAATATATATGGCAACATTATCAAAGGCTTAATAAGGAACTTTATTAGTTTTTTTGTTTTTATAGTCTGGAATTAGCAAATATATATATCAAATATACAACTCTTTAAGTCACCAAAAAGTATATTATTTTATATTCGATGCAATAAAGTGCTATTTTAAACAGACCTTAATCATAGTGCAAGGGTGCAATTCATCAATGCTACAAAACTACATTTTTGGATTGGTGTATTGCTATGTATAATTTTTATTTTCAAAGAGCTTTCTAAACTTCCAACTATGAAAGTCCAGGGGTTCCAAAAAAAAAAAAAAATGGAACAATTGCATAGAACTACAAATTTACTATTTTTGTGGGGTTCCAATCTTTTCGGGATTACACATTATTACAACCATGAATTAAAAGAACCACTGAAACATTTTCCTCCTTTGAAACAACAGGATCCCTTTCAAAAAAAGGAATTTAGGTTGTAACTATTCAGAACTCTAAGCATTGATACCCACAGTATATTATACACTAAAGTTATATAATATGTCCACACTATTGACTGAAAATATAATCCCGTGTTTACCTTTTGGCCAGGTTCAGTCCAATCTTCACTAAGCATCCTCTCAAAAACATCACTGGACCGAACAAGGATCAATCTGTGGGCAAAATACTTGTGTCCCCCAACAACTAGCATGATGTCACTCAACTTCTCATTGTTGTAAAATTTGGCCTGTTCTTGTAAGGCTTGTCGTTCATTTCCAAAGCAGTCAATCCCATCGGGGCTAGCTAGAGCCAAGGAAAGAGTAGTTGGAGAGGGAGTTGTTGGACTACCTTCATGTGCATCTCCAAAATAAATCACAAGTTGATCTCTATTATGGATGAGTTGTTGTGAAGGAGATTGCCCAGGGAAAGCTTCTAGGGGCAAGGCAAGGATATTAGGGGGCAAGGCCATTTGCCTCTGAAAATCAAAGGCAGTAAATTAAAGAATATTTACTATTTCAACTACAAAAAAAAATAATATGGTGAAGGTTGTATGAAAAAGTATATTTTAAAGATTTAGAAAAATACATAAGTCCAGATTTTAAAAGGTTTCAAAATTATTCAGATTATAGTTACCTATCTGCATAAATATTCATCTGCAATGTGGAACTAAATTAACCAAGAAAAGTTAGTTTTATGATCATGAATTTCATACATCAACTCAAGGACAAATGAACTTTAAACACCTGAATGCACACCAAAAAAACTTCCACATAATTGTTAACCATGACATTGTTTTGTGATGAGAGAGTTAAATTATTGTTACTAAAATAAATGGTTACAAGCATGTTTGTTTATTAACAGGGACAGGCTGAGAATTCCTAATGCCCTCCTGGCAATGAAAGGTATACTTAATTCACCAGTACCTTGTGTGCTTGATAACCCAGTGTATTACATTATTTTTGCAACTTACCATCATGTTAAGTGCTGACAAAACCACATTTCTTGCCTTTACAAGTTGTTATTACTGACCTGTAATCAGGTCATTTCATTTACTACAATGTTTGCTTTTACTGTGAGAAAAATAAAACCACATTTCTTGCCTTTACAAGTTGTTATTACTGGCCCGTAATCAGGTCATTTCATTTACTACAATGTTTGCTTTTACTGTGAGAAAAATAAATAAAAAACTGTAACTGGTTAAATCTAAGCTTGACTTACATACCTATGAACCCCATTTTTAAAGGAACTGATTTATCTCATCTAATGTTTCAATTTAATTTAAGCATTGTTCTTTTGGATAAGTTATATTATTTATGCAATGTCATTCATTATTGTTTTCAATGGTAAACTCGTATACAAAATAAATGGAAGCTCTTAAGTATCAAAGTATAAAACATGTCTATGTGATAAATGGTACTTTTGATGTACTTTGATAGCACAATGTTGAGCCGCTGTGTGCACTTGGAGAAAATATCTGCAAGTTAAACATCTTGTACTCATAAACTCAAAAGTTCTGCTATACATGGGTGGTGGTCAATTTTATATCCATTTGCAGGGTTAAATATTACATCCATGCTCTCCATTTCATTAGGATTGAAAAGAAGAAAGGTAAGTGTGAAAGTCAAAAAAGCTTTATTGTCTACACCTCTCACGGTTTGAGACTTAGGCACTTACATTATAAGAAAACTAGGTACTAACAAACAAAGCCTATCATTTTGGTTGAATCTTTAATGTCTGAGTTAAAACCCAAACACTCCAAATACTTTAAAAGAGACCGTAAACAAAATTAACCTAACAGCTGAAGTTCTTATTGGTATGCATCAGAGATGCACAAAAACATTTCTGGTTTGGTTGAGCCAAGTCCACTTTTAAGGTGTTTTGCCTATTGGCTTTAGTTAGTTTTTGTAGTGTAATGAGAGTAAAGTGTCTTGTCTAAGGATATAACTTGGCAGCGAGACGTGGTCTGGTCTGGGAACCTAACCCAGTACTAATTACAGACCATGCTAGGTATTTTCAAACCAAATTCATATGCTGCATTGAAGAAAAAAAAAATAGGTTTGCCAACCTATCTCTTTCATAAAAAAAGAAGAAACTTACATCAACGAAGAATTATTAAAATGTATAAGATAGTTTGAAATATAATTGTATGATGCACTGCATCACTTCCTGGTGGATAACTAAAATTCAGCCTCACTTTGAAAGTATTTAGGACGATGAATGCTATGACAGGTGTTATCTCCCTTCTCTATACGCTGTGTGAAATGTTCTTACCTTAAATTAAATAAAATAAATTTTAAAAAACAAAAAACAAGATATAATAACATAATGAAATCACCCTTGTAATTCAAATTCTATTTGAAACAAAATTACTGGAATCTCAGAATCGTTCAGAACTGTGCACTAGCCTTCAACTTTTTGAATCCAAAGTGGGCAACACCTTCGTTTCTCTAACATAATTAGTCTACATAGTTGGAAAGTTCCAATATGGCACCTACTTGTTTAAAAATTCAGTTCTCGACGAGTAATCATTATAAATACATGCCAAAATAAATTGTAATATTTCACACCACTTTGTTTACAATTTTGACAGGAACCGGAAACATAGGAATGGGTTACTAGAAACACCGAAATACACTGAAACACCGAAATACACACCGAAATACACATGTATTTACATGTTCTCTCTGTATATATCGGTTTTTACACAAATTATTATTTGTTTTTGTTTGAAGAGTAATATAAAGCAAAATAAAATATGATTTGACCGATTTTGATACGACTTATTTACTTTTTCCTAGTTATAGCACTTGTCAATTGGTCGTACTTTATTGGAAAGGTTGATCGTTCCGGAACGAAGGTGTTGTGATAAACGACTGATATTTCCGGAACGGAGGTAATCTCCGGAACAGACTGTGTAAGTCGGCTTCATTCATATTGTTTCAAGTCGCTTAATTAATGTTTTAATTTACTGCACTGCACACATATTTATTGTTCTCCCTTTGATCTCATTTCTTATTCAAGTTAAGAAAACAATATTTTCTTCTAAGTCGCTTAATTCGGAACGGACAGTGAAAGTCGGCTTAATTCATCTTTTAAGTCGCTTAATTCATTTTCGAATTGACTGCTTCAGTCGAGAAAAAGAAATCACTACATGTTATTATTGTCTGCGCAAAACTTCAAGAGGATGACTAAATATTGAATTAATTGATTAAAGTCACATATTTATGTAGTTCTTATTCTTTGTTTATATTTGCTCTTACTATTTATTGTTTTCGGTTAGCTTTATTTTACCTTGTCTTGTGCAACATGACTTGTAGTTCGATTTTCAAGAGGAACATAATCTTGAATACAATTGGATTAATTAATTCATCTGCCTACTCAAATTATTCATTCATTGAAACCTGATACATTATGTGTGTAATTAAATGTAAATATTAAATTCTGCCAAATAATGAATAATACATGTTTTTTACAAAAATGCTTTCCTGAGTTGTCTTTGCCTATCATCATATATCGTGGCTTGTTACGATCGCAATATTAATCTCACTCTTACATATATACTATCGTATACAGTTTTGGTACTTTGTTACATTTCACTTTCACTTTGTGTATGTATTTCAATTCGCCGTTTATCATATATATGTCAAATCAAGTAAAGAATAAATAATACATATAAATTTAAATTATTTTGCTTTTTATTATTATTTAAACATGTATGACTATTCCCCGTTCACATATTTCCAAGAAGAAGACTTTCTTAACACCCTTAAATTCAACTGTCATATCATCAAAAGCATGATATATAACTACAGGTTTCACTATTGCCAAATATTTGGAAACCTTTTAAGCAAAAATTCAATTAAATTTTATTTATTTGTCAAAAACTATATCATTAAAAGTTAAAGTAAATATATAATATAATGTCGGCAAATACTTTTGCTACTGCGATACTTTTCACTTTCACTCTGTGTATGTTTTACTACGATTCGACATGTATCAGGTCTGTCGAATCAAGTACGACCGAGAGACATCATGACATGAATTGTGCTATAAATAGGAAAAAAGTAAATAATTCGTATCAAAATCATATAAATCATATTTTTATTTGCTTTATATTATTCTTCAAACAAAAACAAATAATAATTTGTGTGTGAAAACCGATATATACAGAGAGAACATGTAAATACATGTGTATTTCGGTGTATTTCGGTGTTTCAGTGTATTTCGGTGTTTCTAGTAACCGCATAGGAATGTATAGTCAAATAAATTCACCACGCAGACTCAACGATGATATAACGCGGAAACTAATGATGGTTACGGTTGACCAGCCACAGCTTTTCCCGAAAAATTCTTTATTGATCTAAGCCTGCAAATAATTGTAAACGCGTAGTGATCTTCTTCTTTTTCTTCTTCTTCTTACATGCTCCTTGTCAGTTCAAGTTATACTAGTTATTTCTTTGTAGGTTCCATTTCCTCTACTATTTGTTTATTCAATTTTGTTGAATTCTTTGATTTATGGGAAACAATTATATTGCCATTTTTCTCTTCCGCTAAACCCAATTATTTTTCGAGTTGTTGTAATCCATTTAAATAATGAGAAAATTGCAGAAGGTGGTAGAGACGATTTTGATAATAGATGTGAAAATCATGTTTGCGATGACGATGGCTGCGATGAACAAATTACAGTTGCAATAACTGAAGATGTTTTCTCTGATACTGGTTTGTCTAATTATTGATTTTAAACTCTTGTTTCTATAACTTTAGTGGATACAAAAAAAGAATTTGTTAAACAAAATGTTAACATAGATGACACACTATCATAAAATTAAACCTCATTTTAAATTTGATGGGAAAGAAAACAACATTGTATTACCATGAAGTTGGCGAAAAATCAATACAAATTCCTAAAAATTGCTCTCCAAATAAATGTTATATAGCTACGAATAAAGGTGGAAGTAACTTCTGAAGTTTTTAGGTTGAACGAAAGAAGAAACTAAATGGATACCACCAAATGGTCAACCTCTAGACATGCCATCACAACAGTCGCTAGATCCCACTGTTGTAGATAGACACCAATTAACTAAATGGATACCACCAAATCGTAAACCTCTAGACATGCCATTACAACAGTCGCTAGACCCCGCTGTTGTAGATAGAATACAATTAACTGAATGGATACCACCAAATGGTAAACCTCTAGGCATGCCATTACAACAGTCGCTAGACCCCGCTGTTGTAGATAGAAAACAATTAACTGAATGGATACCACCAAATGTTAAACCTCTAGACATGCCATTACAACAGTCGCTAGACCCCGCTGTTATAGATAGAAAACAATTAACTGAATGGATACCACCAAATGGTAAACCTCTAGGCATACCATTGCAACATCCGTTATACCCCACTGTTGTACATATACAGCAATTAACTAAATGGATACCACCAAATGGTAAACCTATAGGCATACCATTACAACATCCGTTATACCCCACTGTTGTACATAGAGAGCAAATACAAGTTCATGAGAAAATCGTAATGCAAACAATCGATACAGACAAGCCGTTTGATCAACAGATAAGCGAGGCTGCAATCATAATAGATGATTACTAAGAACAAATTCAAACTGGAGAACGTCCACCTGCTGAGCGAAAATTATTGAATGTGCAAGAAGAAAGCGAATTAAGAAGTTATGTACATGCTGTAAACGTTGCAATTCAATAATATAACATATGAAATTAGAAATCTTAATATATTACGAAAAAAGAGAGGATATAAAAAAAATTATTAGCAAAGAACTGATGAAGCCAGCAAATTTAAGTATAATTTTTTTAAAATATAGTTGAAAGTAAACTAAAACAGATAGTTGGACACTTAACAAATCTCGAGCGTAACATGAAGGACAACCTGGACAACATAAATTAAAAATGCTGAGAAAATGTACAGTTAGGAGAAAGGTGAAATTATTGTTTCATGAGAAAGGTGTGATAATTGTTCGATTATTACAACCATATGTATGGTTATAGCAACTCTTCCTCTGTCTGTAACAAATGTAGTAAAGTTTTGTTGGCTTTGGTTTTGGGGGATTTCAAGCCATTTTTCAGCACATGATATGGCGGCCAGTATATTTGGTGGAGGAAGAACCCGGGAAGAACCACATGGGAAGCTACTGACAAGCTTTTTCACATACCGACGTGGACAGAGGTGAGATGTGAGTGATCTGTAAAGGTGAGCGCCTTAGACCACTCGGCTACCCCGGGGCCCCAACAAATCTAGTAAAAGGTTGAACAGGAGGTGGTGGAGAAACAAGTTCTGATGGTAGTGATGGTGAATAATGTTGCACAGGGTCATTTGTAGTCAAAGTTTAAGAAGGCATTAAAACTATTGCTAATTATATGTTCTAACTATCCAAAAAGGAAGTAACATAATTACCTGGTAGTATTGGCAGTGTAATAGACTGGATTTTAAAACAGCTCGATCTTGTCATTTTACTTATTTAGCATTAGTACGCCTGTTGTTTTGCAAGTCTGACAAACTTGTACACACGACAACAAAAAAGATCACCAATTTATAATCTATTTCAACAAGAAAAATTAAGCAAGCTTCAACAGCCATTATCATGAATACAAATGATCGTTTGTTTATTTTATGATTTTGTTGGTGTCAATGGTGACTGTAAAATGATGCAAATTAACCATCTTCTGATTTCAACAAATCTTTTCTTTTGACTGGTAGATATATTATTGAACCAAAATTATATCATATTGTATAAATCCTTTGACCTTTTCATATCTAAATTCCCGAATCACCGCCCACCCACCCACCCCACCCCCGCCCACGTTTCTTATCACTAGCAAATTCAGGCCTTATTTAATTGAACCTAGTAAGTCTGGTCATCATATACTTCGGGTCCATTCTTACCTAATATGTATCTATGTATCTCCTGTCATGACTTTGTGGAATAATAAAGCTTTTCATAAGATAATGGTGCTGCAAAGTCAGACAATAATTTTCGTATTTTTAAGTAAACATGAAATTTATAAACTAATTTCACAAAATCTGATATACTTTTATCTGCTAAATGCCATTAGGAAAGTCCCACAACTAGATCTTGTCTTCCATACTGCCCAGTTTAACTGATTCGGGCAAAATGTCATCGCACACTGAGTCATTACTATCACATCTAAAAGTATAGTTCTCAAAAATGTCTAATAGTTTGTAGGTAAAGACGTTAGTTTGGCTATACTAGATTTTATTATCTCTTTAAATATGTGTGCAATGTCTAGATTAACTGGATCGTTGAATTGACTTGCAGGACATGGATAAGGAACACTGCTTGTTTATTTATTTATTTATATTTATATTTGTAGGACTCAGAAGTCTATTATTTAATTGTCAGAAATTTGTATCAGGCATTTTCTTACGTGATTTTCACTCAGCTTGTTCCTGTATTCTGCGTTACAGTACCGTATCTATAATCCGTGGATGCAACAAAATTTTCCGAATAATAACATACATTTTGCATACATTTACTAAATGATAAACTGTAACACATTTGTTCCTTTTATTTTTATTTAGTTATTTGTTTGCTTCTTTATTTTCCTCTTCCAGTCGTTCGCGTAATTCCTCTTGGTATTTTTTTTTTTATCTCTCCGCTTTGAATCATTTTAATGTCATCAGTATAGAACATGGTAGAAAACAAACTCCATACAAACATCTACTCAAAACCCACTGATAAACACCAGTATCTTCTCCTTCCAGATATCATCCAAAACATTGCATTCGGAACATCCCGTATAGCTAGGTAGTGAGGATACGCAGAATTTGCTCAGACAATGAAACATTCCGAAAAAGATCTGAAGAGTTATCTGAGCATCGGATGAACCGAGGCTACGACAAAGACCTGATAGCGGAGGCAACACAAAGGGCTAAACAAACCGCAATGATCTATTAAAATATAGAGAGAAGGAAAAGGTTGATCAGATACCATTTATCCTGACCTACCATCCAGACAACCCCAAAGTAGGTAAAATCATCCAGAAACACTGACCCATCGTGAAATCTTGTGACACACTAAAGTTAATCCTCTCGAACAAACCAGTAGCACTCTACCGCAAACCAAAGAACCTCAACAAAGTCATCCTAATCAGAGCGAAGCTAACTCCAATCACAAGCTAAGACCATCCTAGCAAATCTGGTCCCTGTGGTGATAAAAGGTGCAAAACCTGACAACAGAGACTAGCACTTTCTCTAGCACAGCGACGAGCGAAAAATTTAACACACAGGGTCCAAACAGAACGTACAAAACAGAGAATGTAAACTGGATACGCCACCATAGAACACTGAAACCAAGCGGCTTATACCATGAAGACTAGAAAAAAGACAACCACACGCAAATAAAATCATCATCTGTTTACAGCCACCACTTTTTCAATTAAATATTTATTTATTTTGCTCATTACTCACTCACTCACTATAATTACTACTGTTTTTTTTTTTTTTTTTTTTTTTTTTTTTTTTTTTTTTTTTTGTAGTTCTTCCTGATGTTATTATTACTATGGTCATTACACGCATTACAGAAACAGTTAAATATCCAGGATATAATTTGCGGTTACACCAATTGACATTAAAAAACAGATGGCGATATGGCTCCAACCTTTGTAGGTCAATACCAACTAGTTTACAATATCATCAGTCAAGCTGAAGCCAACTTGACGAAACATCAAACATTTTCACGCTTTAGTTCCATTAGCAATAGTTATGTAAACTTTTGTAATTTCAACTCTTTTTGTGTTTATTATTTGTCTTGTCTCTGTTTTGTGTTTGCCTTTGACAAAGACTCAATGAGAATCGAAAGCGCTTACTGCTTAGGCTAGTTAAAACTAGCTTTGCACTCTCCGTTTGCAGTTTACTATTGCATCTATATATATATATATATATATATATATATATATATATATATATATATATATATATATATATATATATATATATATATATATTCGTCGCGCATGGTGTCAGTCCTTTGTCCCAGCCTGAAATTGAGTCAAAACGCTTTGGTCCTCTGCGTGATAGGCACGATAAACACTTCTTTGAATTTTTTTACACAGCTTTGTTGGGCTGATTTCAGTATAAAATAGATATGTAGTTTACCCGTTTTATACCGTCTTTTAAATCTTGTCTTCTTTCTTTCTTCTGTTGTTTATTCTCTGTTTGTTTAGTTCACTGTCATTTAAACGTGTAGGAGTCAAGAAGTTCTCATGGCTTTTGTATTTAGTGATTGTTTTGTGGATGTAAATTGAATCTTCCCCCCTACGAAGAGCTAGTTTAGCTCGAAACGTTGGGAAACTGTTTTGTATTAGCCCCGGTATAAATTTTCGTGTTATTATATATATATATATATATATATATATATATATATATATATATATATATATATATATATATATATATATATATATATATATATATATATATATATATATATATATATATATATCTAATTACGGAGGTTTCAGTGACATTTTATTAAAATATATTGATGAAGTTTCTTGTCAATTACAGTTTGAGCGTACAATTTAAATTTTTTGTCTGCATTCAAATTCACATGCACCTTCCCTAGTGAAGCGGTATACATGCTCGGTGCCATG
Organism: Margaritifera margaritifera; assembly: GCA_029931535.1. Taxonomy (NCBI): domain Eukaryota; kingdom Metazoa; phylum Mollusca; class Bivalvia; order Unionida; family Margaritiferidae; genus Margaritifera; species Margaritifera margaritifera. The sequence continues at coordinate 3,995,036 of JAQPZY010001606.1, forward strand.
TTTGAACCTCCCGCTCTACCCGGATGCATCACGGGTATTGCCAATGTAAATCAAGATGGTGGGCATGAAAACAGTTAAAACATGTTGGACTCTGTTGTCATAGCGGGGAAAGTTTCCCGCATCATCTGCTATGGTTTGGACATATGAAATTCAGACTTAGGTACATGAGAGAGAGAGAGAGAGAGAGAGAGAGAGAGAGAGAGAGAGAGAGAGAGAGAGAGAGAGAGAGAGAGAGAGAGAGAGATTATGTGTTTTGAACTTAGTATCTGTTGGCACAAGAGATGGAAAAAATAAAGTATGCAATTATTGCTTTATCAAAGGCAAGCAAGTGTCCGAAATGTACCCGCTTGGTAGGTCTTTTGGCCAAGGACATATTAGGAGCTGAGATGAATGGAATCGAAAGATTATGAAGAATTAATCGTACAAAATTCACTTTATTTTCAGTCTATGCCATTCAAAAGTATTCTGATAGTTGCGAAGAAGGGGGGGGGGGGGAGGCGGGTAGGTGTGTTCGCATCAGTAGCTGCTATTCCAGTGCCTAAATATCAACAGTCAGAATATCTTAAGTTTTACAGTTGACATTCCAATTCTTAAATTGATGAGTTTTATTAATGCAGTACCAGTGATAGAAAAATTTTATAGCACAAATTCAATGATTTGGTGTTCCGTGTTCACAAAACCACAGTAATTCATTGTCCTTAATGCCATAATGTTTTTGTGTTTGCAACTATATGCATAATGGAAGATGCAAGTTATCACTTTGTTTTTGCAGCCATATAGATAATGGAAGATGCAAGTTATCACTTTGTTTTTGCAGCCATATAGATAATGGAAGATGCAAGTTATCACTTTGTTGTTGTAATATATACTGCGATCAAAAACTGACAAATCTTGTTATTTGTGAATGTGATGATCATTATCGGTAAGGATTAATAAGTCTACCATTTATAATAAGTTGCCTAATTACTGGAAAAGTGTCTTGTCAGAGCAAAATTACACCATGAACAACATATTTATATATTTTGGCATCCGGTTTGGGGGGGGGGGGATACTCAATTCAAATCAAATTAGTCTTTAACTGATATACAGTAGAAAATGACAAAAAAAGAAACGGTTTAAACATAATAATTTTAAAGATTTGTTGCTCTCAGTCAGTATTAGTCTGATTTAAGTACACAAACATGTATTATATCTATTTAAAGTACATGAAATGCTTCAGCTACACCTAGTTCAGCACTTTTGGAAGGTTGTAATGACATAATACACATAAATTAGTGACATGGCATGCAAAAAGAAGATGTAAATGCAAAATTAATTAGCTTTGGACTCTACTAGAGAACCTGATATTAAATGTTGCATGAATTTAAAAATGCACGAGTAATACCTTGATCTCAGGGAAAAAAGAGGTTAGCAATTGGTCTGTCTTAATTTCATTATAATTGTTGACAGATCTCTTTTTTCTTCATCTTTCACATTATTTTTGAAAATGAAACAAAAGAAAATCTTTTTGGCCCCTGGAGTCTCATATATCTACTGATTTAATTATACAAATTGATGTACATTTATTTTGATGATGTTTAGCATAAACATTTTTTTGTTTCTTTTTTTATTGGGTAATACAGATATTTAATTTTATCTTGAGCTATAATGTCAAACATACTTGAACTCTATTTTTCACATCAGCTCTGCATTTTCCTGATCTTTGATACCCACAAATGTCTATACAGGGATGGTGCTGGCTTTAAAAAAGTTGTCGCCAAAAAAATCGCCAACCTCAATATTTTGTCGACAATTATCAAAAAATGTCACCAAGCAAGGAGTCCATATTTTTCCATAAAAATAATAAAATCGAATGTCAGCTGAATATGCGTCATGATTTTATGTCTGCCCATTTGCTGAATGCAGTTTGAGATGCCAAGTTTATTCCTGATGTCAATTTTGATGATATTCATCTTATTGAACCCGCGTTCACAGTCGCTGATAACGGCATTTTTACTTTTACTAATACCAGCAGTCTTAGCTACTTCCATTGTCTTTGCATCCCACATGACGGTCTGTGCAAAGGTATGACTGTTGTCACTTTAAATAAATGCATTATCAAATATCTTCTTTCCATACAACTGCAGTCTCTCTCTCTCACTCCAATTTTCTGGTTTATGATTTATACTTTGTTAATTTGATACTTGTTCAGTGCCAAGTAACAGAGGGTGGTTATTTTGAACTCCCTCTGATCTTGCAGCACAATTGACACCTGTTTAGCTGTCGTTTGATCGATTGCAGCTAGTCTGGTAGCATGGCTATTTGAGTGTATCACAGCATACAGTACTCAGGCCAGATGTCAGCATAAGCAGATTATGATATAACAATGCACAGGTAAGATGGTTTATCAATATGAACAAAGGATTTGTTTATATAACAATAGATAGATTCCACTGCATGTTATATCCAAGTTTGCGGCTTCCTTTCAGGGTGCCTTTGAATTCCTCCACTCCAAACCCACTATTGTATATACAAGTTTTAACAGCAAAAAATGTTGTCGCCAAAAAAATCGCCAGATGGTATATTTTGTCTCCAATTAGGAAAAAAATTTGCAATTTGCGACATTGGCGAAGCCCAGTGCGATCCCTGCTATATCTGTTCTGTGATTTATTTGTTTAAATTGTGAATACTCACATGATGGTTGTGGTCCACCATGTGCCATCATGTTATATAACATATCATGCAGTACTGAGACAAGTCAGTTAACTCAAGAAAATTTTGCATATGTATCCTCTTGGCTATACAAGAAGGGGAACAGGCAAAACTATGGGCTTTTAGTGAGGCAGTTACTAATTTAAATTAATGCATATTAAATGCAAAATACTTCAAACAGTGATTATAAATTTAACGTTTAATTTTGTTGCAGAGACCATGCATTGGTACATTATCATACATGTATAAGAAAACTGGGAACTGAATAGTGTAAATAGTTAAAGTACATGTGTACTCACCAACCAATCTCATTGTATCCATAGTAACAATGCCATTGAAAATGTGCACAAATAAGCATAATTTCAAGAATTTCTGTTAGATTCCATTCATATCCAGATACTTAATTTCTTGCTACATATCTGACATGACTGGTTTTTGACTGACAATAAAATGCCCAAATCAGACATTGGGAGTTTCTAATAAGAAACTTGAATTTAGGCTTGAAAAATACTTTAACTGAAACTCGTACTTGGATATTGACCTCATAATGTACTTGAGATTTCATGGGTAAAAAGTGATCTCCCAAAAAGTTAAGTCATTTTTTAAAAGAAAGAGAAAATAATAAATGAAATACTGGTAAGCACTATATTGATTGAAACATATTGATAAGGATAACTTTGCACTACTGCACATCAAAAACATGGATTAACATGTTTGATTATTACAGCAAATCCCTTTTGTAACATTAGCATTACAATGACTGCATTTTAAGAAAATAAAAAGAACTGAATCAGATTGCAAGCATATGATAGCTTCAAAACTTACATGAAAGACATAATGGAAAGATATATTTGTATTTTAGGAGTTAACTTTGAGAGGTAAGAAGAAGAGGAGTTGGTTACTTGTATATGCCAATGACCAAAAACTGGACCTGACAACCATCGGAGAATAAAATTTCTGGACCTCTGCAGTATATTCATACACAAAATATCTCATTCTGCTTATTAAGTGGTAGACATTGGGATAGAGTTTATAGTTTCCCACATTAATGTTTGCAGATCTAGGTTTATAGTGTTTGTTAGGAGTAATCAATTGAACAAACAACACAGACCCTGATCTGATGGCACATTATGTGAAGCAGATAAGGGTCTATGTTGTTTGCAGTTGGACTCTACTTAGAAGCGAGTATATATGGTAGGTAAATTAATTAATAAATGACATTGTTTGGTGCATGGGTGAAAGTGTGTATGCTGGTTGATTGAGTAGGCATTGGTGGTCTATTATTTGCCCTGGATTGTACAACAATTTGCATAATGTACTTAAGACAAACACAAATAGGAATTATTAGCATTATTTTTTATATTTCAATACAAATTAGATCAACAATTATATATTTTTGTGTAAGGGCTGTTGACTTTAAAAAATAACTAGTTAACAACAATGTGCATTGACAGGCCATTGACATATTTGCAATCAATATTGACAAATAGAAACTTTTAACATCTTTATTGATTTAAAGAAGGACAAACTTTTTTCTTCAAGAATACAATGGATCCCACCAGATTAAGCTCATTTACTTTAGCAATAAAATTTTGCAGTAATTAAAAAACCAGTCAGGAGAAATTAGTAAATAAATTGTAAAACTTTGGGTCCATGCCATGATCGTGTTATAATGAACCGTGTTATACCTGGGTTTCCATATATGAGCCACGGAACAACTTTAATTTTCTAAAGGATGAAACGAGTGACTTCTTTTTATTCAGATTGTTTTTAACCATAATATTGCTGTATTTTACTGACACCAAGCAGATTTTATTTGGAGATGGCATTTGTAATCCCCGTAGTATGTAATATGTGTTGATATAGCTATGGGTTTGACCATCTGTCAGTTTGCAGTGATCACCACACAAAATTTTGATAGGATAGTGGGTGTTTTAAATGGACCCCATGCCATAGGCATTAGTGCATTATCACATCCATTGATTATGTGCATGTTAAATTAAATGTAACTTCGCATATAATCAGAATTTAACAAAGTGAACACGATGCTTCATACAGAGTATCAATTATTTGCATTAAAACATTGCCTTGTTTTCATTTTTGTTCAAAATTTTGGACTGTTATCTATCATCAAGTGTAACATGATTTTTTATTTACCTGCAGGCAAATTGATTATACTTAACCACATAAAACTTGTGTCAAATACATCTTTACTTCAGTTATCTTTGACTGTTCTCGTGTACCTAAAATAAGCTTAAAAAATGTCCTGTATTTTGTAGAAACCAATCTAGCTGGCATGAAGTATTTTTTTTTAAAATCAGGAATTAACCAAGGCAAGTAGTTTACCATAAAATTGGGCTTAATGTATGATTTTAATGAGAATTTTGAAATTAAATTAAATCTCATGACTACTTTGTTATTTGCATTAATATACCCATTTCATTGTTTTTAAATATTTAATGCATGTAATAACACCTCATGACATCACAAATGACACCATAATGTCTTGCAAAGGAAAGGCATAATGAATGTTTTTCAGAGACATTTCACTTCACTATTTTCTGGTTTGGTCAAATAAATCAGTGTTTCATCATGTGATTTGTGCTGATATCAAATGAAATTTATGAACCTCATCAGATAATTTCAGTCTTTTGTTTGAGCACTCATATAATATCCTCTGTATATGCCAAGGCAAAAGATAGAAATAATTTGACCCGACTCATACATTTCTTTTGAAATGAGCACTTTTGTAAGATCCTCTATATATGTTTGGTAAATTGCATTTTAAAAGATGCAAATGGTATGATGAAGATATTCTAATAGTTTTGAAATTGGTGAAAATGTCACTATAAATACATGCATGTAACTTGTTTGACATAGTATGTCTAATATTCCAACACACTGTCTGTTACAATAAGGAAAAATACTTGTAAATATTTGACTTTGTTACATTCAGATATTTTCACTTAGTCCCACCCCCCCAAAAAAGAATGACATTTTTTAACCGATAAATTGGCTTATTTTAATTTTATTTCCTTTCAGAAGTGTCTACAATCCAATTTTTAAAGAAAGATCCATGAAGAACAAACAAAATGTCTGATCATCGTGGAGAATCCCAGACAAGTTTTGCTAGCCAGTCTCAGTATACTGAGTCTACAGTCATCAATCAGGACTTTGCAGAACCAGAGCTGTTTGCCTCTGATCTAAGCTTGAAGGGATATGGCAAGTCTGTTAATTTTGCTGATAGCTCTCCACTGCTCAGGCCTGAAAGGTCTCAGACTATTGAGGATATGCGTAAGAGAGCTCTTCGCGGAGATCAGAAGGGAATGGCTTCAAATCTTATGGCTAGGCTAATTGATAAACCTGAACATTCACAAGTTTTGCAAATTACCAGGCCACCGATAAAGAAAGCTCCATCAGAAGTAGCTCCACAACCAACAAAAATTCCATCACATCAGGTAATAAAGATTTTTCTCACACACACATTAGCAGGTAGCAAGACGTAACTATTTATTTTACAGAAGCACTGGCAGTGACATTGTCATTGTCATCATCAACTCTAAGATTGTTATTTTGCTTGTAAGTTTTTGAAAGTCATATACATAAAGAATTGCTGGTTTGCAAGGCTTGCATGTAAGATACAGTGTATTGCAAAACCCCAAGTAACACTTTAAGCCTCATATACACATCTGGTATCATTGAAGGATTGACTCAGATGCACATCTGGTATCACTGCAGGACTAACTCAGATATACATCTGGCATAATTGTTTACCACCACTGATATAAGTTGGATTTTTTTTACTGATAAACACCAATATCATTCACCAAAACTTAAGACAAAGAAAGATTGCTTATTTTTCTAATTATGATTAAAATTACAACTAAATCTAGTAACTAGTGTAACTACATTTGATTCCACTCTGTGGTTATTATGTACTTCTGAAAACAGGACAGGTATAAGGTGAAGTTGTGTGCATTTGCAACAAGCACAGTGGAGAGAATATTGGCACACCTCTATGCTACTTTCATGTACTGTGGCTGAAATGTCTTTATATTAGGGAAACCATGCGCTGCCTAAAGCAGACAGCTGATCGAAAATGGCTGCTCCCATGTGCTCGAGAAATGAACTTGAACTAGTCATAAGTACACAAACTTTATCAGTTATTAACTCAATAACCCCTAGCGCCATGTTTACGTGTCATGAGGTTGTTCCCTACTTCTGAGCTCTGTAACATCAACATCATTTAAGACACACTAAAATCAATGGTATTGCAGGAAAGTAGACAGATGTAGCTCTACAATGATACCAAATAATGTCGACTTTCTACTCGCATTAAAAAGTACCGCGAACAAAATGCATTTTTTTAGACCCGATTTTTTTTTTAGGTCGAAAATTGACAGTTGCAGAACCGGAGTTTGTGTCCAGGTTTTAGACTTTGTGGTCTTATATCTAAAGCAGACCCATCTGAACTGCACACAGACAGATGAACCTTTGCAAAAAGTAGGATAAGTTTGAGATTTGCAGAAAAAATGGGCTAGGACACAAAAATCGGGGGTCCAATACAAAAAAAAAAAGAAGTCCAACTTTTACCATTCTGCATATGTGCGAGCATAATAGCCAATGAAAAACAATGTTTCTGATGCACCTAAGCATCTGACTAAACGAAAAACTTTCTTAAGCAGCTGTGTTTTGCTGCATTCGGAAGTAAACCCACAAATGCTTTGCCTACCCCCATTTCACGCGAAAATGAAAAAAATCTCCTGGGGTTAATGAGTTAAAATAGGGAAAATGAATTTTGCCAGAGTGGACAATACTAACTTATGAAAGTGCAGTGAATGAATTGTAAAATATAAAGAAAATAAAAACAAGTTCTTAGCTAGTTTTTTTTCAATTTACCTCAGAAATTGGAGGTGAAAATGACCAAGTGGAGCTAGCAGACTTTTGAGAGATGCACATCTGAAGTAAGGCCAAGCTGTATACTCTATAACCCAAATTATACCCATCAATCTTACACCAGAATAAAGGAAAATAAAAGTTATTTCAACAATACCTAAGATATACAAGGTCTTTGTTAAATGACCAGGATAACCAGAAAGGAAAATCTGGGAAATTCTTTTTCTTTAAAAATCAAACCCTGTGCAAAGTACAAAACTGTACAGTGGAACCTTGATCAATTTAAACTCATTAAGCACACTTGTAATGCGAGTGTCATTCAAAATGGCCAAAATAGTTGCACATGTATTTACAGCTTCCTAAATTTTAAAAATGTCATGAAATTTACAAATTTATGCTGATTGAGGTCGGATGGCCAAAAATAGTGTGTGCATGTTAAATGGGTAAATGACTCTGTAGCTCATTATATGGATAGAAAACACTGCCGACATCTAGGTCTTAAAACTTGGAAAGATATCCAATTGATGAATTACATTTACCTATCAGATACCAAGAATTACCAAGAATAATAATAACGTGGAAGTTTGCAGATAATGTATAAATTATATATAATGACCGATACATGTAGAATGAACTTTCAGTTGATATATACTATACAACTTCATGGAAGTAACTTAGAAAAAGGCACAGAGATTCGGGTATTACGATAGCTATTTTAAGGAGCTATGAAGAACCATGTGTCACATGCTCACTTTCAGCACGAACAAATTAGGAGACTTTGGGCCCAAACTTTAAAAAAAAAAAATCTTCAGACTCTCATCGGTACTCAATTTGATCACTAAAAATAACAAGCATTTTTTGAGCCAGAGTTTTTATATCTTAATCTGTGGGTTGATTGTGATTGTAGTCAGGTCACATGGTGTACATTATGGCTGTAGTTTCAGTAGATCAAATATTGTTCCATTTTCTGACAGCTTTCCCCAAAGTAATTGTAAGTTTTATATGATAACTATTACCTTGGAGCATAGTACAATCATTCTTCAGTAGTGACATATCTTTCTATCAAGTTTCAAGTATATTTCAACATGTGCAACTGTTATGGACTTGTAACAGTCCTTGAGTTCAGTCGTTCTCAAAAGATTTGCGCAAAAAATGCATTTGGTCACTCATCAAAGCATTGTTTTTTAAAATTCCCTTACTGCATGCTGTATCACCTCACACATTTGGAGTGCAGAAAGCAGTTACGTTAATTTTTAAATAACTGTTGATAAATTAGCAATCTGAAAGTTACTCAGATTTTAGAGGGAGTATCCTCATTTTACTAAAAATATTAACATAGCAAGCACCCACTATAATTGTGTTGACTGTGGATAAGCAATGTAGAAATTGGTTTTACTTTGCATTATGTATTCACTGTAAATAATGTCATGACTAAGATGTCCTAAGTATAAATTTCATATTTTATTAACATTTTATTGATGTAAATAATGACATAACACAATGAGGCGGATCTATATACTGACAGATGGAATTAACATAATTATTTGCATGGCTCCTAATACAACATCGACCAGTTGACTGTCATTGGATTATTCCACTGAATATACTAATTTAGTTTTGGTATAGAATCCATATTTAAACACCACTTGAAGTTGTCAACTGCTCGGTAGGTATCAGATACTGAATTCAGTTTGGTAGACCATTGCAGACAAAAACAAAACATTTTTGTGTGTTAAATCCTAAATTTTTAAATTATAAAAGACCAATTTGAAATGTCAAAAAACATATTAGATAATTTCTGATATCAGGAAATCAGCTTCGTATACCATAAAATGAGTTGATTTATTATTACATTTAATCGAAAATGATTTCCTAATATGATGTGCCATATACTATATAAAACAAGTGAATCTTGACATCTTCTGTAAGTAAGGGTAATTTTGAGGTATTACCCGTGTCTTGCCATGTGTGAGTAACAGACCTATTTTTCCTTGAGAATTCAAGTCAAAAAATTTTATAAATTTCTCAATAATAAGACTGTTAAATATATTTTTGGGGTCAGTTTTTCCTACAAATTCACTGTTTCATGTGAATTTTTTTCCTTGCCACTAATTTAACACATTTTGCTGTGCCTGGTAAAAAAAAAAAACATGCAAATTGCATTGCCACAAAAAAGTTGCATAATTAGACTGAAGAGATAGATAGATAGATAGATAGATAGATAGATAGATAGATTAGATAGATAGATAGATAGATAGATAGATAGATAGATAGATAGATAGATAGATAGATAGATAGATAGATATAGATAGATATAGATAGATAGATAGATAGAGAGAGAGAGAGAGAGAGTGAGAGATAGATAGATAGATAGATAGATAGATAGATAGATAGATAGATAGATTGATAGATAGATAGATGATAAACAGACAGACAGATATGCTTTGAATGGTTGTTGTTCTACAGAACAGCAGCACATAAAGGTTTTATCATGCCAAGGCAAGCAAAATGCCTTGCCCAATGACACACAATCTCAGCCAATCCAGGTTAATCCAATGATAGGATTTAAACCCGCACACATCTGGTCACATTTCTGGCTCTGCTGCTCTAGACAGATATGTAGAAAATAGATAGAAAGGGAGGGATTTTTTTTACTCAATAATTTAATTGTCTTTGAGAGTATGATACTGTCATAAAATGAGAATTGTATCTACTGTATATACTTGTGTATAAGTTGGGTCCGAACGCAAACGACATAGACTCTGATCTGACGTCGCATAATGCATCGCCAGATCAGGGTTTATGTTGTTTGTTCAACTGATTAGTCCTTACAAACTGCATAGACCCAGATCTGCCGGTGTATTATGCAACGTCAGATCTGGGTCTGTGCAGTTTGCAGTTGGTATCGGATTATATGCGAGTATAGACAGTAGCTAGCTAGATAGATAATGCATGAAAACAAGAAGATGGGTAGATCAGGTCAAAAAGATACATATAATAATCATGATGGACAAATACTAACCAATCCCACCTGTGGATTTGTGTTGCTATATAATTGTTGCAAGAAAACCGACAGGATATATGTGACATTGAAAGCAATGACAAATTAACTGCATGACTGAAAAGTGAAGACTGTATCAAAGAAACATTCCTGATAATTGATGATTCAATTACACAGAATGCTAATGTAGTATAAAAATAAATATACAATGAAGGGGGTAAGTATGGGTAAGACGCTACCTTCATACAGATTTCTAGTCAAGTCAATGCTCATCAGCATGCATTCTTATTACTTCTGTCATGTACAGACTTTCCCAAAAGGCTGACATTGGGAGATTTCTTCTATTTTTCACATCTGTGACTTGCACTGGTGACACTTTACCAGGCTGGTTAAATAATTCCATTTTATGTAAATTTGTCCTGTACAACATTATTCATGACATCTTCTTTTCTGCTGTTGCAAAATTCAATTTATGATGCCAAGATTTGATATATGTAGATTTCCTAGAAGTTATCATCAGTGATGGATTCTACATGTAATAACAACATATCTCAAAACAATCCATACCTTCTGAATCCAGGTTGTTGTCAAAAGATTAGAAACATAAAATTCTTTGCAAAGAGTATGTGTATTTGCATTGGTAATACACCATTCCACCCTGGGAGCCAAAATTTCATGTATTTTCCAATTATTTCTGTATTTACTGCAATGCTTCAGAGTAGATACTTGCTTCTCCTTCATAGTGGAATGAAACAATTATGCAGTTTATAAATGGTAAAAAAACAAACTGTTTTTATACAAAAGTTTGCTTATATTCTACATACTTTTAACTTTGTCATGAAAATCAAGACCTTTACAGAATATATTATGGTTGATTTTTGCATTTCCTATTTTTCAGCATAGAATAGCCAAAGTTCACTGGTCTTGTTTCCTCTTTTATTGTACACCAAATCCACCAGAAAGATAAAAATGAATCATTGTATATAACATCTTAACTAGAAATATTACTTGTAGCACCCTTTGAAGAAACCTGTTTGCTATACAGTTCATAAATTCAGGTACTCATTGACATTGTGTGTTTCTGTGTGCATTTTAACATCTACATACCGAACTGGGTACAGAAATAAATCATCATGGTGTTTTGGTTTGCTGTTTTATATTATGTCTATATTGTGATCTTTTTGTACAAGGCCTAATTAACAGTGTATTTTCCTTTTATTTGTGATATGTAAAATTTGCACTTGTATCCATACACTAATTATATACTCATACACTAATTATACTAATTATAATTATACACTAATTATATACTCTGCAATTTTATTGACTAAGAACATATTCCGTCAGTTCTGTAATTTTTATCTGTAATTACATATTCAATTTTTGTTTGTTTGTTTGCAATTTCCTCTCCTTGTTTGCTTTTGCATGGTTCAGTTCATCAAGATTAAAATCTTAAACTCAATACCCATTCTGTGACCATTGTTACAAGGGAAAAATATGAATTATATTTATGGAAAAAGACATGTTTACATTGTGTATCACATGTTCAATATTATTTGTGAGTTTTATCCAAATCAAACTATATTTATCCATTCTACATGCTTGCAACTGTAGGAAGCTCTCATCATTCATAATAATAAATATCTGAGGAAATCGGTCTTTTCCAACCAACGTCATTGAGGTAATTTGGATGTAAAGTGTACATTTCTTCAGAGGGAAAGGGTTAAAGTTTGATAAATAATAAATAGAACCATGAACGGCTTTCCAGTTCATTACATCTGTTTTTTGTTTCTGGGCTTAGAAATACCAGATGGTTTCCACCTGTATAAATGGAAATGATGTTATAATAATTAATTAATCCAGAAGTTCTTACATTGTAGCAATGACTGAAAAGACATCAAGATTATACATGTTTGATTGTATTTCAGTCACCTTTGATTCCACGTCCTCCATCAGGGAAAGGGAGTTCAGGAATTGGGAGTTTCCGGACTACTTTGTACAAGAGAGACTATGACAGGCGACAAGCACAGTTAAAAAGCAAGCAACATATACAAGAAGAACCTAAGCTCACTGTTGGCATGTATGTTATGAGTTGAATGAAAAACATGATAGTTCTGATTGATTTAAAATTTCTTGTTACATTTTTCTGTAAAAAAAAGTGAAAAGCTCTTTTTTAGGTTGTAAATCTGATAATTCTTTGCAGTAATTTCTTTCATAATTGAAATCAAGGATAATGCACACTTGACTTCAACATGATGCAAAAATGTAGGGTTGTACGACCTTGACTGCACACATATATATTTAGACTTTCAAAATTTAAGAAAGAAATTCTTGTTGAAGTAATTATTGGGTATTAGAGGTATATGTTTATGCTAGGGTTGAAAATTCACTCTCCAACTCAAAATAGTGAGTGAGAATATTCAGCGGTCAAGTGAATTTTCCAATCACTCTCCCAATCAAGTGCTGATTCAGTGTTGACCAGTGTTTTTCTTTAATGACAAGGATGTTCTGTCGAGAATATTGCTGACTTTGTTCATTGAAAGTCCATACTTTCTACAGGAGGTTTATTTTCCATTTTTTTTATCAGGCTTTATTCTCACTCTTTAATACTACCAAATGTTTACCAAAGGAAGAGTTGACTGGTCTCAGTTTGTAATTACTTACAACTAGTGTTAGAAGGGCAACAGAGTGTGTTCTGGAAAAAAACCTTTCACATGATCAAAATTAGGTTTTTGTTAACATTGTCAATTGTTATATTTCTATAATAGCTGGTTAAGTAAGAGTTTATTTTTGGAGAGTAAAGTTTTGTATTACTTGCCTGAGCAAGGCATGCAGTTGGATTTGTAGATATTTTTCAACCCATCCCAAGGTAAAAATTGTGTCAACTTTGCAAGGAAGCACTCATCCAAGATGCATACTGCGTTAGTTGTCTTACTTGTTGATTGGATGCTTCTAACTTGACAATATTAACATCTTGCTGCAGTGCATATGCAGAAATTGGTCCAAGGAACATAACAACATGTTAAAATTGGCAAGATTAACACTTGCACATAAAGGAACAGGAGGTTGGCACATCCTATGTCTATGATGAGAACTTCACTTTAAAGTTAGCACTGTTTCTGCCTTGGATGTAGAGACTATAATTTAACTCTTTTTTGAAAAGCATTTGGATGATAATTATGTAAAATTGTAAAAGGAAAGGTTTGGTTTGGTTTGGTGTTTTATGGCACAGCAACACAAGTAGGATATTTACTGCCAAAGCAATTGGAGTAATGTGTCTTGCCCAAACACACACCACTGTAGCCAACCCAGGCTGATCTGATGGTAGCATTTGAACACGCAACCTTTTGATTCTTAGTCCAGCATGCTAAATGCTTAGCTACAGTGACTGAAGTAGGACAGTCATTGTTGAGGTAAGAATCACCTTAAGCATTATGACACTGAAAACAAAACTTATACCTCATGACTATAATGTAACAAACAAATTTCTCATTATCCTTTGTTCATCTTTGTTTGCAAAAGTTAAACCTTATTTATTTAAGGATAATTTCACGACAAGTTGTCACAACTTACAAATAAGTGCCTTTTGTAGCTCATATGTTGAGGTAGGGTGTCATTTAAGGTGGAGAAATTAGGTAATGTGGGAAAACTCCATTTACCTCAAACTGGCAAATATTTTCCCTATAATGTGTCAGAAGCGGGAATGAAACCCAGAACCATAGAGGTGCTGCCATGTAAGTGTGTTATGTTTGTGTTATCCAGGTCCCCATTTCTCTTTTTTCAATGTAGGCTTCACAAGTCCAAAATACCAGAACCACCTAAATCTGTTGTGTCGGAGAACTCAGAAGAATCCGAAACAGCAGAGGACATGGATCTTTTTCCTGAACTGGTAGAGCTGATGGGATTGCCCACAGAAACTGAAACTGCAAGACAACCGGGTAAAATTTTTGTTGATAGATGATTATGATTGTTAGAAGTGCATTAATCTATATAAATTGATAGTATGAATTGGTCTTGCATCTTGCCTTTGAGTATAACATTGATAATCATTCTTGTATGAAATTTATTTGCACCATATTCCATTGTACCAAATGTATTCTAGCTGCAGTCCCTTTTAATGCCTGATATGAGGGCATCCAGCATTTGAGTGGTCTGTTTGTGTGTGGGTTTATGTGTTGGAGTGTCTGTGGACAGCTTTGTTTAAAGTTTTTCCAGTGCTTGTAGCTCAGTAAACTGTACCCAATTCACTTCATATTCCGAATATCATATCATGACATATTCCCCTTTTCTCAGTACCACTCCTCCCCCTGGATGAGGCTCTGCGGTCAAGAATTATAATGGGGACACATTTTGGTTAAAGTTTTTTTCATCACTTATATTTTCATAACCCCATTTCCACTTCACTTCATGATTGGAACATAATATCATCACATACGCCCCTTCTCTCATTACCACTCCAGCACCTGGGTTCCACCCCAGGGTGGGGTCATGGAATTAAGAATTATATTGGAACCACATTTTGGTTAATGTTTTTTCATCACTAATATACCCTATTTCCAATTCACTTCATATTTGGAATATAATATCACATTCTCCCCTTTTCTTAGTACCACTCCTGTGCCTGTCTAGAATTGTAATCGGTACACATTGTAGATCAAGTGTTTATTTAAACTTTTTTCATCACTTATATTTTTCATAACCACTGTAGCAATGCACTTCATATTTGGAATATAACATCATCATATACTCCCCTTCTCTCAGAACCACTCCTGCTTGTGTGTTCCACTCCTGAGTGGAATCATGGTGTCAAGAATTATAATCGGGACACATGTTAAAGTTTTTTGGTTAAGGTTTTTATGTCACTAATATTTCTGTAACCTCTTACCTGATTCACTTTATATTTGGAATATAATATCATCCCATACTCCCCTTTTCTTAGTACCACTCCTGATCCATGGTGAGGCTATGGGGTCAAGGATTATAATGGGGATACATTTTGGTTAAAGTTGTTTCATCACTTATGCTTCCGTAACCTTTTATCCAGTTCACTTTATATATAAAACATAATATCATGACATAGTCCCCTTCTCTCACTAACACTCATGCACATGGGTGGGCCATAGGTTGAAGAATTATATGTGGAACACATTTTGGTAAAAGGTTTTGGTTAAAGTTTATTTATTCACCTATATTTCCATAACCAATTAACTTCATGTTTGGAATATAACATCTTCACACACTAAGCTTATTGATTTTATGGCTTCTTCTCCCCAGTAAACAATGGGGTCAGTTTGTAGGACACATTTTGATTATTATTTTGATTTTATCTCTTGTGTTGTAATTAACTTTTTATCCAATTCACTGCAAATTTGGAATATTTTATGATCCCAGATTCTGCTTTCTCTATATGCAGTGATGTTCTCTGGTTTTTTTCCTTATGTTTAGCCATGGAATCAGGAAGTAGGGTCCCACTGGTTAATTTTTATTTTTTTAAAAAATATTTAAATAACTCCTCACTTAATTCACTTCATTGTTAGAATATTTCTCCATTTCTGATTATTGCCTTGGAGTTATATTCCTGGGCGATGCCTTCAGGTAAAAATGTAGGACACTTTTTGATGGTGATGATAATTATTATTACTATTTTAATACTGCCTTATCCAATTCAATGTACATTTTTAATATGACATCATCACAGGTTTACAATCTGCCTCCAGTTTGCATCCTTTTTGGAACATATAACAACGTCATATATTTCCATTACTTTCTAAAGCATTCATGCCCTTGGGTCAATTTCCTTGTCGGGGCCATGGATTATGCCCTTTGATATACTGACAGCTCATCTTGGGGGCATATCATGTGTTTCTTAAAACACAGTTCTTGTTCCATTTTTAATTTCCACTTTATTAATTTTCTATTTCTTTATTGTCTCACCTTTCTGGTGTCAACTGTGGTGGCATTGCATTTGTCATCATTGTCAACAGTGTTTTGGTGCTGTGTTTGAGTTTTTGAAATTCATATATTATCTACATCAGTGGCTGTATGCAACTGAAACTTTGTACAATATTCCTCTATGCCATAAGTATGTTCCCTGATATGCTGGGATTCCTGTCTTGCCAGCATAAACATAAAGCTACGTCATCATAATGCCATTCATTGGCAAGTCACTATGGAACACTTATTCCATTTTTAATGTATATTTCCTTAATTATCTGTTTCTCTGTTTATTCTCTTTTTAATGAAGACTTTTTTTATTTATAAATTCTTACATCAAGCATGATTTCACTTTAGTTCTTGTTCAGAGTTAGTGATATCACAGTCAGATATGGCATGTTGAGAACTATTGTGATCTGTTGAAATGAAAATTGTATTTTGTCAATAATGTTTTTCAATCTAAATATATGAAACAGTACTTAGTTTGGTAATAATAATAGAAGACCCAGATATACTGTAACAATTCATGTTGTAAAAAATGTTATATACCATATATACTCTTGTATTAGCTGATACCAACTGCAAACTGCATAGACCCAGATCTGCCATCACATAATGTGCCAGCAGTTCTGAGTCAATGCAGTTTGTAAGGACTAATCAGTAGAACAAACAACATAGACCCTGATCTGCCTCGGCATAATGCACCCGCAGATCAGGGTCTGTGCAGTTTGCAGTTGATATCGGCTTATACATACGAGTATATATGGTAATAGATTTGCATTTTTAGGGAAATGAGGATAGAGACTTGCTCAGGTCTACACATTAATTCTTACTTTATGCTTTGTATAATTATGCCATATGTTTAAATATCATAGTAGATCTTTTGGATTAAACAGAAAGTGGTCAGTTGTGGAAAAGTTAATTCTTTTACCTTTATAATTCAAATTGCTATCTGAAAAGTCCTAGAAGTGTAGAAATTTAGAGAGTATTTCAAAACATTCTTCAGTGGGTGACGACATGGGTGTGACACCTGAAGATGAAAAACTTGCTGATGACAGAACTGTGACATTCATTAAATCTCAAGCGACTACTGCTGTAGAAGGGGAAACCAATGAGTCTCCACCTGTCACAACACGTGTAGACACTGCAATAACAGAGGAAGACATCATGAGGGTTTCAGGAGAGATTCCGATCATTGAGAAAAGAGAAAGACCTCACTCTGGGAGGCCCACATCTGGAAGGCTCACATCAGGAATCTCACAACCGGTAGCATCACCAAAGATGACAGAGGAGAATATTTCCCAGAAGAAGATCTCAGTAAGGGTGAAATCTGCATCAAGAATTCAAGATCCAGGGCTAGTACTGTCCTACAAGAAGAAAAATATATATGATGATAATCGTAAGTAATTCAGTTTTGGATATTTGTGAGAATATTGGTAATTACTAAATGATTTTCATAAACATACACTTTCTGTTATTTCCTTACTGTTTTTTGGGCATATAGTTGGTTCTGACTAATCAACATTTTTTATATCTTAAATTCTTTTCTTAATCCAACATTTGAAATATTGTATGAAAGTAATTATAATGAACTATTTCCAAAATTGCAAAGGAATAATTGTTAGAAAGGTACCAAAAACTATGACATTAAAGTTGTTTTTCCCCAACCTTAGTGATGGCAATTAAAAGTCAGAGTGAAACTGGGCATTATCTTTTATGGCCAGCCACGAATGTGGTATGGTCAGAAAGTCTTACCATGTGTGTCAGATTAACTATTGCATTTAGGTCAGTTTTCAGGCACTGTGCTAGGGTGTTTTTGTGTTCCATGAACACGTTATTAATGCATTGCTAGGTTATTTTTGTGTTCCAACAACACATTATTAACATATTGCTAGGGTGTTTTTGTGTTCCATGAACACATTATTAACACATTGTAAGCTTAGATATTAATCTGTTAAAATTTATTACTTCTTGAAAATATTGTTTGCCCAACAGTTCATTCTTTTTTTTAGGCATGCATTAAAAAACATGGCCATGTATGCTTCATCATTCAGATTGATGCTTACTTTCTGCTTGTTAGAAATGGGCGTTGTCATTTCCCTTGGTGTTATTACCTTAAATATTAATATATTGTTTATAAGTAATATTTTGCTTGGTTCTCACCATATTTGAAAAGAAATAGCTCAATTGATAGGTACTGTGTTGGACCAGACCATTTAATAGTTGTTGTGGATTTTTCTCATCGTAAGTTAGTCATTGTGTAAACAATACATTTATGAAAAAGTTGCTTTTGGTTAGAGAAGAGAAAATTGAGTCATACTTTTCTCACTGTATTTTAGTTTTTAAGTGTTACAATTTGTCCATTGGCCTACCTACTTTCTCTTTATCTTTTTTGGACTGAATTTATAGAATGCACAGTTTTACTTCATCTTTAGAATTAATGGAAACTAATCCTGTACTGAAAGTAATATTTTGGGGTTTTTTTTGTTGTTGCATTAACACTCATTAACAAGCATATATAATTTGTGAATTTTTAATTAAAGTCAAAGAATTTCTGTACATAAAATATTTGATAAAATTTGGCTAAATAGTCCCAGTAGAATAAACCTTTTTAGTGGCAAGGATGTATAGATAAGGTGGCTGAATTTGTATAAAAGAAGTATGGTATCTGGTTGACAAATCAAGTACTGTATATACTTGATTATAAGTTGAGCCGAACTACAAACTGTGCAGATTTCCAGATCTGTCATCCAAGTCTCTGCAGGAGGAGTTCGAACATGAAGTTTCAAAGTCTTTACATAGTGTTCCAGGGTTTCCCTTAGGATTTGAAACTGAAGGGTCATTGACTCTTGGACAGAAGTTTCCAAGAGTCAAAATTTGAAGATTAAGAGTCAGAATCTTGAACCTGAGAGTCATGAGAATGACATGGAGAAAGAAAACACACTTTTAAAACTCATTCATGTTTTATTGTCAAACACACAAAGCATCAAAGAATCTTGTTTAATACACAAACAACACAGATATAACAAAATATCAAGAGGAGACCAAAGGAAATTTGAACATCACATATTACATTGAAGTGCAGTATTTATAAGCCACTATAGAAAGATATTACAGTCACTTCACAAAATGAATTACTTTTTTTGCCGTTTTGCAATTCAGATTGTTTCAAAACTTTCTTCACATTGAAGTCACTCATACCTGGACCCTCCTCCATAATTTGAATCAATTTGCATAATTTGGCATGATCCATTCGTCATCTAGATTTGGTTTTGTGTACATTTTTAAGGAGTGCTTTCTTTCCATTTCTTACTGCCATGTTCATTTCACAGTCTGAGTCAGTCTCACGCTGATGTTTCCATGAGAAATAAGTCAAAATATTCCTCTGAACCATTGTATTTATATGTAATATTTAAATTTGAAAATCAAATTTGCTACAACACAGTGTCATGCAATCAGTAATATAGAACGATGTACACAGTGTAACGGTAATGTTAGAAATGATCAAATATGAAATAATTCACTTATACACCAGAAGCGCGAGCAATTATATAGAGAATCAATTGAAATCAATAATTACAGCAAGTTTTTCAAGGATATTATAGCACCATCATATGAAACATATGGTACTTACCATAATCAGTCCTCTTTGATTTCTGTCTGACATTTTTAATTTCTAGTCATCACAAATGATTTGCCATCTTATTTTATAACGAGGTGTTAAATTCCAATTATCAGTGTCACTCAAACAATCTGTTTATCTTCTCAAAACAAAAGATCAAAGTTGACATCTATGTCAGTTATCAGAATCCCATGTGGCCCTTACAACGTCTTGAGAACAATGATAATTGTTTTGCAGGTCAGGCAGGTGTGTAGGCTTGATTGTTCAAACATCAAGAAGGTCAAAGGTTATGATATGGTACTGATTATAGTGTCTGATGCTTGAGGCAAAATTCTGAGTCAAACATAGTGTCGAATGCACATGCATCAGTTTTGGGTCATATATGAAATCCACGCGTCAAAACCCGGGAGTACAGGTCAAACGGAAACCCTGTGTTCCAATAAAAGTTTGTGTACAAGAAACAGTGTATGATCATTAGTTTTACATGATCTATCACCAAATGCATATATTATATTCCAAAAATCTACATGACAGAGATAGGGGCATATAGAGTTACCCTTGTCTGTCTGTCCATATATCCGTATATCAAACCTTGGTTAACTTTTGCATTTAGGTCATTTCAGGCACTATGGTGGGGCATTTGTGTCACATGATCACATTTCTGGTTTATGATTTTATGAAAAAAATCTGTACTACTTAGCATGTTTAATTCCAATGTTTGAGTGCGACAGATGCCAAAAGATTGCATGCATCAAACCAGCTTCAATCAATCTGATCATGTAAGGATATTTTGACAATGTTGACAAATGTTATGCCAGGCATACTATGAATCAGTAATATTAAGATCCACCATTAATGCTTTGAATACCTTTTTTAAGTTGCCCCTGAGGAAAGTGAGGTCATAGGTAAAGGAATTATATTTGTGCAATCAGTGTATATATCATATAAAAGTGCTTGCTTTTTTATCACTTTCTGGGTGATACATGTATGCATGTCGGTGCTTTTATCTTTTATTTTCTCAATTTCTCATCATCTTTCCTTTAATGTTTTTTTCACATCCAATTAAATTCATGTACAGTTTAGTCTGATAAATCTAAATCAAACCATACCTATTAAAAACATTGATCAGCCTGACTGTTGATTAGGCTACTGTGATTTTTTTGGACATTCACGACATCATCCCCACTTCTGACATCTGATTAATATCAGCCCCTAATGTTTTGATGATTTGTGCTGGAAGGATCCAGAAGAGTCACATTGGAGGTCATGTCTGAATGAACTTTCAATAACCAATCACAATGTTGCTTTCAAATTTCCATCTGTGAATCAGTTTTTTTAACCTTTTGTAAGAAATCTGAAGAATATCAAACAAAAGAAAGTAAAAGGGTAAATGGTGATTTTGAACCATTGAAAATCTTTGAAAATACTGATCATTCAGACATGACCTTCATTGTGACTCTTTTAGACTGTTCCAGTGTTGATAAACATAGCAGTTAGATTGGATTTAAATTACATTGCTCTTGTTGTTGCATTTGAGAGAAAACCAGATAAAAGAAAGTTGGATTAACATGATGAGGCTTTAGGAACATATCTTTCCTGTCTATTATTCTATATCCTCGTTTTTATACCCCCAACTTTATAGAGATTGGGCTATATAGAAATCCTTGCATCCATCAGTATGTCCGTCATTCTGTCCAGCATACAGTATCATTAGCACAACTAGTCTTGCAGTTTTTGATGTATTGCTATGAAACTTGTTAAATATTATGGTCATCACCTGAAGATGTGAATGTTGACATATCACTATATTCCTGTGTTTTTTGTTTGAGTTATTGATTTTATTGACTTGCAGCTGAATGCAATATATGAAAGAATATTGTGAATGCAATTAGTTTTACAGATTTCAGTAGATCACTGTTCTCCTGCAAATTTTGTTAGAGTTATGGCCCTTTTCAAGTTGGAATCTGATACAGTGAAGACAGAATCTATTAATTTATGAACACAAATATTCTCACAGTTTTCATTGGATCGCCACAAAATTTTGTACATGTTATGGTCATCTTTTGAAGATGCACATGTCAACAAATTACTGTCCTCCCACAATTTTGGTTAGAGTTATTGGCCTTTTGTCTTACAGCTGTATGAAGTGAGTAATAAAATATTGTGAATATAACTAGTCCCAAAAGGTTTAATGGAGTGCTGTAAAACTTGGTACATATTATGGTCATCATCTGAAGGTGTGCATATTGACAAATCAATGTGCTCCTATTATTTTTATTTGAGTTATTGCTATTTTTTACTTGGAGCTGAATGCAGTGTAGGACAGACTATTGTGAACACAACTAGTCTCAAAGAATGCAGTGTTGGACAGACTATTGAGAACACAACTAGTCTCACAGAATGCAGTGTATGATAGACAATTGTGAACACAACTAGTCTCACAGTTTTTTATAGCTTGCCATGAAACTTTCTACATATTATGGACATCATCTGAAGATACACATGTTGACAAATCACTGCTCTCGCATTTTATGTTAGAGTTATTGCCTGTTTTGTCTTGCAGCTGAATGCAGTATAAGACATTTTTAATGGATTGCTTTGAAACGTAGTACATATAATGGTTGTCATCGCAAGATGTACATGGTGACAAATCCTTGAGTTCTTCAGATATTCATAGGAGTTTTTGCCCTTTTCGATTACATCTGGATACAATATATGACAGAATTTTATGAATGCAACTATTCTTTCAGTTTTGAGTAGATTGCTGTGAAACTTAGTATATATTATGGTTATCATCAGTAGATATGCATATTGACTAGTCATTGTACTCATACTATTTTCAAACGAGTTCCATTGTGGGGTAGGGGTGGGATGTGGGGGAGGCAGCGGTATATTTATGTGAGCCAATTGATCACCATTTCTAATTTTTTCAGTAAAAACTTGAAAGCAAACATTCACTTTTGAATCTAATTGCAGTAATTTTGATTAATACTGTTTTAATGGAGACCATTTAAATGTGTTTGATTTACAATGAAAGAACATGAAAAATGATATATATATGAGCCGGTCCATCATAAAACCAAAAGTATAGCCTAAAAATGATTTTGAGATTTTAATATCATCAGCAAGTGTACGTATTGGCACCATGTTCAGAGTGATACAGTACAAGAATTACCATAGTAAACTGGATAACATCATGTTGAATGCTGATAATGTCATGGGAAAATCATGCTGACTTGCTATAAATATGATCAATACAAATTACTTTGTGAAAATTACCACAGTAATGACTGGATACAAACCTTAAATCACTGTAGAAAAGGGACCAACCATGCAGATTTTTTCTGCAAATAGCTGTATCCTACTGACAATAGCAGGTTGTTGCTTGCGTAGAATATGCAATTATAAAATGTGTCATACATTCCTACTGTGCTGGGCTAATATGTGGTATTTTTATTTTAATCAGTAATGACACTGTGTGATGGAGAGAGAGATGTATCACTTTCATTAAGTAATTAATACAGAATAGGACAGTGATTTCTTTTGACTCTGTTATTGATGAAAATCAGGTTCTTAATAAAAGAAAATCAATTTTGTAATCCATTTCCACATTTATGAATGCTATTGTAAAGTAAAATTATTTCAGTTGAGCTTTTGCAAATTATTAACAATCACATATTTTATTTTTGTTGTAACCCAGGCAATGACTTTTGTTTTAAAATGTTAAGCAGGTCGTTTTCTGAGGTTTAGTCATAGAATATATCTCTGACTAAATGGACTAGAATTATTTACCAGCAATTCATCCTTAGTCTGTGATTTTTATTTTTTCACCTCAAATTTATGTGTTTTACATATTAATGTACTTTTTCCATTTAAAAGTTGCTTGATAGTTTTATTTACTTGTGGCGTAGCAGTGAAGTACTTGGGCAAATATGATACATTGTCAACAAATTTCCCTGGACATGTGCATGACAGATGAATGATGTCACTGTATAATGTGTTTTCTCAGTGACCAAAATATTGCCACTTTTATTGGAAATACCATGGAACGGCTCATACATATATGTACATGTATTTGATTAGGTCAGAATCAATCTCATATTTGTAAATCTTGATTTTACATCATTATAATGTGCTTGTGTTCTATAGATCATCCATTCCAGTTTTTATGTTACTCATTTTTATTACAAGTATCTTGTACATTTTTGGTATTTTTTTGTCATTTGTTGTGCAACATCTCTAATATTTAAAAACCCCAATTTCCAGAATATGTTGATACTTTTTTGTCAGAAAAATATAAAACTTTTAATTATTGAAATCTAATACATCGTTTAGGCAAATATTCCACAAAAGGTTGGTGGTAATTTTCACTCATTGTTCTCCTTTTCCTTTTTTCACAAATAAAGTTCAATATTTGTTCTTTGCTATTTGTTGATGAATATATTTTTGTTCACTCATTTTATTGCTATATTCTATTCTTATATATATGGATGCATGGTTTTCAGCCCAGACAGGTTTAAATAATCTTGTGCTGTTTTTGTATGCATGCAGTTTTACATTTTCATGCTAAAGTATATTGCATGCAATTTACAATTTTAACTTTTTTTATATGTCTGCCAAAAGTCAGAGCATAAAATGTTTTATGGTGTCTGTCCATCTGTATATCTGTCTGTTACCTTTTTTGTTTCTGCACAATAACTTTAGTTTTACACCATCTACCTGTACCAAACTTTGTGGCTGACTTGCATTTGCGGTAAAGGAAGCAGCCTTTTGATTTTAGGGTAAAAAAATCAAAGGTCAGGGTCACTGACTGAAAGAAGAAAAATGGTTTCTGCACAATACCTTTAGTTGTGTGTCACGTGCATGGACTAAACTTTGTGGATGGCTTGTACTTGCAGAGAAGGCAGAAACCTACCAATTTTGGGGTCAAGAGGTCAAAGGACAAAGGTACTGTAACTGAAAGAAGAAAAATGGTTTCACACAATGACTTTAATTCTTGACCATGTACCATCACCAAAGTATGTGCTCACTTACACTGTGTGTAAGAATGAAGCCTGTTGAATTTGGGATTAAAAGGTGAAAGGTCAAGGTCACTGGCTGAAAAAGCAAAATGGTTCTTGCATAATAACGTTAGTTCTAAGGTAAGTTCCTTGTCCAAGCTTTGTGTATGTCTTGCACTTAGGGTAAGAAAGAAACCTATAGATTTGGGGATCTAAATTCAAATGTCAAGGTCATCATAAGTCTAATAAGAAAATAATACTTCAGGACTGCATTGAGACTAGTTAGTCAACAAATTTCCAGAGTTAATCAGTAGATCCGCTCTACAGTAATTATGTACTTCTGAAGCAGGACATTTATATGGTGAAGTGTGCATATGTTGACATACTTCTGCACTACTTTCATGTACTGTGACTGAAATTTCTTTATATGTGGTATTAGGGAAACAACACGCTGCCTAAAGCAGACAGTTGATCAAATTGGCTGCTCCCATGTGCTCGAGAAATTAACTTGAACTGTCCCAAAGTACACTAACTTTAGCAGTTATTAAAACAGGGGAAAATGAATTTTGCCAGAGTAGACAATACTAAATTCTGAAAGTGCAATAAATGAGTTATAAAATATCAGCCAAAAATAAGTTATCATTTTAGTCCATTTTACCTCTGAAGTCCAGGAAGTGAAAAAGACCAAGCAGAGCTAGCAGTCTTTTGAAAGTTGCACATATGAAGTAAGGCCAAGCTGTATACTCTATAACCCAAATTACAACCATCAATCATACACCAAAATAAAGGAAATTAAATGTTATTTTAACAATACTTAAAATATACACAGTCTTTTTTAAATAACCAGGATAACCAGTGAGGAAAACATGGCAAATTCTTTTTCTTTAAAAATCAGACCCTGTGCAAAGTACAAAAATGTAGAGCAGCACCCATGGAGCTGGTGTAAAGTGTATTATTCATGGTAGTGGTACATCATGTATTCATATATCTGTTGATCTTCACCATTTTTCATCCATTTTCCCTATTCTTTACTGTCAGTTAATGTTGATTAATTGTGTTAAATGTTTAAGGTCAATTGATGTAAAGAATTTTCCATGGACAAACATGCTGTCCTTAACTTTAATATTATAAATATACACAGCTTTAGGGAGAATTTCTTTGTTAAAGGAAATGTACAGGTGGAATATCTGTACATGTATTTTTTTTTTCATGCAGTTCTTTTAAAACAATAAAATTGGATACCTTTAATCAGCACCTTTCACTCATTGATACTTATTTATTTTTCTACATAACTTACATTTTAATGATTATTTTCATTTTAATTCTCAGTGATATATAAGTTTGCAATGGCATATAAAATAACTTTTTTATTTGACAGTTAACCATAAATGTTCAGTGCCACTAGATCACTCAGTTATATAATTTTAATTATGTCTTTTATATTCTGAGACAAAGCTCACACTATTATAGCCGAAAGTGTTGCCAATTTAATTTTCATGTCACCACAATCTTGGAGTCAAATTTCTCTCCTGGAATTGCCTCAGCATATCAAGAAGTTTGTTTGTTTTTCCAGTCTTTGAGTATATTGTTGACTTTTGCTTCTCACTGTATGCATTGCTGATATCAGACAGTTTGAAAAATCAAAGAGTCTAAAGTTTTTGCTCCTAACACTTAGGAGTGCCCAACAGGAAGCTAACTTTTCTCTTCCAAACAAATATACTGACTACACTTCAGAGTGAAGAATTCAAGTGAAGTTTGATATTTATCCACGGGTTATGCTGGACACAAAATTTTGGGCTAGGTGACTTCTCCCTCCTGTTGAAATAGGACTCAGTGATGGGAAAATTGGGAGAAGTGAGTTGGAACTCTGGGTTTTGTAATTCAATTTTTTTTAAAAATAACTCCATTTTTCTGTCTCAGCAAGTTAAATAGCATTAAAATACAAAGAAAAACAATCATCACACTTTTACAAACATATAAAAAACTTTTTATCTTGAATCTGAAAAAACAGTTGCATAACATTCTTGACAGCATTAGACTGTAACTTCAAAAATCGGTAACCATTTCTGAAAATGGGTGGCTAATACTTGGTAAAGGCAGATCAACTCATTCAACTACGTTTCATGTGAAATATTAAATAAATTCATGCATCTCTTTTGTTTGTATTCCCAAATCTTCTTCAGCATTTGGTTTTGAAGTTGACAAACCTTCAATTTCACTCACGTTCTAGAGTTTTATATTTGAGTGGTTGACTGTAACATCATAACTCAGTTCATATTTGAGGATAAAAATTAATTTTAATGCACGTGTATACTGTTTTACATTGATAAACATTAGTTTCCTAACTAAAAACAATGCAAGACTGAATATTAATGGTTCAATTGGACAAGGGGAGGGTAGGAGCTGATATGTTACAGAAAACAGTGAATATTTCGTATAAATCACCCCCTAGAGTAAATTCACTTAATCCTGAAATTAAGCAAGCCCATCATAAACCTTATAAAAGATGCTCATCAGATTTAATGCCAAACTCACATATTTGTTGCCAATATCTGAATTAAAAAAATTGCTTTTGGTGACATTGGTGATGGGATGTGTGAGCCTTGTGACAGTAGGAACTTTATGATCACTTAAAATACCTGTGTTACATGATTTCAATATATTTGAAAATATTTTTTACTTTGATTAGTTCCAGAAAATGATGATGCTATGTACCACCTGAAGAAGTTTAGAGAAGCCTTGGGCTGGCAAACAGAAATACATCGCCATGCCCCTGGGTGTAAGGCAGCAATGGAAAAGATGGCTGAAGAGGAGGTAAGTAATCTAAATCATTGGTACATGATCCTGGTCTCCAATCCTCATTCCCACCCCTATATCCCACTCCTGCCCTGATGGTTAATTTACTGTGTCATTTTCCAATAGTATGGTTCTAGACTGGGAAATGGAAATTCATTATGATGCCCTTGGCTGTATGGTTGCAATTGATAGATGGCCAAAGTCGGGATGGGTAATTTGAATTATAAATTCACAATTCTCATCCCCTGCCTCACACCCAAGCCTTTCTCCTCCCCCCCCCCAACCCTGTCTGGGAGGCAATTCATACATTATGCAATTTTACTGTAATAAAGGTGTGGGCTGTGAAATGGGTGTAAGGCAGCGATGGGAAAGATGACTAAAGATGAAGTGGTTTGTCTGAATTGTCAACACACAATCCTGATCTCTTTATCCCTTCCCCAACCTCCCACCTATTCCACCTCAGCTTGGTGTTGATTCATATATGAATCCATTTTTTACAGCAATATAACTCTTGGCTTTAAACAGAAATCACACCTCATCATGCCTCTGCTGCAATGGAAAAGATGGTTGAAGAGGAGGTGTGTAATCTGCCAAACACTGCGAAAGTTTATTGAAGTCTGCTACATTACTACTGATGGCATTTTCTTTGACAAAAGTGTGTGATCCAGAAGCCATCCTTGGCATCACAGTCAAGACAATTTTTCACTAAACCTTTTAAAATAATGTTCAGGGAGAATTTTGTATGAATATATTGCAATTAAATCCCCCTTTTTTATAAAAAAGAAAAAAAGAAATTTCTGCAGATCTGGCCACCATAATTATGGCCCCACTCAATGTAGTCAGTGGAGACCTATAGTAATCAAGTTCCTGTCCAGCTATCTGTCAAACAATTTGCTTTCCACAAGATAACTTTAATGGGAATTGGTGGGATTGAACCTAATTTGGTATGCAGCTTTATAGTGATGAGACCTTGAAAGAGTTTGATTTCCAGCTGTCCATGTCATCATTTAGACAAAGTATGGCCCCAGTTTGCCCGTTCTCCTAATTTTCATTTTTGCAGCTTCCAAGGATTGTTGGATTTCAATCATATTTTAAATACTTCTCTATATTGATGAGACCTTGAATGTGTTCGATTTCCAGCATTCCACCACATTTTTTACAGGAGTTATGTTCATTGATTGCTCATTCTCTTGACTTTAGTTTCAGCAGCATAACCAAGGTTTGTTGAAGCTCAACCAGATTTGGCATGCTGCTTTGTATTGATGAGACCTTGAATGAGTTCAGTATCCAGCATTCCAAATTATTATTTAGAAGAGTTATGACCCCTGATTGCCTGGTCTCCTGACTTTAGTTTTTGCAGTTTTACCTTACCCAGGATTTTTGGATTTCAACTAAATCTGGCATGCAGATTTATATTGATGAGAAGTTGAATGAGTTTCATTTCCAGCATTCCACATAATAATTTTAAAAGAGATATGGCTCCTAATATTTTGATCTCCTAACTTTGGTTTCTGCAGCATAGCTTTACTAAGAAATGTTAAGTTTCAACCAAATATATGATGCACCTTTATTTTGATGAGACCTTGAATGAGTTGGAGTTATAGTATTTTATGTCATCATTTAGAGGTGTTATGTCCCCTGAATGCCCATTATCCAAATTTTGATTTCCCAACACAAATTCATCTGTTTAAAGTCCTGCCAAACAATTTGTGAGAAGGGCCTTTGTGATGCTTACTTCACTAATTGTTTTTGTTTTGAGTCATTAACAAATAATGTATAATCTTTTATCAGTAAGCATATAAATTACTTAAAAGATTTTTCAAAAAAAATGTTACTGATGAGGAAATCATAAATGTCATCATGCTTTTCTTTCATATTTTACAGGCTTCAGGTACTAGGCTGCCAGATACTGGAGAATTTCTGTATTGCCTATTGAGAAACCGCAAAAATAAACGAGCACTCTATGACCCCTATGACCTTCAGGTCGTATCTCCAAATGAGGCACGAGCAGAAACCATTTACTATACCATCAGTGCATCATATGTGACAAAGGTGAGTGCTGGTTGGTTGGTACTGTTCACAGTTGGCAAAATATGGTGTGAACTTTTAAACTGGGCATTTATTGGTACAGCAAAATGCATTAAACATCTTTTAAGTTCATAAAATGTATCTATCCTTAGAATTTTTAGTCTGGTTAATAATATGACATATTGAAAAGCTGGATAAATTGTTTTTTTGAGAACTGTGATAAAAATTGGATAATGGATGCAAATTATTCTTAATTAACAACAGTGACACATCTTTAATATTGAATCCACATTTGCATAGCATGAACACAACAATTGAGTGCTGTACTGAAATTTGGGAAATACATTATATTATTGTACAACAAGCTTTCTGTGTATTTTAAAAATATTGTTATTGAGCAAACTTTGGTATGGGAAATTTTGCTGTAAAGATTAAGAAAACACAAGGAGAGGACAAGTTGAAGCATCTATGTATGTGTTGCTCATTTTTTGTTACTGATTTAAGGCTCAGTTCACACGGTAAATCAAAAAGTATACTCCTTAAGACATAATACATATCAAACTGTTTCTTGTAATATTCTGTCTATGAAAGTTGTATATGACAAGGTACAAATCAGAGTAGTGTTCGTTTCTTATTCCTTGTAGTATACTTCTACTCCTGATCCAGCCAATCAGAGCAGTGTTCAGAGGTCACTCTGGGGTTAACACTTGAAGTGCTATATGCTTTATATTTAGATCTCATGTCATGATAACTATATTCCTTGATTGATTGTGTGAACACTGGTGTAGTATACAACAAAAGTAGTTTGTTTCAGAGAGTATTGCTACTTATTTAGGGCCCTACATTGAGATGTGAGAGCCCTATAAAAAAATCACCTTTTCTCTCCATCCATTCACACTTCTTGTAATCACCAAAACTTTGCAACCCTCACACATAATTGAATGCGATTTGGTAAGTGAATTTTCTATTACACATAGATATGCCTTTTAAAGATGTCATCTTTTCAGGTCCAATTTTGATAGAGGTATTGCCCATTTTCAATCTGTTTTAAATCTCCACTACAGCAGATCCTTTTAACCAGCATAGCTCAGGAACCATTCAAATTTGGTGTGTAACTTGTCTCGTAGACTTAGATGTACAACTCCATTTTGGATAGAGTTATAGCCCTTGACAATTTACTTCATATCTTTATATGGGATGTTCTTTGTAACCAGCATAGCTCAAGAAACATTCAACATATTCTAATGCAATTTGGTACGAACATTGTCCCTTAGATCTAGATGTGCCTTGAATGGGTTTTGTTTAGTTTCATTCAACCAGGCTCTGCCAAATGAGTTGTAGACAAAACTGGGTTTTCCTTGTGACGCTGGAATGAAGCTTTCCCAAAATTTGATTGACTCATGGGAAGAGGCGACTTTATGTCATGGTGATAATGAAATGACATGTTTCATGTACACATGAACAGTTAATGCCATCTGCAATGAGTGTCTTTTACAAAGTGATGTTGAATGATATAATTTTAAGCTGTCAATTTAATTTGGCTTGAATAAAGAAAGAAAAGATGTATAGAAAAAATTTGGAAGAGATATCTTTGTAGCTTTGCTTCTTCACAGTGTTACCGAAGTGCCTTCTGTTGGTAACGGAGATCAGTGAAGGATTTTACCAGATATCGCACAGATCTCATAGAGCCACATGAGAAGTATGGTTGAAAGTGATTAGGTTTTGTCTCACCAACTACATTTTGGATAGAATTAGTGTGCTCAACAATTAATTTCATATCTTTACATGGGATGTTGCTTGTAACAAGCACAGCTCAAGAAGCAGTCAGCATATTCTGGTGCAATTTGGTGTACATAAATTTACATGTGCCTTTTATGGGTTTTGTCTTATCAACTCCATTTTAGAGAGAGTTTTGGTCCATGACAATTAAAACTTCATATCTTCATATGGTATGGTGCTTGTAACTGACACAGCTCAAGAACCATTCAACATTCTGATGGAATTTGGAAAGAACATTGTCTCTTAGACCTAGATGTACCTTTTATGGCTTTTGTCCCATCTTGTCTACACAATTTTGGATAGAGTTATGTCCCTTGGCAGTCAAGTTCATATCTCTGCATGGGTATGTTGCTTGTAATCAGCATAGCTCAAGAACAATTCAACATATTATGATGTAATTTGATGTGAATGTTGTTTCAGAGACCTAGATGTGTATTTCATGGGTTTTGTCCCATCTACTTCATTTTGGACAGAGTTATGGTCCTTGCTGATCAGCTTCATATTTTTACATAAGATGTTGCTTGCATTGATGAGTCTTTGAAGGAGTTGGATTTCAAGCATTCAACGTCATCATTTAGAAGACTCGTGGCACCTGAATGCGTGTCTTCGGCTTAGTTTCCCAACACAAGTTCCTCTTTTTAAGGTACTGCAGAGCAAATTGTAGTGAGCAAGGCCCTCAGCTATGCATTCATTGCAAATAACTCTAGTTGACAATGTGAACTGGCTTTAACACATCAACAGGGCTTTATGCAGTCTTTATGCCATAAATGCCATTTTTCTGGAAAGAAAATTACTGTGTCAGTCTGAGGCAGCACTAATTTTTATTTTACCTGTCATTGAATTTACATTTTTTTTATTGCTGCCAGGGGTTGACTAAGGCTTATATTTACCTAGGTGCCACCTATGTCAGCAAATAATATCTTCATTAAGTGTAATTAGCAAATTATTTACATTCCTGTTGACAACATGTATGGATTGAACAAAAATGCAGAGTTTTTACATGGTTTTGAAAAATCTGTTTTCACTAGCTGAAGTACAAGTACATTTAGCACTGATAGGTTCTACTGTAATTAAACTTTGCATTCATCTCCAGACATTAACCTGATAACATAAGCAACTAGATGTAAAAGTCTGCAATAAAAGTATGTGTTTTGTGAATACGAAATACATGTCATGAAAATTTTATTGAAAATTGAACTACCCAAGGCTAGGGAAAGAGACTTATGTAATAAGTCTGCATCCCAAGTCAATGATGCATGCACTGTACTCCTCATCAATTTTTGGACTATGCCATTTGTATTGGTTCAATTCAAATGCTCTGTGTAATATTATGCCCTCAGCTCATGTCTAAAACATGCATTGCCCTTTTAACATCACTCCACTTCACGTCCACCCCAGGCGATCAGGTGTTTCATGTTATTATTGTTATTATTGCTTTTATGCTGGTCTCTTGGGTAGGTTTTCTCTCCAGTTCATTCCTGGAATTGATTGCGACCTCTGCTTCAGTCCTTTTTATTTTAAAAAAGTATCTGAGGTAAAAACAATGATTCATTGCTTATGTGGTAGTTGAGTTTAGACTCACATAAAGGGGTCGCACACCACACTATTTTTTTCTTTGTGTGCTTAGGTGGTTGTACACCATCACTTCACTTATAGTGAGTCATGATAGAGCTCCACTCATTTATTCCTTATTATTATATTATTTTTTGCTGCCAATACTCAGGTAAATAAGTATTACTGTGTTAGCAAATCGTGCTTGACCGCAGATAGCACTCACTTCCATTATCATAACTAGAGTGAGTTGGCCTATGTACTTCCTCTTTTTTGTATATAATTGTGGTTTGTCTTCAATACTCAGGTACACTATTGAAATTTTAGAAAGTGTTTGATTTACAGATCTCACACCACTCAGTCATTATCATTGAATAAGGAAGGTATTGCTGCTAATACATAGTCATCATAATCATGTAATTTTGATTGTTCTTGTTTTCAGACATTTTCTTTGCAGCCAATTGCAGATGGACAGACAAGGTATCCACTCTGCTGCCTTTGGTCAGTTGAGCTAAGGAACCTCACAGTGAGCAGACATGCCTATAAGGGGAGAAGGAAGCGCCTTCCTCCACATCTCAACACTCAGGTTCCTTCAGTGAGTCCACTGGGTCTCAGAGAGGGAAGATTAGTTCTTTGGGGCAGAAGGGCACCTCTTGATCCTAGAGCATATGGGATCAGTTTCAACGGAGACACTTAGGCCTGTGGACCCTTGATGGTTTATCCAACCCGGTTAGAGCCTGTTAGAGTCAGGTCGAGGGTCCTTCCCAAGAGAGGATTTAACAGGGCGGAGAGTGAGTTATGGCCTCCCCTCCATGAGAGAGTAGTAGCACCCTCTTCAAGCGCAAGAACGGTGATGACACAGAGTGAGCTGCACCCCCCCCCCCATGAGGGAGGAGCAGTTCCCTCTCCAAGCACAAGCAAATTCACAATAAAGAGTCAGTCACACCCCGCCCCACCACACGCCACCTCACCCTATGAGTGAGGAGCAGCACCATCTCAGAATCTTAGCCCTGTGGCAACAGGCAGATCAAGCCACGCTGGAAGGTGAGAGCTCAGATCTAGCCATGTAAGTTCTGAGGAGGCATCCTCCTTACAGATCAGAGTCGCCTGACTGGTCAGTGACCGATCACGGGTCAATGGCAGGTGACCGGTCACCGGGCACTGAGCACCTGTCACCGGTCAGCATCCACCAGTCATGGGTCAGCATCTACTTGGCACCGGTCAGACTCTTCTGGTAACTGGTCAGGTGCTGGTCAATGGACACTGGTCACCAGTTAGCAATTCCTCCAGTCACCAGTCTGCAAGTTAGTAAGTCCTCCAGTCACCAGTCTGCAAGTACTGGTCACTGTTCATTGGAACAGGTGTGGGGACATGGATCAGGTCGAAACCTGTTAACCCCATCAGGGACTGGGAGTTGGCATACATGCACCAGATGAGTGAATGGTTTGGGATGGGTATCTCCTCTCCCTTTTATACCACTCAATTCCTATGGGATTTGGGCACATCCACTTCAAAAAGTGACATGTCCTTTCCATTATATGCCACCATGGACATCAGGGCCTTGGCCTCATAGCAGGATTGATGTTGCGGGCTGCAGTCTGACATTACCCTCTCACAAGTGGAGTCAAAAAGGAAGGAGAAAGGGGGGAAAAAATAAGAAATTTCCTTATCCCCAGGTCTCCCCTGCATAAGGGTGAGTATTTCTTTGTTGGTACCAGTTCTTGAGGCCACCAGTCTCCCACTGCACTGGCAAATTCATCTATCCAATACTGACCGGTAATGTATTACTGATATTAAAATGTACTTGGGGGGGGGATAACTTTAATGATGGAATACTTACCTGTTGCTATTGCCAGATTCCCTCCTCCCACTCCATTCTGATGTCCCATGAGTAGTCAGCAGGCTGGGTCTGTGTTCTGATCTGGATTGTTTCCAGAATTTTCTGTGGAGGTTCATCCATGAGAGGATGAATTCTAATTATATGGATGAGGGTAATTCCATCCTGGAAAAGGTAAGGTACACATTACCAACAGGTAAGTATTACATCATTAAACTTACTTCCCCCCAACCCCCCCAAAAAAATTTCCACACTGAACTTTACATTAAAAATTAAATAATTCACCTCTTTAAATTCTTTAAAAAAATTCTTCCTTTCAATTTGAACACCTTAAATTGTATAGTTTGTTGACAGTATATCACATCATTTTTGTCTTTTGGGGATACCAGTTACAACAAGATGAAAACTGAAAACCGTTTCTGCTTCTGGGAGGCTTCACTCCACAAGACTCCCCACCAATTGGCTTTGCCCCAGGAACCCAAGCAGAAGGCACAGCTTCCCACCCAGCCACTCTAACTCGTGTTTCCCTTCAATCATGTTGGCATCTCTGTAGCTAATAATTTTGGTGAATTTCAGGGAGAGGCCTATGCCTTTTTTAGCACTGAGAATTGCTAAAATTGCCAAGGACGCTCAAATTTTCAGAAGGCATTTTCATTAATAGCAACAAATTTGGTGTAGGAAAATGTAAAGTCTTCTTTTTATCAGCAGATTCTTTGCTGTGGACAGTTAATGCTGACCACTAGAGTAATGTATTTTTGAGATTGTATTGATGGTATAAGTGACTACATTTCTGTAGAAAACAACTCAAACAAATGCACAATATAGTATTTAATCAGAATTTAAATATATGTAGTTTGAAAATATTAGTGAAGGAAGTTGAGGTGGGGAGAATCATTTAAGAAAACAGCAGATGAAGAAGATAAACTGAAGGTAAATAGGAGCAAGATTTGGAACAGAAAATTTATTTTCTGATACAACAAATAATTAAATATACAAGGCAAAATTTTTTTTATCAGTGGTCATTTTTGTGCATGGTATAACACTGTTTCATTCACTGATATTGTTCATGACCACTTAAAGTAGAACATTTATCCAAACTCTTTCTAGGTCAAAATAAAATGTTTGGTTTCGTTTGGTTGGGTTTTTTGTTTTATGGCATAGTAACCTAGATAGGTTATTTAGTGCCAGGGCAATTGGAGTAAAGTGCCTTGCCCAAAGTAACACCATAGTAACCAACCTAGGCAGATCTGATGGTAAGATTCAAACCAGCACTCTTTTGATCATGAGTCCAGGACACTAGCCAATGAGCCACCATGATCACTTAGTGGACCATAAAATGTGTTCCTTTATGAACAATGTGTCATTTGTGTAGAGGTTAAATATGTCAAAGAAATTAAGGTGAGTGTTTCTTATAAATTGTCATTCATGAGAATGTGTCCTTTCATTGGAGGTGTCTGCTAAAGCAGGTCTTGATGTATGTGTATTTATGTGTGTGTGTGTTTGTATATATATATATATATATATATATATATATATATATATATATATATATATATATATATATATATAATGGTTACAGTATGAACAAACTGTAATTCTTAAATCTAAATGATAATATTTTTTTTCTCCACATAAATTCACTTCGTATAATCATGCATCCCCCTGATAAATCCAGCGATAGTACTTTCTGCTGGTGTATATTTGTAATTTACAATAATAACTTTTATATGCCATGATTTCTGTGAGATTAATCCAGAGTGACAGTGTATATGTAGGAGAGTTAATTACTGGGTTGCTAAGTGGATGTGTCTGCTATGCATGAATGACTATATTCATGATTAAGTTACTGGGTTGCTAAGTGAATGTGTCTGCTATGCATGAATGGCTGTATTCATGATTAAGTTACTGGGTTGCTAAGTGAATGTGTCTGCTATGCATGAATGGCTGTATTCTTGATTAAGTTACTGAGTTGCTAAGTGAATGTGTCTGCTATGCATGAATGGCTATATTCATGATTAAGTTCCATCTTCTTTTGGGATGTGTACTTAGTCAAGAGAGTATGTGGGTTGGTACTTGCAGGCAAGATGATGGGTGTGTTATGTATGATGTTTATATAATATTATAAATATTTTAGGAAATTATAAATGTTTCTTCACTTTAATATTTGCTTAAATCTTAATGTTTATCAGGAAAAACATGTTAAACTAGTGTCCTTGAATTAGGTTGTTTTGATCAATATGTTTTCTCAATTTGAAGGTCAAGGTTGAATTTTGTTTACAAGTAAAATTCCATTAAGATGACACATGTTCTAGAACATTCTGTCATGTGACCAATCTTTATATATGCCATGTTTGGTGGACATTTATTCAGTTTTGACATTACCATCAGTCTTGTAAAGAGCTATTACAGTTGTGAAAATTCATTCCAAATTCTAAGAGAGGAATTATTTTAAATATTCATTGGATTATAACAGTGCTCACAAACTTTTGGATTTTGGATTTTTAATTGATGATTTTGGAATTTATGTGAACTTATTCAAAGATTTTGGAATACTTCATTTTGACATCAGCACATCAAGATTACTAGTACATCAGGACTTTGGAGACCATTAGTACATCATAACATTCAAGGACACAGCCGTGAATTCAGAACATTCTATATTTAGGACTTTTGATTAGAACAATCATTCTTATTGGATTATTAGGATTTCAAAACACATTACTGTAAGTGACTTTTTGATTTTTCATTTTAATTATCTAGTAATAAATTGCTTGTTGATTTTTACTTGATTTGTTGGTTTCACTTTCTTTCTGTTACATTTTTCTTAGACCATAGAGTCGTAACAGGTGCCTTAACTCATAGACCTGGGTTCAGTTATCAGCAGGGATGACTTATAATTCTCTAATCTGTATGATAATAGTCTTTCTCTCTATATACATATAAAGCATGTATAACTTTTCTTTCTTCAGTGTACAATACTTGAAAATGGAAAACAAGAGTCCTCAAATACACCTGTGTTCTGGTGGCTCTGGGAGAGACGTCTTTTTTACTTCATCAACAAAATACCAGTATTTGTCAAATTCAGGTAAACATTTACTTATCATGTTGAATTTTACTTAGTAAATAGTCATGTTTATTTCAGTAAAATAATTACAAAGTTTTGTTTTTAGTTTTTTGCATCATCTGTGTCTTGAGCACTTTTCAAAGTTGATGTCATAAAAAAATCTAGATAGTTACATATGATCAGCCTACTTTTAACAACATCCCCTTTAGCAACAAGCCTACAGATTTCACAATATATGTACAGTTTGAAATAGTGAATTATTTACTGACTGGCTTTTTTGTATAGCCTTGCATGAGCTTGGGTGGTTAGGTCTGTTGTTTGTACCAAAAATAGCTGATGATAGATAACGTTCCTTTTTGAGAATGAAATGTCATGCTAAGTAAATTAAGATAATAGGATCATTAATTTTCCAAGTTAAAATGTTGTAGGGTTCTAGGAGTCTTTTTTTAAACTTTTGGAAAAAAGTCACAGATAGATTAAATATGTGTTGTGCCAAAAATGTGATATAATGCTACAAATATATTTTATATTATTCAGTTATTGACCTTTGTTGAGGTGAATATGAAACAAACACATATTGAGCAATGTACAGCAAAGGGTCATTATGGGGTTTACGGGATCATAAAACTTCATATTACTAAAACAAAGGTCTATTATTGTTTTTATTACATCATTACCATTTAATTTTAAAATTGCAACTTAACATGGTTTGTATAACCTTGAAATATCATTGAATTTTAGTGCTTCCTTGAAAACTCCTTGAATTTTGAAGAAATTGGTTTTATTCTTCAAATGTCCTTGAATTTGTTGAAAAACTCTTTGAGTTTTACCAAAAACTACTTCAATTTATCTTTGGGAATATAAAATGTTAAAAATTAATAAAATATTATCGATTTATAAATTCAGAATTTTTATGATTTACATTTTTTGTACAAATAGTGATTAATAATATAAATAAAATGGGATTCATGATGCGGGTAGTTACCAGATGGAGTAATGTCCCTTTCCTGTAGCATCATGCCAATTAGTTACGTGTTATTTCTTCTACTTCTGCGCCTATTTATTCATTGATAAACAAAGTAAGACATGGAGAAAGTTAAATTTCCATAAGAAAAATACCCCTTTAAAACTTGTGGAAGTCCTTGAAAACTCATTGAAACTATTCTCTTGGTCTATATGAACCATGTTTAATTTGTTTTGCAAAGTAACAAAAGTCATTTTAGATGCATCACACAATGAATATGACTCTGATAAACTGTGAATAATGTCATGACTATACAATATGTAAATACATCACGTCATTTCAGGTCATCCAATCAAAAGACAGCTCTCACAGTAATCACGTAATATTAGTGGATACATTGTGCAAATGTATAAACCTTAGTAAGCTCTATATACCATCTATACTCGCGTATAAGCCGGGTCAAAATGCAAACAACATAGACCCTGATCTGCCATCGCATAATGCACCAGCAGATCTGGGTCTATGCAGTTTGTAAGGACTAATCAGGTACAAACGCAAACAACATAGACCCTGATCTTCAGGGTCTATGTTGTTTAATCTACTGATTAGTCCTTACAAACTGCATAGACCCAGATGTGCTGGCGCATTATGCGATGGCAGATCTGGGTCTATGCAGTTTGCAGTTGGTATCAGATTATACACGAGTATAGACAATACCTTTTATTTAAAGTGTACTTAATATTAGTTTTCGCAGATTGTAACAAAATAGTATTTCAATAGTTAAATTAATTGGAGGTAATGTTTAACAAATCTCTTTATTATTAATGAAAACTTCATTGTACCTGTCATCAAGTATATATTGTAATAGTAAGGCTTTGTTTGTTTATTGTTAAGCATCAAATAATGTACATCATTTTCTCTTTACAGAAAATGGAAGACTTTTAAAATGTGGAAAAAGAACATCCGGCTGCTGAAAAGCAACAAGAGCCAGTAGGATACTTGTGAAATCACAAACTTTTGTTATAAATTACCGTATAGTGGCTATTTTTAGCAGTGGGGAAATTTTGTGATTTAGTGTTCCCTGAGTGAGAATATATTAAGTCAAAATGTATCATCTTTTATATTGTAAACTCCCTTTATCTGGAATTATTAAAATATAACTAGCCAAAATTTAAAATTAGCATTTTGGAACAAAATCAATTTTTTTTACATCTGCCAAAAATTCCAGATATAATGTATCTTGATTTTGCCTCATACATTTATTCAAATGTTCCTATCAGAGTTTCTTTTGGGGCAGAAGGGGTCATTGAGAACTTTGGATGTTTAGAGAATTTGTATTTAAACATTTGACTATATCGGATCATTTATTCAAATCTATTTCTTAGGCTTGTGATAAATCTTATGATAGGCTTATTGTTCAGGTATTAAATTCAGGAAAGTTGTAAAATGTGTCATAGAGACATCACATGAGTGCTCATGAGCTATGAACATTAGATTTGTACTTGCTCTGGTCAGTTTTAGCTGGTTAGGTGTGTGTGTTTTGTGACTAATGTTGGGAATTGGTTGACATTTTAAAGATTGGTGATTGGTTCATCATTACTGATCAGCCATGGATTTTGGTTGGTTGGAGGTATTTTCTGTATTTTTTCACAGTCATTTTCACATATAAGGTAACGGTTAAGTGGCTTGTATCCCGTAATACAAACAGTTTACTGGTACATTTGTCATCTGACAGGTTGTTGGCGCTTGGGTTGTAATAAACAATGGAAGGCTATTACCCACATATATGACTTTTTCTGGAAGATTTCATCTCAAAAAGTTAAATATTTAAGAAAAGAAAACTTGAATTGTTTATATTTGATTATGGAAAATCATCAGATGCTTGATAGTTTGAATTTTCCATTTTCATTTTTCATTCTATAATTTTTCTTAATCGCTACACCAATATTAGTGACATAGCCATATTCAAACATTAGAATGGTACATACTGCTTGATTATGGTGTATATGTGACATAGCCATATTCAAACATTAGAATGGTACATACTGCTTGATTATCGTGTATAGTTTATATACTTAGTAATTGATCACTTAAGAACACTAATCATATATAGTTGTTGTTGCTAAAATTTGTGGAAGAAATTGGAAAGACTTTGAATCCTCCAGGTACAAACTCTTTATCTGCCAAAAGTCTTCATGCAATAAACCATAAATAATCTCAATATTCTTATATTTTTGAAGAACAAATGGATGAGTAGAATCATAAATTTATGGTGTTGGCATCAAGACAAGGGTTCCAAGTTACATGATTTGTGTTCATCTTGATAGAGACTCAAAGAAAACAAATAATGTACCCCCTCAAGTAAGAATATCCTGCCTCAGTGCCAGCTCCAACATACCATATATACTCGTACATAAATTGATACCAACCGCAAGCTGCATAGACCCAGATCTGCTGTCGCATAATGCGCTGGCAGATCTGGGTCTATGCAGTTTATAAGGACTAATCAGTAGAACAAACAAGATAGACCCTGATCTGCCGGCGCATTATGCAATGGCAGATCAGGGTCTATGTTGTTTGCATTTGGACATGGATTATACACGAGTATATACAGTAGGTTCTATTATTCTCACCCAAAGAATTCTTGCAGCTTGTGATCCTTAATTTTCTTATCTCATTCTTTATTGAGGTGATCAAGTTCAGCATGACTTATCAGCATGCAATGAAAGCAAGAGATTTATGTAATGATGAGAAAAACAGGGGTTGGTATTGAGACAATGAAATCCCAGTCTCAGAGGTACATTATTTGTTTTTTGCAGAGCCTCACAGAAGATAAATAATTTTACACCTTGACTGTGATTTCCTTGTTTCAGTGCCAACCCCAACATAGATTCCATTAATAACATGTCTGCAAAGACTTAGTGGTATTGGGTATTGTTACCATGTGATGTTATGTTATGTCACGGTGGGATATAATGTTATATCACAGCAGGATAGAATATGTCTTTGTGGGATATGTAGGTTTTATGACATGAAAGTATGATGTGTATAAATATGAAAGGTATGCGATAAATGTTATTGGGCAAAATCTTTGATACAGGATTTACTAGGAACCTTTAACAGTTTAATAGTGGTTGCTGTTTTCTTACATGCCATGTTCATGTTCTCCAGGGTTGTTTTGTACCAGACACTATTTGTGGCCAATGAAGTACTCCAGGGGTGCTTGATTCATGTCAGGAGCATGTGTGAAGCTGCTTCCAGTAGCTCCAATGGTATCGGAACTGGGGACAGTGCTATCTTCCTCGTTAAACTTGACAAGTCCTTGACCTTGACCCTGGACACATTTAAAGCTTTGCAGAGAGAGCAAGGGGAACGTGCACTGAAGCAACTACAAGCATTGAGGGATAAAGTTATACAAATTGTGTTTGAATCTTGTGCTGTGAGTAAAATGAACTCTGTCCATGACTTTTGAAATGTATGCTAGATGCTTAAAAAGTTCCACATACTCTTATTTAACTCGTGACTCTTTGGAGGTATTCATGCATCCATGTCTCAGCCCCACAGTAGTGACACCATATTAGCCTTTTTCTCTCAAAAGAATCGCGATATATTAACTTTATGCAGGATAATTTCAATTTGTATGAATAAGTTTAAAAATGATTTTGCATGTATCATCAGTAGTGAGTCTTTGCTGTAAGGCGTATTTAATGATCATCTACACTGAGACATTGTTCTTAATATTTACAGTGAGGAAAAAAATTCAAGCAATAAATATAACTACACTGATCTTTTATGGAAAATCTGCCTTTAATGTACATTGTTATTTTAGAATTAAGTCTGGTCATAATAGGTGATTTTATGAAAACTTTTTCTTGTCTCATTGCTTTAAAATTTGTTCATTGACAAATTACTTTGTTTTTAGTCAGATCAGAATATTATAAGTTTTTTAATTTAAAAGAAGAACGTTTATTTGGTTTGGTTTGTTCTTGAAGGCAAGAATATATGTGTGTATGTTTGTTTGTATACCTTTAATTAATTTTTATTAGTGGAATAATGATTTTCGTGGAATAATTATTTTCATGGATTTTAGTTGCTACAAACCATGAATTTAAGACTCCGTGAATGATGATCCTTCTGAGAAAACAAATACAACCCATTTCCCCAATCCAGGCATTTAGATATACAGATGGATATATAATTTTCAGCAAAACTAAGAAAATGTATACCCACAAAAGTAAATGAGTACACTGGACTTGAAAATGTGTATAAAATAATATTTAAATATGTGTAAATGTTTTGATGTTATTAATGTAAATTGCATCTTTTTTATATTAATTTTCACCGGCACACAACCTAAGGAGTATTTTTCTTAATCTAAATTGCATCTTTTTATATCAATTTTCACTGGCACACAACCTAAGGAGTATTTTTCTTAATCTAAATTGCATCTTTTTTTTATATCAATTTTCACTGGCATGCAACCTAAGGAGTATTTTTCTTAATGTTAATTGC
Organism: Margaritifera margaritifera; assembly: GCA_029931535.1. Classification (NCBI taxonomy): domain Eukaryota; kingdom Metazoa; phylum Mollusca; class Bivalvia; order Unionida; family Margaritiferidae; genus Margaritifera; species Margaritifera margaritifera. The sequence goes on from JAQPZY010001606.1 coordinate 4,038,711, forward strand.
ATCTTTTTTTATATCAATTTTCACTGGCAAGCAACCTAAAGAGTATTTTACTTTAGTCTTAAATACATGTTGAGCAATAGATTTGAGGACTTAGGGTCAATGTCAAGCATTACAGACCATTAACATAGATGTAAATATGTAATGATTACTAATGATACTTGTGTTGTTAACTTGCATATGGAATCAGACATGTTTTTAAACAACCTACATCTTTATTCTAGATATGCGTTGTGTAAAAACATACATTTTTGTATTACCTCCCTTTGGAAATTCAGTGCATCATAGCAGTGTGATTTTAAAGATATGTATTTCTTATGTAGGTTCAGCTACCAAGGTTTGTTTACCAATAACTTCACAGTTGACATTAACTAATTTCCGAATGGTTAGCACATTATTGTAGACAGTTTAACTGTTCTGTTTTTGATATCCATTGCAGACAGTAGCTGAGATGGAGGGGATCACTCAGGGAATCAGACCAGATGGATCGAAGAAAGTCAAGATAAAAGCACCCCCAGTGCCACAAAAAGAGCAAGTGAATGCAGTCAACAAAATGCATAAGAAGTATGGTATCGCTCCCATGATTGACAAGAAAAAAGATGACAAGAAAAGTAAGTCTAACAGAGATAGTAATATTCTTGACACATAGTATGTATTTACATTGTGTATTTTTAACAAAATAATATGAGTAATATTAAAGGGTGTTCCAGAATTATAAGTTGGTTTGGGGTGGGGTTTAGCAAAGGCATTTACTTTGATTAAATATGGATGGTGTGAGTAATAGAGACATAGAGACTGTTTAAATTTTTTATGCTGACAAATCCAGTGAAGATTTGATGGCTAGTGCATTGTTGCATCTATGGTATGTTTTTGCATAATTAACACGGTTTGTGACTGCCTGGCACAAAATCTTTAGTTAGTACAAGTTTGTTAATGGTACTTCTCCTTAACAACGTGGAGGAAGCCATGAAACTTTATGCATACATTCATGTCACAGTCTGGTTGATCATAAATGAAAATGATGCTACTTGGACATCAGTATGGCTACCACAGTGTGCTTCTTGCCTGCTTGAAAATCTTGTTATCATTACTCCTCCTGAATGGATGGTCATTTCATCATGGGATTTTCACTAAAAGACTTTTCATGATGTCTAGTTCATTATAAATGAAAACGGTGCCGATTTGACATCCAGTATGGATGCAATGAAAGCCATCTTGAAAATCTTTTAATGCTACACCTTCTGAATGGAAAAGTTAGATGAATATGGGGTTTTTACCAGAAGACTTCTTATAATGTCTGGTATGTCCAAAATGAAAATGTTGCTGATCTGACCTCCAACATAGCTGTCTTGAAAATATTGTTATTGCTACTCCTTCTGAATGGAAAGTCATATTGACATGGGTTTGTTACCAGAATACTTATTTTATAGTGTCTAGTTGGTTTGAAATGAAAATTATGCCAATCTGAGATCCAGTATGTCTGCCATGGCAGCCATCTTGAAAATGTTATTGCTGCTCCTTATAAATGGATGGTTCTATCAACATGGGGTTTTCTTCAGGAGACTTCTTATGATGTCTTGTTGATCTTAAATTAAAATGGTGCTGATCTTACATCCAGTATGGCCACCACGATGGCCATCTTGAAAATCTGGTTATTGTTCCTCGTCCTGAGTGGATGGTCATATCAACATGGGGTTTTCACAAAAAAACTGTTTATAATGTCTAGCTGGTCTAAATGAAAATGGTGGCCATTCTACATTCAGTATGGTTGCTATGGTGGCCATCTTGAAAAAAACAACTTTTCTTTTTTGCAATATATAGTTATTCCTATATTAAAACGATTCTGATCTAACCACCAAAATGGCTGCCTTGATGGTCATCCTGAAAATCTTGATATGGCTATTTTTCCTGAAAAGATGGTCTTATTGAAATGGGGTTTTTACTCAAACACTACTATGGCAAGATGTAAATGGCTCTGAATGAAAATGGTGTTCATCTGACCTCCATCATGGCACCATAGTGGTCATCTTAAAAATCTTGTTATCACTACTCCTCTTGCATGAATGATGGCATTGGCATGGGGTTTTCACTAAAAAACTTCTTGCAACATATACATAATTGGTTCTAAATGAAAATTTTACAGATCTAATCAGCAACATCTCTGCACTTTTGTCAAGGAGTTTTGTAAACCAGACCTAATTGACCTTGGAGTCCAGTCAAAGGTCATTGCTTGCATTTTTTTACTTCATTGAATTTATGAACACAGTACAAGTGAATCTTTATCAAAACTTTATGTTTAGTTGCATTCCAATGAACAAGTTGATAGTCAGCACTCTGACATTGATTTTAAGGCAAAAGGTCTTGACTCATGTTTTAACTGTACTGGCTTGTGAGCATTATAACACAAACAAGTATGAATGGATTTTTATCAAATCCAGTTTGTGGATGCATCTGATGAATACCATGAATAATGCCACTTAAATTAATTATAAACTTAACCAAACTGAGCACATGGGTGTATCTTGACATTATCTAAGACAAGTTGAATGACTTTATATCCATGATACCAGGTTCAAGGTCAGTGGGCATGATGAAGAATTTTGTCTTGCACTTACAATTATCTTGTGAACATGTTAACTCAAAAATGTAAGAAAATGTGTTTGTAACCAAATTTGGTATGTTGGAGTTGTTCAAGAATATCAGAGATGGTTTCAGTACTCAGCAGTTAAAAAGAAGAAATGGACTTATCTTTGATTTCTGGAAATTCTTTTTAGCCAGCAAAGTATTGGTCTCTTCGAGAGACTTTTGTTTATTGCTGTGAAGCTTAGTACCTATTATGGTCACATATTGTCAAATCTTTGTGCTCCTTTGATTTTTGTAAGAGTTATTGCCCTTTTTGACTTGCAGCGTGATGACAGAATTTTCTGAATGCAACTAATGTTGCAGTTTTTAGTGAATTGCTGTGAAACTTACTATATATTATGGTCATCATTAGAAGATATGCATGTTGACCAGTCATTGTACTTGCACTTTTTTGTTTACTAGAGTTATGCCCAGTTTTTCGCTATAGGCTCATCTCCATCTTTGGGTAGGGGTGGTGTGTGGGAGAGGTGTGGGTATATTTATGTGAGCAAATTGGCCACCATTCCTCTAGTTTCTCAGGTACTTATATTTCATGTATCAAGTAATACTTGTACTTATGCCTGTCTTTACTATGCTAATCCATAGATAGACCACTTTTTGATAGGCTACTTGACCCACTGAAAGACAAAACTAGATGCAACACTGTTGATGGTGCCTTTGACAGTGTGTCTTCTACATGTCACACCTATTGAGCAATTTACTTGCTCTTTAGCTGTTCAGTCTTTAGAGAGGGCTTGAGGGACTGTACCACTTGCAACAAAAAAAAAGCTTGTAACACTGTTCCTATCATGTATTTACTCTCAAATGTGCGTGAGTTTTCATCCTCAGTTCTGTTTTCTTGCAGACTTTGGCATAGCATACCATATATACTTGTGTATAATCCAATACCAACTGCAAACTGCATAGATCCAGATCTGCCGTCGCATAATGCGCCGGCAAATCTGGGTCTATGCAGTTTGTAAGGACTAATCAGTAGAACAAACAACATAGACCCTGATCTGCCACCGCATTATGTGATGGCAGATCAGGGTCTATGTTGTTTGCATTTGGATTCGGGTTATACGCGAGTATATACGGTACCTTGAAAATGTTAAACCAACAGAATATCTTGATGGAAATAGTGACTGTAGTGTTGGTCCATTATCTATTCTTGGATTAAAAAGAGTAACCTAATAATTAAATGCCTGTTAACATTTTCATCTCAAACATGGATGGATATTTAATGAAGATTTTGTATGAACATTATGACTATTTGTTCATTTTTCTCAGACTACAATGAATTTTCTGCATCCAGATTTATGTAGACTTTTCCATGCTGTTAGGATGCTTTAGCTGTCTTTTTTATTTTACTTAAAATAATTACAATCCACCTATCTGACAGAAATGAGCAGTGTTTGAAAGCTGAATTTGATTTTTCACATTATAAACAATACTTAGGAAGAACTTCCCATGATTTTTATCCCCAAACTATTATTATGCCAAAAACAGTTAGAAATTGTTGAATAGGTCATATTTGATAACTGAAGCAAATTTGGAGTAAAATTAGTTCTCTGTTAATCTTTTCTGATGAATACGTTTAGTATGATCATCAGCACATTCCTTACCTACTAAAAAAATGGGCTGGGTGGGTGTATAAGTATGACAATTTATCTCAAGTAATTTACACAACAATGAATTTCTAAGCAATGTTGTGGCTTAATTAAAAATTTTAAAGTAACAATGGAGAGATTAGACAATATAAATTTACACTGACAGAATTTTAAAGTTGCACTGACAGATTGACTGAGTATGGTGAATATAGTAATATGAGGAATGTTTTTTTACATCAATTCGCATAACATGTCTTTACCTAAGCAATGCCTTTCAATGGAAAACCAATGCTTCATTTGCGTGGTTGATGCTCTGAAGTCATCACTTTAAGCAGTAGGAAACCAATGTGTGGTGAAACCAATGTGTGGTGAAACCAATGTGTGGTGAAACCAATGTGTGGTTATGAAACATATGGCCATAGACCATGGGAAGCAGAAGACCATTTAATACATGATATTTATACATGAAATTTCACATGGGGAAAATGAGAATGGCCATTGAGACCTGGTGACTTTTAAATAAAGATGTCCATTAGGACAGGTTTGACTGTATATGTCTTATAATGTGCAGCCAAATCAGAGTCTATGCTGTTTGTTTTACTGAGTAATTCAGGGGACCAGCATTGGCTGTCTGATTTTGAAATTTGTTGGACCCTAGTTGGTTTTAGGAACATTTTTTGTTTTTGTTGATTTTAACAGCACTTTTAATACATTATTGACTTTATTATGCCAAGGAAATGGGAGTTAAGTGCCTTTCCCAAGGACACATCCATACAGCTGACCTAGGTGGATATTGAACCTGCAACCCCTCGATTACGAGTCCACTGCTTTACCAACTGAGCTAAGTTTTGATATACACAGTTTTAGCAAATTGTGCATTTTCTTTTTTAAGGTGACAGACCACTGTATGCTGAAATAGCAGAGTGGAGAAAGATTCTTCAGCGTCTTGCTAGTTTTCTTCACTCTGTTGACTATTTGGTGGTGGAAATGTTGCGTCGCCTTGTTGTCACAGCAACCAGACATCTGCTTCAGCACCTAGTAGACTCTTACAATGTCAAAGATGAAGAGGAAGAGACGGTAGATATAAATTGCATACTTAATTAATTCCATATAAATTGTATATGCTTGTACAGTTATTATCAGATAAATAAAGCATAGTCCAATATATATGGTGGCACAAAATATTGTGTCAGTCCAGTTTGCAGTATTTTCTGCTGGTTGATCACCTGACACTGGTCCTCCATTTGCGATATGTTACCATATTTGCTTGTTTATAATGCAGACCTGACTGCAGACTTATAATGCACAGCCAGATCTGGGTCTATTCTGTTTGTTTTACCTATTATTTCAGAGGAACGGCATTGACCATGATCTACAGGTGCATTGTATGATGAAAAATCTTGGTCTACATTGTTCTCAGTTGGGTGTGTGTTGTACATTGTAAATATGGATGTAGCATGAGCTACATGTTAGTTAACAGGGTTTTTCGGAATGTTATGACCATCTTGAACCATATGCACCCTGAGCTGAAGGCAAAGGGTGCAGGGGGATCAAGATGGTAAGCTAACAAGTATTGAGTTTATTGCCTCATAAACCTTACATGAACTTATTTATTGAACAGAAGAATAGTTCAGCTATCATTGTTGGCTTTGCAGACAATTATTTACAAACTGTGCTAGTTGTAGCAGTTACCTCCTTTGGGCCCCCCAAAATTCCTGCTGAATGACAGACAAGTCAGTATTGTTTAATTACAGTCTAGTTTTCTTTTGGGGGATCATTTTCACTGATAAATAAGCTACATAAATATGATATTTGCTTTTCAACTTTGAAGCGGAGGTTGTCTATCATCTATTTTCCTGAGTTGAGTATTACCACGTTGTCATGTGACTTACTTATACCCTGCTTGTAAGTCACATGATCTAGCTATGACCTTGTTGGAGATCTTGCACCTGGCTAGAATAATTTTTAACTGAAATACTGGGTTTTATATTTTGATAATTGACCAATCATATTCCAGTAATTTTGTTTATGAGGTAATAAGTATTAGCGTACACGTTTAGCAACGTTTTAAGTGCTTGAGGGTGAAAGTCCATGCAATTGAATTTTGTTTTGTTTTTGTGGGTTTTAACAGCACTTTTAACACATTATCATGCCAAGGAAATGGGAGCTAAGTTCCTTTCCCAAGGATGTGTCAAGGCAGCTGACCTTGGCGGGTATCAACCTGCGACCATTGGATTAAAAGTCAATTGCTCTACCAACAGAGCTATTGCAGCTTCCTGATGCAAGTAAAGGTTTACCAATAAGGTTGAATGATTTTCGTTGTAAAACAAATATTAGTATTGTTTTGTCTGTATGTGAGTGTGTATACATATATATATATAAAGTTAAAATGGCCACCACAGTGATCATCTTCAAAATCTTATTATCACCACTTATACTGAACAAATGTAATATTGCCATGGGGTTTTCACCAAAAGACTTCTTATGATGTCTTGTTTGTCCTAAATGAAAATGGTGCCGTTCTGATGCCCAGTATGACTGCCAAAGTGGCCATCTTGAAAATCTTGTTATTGCTAATCCTCCTGAATGAAAAGTAATATTCCTACAGTGGCCATCTTGAAAATCTTGTTGTTGCTACTCCTCCTGAATGAAAGTCATATTGACATGGGATTTTAACCAGAAAACTTATGATGTCTTATTGTTCCTAAATGAAAATGGTCCAATCTGATGTCTGATATGGTCACAACATCTTGAAAATATTGTTATCACTACTCCTCCTGAATGGATGGTCGTATCAACATGGAAATTTTAATAAACAGCTTCTTATGATGTCTACTTGGTCCTAATGGTGCCATTCAGACATTCAGTATGCCTGCCACAGTGGCCATCTTGAAAATCTTGTTTCACTATTTCTCCTAAATAAGTGGTCATATCAGCATGGGTTTTCACTGAAAGACTTCTTATGATGTCTAGTTGGGTGTAAATGAAAATGGTGCAGATCTAACTTCTAATAAGACTGCCACAATGGCCATCTCGAAAATATTTTGATCACTACTTCTCCTAGATGGTTGAACATATCGACATTGTGCTTTCACCAAAAGTCTTCTTATGATGTCTGGTTGGTACTAAATAAAAATGGTGCCAATCTGATATAGAATATGGCCACCATGGCATCCATCTTAAAAATATTGTTATCATCGCTTCTCCAAAACAGAAAGTCATATCAACAAGGGGTTTCCACCAGAAGACTTCTTATGATGCCTTGTTGGTCCTTAACGAAAATGGTGCCAAGTTGACATCCAATACGTCCACCACAGCAGCTAATGTGAAAATCTTGTTATCGCTGAAGAATATCAAAGATGGTTTCAACACTCCGCAGTCACAAGGAAGAAATGGTCTTATTTTTAATTCCTGGAAATTTTTTCAGACGTAGAGCATCATTGCCTTCGAGGGACTCATGTTTCTTTTTCAGACAATCAATAAAAGTGTTTCCAACTAAGTTTCAGTCAGAGGTGACTAGGTCTAGTTTACACATTGTTTATTTGTCAGAAAATCAATAGAGGTGTCACTGACTAAGCTTGTTTGGTCATTATCTTTTCCCAGTTTTTTAAACACTCTATAGCCACAAAGAACAAGATAAGAGACGTGTGGAAGCTTATCGACTGGATTTATCAAAAACCCTAAAATTGAATGATTGCCCCAGTGTCTGTTCTATAGACATTGCATCAGTCCCTCACCTGATGGTGTTTTTTGCTCTACTGGTCATAGGGCATAAAAGCTTATGTGATAACCTGTTGACTGTTGTATGATGCCCGTCTTTCTGCTAGCACAAGTTTGTTGTCGCTACTTCTCCCAAACTACTTTTTGCATTGATATAAAACTTTGCACATATTCTTCATCCAAAGATCTAGTTGGTCCTAAATGAAAATGGTGCTGCTCAGACATCATCTTGAAAATCCTGTTATGGCTACTCCTCCTGAATGGATGGTCATATCAAATTGGATTTTCACCAGAAGACTTCTTATGATGTCTAGTTGGTCCTAAATGAAAATTATTCCACTAGGCCATCTTGAACATTATGTTATCACCTAAATGAAAATTATTCCACTAGGCCATCTTGAACATTATGTTATCACCTAAATGAAAATTATTCCACTAGGCCATCTTGAACATTATGTTATCACCTAAATGAAAATTATTCCACTAGGCCATCTTGAACATTATGTTATCACCTAAATGAAAATTATTCCACTAGGCCATCTTGAACATTATGTTATCACCTCAATGAAAATTATTCCACTAGGCCATCTTGAACATTATGTTATCACCTAAATGAAAATTATTCCACTAGGCCATCTTGAACATTATGTTATCACCTAAATGAAAATTATTCCACTAGGCCATCTTGAACATTATGTTATCACCTAAATGAAAATTAATCCACTAGGCCATCTTGAACATTATGTTATCACCTAAATGAAAATTATTCCACTAGGCCATCTTGAACATTATGTTATCACCTAAATGAAAATTATTCCACTAGGCCATCTTGAACATTATGTTATCACCTAAATGAAAATTATTCCACTAGGCCATCTTGAACATTATGTTATCACCTCAATGAAAATTATTCCACTAGGCCATCTTGAACATTATGTTATCACCTCAATGAAAATTATTCCACTAGGCCATCTTGAACATTATGTTATCACCTAAATGAAAATTATTCCACTAGGCCATCTTGAACATTATGTTATCACCTAAATGAAAATTATTCCACTAGGCCATCTTGAACATTATGTTATCACCTAAATGAAAATTATTCCACTAGGCCATCTTGAACATTATGTTATCACCTAAATGAAAATAGAACCGATCTGATGTCCAATATGACCGCCATGGCAGCATTCTTGAAAATCTTGTTATTGCTACTCCTCTTGGACAGAAAGTCATATCAACATGGGGTTTGTACCAGAAGAATTCTTATGATATCTAGTTGGTCCTAAATGAACATGGTGCCACCGAGACAGCTGATATGGCCACCATAGTGGCCATCTTGAAAATCTTGTTATGGCTACTCCACCTGAATGGATGGTTACATCAACATGGGGTTTTCTTTAAAAGACTTCTTATGGTGTCTAGTTGATCCTAAATGAAAATGGTGCTGATCTGATATGGCCACCATTTCAGCGATCTTGAAAATCTTGTTATTGCTACTACTCCTGATTGGAAAGTCATCAGCATGGGATTTTCAGCGGAAGACTTCTTTTGGTGTCTTGTTGGTCTTAAATAAATGTTGTGCTGATCTGATATCCAATATGACCACCACAGCAGAAAACCTTATTTGTACTCATTTTACATGGAAAGTTATATTGACATTGGGTTTTCAGCAGAAGACTTCTTATGATGTCTAGTTGGTATTAAATGAAAATGGTGCCGATCTGACATCCACTATGGCCACCATGGCAGCCATCTTGAAAATCTTGTTTATGCTACTCCTCCTAAATGGAAAGTTATATCAACGTGGGGTTTTCACCAGAAGATTAATTATGATATCATGTTGGGCCTGAATGAAAATTGTGTTGATCTGACCTCAGATTAGGCTGCTATTTTGAGAATATTTTTGTTGCTACTCCTCCGAAATGGAAAGTAATATCAACATGGGATTTTCACCAGAAGACTTCTAATGGTGTCTAGTTGGTCATGAATAAAAATGGTTGTGATCTGGCATCAGATATGACTACCATGGAAGCCATCTTGAAAATGTTGTTATGGCTACTCCTCCTAAATGGAAACTTATATCAACATAGGGTTTTCACCACGTCTTATGATATCTAGTTGGTCCTAAATGAAAATGGTGCCCCATGGAGATCCAATATGGCTGCCACAATTAACAGATTGAAAATCTTGTCATTTATTCTCCCAAGTTGATGGATATTTTGTCATGAGCTTTTTATAAAAAGTCTTCTAATGGTGTCTAGTTTGTCCCAAATAAAAATGGAGCCAATCCTACATCCGATATAGCTGCCTTAGCAGCTAATTTGAAAATCTTATGGCTCAAGAATATCAGAGACAGTTTCAACATTAAACAGTTAGAAAGAACAAATGGCATTATCGTGAATTCTTGGAAATTCTTTTTAGACAGTAAATCATCAGTCCCTGCGAGGCACTCTTGTTTAACTATATTATGGTGGTGTGCCAACACATTCTACCTTCAGAACAAAATATGTGAAGCTTAGCCTAAATTAAGAAAAAATATCCTAGTAACAGCAACTGACTTTTATTATCATCCTCCAAGACTTATATGGGGACTGGTATAAATAAACCTTCACCATCCTACTTTACTAGAAATTCTGATCAATTAGGTGTTATGTATAGAGGTAGTAAATCTTATTGTTGTCAATTAATAATTTTATTTTAAAAACAGTTGAGTGGAATACAATATAGTTGTTGGGTGAAATTCTATATTATAGTGTTTTGAATGAAAAAATGATTTTTTTTTATAAATAATTAGTTTGAGAGGTAACCAGTAATTCATGGAAGGATAATACTAATACTAACAGAGCATGCAAATCCAGAACTGAAAATGACAATGAAAATTCATAGAAGGTTTTGCTTTAATAAAGATTTTGATTGTTACATAAATTGTTATGCGAATGAGTAGGCAGGGCTCTCTCTGCTATGGTGGTCCATCAATTGAGGTTCTGCTGTAAATCTGTAGGAAATGGTAATTAAACTGATATGCCCTTTTTTCACTTGCTTTATGCATGTTTTTGCATATACAGGTATGTGCACATGTAGAATATGCATGTTGTACAGGGAAAATAATATGTGTTCATAACAAATAGTTTTGCACTCACAAACATGTTTTAAAAACTATGTTTCTGTGACTGACAGCTTTACAAATGGGTTCATCCACAACGGTATAGGGTAAGAGTACAGCAGCATTAAGTTCCATTTGTTCTCCACGAACCTCTGTTAATCCATAATGGATCAGGTCACACTAGATGAGTAAGTGTTTCTTCCCTAATCAATGAATATAAAAGAGGAGGGATCATTTACGAATATAATTTCCTAATTGATCTTCAGATCCTAATTGAACTTCATCTGATTACCAAATAGATATCAATTATGTTAGATATGACATTGTATTGCCTGTTTTACATTAATCCATAACCTTATGATACTGAGAAATCCCTTTCATCCGAACATATTTATTCCTATGTGCTTGTACGGATAAATGAGGAATCCAAAATTAATTAAATGGTCCAAAGATACCGATACAGCCGGTTAAATGGAGTATGGGTAAATGATAACAGTTGAGACTTCAGTAAATTTTGAAAACTGTCAAACAGTTGAGACCTCGGTGTATTTTGAAAACTGTCAATTGAGACATCAGTGTATTTTGAAAACTGTTTAATAGTTTAGTATTTGGATGTTTTCATTTTCTCACCTAGTGTACCTAGACCTGTGCAAATTGTATTCAGAAAGAATTTTAGTTATTCTATGCTTTCCCTAAGTTTTCTGTTGTTTGCTTTCTTTATTTTTTTTTATTTTATCCCTTCATTGCATGTGCTGATTTCTTCAATTGTACAGTTGCCATCAGGGTATTTCCGTTGAATAATATATGGATGCATCAGGTCAGCAATTTTCATTTTAAAGTTTAAGATGCATATTGCTTGCTGTTTTGTAGAGACATAGTTTTTTTAATTATTTGCATATATTTAGTAACTGGTTAGAGAACATTCAATATTTACTGGAGGGAGGAAGGGGAGGGGGAGGATGATGCATAATTACAAATCATATTGCTTAGAAGTTTGACTCCTTGCCCAACCCTGTTCATGGTTCATGCAGCATTGAAAACTCTTTAAATTTAAGGGGTTGCCTTGAAAACTTCTTGAATTTGAGGGATTGCCATGAAAACTCCTTGAATTTAAGGGGTTGCCTTAAAAAGTCTTTGAATTTAGCGGTTGCCTTGATAAGTCCTTGAATTTTTCCCAGAATTTCTTGATTTTATTCTGAGGGAATACAAAATGTTAAAACTGAATAAAAGATATCACTTTTAAATTCAAATTTTTTGTTATTTGCATATTAACCAAAAATAATAAATCAATAATTAAAATGGGATAAAAATGGGTGGCTCAAATGACACACAACATGGTCAGGTACCAGATGGAGTAGCATGTCTTTGCTGTAGTGGTGCACTGATTAGTTTTGTGTTTTTTCGCTACTTTACAGTGGTATGACATCTGATTTAATAAATCACCTGAAACCAAATATCCTGCTATTTTGTCAAATAGGTAAGCTAACATCATCTTTAGATGGAGTAATCACACAGATAAAGAGTTTAAGTTATGAAAATGGAAAGTGACAACATGTGAGAGACCTTTTTTTCCCCATTACTATAAAACTGACAAAATAAATAGGTAGATAAATAAATAAATTAAACATATCTCAATTATAACTTCTGTGTTTAAATTCCCATGAAACAGTGTTTTATTTCATTTCATCGTTACAATCAAGTTCCAGTTTTGTATATTCTTGGTCCAAAGTTAAACCCTCAAAATAACAAGTTTTGCCTGGTTGACCCTACTATATGGCAGTTTAGAAACTGAAAACTGTGTGTGTGTGTGTGTGTGAGTGTGAGTGTGCATCCACCCAGGTGAATTTTTTTTCTCCAATTGACTTTTGAATATTTTACCAGGAAAAACTTACAGTTTTGCAGCCAGGTTGAAAATTTTCCATAACTTGTGTGTATGCATGAGCCAAATAAGAAAAAAAAAATTAGAATAACAGAAACTCAGTTTAGACCATATGTTAGTTACTGTGGTTACTTACTATTTTTCTAAAAATGAAATATGCAGAATTCTTATGTTTTGGGCCAGTAATTTCAGTTTGGTCCAACATAGAAAACTAAATGATGGTTTGATGAAAAGAAAAATATCTCAGGAGCAAAATGACCCATAGATTATGGTTGAGTGCCCCCATGGATGGGAAGAGCAGCCAGAGATCGAGGGTCAGGTGTGGAATGGAGAGTTTGAAGTTACTAACCTTGTCTCTTTTATAGTGTAATATGTAGGGTCCAGTGTCAGAGCAGGTCATAGCATTGATCTAAGGAACATTTATCACTCTCTATGATTTTTTTTTCTTCAGGCTATTGCTTTTTTTCAACATTAAGCTTGCATCAGTCACCTATGATGAAAATAAGTGGAAGTTCAACATTTTTTTTACTTTGGTTTGATAAATAAATGTTGCATATCCAGCTTGAGTCTTCATCTTGTTTGTTATTTAGTGGGGTTTTTTTTATGGAATTACCATGAAATTGTAGTAATTTAAAAATCATATTTAGACCATATGTCTATTTTTAATTACTTCATTATTAATACAAATTCTAACAAATGAAGACCGTCATGGTTAAACACACCTTCTGAATTTTAAGAGCAGTATAGACTCGGAAAAGCTCACCTTATCAGGCCCAGCATTCACAAAACTTCTCAACCTTGAGTACATACTCAACTCTATTATTTTTTTTTTATCAGTCTATATTTGGAAATTTACCCCCTCTGAATAGCCTAGTTTTCAAAACAATTGTCCATTAATTTGCTGGTCATAATATTTTATGGAGATATAAAAATTTGAGTCAACGAGACAATTGTGCATTAATTTGCTGGTCATAATATTTTATGGAGATATACAAATTTGAGTCAAGTAGATGAATACATACTCAAATTGTGATGTTTTGTAAAAGTGGGACCAGTCTTGAAGCCTTACGCTGGATATATATTTTTCATCTATGTAGGAGAATAGTTTTGAGAATCCTACTAAATTTTCCTATGCATTCTCCATTTTCATTGGCTGTTACTAATTATGAAAATAAAACAATGGCAGCTTCCAATGGAATGAATGGGTCCATATTTCAGCAGAACAGGTCTCTTTCAAGTTGTCTTTCTTTAATAATTTTGTTATCCTTTCAGTGTTTATCATAGAAGGGTTATGTAGCTTAGTAATTCAGCAACCTGGACAAAAAGAGAAGTCTATACACTGTTATGTATGCTTAACTTTTGTCTATGATTGTACGTTATATGGTTGTTCTAAAATACATACTTAACTTTTTTTCCACTAGCCTTACTGAATACAGCTCTGTATTCAAAGTTTGTTTACAAAACCAGTGCTTTGAAATATTGAGACCAATGTTACTTCGATTATGTGAAGGATGTTAACATCACCTCCCAGTCCTTTAATGTACTTTTAGGAAATTGAAGAATTTTAATATGCAGTATGATTATATATATTCTCCATTTTCAGATATGTCCCTTAACAGCTTATACATTTTATTGCAGCACTGAACAGATTTTATTTACTCTTTATCATTTCAACCTTTGAGAATTACTTGATTTCAGTTTGAGTTGGGATGTATTCAATTCAATAATTTTTTTTAATGAATTTTTAGTAAACCTGGTGAGCATATGCTACATATTCTTATGCCATCTTATCCTCATCAATCAATGTCACGAAACATTATATTTAAAATATCTTAAATATGCTGTGTTTAGTTTAATATGCTAACACTGTCAAATGTTTTTCTCTGACTTTTCTATATTTACGGAATGTTTAGACAGCAATAAAGGCTTTAGGTAAAACTTGCCTGACCATCAAAGATTTTACAACTGTGTTATTGCATTTTATTTTATTCGGAATGGCCATATTGATTTGAAACTTTTTTGTGATTCATGCAGACTACTATCAGTGATGGTTTGTTATACACTTTTTTTGTGATGAAAGTGAAATTTTTGTCAGATCTTCCATAGGTTAAGACCTGTCAAATTTGTTTTGTCATTCTTTGTATAGTCAATCAAACTTGGTCCACCTTGCTTGTAATTAGCAGTTTTGAGTCAGTCAAACTATTTTTCGTTTATATGTGAGTATAAATGTTTCCAGACACACTGAATGCCTTTTTTCCAAATTATTCATGCTGCCCTTAAAAGCTAGGCCAAATCTTCGGCACAGTGATATACATTTTAAACTAGTTTTTGTCCATTTTGCCTCATTGTGGACACAATATACTCAAAGATTGGCCA
Organism: Margaritifera margaritifera; assembly: GCA_029931535.1. NCBI lineage: Eukaryota > Metazoa > Mollusca > Bivalvia > Unionida > Margaritiferidae > Margaritifera > Margaritifera margaritifera. The sequence goes on from JAQPZY010001606.1 coordinate 4,054,018, forward strand.
GTGTCCAGACAATTTATCTTTCATCTGACACTAGTTTTGTGTTTTTTGCCTCATTGTGGTTACACTGTGCTCAAGTTTCCAGTCAATTTATCTCTACACTTTCTTTTGAAACTAGTTATTGTCCATTTTGCCTCGTTGTGGACACAATATACTCAAGGACTGGCCAGTTTCCAGACAATTTATCTCTGAACACTTTCTTTTGACACTAGGTTTTGTCTGTTTTGCCTCATTGTGGACATGCTATACTCAAGGACTGGCCAATTTCCAGACAATTTATCTCAGTACACTTTCTTTTGACAATTTAATCAGAGACAGGAAAACAAAACTTCTCAAGAAACTGGGGCATCCTGAGCACATAGGTAAACAAAGTCAGCCACAGAAAATTACACATGAATGGAAACAGTTTGTTTTGGGCCTCTGCCGCTGTACATAACCATATCAGTTCTAAACTGGATCAACACAACTTCATATTGTAAAATGCTTTTTTAGGAAAGTAATCAGAAACGTAGTCCAAAGGGAAAAAGTAGGTCAGCTACAAGGAGCTCTGTTACCACTCCAGGAAGAGTAAGTAATTGCAATTTAGGTATGGTCATAATAAAGAGGTTCCGCAGGGCACGTTTGACACTAGCTCAGGTTTTCTGGATCATGTTTGACACTAGCTCATTAATTTGAAGAGGTTTTCTAGATCACGTTTAATATTGGCTCATTAATTTGAAGAGGTATTGCAGGGCATGTTTGATACTGGTTCATTACAATGCACATCTTATGCACATATTCAGTGAAATCTGAGGTTTGAACTGTAAATGCTTTGGTGAATGGGGGAATTGTTTAAAAAGTCCTGTGAAGTAATTTATTTTTGTGGGCATAAATTTTCATGGTTTTGCCAAAAATGACATTTTTGTCATTTCTTAAATTCATGGCTGGTGAAGGGGTTCTGATTTTGTCATTACAGATGAGTCTTTTTATTTGTGTTTTGTAGCAATAAAAAAATCCACAATTCAATGCAGTAAATGATTTTTCATAATTTAAATTGTGATTGCTTTGGTGAAGGGCAGCAAGAATAAAAATGTTTTTGGTGTTGGTCATAGCACAGTGATTGATTACAAGATGATTTGGTTAATTTCTGCAGAATTAAATGATTAATATACAGTGTCAGAATTTTAGTTACATTTGTAAAAACAATTCAAAGGCATTCAGTGTGCTGTGGGTTTGAAAAGAAGGAGTAAACAATGATTGGTGAATTTTAGAGTACAGGTACAGTGAGTTTTGTTGTGCCAAAGTTGTTTTTAGCACACTCATTCTCACCGAGACTTGAATAGGACCTTTGACTCTACTTGTCTTATTATGTCATAAAACTGTATAACCATGCATGAATAATGTAAAGAACAACATATACAACTTTTTTTTTCAAGTATTAATTTATGAAACCAGAAAATATCAGATATAATAAGGGCTGTTCCAGTAAAATGTTCTTTGGACCTGGGGAAGGCAATTTTAATGTGGAGTAGACACCCATAGAGGCAATTTAGAATTTTGTATCATTTTCATATGAACTCTTTGAGAACTCATAATACTCTGGCATATATTATTAAAACAGTGCTTTCTCTGGGTAACATGTATGTTTAAATGGCACAGTCCTAAGGCAAAAGGGTAATTTTTAACTCACCTGGCCATTAGCCCAGATTGGCCTATAGTATATATTGTGTCTATTGTGCATCAACTGTCCATGAACATTTTGAAGTTTTCAACTTTTTCTCACCAATTTCAACCAAATAATGCAGCAAGCATCCTAGCATAAATGTATTTCAGTTTTGTTACAAATGATCCTGATCCATCATCCTATATGATGGCTGTAACTAAAAATAGAACAATGTAAGCATGACAAAATTGAATATAATAGAATTTAACTAAATTTGTTGAAAAGCATCTTGGCATAAAGGCTGTTTAAAATTGAAATAAGGATGCCAATCCACCAGTAAATTTGGTCAGTATTACTAAAAATAGAAAAGCCTTAAAATTGTGCAAAAAAATCTGACAGTAAGCATCCTGGCATGAAGACCTTTCCAATTTGCACAAATGATTTTGATCTGTCTTTAAATATGGCTGCAGTTACTAAAAATACAAAAAGTTATAAATAACTCCTTAAAAACTACTAATCAAAATTTGACCAAATTTTGACAAGCATTCTGGCAGTAAGATCTTTCATCTTTGTACAAATGATATGGCTCCTGTTGTGAGGTATACTATTTAAATTTAGTAAGCATATTTTTATTTATATGTATATAATCTGATTAGATTTTAAGGATATTACAGCAATTTTTCAATTTATTACTTTTTAAAATATTTATTTACTGAGACTTTTTTTTGAAAATCTTGTTAGCATGATTAAGCAAAAACCACATCAGGTAGACAGATTTTAAAACTTTTATATTTTTTCTCACTTGGACTGTTTGTTCTGCATATCTTCAGTGGGGGCATATGTGTTTTATAAACAGAAATCAAGTTAACTTCTCCAGAATGGCTGAGCCAGCTTTGATCAAAGTTTGTAGGAATTTTTCTTTGGATACTTGTTATAGAAATTGTGTCTGGGTTAGTTTCCCTAGTAGTGGTGTGACTTCTGTAGCAACCATGCAGAAAACCTTTGTTTAACTTCTTCTTTGGAATAACTGAGCCAATTTTGATTAAATCTTCTAGGAAAAATTTATATGACATGTCCTTCCAGGGTGGCTCCAAAGCAATAGTGTGAATTACATAGCAGACAGAGGAAACACGTTTCCAATATTTTGTCCAAAAGGACTAAGCCCGTTTTTATCAGACTTAGTTGGAAAGGTTCTTAGGAAATGCTGTATCAAAATTTGTCTGGGGTGGAACCACTAGCAATGGTTTGGCTCCATAGCAGCCAGGTAAAAACACTTGTTTTTGACTTGTGCTTCAGATTGGTATAGCCAATTTTGATTAAACTTGGTATAAATGTTCCTTAGGATATGATGTGCCAGAATTATTTTAAGCCTGGCTGCCTTAGCAATGATGTGGCTTCTGTAGCAACACCCAAGGTAAAATCTACAAACGATATTCATTTCCCAACAAGAATGACTATTGTTACTAATATATAAAAATCCTTTGAATAGTGAACAAATATGATCTGCTATTCAAGATTCCTGTCTGGATCAAACTCTGACAATGATTTCCTATCTGACTCAGCAGCTATGTAAACTTGATCCCTGTCTGAGTAATTTCCCTAGCACTGTATATACATAACTGTATTTAGTTAATTTGGCCCTGAGATTTATTTGGTGTTGCTGTGTAAACCATGTTTTATGGTGTCATGAAACATCAGTTTATAGAACAACTTTTTAAACTGCCTGACCATATCAGACCAGATTTAGTAGGTCCTAGCATGAACACCTTTCACCTTTCACATTCATATGAAAGATGCCAATACAACATTTAGTTCAGTCAAAGTTACTCTTAAGTAGAAACACAGGTAATTTAACAACATGTCAGATACCACAGTTTCAACCATATAGCTGAAAATTATCGTGACATGGAGTTGTCAACCCAAGTTACCTGCCTTATCACTACCACATTTGCCTTTTAGGCCAAATTATGCCAGTTGTGTAATATCAGGGCCACTTGGGTCTCTTGTTATATTGTATTCTGACCAAAAGTTTTAGAAAAGATGTTTAAGTATTTATTCAAATGATAACATCCTTTTCATTGGTAAGTTAGCTGAGGGTCCTTTTTGTTGTCAATGTCAAACAATAAATTTATGGCCTTTGTGTTGTTTCTTGCACTAAATATTCCATCATCAATCCATTATCGTATATACCTATGTATAATCTGGGTCCAAATGCAAACAACAAAGACCCTGATCTGCCGTCGCATAATGCGCTGGCAGATCAGGGTCTGTGTTGTTTGTTCTACTGATTAGTCCTTACAAACTGCATAGACCCAGATCTGCTGGCGCATTATGCGACGGCAGATCTGGGTCTTTGCAGTTTGCAGTTGGTATCGGCTTATATGTGAGTATATACGGTACCTATCCAACTTGAATCTAGGTGGAAAAACTTGTTTTCCATCACTTGTTCCTTTTTAAATGCAACTTGATTTTTTTTGCTCTGGGACATTGATTAAAGTGATACTGAGTATTTGAGTAATTGATATTTGAGTGATCAAAGTTTTACTTTGTTTTGAATTTCGTTGTTTTCAGTCACCTGTATTTTTAAAATGCAACTACATATTTTTTTGGTACTGGGATATTGATTAAAGTAATGCTGAGTATTTTAATAATTGATATTTGAGTGATCAAAGTTTTAGTGGTGTTAAATTTTGCTGTGTAGTAACAAACCATTTTGAGCCAGAAACTCCAGCTCTGATGTAATACTTTCACTACATCTCTATTATTTTAAATTTGCATGCAAGTACTAAAACAAAACTGAAATAAAATCCTGAAAATGTTAACATTTTAACTTTATTTTAAGTAAGGTTACAGAGTGTCAGAATTTTCCAAGCAATAGTGTTAAGTCATGTTAAAAACCTTATTAGAATGGCAGTTATGGCTTAGTTTCTGGATTTTGGCAACATCAGGTTGGAAGGTTAAAACTTTGTCTTGAATCTATATATTTTCATCTATTATTATTATTTATTATGCCACTCATCCATGACTTTTTCTTGTCTTTTTCAATGAAGGATTATCAAGAGTCAATCATTTCTGAAAGTTCTGCAGCTACTATGAACATGTCGAAGACAGCAGAATCAAGGTATGAAGCTGATATTTAATTCATTATGGCCAAATGCCATAATCTTGTGTCATAAGGTAGTACCCATGTTCTAGGGTTTGTGATGTCATCACAGTGTAGCATAGACCCAAGAAGTTGACCCAGGTCAGTAGAATATTAGAATAAAGGGTGTAGTAAGGCTGGGATCAACCCGCCTTAGGCAAATTTCTTTTTCTTCAAGTGAGTAGCCCCCAGAAAGAAGCCAAATAATTTTTGTTTTTATATATGTTGGGGAACATTCTCCACACTCTAGAATAACCACTTGGATGACTATGTGTTGTGATGTTTAGAATTCGATAATTTTTGGAGAGAGAGAGAGACAGAGAGAGATTCATGTACATAGCATTTTTATGTAGGTAATCACAAAATATACCAATCTGAAGAGACTTCTGGTCTTAAGTTGTGTGTGTGTGTGTGTGTATATATATATATATATATATATATATATATATATATATATATATATATATATATATATATATATATATATATATATATATATCAGAGTTCCTAGACTCCCTCTATTGCAACACATGTAATGTAGATCAAAGGTTTTGACTGGCACATACTATGAGCAACTGGACACCGGTCTTAGGAGTTCTCAAATACCATTATATCAACTTATTTTTGATTTGTTTATCCATGAACCTGCCAAATAAACACCTTAACAAAGTAATCTTCAAAGGTGACTAGATTTATTTTACAAATTTTTTCTTTGTTAGACAATCACTAAAGATGTTGTGACAAAGCCTATTTCAAAGGTGACTTGTCAAGTTTACACATTGTTTCTTTGTCAGACAATCAGTAGAGGTGTTGCTGACTAAACTTGTTTGCTCATTATGTTTTCCCAAATGTTTAAACTCTATGTAGCCACAAAAGATGTCTGAAAGCTTATCCCCTGGATTTATCCAAAACCCAATAACTGAACAGTTCACCCAGGGTCTGTACTATACACATTACATCAGTCCATCACTCCACGTGGTTTGTATCATGGTGTGTCAGCACATGATACCTTTAGCACTAAATATGTGAAGCGTAGGCCCGAATAAAGAAAATAAGCTACTTGCAAGAACAACTAACTTTTATTATCGTCCTCCAAGACTTATTTGGGGACCTAATCAAATAAAACTTCACCATTCTACTTTACTGGCAGTGCCCGTTAATATTGTTATGTATTTGATGTAAATTAATAATTTATTTTTAAAAACAGCAGAGTTGAATAAATACTGTGTGAAATTCTAAATTATAATTTTTGGAAAGAAAAATTGATTTTCATAAATAATTAGTTTGAGAGGAAACCAGCTAATCATGTAATGATAATACTAACACTAAAGCAGAAGCAAATCTGGAACCGAAAATGAAACATTTTCTGGTACATTTAATAATTAGGTATATCAGTGTTTTCTTTTTTGTCACAACTTGTTATATCTCCTTTGAATGTTTTTATATTGAATTTCACAAATGTAGATGATCACATTCATTTTTGGGAAAAAATGTCTGGCAAAAGCAATTAGAATTTCAGGATTTCTGATATGTATATATATATATGTATATATATGTATTTATTTATGTATGTACATGTATGTGTGTGAGTGTGTGTGTGTGTGCATGCGTGCATGTGTGCACACACACATGCACACACACACACACATGCACACACATGCATGCATGCGCACACACACACACACACATGTATGTACATACAGTGAAACTCCTCAAAACTGAAACCTCAGTATAATGGAATCACCTCAAGACTGACATTTTTTGGAGTTCCGAATTTTTCTATCTTCAATATAATCATATTTTGCCTGGTAAACTGAAACACCTCAACTCCAAATACCGAAACAAATTTCAATTTTTTGCTAAAAGTACCCCCACAAAACCGAAACTCGATTCAAACTTGGAAATGTATTTTAGTTGATAAATTCCTGACATGCTGGGACAGATTAATTATGGTTAGCAAGTACTGTAGTAGGCTTATCTGTGAGACAAAGATCCAGAAACTGTCCCAAGAGCACGTGAGGTTAAAACAATACTTGACATGCCTGTTGACACAGGTTAGGGCTGACAATAGGCTAATCTGAAGTCTTTGCACCTTAAAAAAGAGCCAGCTTTTAAGGCAAATTATTCATAACTAAACATTTGTAGATAAGCCATTTAAGAAAGATTATGTTTATCTGCTTAGTATCTAATTGTGATTGATACGATTCATTTATATACATGATCAATAGAGCATTTTTTGGGTCTTATGCAGTGGATCTCATCATATTCGGTTGCCTGTTTGACAAACCATTGCAAATTATTCTTTTGTCCCAGTCGTGAGCAAAGCTTTGCCCATGAGATCAAGTGATCCTTGTTTCAGGCTACATGAGGTCCCATCTCAGCAAATGGGAGAGCATTACCTGGCTTATGGTGGGTATTCCTTTGCAGATTCAGCCTCTGGGAATTACAATCTGCATGGATGCCAGCATGGCAGGCTGGGATGCCCACCTCCTGCCTTCCAGAGCATTCATTGCACATCAGTATCCTGGAGATGAAGGCAATAGTGAAAGCATTTCAGTTGTAGCAGGAGATGCTGAAAAGAGCATTTTTATCCTATCTGACAACTCCACTGTGGTAAATCACATCAGAAGGCAAGGGGGAACCAAATCTCCAGCCCTGTCTTCTGGTTTGGGATTTTCTCAGGTGGTGTCATCAACAAGACCACATCCAGTTGCACCAGATCCCTGTTAGATTCAATGTCCTAGCACTGTCCTAACAGTCAGCTAATACAAACCAAATGGTCTATTCACCCCTATTCAGACAAATCTGTGCCTGTTGGGGTTGACCACCTGAGAATCTATTTGTGACAAGATGAAATGCAAAGCTACCCACCTTTGTCTCTCCAGGTTCCAGATCCAAAAGCCTGTGCAGTCAACACTTTTTCCGTGAACTGGAATGGTCTAGATCCATATGCCTTCCCTCCAACCCTCTGATCCCCAAGTCTTGCTGAAAGTGAGGGAATCAGAGTGCCATCTGGTCATGATTGTTCCCCTCGAGTGGGAAGGATCATGGATAAACAATCTATTGAACTTGGCAGCAGAAATTCCCAGGAAAATCTTGGTCTTTCCTCACCTGCTGTAGCAATCGCAAATGCAGGTGTTTCATCCAAACCTGCAACTGTTGAACCTGCCATCCTGGCTCATGTCAAGCAAGCCCAAAAAAAAAAACAATTCTAAGAACAAATGGTGGACAGATTAGCTCAGGTATGAAGGCCCACTACTTTGAAAGCATATGAAGGGAAGTGGAGAATGTTCTTCCGTGGTGTGAGCAGAAACACATCACTCCATTAAAAGCCTCTATACAACAAATAGCCAACTTTCTTCTTTGGTTCTTTGAAGAGAAGAAGTTAACCCCCATAAGTATAAAATACTACCATTCAATGATCTCAGACACATTTTGTCATCAGGGAAGGAGAATATATTTCAAAACAACGACCTCTCTGACCTTCTGCTAAACTTTGATTGTCTTGACCAATCATTTTGGCACTGTGTCCAAAATGGAATCTACCACGGGTTCTGACATGGCTGTATAAAGCACCTTTTGAATCTGTGTCTAGAATTTCCTTGACTTACTTATCGAACAAAACCTGCTTCCTAGTCTTCCTAGTCATTCTAGCTGCAGCAGGCAGAATCGGTGAGATACATACCTTTTTGGTTGATCTGAACTTTCTGCAGTTTCATTGCGATGGTTTGATTTCATTTATGATGCCTTCTGCTTTTATTGCTAAGAATATGCTCCCACTTCACATATGTCATGGGACTGAAGATTGGGCCTTCTCTGGGGTGAGGGATGCAACTCCCTCCACCTTTTACCACTTCTCCTAATGTATTATGATCAGGTAATGTATTTGAGATAATGAGCAACAAAAATTTGTGATGTTCTTGGAATCGTGAAATGCTGCATGTTATCATAGAGATAATGCACATGTGTGGATGAGTTAGTTTTGAAAAGATTTATTTATTGACCATGGCACATACTGTATTTACTTGTGTATAAATCGGGCCCAAATGCAAACAACATAGACCCTGATCTGCCGTCGCATAATGCGCTGGCAGATCAGGGTCTATGTTGTTTGTTCTACTGATTAGTCCTTACAAACTACATAGACCCGGATCTGCTGGTGCGTTATGTGACGGCAGGTCTGGATCTATGCAGTTTGCAGTTGGTATCAACTTATATGCAAGTATATATGGTAATTAGAATATTTCTGAATTGTAAGCTATTGTATGTACACGGTCTAATAATAATATGAACTTTTTATGTTATGAGTGCCAAAACAATCTGAAACAAACAGGATATATAAGTATGATTTAGTATATATCACCAACATTTTTTGTATTTTTCCTGAAGAAGCATTAATAACATATATTTTATGTTGAAAGAAACGATGGATACACTTCAGTTACTGTGTCAAGGACTACACTTCAGTTACTGTGTCAAGGACTACACTTAAGTTACTGTGTCAAGGACTACACCTCAGTTACTGTGTCAAGGACTACACTCCAGTTACTGTGTCAAGGGCTTTTATTATGGAAAATATTTACATATCTTATTAGTAACAGGTTTACATTTAGAATTCATAATATATTAGAAATGGTATTATTTGATGATGATGATAATAATAGTATAAAATTTTCAGTGGAAAAATGTACTGTTGATAGACATGCTATTTTCAGTTTGAATTACTTTCCTTTAACATCACGATGACCATCTTTGGGTGACCTGTTTGTGAATTTTTTCTCAAATTCCAAGTACATGTTCTCTGATGTTCTTTGATGTGCATGTTTGGAAATACTCTAACAACTTGAGTTAATCTCAGAACAAATATGGCACACCAAAGTCGGCATGTTCCACCATTGTTGTTCTTGTCATTCCTGCTTCATATGTGGTTCTCATCCCAAGAATGACGTTCGTGAATGATCTTCTTTTTATTAGGGCAAGAAGAGCCATAGGAACATTGTTTGTGTCAAGTACTGTCTCGCCCAATATTTTCCATTGTTGCTAAGAAAGTAAAAAATGGGTCTTCTTTGAGACCGTTGGAAATAAGGCAACATTTTTTGTGAAGGTGAAATGCCCCTGTGTTTATGATTCAGATGTTAATTTTAATTTTTATTTGTCATTGCTACATGGTACTAATTAATGGTACACCCAATTTTCCTTGCCAGATCCCTGTCCAGAGTTAGCAACTCTATGTTGAAGGTACAACAACCAACCCTGGATGTAACTGCCTCAGGCTATGTCATTCCACATTATGACTTTGAACAGCCCGATATCTATGAAGGACCACCTGATATTGATGAGGTGAAATTTCTGTTTATTGTATTAGATAGTTTGTCTTGTTTATCTATCTATCTATCTATCTATTTTTTGATCTCTCACCCTATCTACATATTTGTCTTTCTGTCTCTTTTTTGTATGTTTGTATTGATATATGTTTAGATGGATGGATGAATACATGTATTATGTGTGTGTTACACGGATAGATTGAGTGAGAATAGATTAGTGAAGGGGCAAATGCCAGATGTTAGACAAACAAATTTATTTTACAAAAATGAGAAAGAAAAAAGCAAATCTGCAAAATCATGACTGGTCGCTGACACCTGCTATTATCTTAATATGAACTACATTGAGTGAATATGAATATATTATAGTATCATTGAAAATGCAAATGTCTCCATCTTAGAATTAAATGCTAAATTTTATGACTCGAGCAAGATTTGAGATTTGTGATTTTTATTGAATACCATTTCAGTTGTAATACAATTGTTTTTCAAAGGTTCCTTAAAACTAAGTACATGTACAAGTAAAATAACACATGACAGCAGTTAAAAGAAAAAGAACATAATGGACATAAAACTTGGAGATAATAATTACAACTTGGAGGGCAAATGTTGGTAAGATACAATATAAAAATAAAAGCAACATGAAACACTAAGATGCTGCATAGATAAAACATATTTGTGTTAGAGGATAAAAACGTGATTGCAAATTAACATATCATTACATATATAACATATAAAACAATTAAACATAAAGCAACTAAAAGTTTCCAGAAGAATTAGAACATAAAAATACCATTTATCACTGATTGTAATCATTAAAATGAATCTGTGTGAGATTTTATATACTGGACACATTTTTTCATACAAGTTTCAAAGTTCATAGTGGATTGTACATCTAGTGAAAGGTCATTCCATTAAACACCTTATGTCAAGAAACAGCTTATTTTACACAATAAGATGATTGTTACTCAGCAAATTGAAGTTTTCCTTTTCAGATAAAATATTGAATAATCATTCAAATTAATATCCCTATTCAGATAATAGGTTGTGGAAATTGTCCTATTCATATAATAGGCTGCAGAAAGTTCCCTATTCAAATAATAGGCTGTAGAAAGTGCCCTATTAAATCAAAGGCTTCAGAGAATGCCCTTTTCAAATCATAGGCAGCAGAAAGTGCCCTATTCAAATCACAGGCTGCAGAAAGTGTCCTATTCAAATAATAGGTTGCAGAAAGTGCATGGTTCAAATAATAGGCTGCAGTAAGTGCCCTATTCAAATAATAGGCTGCAGAAAGTTCCCTATTTAAATAATAGGCTGCAGAAAATGCCCTATTCAAATAATAGGTTGCAGAAAGTGGACTATTCAAATAATAGACTGCAGAAAGTGTCCTATTCAAATAATAGCTTGCAGAAAGTGCCCCATTCAAATAATAGGCTACAGAAAGTGTCCTTTTAAAATAATAGGTTGCAGAAGGTGCCCCATTCAAATCATGGGCTGCAGAAAGTGCACTATTCAAATAATAGGTTGCAGAAAGTGCCCTATTCAAATCATAGGTTGCAGAAATTGCCCTATCCAAATCATAGGCTGCTGAAAGTGTCCTGTTCAAATCATAGGCTGCAGAAAGTGTCATATTAAAATAATAGGCTGCAGAAAGTGCCCTATTAAAATAATAGGCTGCATAAAGTGTCCTCTTAAAATAATAGGTTGCAGGAGGTGCCCCATTCAAATCATAGGCTGCAGAAAGTGTCCTATTCAAATCATAGGCTGTAGAAAGTGTCCTATTAAAATAATAGGCTGCAGAAGGTGCCCCATTAATATCATAGGCTGCTGAAAGTGTCCTATTCAAATCATATGCTGCAGAGAGTGTCCTATTCAAATAATAAGTGACCAATTTACATAATAGGCTGCAGAAAGTGACCTATTAAAATAATAGGCTGCAAAAGTGTTCTATTCAAATCATAGGCTGCATAAAATGTACTATTCAAATCATAGCCTGCAGAAAGTTCAGTAATCAAATTGTATGCTGCAGAAAATGCTTCATTAAAATAATAGACTACAGAAAGTGCCGGATTCAAATAACAGGCTGTAGAAAGTGTCTTATTTAAGTAATATTCTGCAGAAAGTGTCCTATTCAAATCAAAGCCTGCAGACAAAAGGAACACCTCTATGTAGGTGTGGTTTCTTCTGGTCTACAAACAAGCAGTCACATGCAGACAAAATCCATCTGTTAATGGAGAGCAAACCATCAAACAACAACAATGCTGAACTGGGGCAAACATGGCCTTGAACATGTTTTGTTCAACATCATTGTTTCTATTTCAGGTCATCTGGAATCCTGTAGTCTGTTATTCACAAATACTGCACACATGTATAATTAGAATATATGTGCATGTACTTAAGAAATATTTAAGTACATGTATATACTACTCATAATGTGAATCATTAAATACATTAACATAAACTTAAAATTTTGTCATTATTTACTGTATATAATGTGCAATTATTGATACCAATGACTGTGATGATAAAATCAGGGCTAAAAAGACAAAATTGACAGTCATAAAGTATCATGTAAAATCTGACTGGCGTAAAGTCAGTTTGGAAATATGTATTTGCTTATAAGTTGGTTTCCAACTGCAAACAACATAGACCCTGATCTGCCTCCGCATCAAGTGCTGTCAGATCAGGGTCTGAGTTACTTTTTTCTTTACTGATTCCTCCTAACAAACTCCATAGACCCAGATTCCTTCTTGACGAGATATAGCCCAGGTTTCACTAAATTTCTCACAAATTGTCTTCTTAAATTGAGATTTTGCATTATAATTATCTTGCTTATAATTATTTGCATTATAATTATCTTGCTTATGATTTTTTTGACAAAGTGATAGGTAGAGTTAGTAGAAAGGATGAAGAATAAATCTTCAGTTTTAAATTTGTACATCTGGGAATCTCTTTATTATTGAAAAAATATTCGAGGAAATTTCATATTTTATTCAGAGATATAACACGACTCCTGTAAGGTGAAGATAAGGTATTATGTCTGATTTTTAATCCATCATACTTGTTGAATGTTTATGACTGATTTTTAATCCATCATACCTGTTGAATGATTATGACTGATTTTTAATCCATCATACCTGTTAAATGATTATGACCGATTTTTAATCCATCATACCTGTTGAATGATTATGACCGATTTTTAATCCATCATACCTGTTGAATGATTATGACCGATTTTTAATCCATCATACCTGTTGAATGATTATGACCGATTTTTAATCCATCATACCTGTTGAATGTTTAGTGAAAAATTCCTGGTTGTCAGCAAAGTTATAAGAAAGATATTAACAAAAACTCAATTTGATGAAGAAAATTTTATATGATTAGTGAAACTGTGGCCTGACCTTCAGATAGTTTTTGATACCCATCTTCCAGTCTGTAAAGCCAAGATGGAGATCTATAATCAGAAGAATACATACACTCTACCTATCAAACATGCATGATGGATGGAAAGAAAATAATAAAAGAATGAAAATTGTACCTCTTCAGCTGGAGATGGGTGATGGCCATCAATGAGACATCCCCAAGAAGGCAAATGAAATGCTTTGTTCCTACACTAGAAACAACAACCCTTTTATATCCGTAAGATCTAAAACCATGAAAGAGATCACATAGTAAGCATAAATGCATAGGTTAGCTGTATTTATCCATTACTGATTAAGAAACAGTAAAATACAGTGAGTAAGGCTGCATGTGTTAATTAGTTGTACTGGAACCAAGAGAAACATGATGGGCAAAGCTATCAGCATAATAAAAATATAGTAAGGCAGAATTCATACTGTATAAATATGAATATATGCAAGCATTAAACTAACCATGCATCATTCCATTACATGATACATGTAGCAATCTTTTGAAATCTATTCATTAAACTAACCATGCATCATTCCATTACATGATACATGTAGCAATCTTTTGAAATCTATTCATTAAACTAACCATGCATCATTCCATTACATGATACATGTAGCAGTCATTTGAAATCGATTCATTAAACTAACCATGCATTATTTCATTACATGATACATGTAACAATCTTTTGAAATCTATTCAATAAACTAACCATACATCATTCCATTACATGATACATGTAGCAATCATTTGAAATCTATTCATTAAACTAACCATGTATCATTCCATTACATGATACGATTGGCAATCTTTTGAAATCTGTTCATTAAACTAACCATGCATCATTCCATTACATGATACATGTAGAAATCTTTCGAAATCTATTCATAAACTAACCATGCATCATTCCATTACATGATACATGTAGCAATCTTTAGAAATCTATGCAATCTTTTGAAATCTATTCATTAAACTAACCATGCATCATTCCATTACAAGATACATGTAGCAATCTTTTGAAATCTATTCATTAAACTAACCATACATCATTCCATTACATGATACATGTAGCAATCTTTTGAAATCTATTCATTAAACTAACCATGTATCATTCCATTACATGATACGTGTAGCAATCTTTTGAAATCTGTTCATTAAACTAACCATGCATCATTCCATTACATGATACATGTAGAAATCTTTCGAAATCTATTCATAAACTAACCATGCATCATTCCATTACATGATACATGTAGCAGTCTTTAGAAATCTATGCAATCTTTTGAAATCTATTCATTAAACAAACCATGCATCATTCCATTACATGATACATGTAGCAATCTTTTGAAATCTATTCATCAACTAACCATGCATCATTCCATTACATGATACATGTAGCAATCTTTTGAAATCTATTCATTTAACTAACCATGATACATGTAGCAATCTTTTGAAATATATTCATCAACTAACCATGCATCATTCCATTACATGATACATGTAGCAATCTTTTGAAATCTATTCATAAACTAACCATGCATCATTCCATTACATGATACATGTAGCAATCTTTTGAAATCTATTCATTAAACTAACCATGCATCATTCCATTACATGATACATGTAGAAATCTTTTGAAATCTATTCATTAAACTAACCATGTATCATTCCATTACATGATACATGTAGCATTAAACTAACCATGCATCATTCCATTACATGATACTTGTAGCATCTTTTGAAATCTATTCATAAACTCACTTTTATAAGTAACATGTATACTTGCTTATAAGTAGAGTCTACAAACTGCACAGACCCAGATCTGCCATTACATAATATGCTGTCAGATCTGGGTCTGTGCAGTTAGGAATAATCAGTAGAACAAGCAACATAGACCCAGATCTGTTGGTATTTTGTAACATTTCCATATTTGTTGTAAAAAATCACTTGCCCAGTCTGGCAATAACTTGGAAAAAAATGACTTGTCCAAAGTTCTGTTTCAATTTTCACAGTCAACTGGACAACTGCTGATTTCAGGCATTTTCCATGTATGGACTTTCAATGGCATAATTCCCTCAAATTATAGATTGTCATTCTGTTAAAGGATTGAGAGCATTTAGTGGTTGTACCAGTTCAAAGGAAGTTCTCCTTATTATCAAACCAGTTGGTAAAAAGGTTTTATCTTCACAGTGACACTTAATTGTTATCCCTACTCCAATTAATGTTCCAAGTATGGTACAGACATTCTTAGAAGTGTAATTTTATTCATCAGTACTCAATAGGGGACATCATAAAAATACAGTAATGTTTTTTTAGTAGCATATGAATGTTTCTTTTGTTATTGTGTAAAGCACATGGTGCATCAATATAAATATGAACTGTACATGAGGGGAAAATATTAAACAAGTGATTTGCCTGAAGAAATAAGGCTTGCATCCCTGACTGGAGTTTCTCTTCAGGGACCTCATTAAAAAAAAATCTTAAGAGTCCCAGGGACTTGCTATTTTTCCACTAATGTGGACTCTATTTATGGCTCAGGTACCCTCATTTATGCAGTCAAAGAATCTATGAGATCCTTTATCTGTTAACTTTGGCAAAAATCCTGATTAATTCTTAAAATACAATATTTCCACAGCTTATTTTCCTTATTTTATTCATTTTATCAAAGACAAATATGAAAACTATGTTTCCCTCAATTTTCATGTAATCTGCAGGTTCTGAATGAAATTCGTCAGCAGGACATTGTAGAGGAATTCTCTTGCCCAGTCTTTAGTCTACAGTTGGTGTTGACCATCCCCTCTGAGCCTACAGAACTGATGACCAAGACTTCATCCAGAACAATTCAGATGCAGTCTGCAAGCTCTTCCTTGCTGAAAAAGACAATTCTCGGACAAGGATCGGCCTCGACAAAGAAAACTGTCAAGTTTCCTGATGAACCAGCAATATCAGGTAGTACCAGACTAGTTACTTCTACGTTTTGCCATATTTTCATCTAGATAAGACTACAATTGAAGGTTTGGAGTCTTTTCCTGCAGTTGTGTTGTATGCCAGAGTTCTTTCCATTTATAAGTCTAATCAAATCCATTACTGAACTGCTTGATTTTGCATTAAGGCACCAAATCCAAGTGTCTTTTTGACTGTCAGTGAAGACATTGGTGTTCATAATGACTTTGATTGAAAAAAGAGAAAAAAATTTGTTCCATAAATCATGATCTTGCATTGGCAGAACTGACTAGGATACGGGAGTTGGCAGTTGCTGAGCAGTGGATCAGCCATGCTAGCAATAGTCACAGAGATGCTTTAAAAAGTATTGTATAAGACCAGCTATTAGTGTTGGGATGACAGACTATGGTCAGGTGGCTACAATTATGGTCAGGACTTTTGGCAAACTGCTGATTGACTTCTGTCAGGGTAAACAAACCTGTGGTACTAACACTGCAATATAGATAAGATGAAATTAACATCTTTCTGAGTGTAAATTATTATTGGTTCATAGGGTTAGGGTCAATGGTTGTTCCAGTTTTCATGGAATAAAGCATCCTAGATTGTATGCCTCACCCTGTGTTGGATGCCATAAATTTGTAGGTTGACCTTGCTGGCAGATGCTGATACCCAGCCAGGTTGACTGATCAGGAGTAAATTAGTCTTTACTGTCATAAAGCTCAGCTTGACTCCAATTCTTACAATATTCACCTGTGTAATTTGCACACACACACACACACACACACACACACACACACACACACACACACACACACACACACACATGGTATTGTCCTGCATTCATTGTGCATCCTGTGTCAATATTTGCAGCTTTCAACTTCTTCGCTAAAACCACTCAACATATTTTAAATAAATTTCACAGGCAGCATCCAGGTTTCAGAGGCTCAACGTTTTGAGAATCAGGTCAATCTGTTATCAAATATAAAAGCTGTTCCTATAAATAGAAAAACCCATCAATTACTTCTTCTCAAAACACTGCTAAACAGAATTTGACCAAACTTAATAGAAAGCATCCTTGTATGAAGTCCTTTCATAGTTGTGAAAATAATGTCAATTTGACATCAAATATGGCCACCATTACTAAAATAGACAAACGTTTAAGCAACTTTTAAAAAACCACTAAACAGAATATTTAACAAATTTAATAGAAAGCATCGTAATATAAAACCCTTTTGTAGTTTTGAAAGCTATGCAATTGGCCATCAAATATGGCCACAGATACTAAAAATAGAAAAACCTTTTAATGACTTCTCAAAAACTGCTCAACAGAATTTAATCAAATTTGACAGAGAGCATCCTGATATAAAGACCTTTTGTATTTTTAAAAACTTTGCCAATTGGCCATTGAATATGTCCACAGCTACTAAAAATAGAAAAACCTTTTATGGACTTCTCAAAAACTGCTCAAGAGAATTTAACCAAATTTAACAGGAAGCATCCTTGTGTAAAGGCCTTTCATAGTTGTGAAAATTATACCAATCTGTGGTCTTGCTAATGTCATATGCAGTCTGTCGTTTGTTGCCCATCAACCATCGTTGGAAAACCACATGTGATTGATTCCATTATCTCTCTCTTCAATGATGTCGATCAACATGTTTTATTTTCAACTTCTCCAAGAAAGCCACTCAATAGATTAAGACTCAATTTTCACAGGCAGCATTCATGCATTAAAATCATCTTGAAGTATGTGAATATTGCTAATCTGCCATTAAATATGGCCACCGTTACTAAAAATAGTAAAGACCTTCAAAAGTCTTCTTCTCAGAAACTGCTGAACACAAATTGACTAAATATTTGAGAAAGTATACCTGGTATGAAGCCTTTTATACCTGTGAATACAGTAAGACCTGTCTTGTGAGACCACCCCTTCTGCTAATAAAAAACAGTCTCTCAGGACAGTTGATCTCTCATAAACATATATCTGCAGGAGGGCAAGTTTCAAATTCGAAATTCAACTGGGTTTAAAAAAGAAAAATATCCACAGGACTATACATGCATTTTGTTCTCTATTCATAGTGCTTGTTAAAAGTATTAACATGTATTTATCTCCAATTAATTTTATGTATCAGTAAAGATATACACCTATCATTAAACATTAACATTTATATTTGTGATGATGTTAACATATCCGTGATAGTTGTAATAACAACTGTTGTTGGTTTGATCAGGTTTTTGGTAAATATGGCATATATATGTAGCAATTAAATCAAATGACAGGAATAAATCATCCAGAAATGGAATAAAGTTATTTAGAGACAAAAGCCAAATGCTTGCTTCACCCACAACATAAATGGATTAACTCGATAAGTAAAAGACATGACTAGTGCACTACAGTTATAACAGATGATGAGATCTCTAACAGCAGTACTTTTGGCTTAGTGTTTAAGTTTTAATAACTGTAGCATCAAATAAAGCAACAAACAGTAGGAACCTTTACAATGACTGTAGAATTAATCTATCCTGGAAATGCTAGAAACTTACTAGGAGACACTCCAGGTATTACATGTACTCAGCATGCTAGTGACAGGCCAGGTGAGAAGATCTCTCATTCTTATTATGACATTATTGGTGTTGTGCTGGGTTTTCAATACAATATGAACCTCTGTACTATGTACATCCATGACTGCTTCCCTTAAAGAATGAATGGTTAATTGTAACTGGGATATATTTGACTGCAGCATTACAATGGCAGTTAGTGACATGTACTTATAATTGATTTGCTATGTAAACAATACTTGGTTGACAAAAATACAAATTATATTCCTTCATGCTGATTTTGTTAACCCATGTTTTAAAATGTGTTTTTCTATATATTTTTCTAAATGTATTTCTAATTTATTTTTTTCACCCAAGAGGGCCTCATGGGAGAATAGTCATTGTACTAAATGAACTACATTAACTACAATATATAAATAAAGTATTATTATTATTATTATTATTATTACTTTAGTCTGGTTTACGGTTCGTAGCATATCAATCAGTGAGTACTCAATGGTTAACCCAGGTTTCGAATGTATATGAGAAGTTATTAGTATCAATATTGAATATAGTGACTGTTGCACCAGGCCTCCGGAAACCCTTTCCGATGGTAATGATATTTTGACTAATTGCTCAATATGTCTGTTGGACATTCATAGTTATGAACATAAATCTGATTCTTTCTCTTACATTTAACTTCACAGCTGTAAATGGAATAATTTCAAACTTTTTATCTGACAAAAACAAGCACGGGATGGCAAATCTTTATTTGACTGGTGTCAAACCGCCTTGAGTTTTGTTTTTAATTGTTCCCTAGTCTTCACACTTCCACCAACAATACAGAATAAGGTATACACTGCCATGCCCAAGTGATCCCATCTATACTACATTGCATACTGTCAAACATAGACTGAATCTCCACTTTACATTGTTGGCATTGCTATAGCAATAAATACCATTGCAGCTTTGTTCAGGTATAAGTAATAGCAAGGAGAAAAGGCAAAGTAAAAAGCAATCAAGCAAACAAAGCACCTATCCAAGTTTTGTTAATTGGTTGTTAATAGTAACAACAGTCAATAAAATAAGTTTGTTGGTATAAATCACCACTGAATAAGTACTTTAAATTTAATAAGATCATGTGAAAGACACAGCAGTGTCATTTTCCCCTGAGTTTTCATATATCTTAAATATACACAAAAAGCATTACTATCATGAATAAGAGAAAAAGAAATTATCAGGATGAAAATTTTAGTCCGAAGAAGTAAATAATTATCAACAACAAATGGTTAGAAGAGTGCTTGTGGCTGAGATACAACAAAACATTGAATGTGTTGTTTGTGATTTATGTCAAAAACACAAGCAGAAGAATAATTTTGTCAGTCCAGGTGTCTCAAATTTTCAAAAGTCAGCCCTTGTCAACTATTTGGGTTTTAACGAATGATGTTATTTTGAAATGCCTATTTTATTGCAAAGGAGACTCTTCCAGTTGACAAGTAGCACTCTTTTAATATACTCAGTCAGCTAATGAATTTTACATTTATTTAAAGGAAATACTTTGACATTGTTAGAGAGAAGGTATAAAGTCTTTCATGTATCTTGGATGTTGATCTTCTAACACCAACTGATTAAGGAGGGGTTGAAATAGTTATTGTAAAAAAAAACCCACGCAAAAGACATCTTTCAGAATCCAATTTTAAACAGTGTGTTTTTTCCTTACATGTATCAGTGCATGTGCCTTTTCTGCATTGATTGTGCTAATTTTAAACAACTTTTAGCATCGTGTGTCAAATGTCCAACACAGATACAGTTATCTCAACTTCCATCTTTTTGAGTCGAAATACAAGAGATACTGCAATTACATCGTTGTTTGTAGATGTATTTCAGTAATCTTTTAGTTTCATTATGGACTGAAATGACTGTAAGTATATAAGATTAAAAAATTGGTTGAGACTTTATTATGGTCATGCTAGTGCCCCCTTTCCCCCCCTCCCTTGCCAAAAATCAAATTTTATTCCTTGAATGAGTGAACTTATATGATGGTGGGGCTGGAAGTTAAGTGACTTAAAAAACCCCCACATGAATGGTTAATTGCAGGGGCTTTTGAATTATCAGAAATAATTACTATGCAAGCATGTATTATCTTTGATGTGTACAGTATGAGACAGAAAGTATATGATTTTCCTTGTCATTCCAGATGAAGAGGCGGTCAGCGAAGGTGAAGAGTCTGGGTACAGCGAGGGGGAGTCTGAGTCTTCAGGAGAGGAATCAGAGAATGGAGGGGAGATAACAGGAGAAGAAGATGAAGCAAGGGAAACAGATGAGGAGGAAGGGGGAAAAAAGGCTGGCAGAGATATGTATGCCTACGGGGGCAAAAAGTAAGTACAACACTTTTTGTAATATTTTAATTCATAGAATCTTAATAGGCATAACCAAGGTTTGTGCTAGGATTTTTCCATTAGTTACCACATTTTGCCCCATCTGACAATTAGGTGTTTGTCATTACTAGAAAATGGCTCTATTTTGGCATCTTCCTTACCAGATCTTATCCTCATTTTACTGTAGTCTTCACACATTACCTACCAGTCTTTTCTTTTAAAATTTCCCTGCTTTCCTGGAGTCAAAAAAAACCCTAATATATATTTGATTTGTATGATAATTTACGCATTTCAGCAAGTTGTTGCAAATAAATTAGGTTCTTTATATCCTCAAAACCACCTTGAAAATATGTTACACCAGCAGTGGGCAGTGATATAGTATTGGTGCATGCAAAGACAAGCCTATAAATTTCTTGTTTTTAATGACAATAATTGCTATCTGAAAATTTGGATCACTTTTGGTGATAAGTAGTGGCAACATAGATAACTGGCATGCAAATTTGCCTTCTTACACAGTTGTGATATCAGGTCAGTGAAAAAAGTCAAGCTCTGCATCTGTACAATTCATGATACACCCTGTTGATAACAATTCCATTGTTGTGTTATTACACCTTGTATCACAGGGCCACACAAAATGTTATTTTTGACAATTTGTACACAATATTTTATTACAGTGTGATAAAATGGGGATAAGTCTTGTATTCAAGAATTACTGTTGCAAATATAGCACTCCTTCTCAATTAGGCCTTTCATTATAACACTTATAAGGCAAGTATGGTCATGGATCCCATTTCATTATGTGATGGTAAAATTATATATATAATGTACATTATAAGATGGTCTCGCTATAAGGTACTATACTCTGCAACTCCCATGGACAGCATTATAATGAGGGAGTTCTGTATCTGTTTAAGCGTAAATCCACTATTAATATCCTCTAATCCTAAATTAGAAAACTGTTATTCCCTACACAAATAGAGCAAGTCCTTTACATTGAGTAACATATGACTTGTCCAAACCAGTCAGAGAAAATAAAATAACATTAGCTGCATGAGTATTTGAACAAGTCAATCTCTTGCTAAAATTTAATATTATCTGTGAAAATTATAGCAGTTTTCATTCCAGAAATGGAAAAAGGATGACCAGTGGCTCCTTTGAGGTCAAAATGTATGGTCATTCAGAAAATAAAAACAGGAGTTGCAAATACCCTTACCTGTTTCTTGTTTATTGAAGAAATTCAAACACATATCATTATTACAGGCACGCACATCATGGATTTATTAATTTCTGCAATAAATATTCAATTATCCAGCATTTCATGCTTTGAGTTAGTCATTGTGGAACCAGACCACAACATAGTTTTCTTCAGTTTCTTCTCCCAGGGTTCCCACGCTACTGGGAAGTCGGGAGAAAGAATAGGTTTGTTCCCCACTGGGAAAAACCCTTGAAGTTTGCAAATATTAATCAAAGTCAGGAATAAACCGGGAATTTTCAACTGCCACTTGATCACACAAAAATATGTAATTAAATCGTAACTGAACAGAGCGGGAGTTAAATTTATTGAGTTCTTACCAGAATTTGTGGAGGTTGCAGAACTTCACTCGGTTGAGATACAATTGCTGTATGGATCATTTGGGTGCTTGCCCTAAACATATTTGTATAGTCAGTCCCTGTACTTAGGTGATTGGATTGGTCAAGTAGACTCGTTACCTCTTAGTCTGTACCATATCAGTTGCATTTTTGTTTCTTTATGTAGAAGTTATGAAGACCAGTCTAGCGTCACTTGTGTCAACACGGCTGTGACATGTGATTGTAGTGAGTGTAAGAGAAAAGTAATAAAGCTTTTCTTCCCCAGTTCCCCTTTTGATATGTAAAGTTAGTGAAAATATATTGTGATAAATGTTTGCTTATTACTTAGTAGTTCGTTGTGGGAACACAGTGTTCAGCATTAATGACAATAATAACCCTAGCCAACCCCAACTTGCCTTTGCTGTGAATTTTGCTCTCAGACCTTGCTAAATACTTCATGGATGATTTCAACAATAAAATCTTTGGAAATTTTTCTCGTGCAGACTTTTTAGAGTATTTTAGAAAATGTTTAACACGTAGTCTTATAGTTTCTAACCTCCAATCCCTTACCACTGGTAATATTTGTTTTTGCAGTTTATTTTCAAATATTCCTTTATAGCAGATTAAAAAATTTATATTATAAGGATTTGTGTTTATTGTAAACCAGAATTAGTTACATAGTTTGTTCTTGTTTTGTAGAGAAGTTGCCTTCTTAAATAGCATCGGTGGTAGAAGCTGTGTTCATGGCATAAAAATAGTTTTTTTCAAAATAAGTCCTTAATATAAAAACAAATTTATCTTTTTATTCATCTAACATAAATTTAGGCTGCATTGTAAATATTTTTGTTTGTTACTTACAGGTGTTACTGGAATAAAGGTGCCCTATGATCATATGCTACCATAAGTTTCACATCAAATTAAATTAAGTTATATTTTAAAGGATAGGAATCTTTGCAGTATATTTACCAAGCAGACACATGTCAACAAACTTGAATACTGAACACTTAAAAGATATATTCCCTTTACAATGCAAAAAACATGAAATAGAATGTCATAAAAACATGATTTGTTTCATTAGAAGTGAAGTAGTTGATAGAGTCATTTAGCATTTCATGCTAGACCACGTGCCTCCAAGCATATCTTGGCAAACTAATCTCAGGCTATGTGTTGAATTTAAGTAATTCAAAGCACAAAATGTGTGTATCTATCATTACCAATATATATTGTCAACTACCAAAACAGCTAGTCCAAAAAAATAAAAATTAAGGAAGGAACATGTATCCGTCACTATGAAAATGGATGAGTTGTCTGCTCACTTCTAAGCTTTTTGACAATGCACATAATTATGTCACCTTAGAGTCTGTCATTTCACCTAAACAGAGAAGTTCACTTCACATTGTATTGATTTCAAGACATTCCCCCCTTTTGTTTCAGTATGTTGCATTAATAATCAAAGTAAAACATTGACTTTTTGTAAATTTTCACTTCAAAGAGGAAGGTTGAAATATAGAAAAAGAAGTTTTGTGTTCTGTAGTCAATTTTGGTGCTAATTTGATGATCATAAATACCAGAGATTACATTGCTTTCTGCGGAATTCCTGCCAAAAATTCACACATGATCCATGAAAAACAAGTGAAAAATTGAACTTGTGTAGCCCAGTCTGAAGCAAATTATGACTAAGTGGTCCATTAGTAATAAAAATAATCATTGTATCCAATATTTCGTCGTACAGACATATAAAAAGAGGCCTTCTGGTTGCTGATATTCTACTGTAACTTATTTTCAAGGTTGCTGTTTTATGTTATCCAAAAACTGTAGTGAAGCAATATAAGAAAAGTTATTATTTTTGTAAACGTCTAATAGTATTTTATCAGCATATTAATCATCTGACATGAAAATATGCAAAAAGTAGTTTCAAGTGACTATTTTGAACTTTGTACACCCACATCTCCCTATTTTTGCCAACTTCACCCTATTCTGGTTAGAGAGACGTCATTTTGCCCTAATATTGGAGTCCAGCTTGGACCCTGACATATTATGATTAAATGCACTTAAAAGCAATGCCAAGCTGAATGGAATAAAGTAAAGGTTCTGGCAAGCAAAATGTACTAACATTCGATTGGGATATTTCGAAATACAAATTCTGGGGCTGTCATGCAGCCACAATTTATATAGCAGAATTATCCCTGTATTTAGAAATCTACCAACTACAGGGGCAATTTTCAATTCAGAATCCCATGCTCTGTGTATCCTTGACAATGACTGCATTAAATATACAGTTCATAGTCAGATTACATTGAAAGTAGATGTTAAGGCACCAACTAGACATAAGTTGAATTTTAAAATAAAGATCAGTCCTTTCTTTTATCCCAAGGTATATAATTTTGAGGGCTTTTTGTCCAGATTTAAAACAACCCTTGCCTAAATGACTTTCTTCATACCAACACATGCAGTTAAGCAGAATAAAGTTAATGTTTCTATTCTGTAAATTAAGGTGAGTTACTTGCAGATTTATATCAATTTCAGTAGTTATTCTTGAGTCTAGTGATACATCCTGTGTTTTGGTAAATGGTCACATGTCTAATTCAGATGTTATGGGACAGTCTCAGAATAGAAACAGCTTTTGATTTTGAAAATGCACATTTTCTAAACCAAAATGTTTTTATTCTGTTCAGAAAGGGTCATAAGTGATCCTTGAAAAAAATCAATTTTGCCCAAGAAAAAATCTGGAAATCTTTGTTTTAAAAAGTGTGGGAATCCTCTTCTCTAAAATAACCATGACCACAGTTCAGGGCTTGGTAATTTTAGTTGACAAAGAAACTAGCAAACTGTGCTATAGTCTGATTCAACAATGACTGATTCAGAATATAAAATGCTGAAAAAGTGAATATTTATGTAGAAATTAATAAATCCACGATGTGAATGCCTGCGATTATTATCAGCCTCCCCTGTTGCAAGCCTTCCATACTAGGATTTGAATTCCTCATGCTCAGGTAACCATTTCCTTCTAGAATTTATTTTGGAGATTTTAATATCAGTAATTTGTTACCTGTCGGTATTGCATAGTTTACCTTTTCAGGTTTGAATTAACTTCATCCATATAATAAGAATTAATCCTCCCATGGATGGACCTCCATAGCGAGTTTTGGAATGAATCCAGACCAAAACACTGACCCAGTGTGCTGTCCATGTCAGTGGCATATGGACTGTAGCCCTCATCTATTTTTGGACTATGCTATTTGTATTGGTTCAATTCAAATGCTCTGTGGAATACTTTTCCTTCAGCTCATGTCTAAAATGCATCGGGCATATAACTACTGTTTTTCAGTATTCTAGAGTATTATACCCTCAATCCATTGCATTTTGTTTGTCAATTTAGCTCTCTTGAGAGTTTATAGGCAATTGTTGTTACATTTTTCAGCATTGCCCTTTTAACATCACCTCTCCCCGGTGATCGGGTGTTTCATGTTATTATTGTTATTATTGCTTTTATTCCAGTCTCTTGGGAAGGTATTGTCTCCCATTTATCCTCAGGATTGATTGTGACTTCCGTTTCAGTCGTTTTTATTTTATATAAATATCTGAGGTAAAAACAATTATTTGTTGCTTATGTGGTAGCTGAAGGGGGTTGCACACCACACTAATTTTCCTTTTATGTGCTTAGTTGGTTGTACACCATCACTTCACTTATAGTGAGTTGAGATGGCACTCCACTCATTTATTCCTATTATTATATTATTATTTTGCTGCTAATACTCAGGTAAATAAGTACCGTATATACTCGTGTATAAGCTGATACCAACTGCAAACTGCATAGAACCAGATCTGCTGGCGTATTATGCGACGGCAGATCAGGGTATATGTTGTTTGCATTTGAACCCAGCTTATACACGAATATATACAGTATTGCTGTGTTTGCAAATTGTGCTTGACCACAGATATCACTCACTTCTATTATCATAACTAGAGTGAGTCGACCTACATACTCCCTCTTTTTTTAATATATAATTGTGGTTTGTCTTCAGTACTCAGGTACAGTATTGGAAATTTAGATAGTGTTTGATTTATGGGTCTCACACCACTCGATCATAATCATTGTACCGTACAGATAAGGAAGGTATTGCTGCTAATACATAATCATTATAATTGTTAATTTTGATTATTGTTCTTGTTTTCAAACATTATCTTTGCAGTCAGTTGCAGACAAACAGACAAGGTATCTGCTCTCCTGCCTTTGGTCAGATGAAGTTTGGGACCTCATGAATAGACTTCCGTATAAGGGAAGGAGGAAATGTCTCAGAAAGGGAAGATTAGCTCTTTGGCACATAAGGGCACTGCTCAATTCTAGGAGCATATGGGATAAGTCTCGATGGAGACAGTTTTGGCCCACGGACCCCTGACAGTTGATGCAACCCAGCCAGAGGATTTAACAGGACGGAGAGCGAGTCATGCCTCTCCATGAGGGACGAGTAGCACTCTCTCCAAACCCAAGCACAGTGATGACAGAGTGAGTCATGCCGCCTGTGAGGGAGAAGCAGCACCCTCTCCAGGCCCAAGCACTGTGACAACAGACAGTGAGTTGCACCCCCCCCCACACACACATGGTGAGCGAGGAGCAGCACCCTCTCAGAGTCTGAGCCCTGTGGCAATAGATGGATTGAACCACCCTGGAAGGTGAGAGCTAAGTTCTTGCCATTTAAGTTCTGAGGAGGCATCCTCCTGCAGATCAGAGTTGCCTGATTGGTCATTGACTGGTCAACAGTCAGTGACCAGTCACTGGTCAATAGCAGGTGACTGAGCACCAGTCACTGGTCAGCATCCACCAGTCACCAGTCAGCATCTAATGGCACTAGAGACCGATCACTGGGCACTGATCACTGGTCACCAGTCAGCAAGTCCACAAGGCACCGGTCAGCATCCACTGGTTACTGGTCACCAGACTGCAAGTACTGGTCACCAGTCATTGGAACACCAGGCTACCATTTAACCCCATTGGGGACTGGGAGTTGGCATACATGCGCCAGACAAGTGAATGGGACGAGATCAGTATCCCCCATTCCCTTTTATCCCACTCAATCCCTACAGGATATGGGGACATCCTCTTAAAGGAAGTGACATGTCCTTTGCATTTATGCTGTCATGGACATCAGGGCCTTGGCCTCATAGAAGGGTTAATGTTGTGGTCTGTGTTTCGACATTTGCCTCTCAAAAGTGGAGTCAAATAGGAAGGAGGGAGGTGGGTCTTCTTCCCTCCAGATGCCCCAGAAAGGTTGTTAGATGTTTTCTTACTCCAGCTGACTCTGCCACTAGGAACAGACCCCTCACTCCTCGTTAGGAGTTAAAGATTGTGGATCTCCTTACCCCCAGGTCTTCCCCAAATCAGAGAGACACAAGTCGCAAATCCTGCCTTCCTGGAGCTAGAGCAGGATGAAGCTCTTCTGGACTCTTTATAGTTGGACACTGAATAGGCTGAGGTGGCACTTCCTCTCTTTTCGGTCCCCTATTTCCTCCCACTCGTTGATCCAGGTGGCCGAGGAAGAACTGTTCCTTTGATAAGGGGTAAGCAAAGTTTACCATCTTCTACCCTAGGATATGTGTCTCAAGCCCTTGGGCTTGGAAGACCCAGCTTGGAGAGACTCTCCTGGGCTACCCCTCAACTAGATCTCTTGTTGCTCCCCAACACAGTCATGGTCAGGGAGCATTCTCAAAGGTTTAGTAAGGGCCTGGAGTTTGATAGGTGGCATAAGGGATGGTCAGTACCCCCATCTATGTTGAGACCTCTGGTTTCAGCAGTGAGCTACAGGGTACACACCCTTGCCTGACCCCTTAAGCCTCCTACATTGGACATGAGGTATTTCTATGGGGACCTGTGCATATCTTAATCCCTGTCTCCAGTCACATTACAGCTATTGCTGGAGGCAGTTACCAAACATCTTGGCATGTGTTGTCCATGTCCATAGCACTATCAGTGGAGCTGCTCCACCTCCATAGGGAAATTGCTTTGGACACTTCGAAAGTCTTACTGGAGCACAGTGAGAACCTTCTTCGGGCTGTTCCCCTGAAAGCAGATACCCTCTTTGGAGGGCTTATTCCCTCGATGGCTTCCCAGGACCTGAGACACCAACAATACTGGTCCCATGCATCTCCTCCTGACACCATCAAAACTGTCCAAGAAGTGGGAGCATCCTTAACCACCCCAGGAGCCATCAGAAAATTCTTTAAAGCCATGCAGCCGCAGTCCACAAAGCAACCCCAATTTAAACTTCCCTCTCACCTGTCGGGTGGTAAACGGGGTAGCCGGAAAGGCCCAGAGAAGAAGTTGGCAGGCCCTTTTCCCTTTCCTAAGAAAGGGGTGGGGAGTAACAGCCCTAGGGACACATTCCCTGTCCTGCAGTGCATCCCTCTTCCATCAATTCTTGTATGTGCCTGCATAACCCTCTTTTCATATTGCAGACCGTATCAGATATTTCGAGCTGCAGAGACTGGTATCTCACTTTGTAATATGGATGAAATCTTACGTGCATCTTTAACAAGCCCCCTTATTGACCATTGGGTGAAGCTTCTTACAAGAATCTTACCCTCAAGACTGTTTCTTGCTTTCCTTAGGATCTGCGAGACAAAGGAGCGAGCTTCAGGCAATATCTATAGAACAGAGTTTTGTCTACAGTTTAATGGCAGTTACAAGCTGGTGTCTTTCCTTTGCCAGCCTAGTTTCTTAGCAAAAACAGCTTCTATTGGTATCTCCACTCCCTTTAGAGATTCCAAGTCTCAGTCATATATGTGCTTGGGGTGAAGTTTGACTCTTGTGCCCAGTTAGAGCTTTATGATTCTATTTGGCCACTTCTAAAGGGAGAAGAAATGGTAGGAAGCATATTTTCCTTCCTTAAAGGGCTCTAGATAATTCAGCATCCACTATTTCTAGGTGGATTGTACTAATGATCACAAGAGTTTATCAGTCATTTACAGAAAGGGACCTTTCATTCATGAAGATGAAGCACACGCAGACGAGGTTCAAGCCATTGCTACCTCATGGGCCTGTCGAACCCATTCATCATTGGCATATATTCTCTAAGGCCTACAGTCGCTGCACAAAAAGTGGCTCAAGCAAACACCAACTTTTAGTAGTGGACATTGCTACCATAAGGGTGAATATGTCCTTGTTTTTACAAGTTCATGAGGCCATCAGCTTCCCACTGCACTGGAAAATTCAGCTATGCAATAGCGACAGGTAACATATTACTGATATTAAAATGTAGGGGGAGGGGTAAAACTACTTTTAATGATGTAGTACTTACCTGTCGGTGTTACCAGATTCTCTCCTCCCACCCTGCTCTGATGTCCCATGAGTAGTCTTGTCCTGAAAAAAGATGAGAACTATGGCACATGTGCCAGTGCTTGTGCAGCAGACTAAGTCTGTGTTCTGGTCTGGATTTTTTCCAGAATTCTCTATTGAGCTTCATCCATGGAATGATTTATTCTTATATGGACATGGGTAATTCCGTCTCAGAAAAGGTAAGCTATGCAATGCCGACTGGTAAGTATTACATCAATAAAATTAGTTTTACCCCACCCACCCCACACACATTTTAGCCTACATTTTTTTCTCCGTGTACACTAGTTTGGAAATAAATATAGCACTGTTTTCACTGAAAATTTAATGTTGTTTACATTTACCACTGTATGTTTTCAAATGTTACTAATCAAAATCATTAAGACATTTCTGTTAGCCAGTGATATTGATTGTCTTATGATTCTTTGGCAATGAGCATGCTCTATTCAGTAAGCTTGGGTAGCACTCTAGTCAACAGTAAGGATTTTTTTTTCTTTATTTTGTTGAGTCTTTATTATGTACCCTGTGGGCATCATGGAGGGAACTTTAATGTGCCAAAGATGAAACATAAGGGTCGTTGGTGCAAGTGTGCAGCCTAAAATGAACCCTGGAATAGATTGATGATTTAGTAAATAAAATTAAACATCAAGTAAATTTCTTGAAATGTTAGCTGTAAAAAATTGAAAAGTGCAAAAATTTCTTTATATACATGTACAATAAAATATAGTGTGCAAAAGAACCTGTGAAAAGCATGTTTTATTTTACCTTTCCCTAACTTTTTAGGGCCCCTCATTGATATGTGGGAACCCTATAGCTATCACCTTTTCCATCCATCCATCTGTCTATGAATAGACTTCTAAACTTTTTAAAGTGATTCCTGGGTGTGATGAATCTTGCTGTATTAAAATCGATGTCATAACATAAACTTTTTTTAGGGTCCTAATGATACATCCCATATATACTCGCATATAAGCCGATACCAACTGCAAACTGCATAGACCCAGATCTGCCAGTGCATAATGCACCAGCAGATCTGGGTCTATGCAGTTTGTAAGGACTAATCAGTAGAACAAACAACATAGACCCTGATCTGTTGGTGCATTATGCGATGGCAGATCAGGGTCTATGTTGTTTGCATTTGGACCCGTCTTATACATGAGTATATACGATAATTAAAAAAATCCTCTTTGCAAAGAACAATTTCATTATAAAAACACTGTTTGTATACAATGAACTCCATTTATAAAGAATGAATTATCAGATATTGTGCTGCACACCACAGTGTCCCTCACGGTGTTTTATATTATAGCTTTCCTTGGTTATAATGACATTTGGATATAACGATATCATCGACGTAAATGGTCAAATGGCCGAACACATCGTTAATCCAACGAATGAACGAACGAACGATATAACAATATACTTTAATGAGTCTCTTAGGCTTTCTTATATCTGGAGTGTAATATATACACCAAATTGGCATTGATTGACAGTCTCACAAGTTGATAATTGGCTAATTGATGGGAATCACTTTGTCAATTAAGGTCCTCAGAACATTTTAAATAGTGGACAAAGACTAGATTACTCACTGATTTATTGTTGTTTGTATGCTTGAAATAAAGGTTTGTTTAAAAATTAGAAAAAAACACAACCTTTTAAGTGATTGAAATATCCCAAAATTACTTAAAAGCTAGAAATTGGCATGGAAATATGTGTCAGCAGCAGAGAGTACAAGCTAGAAATTGGCATGGGAATATGTGTCAGCAGCAGAGAGTACAAGCTAGAAATTGGCATGGAAATATGTGTCAGCAGGAGTGAGTACAAGCTAGAAATTGGCATGGAAATATGTGTCAGCAGGAGTGAGTTGAAGCTAGAAATTGGCATGGAAATATGTGTCAGCAGGAGTGAGTTGAAGCTAGAAATTGGCATGGAAATATGTGTCAGCAGGAGTGAGTACAAGCTAGAAATTGGCATGGAAATATGTGTCAGCAGGAGTGAGTACAAGCTTGAAATTGGCATGGAAATATGTGTCAGCAGGAGAGAGTACAAGCTAGAAATTGGCATGGAAATATGTGTCAGCAGCAGAGAGTACAAGCTAGAAATTGGCATGGGAATATGTGTCAGCAGGAGAGAGTACAAGCTAGAAATTGGCATGGAAATATGTGTCAGCAGCAGAGAGTACAAGCTAGAAATTGGCATGGAAATATGTGTCAGCAGGAGTGAGTACAAGCTAGAAGGTTAAACAATTTATTACATACCCATTTAGTCTTACATGCTTGATCTGGCGTATAACACAGCTTTTCAGTCTGTATTTCCGTATCTCACACCCAGATTGGAACTAATAGGTCTCTTCTTTGATGTCCACGCATAGATATTTTAGACGCAGTGAATCAGACTTTCATAAATCCCAATTCTTATTTCATTCATACAGTAAAGCTAAAAATATTTAGAAATCATAAAAAAGGGGGTATGTAATAAATACACAACAGCATTTGTGTTTTGTTCTGAGTTGGGGGAAAGAACTTGTTTTGATATGGCTTATGAATACGTCTTGGCCTGAAGGCCTTGAATTATCTCAGTGCCATATCAAACTCATTCTTTCCGCTGACTCAGATCAGAACATGTATGCAGTTTTGTGTATGTCATGAATCTTGATAACTGTATGGCATATAGGAAACTACAGTGTATTACCGTATAATCTCGCGTATAATCTGGGTCCAAATGCAAACAACATAGACCCTGATCTGTCGTCGCATAATGCAGCGGCAGATCAGGGTCTATGTTGTTTGTTCTACTGATTAGTCCTTACAAACTGCATAGACCCAGATCTGCCAGCACATTATGTGCCGGCAGATCTGGGTCTATGCAGTTTTCAGTTGGTATAGGATTATATGCGAGTGCATACGGTATGTTAAAAATGATAATCTGTTTCAAATTATTAATTACCTAAAAACAGTAATGGACAATTTGTTACATTTTCAGAAATCTGTTTTTATCGATTCAATTGATTTGTTGGTACAGTCTTACCACAGTAAGGGACTACTGTGAGTAGGACAGTAAATACTATTATTTGATCCATTATATCTTTTTACAGGGGGAAAACCATAGGGAAGGCTCATGTGAAATTATCACCAAATGAAGAAGACTTCAAGATGGGGATCAAGGAAGTGATTGCTGGCTTTGAAAATACTATAGGTATATGGTCATTGAAATTGTTTCTTGCATCTTCTCCCTTTGCCTTTTTTTTTTGTTTTGTTTTTTTTACTTTAAGACTGATTTTAATTTCCTACAGAATTTCTTTGTTTCTTTATTTCTTTATTGTCTTACTGGAGAAAGCACAGTGATATATTGTAGTCAATTTTCCAGTGGCAGTTAAAGTTTTGCATTAAAGTTTTGAAAACCATAAATCTTCCACATCAGGTGCTGCATTCAAGTACAACTTTGGGATAATATCACTCTAGGTGTATAGTTGTGCCGTGGTATGCTAGACATTTCCGTCTTGTCTGTCTCACCTGTGTAAACATCATGGTGAGCAATGTTAAAGGTTTGTGTTCAAGTTTTTGAAAGACACAAATCTTTTACATCAGTGGCTGCATTCAGCTAAAACTTTTTAGGATTATATTACCATGGGTCTCAAATTTATATGCTAATATGCCAGAAGTTCCTGTCTTGTCTCGCCTTCTTAAGCAGAAAGCTTGGTTCATCATTGTGAACAATGTGGAAGTTTATGTTAAAGTGTTTGAATGAGAAAGCTTGCCAGTAGCTTCCCATGGGTCGGTGGTTCTTCCTGGGGTTTTCCCAGGTTCTTCCTCCACCAAATATACTGGCCGCCATGTATAGCCTTTCATGTGCTGAAAAATGGCGTTAAACCCACAACAACAACAAAGTTTTTGAAAGTCACATATCTTCAACATTTGTAGCTGCATTTAGCTGAAACTTTCTATAATATTACAATAGGTCAAAATTTTATATACCGATATGCTAGGAGTTCTCGTCTTGCCTGTCTCACCTGCTTAAGCAGAAAGCATGTTTCATTGTTGTAAACAATGTTGAAGTTTGTGTACAGTTTTGGAAAGTCTAAATTTTCGACATCTGTTGCTGTATTCAACTAAAACTTAAGATAATATTACTGTAGGTCTGAAGTTTATATGCTGATATGCAAGAAGTTCCTGTCTTGCTTGTCACACCTACTTAAGCAGAAAGCATGTTTCAACATTGTAAACAATGTTCAAGTTTTTGAAAGTAACATATATTCAACACCAGTTGTTGTATTCAACTGAAACTTCAGGATAATTTTATTATAGGTCTAAAGCATATACGGTGATATGTGAGGAGTTCCTCTCTGGCCTGTGTCACCTACATAAGTAGAAAAATTTGATTCATCATGGTCAACAATGTTAAAGTTTTGTATGAAAGTTTATGAAAGTCATACACAGGGGTTATACTGACAAGCATACAGACACGGGTGAGACACTTGTTTATTTATTTGTTTAAAAAAGTAGACTACATCAGTCTTGAAGACTTTATACTGTAAATTGATTTTTATTTTGTAGCATAAAGTTGTCACAGCACAGCTGCCTTTTTTCAGATGTCCAATATCACATAAAACAGCATTTGGCAAAATAGGAATCAAAGTTAATTAAATAATTCATTCATTATTGATTGAGTGATTGAATGTCAAAATTTTACAGCAGGCCAAGCTTTTAAATACCTTCTCACTTAGAACTGTGAATCAAAATATGATTTTGTGCAATCATCATCACTGCGAAGTTTATGGTTATGAAAGTTTATGTGCTTGCATGCTGAAATGTCATAGAAATAATTGGTGGCTTAGAAAATGACCATTCATAACTTTCTATGTGATTTGTAAGGTGATGAAAGAAATTAAAAACATATACAGACTCCACACAAATTTCAGTTAAAGCTATCATTTAAGGATAATTAAGGACTCATTGTTTTTGTCCCTAATATATAGGTTTCCTTGTTATGAATGAGTCTCCAAACGCTCGCTCACTGTATCTCACTGACTGTATCTCACTGTACACATGAATAACTATGGTCACTTATCTTTTCGCTGCCTAATTAACTCTAAAATCACATTCCATGGTATAGCGATATCTTTTGCAGATTGTTCAGTGAAAACCCTAAACATGAACAGATGCAAAGTATTAAACAACCTTTTTTGAAATGTTCACAGTTGTCCAGATGCCCAAATAAGATTTTTACATACAGTGATGATTATAGCTATTTGGCATGAGACAAAAATAGGTATCCTCTTTCAACAATGAGCAGATGTTCCTGACATAAAGAACAATAATATGGGGATTCTTATTTGGAATTCTTGAGTTTATCAAGATGTCTTATATAGCGGTGTAATTTAAGACAATTTTATTGGTATTTATTATATCTGCAGCCAAATGGGGATCCATGGCTCGGGAACCAAGGCTTGCTGTTTTCTGCTCACCACCAATCCATGACCTGAAATTGAACTTTGACGAGGAGGAAATGGCAGAGAAGCTTGAGTCCCTTGGTCCCTGGCCTGATCTGGATTTCATATTTGGAGATGACCCTGAGTACCAATCTCTTCTGGCAGAACTGAATACCTACATGACAATGGAGATGGAGCTGGTCAAGCAGTATTCCAAAGTAGGCATTAATACAACCTTGTACCTATAATAAGCCCTTAGTGCCTGCCTTATAAATTTATTGAAAAGTGGCAGTAGTCTTATAATCAGAAGGGTAACCCCGTGTGGGCTTATAATCAGAAGAGTAACCCCCTGTGGGCTTAAAATCAGAAGGGTAACCCCGTGTGGGCTTATAATCAGAAGGGTAACCTCCTGTGGGCTTATAATCAGAAGGGTAACCTCCTGTGGGCTTATAATCATACCAATCTGAGTCATCAAGAATGTATATGTGTTATAAGACCATACCAATGTGAGTCATCAAGAGTGTATATGTATTATAAGACCATACCAATGTGAGTCATCGAGAGTATATAATGTGTTATAAGACCATACCAATGTGAGCCATCAAGAATATATAATGTCTTATAAAACCATACCAATGTGAGTCATCAAGAGTATATATGTATTATAAGACCATACCAATGTGAGTCATCGAGAGTATATAATGTGTTATAAGACCATATCAATCAAACCATCAAGAGTATATAATGTCTTATAAAACCATACCAGTCTGAGCCATCAAAGAGTATATATGTATTATAAGACCATACCAATGTGAGTCATCGAGAGTATATAATGTGTTATAAGACCATATCAATCAAACCATCAAGAGTATATAATGTGTTATAAGACCATATCAATCTGAGCCATCAGGAGTATATAATGTGTTATAAGTTATTTGTACAAATAATGTAGTGAAAATGAATAAAGATTAAGATGTTTCTTCTTTCAGAACTATGATGAGTTTTGTGTAATGGTAGATAAATGTTGTCTGCTGAATGTGCAAGCCTCTATTGCTAGGAGACCCTGGTCCACTGATGACTTCAGCCATGTTTTGGCCACCCATACA
The DNA here is from genome assembly GCA_029931535.1 of Margaritifera margaritifera. Lineage (NCBI taxonomy): Eukaryota > Metazoa > Mollusca > Bivalvia > Unionida > Margaritiferidae > Margaritifera > Margaritifera margaritifera. Next base: position 4,090,820 of record JAQPZY010001606.1, read on the forward strand.
GAAATGGTGAGTTTCCAGCACCACTAGAAACACAGCTTACATTGATCTGCATTCAATTATTTACCTAAATGTTGATTTCTAGATTCAGGATAATTCTTCTATTCTTGTTACACAACAATTCTCTTGCTTACCTTAAAGCATGTCCTAACTGAATTATTGTGAAAACACAAAACACCTTTGTGTTATGAAAATGTACAGTGATATGTGATAAACTCATGTTAATACTAATGAAAGCTGTCATAACAATTGATGGCATACAAAATGTAATTGTGTTGAATCCTTTGATCCTGCTTAAACTGGGGTAGAGTAAGTTACTAAATTTGTCCCCCTCTTATAAGGCCAACCTTTATGCAGTTAAAAGGTGGCCTTATAAAATGGGTGGCCTCTTATGAGGGGGGAAAAAATGGTTAAAGTACCATATCAGAATCTGTTCAAAGATGTGCAATTGCAGGATTCACACTAATTTATACAAAATCATGCTGAAAAATCAACCGAATGCACAAAAATTGTGCATAATTTTTGAAAGCCCTACTTTTAATTCTTCATTAAATCCCTCCTGTAATTAGAAAAAAATCTCCTTGTTTTAAAATGGAGGGGGCGGGAGTGCCATTCCCACTAAATTTCAGTTCAAAAATAGACCCTGCTCTATTCGATGTAATAGCTGCACTGTGCACTTAAATTATTATTTTGAGTAAATATTGTGACATGAAAGCTCATAATAAACACACATAGACAATGTCAACAGCTATGTTCTTACCAGGTGTATTTATATGTACTTGGAGAGTTAACTCCTTTTAGATATGTTTGTGAGCTCTTCACTTTGGATGTGCATTCTCTCTCTCTCTCTCTCTCTCTCTCTTCCAACATGGTGATGCTGAATAAACACATGTAAAACTCGTTCTTAAGATTGATTTAACCCTCAAAGTTAAAGAATAAACAGCCACCAGGCATGCATGTTTCTTCGAAAATTTTCTGGGGGAGCTTTACAAGCTGTTCTCTTTCCATGTGGCATGCGGGGATCAAGACATGAACTGATAACTGATTTTTTTATGAAAGGTTTTGACCAAAGAGGCATGTTTGCTTATTAAGGCATGTGTGATAATTACATCAATTACAGTATTCTATTTTGGTGTCAGGCAATGTGGCATTATAAAAGTGGTGGCTTCTCTTTTTAGAGGGGTCTCTCAAGAGGGGGACCACTGTACCACTAAAATTTACTTGTAATGATGCTAATGCTTTGATATATTTTCATGGAAATAAATTTTCATGGTTTGGCTACAAATGGCATTTTCATCTGTCTTTATATTCATGGATAGGGAAGGGGAAGGGGAAGGGGATCCAAGTGGCCCTAATGATGTCTCATTGTTCCTCGGGTCTTTAAATTTGTTGTTTGTAGCAACAAGAAGGTCCACAAAAATCAGTACTGAACAAAAAAAAAGTTGTTTCACAGTAATTGTTTGTCAATAGTGTAAGGTTACACATTACAATGATCAGAAGTAAGCTGTTTAATGGCACTTTGCTCTATAATAATTTGCAGGATCTGTTCTAGAACTGAAAATTTAGGAGGGTAATTTCCCCTTCCATTTAAAAATAGGGAAATTTTCTTATGGGGAGGGGGGCAGGGATTCAACAAAAACTAAAACATCACACATTTATAGGCCATTAATATATGGGAATCAGTTGCACACAATTGGGCAGACTTACAGTTAGTCAAATTTGAATCACAGACAGATTTGCCTGGTTTTAACTCTACTGGTCATAGACCAGATGTGCTTATGGAATGGTCTTTTGTCCATCGTCTGTCCATCTGTCAGCACAAGTTTGTTATTGCTACTCCACCTAAACTATTTGGAGAATTGCCATGAAACTTTACACACACATTTATCTTATGGTCTAGTTGGTCCTAAATGAAAATGGTGACACCCAGACATCCAATATGACCACCACTGCAGCCATCTTAAAAATCTTGTCATTGCTATTCCTGAATGGTAAGTCATATTGACATGGGGTTTTCACTAGAAGACTTCTTATGATGTCTAGTTGGTCCTAAATGCAAATGGTGCTGATCTGATGTCTAATATGGCCACCACAGCAGCCATCTTGCAAATCTTATTATTGCTACTCCACCTGAATGAATGGTCATGTCAGCATGGCATTTTCACTAAAAGACTTCTTATGATGTCTTGTTGGTCCTAAATGCAAATGGTGCCAATCTGACATCCAGTATCCCCACCACATTAGCCATCTTGAAAATCTTGTTATTGCTACTACTCCTGAATGGAAAATCATATTGACATGGGGTTGTCACTAGAAGACTTATGGTGTCTAGTTGGTCTTAAATAAAAATTGTGCTGATCTGATATCCAATATGGCTACCACAGTGGCCATCTTGAAAATCTTATTGCTACTTCTCCTAGATGGAAGTCATATCAACATTGGGTTTTCACCAGAAGACTTCTTATGATGTCTAGTTGGTGCTAATAGAAAAGGGTGCCAATCTGAGTATGGCCACCATGGCAGCCATCTTGAAACTCTTGTTATTGCTACTCCTTCTAAATGGAAAGTCATATCAATATGGAGTTTTCACCAGAAGATTGATTAAGATTTTCATATAGACCTGACTGAAAATGATGCCAATCTGACCTCAAATATGGCTGCTACAATGAACATACTGAAAATCTTGTAACTAATTCTCCTGAATGGATGGTCATATCAGCATGGGGTTTTTGCCAAAGTCTTATAATGATGTTTAGTTTGTCCTAAATGAAACCTCAAATATTGCTGCCACAGTGATCATACTGAAAATCTTGTAACTAATTCTCTTGAATGGATGGTCATATAAGCATGGGGTTTTTGCCCAAGTTTTCTAATGATGTTCAGTTTGTCCTCAATGAAAATGGTGCCAGTCTTATATCCAAACAAAAATATGGCTGCCATAGTGGCTAATTTGGAAATCTTATCGCTCAAGAATATCAGAGATGGTTTCAACACTTGGCAATTAAAAGGAAGAAATGGTCTTGTCTTGAATTCCTGGAAATTCTTTTCGGCAGTAGAGTGTCAGTCCCTTCAAGGAACTCTTGTTTATAAACTAGCATGAATCCCACAATTCCTAGAATTGACCCGAGTTTCTTAGAATTAATGTGTAATTATAGCCATTACTTAGAAATTTCAATGACATGTAGAAAAATTAACTCTAAACCTATTCCTTTATTCATGTATAATTTGCATCTGATTGCAGAGAGCATACACCTAGATCTGATGTAGCATAATGCATTGGTAAATCTGGGTCTACGCTGCATGCATACATGGAACAAAAGCATAGACCCATATCTTCTGGGGCATTATGTAACAATAGATCTTGGTCTCTAGTGTTTACAATTGGATGTGTGTTATATATACCTACTGTATATACTTGTGTATAAGCTAAGTAATTTAGGAAGAAAAAAACAGCCTGGAACCGAGGGGTCATCTTTTCAGTGGGACAAGATCTAAACTTAAATTTTTTAAAAAGTTTTCTTGTTGACTACCAGTATATTTTGGAGGAGAAGACTGGATGGATAGATAGGTAGATAGTGAGGAATAATAAAGACAAAACCAGTGTAAAATACAATTAGGTATATTATCGAGTGGAATATGTTACAAATAAATTCACAACTTACAATTTGTTCATCTTTGTGTCAGAAAAATCCATAGAAATCTATATCGATGGACATTTTAATTATGTTGATATGATAAATCCATGAATTCTATCATAGGTCACATATTAGCATAAAAATAGTAGCCCAGAATGATCCGATTCACAATATCCCATAACATGTTAATTCCACACGTCTCACAAATAAACAATGAAAGTCAAGTCCACACTTTTGTGATTCACAGTATCCTATAAAGGTCACTGTCTAATGTCATCTGGTACAAAGCCCAAGAATTCATCAGCATCATCGGAGTGACCATTTATAGTGCTGAAATCCTCCATTGTCATCTAGTCATCGTAAATATCGTCAGATTCCGATTCCTCGTCTTTACTGTCATATGCAGGTGCTTATGTGGAGACTGAGCTTGGGCTCTGTAGTGACACTTCAGTCATACAGTCTATGAAATCTATTAAAGGATGCAACTGAACAGGTGTCAGTTGTGTTGCAACATTACAGGGAGTTCAAATAACCACCCTTTGTTACTTGGCACTGAACAAGTATCAACTACGCGGCTCGATCATAGTGTTGTAATGTGGGAAAACAAAGAGGGTGCTAAGGGATTAAGGTCAAACACGTATTTGTAAGACATGTAGGACTCTACTTGGCACTGAACAAGTATCAAATTCGTGGCTCGATCAAAGGGTTGTAATGTGAGAAAACAATAAGGTGCAAAGGGATTAAGGTCAAACACATATTTGTAAGACGTGTAGAACTCTGCTTGGCACTGAACAAGTATCAAATTCACAGCCCGATTAAAAGGATTGTCATCTTGAAAACAAAGTCAGGCAGTGCTGCCTTTACAAGCCACAGGCTTATCTGCCCACATGCATTAGCAGATAACATGGGAAATCTCACTTAGGAATTAGATCTGGCTGATGAAAAAAGAAAATAAAAAATCAAATCAAAACTTTTATTGCATCAAACTCAGTGTTAATACAGCAAAACACAAAATATAATACAAATACAGGTTGTTCAGACTTGCACGAAAATGGAAGCAATATACTTACTAGTAAATATGCACGCTAATCAACACTGACAGACACTTCACTTTGCGGTGGATAATATTTAATTTACTGGTAATATTTCATGGGTCGGCTTATGCATGGGTCATGAACTTTTAGTGTTTTTACCTATTCAGTTTGAGGGGGTTGGCTTATCCACAAATGGGCTTTTATGAGTATATATGGTAAACATAGTAATTCAAATTTTACCCTCCTAATAATGTACTTAATCCACCAGCCAAAGTATTGAATAATTTGATCCCTTTGTGGGTTTGGGGATTTAGAATAGGCCCAGTGCATCCTCTGGCATGTTGTAAGAGGTGACTAATAGAGGCAATTTGTTTGCCCTGAGATGTATCCCATGATGGTGGTCATGCTTAAGAAGGTCTAGGACTTCTTTAAAGAGTTAGGTTTAAATAAAAAAAAATTGTCATTGTATTTTAATGATTTTACCCTTTTTGCCATTATCTTTGTTTTGTAAACGCCTTTTTGGGATTTACTCAGCACTAGGTAGCCAGGATTGTGCTGATGTGCTGTCAAACCCTATATACATCCATATATATTGGCCATGTAAGATAGGTAGAGAGGTTGCTGATAAAGAAATTGGAAAATATAAGGAAAATGGTATTATGAGAATGATCAGAAAATGGCTGGATAGGAGTTGATTTTCGATTGTTGTGATCATTATGGGAGTGTTTCTTGTCTAAAATGCATGTAAATTGATTCCTGTTTCTTAACTGTGTCACAGAGTCGTCAAATGAAGAAGATGACACTTATGCGCCGCGTTGCAATGATTCAGGTGCAGAGCAGAAATTTCAGAGATTCATGTCTCCCATACCCAGAGAACATTGTTAGTGAAGTCAACAAGATTTTACCAGTGATTGCAAACAAGAGAAATGAGGACTTGCTTACTATTATCAAGGTATGTAATACAACTGTCATTTCCTCTCCCCTCCCCCACCATCCCCAACAAGAGAACTGAGGTTTTGTTCACTATTATCAAGGTATGTAATACAACTGTCATTTCCTCTCCCCTCCCCCACCATCCCCAACAAGAGAACTGAGGTTTTTTTCACTATTATCAAGGTATGTAATACAACTGTCATTGTCTATCCCCCCCCCCATCCCCAACAAGAGACATGAGGTTTTGCTCACTATTATCAGGGTATGTAATACAACTGTCATTGTCTATCCCCGCCCCATCCCCAACAAGAGAAATGAGGTTTTGCTCACTACTATCAAGGTATGTAATACAACTGTCATTGTCTATCCCCCTCCCCATCCCCAACAAGAGAAATGAGGTTTTGCTCACTATTATCAAGGTATGTAATACAACTGTCATTGCCTATCCCGCCCCCCATCCCCAACAAGAGAAATGAGGTTTTGCTCACTATTATCAGGGTATGTAATACAACTGTCACTACCTCTCTCACAACCCCAACTCCCCACAAAATGTATGAACATTAAAGTAGGCAATAGCAGTACAAATTTCGCAATTTTCTGTCACATTGATGACTTTAATGCTTTGGATTTAATATTGTTATCCTTTTAAAAACAAATTGAGAAATAGCATTGCAGGTGTTGGTACATATGTATATTTGTATCTTTTTACATTTATTTGTTCATATGCTTGTTTTTTTTGTCAGGCACTAATCATTCAAAATTTTAGAAAACAATACATGAAATGATTTGTTCTAAGTAACATTGAAAGTAGTACAAGAGTAGGTACAATTTGGGGTGAGCCACCACTGGCACATTTCTAAGAGTCAGTACCATTTGGGGTGAGCCACCACTGGCACATTTCTAAGAGTCAGTACCATTTTGGGTGAGCCACCACTGGCACATTTCTAAGAGTCAGTACCATTTTGGGGTGAGCCACCACTGGCACATTTCTAAGAGTCAGTACCATTTGGGGTGAGCCACCACTGGCACATTTCTAAGAGTCAGTACCATTTTGGGTGAGCTACAACTGGCACATCTCTAACTTGAATTATTTATGCAAATAAATTCGGATTTTCATTTCTTTGTAGGGAGCCTCCAGAAAGCTGGATCTTTACCCAGCTTCTGTAGAGCAGTTTGTGGAGCACCTGGCCTTTCTGTCCAAGATGATGACTGAGATGCCAGCCCTTGACAAAGAGTTTGTTATTGTCAATAAGATGTTCACAATTGCCAAGGATTACACCATTTCAATTCATCCTGAAGAACTGGCCCTGTTCCAGACACTTGGACCTGGCTTCCAGCATCTAAAGGTAAGAAAAAGCCAAATATTTGTAAATGCAAATATTTTTTTTCTCTTTTTAATTTCTTCCTTTCTTGTAGTTACTTTATTTTAATTTCGATGATATTTCCCTCCCTCTGCACATAGATAATGCGTATGAAAAAAATCTTTTTGATACACATAAATCATGAAATTTGGTTGGTATTCAGCAATATAGACATTATTTGCATTCTGTTTGGATGTGTGGATTTCATATAATTTGTTTCACTTGGACATTTAAAAATTAAGGCCATGTAAAAAAAACTGTTTGGTTCTCAAACATCTGCTTTTTTCCCCAAATGCTTGAGAAAATTTATTGAATGTTTTAATGAGTGCTAAAGTACAATAATTTTCCACATGGCATTATCGTTAATGAAAGATTTTTATAATAACTCTGTGCAATGCAGCACTTGCTTAAGTATTCTTCACACTGAACAATCATTTAAAGCAAACCTGTTAATATTTTCATATCTGCTGTTTTGTATTTAATGGATGTGTGTTTAATATCCCAATATCTCAGATCCATTTTAATGGCTTTTTTTCCCTTAGGAATAATGTTTGCAAAGAGGACAATTTTTGTGAACTTTTCTGAAGATGAAGCGTGGAACAAAAAAACTATACGACTTATGCACTGTTACCTTTCATAGGATAATAATTTTCCTTCTCTATGTGTGTTACAAAGTCAGAGTTAAAAGTATCTTTCTAGAAAATAATTATGAATAACATTATTTCTTTACAATTTCTTATAAAAACATGAAGCATGTCATTGATTCCACAAGTCAAGATTTAGAAAAAGAAGCAAATGTCACCCAACAATTCACTACAATGCAAAAATGTATGTCAAATATATTTACAATGATAATCATTATACTATGGAACTTTCATTATAATTTCCTAGTCCACCATTCTCTACTGTGAAGCCAAAAAGGATGAGAACATCCGAAAGTTCAGCCATGACCTTGATAGCTTGATTTACAGCATTGTCACAAAATTATTGGAACTGAAGAGTCGTGTCAGAGATCCAGAGTTGCTCCACCCAGACTGCATGGCAGTTTCTGCCTTGGAGACAATCCGGATTCTTCAAGAGGAGGTTCAGGAATTTTCTGCCAAAGCTCGGAGTTATGGAACATACCAGGAAAGATTTGGAAGCTCTCTGTCTAGTTCCAAGAAAAATCTGATTGGAGAGTAAGATTACATTAATTTCTTTGGTTCGGAGAATAAGATTTAAATAAGGTCTAAGAAAAACAAGAACATAACTGACACATAAAATGCAGTGTTATGCCAATAAAAGCAAATTCTAGAAAGCACTAGAAATATTTTTTATTAAATGTGAACAAAAAACCATCCTGACTATGACTCCTAAGTTATTCCCATGTCTTACTTGCTTGCATGTAAGACAAAGATATATATTTGGATAAGATTTGGTATTAGAACAAAATGATATGGGAGTGTAAGATAGGGTTCTGAGGAAAATCTGATTGAAAAGTCAGACCTAGATATTATGTTACTAGGATTTAGCATATTATGGTTTTGGAAAAAAGGAAAATTCTGGGTAAAATGTGTAAGCTAAAATAAAAAATATGTGTCGGTGGTTTCATATTCGGCAGTCAGTGAACTTAAAGGCATGCAAAATATAGTTATTACTGTTAATCAGAAAAGTTTGATGAGCATACTGTTTTCATGAATTTAGAAAGGCAAGAAAAAAAAAAAGTATTCATGTTCATAGTAAAATCGTGTAAATTGTATTAGTATTACAGGGACTGGTCATACAAATTAAAAAAAAAAAAAACATTTAGTGTAGAACTTTTGCCAGATATGCTGCATGTATGAACCTACCTTTTTTTTAGGGAGTACCAATACATGATGGCTGACAAGCGGGATGACAGGAGTGCCAAGGAGATTCAGGCTGATCTGTCGGATATTGAGCGTGACCTTACATTACGCCGTCTCCTGTGGCAGTCCCAGGTGGAGTGGTCCAAACTGATCGAGGAGTGGACAGCCACTTCATTTGAAGCTCTGAATGTCGAGATATTACAGAAGAATGTCAATAGATTTACACAGACAGTCTATATGCTGGAGAAAGGTTTCCTTGTCTTTTGTCTTATACCTAAATGATTATCTGTTCTTGTTATCTTGCTTGAATCAGCAAATAGCAATACATAGGCACAGTCTCATCTCCTTGATCTAACAAATCTTTGCCCCTGCAAACATGGGATAAAGATGATTGTTGGATAAACAGATTAAAATCATGAATCACTGTATAAGAAATTGTTTTTGTTTGTGGCATTGTACAAAAGTAGTTGTTGGATAGCAAGACTTGAATGTATTACTTTTCAGGCAGTGATGATGTCATCATTTTCTTGAAGGTGAAGTCTTTGTGTTAAAATTATATAACATGCATTGTAACTCTGTATATATGTCATGCAGAACCATTCTTCAATTTCTATTCCTGCCTTCTCTTTCACTCTGCACACATGAATACTGTCCAGTCTCTCCCTGAATATCATTGACTCCCACTTTTTCCCTTCCTTTCATCCTTGTTTTAAATTTTTGGCTGGTTACTGACTTAAACTCAATCAATAGTTATAAGGAAATTAAAACTATTTTAACATCACAGTTATGGAAATGACCTTGATAATGGCCATCAATTATTACAGCGACATTTGTATACTGTGAATCACTTTAAATTCATGGGTATCAGATTTTATGGTTTGGTTAAAAAAAAGTATTTTTGTGGGTACTTAATTTCATGGATTTGTCATTTAAAAAAACCTCATCAAATATTGAGCAATGATGTATATATCTCGATAAAAGATCAAAGAAGATGCAACCTTTTGCAATTATGTAGAATCAGATAAGCTTGATGCCATTGCTGTAATTAGTAGGAACAGAAGACAGTAGCGCTTTTTGATGTTTTCAAAGCACATTGCAGGGAGAGGCTGTCTCATTTAAAGGAAACAGCATCATACCTTTGTGCCAGTCACATGCATGCAACCCCCAGATTTATCTCTCAACAAATTTGTCAAAGAGGAACTCAAATCAAGCTTTCATGAGTGGTATTTGGTCCATGTGATGGCTCATTTAAATGAACCGGAGGACATTTGGGATGTATTAACATAAAATCTTGATCGATCTGAAAAACATCTACCTTTAAGCCACTAATGGCCTGCAGGAAAGGCAACAATTACATTTATTGGATATCATGTAGTGCCGATCTGAGTATTGCTTACAGCGGGAGAGATGATTGTCACCAGCACAGGAAATTAAAAAAAACAAAAGCAAAGATTACGTTGAGTTGAGAGATCTAGCAATGAGCCATTGACCTTCCTGACGTTTGTAGCCACATTTTCTGAAACTGAACTGGAGGTTATTAAGATATAAGTGTACTTTACCAACTTTTTACTTGAACATAATTAATGCTTTCGGTACATCAGAGCACACATCTCAACTTTTCAAATGCATGTTTTCCAAGTCGACAATAGCAGTACATGATATTTTGTTGCACCTTACTGAAAATTGGTCTTGGCATAAAGGGTAATGAAAGGACAGATAGAGCAGCCAAAGCTACCCTGCAGTCACCTGTTTCTGATTGGAAGATTCCATAAGCTGACTTAAAATATTGTATAAATCAGCATGTTCGGCATACTTAGCAAAATATGTGGGATGAAAACTTCACAAACTTAAGAACATTCAACCCACTATTGGAGAGTGGGATCCCTTGTATAGGATGAATCGGAGAGATTAGGTGGTATTGTGCCAATAGCTGGTTCCCAAACTTTTTTGATCACGACCCTAAATACCATCTTTTGTGACCCAAAATGCAGTGCCAGTATAGGGTCACGAGGGTCCTTGTGACCCTCATTTGGGTCGCAACCCGGCGTTTGGGAACCACTGCGATAGCATATGGGACACACATACCTGACTCATGCATACCTCCTGAAGGGTGAACCTCGACTGGAGTGTGTACCCTGCCAGTGTCCACTGACAGTAGAGCACATTTTTGTCGAGTGTGTTGATTTCCAGCCTGCGAGACAACTGTTTTCACATCAACTGTTTGAAGAAACTGTATGAGGACGTACCACCTGAGAAAATCTTTTTAAAGGAGTGCAGTTTATACAACAAATTTTAATTATATTTTAAGGATTTTACATGTGTTACCTTTATCTTTTGTTTTATATACATTTTACAGAATTTAACATTTTTTTTGTTTTATAATTTGTCTTGTACTTCACATTTACATTTATTTGGAATGGTTTATCTTCCTGGTTTCTTTTTGTAATCCATTTTTACATATTTCGAACATCTATGTTTAGTTGGCACCATATAGCCACTATTGTGCTGATGTGCTGTAAAGTGCTACTACAAACTAACTTATGAAAAAATATTGACTACCTCAATGAGAAGGTCTTGTTAGGGTTGTCAGGTTTGAAACTTCTGAGACAGGTGTATCGTGTGCCATTTGTGGTATTCCTGTTAAATATTTGTTCATTATACACTCAAGATCTTAGACCCTATTCAGCTTCACTCATAAAAATCCATCAGCAAAATATTAGGATTGAGATTGTTTCCTAAGTGTTCTATCAAACATGTAAACTGCATAAATTGTATAGGATTGTTATTCTGTCACAATTAATAACCTTGTATTTTTATCCTATTACAATTTATAACCTTGTATTGTTATCCTGTTACAACTAATAACCTTGTATTGTTATCCTGTCAAAATTAATAACCTTTATTGTTATCCTGTTACAACTAATAACCTTGTAGATTGATTATGAATGATAATCATCTTAAAGTAAATAAAAGTTGATACCTTGTCCTGCTTGCATAAATGTCTCAACTTTGAGTGCCAACTCAACCAAATTTCAAAACATTTTTATTTGGAATGTACCAAAGATACATTGAAGTTTAAAAATTTAAAAAAACAGGGCAGCCATTTTAGGATGTAACATCAAGAAATTGTCTTTATATATAACTTTTTAGATATTTTTTTAGGGCAGATACAATTTTGAGGAGAGTACATATTCTTGGTGAGTAGTTTTATGAAAATATGCCTAGGAGTAGATCTATAAAATGTAACAAATAAACTGTTTTGCACAGTAATGCATATTTGCAACTAGACTTAGTTTTGCAACCATCATTACCTAGATTTGTCCGCTACTTAAGTGGCTTTGCCTTGTATTGTGAACACTTTCTGAGCACAAAACTTGAGTTCCTTGTTAAAATTCCAAAATCAGTAGTCTTGGCCCGTCCAGAGTGCTACTGCATAGAGAATTTGCACATATCAGTCTGCAGAAAAAATGCCAAACACAGTGTCCCCTTGTTGATTGTTCACATCAGGTGGATACATTTTGATTTCTTCCATTGAGAAAATGTTGACATAATGAAGATTATGACATCATAATGTACATGATGTCAAAAATGATGCTAGTCCAACATACAGATAAATATATTTTACAACATTCTTACTTCCTACTATAAATTTTAGTTTTGGTGACTTTAGAGGTATGAATAGACATGCTTTGTTTTCAGTATTGATTTAATTTATCATTAGTTAATGCTTACAGTGCCATCTTGCGCAGTCAGATTTGGGGCACCTTGTTTTCATTTTATTTCTGCCCTGATTTGGCTTTCCATTGATTGGTGATGAAAGCTGGAATTGATGGGGTGACCCAGCTATAAAATCAGTTCTTGGAATACACTTCAATCTTTGCAATTGATCAGTCAAGGAAAGAGACTCAAGATAATAAAATCCAGAATACTCCATGATTCTAACTGTATCTTGATAAATCTTTACAAAACCAAATATTTTTTATTGAGCTTGACCTCGAGTTTTATGCTCAAAATGTTTTGAGAATATAGGACTTGGCCCCAAAAAAGCATGTATAAAAACAACTGTTTTGAATTGACATTTGATACTCTGATAATGCAAATGTCTCATGGCACAAAAGCACATGCCTTGAACCAACTTGAACGAGCCAGATTATGCAAGAAATCCAGCATTATATCATATTTCTTATGTATTTTCAGGCTTGCCTAGCAACGAGGTGGTGCCACGTCTGAAGGAAATGGTGATGGGTTTCAAGCAGGGTATGCCAGTCATTACCAGCCTTAGCAACCCATCTCTACGGCAACGACACTGGGAGCAGATCGAACGACTCATTGGGAAGCCAATAGGAAAGGACAAATCCTTCACCCTTGGCAGCCTCCTTGAGATGAATGTAAGTCTGATTATGAATTGTGTAAAAGTACAAGATTGGTATAAAAGAGTCTTACATTTCAAGAGAATTTTGCGGTCTTTGCAAGTCAGTGTTGATACAGTCTTGGTATAGGAATTCACTTGATATTTTTTAGGTGTATAGAAATGTTTGACAAATTATTTTAAACTATTCTTTGTCATTTAGATGAGAGTTAAATTCTGCTGTTGGTTACAGTGTTTTGTCAACAAATTAATATTTCTTTGTCATTTTCTTAAGTTGGTATTGTATGCCATGTGGTTATGGTCAAACTGCTTCTTGAATCATTTGTATAACCAAGATAGTACTGTGTAAAGTGGCCTCTGTCCCAGTTAAAAATATTTAAAAATCATGAAAATATCAGAATTCATGAATTTACCCCTGAAAATTGTATTTCCAATTGATCATGGGACAATATTGTAGTAATGATCATTTTCTGCACCTATTTTTATGAACAGATAAAGTTTGATACATTTCAAGACTGTATGTATTAATGTGTCATTCAATATACAGATCAAACTGTTTCTCATTTGAATACATTCCTCTATCACATTGACATTAAGAAAGAAGTTCCATTACCTCTTGAATCAAGCAATCGCGAAAAGACAAAAATTTAATCTTACCTGTCTATATAACATATAGACAAAAGGAAGACACCCCTACCCATTACCTCATCTGACCACTACTACGGTTGTTTACTGAGTTTTAACTTTTGTTGAAATCGATCAACATCATATCCTGTACTTCTCAAACTTCAATAAATATCATGACGGTTGTCAGTCATCCATGAAGTCGTTATAGTTGTGAGTGTAAAGGCATTTACTACATGTTGCAATCATTATTTTTTAAAATTTGTTGATAATTATGTAAATCTTGTCACAGTTGTGGACTTCATTTTTATCTGTTAGTTGTTTTTGTGCACACTGCCTGTATTTTCTTGCTTATTTAAGTAATAAGGGTTTTTTGTGTGTATGTGAACACTTTCAGGTTGTTATTTTCTGAATGTTTGGTCATTCTTGTCTTTTTAGAAAGTGCTAGATGATGGCAACGAAATGCATTAAATGCAAGACACTTAAAGCCACAGACGACATGCATTAGCCATGCCTAGCTTGTACCAAGTGTTCCTCAAATGCAACATGTAGTGTTTGTGCATCATGGTCAGAAGCAATCTGGTTGGTCCACAGTAGTGAGAAAGGGTCTTAAGAGCAAAGAGATACATGACAAGTCCAGAACGACAAATTGTGATGTGCTAAGTCTGTACCTTAAAATGTTGTCCCAAGCAAGTGTAGTTGGGGACATTATGATGGTCCCCTCTCCCATCAAAAGTGATGTGAATGATGCCCATGGTGACCATTACACTGGGTCAGCTTGAGATAGAAGAACAAGTGTTTGCAGAGTTGCCAGCCCCGCATTCTTCACAGGCATTAATAGAGTCACAGATGAGGCAACTAGTGCAAGAGTTGATGGCACAGTTGCTGGTCTTGGATGAATTTGTGCCCTGTTGTCCCTCACAATTCTTCAATGATGGCTTGGAGCTAACGGGAGACTATCCTCCCTTTATTAGGCAGCCCAGTGGGATTGATTCACCCCTCATGTCTGAGCTTTGCCTAAGAGCCTGTAAGTCTGCGGTCATGAATTTATTTCGGACTTCGATGATCCGTTTTGCCATCCAGCCAGACTGTACATTGCCATTCCAGCTGCTGACTGTCCAGCCAACTGACCAGCCAGCCCAGCCATCTGGCCAGCCATACAGATTCATGACTGACCATGAATCCATCATTTTGTTGAGCCGTGCTGCATGCCTGGTGACCACATCATGGTATGCAGAGTTATACAGGGATCTGGTTAACTGCATGTACTGCCCAGGCGGTTACTGAGCCAATAGACGAGACGATAACCAGGCCGTCTGTCAATCCAGTATCCAAGCCAACCATCCAGTGAAACCACCAGTGCACTTACTGGCTTTACTTACTAGCAAGACTAGGTGTGGGCCTTGCCCGGCTGCCAATGCAACTGTTGAGTCAATTTTTAATGGCATACCTGTTGGGGAGATACCAGACCTTACACAAGGATGATGGCACTGCCTCGCGCCTCATCCCTGCCCCTGGGAATGTTCTACTGTGATGTAGATGCAATGTCTAAGGAGGACAACCCCTAAAGTGAATGAAGGGATAACATGGATGATATAGCATACTCTGGCCCCACAATGGAGAGGACAGAGTGTAGCTTTAAGACAGCCATGGAGGAAATCTATAGATTTCAGATGGCCTGCCCCACCAGCACTGATGATTTTGTTCTGTTTTAAAGTGGAATTCTGCTTTTCTCCTGGCCTGAATGATTTCTTCAATATGGTCCTTTTTTTCTATCATCTCCGATCCAGTTTTTAAATAACAGTCTGTCCAGTCCCATTCTGCAACAACTTAAATGTATAACGACGATCCTTGTAATAGTATTCGTTCTGTATGCTATTTAACAGATGATCATTGTAAAGAGCATTCTGATTGGTCTAAAAAATCTCTACTCATCTAATTAATCTTCGTGTAACGGAAACTGATGGAAATAAGCATGCTTGCCAAACATGGTGTCTCAAATTATTGATAGAGACACGGAGACAAAATGTTTGGATAAAGGTTTGAAAAATGAGTGGAAATGGGAATGCCATAAACACAAAGTCAATGGGAATGTAGTTGGTCAATTTGTAAGAAAACTGAACACCAGAGGATTAGCATTTTGCCAGAACGATTTGGACTACTATTGCTAACTCTAGCGTCTAACGTGTTAAATGAAAAGGAGTTGGACCAGTATGATTTGGAAGTTAAATGATTCCAAATTGATTCCATTTCAGATTTTAAGGAGGGACAACATATAGATCACTGGTGGGGAAGTGATGATATTGTTGCCAGGTACCCTTGTCTATCAAAGATGGTCATGTCTTTACTGAGTTGTTTTCATGGCCCACAAGTAGAGTCATCCTTGAATGTCATGAATGATATTTTTGATTCCAAATCAGGGAGAATAAATTTAGAAACCTACAACTCTGCACAGAATGTCAAATATGGTCTGAAGGCATCAGGAAAAGTGTGATAGAGTATTTTAAGAGAGAATATGCAAACTGCATGTAGACAATACATGGAATAGCTTAAAGGGGAAAAAAAAAGTCTTGTTGAGAAGGAAAAGAAAAAATTGAACATTGAGCCCACAAAATCAATGGTTACAACAAGGAAAGCATCAGTATCAACAGGTTGTGTCCAAGAGGGGAAAAGATAATTTAATTTATGTGAATATTTTTAGATAGTTGATGTACCGGTATATAATTAAAAACTTTCACCATGAAAGAAAAAAAAACAACAGATTTGTTATGAAAAGAGAAAAGTGTGATATACATGTAGTATGTGCTGCAAAAATTAAAAAATTATTGTGGCTGAATTATTGTGTGAACACTGACATGCACATGTAATACAGCACTAAAATTATTGGAGAACAAGTTTTTGTGACAATAAACATTGTGAAATTCTTCAAGTATTGTTTAAAGTTGGATAAGTTTGTTATTTTGCAAATGATTTTTTTGTTAGCATGAAGTAACAACTTTACAAAATATTATATTTTTTTATATATAAAGAACCAAAATCATATCTGCACCAGTTGCAAGCCAAGTCAGGGCCTCAGTAGACATGGAAGACAATGATGATCAGCCCTCTTTTTGTCGGCTGCCTTGGTCAGTGAAGGTCAAGGAAATATGCAACCACCTGACAGACAAAATACTGGATCTGGGCAACTCCAAGGCTTTCTTTTCTGAAATCCAGCTACCAGTGCCTTTTTCATCACACTGGTATCATTTGCACTTTGATGTTTAGCACTGAGCTTCCATCCTTGGATAAGAACATTGTGGCAGTGAATATGACCAACCCACTCTTTTATAAGGTGGATAAGAATGTCTTACATGCCACCTCCAAGTTAGTGTGAAACATGGTCACTACTTCATCTATGTTAGACCTGACATCTCTAATGATTTTTTTATTAGTCAAAAAATCAGGTATGACCATGATTTGCGGTCGATGGCTAGGATTGCTAAGGTTTTTAACAGGGCTGCGCACCACACAATGGCTAATGCCCTGACAGCTTGAGCAAATCTGGATCTGGTAGGACAAGACACCTGTCTGCTGTCATTCATGCTAAAGCCACATTATTCCTTGACTCTTAGGTTTGCACCCTTTGTTATGCCATTACTGTTTGGTGGTGTAATAGAAGAGATGCAGAAGCAGGCATCACAATAGATGCCTCTCCAACTTGCCTGGCTGCCTGCACCATCTTTCAGGCTGAATCAGTCTCAAGCGCCAAGGAGAGAAGATCATTGGCAAAAGGATAAGATGCTAAACACTTAACAAAGGCAGCAATTTCAACCTCAGTCCAACGTAGGAGGCAACAGGCTTTTCAGTTCAGGAGGCAATTTTAATAACGGGGATAGGAAACAAGGTTTCTCCATTCCCAAGCCTCCTAACAGCCATCATTGATTCGTCATCCCAACCACCCACAGACAGCCTGCTGGTGGGTGCCAGACTCCTTCATTTTCATGGCATGTGAAATGATTTGTTTTCAGAAAACATATGGGAAATCCAGGTTGTTTCGGAGGGGCTTTTGGATTTTGTTTATCCAGCCCCAGCTCCTGTCAACTTCTCCTTCAATGATGGACTTGCCATCCGATCAGGAGAAGGTGGGAATTTTGCAGAAGGAGATCTACTTGCTACTTGAAAAGCGGGTGGTAGAGATTGTTTGCAAGCTGAACTCTCCAGGTTTCACTTCAGGATGTTCATAGTGTCCAAGGCCACTGGAAATCTCAGGGCAGTCATAGACCTCAGTGGACTTAAGAAGTACATAACCACGCCGAGGTTCAAAATGGAAATGGAATGGTCAGTCAGACTTTGTGTAGAAAGGGACGAATTTGGGGTCAATGTAGACCTAACTGACGCACACTTTCACGTCCCTATTCACACATCCTTGCACAAATTACTTCAGTTTGGATTCCAAGGAACTATATGCCAATTTCATGTTCTCCTATTTGATCTTAGCTTCAACCCATGGACACTCGCCAAGGTCATCAATTGTGTCATCACTCTCATCCAGTTAACCTTGTCAACAGTGACTGTGGCATATCTTGATGACAGCCTCCAAAAACACATGGTAAGATTATCTTTGATCAGATGAGTGTCTGTCTGGGCATGGAATCTGTTATCAACCTCAACCTTGTCTGTCTCCCTCAAGTATGAGTGACTTGGATTATCGAGTTTGTGGAGTCGATTTCCAACATGGAGTGGATTTTCACAAGAGAGTTTCTACAACTCCTTAGTCTGCTCTTTGCAGTTAGCCCTACCGGCTTAGTGGCACCTTTTTCCTGGTTGACTGGATCAGCAAATCATGATCTCAGATAATATAGTTTCTTTCCTGCATCAGTAGTGCAACAAATGATGACTCATGGCAGGAATTCCTGTGGAAAATCCCCATGCAGAACTACAATCTGCATGGACACCCATTAATATGGTTGGGGAGCCCACCTGTTGCCCAGTTTTACCACGGTCAGTGGTGAATGGGGGCCAGAAGATGTATTTCTTCACATCAACTTTCTACAAATTAAGGCCATAGTAAATGAATTTAATTTCTGGAAGGATCCATTATATGGAAAGGTAGTCCTCATTATTGATGGACAACTCAATGGTGGTGGCTTATCTGATAGCTCTAACTTCAGCATGCAGGGTGAGTGAGTTGCATGCCCTTTCAGTGGACCCAAACTATCTCCAATTCAGATCAGATGGTTCCATGGTCCTAACGACACAACCTGGTTTCAAAGGAAAGAACAGGTTGCTGTAAGTGAGCAATCAAAAAGTAGTCATCTGTCCCCTGTACTCCATTGATAAGTCTAGAGAGGCGGCAATGCAGGACCCAGTTCACGCTGTAAAACACTACTTGAAGCAGGCAGAGTAGTGCCATGGGGCCCCGACAATGCCTATTTCTTTTGGTGAAGCGAGAGAAAGAGGATATAACCACTCAAGCCCTTGCATCATGGCTTAAGTGGGTAATACTTTCAGTGTACTCTGAGATCTCAAAAAAAATCAGATATGCCACATGAAGATCTCAGCTCATAAAATCAGAGCTATCTCGGCAAGCCTTGCATTCGAATGGAACATTTCACTCAGAGATATAGTAGATGCTGACTGGCAGGCACAGTCAACCTTCTCAAGCTTTTAACTGCATGATCTAGCTTTGCAGAGAAAAAAATTTAATTGGGGTAGGTCCAGTGGCTGCATCCCAGACTGTCGCCAGACCAGTTGAAAGTCAGCACAACTTTACCACAGGCAAAGAACAGCACTTTCATTGGATTCACCCAAAATATTTACTTGGTAAGAAAAGTCTTTCCAGGCATGGTTCTCACATCTTACGTGACCATAAGTTGAGCTGGGCTCATGTTAGGAGTGCAGTTTATCCTTATATAGGGAATACAGTCATTTCCCCTTGAAGGGTGACCATGGTAGAGGTAGGATGCACAGCTTTGCCTCCTTCTATTACCTATTTTTCTAACATTAATGTGGTTCGGGAATATATTCAGAAGAGAAGGCAAATTTTTTAGTAAATTATATTTACCAGAGAATACTTACCTGATTACATTACTCTTAAACATTCCCACAACTCCCCGCAAATGCAAGCATTCTGGATGATCCTTCGCTCAAGCTAAAACTGAGTAAACAACTGTAGCCACCAAGTGGTGGTCAGGGGATGTAATTAGTAAGGGTTTCTTCCCTTTGTCTATAAGTTATATAGATCAGAAAGACATAATTTTCATCTATTTGTGATTGCTGGATTTGAGAGGTTACTGAACTTCTTTCCTAATGTTAATGGTATCTGGTAAGTATTCTCAGAGAAACTTAATTTACAAAAATTTTGTATTTAAAGTCATTTTGTTTACAGAGTTCGATTTCATACAAGAAACAAACATTAGACATGGGCTGGTATATTTGGAAATTGCAGAATATAGTTCAGTAACTTCAAACTTCAAATGAAATAAGAGCACAGGCTTGCTTCATAAAAAATATTTGATAGATTGCATGTCTATTAAAGATAAACTGATGTTCAAAGTATCATCACGGAATAAGGTATCTGAAAACTAAATAGTGACAACTGTTACTACCTAACATTGCCATTTTGTTGCTCATGCATCATATCGACCTTAGATTGGGAGTGCCACTGCATGTAAAGAAATTGAAATGCACTTACTTGCTCCATCTTTATTTTTATTCCTAGAAGTATTCTACTTTAAAAATAGAGAAACAAATAAATTCATATTATTTGAAACAATCTTTTTTACCTTTTTCTTTCTTTTTCTTTTCATTTTTGTTTTTTCCTCATGCACCTGACATGATTTTTACCTAACCTCTATGAAGTAGAGGTGATCTTTTGTACTACCATCTGCATCAGTGTCAGTGTCCCACAAAGATAAATGAATGTACATATGTATACTCTCACTGAATCTCAACCATTCTTTCTTCCTCAGTCCTAGGCAACAGTTTGGAGTCGGTTTCATTGCACATAACCCCTGGTGAGGGGGCTGTGGGTGCTAACTTTGTACATGTACATGTATATTAGTCATACATTCTTAGTTAAGTTTTGCATTTAGCTCAGGTTTTTTGCACACTATATAAATACTGTTATACCTGCAATCATGAAACTTTGTGAGGGGATGCATCTTAATAAGTACTACACCCTCATTACAAATGTAGGTCACCAACCCATATTTCATGCTTCACTGACTTTGGTTAAATTTTGTGTTTTAAGTTTATTTCTAATGCTCTGTTCATGATAGAATTATCAAACTAGATGAATGTATACATCTCTATTTGTACCACACCTTTACCTTAACAGAATGTCACTGTGATCTATATTTAAAATTTTGCTGGCTTTGGTTAAGTGTTTGCATTTAGCTCATGATTGATAGGTTTTTTGCACCCTGTTTATATACTGTTATCCCTACATTGATGAAACCTGGTGAGGGATGCATCTTGAAAAGCAGTACACCCTCATAAAAATTGGTCACTGTGACCATATTTTGTGCTGAACCGACTTTGGTTAAATTTTGTGTTTTAAGTTTATTTCACAAACTCTGGTCATGCAAGAGTCATGAAATTAAATGATTGTATGCAGCTCTATTAGTACTATACCATTACAACTAAAAAAAAGGCCATGGTAACCTACATTTTCACATTTTACTGGCTTAGGTCAAGTTTTTGCATTTAGCTCAGGTTTTTGCACAATGTATAAATACTGTTATACCTAGAATCATAAAACTTGGTGAGGGGATGCATCTTGATGAGTACTACACCCTCATCACAAATATTGATCACTGTGACCCATATTACATACTTCACTGAATTTGGTAAAATAATGTGTTTTAAGTTTTTTTCTCAAGTTCTATTCATGGTAGAATGATCAAAGTAGATGATTGTATGCATTACCATAAAAGAATGTTGCTGTGACCTACATTTCACATTTTACTGATTTAGATTAAGAGTTTGCATTTAACTTGTGACCAAATAGGTTTTTTGCACGCTGTATATATTGTTATACCTGGAATAATGAAACTTGGTGAGAGGATGCATCTTGATGAGTGCTACACCGTCATCACAAAAGTAGATCATCATATTTCACACTTCATTGACTTGGGTACAGTTGCAAGCACTGATCTTGTTAGAATCATCAACTAGATGACTGTATGCATCTCTATTAGTACCACACCCTCACAACAAAGAAGGTCATTGTGACATACATTTCACATTTTACTGGTTTAAGTTAAGTGTTTGTGTTTAGCTCATACCCAAATTGATTTTTATCTCCTGTATATTACTGTTATACCTGGAATCATGAAACTTTGTGAGAGGATGCATCTTGATGAGTGCTATAATCCTCATCTTAGAAGCAGGTCATGGTGACTCATATTTCACACTTCATTGACTTGGGTTCAATCTCAATGTCAGAATCATGAACAAGATGATTGTATGCATCTCATTAGTACCACACCCTTACAACAAAAGAAGGTAATTGTGACTTACATTTCACATTTTACTGACTTGGGTTAAGTTTTTGTGCTTAGCTCATGACCAGATTGGGTTTTTTATCGCCTGTATAATACTGTTGTACCTGGAATCATGAAACTTTGTGAGAGGATGCATCTTGATTAATAATGTACCTAAATCTGAAAAGTAGGTCATGGTGACCCATATTTCACACTTCACTGACTTTGGTTTATTTTGATGTTTTTACTGTTCATATTTGAATCATTAAACTAAAAATGATTGTATAAATTTCTCTTAGTGCTGCACCCATATGAAAAAAATCACTGTTACCTACATTTCACATTTTATTGGCTTAGGTTACGTTTTTGCATTCTGTTCATGACCTCGTAGGTTTTTGGCATGCTATGTACATGCATGCTATCCAATCTAGAATCATGAAACTTGATGAGGGGATGAATCTTGACAAGTACTACTCCCTCATTTCAGTAGTAGATCGCTATGGCCCATATTTTACACTTCATTGACTTGGGTTGAATTTTGTGTTTGATGTTCATTTCTGGGGCACTTTTCATGCTAGAATCATGAAATTAATGATGATATACATTTTTGTTACTTCCACATTCTTAGAAGAAAAGAAGCTCATTGTGACCTATATTTCATCTTTTACTGGCTTTGGTTAAGTTTTTCCATTTGGCTCATAATCGCATAAAATGTTTGCATGTTTTATGTATACTATCCTACCTGGAATGATGAAACTTGATGAGTGGATGCATCAATTCTGAAATAAGACTAATAAATATCTCAAGAGTAAGGATAAGCTCAATGTATATTAGAGACAATTTTATTGAGTCAATGTTTCTTGATATCTTTACAATATTAATTTTTTTAAATAAATGTACTGTATATACTTGCGTATAATCTGGGTCCAAATGCAAACAACATAGACCCTGATCTGCTGTCACATAATGCACCGGGGCCCTGGGTGGCTGAGTGGTCTAAGGCGCTTGCCTTAACAGATCACTGACATCTCATCTGTCCTCATGGGTTCGAGTCTCGGGCTCGGCCAATGTGGTTATGTGAGATCGCTTGCCAGTAGGTTCCCGTGGGTCGGTGGTTCTTCCCAGGGTTTCTCGGGTTCTTCCTCCACCAAATATACTGGCCGCCATATATAGCCTATCATGTGCTGAAAAATGGCGTTAAACCCATAACAACCAACCAACATAATGCACCGGCAGATCATGGTCTATGTTGTTTGTTCTACTGATTAGTCCTTACAAACTGCATAGACCCAGATCTGCCGGCGCATTATATGATGGCAGATCTGGGTCTATGCAGTGTGCAGTTGGTGTCGGTTTATATGTGAGTATATACGGTAATATACAGTACAGCAGAGTATCCACAACATCAAGCTACATAAAACATCAAGCTACATAAAACATCAAGCTATATTAAAACATCAAGCTACATAAAGTATCAAGCTACATAAAACATCAAGCTACATTAAGCCCTACTAGTTACAACACAACAAAAAAGAGCAAGGCTAGATAGCGATAAACTCCAAGTTCTTTTTGACAATGTGAATCTTAATATGGCCTCTCATGATAAAATTCTTGGTGTATTTTGAACCTTAATATGACCTCATGATAAAATTCTTGGTGTATTTGTAGATAACAATCTAACATGGTCTATTCACATTATTCATGTTTCTAGAAAGGTTCATGCTTATATTTGGCTACTTAAGAAAATCGGAACATTCATTCCTTTTCAGTATAGGTTCATCTTTTATAAATATTATATTCAGCCATATCTGGACTTCTGTAATGTAATTTGGGGTAATGCCTCTAATTCAAACATAACAAAACTTTTAAGAATCCAAAAGAGGGCATGTCATTTAATTCTAGATCAGTTCATAGAAAATTTTCAGGACACAATGAATTATATAACAGTTTTACTAATACATGAAAGAATATTCCTTAGAAAGGCCAAATTATGTATAAAGTGTCCAGAAAAGCCATTCCTGTCTACCTAAGCAATATCCTTCACCAAAGAGATGCTGATGGTACTCCAAATTTAAGGTCTGTTAAAAGTAAAAACTACATTATACCAAAGCCAAAGAAGGAATTGTTGAAAAAGAGCTTTCAGTATTCTGGTCCACTGGTATGGAAGATCATTTCCAGTGACATAAGGCAGGCTCCTGGAATTTCTTCTTTTCACAATCAATGTCTCAAATAAATGAAATCTTAAGACAGTCAAACAGTTCTAAGTAGTATAAATACCTCCTGCTTTTCTCTGCTTATACATCTTTTTCACACATGAATTTTTCAATGCAGTATTATATTTTATATATGTTTATGTGCTCACTGATGCCTGTGCATAAGTTCTGGGCTTGAAACTTTGATTTTCAGAATAACTCAGTTGTCTAGTGTCAAGCCAAATTTATCACATTGTGCTGTATATACTGTATATATTGTACATCACAGAAGGCCTCAATGTAGATTAGTTCTGTAACTAATTGAGTCACCTTCTCTAAATAAAGTCATTATTATTATTATTATTATTATTATTATTATTATTATTATTATTATTATTATTATTATTATTATTATTATTGATATTATTATTATTATTATTATTATTATTATTATTATTATTATTATTATTATTATTATTATTATTATATGTAACTTTCAGTGAACTTTTAGAGTCATTATAGCCACTCGGTAAGGAGACTGTCTGCCATGCTGGAGAGCCCAGGTCAATTACCACAAGTAGAGCATTTTTAAATTAAAAAAATTCATTCTTTATTTAATACAAACTTTAATTTTGCAGTGAAACTTGAACATTTTTAAGTTGACTTATAAGTAGGGGATATTCATTGTTGATTCCTAATAGCAAGTTTGTATCCTATTTTAAAAATTAAATCTTAATATATACAGCTTCATGGACTTAAAATGATACAAACATATTTATATCATCATTTTTAATTTAGTGGAGAATTTTTGGATAGACCCATGAATGAGAAGAAATACATGGAAAATTTGAACATTTTAACATCTTTTACATTGTTTTGTTTAAAAATGCTATTTCCATGGCAGCCAGCACTTGGACATGAAACTTGTGTCAGAAATATATATATATATATTACATTATATCAAGAAAATTCGAGAGGAGGCAGAAAATAACCATTATTCAGTGTAGTCCTTTTACCCCCATAATGATAGGTCCAGTCCCCATTCCCAATGACCCCCCCCCCCCCAAATCAATATATACAATCATGGGCATAATATTTGTATTTGTATGTGTGTATTTAGTGAAGGAAGTTATTTTGGTTACTGCAGGGTCATGTTTGTTTGAACAGTGGCCCTAACATCTTTCCACAGTAAGGATTTGTTGTATGGTAAGAAAAGTATATGAAGCCACTTAGTAACCAGACTAGTTATTCCAGATCTCTTAACCTTGTGGTATATATGTGCCTGGCTAAAACGGAAGCACCAGGTTTAATCATTGACAGCAACTTTACTTTTTATTCCCTCCTGTTACAGACTTAGTAGCCATGGAATTTGCTGACAGTCATTTTGTATTTTTTGGTAACAAAAGCAAACAGAAGCATTGATCATTTATTTATTGATTATGATATGTTACCAAAATTCAAATCAATTGATAGAAAACTTACAAGAATAAGAAGTAAAAAAATGTACCCAAAATTTTAGTGTATAGAACACGCAGTATATACAGGGTTAACCTGTGGAGTTCAAATCCTGTATCTTTTAAAGAAAAGATTTTCTTCCTGTAAACTTCACAAAATTGCTTTCTTTTATAAAACAGGTAGTACTGAAGGAAAGTATTGTCTCCCTTTGATTTAGAATATGTGTGGTGTGAAAATCATTTCTTGTCTTTTGCCATCTGTGTGGTGTGATAGTTGTCTTGATTGTCATATTTATTAGCTCACCTGTCCATAAGGCCAAGTTTGCTTATGGCGTGGCCCTGTGTCTATTGAGCATCATCCATCATCCATGGGAGTCTGTAAACAACTTCTTGTTGCCAGTCTGGATGCCATATTTATGGTCCAATTTTGATCAAACTTGGAATATGGACTTATATTATCAAGATCTCAAATGAGTTTGGTAATGAGTGGGATCCATGATATTATAACTGATTTGCTGAGCTTGTTACCACTCTGGAGACTGATGTTGTAAATAGGTTTAAATCATCAAAATCTTGAATGAACATGAGTGAGATCCACACATATTCATGAGGTAGTCTTGTATGTGATTGGCTGAACTTACTAACACTTCAGCAAGTATATTTCTAATCAGAATTTGGTCAAACTTGGTAAATATGTTTATTTCATCAAGATGTCCAATTAGTTTTATTATGAGCAGGATGTATTCATATTAATGAGGTGATGTTGCATCTGATCGGTTGAGCTTTTTACCACTCAAAAGACAGCATTTTTGATAGGATATTGATCAGACTTGGTAAATAGGCTTCTATCATCAGGATCTCAGAGTAGTATAATTATGAGCAAGATCCATGAATATTAGTGAGGTGATTTTGCATCTGATTGGTTGAGCTTGTTAGCACTCAGGCAACTCTATTTCCACTTGGATTTTGATCACTCTTGTTAGGTAGTCTGATATCATCGGGATTTTGGATGAGTTTGATTATGAGCTAGATGTATTCATATTTATGAGTTTATTTTGTATCAGATTGGCTTAGCCAAGATCTATGTACATTTATGAATTTATCTTGTATCTGATTGACTGAGCTTGTTACCACTCTGGAGACTAAAGTTAAGTCAGATTCTGCTCCAACTTGATAACAAAGCTTTTATCATCATGGGCCATGACAAATTCTATAATAAGTGAGATCTGCACAATTTAATGAGATGATCTTGCATCTGATTGACTGATCTTCTTACCTCTCTAGAGGCTATATTTCTAATCCAAATTTGATAAAACTTGGTAAATAGGTTTATATCATCAAGATTTCAGATGAGTTTAATTATGAGCAAGATCTATGCATATTATGCCTTAAACTTTGAAAATAACTGTTATCAGACTATAGCAAAATATGTAAAATCTATGATATGAAAGTTAGGGTTGTGTTCTTACAATACTACATAAGCCTGCTTAGTGAGATGGTCAACTGTTAAGTTATGTGAACCAGGTGAGCAATATTAGGCACACATGTGCCTCTTGTTGTATCTTATACTTGTGATTCTTATTAGTTACTGTATGGCCATTTTCATTCTTCTCATTTTTTTGCTAGTAACTGTATAAGCACAAAAAAAGTCCACAATTGGAAACTTTTAAAAAGATTTATTTGCTATAAATGTTTGTACAAGTAAATATAGTCAATTGTTAGCAGTTATTTTTAGTTTTATTATCAAACTTGGCACAATTTGATTAAGACTTGTAATCAGATTTGACAATATATAATGGTGATACAGCTCAATAAGGGACTTTAATCTAAAATGTATAATAAACAATCCGATTTCTCCACTTTTGAAATAGGGGTTGAGTTACGGTGTGGATAGTACATATTTTCTCTCTGATGTAACCAATTTTTTCATTTATGATGCCTGCATTTTTGGGATAAAAGCCATGCATTATGTAATACCATCTGACTGTATGTGCATGAGTGTGTGCATGCTTTTCTACAAGTTCAAGATAGAGACTTAAGATCTTGGGATATATATGATTGGGGGTGGTCTGTCCATGTGCACAATGATCTTAGAATCTTGATTCAGACATTTGGGTGGGGTGGGGGTGGGTGGTTGAGGATGGTTCTGCATACATTTAAAATATTTCCCAAACCATGAGACCAACATGTCTGAGAATTGGTATGCATTATCACCAACATAAGTGTCAACACATGTCACATATAGGCTAGAATGAGGATTCTGGGTCATACCCTGGGGGCTTACAGTTGTGGTCTCTGGGTCATAAGAAATCATTGAGATGCCCATCCTGTAACTATATGTACACTTATTGGGCATGAAAAGACAAAGTCAGATATACAACTGACTTTTCTCCCCTGGATGTATTCTTACGCAGAGACTTAACCCCAGGATCATAACACAGGCCTAGAATTTAACTGAAATTTCTTTGTTGCCAGAAGGACTAGTAGCTTCAGAAATTTACTGGTCCTGCTGACTCTTCACCGGTCATACTTCACTAGCTGATTGGCGACAACTGAAATTTAACTTGCAAATGGACTATGGAAAAAATGAAAACTACTAATTCGACAGGAAATTTGCTAGCCTTGGGCTAGCGGACTACTGGTAATTTTGAGCCCTGTTACATGGTAACTTTTGAGATCCCAACACTGTAACCATATATGCACTTCCTGAGCATGAAAATGCACATTTATATGTGTTACTGACATTGGTCCCAGGGTCCATCCCTGCCCCCTGAGTCATAACTTTGAAACTATCAAGATATCCACCATATAACCATTATACACTTATTGAGCACAAAACAACACATTTATACATGCAACTGACATTGATCCTAGAATCCATTGCTACCCCAGGGGTAGAGACCCTAGGTCATAACGTGGAAACTATTGAAATCCCCAACATATATCTATATATACACTTACTCAGCATGAAAAGATGAATTCAGATATGCAACTAAAATTGGCCTCTGAGTCTCTTCTAACCCATTTGGGACCTGATTCTAGGGCCATAGATTTTGGGTGGTGGTGGGACAAAGCAAGGGAGTTTGGGAATATGTGTTTTATAAACACTCAAGTTTATAGTTGGTTTGTTCCAGATGATGCAATGATAAAGAATGTTGGTTCATTCAGTTGTCACAGTCTGATTGTCAAGCTATACAAGTCCTCTTAGCACATCCAATTCATCTTTTTTAGTGGAGTACCAGTCTTCGTGGATTTTGTGGTTGCTACAAACCACAAACTGAAAGACTCAACAAATTGATCTTTTTGTGGAAAGAAAATTACCCTTTCCCCAATCCATGAATTAACTACTGATGAAAATGTTATTTTTCCCCAAACCACAAAAATCTATCCAGGAATCACTGGTTTTGATGCACTTAAGCACTTTCCTTCACCTTTTCAGAAATATACTCCATTCCAATTGATACCATACATTTCATTTCAAGCAAAAGTTCTTATAGTTAAGCTTGCATATAAAATGTCAATGATATGTTCTCTCATACTCTTCTTGACATGCTTACAACTAGGTGACCTCTCTTAAGAAAGTTTGTGTGTTATGTCACATGTTTTGATTCATTTCCCATACATTTACTTCTACATGTTACACTATTGTACATGATCTTAGGTAAAAATATGTGGCAGAGCAACATCAGTATGACATTAAAAAAACCTAGCAGTTTGTTGGAAAAATCACAGAAAGAAACTTAATTTAGCATTCCTAAAGCTGTTCTTAGTTTTATCATAATTTTGGGTTTGGGAAAGTTGTATTCGGAAAGCTAAAAGAATCAAATTGGGAAAAAGCATGATGGTATTTAAGATTTTTTTTTTACTTGTAATAACAAATATTAGATTTTGGTTGTGAACTTTTTTACAATTTAATTGCCAATGTGGGTATGCAGTACATATATCTTCTGAATGTACTGTTTTGGAACTTACTGTATATACTCGCATATAAGCTGGGTCCAAATGCAAACAACATAGACCCTGATTTGCTGTTGCATAATGTGCTGGCAGATCAGGTCTATGTTTATGATTACTAGGAATTTCCTTTAATCAGAGCATAAATGTTTTCGAGTTTGAAATTTTTGCCAATATCACACTGCCTTCATCAGCGACTACTGTTGATCACGTGACTTGTAATGGTCACGTGAAACAAGGAGGCTGGAGTAGATAGGTGGTAGCTCAAGCCCCTCGTCCCTGTTTAATGTTGGCCTCCACTTTCGTATTTTGATTGCCTCCTTCACCTTCCTTTTCCATAGGTTGTCTTAAGTTGTGATGACCTTGGTCTGATTGGGAATGATGGAGCTGATGAAGGCAGTGTGATATTGCCGACAATTTAGAACTTGAAAACATTTATTCTCTGAAAAAAGGAAATTCCTAGTAATCATGAATTATCCAGAGCAAGGAAGCAACCTTTTCAGTTGTATCAGGTCTATGTTGTTTGTTCTACTGATTAGTCCTTACAAATTGCATAGACACAGATCTGCCGGCGCATTATGCAGATCTTGGTCTATGCAGTTTGCGGTTGGTATTGGTTTATATGCGAGTATATATGGTACTGGCATTCTTTAGAACTCATTTGTCTCTAAGTGGAAATATTAAGGGATAAAAGCACGAAGTTATACATGAGAAAGGTTTTATTTTCACTTCTTTATCATTCTTACCACTATCTGCAAATGAAGAAAAAAAAATAGCTCAAAATAAGTTATATATCACAGATTCAGGTAATTAGAAAGGAAATAAAAACAAAAAGAAAATACTGTTCAAGTAAAATGACTAATTTGCCATTGGATAGAAAAGACTAATACTTTGACAGAACAAGAAAAATATTAGAGGACACTGGATTCAGTATAAAATATATGGTAAAAGTATGTTTTTCTTGTAAATATGCACAGATTATAATAACAAAGGGCCACCTCAGAACATTAATGATGGCAGTTCTACATGAAGCTTAATAACACATTCTAAACAATATTATTTACGCTGTTGTCCACTGTGAGTTTCATTGCTATCACATACTCAATAGCTGATTGAATGTCTATTATGGCGGGAAGTTGATTCACCCCATCGTTATAGTTAGTAGGGATTTTTATGAGGACTTACTGATTGGGAAAAAAAAGAAGTCAAATGGAATTCATTTCATGGTTTGTATCTTTGTTTCAATTCAAAAGTGTTAATTATTGGATTTGCCACACATTTTTCTGTCCACATAGATCATGTTGACAAGTGTAAACAAATGTGTTATTATATCATTGAAACGTACATTCTCTGGAGAACCAGGAGTTTAGGACACTCAAAACAAAGGATGTATGTATGTATGTAGTAACATTTTATGTTACTTCAGACAATAGTGGCTATATACTGCGGTAGTGCCAACTAAAGATGACTTAATGTAGGAACCTGCAGTCTCACAGTTAAAAAGAGATTATTCTGTGAATTAAATTGCATGTGCCAACTGTTTTTAGTATTAAACATAGTATATAATTGTATAATAAGTTCAAAAAGTGTTGATTTAATTTTTAGCCAATTTGGAATTTTTAGTTGCAAATGCTACCATTTTACTCATAAATTGGAATTCTGCAGAAAAAGGATGAAAAGGGCATAGAATGATTCATCATGATGTATGTATTCAGTAAAATAGAGAAAAGAAATAGCAGTAATGGATTATATATGTTTAAATTATTATTTTAATGCATTATACTATTTATATTAGCTAATTTGTGTGTTCATGTAATAATAGAATGTTTATCCCTATTTTTTTTATGATTTCTCTCTAAAATCCCTATACAATTTGAATCCCAATTTATTGATGATTTTCCTATAAAATCACTCTGTATCCTTATATTTTTATGATTTCCCTGATAAAATCCCTGTGTCCCTCTATTTTTATGATTTTCCTATAAAATCCCTATGTATCCCTATATTTTTTATGATTTCCCTATAAAATCCCTATATGTATCCCTCTATTTTTATGATTTCCCTATAAAATCCCTCTATGTATCCCTATATTTTTTATGATTTCCCTGTGTATTCCAATATTTTTATGATTTCCATATAAAATCCCTGTGTATCCCTATATTTTTTATGATTTTCCTATAAAATCCCTATATGTATCCCTCTATTTTTATGATTTCCCTATCAAATCCCTCTATGTATCCCTATATTTTTTATGATTTCCCTTTAAAATCCCTATGTATCCTATATTTTTATGATTTCCCTATAAAATCCCCATGTATCCCTATATTTTTGACGATTTCCCTATAAAATCCCTATATTTTTGATGATTTTCCTTTTAAAATCCCTCTATGTATCCCTATATTTGTATGATTTCCCTATAAAATCCCTATGTATCCCTATATTTTTTGTTATTTCCCTATAAAATCCCTATGTATCCCTATATTTTTATGATTTCCCTTTAATATCCCTCTATGTATCCCAATATTTGTATGATTTCCCTATAAAATCCCTCTATGTATCCCAATATTTGTATGATTTCCCTATAAAATCCCTATGTATTCCTATATTTTTTGTGATTTCCCTATAAAATCCCTATGTATCCCTATATTTTTTATGATTTCCTTATAAAATCCCTATGTATCCCTATATTTTTATGATTTCCCTTTAATATCCCTCTATGTATCCCTATATTTGAATGATTTCCCTATAAAATCCCTATGTATCCTTTCAAAATCCATCTATGTATCCCTATATTTGTATGATTTCCCTATAAAATCCCTATGTATCCCTTATACTTTTGATGATTTCCCTATAAAATGCCTATATGTATCCTTATACTTTTGATGATTTCCCTATAAAATGCCTATATGTGTCCTTATACTTTTGATGATTTCCCTATAAAATGCCTATATGTGTCCTTATACTTTTGATGATTTCCCTATAAAATGCCTATATGTGTCCTTATACTTTTGATGATTTCCCTATCAAATTCCAATACGTGTCCTTATACTTTTGATGATTTCCCTATAAAATGCCTATATGTGTCCTTATACTTTTGATGATTTCCCTATAAAATGCCTATATGTGTCCTTATACTTTTGATGATTTCCCTATCAAATCCCAATACGTGTCCTTATACTTTTGATGATTTCCCTATCAAATCCCAATACGTGTCCTTATACTTTTGATGATTTCCCTATAAAATGCCTATATGTGTCCTTATACTTTTGATGATTTCCCTTTAAAATTCCAATACGTGTCCTTATACTTTTGATGATTTCCCTATAAAATGCCTATACGTGTCCTTATACTTTTGATGATTTCCCTATAAAATGCCTATATGTGTCCTTATACTTTTGATGATTTCCCTATCAAATCCCAATACGTGTCCTTATACTTTTGATGATTTCCCTATCAAATCCCAATACGTGTCCTTATACTTTTGATGATTTCCCTATAAAATGCCTATATGTGTCCTTATACTTTTGATGATTTCCCTATAAAATGCCTATATGTGTCCTTATACTTTTGATGATTTCCCTATAAAATTCCTATATGTGTCCTTATACTTTTGATGATTTCCCTTTAAAATCCCTATATGTATCCTTATACTTCTGATGATTTCCCTGTAAAATCTATGTATCCCTATATTTTTAAGATTTCCCTGTAAAATCTATGTATCCCTATATTTGTATGATTTCCCTATAAAATCCCTATATGTGGCCTTATACTTTTGATAATTTCCCTATAAAATCCCTATACGTGTCCTTATACCTTTGATGATTTCCCTATAAAATCCCTATATGTGGCCTTATACTTTTGATGATTTCCCTATAAAATCCCTATATGTGGCCTTATACTTTTGATGATTTCCCTATCAAATCCCAATACGTGTCCTTATACTTTTGATGATTTCCCTATAAAATCCCTATACGTGTCCTTATACTTTTGATGATTTCCCTATAAAATCCCTATACATGTCCTTATACTTTTGATGATTTCCCTATCAGATCCCTATATGTGCTCCAATATTTTGAGACCAAATACCCTAAAAAAGTACCTGCAATTTAAAAAGTTATGGTTAGGAAGCCTGCATTTTCAATTGAATAAAATTTGTAAGATTGTCTCTTTAACAAAACTGCCATATTTTCAAGATTTGATGGTATCACTGGCACATTCAGACATATTTGCATAATTAGTCATTGATGTAACATGACAACAAATTCCAAAGGTTTATTGTTCATTTTGGTTTGATGCATTCATTGGAACATCGTTTCAAAAGGAATGTTGCTTTGTCATTCATGCCACAATATTTTCATTTTATCTACACAGATTTTCAAGCACAAGGAAAAAATCCAGGACATATCTACCACTGCAAGTAATGAGGCCACACTTGAAGTTATGTTACAGAAGGTGAGAATAATGAGCACAGATGTAGAGAGATTTTCTTTCTGCACAGACTTTCAACTTTGCTAGATTCTTCCAGGTCTATTCTAAGACATGTCATTTTGGGATTCACACTTATTTCTATAAGAAAAAAATGGCTTCAAAATTAACCTAATGCATGAAAATCATGCATAATATTTTCAAGCCCTACCATTATGTCTTCATGAAATCCCTCCTATATTTACAAAATACCTGCCCTCCATTTTTTGCAAAATGGAAGAGATAATTTCCCCCTAACTTTTCAGTTTTAGAATAGATGCTGTTCTTCAGAGGACTGAATAAGTATATGTGTATGTCATTGATTTTATGTAGAGGACTGAATAAGTATATGTGTATGTCATTGATTTTATGTAGAGGACTGAATAAGTATATGTGTATGTCATTGATTTTATGTAGAGGACTGAATAAGTATATGTGTATGTCATTGATTTTATGTAGAGGACTGAATAAGTATATGTGTATGTCATTGATTTTATGTAGAGGACTGAATAAGTATATGTGTATGTCATTGATTTTATGTAGAGGACTGAATAAGTATATGTGTATGTCATTGATTTTATGTAGAGGACTGAATAAGTATATGTGTATGTCATTGATTTTATGTAGAGGACTGAATAAGTATATGTGTATGTCATTGATTTTATGTAGAGGACTGAATAAGTATATGTGTATGTCATTGATTTTATGTAGAGGACTGAATAAGTATATGTGTATGTCATTGATTTTATGAAGAGGACTGAATAAGTATATGTGTATGTCATTGATTTTATGTAGAGGACTGAATAAGTATATGTGTATGTCATTGATTTTATGCAGAGGACTGAATAAGTATATGTGTATGTCATTGATTTTATGCAGAGGACTGAATAAGTATATGTGTATGTCATTGATTTTATGCAGAGGACTGAATAAGTATATGTGTATGTCATTGATTTTATGCAGAGGACTGAATAAGTATATGTGTATGTCATTGATTTTATGCAGAGGACTGAATAAGTATATGTGTATGTCATTGATTTTATGTAGAGGACTGAATAAGTATATGTGTATGTCATTGATTTTATGTAGAGGACTGAATAAGTATATGTGTATGTCATTGATTTTATGTAGAGGACTGAATAAGTATATGTGTATATCATTGATTTTATGTAGAGGACTGAATAAGTATATGTGTATGTCATTGATTTTATGTAGAGGACTGAATAAGTATATGTGTATGTCATTGATTTTATGTAGAGGACTGAATAAGTATATGTGTATGTCATTGATTTTATGTAGAGGACTGAATAAGTATATGTGTATGTCATTGATTTTATGTAGAGGACTGAATAAGTATATGTGTATGTCATTGATTTTATGTAGAGGACTGAATAAGTATATCTATATGTCATTGTTTTTATGTCGTTGCTATATTCAATGGAGTCAGCATATAGTGTTAGACTTAAATATTTCCATCTGTCATGATGCTTCTGCTGCATCATATCACATCCATCTGTCAATCACAAAATTACTTTTCACTTGGTTACTTTTTAAGGACTTTATGGATTCAAACAACATTCAATATGGAACTTTATACTTAGATTATCTAGGTCAAGTTTAATTTTCAACTATATTTGTCAAAATATTTACTGAGTTGAATCCCATGTTAAAAGTTTTCCTTCAGTAAATGATAGATTGAATTGATTGAAACCAGATTTAGCATGGGTTTTTCTAAGAGGAAGATTTAGTCTGGTTTCGATTGCTGCTTATTCGCTTAAGGCTAAAGAAATTTTTTGGGGTGTTTTCTGGTAACTCAACCAACCCTGTTTCATAGCTGCAAACCTTAGAATTTTTGCAGTTTCAGTCATACATGATTTTGCTGAATTATGTCTGCCCCATTCAGACAAAAATGAAATTGAGTAGGCATATATATAGATGACCTGATTAGATTTTAAGGCCATTTTAGCAATATTTGGGATGCTTATTTGTATTAATATGTCAATGACCTAATTAGATTTTTATACCATTTTTTAAATTTTAAATTTTTATACACCTGTAAAAAAGGCATCATGTTTTGACATTGGCCATCTGTCCATACATATGTCGATATGTACATCCGTCCATCTGTTACCTTTTTCGTTTCTGTACAAAAACTTTACTTTCACACCATCAACTTTTTCCAAACTGTGTGGGTGGCTTGCACTTGAGTTAAGGCAGAAACCTATTGATATTGGGTCAAGAGGTCAAAGGTCCAGGTTACCATGACTGAAAGAAGAAAAATCTTCATATGGTGCCAACTAAAAGTAAAGTTCTAAAAATGTAAGATTGCAGAATTGTACAAAAACTTTATGAAAGAAGCCCATTGATTATTTGGTCAAAATGTCAAAAGTCAAAGTCACTGTGGCTGAAAAAAGAAAAATTGTTTTGACCAAAGTTTGTGAAGGGCTTGCACTTAGGTAAGGAAGAGGCCTATTGATTTGGGGGTCAAAAGGTCAAAGTGTAAGGTCATTGTGACTCAAGGAAAAATGTGTTTTCCAAAATAACATTTGCTCTAGAGTAAGTTCCTTCACCAAACTTTGTGGTGTCTTGTACTTAGAGTAAGAAAGAAACCCATAGATTGTGGGGTCTAATGGTCAAAGGCCTAGGTGATGGTAAGTCTAATAAGAAAAAATGGACTGCATACCTTGACCAAGGTCACTGACAATCCTTGGTCAATAATCTGCAGAGTCAACCATGTCCTACTAGTGCCTGAATACAGGACTATTAAACATGGGTGGGCATATAATGTACTGTTCACAGTACTCTTGTTTATACATTTTTGAACATTTGACTAAAACCTTCTTAGCACAATTAGGCAAAAGTCCACATGAGTCAGAAATATGAAATTTGGTAGGCATATTATGTCAGGTTTGCTCTAATGATACATGAATATCTTTGTCACTTATTGACTTCCCCTTCTTGGTACAAAATGTTGCCCTTTGACCTTAAAAATCAGTGACCTTCTATATCACACTCCTAATAAAATTTCATTTCGTTCATCATGATAGATTTTTATTTCCATCTATCAATTACCAGTATCACATAATGATATTAATTGTCTTGGTGGGAAGGGAGACATGTATTTGCATTTTTTTAAAAATCCCTTCCAGTTTAGTAAATTATTAAATAAAAATTTATAAAAATCTCAATTTGCAGATAAAAGAATGTCCATTTTATATGAACTGTAAAATTTTATCTTACCTCAGCATAATTTTATGAGCACATGGTCAGCAAGTTGGCTGTTTGTAAGCTTAGATCAAGCTTGACTTGGTGCTCCTTATCGCCAAAATATTTTGTAACCAGATATTACAGAAAGCCACAATGCAAAGTGGATTATCTGAAAATAATTCTAGAGTTGGTCAGTAAACTCCTTCCCAGCTGACAAACCATCTATAAAGAGAAATCTTTATTAAAATATGAGCACTGCACTCTCAGGTTTGCATAATATGATGGAAATTATGTTCTCATTCAGAAATCTTGGCGTTTATTCATAGGAATAATTTGAGTTCTGGTTCTGAGTGAAAGCTGAGATTTCTGAATAAAGAACACTGATTAAATTGCTATTTTTTTGCAAAGCTATGAAAATTGTACTCACAGATCAATAAATGGATTCACAGTAAGTTAAAATGGAATGATTCACCATTTAGCTTTTCTGTATTCTTTCAGATTATTGACATCTGGCAGAACACGGACTTCCGCCTGGTGGCACATTCAGGGCGAGACACTTACATCATTGCTAGTGCTGATGACATCATGGCTCAACTAGAAGAAAGTCAGGTCACGATTGGCACAATCCTTGGCTCACGATATGTTGCACCAATCAAGGTGAGATTGTATATTCTGATACATTGGGGTTTCTCAGTGTAATTATCAGTTTAAACACTGAAATTTTACAGGGCACCTGATTCTTAATCCAGGACCCAGAACCTACTTACCAAGGGAATTTTGCTGTCCCCATTTAGCAGCTCATTTAATTTATTGTTCTTGTTAATGCATTTGGTTTAAGAAATTAAACAAAGATATCACAGTCTATAATCTCTTTAATTTGATGCAGGTGTATTTCTTAAATTTAATGCAGATATAGTCCTTTAATATGATGCAGTTGTAGTCCTTTAATTTGATCTATAGTCCTTTAATTTGATGCAACTGTCTCTGAATCTGATGCAGATGTAATCCTTTAATCTGATGCATCTGTAATCCTTTAATCTGATGCAGTTGTAGTCCTTTAATTTGATCTATAGTCCTTTAATTTGATGCAACTGTCTCTGAATCTGATGCATCTGTAATCCTTTAATCTGATGCAGATGTTGTCCTTTAGTCTGGTGAAGATGTAATCTTTTAATATGATGCATCTGTAGTCCTTTAATATGATGCAGTTGTAGTCCTTTAATTTGATCTATAGTCCTTTAATTTGATGCAACTGTCTATGAATCTGATGCAGATGTAATCCTTTAATCTGATGCAGATGTTGTCCTTTTAGTCTGGTGCAGATGTAATCCTTTAATCTGATGCAGATGTTGTCCTTTAGTCTGCCTTTTATCTGATGCAGATGTTGTCTTTTAGTCTGGTGCAGATGTAATCCTTTAAACTGATGCAGATGTTGTCCTTTAATTTGATCTCAATGTAGTCTTTTAATTTGATCAAGATGTAGTCGTTTAATTTGATTCAAATGTAGTCCTTAAATATGATGCAGCTGTAGTCATTTAATCAGATGCAGATGTCCTTTAATTTGATCTAGATGTAGTCCTTTAATCTGACAGATGTCCTTTAATTTGATCTAGTTGTAGTCCTTTAATATGATGTAGATGTTGTCCTTTAATCTGAAGCAGATGTGGTCCCTTAATCTGATGCAGCAATAGTCTTTTAATCAGATACAGATGTAGTCCTTTAATCTGATGACGATGTCCTTTAATTTGATCTATATGTAATCCTTTAATTTGATGCATCCTTTAATCTGATGCAGCTGTAGTTAGTCTGATGCATATGTAGTCCCTTAATCTGATGCAGATGTAGTCCCTTAATCTGGAGCAGATGTAGTCCCTTAATACGATGCAGATGTTGTCCCTTAATCGGATGCAGCTGTTGTCCCTTAATCTGATGCAGATGTAGTCCCTTAATCTGGTGCAGATGTAGTCCCTTAATCTGATGCAGATGTAGTCCCTTAATCTGGTGCAGATGTAGTCCAATAATCTGATGCAGATGTTGTCCCTTAATCTGATGCAGCTGTAATCCCCTAATCTGATGCAGCTGTTGTCCCTTAATCTGATGCATATGTAGTCCCTTAATCTGATGCAGATGTAGTCCCTTAATCTGGTGCAACTGTTGTCTCTTAATCTGGTGCAACTGTTGTCCCTTAATCTGATGCAGATGTTGTCCCTTAATCTGATGCAGATGTTGTCCCTTAATCGGATGCAGCTGTTGTCCCTTAATCTGATGCAGATGTAGTCCCTTAATCTGGTGCAGAACTGATGCAGATGTAGTCCCTTAATCTGGTGCAGATGTAGTCCCTTAATCTGATGCAGATGTTGTCCCTTAATCTGATGCAGCTGTAGTCCCCTAATCTGATGCAGCTGTTGTCCCTTAATCTGATGCAGCTGTTGTCCTTTAATCTGATGCAGATGTAGTCCCTTAATCTGGTGCAACTGTTGTCCCTTAATCTGGTGCAACTGTTGTCCCTTAATCTGATGCAGCTGTTGTCCCTTAATCTGGTGCGGATGTTGTCCCTTAATCTGATGCAGCTGTTGTCCCTTAATCTGATGCAGATGTAGTCCCTTAATCTGGTGCAACTGTTGTCCCTTAATCTGATGCAGCTGTAGTCCTTTGATCTGATGCAGCTGTAGTCCTTTGATATGATGTAGATGTCCTTTAATCTGGTGCAGATGTAGTCCCTTAATATGATGCAGAAGTAGTTATTTAAACTGATGCAGATGTAGTTGTTTAATATGATCTAGATGTAGTCCTTTAATGCAGTGCAGCTGTGGTCCTTTCATATGATGCAAACTGTTGCCATTCCAAATGTTGAATAAACTTGACTGTCAGATGAGTGCATTTTCACTATAATTTGAAGTAAGTGTTGATAAGTTAATATTCTAACATATCTTTGAATCTAGTGTTTGTTTTGATTGGTCGAATATAACAATTTGGAGCTGTAAAATCCACGATAAACTGACAGAAGTTTTGATGCTTTATTGATGTCATGACTCTTCCTATGATGTAGTGCAATGGAGAATTGCATTGTCAGTTATTGTTCGACATAAATGTCCAATATGTGTTAAAATAGGGGATAGCAGTAATGTTATTTGATAATTTTAGGATGGTAACGGTGGTTTTACTGATGCAGATATAACACATTGCCAGTAAAATTAAGTTTGTTGCAGTAAAACTGCCATTTATGTCCTCAAATATTCAAATACAACTCAGTTATCCCATAATTTCCATTCATATTGACATTTTAAACCAATAGATAAATAGAAATTTGATAATTGACACTATTCTGTCTGTTATCAAAATGAGTATATACCAGATTTTGGGTATCTGGTTTAGTATGGAATCTTTTTTTTTTCAATCTAGGCCCAGGTGATGGACTGGGACAGGAAATTACAAGGGTTCTCCATCACATTAGAAGAATGGCTGACCTGTCAGCGCAACTGGCTTTATCTCGAACAGATCTTCAGTGCTCCAGATATCCAGAGGTAAGATCTGTCACTTACAGAAGTATTAGTTATTCCCTCACTGTTATGAAGCTTTTTGTGATTAACATGAAATGTGTCTATAGGACATGGCTGCCCCTGCCCCCCCCCAAAAAAAAAACTCCCGGCTTGCTTGAATGAGATGTGCAAATAGAAAAGAGAAATAATTCTTACAGCATATATGCATGTATGGATAAACATTTTAAAGAACATTAAAATGCATAAAGAAGAGAGGCATCATTCCAAAAATTCATTGGAGTGTGCTTACAGAACATATTTATATGATGTGAATAATGACCATCAAGTTTCAAAGCAATTCCTCAAAAGCTGTGCGACTAGTTGTAGTATATACATTTAAGACTAAAAAGGGGCATAACTTGGGATACAAGCATCAGAGCATGATGAAAGAATGATATGCACATGTTAATCTCGTGTCCTCGATATCTTCTAATTGTCATGGCATCTCATAAAAAGGTATGGGATTAGTTTGCACACACAGGAATTATCATATATAGTATATGCATTTAACACAAAAATGGACAAAACTCTGGAAAAGGCATCATAGCATGACAACAGAATGATATGCATTTATTGACCTTATGTCAGTAATGTCTGCCAAGTTTCAGGGCATTTCATCCAAAAAGCTGTGGGACTAGTTTCATACAAAAGAATTTTCTTTAGAAAGTGTCTGCATTTACCACCAAAATGGGACATAACTCTGGACAAATATATATATATATATATATATATATATATATATATATATATATATATATATATATATATATATATATATATATATATATATATATATATATATATATATATATACACACACATATACACACACACACACAGATACATAGTGTACAAGTGCAT
Source organism: Margaritifera margaritifera (assembly GCA_029931535.1). NCBI lineage: Eukaryota > Metazoa > Mollusca > Bivalvia > Unionida > Margaritiferidae > Margaritifera > Margaritifera margaritifera. The sequence continues at coordinate 4,132,735 of JAQPZY010001606.1, forward strand.
CAGAGCATGGTGAATAAAAGTGATGCACAGGTTGACCTCATGTCAGTAATTGTTTGTCGAGTGTCCGGGATATTCATTGAAAGCTGGGGGACTACTTGCACACACAGGAATCCTGATACATTGAATATACATTTAACTCAAGAAAGGGGCAAAACATTGGAAAAACGCATCAGAGCATGATGATAGAAGAATATGTGCATGTTCATCTCATTTTAGTAAAGTCTGCCGTGTTTCAGGGCAATTCTTCAAAAGTTGTAGGACCAGTTGCACACATAATACTATCATATATAGTGCACACATTTAAAACCCCAAAGGGGCATAACTCTTGAAATACACATCAGAAAGGATTTAGGTATGTACGTTTATATGTGATGGATGGACGTGTCTAATGCTATATGCCTTTGCCATATTCATGGCAGGGGCATAAAAAAACAGAATTGGATAGATGTCAAATAGTTTATTATAGTGAGGGACTTGTGTATATTTCCAGCATAATGCACATTTCATATTCTTAAATTTCTCCATTGAATACATTCCCTGATCACACTGATGTTAGGAAATAAACTCCACATCCTCTCAAAACCAGCCAACCTAGAAAGAACAAAAAAATGTTCTTTCCTATCTATATATCATATAAACAATGCAAATAGCATCTATGGTAAGAAACTCTTCCAGATATTATTATAATTAGCTCCCTTTGCTACAACTATATGGTCTCCTGTATACTTGATGTTATTCAGGTAATCTTTCACTGCTATTCAATCAACATGACATTACAATACTTATCAACATCCATCAGAATTCATAATTAATTCTATCCATCCAAACTTAAAGTTGGTATAGTATTGATAATTAAGGGTTCTTCACTGCATTGGTAACTTTATTTTTGATTTTTAATTGATAATTATGCATATTATTTTATGTTTGTGGACTTTGTGTCAAGCTTTGTATTCACCTATGGTATTGTTGATACTTTCTGATTCATATGTGTTGCTTGTAGACACTGCTTTGATTTACATGTGTTATAATTACGAGTGTGGTTATTGTCTTTTCCCATTATTTTGTCATTTTCACTGTTGTTATAGATATAAAATGGAGACCAAATTTTTGAAGTGTAAAAAGTTTAAGGTCTCCAAGGACACTCATGTGACATGCTTATCATCTTCACCATTCAGTGTTTGTTCAACCTGGTCAGAGGGAATGTGGTCCACCATTTTGCGGAAAAGTCAAAATGTCGGGGAGAGGCAGGCAAGGTCCAAATCTATGTACAGTTACATTTTGAGCCTTCACAATAAGACTGTGTCTATAGCCAGCATAGTGGTGGATGCCACAATTGTCCCTCTCCCCTCCAAGATTCTTTGAACCCTAACTTCAATGACTGTCACATCCAGCCATCTGGAAGTGGAAGAATGGTGTATAGTGGATGCGTCCATGCTACACCCACCCCAGTCACTGCTTGAGTGTCAGATGAGGCAACTTGTGCAGGAGACAGTGAGGCAGTTGTTGGCTTCTGGAGAGTTTGCATGCCATCTTTCGTCATGACTCATCATCAGGGGCTTGGAGATGATGGTGATTTTGCTCCTACATTTTGCAGCCCAGTGGGTATAATTCCCCACTGAATGATGCCTGAGTATGACCAGAGTGCATAATATCTGGGGCACATGACATTCAATGCTGCCCTTGCAGGCTTGTATTACCAGCTGTCTCTGCTGACTGCTGCTGTCCTGGTTGCTGGTAAGCCAGCCATTCATAACCTTTTGCAACTAGAGGTTGGTCGTATCCATGAATTGTACTGCAAACAGGCTGACTGTTGTATATATGGCATGTTATGGGGACCCATACAGCCATTTTGCCAGCATCACTACCCAGATATCGATCCAGCTGGCCATCCAGCTGCCTGTCTTGACAACACAAACCATGTCAGTTGCCCACCTGATAGTCCAGTTGTGGACAGGTGCTTGGAAAACCTCGATCAGGAGACTCACTCCAGTTCCACAATGGAGTTGAGGAAATTCCATTTTAAAGTGGTGATTGAAGAGATTTATTGCATTCGTTTTAAGTGCCCACCACTGGCAGCAGCAGGCCAGGCCTACAAGGTCAAGGCCTCAGTAGATGCTGATAATGAGGATGAGCACCCCTCCTTCCATCTACTGCCACAGTCAGAGAAGATTAAGGAGATCCCAACCATCTGTCGGATAAAATCTGAGACCCAGGGAACTTTAAGGCTTTCTTCTTGGAGAGCCAGTTGGCAGTGTCCTTCTTCCACAGGTACCACACCCACTCAGACACATACCACACAGAGGTTCTAACATTGTGGTGGTGAACATGATCACCCCTCAGTTATTCAAGGTTGATCACAATGTCTTGAAACTTGTGTGGAACAAGGTGGCCACTTCATCAATGCTTGATTTGGCATCCTTGGCAATTTTTCATCTGGCTGAAAAATCGGTTAATGAGCATGCTTGTGAGTTATCTTGTTACATTGCCAGGATATTAACAGGGTTGTGCATCACTCCATAACCCATAACATGATGGTTTCATGAAACCTGGACTTAGTGAGATGAGACACCTTTCTCTGCTCGAAGTTACTTTAGCTGCATCACTCACTGGTCTTGTGCTCATTACCATTTGGTTCTCCTCTGCTTTTCAGTAGTTGTATTGAGGATGTGTAGAAGCAGGAAGCAAAAGAGCTGCCTCTCCAGTACTAATTATCCCTCATCTGGTTTTTCACCCACATCAATGTCAGCCATAGCAGAGACTCAGTCCTAGGCAGAAGGAGAGAAGGCCAAATCCCACTCAACAACAGCAATTTCACCCACAATCAAACTTAAGGTGGCAACAGGCTCGTAAGTTTCAGAGGCAACCAAGTGAAGGAGACAGGAAACCAAATTTCTCCTTCCCATCAGTTTCCAATATCTGCAAATGACTCCTGACCCTGACTGCCTGCTGACAACTTACTTGTAGATGCCAGACTCCTTCATTTTCAGCAGATTTGGATTGACCTTCTTCCACAAAATGAATGGGTGATGCAATTTGTTTCAGAAGTGCTTTGTATTTTGTTCCTCCTGCCACCTCTACTTTTGTCCTCCCCTTCCATCACAGATGTTCTAACCAAGCCCAAGAAAGTGGAAATTCTAAGCGGGTGGTAGAGAGAGTTTGCAGACCAAACTCTCTGGTGTTTTACTCCAGACTTTTCCTTGTACCAATTCAGTTGAAAGCTCCAACCAGCTTAGCTCAATAGATACATAGCCATGCCAAAATTCAGAATGGAGACAGCATGGTCAGTAAGGCTTTTCATCAAAAGGGACAAGTTTGCAATCAGTCTTGATCGGACTGATGCATAATTTCATATCTCTATCTCTCTTGCTGAAGTTCCTATAATTCTTGTTTCAAGGAACCATATACCAATTCTGTGCACTTCCATTCAGACTCAGCCTCAGCCCATGGGTGTTTACAAAGACCATTGACTACACCATCACCCGATTCAGGTAAACCTTTTCAACAGTGACTGCAGCATATCTGGATGACATTCTTCAGAAACATATGGTAAGTTCAATTCTGTTGCAAGACATGAACAGACTCATCTCGTTTTCTCCCTGCTGGGATTTTTTGTGAACTTGAAGAAATCAGATCTCACTCCACCCTGCACTTCGTCCATCATGGTATGGAATTTTTGACTTACCTCGACCTTGTTCACCTCTCTCCATGCACATTGCACAGATTCTCAAGCTGTCTGAGTTTTTGTTTCAATGAAGAGTGGATTTCTGTGAGGGAGTATTTGCAACTCATTGGTTTTACTCAATGCGGCTGCAGCTCTGCTCCACCTTGGCTGCTCTTTCATGCACCCACTGCAGCTGGCCCTCCTGGCTCAGTGGTGCTTCTTTTCCAGCCATTTGTATCAGTCGGTTGTGATCATGACCGAAATAAAGCACTTGCTGCATCAGTGTCAAAATAGAGACTGGCTTACAACAGGAATTCCTTTGGAGAAGCCTCATTTGGAGATTAGAGTTTGATGGACACCAGTTTATACTGATGGGGAGCCCACCTGTTGTCCCATTTCACTATGGTCAGTGGCAGCTGAGGGCTGGAGGAGATGGCCATAATCAATGCCTTTCATGCCTGGAAGATTCAGCTTTATGGAATGGTAATCATCATAATGTCCAACAACTCAGTGGTGGTTACCTGCCTCAAACAAATCACCCAACCTGTGTGTCCTGGTCTGGGAGTTTCTGCACTGGTGCTTCCAGCACAAGATTTCTGTCCAGATCAGACACATTCCTTGCAGGTTTAATGGCTGACTCATAGTTGAGAATGGGCTAAACTTTCATACCAAGTGGTCCCTTCACCCATCAGTGTTTAATCAGATTTTGGGGGCGTCCAATTATAGATCTCTTTGCGATGAGGTCAAACCACAATTTTCCCACATAAGTCTTCAGTTTCAGACCCAGAGACCTGGGCAGTGGACTCTCTGTCAGTCAGTTGGGATGGGTTTGGAGGCTATGTCTTTCCTCCAATTGTTCTGATACGAAAAATAATCCAGAAAATCAGACCTGCAAAGTAGTCCTGATAGCGCCTCCCAGATAGGCCAAATCTTGGGTGAATGATCTACTTGATCAAGTGTGATGTCCGCAAGAAAATCCAGGTGATGCCCAACCTGCTCAAGCAGCCCCATTTGCAGGTTTTCCATCCACCTACACAGTGGGCTCTTGTCAGGAGAGCTTGTGCAGAAAGGAATTTAGCCCTTAGATCATGGAGATCATTGCACAAGCTAGAAGATCCTCCAATATCTAGGCATATGAGGTGAAGTAGGTTGGTGCAAGGGCAAGAACATTGCAGGGCTTCATCTCTCAACCTGGTGACTTTTTTCTCTAGCTCAGTGAGGTGAAGAAATTTGCCACTGGTACTATCAAGGGCTACTGTGCCATGATATCTCAGACTTCATGGTGGAGAGGATTTAGACCATGACAAGGACCTCTCGGACTGGCTGACCAATTTCAAACTGAATTGGCCTGGTCATTTATCTTGTTCTTGTTCTAACATGGCTCAGCTCAGACTCAAACAAGTTTAAGCACTTGGCTTGAACCTCATTGAAGCTACTATCTTGCAAAACATGTTTTTAGATAGCCCAGCTGTTCAGATGAGTTGGTTGTCTTAATGACACAGCTAGGCTTAGTAGTGAAGAACAGGTTACAGTCTGGGGGCAATCAGAAGGTGGTAATTTGCTTGCCCTCCTCGATTGATATGTCAAGATAGGCAGCTCTGCAAGACCTGGTCCATGCACTCAGGCACTATTAGAAACTCATGGAAGACAGTCATGTGGCCTGACATCTCTTTCATTAAAACCTATCAAGCCTTGGCATCTTGGCTTATGTGGGTTACATGCTTAGCGTAATGTGATATTTCACAGAACCAGATATGCCTCATGAAAATTTCAGCACACAAGATTCAAGCAGTCTCTGTGAGCCTTGCATTTGAATGTAATGTTTTGATCCAATACATTACTGAGGCCTTCATCTGGCATGCACAATCAACCTTCTCAAGCTTCTATCTTCGAGATCTAGCATTGCAGAAAAGGAAATTGAATCCATTGAGTCTGGTCATTCCAGCCCAAATGACCACCAGACCTTGTTAACACCACCACAACCTCCTCATGGGTGTGGATTATTTATCTTTCACTGGATTTATCCAAAAATTTTCTTGATAAGTAAAAGTCATTTGTTTCTCATTACCTTTGTGTGATATTTAGCTGTCACATGATCATTTGTTGTGCCGCCTTTACATTAGGGGAATGGTTTATTATTCATATAGGGCCTTCAGCGATCAAAGAATTCCTGTTGTAGATATTGGATGTTCATGCATTTTCTCCTCCTGTTACCTATTCTCCTAACATGAATTTGATCTGTTAATGTATTCAACTGAGAAGGGAAACTTTATAGCAGATTATGTTTCTCCAAAAATATTTATTTGATTACATTGCTATAAAGCCCACCCATACCTCCCACAAATGAGAGCATTCTCATTGATGTTTCAATCAAGCTTAAACTTAATAACATCCAGTATACAGGTGGCCATCTAACAGTGGCAAGGGGAGGTAATTATAATATCTGTAAGAGTTTCTTCCCATAGATGCTATATGCATTGTCTATGTATTATATAGAGAGAAAAGAATTTTTTTTGTATTTCCAGGAGGGCTGGATTAGAGAAGTTTATTTCCTACATCATATATACAGTTCATTTTGACAAGCAATTTGTCAAATTCTAAAATTGTCATAAACGGAGGATCATACATATCTTTGAGTACTAATTTTACTATGAAATCTAGTAAATGTATTTAACAATTAGTCAGTTATATGAGACGTGGTTAGCAGAAGATGTAAAGTATTCAGCAGGTTCCAATCCTGCCCAGATCTGCCTGGGTCTGCTACTGTGGTTTGTTTCTGGACAAGGCACTTTTTTCTCATTGCCTTGACACTAAATGATCTTGATTGTTCTGATGTGCCAATAAATGCCAATCAATCCATCAATCATTCATCAATTTCATATCACATTAGCACCAAAGTAACATTGTATAATCTTGCCAACCTGTTACAATATCTTATAAAATGACTATCAACACGTATAGTTCAGTTTTGCTTAATATATTTTTTCAGACAATTGCCTGCTGACTTCAAGATGTTTATGCAGGTGGATAGGACATGGAAGGACATCATGAGACGAGTGGAGGACCGTCCTAATGCCCTCAAGTCTGCCCTGGCCTCAGGCACACTGGATACATTCAGGAGTAACAATGAGATCCTGGAGAAGATTCAGAAAGGTCTAGAGGTAATAGGATGCATACTAATTTGTCTTGCTGAATTTGTCACAAGCAACTACCATTGTTGAACAAGCAAGTCACCTGATAGAAACCTTCCTCAGGCAGCAACCCCAGTTTTGCAGCTGTCTAAATAAGATAGTTACACAAAACCATCTCAGTCATACAGCTATCATTGATTAGCAACTAACCCAACAACAACGATACCTATATCAGATAGTCATTTGTTGAATCTACCTTTGTATGCCCTATGATGGTAGGGCATATAGTATTATCTTTGTTAGCCCATCTCCGTTCGTCTGTCACCCATAAGCATTTAGGTCAGTTTTCAGGCACTATGTTGGGACATCTGTGTAACAAGAACATATTTTTAATTATATGAAGATCCATAAAACCAAAAAAATCTGTATGTATGAAACAACTTTTATTGTTGAGAACATGTTAGTAGGAAGTAAATCATATGTCATTTTTATATCAGTGGCAGCATCGATGGTTAAGGTTTTGATTAAAGTTTTCCAATAGTGTTTTCATAGTGGGCTTGACATGCAGACCATGGCCATCTTGTTGAGCTTAATATAGCCCTATTTCATACCCTATTTGGCAGTTGTCTATGGCAAAAATGCATCCATACATAACTAAACCTATGACATTATCATTATTTAAATATACTGTTTATTTATCTATTTTTTATGGTGAAGAACTTTTTGCCAAGAATTTACAGTGTTTTATTTTATAGACATTTAATGGAAATACTTTCTCATTAATACTAACTGTTTCTAATAAATTGTGATCATAAATTGTCTATTAGGACTACTTGGAGAAGAAGAGACTGGTTTTCCCACGATTCTACTTTCTCAGTAATGATGAGCTACTGGAGATTCTTGCTCAGTCAAAGGATCCAAATGCTGTTCAGGTTAGTACTATGTTTATTTCTTGATTGTAGATGCATTGTCTGTTCCACAACTAAAATGGATTCATCATGGTTTGATTTTAAGGCTTTTCCACTTGACAATTTTAAGTAGTTTTGTCAAGGGACAAGTGTTCTTTCCAAAGTACCTGTCCACTTGACAATTTCAAGTAGTTTTGTCAAGGGACAAGTGGTCTTTCCAAAGTGCTTGTCCTTTGAACAAGTGACTTTTAAAACCAGCTTGCCAGCTAATGAACTTGATAACTCATTTACGTAAGATATATGCCTTGTTACAGGCTTGAAAAGAACAAGGCAGCAAAAACTTTTAACAAAATATTTCTTTTAATTGCCATCTTTGAAATGAAAACACAGTGAACAAATAGTTTTGGGGCATGTCAAGTACTTTTCAGAAAACCTCTTGTCCATGGGACAAGTACTTTTAAATAAAAATATTGAACCCTGATTAATAGAATTATCCCAATGAGCAGGGAAATCTGAACCAAGGGGGATAATGTCAGGTACTATGCTTGGTATTAACTTCAGTCCTTGAGGGTTAGATTTCCCTATCCAAACATGTTGGAAAGATTATCCTTTTGTTTAGCCCACTACATGCACATACATGCCAACCATTATGCTTTTGGCATAATCATTAAGCTTTTCTTCACCTAATTACATCTTACGCTTGTCTGTATATGGATTATCTGTTTTTGGTACATTAAAAAAATAAAAATAAAGCAATAAAAAGTTGTGTTTGTCATTTTTACTATCATCTATTTAATCCCACATATATAAATTTGAGAATAATCTAATAAAGAAGACTGCTGCATAAGAATGGCGCAAGAGTACATTTGTACATCATAGACCTTTATGTACTTTCTTTATTTTCTATTTATAGCAGCTGTATAAGACACATTTCCAAGAAAACAGATGGGTTTCTTCAATTTGAAAACTTGTGTCGCAGATTCATTATATTAATAAAGAGAATTGGGTAGTGGACCAGTCTATACTTTAAACAAAATGGCGCCAGATGTTAAGCAAAACAGACTTTATCGATGTGACTCATGGATGTTATATGACTGAAAAATGTTAGAGAGGGATCTTTTTAAACTTTAAAACATGTCGGATCAGAAAAAGGACAAATCAATAGTACTTTACAAATTTAAAAAGAGGAATATGAGAGTGATGTAATACAGCACTCGGGTTGAGCACATAGTCATGCTCACTGCAGAATTTGTTGAGTTTACTTTACGATCACACAGCGAAAGTAGACATGTAGACTGCTTAAAGTGAGTGTTGTATATACATAATTTGTGTGTTGTATATACATAATTTGTCAATATGTTTTGTGTTTGTATTCTGGCACTAATCCACATTAATTTTGCCTTATTTGTGGCAAAAACTTTAAGTGGCTGCAGATCCAGTTTAGTAGCAAAGCTAAATGTACATTTTTCATACAGTTTATTGTAATTATGGCATGTAATATATAGATTACATTTTTTATGCTCAGATTATGCTTTTTTGTCACTTAGATTATGCTTATACCTTTCTAGGGGTTGCATTATTTTTCGGGGCAAGGATGAAAAATCAGTACAGTATGCATGTCACAATATTAATTACATCAAGTGAATGCTGTCATTGGTAGTGTAGTAGCTTATCTACCCCTAAGGTAAAATAGATTTATATAGTCAAGGTAAAATAGATTTATATAGTCAAGGTAAAATAGATTGATATAGTCAAGGTAAAATAGATTGATATAGTCAAGGTAAAATAGATTGATATAGTCAAGGTAAAATAGATTTATATAGTCAAGGTAAAATAGATTTATATAGTCAAGGTAAAATAGATTTATTTAGTCAAGGTAAAATAGATTTATATAGTCAAGGTAAAAACCCTGGATAATTGATTTTTGTTTGGCAAGAATAGTAGTTTGTGGACTTGATAAACTAATCGTATAAATGTTGTCTGTTCCTCATATTAGGTGCCATTTGTGTAGCTGATGTATTAATTGTTGCATTTTATGATTGCAGATATTTTGAGTACAATATACTTGGCATAGTTATCTCCCTTTTGTGTTATAAAACCTATTTTAAGTATGCATACTTCTGTATCTCCAGAGTTCCATTTTTAGCCCACCTGGACAATGGCCATGCAAGCTTATGGCAGTACCCTGCATCCATGATCCATCTGTCCATATGTGCTATTTTCAACCTCTACAAAACCACTGACTAATTTGTATCAAACTTAGCAGGAATCCTCCTAAGGACATGCTGTACCAAAATTTTATTTGAGTGACTCTGCAAGCAACACTGTGGTTTCCATAGCAATGAGGTGGAAAACCTGTTTTTAACTTCTCTAGACTGGCTGAGTCACTTTTGATCAAACTTGATGGGAATGTTTATTAGGGCATGCTATCAAGAATTTGTTTGGGGTGGCTCCCATAGCAGTGGTGTGGCTTCCTTAGCAACCAGGTAGGAAACCTTTTTATGACTCCTCTAGAACAGCTCAGACAATTTTGATCAAACTTGGTAGGAGTGTTTCTAAGGACATGCTTTTCCAAATGTGTCTCGTGTGGCTCCCCTTGCAATGGTGTGGCTTCCATAGCAAGCATGGAAAACCTATTTTCAGCTTTTTCAGAACTGTCTTGTCAATTTTGGTCAAACTTGGTATGAATGTTTCTAGGACATGTTTTGTCAAAGTTGTATCTGGGGTGGCTTCCATAGTAATGGTGTGGAAAGCAGGTGAAAATTATATAAATGATAGTTCTCTCTCATGAAGTGTGGCTATTGTTACTATATATATATATATATATATATATTTTTTTTTTAAATATTTTTTTTAACACCAAATAGGTCATCAGTCTGGAAAAGGTATCATAGCATGATGACATCATAGGCATCATAGCATGACAACAGATTGATACGTGCATATTGACCTTGTATCAATAACGTCTACCATGTTTGAAGGCAATTCATCAAAAACACTGTGGGACTAGTTGCACACTCAGGAATTTGCACATATATACAGTGTCTACTTTCACCACCAAAAAGGGTATAACTCTGGACAAATGCATGAGAGCTTGACAAAAGAATGAGATGTGCATATTGATCTTATGTCAACAATAAGGTCTGCCAAGTTACAGGGCAATTCATTAAAAACTGTGGAACTATTTGCATACACAGGAATTGATTATCAAATGTACATTTAATGCCAGAAAGAGTTGCCCATTCTTCAGGGCATTTAAAACATGACAATGTCTCTTTTGAGAACACCCTTTATACAAAAGAGGGCCTTATTATGCACTCCATTGATGCATTTAAGATATAATTTGCACTGAAAAATGAAAAACGAGAGTAAATGATTCCAAGTTGTTTTGTAGAATGGAATAAGACAGGGCACATGCCAATGAGGGCAGGGCACAGCCCAGAGAGGGCAGAGTGTAAGTGTAAATTACATGTATTACTTTATGGGGATTTATAGCCTGATTATTGGAAAAGGTAAACACGTTTATTGCATATTTCATCCAGTAAAAGTATGAAAAGAGGGCTTGTAAACCAGGGCTTTTAGTAAACCAGGCTAGGGAGAACATTGGTATAGTAGTAAGACACAAATATAACTACTATTTTTAGGTGAAAACAATTAATATGTGTTTAACAACTATTTTTATTTGTTTTTTATGTTTATAGTAACTATGTCACTTTTTTACAAGCTTGTGTTTTACATCACTATTGTATGTGTTCTGCTAAGCCACTATTTTATCGGCTCAGATTTAATTTTAACTTTCGTATTACATCAGTTTCAAGTTGTGTACTGTGACACAGCATGCAGGTTAAAATCACGTTATGATTTGAACTTGTGTATTACATTGCTGTTTTAAGCTGTGATGTAGTTCACACAAAAAATGTCATCCCAGTCACTTCCCCTAGTACTACCCTTGCTTTCTAATTGCTACTTACATCTCTTCACAATTTCCATATAAAACATTCTGTACCACAGATTATATTTTCAGTTTGGGTACATTTGCATATTTGCATATTTTAGGCTATAAATAACTTTCACCATGGGAAGTCACTTACAATATCTTGGTGTACTGTGCCATTATTTACGCATTATTTACGATGTGTAATAAAAATGTCAAATTAGTGGTCATTCCACCATCTTACTTTGCTAATTGTCATCATAGTCTGGTGGAAGGGTTTATAGAAATCCTTCTGTCTGTCTATCCATCCTTCTGTCCATCACCAGTCTTGTGAACACTACTAGTTCTGCAGTTTTTGATGGGTTGCCACGAAACTTAGTAAAAATATTATGGTCATCACCTGAAGAAGCACATACTGATGAATCACTTTGCTCTTGCAATTTTTGTTGGAATTATCGACCTTTATATCTTGCAGCAGAATGTAATGTGTGACAGAATGTTGTGAATGCAAATCATGTTTGATCGGTCACTGTGAAATTCGGTGAATATGGTCATCATCTGTTGAAGAGCTGTATATCGACAAATCATTGTACTCGTGCAAATTTTGTTCAAGTTATTGCCCATTTGGACTTGCAGCTTGATGTAGTATATGACAGAATCTTGTCAATGCAACTGGTCTCACAGATTCCAGTGGATTGACATAAAACTTGGGAAATGTTATAGTCATCACCTGAAGTTGTGTTAAGAGTTATTGCCCTCTTTGACTTGGAGCCTGTTATAGTGTATGACGGAATCTTGTGAATGCAAGTAGTCTCAGTTTTCAATGGATGGCCATGAAACTTTGAAATGTTATGGTCATCATTTGAGGATGTGCATACAGGGTTTGAATTTAGCTGTTTTTACTACTTGCATTTTTTTGCAAAGGGAGAAAAACTAAATTTGCAAAATTTCTCTGGCAATATTTTTTAAACAGTTACTGTTATTACCAATACTGGAATCAATGAGTTTGCAAATAAGAAGGAACTACAATACTATTCTATCAGTTTCAATTGTAAACTTTAACATCATTTGAAATTTTTACAAAATAAATCATGCAGAGTCCATGCTAGGTTGGAATTCGAGCGAAATAATCACCTCACCCCAGTGCCTGTCATTTTGCCTAGATATGCAGAGATAGCAAAATTGCCTTTGCCTTTTCTTCTCGAGTTGATGCCCTCATCCTCCCCTTTTATTTTGCAATTGAGTGCTTTAGTATTCTGGGTACATTATCAACTCTTGTCTTCTTTATCTGTTTAAAGAGCAGTGTAAACCAGTGACAACATAGTATTGTCATGTTTTTCAGCATCTTTTCTGTTAAATGAATGATTATTTATGTCTACAAATATATCTCAATCTGTCAGATTCCTGCCAAAAATTCACACAAGGAGCTTGGAGTAGTGAAATTCTATCCATTTCTAGCCTAATCAAGAGCAAATTACATGTATTACTTTATGGGGATTTATAGCCTGATTGCTAGAAAAGGTAAATACGTTTATTGCATATTTCATCCAATAAAAGTATGAAAAGAGGGCTTGTTCCTTGATATCTGTTGCCTGTTTTCTATAGTGACCTATTTCTGAGGTTACCATCTTCAGCAAAATTAAAATCATACAACAAATTTGTTGCATCAAACTAAGGAAAATATTATTTTCATAAAGTTTAATGAATATTTATATTGTCTTTTACACTATTTGGTTCAAAGGTTTAATAAAATGGCTATTTTAAGCAACAGTTTTAAACATTCTCAATTTTGACCATTCGGCTCTCACTTCTCCCCATTTTCCCGAACCTCGCCTTATTCTGATGGGAGAGAGAAATCACTTTGCTTAAAACTGTAAGTCCAGCGTGGACCCTGTACATATACAGCTGAATTGTTTTTAAATGTAACGTGATTGATACACACATCCAAGTTTGTAAGTTTGTATGGATTGCTGTGAAAATTGATGTGAAACTAGGTACATATTGTAGTCACCATTTAAAGATGCACTCATTGACAAATCTTTGTGCTTCATTTATTTTTGTAAGAGTTATTGCCCTTTTTGACACAGCTGGATCCATTGTATGCCAGAATTTTGTGAATTGCAACTACTCTTGTAGTTTTTAATAGATTGCTGTAAAACTTAGTATATATTATGGTTATTATCAGAAGATATGCATGTTGACCAGTCATTGTACTCATTCTATTTTCACAAGAGCTATGCCCTTGTTTTTCTATGGACTCATCTCCAACATGGGGTAGGGTTACAATGTGGGAGAGGAGGGGGTATATTTATGCTCCCCATTCCTCAAGTTTAATTTTGATTTTAGTGTTCTATTATCCTTATATGAGATGGTAATAGACAGAAATATGTGTAGTCGACACCTGGCATATATTTACTACTCATATTAAATCTGTAGTCTTTTGATGTGCTTTTTTGCTGCTGTTACTATTGCCATTTAGCTTTGTCTTGGAAACATTACATGTACAAAAGAAAAGTTATTTTTCAGGAGGGTATAAACCTTTCAATCATGGTAAGAGAGTAATATATATGTAGATAGATGACTACATCTAAAGTCACATCAGTTCACCTGTGCAACAATATAATATTTTCTCCTTTCTCATATTTTTTTTCTTTTGCATAATGCATGGAATATTTTAAGCACAAAGTCATCACATTCATCATACAAAAACTACTGATGAAAAACCAACTGATTTGGAGTCAAACCAGACCAATTTGCATTACACCAATTGATTTGGAGTCAAACCAGACCAATTTGGAGTCAAACCAGACTAATTTGCATTACACCATCACAAGTATAGTAGTTTAAATTTATTGATGATAAATGTCCCTTTGCTAAAAAGAAAAATGAGTTCAACTTGCCCTTTTTCATCCTTGGATACCCAGGCTTCAAGAATTTTTAATTCTCTACATTCATCATCCTGTAGATACATTGGCCAGCAAAGCTGTTTAAAAAAATACTCATATGATGACATAGAAAATCAAAGAGCCAATCAGATCTTTTCTGGCAAACTTATGCTCTTTTCTTAATGAGGAAAGAAAACACAGTTCCCTCTAGATACACAAAGATTGCAGCATTAGCTGACCAAAGTATCTTTAAAAGAACAAGCTTGATTGGCTACTCTTTTCCTGATCTAATTATAGAGCCACCAAGTATTTAAAGGGCAGATTTGAATTTTTAAGCATTAGAATCAGATTCAGTCAAATTGCTCAGATTGCTTCATGAATTGTTTATGAGCCTAACAGGGGTGATAAATGTTCATCATTCATGGCTATCCAAGGATGATTTTGTTGAATTATGTCAATAATGGCATAGAGAATTTGACCACACAAATTAGATTCAGCTTTGCTTATGAACCTTGGCCAAGTCTTTTTGTATCATAGAGACTCAGTGGTTTGCTGTAATCAAAGCTTTGATCATGTCTAAAGAGACTCCAAGCTTTGATCATGTCTAAAGAGACTCGGTGGTTTGCTGTAATCAAAGCTTTGATCATGTCTAAAGAGACTCAGTGGTTTTCTGTAATCTAAGCTTTGATAAGCTTAAAATTTACTTTCCACCTTGAGATATTTTTATATAATCTACAGTCATGCATATTTTATCTTAATTAGTGGAAATAAAAGTATTTTAATTAAGTACACATAATTAGATATCATAGTGTAATTATTAATGGCAGGATGCTTAGTTCAGTAATACCCAATAGTTAGATTGCTTTCTTACATAGAGTCTTACATTTAGAAACAATATTTTCTTCAAAAAACCCTTGGAGCTGTATTATTCCATACAAGCATGCAGATGGAATCCAGAATCATGAATAAATTTTTTCATTTCATTAATCGGCTCAACTCCAGAGGAACTTTGATAATTTCTGTAAATGTGCAAAAGGTCATCTCCAAACAAGTTGAAAACATTTTGTTGAACCCCACCTTTTCAAAGAAACGCAGGGATATTTGTGTTTCCATCTGTCCATCCATCTGTTCATCACTTTCCTACTTTCCCTTAATTACTTACTTAATTAGAATTAGACTTGTGTGCGGCCATTCAGCCATGTACCAGTAAATACTTTCCCTTCCACTCTACAACTTGAAAGTTATTTGAAATTAAGACATGAAACTTGAATTCTTATACATCATCATTAGAAGGTGTATTGCATACCTCATTTGGGGTCCCTATCTTGAAGGTCAAGGTCAATGCTCAATATTTTATGTTTTGATCACATATTCGCTTTCACTTTATAACTTTAAAGTCGTTAGAGATTAAGGGATGAAACTTGGTTTACTTACATATCATCACTAGAAGGTATGTCATGTACCACATTGGGGGTGCTATCTTCAAAGTCAAGGTCATACTTAATATTTTTATGTTTTCCATTACACTTTCCCTTCTGCTCTATAATTTTAAAGCTGTTTGAGATTAAGGGATTAAGCTTGGTACAAGTGTACATCATTACTAGAAGGTTTGTCACATACCACATGGGTGTGTGTGTGTCTATCTTTAAGGCAAAAGTCACAGCTCAATATTTTACGTTTTCTTCACCTTGCCCTTTTGCTCTTTAATTTTAAAGCTATCTTAGATTAAGATATGAAACTTGGTATACTTGTACATCATCACCAGACGGTGTGTTACATACCACTTTGGGGGTCATATCTTTAAAGTCAAGGTCAAGGCTCAAGATTTTATGTTTTCCATCACCCTTTCCATTCTGGTCTATGACTTTAAATCTGTTTGAGATTAAGGAATTAAACTAGGTATGCTTATGCATCATCTCAAGAAGGTGTGTCACATACCACAATCAGTGTCCTCTCTTCAATGTCAAGGCTCAGTATTGTAAGTTTTCCATCACCCCCTGCTTTCTGTTCTCTAACTTCAAAGCTGTTTGAGATATGGAATGAAACCTAGTATACTTATTCATATCACTAGAAGGTATTTCATGTACCACATTGTGGATGCTATCGTCAACATCAAGGTTTTGGTTCAGTATTTTAAGTTTTCTGTCTTACTTTCAATTCCACTCTATAACTTTATGGCCTTGTGAGATCAGTGGATGAAAACCTCACCATGATAGATAGGGGACAAAAAGCCACTAAATTTGCTTGTTGTATCTAAATACTAGATTGAATTTCTTTTACTTTTTTATATGCAGTTAAAAACCATTATTTTCTGCACTGAACATCTATTCTAGATCACGTTTCACTTTATTTTTTTGTTATTTTACATTCAAGTAAAATTTCATCAGGATCAGTTTTTTGGGTGTTTCAAACTTAAACAAAATGTTGTCTAAAAATTATGACTTGATGATATATACTTGATTATAAGACAAGTCCAAATGCAGACAAAATAGACCCTGATCTGCCATCGCATAATGCACCAGCAGATTTGGGTCAGTGTTTGTTCTACTGATTATTCCTAACAAACTGCATAGACCTAGATCTTCCAATGCATTATGCAATGACAGATCTGGGTCTGTGCAGTTTGCAGTTGGACTTGACTTATAAGTGAGTATATATGTTAAGGCAATTGATGTTCAACTGTTTTCATTCATGACATGTGATAGTGATTTTTGGTTAAATGGAATCTGGATTAATGCAGTGACACTGTAGATAACATTTATAACTTAATTCACATATGTCAATTGGAATTTTGTAAAGACTGAACTTGATGTAAAGACAGTAATAACTTGGCTGCTTCTTAAAATTATATATATATATATATATATATATATATATATATATTATATATTATATATATATATATATATATATATATATACATGTATATATATATATATATATATGACTGCTGTGTTATTTAGATCAATATACCCATCATGTTTGTATATGTAACAACTCATGGTGTCATATGAGGCTAAGGTCTAATGACCATGACATCCAGATCTTTTTCAAAGTCATTTCACTACACTATTCTGTGATTTCATTAAAAAATCAGTATTTTTCATCATGCGATAAATAGAATCTTACATTTGTGCTCATTCTAAATGAAATTTATCAGTTGAGTTAAATAATGCCACAGCTTGCAAAAGATAGATATTCTACTCATTCCATACATTTTACTAATTAGGAATAAGAACTTGTTTTAGATCCTCTATGTATTCTTAATATTATTATGATTTCTATTTCCATCTAAAATTATGATTTCTATTTCCATCTAAAATTATGATTTCTGTTTCCATCTAAAATTATGATTTCTATTCCCATCTAAAATATTTCACAATAATAAAGTTACAGACACCTTTTCTTGTAAAAATTGCACCTGTATTACCTTATCATTATGGTTTGACTAACAAATTTATCATTAGGAAAAAATTATATAGAGTAGAAATTTAAGTAAGATATCTGCTTCTTTAATATTCTTTATTTCTTCTTTTTTGAAAATTTTGTAGAAAAATGTCGAAATGCAATCCTTTCTGTCACTTCATCACATAGACCATCATGATGTGATGCTTACAGAACATCATGATGTCAGGAAGTCATTAGTAACTAGTAATGTTTTTATCAGTAGATTGTAGATTTTATAGTCACAATATTCTAATATTTGTCCAGTCAGTAGGTGCAATGTCTGTTTTGTGAATACATAACCCCAAGAGTCCAAAAGCTACAGTTCTTATTAAAAATATTTTAAAATAATTTGAAGCAGATTTTTATCTGAGTATTGAAAGTGCTCGATTTTGTAGTCATCTTACCGCTTTAAGATTCTGAGTATTGAAAGTGCTAGATTTTGTAGTCATCTTACCCAGTCTAAAATTCTGGGTATTGAAAGTGCTAAATTTTTTAGGCATCTTACCACTTTAAGATTCTGAGTATTGAAAGTGCTAGATTTTGTAGTCATCTTACCAGTCTAAGATTCTGGGTATTGAAAGTGCTAGATTTTGTAGTCATGTTACCAGTCTAAGATTCTGAGTATTGAAAGTGCTGGATTTTGTAGTCATCTTACCACTTTAAGATTCTGAGAATTGAAAGTGCTAGATTTTGTAGTCATCTTACCACTTGAAAATTCTGAGTATTGAAATTGCTAGATTTTGTAGTCATCTTACCACTTTAAGGTTCTGAGTATTGAAAGTGCTAGATTTTGTGGTCATCTTACCACTTTAAGATCTGAGTATTGAAAGTGCTAGATTTTGTAGTCATCTTACTGCTATAAGATTCTGAGTATTGAAAGTGTTAGATTTTGTAGTCATCTTACCAGTCTAAGATTCTGAGTATTGAAAGTGCTGGATTTTGTAGAACATATTACCGCTATAAGATTCTGAGTATTGAAAGTGTTAGATTTTGTAGTCATCTTACCAGTCTAAGATTCTTAGTATTGAAAGTGGTGGTGTTTGTAGTCATCTTACCACTTTAGGATTCTGAGAATTGAAAGTGCTAGATTTTGTAGTCATCTTACCACTTTAAGATTCTGAGTATTGAAAGTGGTGGTGTTTGTAGTCATCTTACCACTTTAAGATTCTGAGTATTGAAATTGCTAGATTTTGTAGTCATCTTACCACTTTAAGATTCTGAGTATTGATAGTGCTAGATTTTGTAGTCATCTTACCACTTTAAGATCTGAGTATTGAAAGTGCTAGATTTTGTAGAACATATTACCGCTATAAGATTCTGAGTATTGAAAGTGTTAGATTTTGTAGTCATCTTACCAGTCTAAGATTCTTAGTATTGAAAGTGGTGGTGTTTGTAGTCATTTTACCACTTTAAGATTCTGAGAATTTTAAGTGCTAGATTTTGTAGTCATCTTACCACTTTAAGATTCTGAGTATTGAAAGTGTTAGATTTTGTAGTCATCTTACCAGTCTAAGATTCTTAGTATTGAAAGTGGTGGTGTTTGTAGTCATCTTACCACTTTAAGATTCAGAGTATTGAAAGTGCTAGATTTTGTAGCCATCTTACCCAGTCTAAGATTCTGGGTATTGAAAGTGCTAGATTTTGTAGTCATCTTACCAGTCTAAGATTCTGAGTATTGAAAGTGGTGGTGTTTGCAGTCTTCTTACCACTTAAAGATTCTGAATATTGAAAGTGCTAGATTTTGTAGTCATCTTACCACTTTAAGATTCTGAGTATTGAAAGTTCTAGATTTTGTAGTCATCTTACCACTTTAAGATTCTGAGTATTGAAAGTGCTGGATTTTGTAGTCATCTTACCAGTCTAAGATTCTGAGTATTGAAAGTACTAGATTTTGTAGTCATCTTACCACTTTAAGATTCTGAGTATTGAAAGTGCTAGATTTTGTAGTCATCTTACCAGTCTAAGATTCTTAGTATTGAAAATGTGATTTTGTAGTCATCTTACCGCTACAAGATTCTTAGTATTGAAAGTTCTAGATTTTGTAGTCACCTTACCACTATAAGATTCTGAGTATTGAAAGTGCTAGATTTTGTAGTCATCTTACCACTTTAAGATTCTGAGTATTGAAAGTGCTAGATTTTGTAGTCATCTTACCACTATAAGATTCTGAGTATTGAAATTGCTAGATTTTTTAGTCATCTTACCGCTATAAGATTCTGTGTATTGAAAGTGCTGGTGTTTATAGTCATCTTACCACTTTAAGATTCTGAGTATTGAAAGTGCTGATGTTTGTAGTCATCTTACCAGTCTAAGTTTCTTTTTACAAGGATTGGTTTTTCTTCATTGATATTATTATTTTTTCCAGCAACATTTGGGTAAATGTTTTGGAAACATCAAGGCCTTAGAGATCAGAAACCTACCCAGACAGCCTGCCACAGTGAGAAGTATGATGTCAGCAGAAGGCGAGGTTATCCAAATGCCCAGGTAAGTATTTGCATGGACATCAAAGGTCCTGTTCAAAACTACTTGTCCATATTTGCATGGACATCAAAAATGTCCTACCATATTTACCGTATATCTTGGGACACCGTATATCTTGGGACACCATAAATTTATTTTTAAAGTAATTTTTTTGTGCACTGTATGTTCTGGGACAGATCGTTTTTTTCGAGTCGTAAGTTGTGGGACACCTTTTGAATCATAATATCGATAGCTTAGCTGGTAAAAAAATGCACTCAAACTTATATTTTATTACATAAATAAAATAAAAACCGCTGTCAGTGTTGTTTGTTTACACTTTTCTTCTTAACTGCAAACTTTTGAAGAACAAATTTTGATAAATATATGGGCAATATAGGAGACTAGATGTTTGCACTACGTACAAAATACGTGCAAGTCGGAGCAACCTGTACTTGTATTATAATTTGTTTTACTGTATAAACACTGTTTGATGCAGTAAAAGTTTTGAGTTGATTTATATTTGCCTTTTTCATAAGCCAGATCTAATTCCCAAGTAATATTTCCTCAGTTATCTGCCAGTGCAAACCCTTTAGCTTGTAAAGGCAGCCTCACTTTGTTTTCCCAACCCTTTGATCGAGCTCACTTTGTTTTCGTAACCCTTTGATCGAGCCGCAAAGTTGATACTTGTTCATTGTTCAGTGCCAAGTAGAGTCCTATATTAAGCTGACAGAATTTATTTGAACTTCCTGTGATCATGCCGCACAATTGACGCCGGTTCAGTGAATACTGCTAAAAAGAAATCAAAGCCGGCTTCCCTTGCTCGACCGACTTTGTATATAAAAAATCTGCACACTTAAAAGAATCCAAAGTCGGCTTCCAGGGTCTGCTTGCTTACTACAAACTTATCCATCACGGCTGAGATGTATAATGTGGTTTATTTTGTTTTATTTGTATTCCCCTTTATATATGCTAAAATAGTACGGTAACAATGAATGTGAGGAGTCACTTTTATTGTAACAATGTGTGATAAGTTTTCCATTCAAACTGTTCCATTGTTTCAATTTATTTTCGAAATTGCTGTGAATACCGGTAAAAAGAAACCAGAGTCGGCTTCCCTAGGTCGGCCTACTCTGTATATAAAAAATCTGCATACTTGAAAGAATCCAAAGTCGGCTTCCGGGGTCGGCTTGCTTTGTAATAAAATAATCTTTGTATTTGATAGCCGAAGTCTCTACCAGGTGTGTTTATTCACCACCCAAGCATCTATTGTTTGCCACCTGTCATTATAATTGATGTTTGCAGGGTAAATACATGGGTGCAACATCATACACAGCATTAATTGTCTTTAAGAATATTTTTTTTGTACAAGGGTAACCCATGCTAGCAAAAATGTTGTCATTTTCACTCACAGTCAATGTATTTACTAATAATGATTTTTATTTGCGAAATATTATTACATTGTTAACCTGGATATAATACACTCTTGGTTATTTTGCACCATACACCGGATCATGCGTGAATTGCTGATGCCTTCAAGCAATCGGTTATTTCTCGGTCTCTCTCTCTTTCTATTGTTTGTGATTTTGCTGGATCCAATTTTCAGTTTGATAATATACCGGTATTCAAACTTCTTAGGACAGCCAAACATGATTTGTTTATCTATATTCACGTCAATAAAATAATGTGTCAATGTTGTTACCGGACATAATCTATACACACGACCGGTACTCTACATTACCAGACCATGTCGTGTTAGTGGATAAGTTAGTGATAGTGGATACGTTTGTGTCTTTTATACATAAATTGCTTATGAAGAACAAAAAAGAGGAATAAAAAAGAACAGTACAAGGTTAGTTTCTTTCAGTTTATTATCAAATAAACGTTAAATTTACCTACCTTATTGTAACATGAAGTGCTGGGGGGGGGGGCAGCAAATTAAACACAATTTGTTTCGGTTCTTAAGTTCTGGGACATATGATCTAGTTGGAAAAAAGTTTAACCATAAGTTATGGGACAGGAAAAAAATCATTTATTTTATCTTGTCCCAAGATATGCGGTAAATACGGTATTCAAAACTACTTGTTCATGAGCACTTCAAGTCCTCATTCAATGATAGCAAGAATATCATAATATGATATAAACAAATATGGCTTTTTTGCCAGAATTATATTATAGTTACTAAATTTTTGATAGACAATACGAGTCCTTGCTGCCATAATTTTCTTGGTAACACCTGAACATTAAATTGTACTGATAAGTAGTTGAGCTGAGATGGCTGTTCTTAACTTTATTGCATCTAAGAAATAAACAGAAAATATTCTTGAAGGCTATTCCACAAATTTAAGGGAGCAGTTGAAAGATACTCTCTTCAGTATGCAAATCACCCATCAAACTTTAATTAAGAACACACTTTCCTTCACATACATGTGAAGGAAAATGCAATTAAACTGCAAACCATACACGCAAATTTAATAAATGTGCTTCCATTTCCTCAGCATGATATAGCCAATAAATGTGTTTAAAATGCCATGAAAACCAACAAACTAAACCTTAATAAATGTGCCTTCCAACCCCCACCTCACCTTTCTTCTGCAATGGCTCTCAGAGAAGACAGAAATTCAAATGAAAATATTCCCTTGGATAATACATGAGTGCTTCAGCAAATAGAGTGAAATGCTTTTTTTCAGCAAAACTATTAGGATCATTAAAATTACCCACCTTGAACAGAATGTGGTCATCAACAACTAGACATGGGTAGCAAATGGAATGAGTCAGAATGAGAGAATTTATATAAATCAGGATACGTTGCTGAGTTTATAACAATGGGTTTTCAACTTAATGCTGTATTTTCCTTCTTATTGTTTTTCTCATTAATTCTGTGGACTCTATATAAAAACAATGTTGATAGGGGAAAAGATACACACACAGTAAAGCTTAATTCAAATTATATAAATCTTGTCTGTGGTCAATAAATTAACAGATACACACACAGTAAAACTTAATTTGAATTGTAAAAATCTTGTCTGTGGTGAATAAATTAAAAGGATACACACACAGTAAAACTTAATTTGAATTGTAGAAATCTTGTCTGTGGTGAATAAATGAACAGATATTCAGCAGATATTTTTCAGCTACTCCACAAATGTGGAATGAGTATATAGAGTTGCCTTGTCTGCCTATCCATCTTTCGATCCATCCATCCATTGGTCCAGTTAAGTTTGAATTTAGGTCATTGTGGAAGTACATTTGTGTTCCATGAACACATTTCTAGTTGAATTTTAGTCATATTACAATGAATATAAATATATCAACTATTTTTTATTGTAGGAATGTACGGGCAAAGGCAGCTGTTGAGGAATGGTTAACTGGTGTGGAGTCTGGCATGTTTGAGACTGTCAAAAAGTAAGGCTTTCACCCAAATTTTCAGTTTGTCATTACATTAAAATTTACATAGCATAATGTGTCTTCATTCGAAGTATTATGCACACATTCACTTTTATGTATTTGGTGATGATTTGTTGAATTTGTCCACCAACAACTCAATTGAAATACTAGTAGTGTATGATTTTGTTTATACGTTTCAGTGCATTGCAGTACAGATACCATAAGTCTTGTTTTAATGTACATACCATAGGTACTCATGTATAATCCGGGTCCAAATGAAAACAACATAGACCCTAATCTGCCATCGCATAATGTGCCAGCAGATCAGGGTCTATGTTGTTTGTTCTACTGATTAGTCCTTACAAACTGCATAGATCCAGATCTGCCAGCGCATTATGCAACGGCAGATCTGGGTCTATGGAGTTTGCAGTTGGTATTGGCTTATACATGAGTATAGACGGTAGCACTTCCCTGATATTTTCCACTGTTTATGGCATACAGTAGATCCTTGTTTTTCTGAACATGGATTATTGGTTCATCTAAACAATAAATATATTTCCCCCAAATGTGCAGATTTTGTGCTACCTACTCTTGATCATCTGCATTCCCATTTAGCCAAACATTTTTGGTGACTTTTTGGATGTTGGATCAGCAATATTTTTTTGCTTATGAAATTTTAAATGGCTCTTCAATAGACATGAAAGTAATGCAATAGTTCAGTAAATAAAAGTTGAACTTGTGAGATTTTATTGGATTGTAATGAGATGCAAATATAAAATGTTAATGATTTTTTGTGTGCTAATATTGTGGCATTGAGCTTGTTAGTTTCCTAATATCTTTAATCGTTCTCTCCATAGACATCTGAAGTTAGGTCTTGCAGACTGGCAGGGGCTGGAACATGCAGACTGGGTACTGAAACATCCTGGCCAAGTTGTCCTTACTGTGGTATGTGATTTGCATGAACTCAATTTTTCTTTCAATATTGTATGATATTTAGTGGATTTATTCTTGCAGTGAAAAATGCAGTAATCACTCTCGAGAAAAAAGTGATGTGGGACAAATTGTCATTAGTGTGTATATTTGGGGGTCACAGTAAAATTTGGGGGTCACTGGTGATCACAGTAAGATGTCATAATACAAAAGAAGACAAATTTACTTTATTTACTTAGAGTGCATTATTATAATTCTCCATACTATAAAATTGAGGCAGAGGTTTATCATTAAAAACATGAGAGAGTCTAGGAGTAACAGCATTTGGCCATTACCTCATGTCAGTTTCATTTTGATTTTCAACATCAAAGAAGAAAACACTGAGATAATACTTTGGATTGAAGTTGTATCATGGAGATAATACTTTGGATTGAAATCGTATCACGGAGATAATACTTTGGATTGAAATCGTATCATGGAGAAAATACTTTGGATTGAAATCGTATCACAGAGATAATACTTTGGATTAAAATCGTATCACGGAGATAATACTTTGGATAGAAATCGTATCATGGAGAAAATACTTTGGATTGAAATCGTATCGCAGAGATAATACTTTGGATTGAAATCGTATCATGGAGATAATACTTTGGATTGAAATTGTATCTGAGTGAGAGGGCTTGTTGCTAAAGGCTTGACTTTTACTTAGAAAGCAAACAATTTATTTTAGCCATACAGTCTTACCATAAGTATGGCCAGAGAGTATGATAATCTAAATTGAAAACTTTTTTCTGTTCTCATTATTAATTAATAAAATTAATCCTCATATTTTCTTTTAATTTGTTTTATGTTTAACTTTAATTTCATTCTGTGAATGTGTGTGCTGGCAGACAACATTTAGTATGAAATTAGGTAAACATTGCGAACCAGTCTACCTACACATCGGTGCTTTGCAAACATCTGAAATACTTGACTTTCATGATGGCTTCTTGAAGTCTTGATAAGCTGGTTATTAAAAATTGATTTAATAGCAGTAATACATAACCCATCGCTATTGCATAACTTACTATTTTTTCGTGCCGTAAAACCTCATCCATTTGATGTGAAGAATTGTCAAAAAGACCTTGCATGCCCACATGCAGAACATTCATCTTTTTCAAGGATGTCATGATAATGGACATGTGTTGAATTTGTGACGAGAGAAAAATTGCTTGTTGCTAGTGCTGCACCGCATTACATTCTTCCTTCAATAAATATTATATCTCTGTGTTACATTTATCCTCTCTGTACTTTTTTTACATGCTGGTAACCCCCTCTCCCTTTCAGAAAATCTTTCTTTAAGGGGCCTCTTAGGTTACCACACTGTATCCCACTCCTAAGGGGTTAGGGTATACTCATATTCAATTACAAATGGTTACGGGTAAGTTTTTGTGTTAAGCAACCGAGCCCTACCCTGACATAGCTGCATTTACGTATCCCTTTTTCTTAATTCGGTGTTTTTTCATCTTTGTGTATTGATATTTGTTTTTGTGACTCGCATCACATTGTTATTGTATGTGTGTTTGGTCTTTAATAAAGGTTTAACAATTGAACATCTTAATTTACTATAAACAAAAGACAGGTAAGTTTTTGTTGTTTACCTTGTGCATGCATTGGGGTGTATATAGCACACACCATATAAACAACAGGTGAGTTCACATGTGACATAATATAACATATTGTCATTATTCATTGTTTTCTTGCAGGAACTTTTTATTTCAGAGAACAATGTCGGGACAGTCTGTGGGGAAGTGTGGCCACAAGAAGGGCATTTGTGACATTCACCCAAACTGCCTCACTTGTTCAAAATGTGCATGAAAAAATTGTTGTACATTTTGTAAATTATGGTCAATTGCAGTGTGGAATGTAGCCAATTCCAGATGCACTTATAAAAGGTGGAGAAAACGTCTCCCCCTCCTCTTCAGAATGTTCAGATTTCTGTCTTGCAGAGACTTTAGGGTCTCACTGCAAGATGATTAGCTCTTCAGGTCGGAAGAGCACTCCCAGGTCCCAGGAGATTATAGGACCAGTCTCTTCAGAGACAGGTGATGCCTCTCCAGGAGGGACTGAATGTTCAAGGAGTGCAATGCTTCCCCCTGTGAGAGAGGTGCAGCTGAGCACATCTCACATTCAGAGTAGCTTGTTGCACCCTCCCGCGAGGGAGGAGAAGCATCGCACGCCTCACATCTTGGGTATCATGTTACACCCTCCCACAAGGGAGGAATTGCACCACACCCAGCACTTGCGGGTTAGCATTTTTCACCCTCTGGAGTGGAAGGAGCAGCACCGCACCCTTCATATCGATGAATCAGAAGGTTCTGACATATCTATGTCACCTGACCATCACTGACCAGTCACTGATCAGTTCATCCAGGTGACCAGTCAGTGTCTAGTGACTGGTCACCAGTTAGTTCGTACTGGTGACTGGTCCGATAATACTGGTCACTGGTCAGTGGCCACTGGTCATCTTGTACTGATCCCTGACTCTTCACCGTTCATCACTCAGAGGCGTCATGGAACAGGGATAGGGATTCGACCGATTTCCCCTGTCTCCCCACTCTACTGTCACATCCTATGCAGGAATGGGAGTCTGCCCACCAGGTCCCCCCCCCCCCCCTTTCCTATTATTGCTATGAATCCTTACTGGATGTTGGGTCCTCCGTCTCAAGTGAATTGGTTCTTCATGCTTCCATAGACTGCTGGACCCTGGACCCAGTGTAAAGCTGATGCTGTTGCTCATGCACTGCCATCACCTCCTCATCAGGTGGCATCAGTTGGGAAGGCTGGAGGTGTAGCTTCATCTGTACCATCCAGGTAAAATAAGCAGTCTTGTCTTCCCACTGGAACTTTTAGTACACACACAGTCACTACTCACCACAATGAGCTATGGGCAGTGGTGCAGAGTGCTCCTATGTCACCTTTGCCCCCAAGGGACATAGTGATGCCCAGCCAGTCTCCTGTACAGAGTGTACTTGACAATGATGATTCCCTCTCTATCCTCATTGACTGCAATGAGTTCAGTGTGGAGCCAGCTCCATTGACGCCTCTTATCAGACTTACTAGTTCCTCTCAGTTGGATGAGGACGAGGAGATCTGGTCTTTTGACTTGACATGTGTCTGAAACCATCAGGTGCACAGTCCAAGAAGATTCTTTCCTTTTAGGAGAAGATCTCATGGGCTCAAACACAACCAGATCTCCTGCTTCTTCCTCATTCGTCCACAATTGAGGAAATCTCTCAGATCTTCTCTACAGGCCAAGACATTGCTAAGCAACATAGAGGGTGGTCCATTCCTCCCTCTTCTTTGAGACCTATGGTCTCTGCCTTGAGCTACTAGGTACATTCACGGAAATGGACTATTAAACCTCCCCAACTGGATGCTGGATTGTCTCAAGTGGGTATCTCAACTGGAGCCTGGGCATGCCTTCTAATAAAGACAATTGAAGTTATTTAACAGAAAGCCTGGTTGATTAGTTACCATAGCTTCTCATGCCGACCTCCTCTCAGCTACTTTGTTCAGTATGCTGAAGGAGGCCTCAGTGAATCCAGCCGCATTGCAGCGTATGCTGGAAGCTGTTACCAAAACTTCCCAGCATATACTTTCTGTTTCGATGGCGTTATTGGTGGAACATCTGCAAATCTGCCATGATGTTGCATTGTACTCTTTGAAGGTCTTAACCATATTAAAGTCCTTCTTAGGGCTGCTCCTTTGTAAGCAGAGACCCTCGAAGGAGGACTCATTCCTTTCATGGCTTCCCATGGTCTGAAGAATCATCAGTACAGATCCTTTACAACTGTTCCTGGTCTACCACAATTTGCCAGGAACCATGGTAATGCGAATTGCCCTCAGGGACCATCCCCAAAATTCTTTAAACAGATGCAGCCTCTGTCCAACCCACAACCTCAATTTAAACCTCATCCTCGACCATTGGGTCCAAGGCACGGTCGCTGAAGAGCCGCAAGGAGGAAGTTCTCTAACACTCTCCTCTTGTCAACTGGAATTTTTAGAAAAAAATCATTTCCTTTGGTAGTTCCACTACTTATAGAGATCTCCAGTCTCAGTCAAATCTGTGCTGGGGATGATCTAGATAGGCTTTTATGTCCTGTTAGGGTGCTGTGTTTCTATCTTAATTCCTCCAATGGGAAAAGTAAGGGTAGGAAACATCAAAATAGCTTATCAGGTCCTTACCGATAGAGACCTTTCTTTTATGAAACTAAAAGCCCATGAGGTTTGAGCCATTGCTACCTCATGGGCCTATTTAAACCATTCTTCCTTGGAGGACGTCATGAAGGCAGCATTTTGGCGATCATATATTACCTTCTCCTCCTTCTACCTCTGCTATTTAGCACAACAGAGCACAGACATTTTTCTTTAGGACTGATAGTTATGGCACAACATGTGGCCCAGAGAGACACCAACATTCTGTAAAGTAGATCACGCCCTCAAATGGTAAGTACATTCCATTTTTCTCTGTTTTTGATCAGTTTTAACACATCTGCCTACCCACCTGACAAATTCAGATACACAATAGCAATGGGTTATGTATTACTGCTTTGAAAAATGTTGTTTTGTGGGGGTGAAACTAATTTTAACTATGTAATACTTACTCATCACTATTGCCAAATGCCCTCCTCCCACCCCACTCTGATGTCCTGGTGTAATCATTGTCTATGAAAAAGATGACTGTTCTGTGCATGGGCATGCAGGGTGCTTGAGTGGAATGTGTCTTATTGACAGTTCTCCACTCTGGGGGAGGATGTATTTACATCAAACAGACAAAGTTTTTGTGCATGAAAAAAAGAGTAAGCCATGCAATAGCGACAGATAAGTATTACAGAATTAAAATTAGTTTTACCCCCCCCCAAAAAAAAAAAATTTAAAAAAAATAAATTTTTGTACAACATATTAGGATTATCTTTGTGCATTGGGATTATATTTGCAGTACATATGGGTACAATGCACAAAATTACAGGGATCATTTTGTCTTTGCTGGTGACATTGTCTTTACCTAGGGACAATAATCACATTTATCTTTACTGGTGACATTATCTTTACCTAGGGACAATAATCACATTTATCTTTACTGGTGACATTATCTTTACCTAGGGACAATAATCACATTTATCTTTACTGGTGACATTATCTTTACCTAGGGACAATAATCACATTTGTCTTTACTGGTGACATTATCTTTACCTAGGGACAATAATCACATTTGTCTTTACTGGTGACATTATCTTTACCTAGGGACAGTAATCACATTTATCTTTACTGGTGACATTATCTTTACCTAGGGACAGTAATCACATTTGTCTTTACTGGTGACATTATCTTTACCTAGGGACAGTAATCACATTTATCTTTACTGGTGACATTATCTTTACCTAGGGACAGTAATCACATTTGTCTTTACTGGTGACATTATCTTTACCTAGGGACAGTAATCACATTTGTCTTTACTGGTGACATTATCTTTACCTAGGGACAATAATCACATTTGTCTTTACTGGTGACATTGTCTTTACCTAGGGACAATAATCACATTTGTCTTTACTGGTGACATTATCTTTACCTAGGGACAATAATCACATTTGTCTTTACTGGTGACATTATCTTTACCTAGGGACAATAATCACATTTGTCTTTACTGGTGACATTGTCTTTACCTAGGGACAATAATCACATTTGTCTTTACTGGTGACATTGTCCTTTACCTAGGGACAATAATCACATTTGTCTTTACTGGTGACATTGTCTTTACCTAGGGACAATAATCACATTTATCTTTACTGGTGACATTATCTTTACCTAGGGACAGTAATCACATTTGTCTTTACTGGTGACATTGTCTTTACCTAGGGACAATAATCACATTTGTCTTTACTGGTGACATTGTCTTTACCTAGGGACAATAATCACATTTGTCTTTACTGGTGACATTGTCTTTACCTAGGGACAATAATCACATTTATCTTTACTGGTGACATTATCTTTACCTAGGGACAGTAATCACATTTATCTTTACTGGTGACATTATCTTTACCTAGGGACAGTAATCACATTTATCTTTACTGGTGACATTATCTTTACCTAGGGACAGTAATCACATTTATCTTTACTGGTGACATTATCTTTACCTAGGGACAGTAATCACATTTGTCTTTACTGGTGACATTATCTTTACCTAGGGACAGTAATCACATTTATCTTTACTGGTGACATTATCTTTACCTAGGGACAATAATCACATTTATCTTTACTGGTGACATTATCTTTACCTAGGGACAGTAATCACATTTGTCTTTACTGGTGACATTGTCTTTACCTAGGGACAATAATCACATTTGTCTTTACTGGTGACATTGTCTTTACCTAGGGACAATAATCACATTTGTCTTTACTGGTGACATTGTCTTTACCTAGGGACAGTAATCACATTTATCTTTACTGGTGACATTATCTTTACCTAGGGACAGTAATCACATTTATCTTTACTGGTGACATTATCTTTACCTAGGGACAGTAATCACATTTATCTTTACTGGTGACATTATCTTTACCTAGGGACAATAATCACATTTGTCTTTACTGGTGACATTATCTTTACCTAGGGACAATAATCACATTTGTCTTTACTGGTGACATTGTCTTTACCTAGGGACAATAATCACATTTGTCTTTACTGGTGACATTGTCTTTACCTAGGGACAATAATCACATTTGTCTTTACTGGTGACATTGTCTTTACCTAGGGACAATAATCACATTTGTCTTTACTGGTGACATTATCTTTACCTAGGGACAATAATCACATTTGTCTTTACTGGTGACATTGTCTTTACCTAGGGACAATAATCACATTTGTCTTTACTGGTGACATTGTCTTTACCTAGGGACAGTAATCACATTTATCTTTACTGGTGACATTATCTTTACCTAGGGACAGTAATCACATTTGTCTTTACTGGTGACATTATCTTTACCTAGGGACAATAATCACATTTGTCTTTACTGGTGACATTGTCTTTACCTAGGGACAATAATCACATT
Source organism: Margaritifera margaritifera (assembly GCA_029931535.1). NCBI lineage: Eukaryota > Metazoa > Mollusca > Bivalvia > Unionida > Margaritiferidae > Margaritifera > Margaritifera margaritifera. The sequence continues at coordinate 4,164,564 of JAQPZY010001606.1, forward strand.
TGTCTTTACTGGTGACATTATCTTTACCTAGGGACAATAATCACATTTGTCTTTACTGGTGACATTATCTTTACCTAGGGACAATAATCACATTTGTCTTTACTGGTGACATTGTCTTTACCTAGGGACAATAATCACATTTGTCTTTACTGGTGACATTGTCTTTACCTAGGGACAATAATCACATTTGTCTTTACTGGTGACATTGTCTTTACCTAGGGACAATAATCACATTTATCTTTACTGGTGACATTATCTTTACCTAGGGACAGTAATCACATTTGTCTTTACTGGTGACATTGTCTTTACCTAGGGACAATAATCACATTTGTCTTTACTGGTGACATTGTCTTTACCTAGGGACAATAATCACATTTGTCTTTACTGGTGACATTGTCTTTACCTAGGGACAATAATCACATTTATCTTTACTGGTGACATTATCTTTACCTAGGGACAGTAATCACATTTATCTTTACTGGTGACATTATCTTTACCTAGGGACAGTAATCACATTTATCTTTACTGGTGACATTATCTTTACCTAGGGACAGTAATCACATTTATCTTTACTGGTGACATTATCTTTACCTAGGGACAGTAATCACATTTGTCTTTACTGGTGACATTATCTTTACCTAGGGACAGTAATCACATTTATCTTTACTGGTGACATTATCTTTACCTAGGGACAATAATCACATTTATCTTTACTGGTGACATTATCTTTACCTAGGGACAGTAATCACATTTGTCTTTACTGGTGACATTGTCTTTACCTAGGGACAATAATCACATTTGTCTTTACTGGTGACATTGTCTTTACCTAGGGACAATAATCACATTTGTCTTTACTGGTGACATTGTCTTTACCTAGGGACAGTAATCACATTTATCTTTACTGGTGACATTATCTTTACCTAGGGACAGTAATCACATTTATCTTTACTGGTGACATTATCTTTACCTAGGGACAGTAATCACATTTATCTTTACTGGTGACATTATCTTTACCTAGGGACAATAATCACATTTGTCTTTACTGGTGACATTATCTTTACCTAGGGACAATAATCACATTTGTCTTTACTGGTGACATTGTCTTTACCTAGGGACAATAATCACATTTGTCTTTACTGGTGACATTGTCTTTACCTAGGGACAATAATCACATTTGTCTTTACTGGTGACATTGTCTTTACCTAGGGACAATAATCACATTTGTCTTTACTGGTGACATTATCTTTACCTAGGGACAATAATCACATTTGTCTTTACTGGTGACATTGTCTTTACCTAGGGACAATAATCACATTTGTCTTTACTGGTGACATTGTCTTTACCTAGGGACAGTAATCACATTTATCTTTACTGGTGACATTATCTTTACCTAGGGACAGTAATCACATTTATCTTTACTGGTGACATTATCTTTACCTAGGGACAGTAATCACATTTATCTTTACTGGTGACATTATCTTTACCTAGGGACAATAATCACATTTGTCTTTACTGGTGACATTATCTTTACCTAGGGACAATAATCACATTTGTCTTTACTGGTGACATTGTCTTTACCTAGGGACAATAATCACATTTGTCTTTACTGGTGACATTGTCTTTACCTAGGGACAATAATCACATTTGTCTTTACTGGTGACATTGTCTTTACCTAGGGACAATAATCACATTTGTCTTTACTGGTGACATTATCTTTACCTAGGGACAATAATCACATTTGTCTTTACTGGTGACATTGTCTTTACCTAGGGACAATAATCACATTTGTCTTTACTGGTGACATTGTCTTTACCTAGGGACAATAATCACATTTGTCTTTACTGGTGACATTATCTTTACCTAGGGACAGTAATCACATTTGTCTTTACTGGTGACATTATCTTTACCTAGGGACAGTAATCACATTTATCTTTACTGGTGACATTGTCTTTACCTAGGGACAGTAATCACATTTATCTTTACTGGTGACATTATCTTTACCTAGGGACAGTAATCACATTTATCTTTACTGGTGACATTGTCTTTACCTAGGGACAGTAATCACATTTATCTTTACTGGTGACATTGTCTTTACCTAGGGACAGTAATCACATTTATCTTTACTGGTGACATTATCTTTACCTAGGGACAGTAATCACATTTGTCTTTACTGGTGACATTGTCTTTACCTAGGGACAGTAATCACATTTATCTTTACTGGTGACATTGTCTTTACCTAGGGACAATAATCACATTTATCTTTACTGGTGACATTATCTTTACCTAGGGACAGTAATCACATTTATCTTTACTGGTGACATTGTCTTTACCTAGGGACAGTAATCACATTTATCTTTACTGGTGACATTATCTTTACCTAGGGACAGTAATCACATTTATCTTTACTGGTGACATTATCTTTACCTAGGGACAGTAATCACATTTATCTTTACTGGTGACATTATCTTTACCTAGGGACAATAATCACATTTGTCTTTACTGGTGACATTATCTTTACCTAGGGACAATAATCACATTTATCTTTACTGGTGACATTATCTTTACCTAGGGACAATAATCACATTTGTCTTTACTGGTGACATTGTCTTTACCTAGGGACAATAATCACATTTGTCTTTACTGGTGACATTATCTTTACCTAGGGACAATAATCACATTTGTCTTTACTGGTGACATTATCTTTACCTAGGGACAATAATCACATTTGTCTTTACTGGTGACATTGTCTTTACCTAGGGACAATAATCACATTTGTCTTTACTGGTGACATTGTCTTTACCTAGGGACAATAATCACATTTGTCTTTACTGGTGACATTGTCTTTACCTAGGGACAGTAATCACATTTATCTTTACTGGTGACATTATCTTTACCTAGGGACAATAATCACATTTGTCTTTACTGGTGACATTATCTTTACCTAGGGACAATAATCACATTTATCTTTACTGGTGACATTATCTTTACCTAGGGACAATAATCACATTTATCTTTACTGGTGACATTATCTTTACCTAGGGACAATAATCACATTTGTCTTTACTGGTGACATTGTCTTTACCTAGGGACAATAATCACATTTGTCTTTACTGGTGACATTATCTTTACCTAGGGACAATAATCACATTTGTCTTTACTGGTGACATTATCTTTACCTAGGGACAATAATCACATTTGTCTTTACTGGTGACATTATCTTTACCTAGGGACAATAATCACATTTGTCTTTACTGGTGACATTGTCTTTACCTAGGGACAGTAATCACATTTGTCTTTACTGGTGACATTATCTTTACCTAGGGACAGTAATCACATTTATCTTTACTGGTGACATTATCTTTACCTAGGGACAGTAATCACATTTATCTTTACTGGTGACATTGTCTTTACCTAGGGACAGTAATCACATTTGTCTTTACTGGTGACATTATCTTTACCTAGGGACAATAATCACATTTGTCTTTACTGGTGACATTATCTTTACCTAGGGACAATAATCACATTTATCTTTACTGGTGACATTGTCTTTACCTAGGGACAGTAATCACATTTGTCTTTACTGGTGACATTATCTTTACCTAGGGACAATAATCACATTTATCTTTACTGGTGACATTGTCTTTACCTAGGGACAGTAATCACATTTGTCTTTACTGGTGACATTATCTTTACCTAGGGACAATAATCACATTTATCTTTACTGGTGACATTGTCTTTACCTAGGGACAGTAATCACATTTGTCTTTACTGGTGACATTATCTTTACCTAGGGACAGTAATCACATTTATCTTTACTGGTGACATTATCTTTACCTAGGGACAGTAATCACATTTATCTTTACTGGTGACATTATCTTTACCTAGGGACAATAATCACATTTATCTTTACTGGTGACATTATCTTTACCTAGGGACAATAATCACATTTGTCTTTACTGGTGACATTATCTTTACCTAGGGACAATAATCACATTTGTCTTTACTGGTGACATTATCTTACCTAGGGACAATAATCACATTTGTCTTTACTGGTGACATTGTCTTTACTAGGGACAATAATCACATTTGTCTTTACTGGTGACATTATCTTTACCTAGGGACAATAATCACATTTGTCTTTACTGGTGACATTATCTTTACCTAGGGACAATATTCACATTTATCTTTACTGGTGACATTATCTTTACCTAGGGAAAATAATCACATTTTTCTTTACTGGTGACATTATCTTTACCTAGGGACAATAATCACATTTATCTTTACTGGTGACATTGTCTTTACCTAGGGACAGTAATCACATTTGTCTTTACTGGTGACATTATCTTTACCTAGGGACAATAATCACATTTATCTTTACTGGTGACATTATCTTTACCTAGGGACAATAATCACATTTATCTTTACTGGTGACATTATCTTTACCTAGGGACAGTAATCACATTTATCTTTACTGGTGACATTATCTTTACCTAGGGACAATAATCACATTTATCTTTACTGGTGACATTATCTTTACCTAGGGACAGTAATCACATTAGTCTTTACTGGTGACATTTATCTTTACCTAGGGACAATAATCACATTTGTCTTTACTGGTGACATTATCTTTACCTAGGGACAATAATCACATTTGTCTTTACTGGTGACATTATCTTTACCTAGGGACAATAATCACATTTATCTTTACTGGTGACATTATCTTTACCTAGGGACAGTAATCACATTTATCTTTACTGGTGACATTATCTTTACCTAGGGACAGTAATCACATTTATCTTTACTGGTGACATTATCTTTACCTAGGGACAGTAATCACATTTATCTTTACTGGTGACATTATCTTTACCTAGGGACAGTAATCACATTTATCTTTACTGGTGACATTATCTTTACCTAGGGACAATAATCACATTTATCTTTACTGGTGACATTATCTTTACCTAGGGACAATAATCACATTTATCTTTACTGGTGACATTATCTTTACCTAGGGACAAGTAATCACATTTGTCTTTACTGGTGAGATTATCTTTACCTAGGGTAATTAATCACATTTATCTTTACTGGTGACATTTTCTTTACCTAGGGACAGTAATCACATTTGTCTTTACTGGTGACATTATCTTTACCTAGGGACAATAATCACATTTATCTTTACTGGTGACATTATCTTTACCTAGGGACAGTAATCACATTTATCTTTACTGGTGACATTATCTTTACCTAGGGACAGTAATCACATTTATCTTTACTGGTGACATTATCTTTACCTAGGGACAATAATCACATTTATCTTTACTGGTGACATTATCTTTACCTAGGGACAATAATCACATTTATCTTTACTGGTGACATGTATCTTTACCTAGGGACAGTAATCACATTTATCTTTACTGGTGACATTATCTTTACCTAGGGACAGTAATCACATTTATCTTTACTGGTGACATTATCTTTACCTAGGGACAATAATCACATTTATCTTTACTGGTGACATTATCTTTACCTAGGGACAATAATCACATTTATCTTTACTGGTGACATTATCTTTACCTAGGGACAGTAATCACATTTATCTTTACTGGTGACATTATCTTTACCTAGGGACAATAATCACATTTATCTTTACTGGTGACATTATCTTTACCTAGGGACAGTAATCACATTTATCTTTACTGGTGACATTATCTTTACCTAGGGACAGTAATCACATTTATCTTTACTGGTGACATTATCTTTACCTAGGGACAGTAATCACATTTATCTTTACTGGTGACATTATCTTTACCTAGGGACAATAATCACATTTATCTTTACTGGTGACATTATCTTTACCTAGGGACAATAATCACATTTATCTTTACTGGTGACATTATCTTTACCTAGGGACAATAATCACATTTATCTTTACTGGTGACATTATCTTTACCTAGGGACAATAATCACATTTATCTTTACTGGTGACATTATCTTTACCTAGGGACAATAATCACATTTATCTTTACTGGTGACATTATCTTTACCTAGGGACAGTAATCACATTTATCTTTACTGGTGACATTATCTTTACCTAGGGACAATAATCACATTTATCTTTACTGGTGACATTATCTTTACCTAGGGACAATAATCACATTTATCTTTACTGGTGACATTATCTTTACCTAGGGACAATAATCACATTTATCTTTACTGGTGACATTATCTTTACCTAGGGACAATAATCACATTTATCTTTACTGGTGACATTATCTTTACCTAGGGACAATAATCACATTTATCTTTACTGGTGACATTATCTTTACCTAGGGACAATAATCACATTTATCTTTACTGGTGACATTATCTTTACCTAGGGACAGTAATCACATTTATCTTTACTGGTGACATTATCTTTACCTAGGGACAATAATCACATTTATCTTTACTGGTGACATTATCTTTACCTAGGGACAATAATCACATTTATCTTTACTGGTGACATTATCTTTTACCTAGGGACAGTAATCACATTTATCTTTACTGGTGACATTATCTTTACCTAGGGACAATAATCACATTTATCTTTACTGGTGACATTATCTTTACCTAGGGACAATAATCACATTTATCTTTACTGGTGACATTATCTTTACCTAGGGACAATAATCACATTTATCTTTACTGGTGACATTATCTTTACCTAGGGACAATAATCACATTTATCTTTACTGGTGACATTATCTTTACCTAGGGACAATAATCACATTTATCTTTACTGGTGACATTATCTTTACCTAGGGACAGTAATCACATTTATCTTTACTGGTGACATTATCTTTACCTAGGGACAATAATCACATTTATCTTTACTGGTGACATTATCTTTACCTAGGGACAATAATCACATTTATCTTTACTGGTGACATTATCTTTACCTAGGGACAATAATCACATTTATCTTTACTGGTGACATTATCTTTACCTAGGGACAATAATCACATTTATCTTTACTGGTGACATTATCTTTACCTAGGGACAATAATCACATTTATCTTTACTGGTGACATTATCTTTACCTAGGGACAATAATCACATTTATCTTTACTGGTGACATTATCTTTACCTAGGGACAATAATCACATTTATCTTTACTGGTGACATTATCTTTACCTAGGGACAATAATCACATTTATCTTTACTGGTGACATTATCTTTACCTAGGGACAATAATCACATTTATCTTTACTGGTGACATTATCTTTACCTAGGGACAATAATCACATTTATCTTTACTGGTGACATTATCTTTACCTAGGGACAATAATCACATTTATCTTTACTGGTGACATTATCTTTACCTAGGGACAATAATCACATTTATCTTTACTGGTGACATTATCTTTACCTAGGGACAATAATCACATTTATCTTTACTGGTGACATTATCTTTACCTAGGGACAGTAATCACATTTATCTTTACTGGTGACATTATCTTTACCTAGGGACAATAATCACATTTATCTTTACTGGTGACATTATCTTTACCTAGGGACAATAATCACATTTATCTTTACTGGTGACATTATCTTTACCTAGGGACAATAATCACATTTATCTTTACTGGTGACATTATCTTTACCTAGGGACAATAATCACATTTATCTTTACTGGTGACATTATCTTTACCTAGGGACAATAATCACATTTATCTTTACTGGTGACATTATCTTTACCTAGGGACAGTAATCACATTTATCTTTACTGGTGACATTATCTTTACCTAGGGACAATAATCACATTTATCTTTACTGGTGACATTATCTTTACCTAGGGACAGTAATCACATTTATCTTTACTGGTGACATTATCTTTACCTAGGGACAATAATCACATTTATCTTTACTGGTGACATTATCTTTACCTAGGGACAATAATCACATTTATCTTTACTGGTGACATTATCTTTACCTAGGGACAATAATCACATTTATCTTTACTGGTGACATTATCTTTACCTAGGGACAATAATCACATTTATCTTTACTGGTGACATTATCTTTACCTAGGGACAATAATCACATTTATCTTTACTGGTGACATTATCTTTACCTAGGGACAATAATCACATTTATCTTTACTGGTGACATTATCTTTACCTAGGGACAATAATCACATTTATCTTTACTGGTGACATTATCTTTACCTAGGGACAATAATCACATTTATCTTTACTGGTGACATTATCTTTACCTAGGGACAATAATCACATTTATCTTTACTGGTGACATTATCTTTACCTAGGGACAATAATCACATTTATCTTTACTGGTGACATTATCTTTACCTAGGGACAATAATCACATTTATCTTTACTGGTGACATTATCTTTACCTAGGGACAATAATCACATTTATCTTTACTGGTGACATTATCTTTACCTAGGGACAATAATCACATTTATCTTTACTGGTGACATTATCTTTACCTAGGGACAATAATCACATTTATCTTTACTGGTGACATTATCTTTACCTAGGGACAATAATCACATTTATCTTTACTGGTGACATTATCTTTACCTAGGGACAATAATCACATTTATCTTTACTGGTGACATTATCTTTACCTAGGGACAATAATCACATTTATCTTTACTGGTGACATTATCTTTACCTAGGGACAATAATCACATTTATCTTTACTGGTGACATTATCTTTACCTAGGACAATAATCACATTTATCTTTACTGGTGACATATCTTTACCTAGGGACAATAATCACATTTATCTTTACTGGTGACATTATCTTTACCTAGGGACAATAATCACATTTATCTTTTACTGGTGACATTATCTTTACCTAGGGACAATAATCACATTTATCTTTACTGGTGACATTATCTTTACCTAGGGACAATAATCACATTTATCTTTACTGGTGACATTATCTTTACCTAGGGACAATAATCACATTTATCTTTACTGGTGACATTATCTTTACCTAGGGACAATAATCACATTTATCTTTACTGGTGACATTATCTTTACCTAGGGACAATAATCACATTTATCTTTACTGGTGACATTATCAGTAATCACATTTGAGAATAGGCTATGCTTCATTTTACTCATTTGTAAATTATTCATGGATTATTATCATAGCTGACATTCTTTCACAATAGGATCATCAGTGTTACCTCTTGGTTGAGCTATCATGGGGACAATTTATGTACCTCTTTTCCCCTGTAATCAAGACACTGGATCATTTTCAGGAACAAATGTCTGTAGACTTTCAATGGAAAATTATATTTGTAATGTACAAATGACTGCTCATGTATGTTGCATAACTTTGCAGGGTGTGGTAATTAAACATGCCAATGCAACTTTAAATCAGTTGCCTTGCAAATAAGTACTGATAATGATTTTATTCAGTAAAAACTTGAATTATGACATTTGTCTTAAAAGATGTCAGTTTTATTTTTCTCCAGAAAATACATTTCTGTTAAGGAAGCAAGAAAAGCACCATTCAGAATATCTTACTGTTGAGACATCTATATTTCAGGAAAAACTTTCTCAGAATTTGACTGCTAATATTTTGAGGAAGACTTATTTATTTTGATCAGTGTAATTTCACATTTATTGTGTTGAAGTTATTTACCTCTATCTTGCAGCTTTAGAAGTTAGTTTTGAACTTGGCAAATGGGTTGAAGTGAAATTTACGGTTTCATAGTACCAGGTTTTAATTAAATCTTAACCTGTTTTTTAAATTTCTTGTAGGTTCAAATCATGTTCAACAAAAATATTGTGAAATGTTTCGAACAAGCAGATCCTACCAAATCCCTGATCAAGGTTGAAGAGGGAATGAAGGACTCCCTCTACAAATTGGCTGGACTTGTATCTGTTCCAAACCTTCTGGGATATCAAAGAATGAGTATTGAGGCACTGCTGACCATCAATGTTCATAACAGGGATATTGTCAATGATATGATCAAAGACAAAGTAGTGAAGGTTGATGACTTTGAGTGGACCAAGTAAGTAACATTAAAATTGAGCCCACTTTATGTCATATACAGACTGGTGGACAGTTTATTTTCCATATCCTCCTCCTCCTTCATGTCTGTTTTTGCACTTGTAGGGTATAGCATTTCAGCCCCTTTTTGTAGCAGAGATTGAATTTTTTCATGTTTGCAAAAGTGATAAATTTGGTTTGATTATTTTTGTTTTGATTGTGTATTTGAGTTCAAGGAATTTAATTCTATCTTTTTGATCCTATAGCATCTCTGCCACCCATTAATTAGGCTAAGTAAAATTCCCTGTGTAAAAAGAGCTGCAGCCATATGTGGATTCTTCCATTTCTTTGTCTACGAGAGCAAGATTTTATCACCAGCATCATTTGAAACAATCACACTTCCTCTTTATACACACTGAAACTACCCTACCAAGGGTTGAAAATTCACTCTCCCAACATGAAATGGTCGCTGAAAATTTCTTGCGTCAGGTGAATTTTCCAATCACTTGCTGAATTGGGAGAGTACTGGTTCATGTCTGACCAGTGTTTCTCCTTAATGAAAAGGATGTTGTCAAGGATGTTGCCAACTTCATTCATTGAAAGTCCATACTTTCTACCTGTAGTTTGTTTTCCATATGTTTTGATCATGCTCATACAAGCACTTAGCTCTCACTCTTCAATACTAATAAACACTTACCAGAGGGAGAGCAGACTGGTCTCAATTTATAATTACTTAGAACTGGTTTTAGAAAGGACACAGAATAAGGTCCAGAGAACAAACTTTTACATTATCAAAATTTAGGTTTTTAACATTGTTGACTTTGACATTTTTATAATTATAGCTTGTTGAGTAAGAGTTTATTCAGGGCAAGTAAAAATATTTGGTATTTGCCTGGCTGCAAAAATGGATTTTAGAGATTTTCAACCCCTGTCTACATCCTTCCTTCTCAGAGTGGTCACATATTTTGGCATCAAACTTCTGTATACTGACAACTTACAGGCTGTCAAGTTTCTATAAATTCATATAAATTTAACCATTCCTTTTTTCATCTTTTTTAAAAAAAATATTCCCACAAATTCCTATATTTTTAAATTTTCAAAATGGCAAATGTTAAAATGGTTAATTTATTTTAATTGTATCCTTGGAACTACATTTTTTAGTTCGAATGTGCATACTTTTTATCTCCATACATTTCATTACTTCTTGTGTAGACTTGTATACCAGCGATGTTTATTTTTGTGGTATGGTGATGCTTTTGAAATGTTTTTCTTTTCTTATTCATCATTTGTTATGAAGAATCACTATGATGCAGGTCTTTGCACATTATATTAGAATATTCATAAAATTGTTTGCTTTATTTTGCTGATCATGTACAGCATACTCAACCTAACATATACTTAGAAATAAAACTTGATGATTAAAGATTTCTTTTCCAAATCTGCCAAACATCTATTGAAGAAGCTTCATCTTGCAAACAAAAAGTTTAGGGTGTCTTACTAACATGAAGAGAAACAAATGTCAAAGTGAATCAGTGATGGAAATCCAAGAGGTGATCAGACAATTTGTACATTTCTTGTTTGATAAGGACCAGTTATGCATTTTTCAAAATAATTTGCATTAAGTGATATGTATTTCCTTATTCAAAAGTCATTTCTACCATGACAGAGTGAAAAAATATTTATAAGTTTACTCAATTACTTTGGAGATACGCTTGGTCAAGATTTTAAGAGTAAATTTTCTTGTATATCATTCAAAGCTACATGAAAGGCTACATGTGATAATTTGTTTACTGTATTTTACAAATCTTGTCTCCTATTTGATGTATGCTGACATTAAATTCAGTGCATAATGAACAATAAAAGAATATGGGATGTCTTTGAGGGGAAGAGGAGGTCATATATTCTGCTAATATACACAAAAATTTCATTTTTGTTGGTGACTTTTTTGCAGTGTGGTCTTTGCAAATGTTTTCAAATGACTCTGCTGTTTGTATTTCAGTTCAGATTGTTTATCAATATTGATAAGTCTTTAAATCTACTAAAAAAATTTAGCGTATAATTGCTTTATATACTTTAGAAAGATCCTATGTTTTCCTTCATTTTTTAAAGAAAATCCTATAATATTCACCAACAAATTCCTATATTCCTGTATTTTTGACCTAAAAACTGACTTGACAGCCTTCACTTCTATAACAAATTCAAAAGTTGTTGTCCCAAAATTGTCCAATTTAGAGAAGTTGTACTTTAGTACAAACCTTATTTTAAAAAATATAACATTTTCTCAATTTCAGACAGCTGCGATATGAATGGGATGAGTATACTAACAATTGTCAGGTGCTTCAGAGTAATGCCTCATTTCAGTATGGTTATGAGTACCTCGGTTGCTCCTCTCGGCTTGTTATCACACCTCTCACAGACAGGTGTTACCTGACCCTTACAGGGGCCTTACACTTGCATCTGGGGGGCTCCCCTGCAGGGCCTGCTGGTACAGGAAAAACTGAGACAGTTAAAGACTTGGCTAAGGTAGGCAAAAAATATGAATTTTGGGGCACTAATATGTAACTGTGAAATTGTACATAAAAATATTCATGAATTTCCTTCATTGTAATATTATCATATTTAATTTTCAAATATTATGATTATCAAATAACCAAATACTGTAGCTTGCATAAAGTATTTGTCTCGAAATCATGTTGGTACTGCTTGTATTGAGTATCCGCACATTTTTATTCAGTCTCTTAAATATTATTTGATCATGCATTGTGATTATGTAGTTGTACTTTTAGTACTCAATGAAGTGTTGGAATTCTCATTAATTTTGACCTGATATTTTTAATTATTTATTATCTTTTGTTCTATAGGCAATGGGTAAACAATGTGTGGTGTTCAACTGCTCAGAGGGGCTGGATTACAAAACTCTCGGGAAGTTTTTCTCAGGATTGGCCCAGTCAGGGAGCTGGTGCTGCTTTGATGAATTCAACCGAATTGACGTGGAGGTTCTGTCAGTAGTGGCGCAGCAAATTCATACCATCAAGGCTGCCAAGGATAGTAACACCCTCAGATTTATATTTGAGGGAAGGGACATCAAGCTGAACATGACATGTGGATACTTCATCACCATGAACCCAACGTAAGTCCAAAAAATGAATAATTTGCTGGAACACAAAGCTTAATGATCATGAAATGGCAGACAGGGAATATGATTGAGTAACTAATTAGTACTGTCAAACTTGTCTAAAATGGTCATCAATGAGGCAGGTAGATGCAGGCCTTTATTAGCAGGTGACATTTTGATGCAGTAGAAGTGCACTGAGTTTGTTGAAATAGGACTTATTATAGATGACCTATATATATATAAGGGTGGTTGCAGTATAGAGGTGACCACTACAGCAAGTTAATGGTGATTATTGTTATTTTTGGAAATATATCATGGATCTTGATTACTGGTAATTAAAAAACTTTCTAATTTTGATCCTACAGTTATGCTGGACGAGTGGAGCTGCCAGACAACTTGAAGTATCTCTTTCGCCAGGTGGCGATGATGGTGCCAGATTATGCCCTCATTGCTGAGATCATGCTGTTCTCTGAGGGATTCAGGGCAGCAAAGTTGCTGTCAGGGAAAATAGTCAATCTGTACCAGCTGGCCAGCAGGCAGCTATCACAGCAAGACCACTATGACTTTGGCATGAGAGCCATTAAATCAGTTCTTGTCATGGCTGGACATGGACGACAGGCAGCTCAACAAAGGTTAGATGAGACAGAGAATATCAGAACTTCATAGGGACACCAGGCCCAGTAGTCACTAAACTATCAGAGGAAAAAATTTAATTTATGCTCAAATTGCAAAACTTTTGATCAATAACTTTCAGTCCAATTGAGGCATGAATAATAAAATTGATGGCATTATCTTATTTTTCTTATCATTATTTACTCCCAAGTTCTAATATGAAGTATGGCATTTTGAGCTTGAGTTTGGGTTTCATGGACAAAATGATGTGAGAATAAGAGTTCAGATCAGGGCCAGCGCAAGGGTATTTGGCATTCTAGGCAAACCTTCAGCTTTATGCCCCCTATTCCCCACAATTAACTTTCGAAAATGAATATTGTGCATTAGTATGAATAAAAATTCTGCATATTTTTTTCTCTTTCTATTTTTAGATGCTTATTATCTTCTATTTTACGCTATTTCTCTTCCTTTTTTATTTGGTCAGTTTTTTGCCGCCCTCCAAATTTTGCCACCTTAGGCGACCGCCTAGTTTGCCTAGTGGTTAAACCAGCCCTGGTTCAGATGGTATTGAAACTGAATGTTGCGACAATTAGGGTCCAGCTGGTATTGAAGTGGTCCTGTCACCCCTGGTCCTAGTTTGAATGTTGTGAGAATTGGGATCCAGATGGTATTGAAACTGCATGTCATGAGAATTAGGGTCCAGATGATATTGAAACGGAATGTGAGAATAAGGGTTCAGATTTTATTGAAACTGAATGTTGTGAGAATAAGGGTCCAGATGGTATTGAAACCATATGTTGTTAAAATAAGGGTCCAGATGGTATTGAAACTGAATGTTGCAAGAATAAGTGTTCAGATGGTATTGAAACTGAATGTTGTGAGAATTAGGGTCCAGATGATATTGAAACTGAATGTTGTGAGAATTAGGGTCAAGATTGTATTGAAACTGAATGCGAGAATAAGGGTCCTGATGGTATTGAAACTAAATGTTGTTAGAATAAGGGTCCAGATGGTATTGAAACTGAATGTTGCAATAATAAGTGTCCACATGGTATTGAAACTGAATGTTGTGAGAATAAGGGTCCAGTTGTTATTGGAACTATATGTTGTGAGAATAAGGGTCCAGTTGGTATTGGAACTGTATGTTGTGAGAATAAGGGTCCAGATGGTATTAAAACTGAGTGTTGTGAGAATAGGGGTCCAGCTGGTATTGAAACTGAGTGTTGTGAGAATAAGGGTTCAGATGGTATTGAAACTGAATGTGATGAGAGTTAGGGTCAAGATGGTATTGAAGCTGAATATGAGAATAAGGGTTCAGATGGTATTGAAACTGTATGTTGTTAGAATAAGGGTCCAGATGGTATTGAAACTGTGTTTTGTGAGAATAAGGGTCCAGCTGGTTTTGAAACTGAGTGTTGTGAGAGTAAGGGTTCAGATGGTATTGAAACTGAATGTCACTACAAGGAAGCTAAATTTATTAATGAATGTATCTTATCTTCTCTTGTGATAGCAGAGTTAGAAAGAGTAATGGAAGAAAGTTGTTGGACATACAGTAGGTGTTTCACAAAAATACTGTCTTTCTTTCACTTATGTTACACATTTTAGTTTCAATTGATCCTTGTTTTAGCCAAGACCCATTTTTCTCAAATTGCATACTTGAAATATGTTTTACTAGTAGTTAACAGAATTCATGTTTCCTGAAAGATGTGTTCTTTTATTTGAAATTAAAGTATTTAAATTTATTTCCATGTACTTCTAGTCATTGTACCCCTATTTATTGGGAGTGTACCAGGTCAAGATAGACAATTTTGTAATATTTGTAAAGGTGCACAAGTAAATGATTAATTCAAGGTATAAATATCAGCTGGTATGCAGAAATTAGTTCTGAAGAAGAGTGCATGGGGACTTTAAAAAAATTTGTGCCAAGGCAATGAACAAAAAGAATATTATGCAAGAGACAAAAATGTGCTTGTGGTTTTAAAATGATGACTTTGTCACTGCAAATAATTGACTTATAATTATTTTATGCAATAGTTAATCCAGATCACTATGCAAATAGTCAATTCAGATCATTATGCCAGTAGTTCATTCTGATCATTATGTAAAATTATTAGTAGTATTATACTAATACTAGTTGTTAATCCAAATCATTATGTTGATACTCAGTGCAGTTCATTAAGTGAATCTTTCATCCAGATTATTACACCAATATTCAAGCAAGGTTATAATGCCAATAGTCACTCTCAGTCATTATGATAATAGTCAGTACAGTTCATTATGCCAATAGTTCATCCAGATCATTACACCAGGAGTCAAGTCATGTCATAATTACAGTAGTAACTCTTGATCATTATGCCAATAGTCATTACAGTTCATTATACCAATGGTTCATCCAGATCATTACACCAGTAGTCAAGCCAGATAATAGTGCCAATAGTCACTCAATCATTATGCCAATAGTCAGAACAGTTCATTATGCCAGTGGTGCATCCAAATTATTAAACCAATCGTCAAACCAGATCTTAACTCCAGTAGTGACTCCCAATTATGCCAAGAGTCAGTACAGTTCATTATGCCAATTCATCCAAATCATTACACTCGTAGACAAGGTCATAATGCCAATAGTCACTCTTGATCATTATGCAAATAGTCAATACAGTTCATTATATAAATGGTTCACCCAGATCATTACACCAGTAGTCAAGCCAGATCATAATTCCACTCGTGATCATTATGCCAATAGTCAATACAGTTCATTATGCCATTGGTTCATACATATTATTAAACCAATAGTCAAACCAGATCATAATTCCAATATTGACTTGTGATCATTATGTCGATAGTCAGTACAGTTCATTATGCTAATTGTTCATCCAGATCATTACACTAATTGTCAAGTCAGATCATTACACTAATTGTCAAGCCAGATCATAATGCCAATAGTCACTCTCAACCATTATGCTAATAGTCAATACAGTTCATTATACCAATGGTTCATCCAGATTATTACTGTAGTAGTCAGGCCAGATTATATTGCCAATGGTCACTCTTGATCATTATGCTGATTGTCAATATAGTTAATTATGCCAGTGGTTCATCCAGATTATTACACCAGTAGTCAGATTCGATCATAATGCCAATAGTCACTCTCAGTCATTATGTCAATAGTCAGTACGATTCATTATGCCAATGGTTCATTCAGGTCATTACACCAGTAGTCAAGACAGATCATAATACCAGTAGTCACTCAAGATTATCATGCTGTTAGTCAATTAAGGGCATTATATATGCCATTAGACAATCTAGATTATTATGCTGTTAGTCAATTAAGGGTATTATATATGCCAATAGACAATCTAGATTATCATGTTGTTAGTCAATTAAGGGTATTATATATGCCAACAGACAATCTAGATTATTATGCTATAAGTCAATTAAGGATATTATATATGCCAACAGACAATCTAGATTATTATGCTGTTAGTCAATTAAGGGTATTATATATGCCAACAGATAATCTAGATTATCATGCTGTTAGTCAATTAAGGGTATTATATATGCCAACAGACAATCTAGATTATTATGCTGTTAGTCAATTTAGGGTATTATATATGCCAATAGACAATCTAGATTATTATGCTGTTAGTCAATTAGGGGTATTATATATGCCAATAGACAATCTAGATTGTCATGCTGTTAGTCAATTAAGGGTATTATATATACCAACAGACAATCTAGATTATTATGCTGTTAGTCAATTCACATCCTTGTCTTTTTTGCATACTCTTCTTAAAATTTTCAGTTTCATTTTAAAATGTTTACCAGGGCTGATGGCAGCATTGTGGAGCTGACAGAGAAAGATGAGGCACACATCCTGATCCACTCCCTGAGAGATGCCAACATGCCCAAATTCCTGGCTGAGGATGTGCCTCTGTTTGAGAGCATATTGGCTGACCTTTTCCCAGGAATCTCACCCCCAGATGTCTCTCATGGTGTGCTAGAGGTAACATGGCATACAATTTAATGGCCAGAATTGTAGGAATCAAGATTTATTAATAGATTTTACAATGCTAGATTTTGTTTTGACTTTTATCTATTACAGTCAAACCTGGCCCAACAGTCACCTTTATATAGCGGTCACCTGGTCACAACGGTCATTCTAATTCCCCCCCCCCCCATAAATTTCCTGTATAGAAGTCATGTTTATAATGGGCAGTGGCCAGATGTTTCCTAACCCAGTAATGTTTTCTCCATATTTTAAGCGGTCACTGGAGTGTATCAACAGTGACTGCTCAATGCTTGGAAGTTAAACTTTTGCTTGATGAGGAAGGCATTGTTTAGAGAAAGGAATAGCACATGAATCGATGTGTAAATATTTCTTATCTCACTTGTACCCACCATGCTGCATTTACACTGTCACTGTAACTTGTAAAGTGTCAATATTTCAAATTCTAGAGCAAGGTAGTTTTTATCATTGAAGAGAGAGGGTTGAATCAGTTAATTAGCTGGATGGTTGGAAACATAGTATAGTCACAGCAGAAATGAGAGTTGCCTATTGTGACAGTGTGACAAGTATTGATTGAAATCCTAATTTTTTATATCTGGTGAAAAAAGTTAATCTATGATGAGTGATATGAATTCAACCCATTTCATTAGGGTCAGGGTCATTAAATGTTTACAAAACTTGTCTGTAAAGGCTGGCAAAAGTTCAGTCCATGTGTTAGTAACAATAGCCACATTTAGCATATTTTCATTCCTCCTTTCTCACAGGCCCCTCACACAAGCCAACTCTTTTGATCTCAGTGAGCTGAGCAACTGGTTAACCCAGATATTGTTTTTAATTGTGAACACCTGTTCCTCAAGTTGGCCAAACAAAGAGTCAGTGAAATTAGTGTTTTGTCATAGTGCACAATACAAAGAGAAGTGATTTTTTTTCTTTTTTTTTAAGCATCAGTGATTATTTAAATTATATGATGATTAAACTGAGCAGGATACAGTAATCATGTGTGGAACATAACTTTGTGAGAGAACAACATGTACATGTATTTTATAATTTTGTATTTTATAATTTTGTTGAATAGTGGTCTGAATTAAATCTGTTGGTAATACTGATATTAATAATAATACTAATATTAATAACAACAATAACAACAATAATAATTATAATAATAATAATAACAACAACAACAACAATATTAATGATGCTGATATTCGGTGCATGGTACTTATTCAAAAACCAATTTTGAAAGGTGAACCTGCATACAGAGGTAACCTATGTACAAAGGCCAGTTTGGCTTTTTCTCATGGGTGGCTGCAATTGACAAGTTTAACTGTAGTTTGTAATGCACAAAATTTGTACAGAATTGCAATCAAAGATAATAATTTGTTCAAATTTTTCAGAGTGCCATTTGATTTGTCCAATCTGTAAAACTTATAAGTATATAATAATGTACTGGCAACCATTGATATCAAATTACCGTAATGACGGCAAGTCTTGGGACATGAAAAAATAAAACATTTTCGTGTCCCAAGACTTATATGCTTGTAAAGTATATAAAATTTTCGGTGTCCCAAAACTTGTAGACACAAAATAAATGTAAAGATAAAATTGGGAAGATTGCCATACGTCACACAGCAGTGACCAGCTTGTTCAATTACCATGTCAATAAACTGGTTTAAACTACTATGATTGTTTTTATGTTATAATTTTGCATGTGCATATTTTCCAATTTCTCCAACATGATTTGAAATAAAGGTAAATAAAGACTTCATAATTCACAGGCCGCTTATATTTAATGGGAGACCTGTACTATAGTGTACAGTACTTACACGGAGCAAATTGTGCTTGGCATTACTTATATTCTTGTTTATTCCAAAAAATATTTGATGCAGATTTTCCTTTATTCATCGTTTTTACCAAATCACATTCTTTTAGATTACATTTCAAATGCACATTCATTGCTGTTTCATTTATTTGGATTCACACGTTCAACAGTTACTGTTTTTCAGTGGTATAAGCAATCCAACAAAGTGATGTAATCTATATGAAAAGGCACATGTTTAATTATATAAAGCACATAACCAGCATAAATTCACATAACTGTCATATATTCATGAAAGAATGATCGTAATATATGTTAAAATTCTGAATATAAATTGATTAAGATCATCATCGATCCATTTTAGTTTTGTGTTTCGGCTTTATAAAATCTTAATTTTCCACACATTATCATATTCATTCCAATTTTGATTTTGGCAAGCTGGTTGTTTTGGTGTCTCCTTTGTTTATAATTGATGGATTTGTCTTTTGTTTTCCGACAGCAATCCAGGCCAGTTAATTGTTTAAACCCTGAAACTGGCTTGGCTAAAGAGGAAATTTTGTCCGGCGGCAATGCCGGTACTTTGATGTGTAATTGCCTTAAACTCCATAATATTAGCATGATTACCATAGCTGAGTAAACAGGTACTTATTTAAGGTTGCTTACATTGAAGCAAACTATCACAGAGTTTTTATTTTAAAAGATTTGTTTCTGAAACTTCTTTATCATATTTTAGAGATATTATTTAAGTTTAGTACAGTGGTGCCTATGATTTGAATCCAAGGTATGTACTTCATTCAGCGCAAGTAAAATTTTAAATTTACATGTTGTGACGCCATGATGTAAACATGTGCACAATAAATGCGAGAGTTGAAATAAACACTATTTTCATTGTTGTCATTCTGGTATCACATTTTAATGAGTAAGGTATTTCCATTTTCAGGAAAGAAAAAAAACCTCCATAATTACAGGTGACTTTCGACAATTTTAATGCAATAATGCATAAACTGACAATAGTAAACTTGAGCACAAAAGGGAGATGTTACTGTTTAATGGGTATAACATACTGTTAATGCTCAATTCTTGTCATCATCTGATCAAATTATACATATTTGAATTTGGTAGAAATAATAAGATAACAGAGGAAAATTTAATATATTTATTGACTTTTCAAAAAAATTATAATCATTTATAATATTTCCATATAATAATTCATAATAATGAGAGTCCCTTAACAACCACGAAGTCATGTTTATTTTACATGAGGTTATGATCGATAAAATATGAAAATTCGATCAATAGAAAACAAAATATTTTAGGTGTCCCAAGACTTATAGTACATGAAAAAATTGCTTTAACTTTGTGTCCCAACTTTAATAGGTCATAAAAAAATTACTTTTGAAAATAATTAAGCATGTCTCAAGACTTATAGTGTCCCAAGACTTACCATCATTACGGTACCAAATTTATTTAATCAAAATAATGTAGTGTCTTACATCTTCACATCATTAGTTTCATTCAGGTGAACAATTACTTGACACAGTCTGTGTTTTTCCCATGAGTTTCAATGATGGATCCCTTTTTTGTTCAGTGTAAGGCAGTAGATTTCAGTTTTGTTCCATTTAGACAGGTGTTCTCTATGTGGAAAAATCTCCTGGAAGTTTTGTTTTATTGACACCTGTACATAACCATATGTATTACTTCCCCCTTTCCTCTTGACAATATAGGACTTTTAAGCAGGATTTACAGATATTGAAACACCTCGAATGATAACATTTGAATGTAGACTTAACCCTGGTAGTGCGGAAGCCATAAATATATTGTTTACGTTACCTGAATCTATATGTGGTAACCATATTTATATAGTCACAACACAATGTCTTCTGTATGCGGTAGCCATACAAATATGGTTTCTTACAATGACGTAAATGAATGTTGAATCTCCACCAATCATTAAGCATGTGCTAAAAATATTATAGAGAATACCACACAAGATGGTCCAAAAATTATCACGCTTACATGTGATTGATGCATAACCGACAAAATATGGGAAAAAAGTAACAAATTTGCTGGTAGATATGGTTGTCAACAGACGACATATATATCAACAATATGGCAGTTGTGTATGGTGATGAGGAAAATTTCTTGCGCAAGTTGGTGGGTAATAGGGTAATGAGCCGGTGGCCTTGACATAGAGGTGTCTGTTGAGGATTTAGGACAAAAATGGGTGTCTTCTGTTCACATACGACAAAATAGTAATGTAGTGGAACTTGTCCGAACTAGCCCCTGAGTATTCTTAATTCTTTTCCACTGTTATCACAAAATATAGTCTGCCTTAGCCTCCTAATTATGGGTTCAACATTAAGTATTCTAGACCTCTCTGTCATTAAACTTTTGTTGATTCCATGTCTTACTGACCAGTCAGAAGGATGCATCTACTCATTTAAATAAAAATCTAGAGTAAAATCTATTACTCAGAATGTTGAGTAAAGTTTTATGATGGAGAGACCAGCTCTCTGTCCAATACAGCATGATTTTTGTTTTCTCTTAAGTGCCTAGATTATACGCTATCCACTGTGTAAGTATTTTCATCAATGGATTCTGTAAGATTCCTTTGTGGACATGCTAGAATTTTACTGTATGTAAAAATTTAGTGTAACTTGAATTGTATTCAAAGTTTTTGAATTGAAGGTATACTTACTGTACTTGTAGAAAGCCGTCAACATGGCAGTTCGGGATCAAAATCTGCAGATATGGCCGAGCCAGATAGAGAAAGTAAAGCAATTTTACAAGCAGATCCTGGTGCGACATGGTGTCATGCTGGTGGGGCCCACAGGTGGGGGCAAGTCAACTGTCAGAAATATCCTACAGAAGGCCTTGGTTCTGATGCCTACAATCCAACCACAGGATCATACAGCAGAAGAGGGAGGAAAGAAGCATCATCAATATGTGGTGAGTTGTTAGGAGATAGGCAGTCTGTTCTAGTGGTAGGCTTGTCAAGAGAGAGGCATCATGGCCTAGTGATAATGTAACAGGATGAAAACAGGTGGGATTGGATCTAGCGAAGATGCATAACAAAAGCACATGAATAAGATGTTTAATTATAATGCAAATTGTATAATAATTGAATCTCTGACACCGCAGCTCACAACCTTCCATCTCTTACAAACTCAAGTAAAACAACTGAAAACCGTACACTATGCATGCACACAAAGTTCATCAATGGATATAACAAAATGGTATCATTCCTCAACAGATATAATCAAAGCATAGTTCATCAACAGTTAATGACAAATGGTATTGTTTGTCAATGGATATGCATCGATTTTATCAAGAGATATGACTGTTGTATGGATTTTATCAACAGATACAATCAATGTATGGATTTATCAACAAAATATGATCAATGTATTGATTTATCAACACATATAATGACAGTGAATTTTAGGTATAAAACCTAAGATATATATTTCATCAATAGATCTGATGCCGTTATCTCATGGCATCCCGATGATGAACATGAATGCTCCTGATCCACCATTCCTGATGAATGGTCAAGGAATGATCTCATGTAAAGTACAAGTCATGCACGTCATGTAGGCGTTCAGTACCGACTGTTTCAGTAATGGGTGTAATTTTTTAGAATCTGGTTACACATACCTTTAAATGGCGATTATTCACTTTATTTCGATCCTCATACATTCATATCCCTTGGTAGGTTATTATATGCATGCTCCGAAAAAATGCATGCAGTAAAATCAATGTTATCGTACATCGACATTGCTTGGGCTAGGTCCAGTACAAACTGGATTGAATTTCGCATGCTGTGATGTCACAAATGAAAGCTGCATATGTTGAAAAAAAATTGTACCACCCTGTTATTTGTTGATTTGACCCGACGTCCCTCTTTTCTTTACCCAGTTTAGTACCTGGCACCATTGTAAAAGTCCATAGCAATCAGTAATAATTTTCATCTGAACATTTTTTGATGACATTTAAGGTGCCAAACATTCAAATGTCAGGATTGAATAGACTTTGGTTAAACTATATTAGTATTAAATTTTAGAACAACAGTTAATATTTAATTTAAGATGAGTAAATGCCCCTACATGACCACATTGACATACGCTACAGTCCACTACTCCTGGCCTGCTAAAGGATCCCTCGGGAACCTCCCTACCCTGCAGACCTGTTTTCCAGAACCTTTGACCCTTCACACTGAGTTAACCAGTATTGTCCTTTGAACCAATGTCACCGTTGACCCCAGTATCTGGGGTAAACAAACCCATGGAGTTCAATGACTCCCTGGAACAGCTAAAAATACAATAAATGAGCTGTGTAATACATGAGACATGTTTAAGTGCAAATACAGTAATGTACATTATGCATGCAGGCACATAGACTGACTTTGTTACACATTGAATTACTATGAAACTATTATTATTATAACCCTGTTCATACATGAATCTGTCGATGACAAGAATAATTGCATTGGCTTATAAAAATTTGAATGTTTCTCATCATTTAATGTGTACAACATATAATTGAATTCAACTTGTCTGTTCAGCTATAAGATGTCTAACTTAAAACAGACTATATTCTATCTGATAGCATGGTGTTATGTGACATAGGTCTGACTTTCTAGAAAATTTAGAATAAATTCAGAAACATTCAGTATATAAACAATTTTCTCACCTTAAACAAATAGCAAGAAAGAATAAAGTTTTACATTTTAATATATGTCTACAGCTGAAGATTGCTTATGTAAAATAGACAACTTCCTGACAAGGCTCATCTGCATTGTAATGATATAGAGAAAAATAGCACTATAAGTACTATGGACACGGTCAAATCTATGGCCAGAGAACTTGGGGTCAACAGGGACCCCCACTGCCAGTGCTTTGCAGCTGCTTCAGTGAGCAAACTGAAAGCAGTGTTTTGAAATCGCCTAGGTCAATACCATACACCATGGTAATGCTGTACGCAGCAATGAAAACCACCTACATTTATGTTAATGTATAATACAAAGGTATTTTCATGCTCACATATCCATGAAAAATAGGATTGTCAAGAGAGAGGAAGTGTGGCATTGTTGTAGGCTTGTCAAGAGCTAGGCACCATGGTATTGTGATAGGCTTGTCAAGATAGAGGAACATAGCCTGGTTGTAGGCTTGTCAACAGAGAGGTACCATAGTCTAATAGTGGACTTTTCAAGAGAGAGGCATGATGGACTAGTGGTAGGTTTGTCAAGAGGGAGGCAAAATTTGTGCAAAATTTTCAGTTATTGACTTAGACTATTAAGCATGGAGCAGGCATTTCATGTGCAGTTAACAGTACTCTTGTACCTAAAAGCACCTTGTACCTGCATTGATCTGTAAGCTGTACAAGATTGTTCATGCTTAGGATCCACACAAAAAATGTACGATTTTTTTTTTATAGATGTCTTCAATATAGCTTAATTATTCATTTCTTTTATTTGAAAATACCATTGAAGTCTAATTTTTCACCGATGTTCTTAAATTTGGGTAAAAAGTAATAGTACATCATTTCCAACAGTAGTCAAACTTGTGACATAGCTGGTAAAAGACCCCAGACTGCTCTGAAAAAAAGCAATAAAAGACCCAGGTCTAGTTTCGTGGAGGATTAGTCCGGTACAAATATCAGTTTTATATTTTATGAAATATTGTATTATTCTTCAGCATAATCGTGCCAAGAAAGGCCATGTTGAGGTTTTCACCATAAATCCCAAGTGTGTCAAATTGGGAGAGTTGTATGGGGCAACAGATCCTAACACATTTGAATGGACAGATGGTCTGATTGCAACTGCTACTCGAAAGTTCACCAAGGAACTCGAGCAGACGGCTTTTCAAGGGGAGGATGGCACTCGACCAAACACAGCAGTAACTGCCATGAGCGACTTCACACGAGTAAGTATTTATATGTCCCCTGCCATAAATAAGTGACAGGTAAATAAAGTGTATATAAATTTATATGTACATGTACTCACATCACCTCAAAGGATTATTTATTACTCATAGTAATATGTAAATTTAAATTGGGTTATTATAATCAATCTTTTTTCTATTCAGCAAAGACATAGAAATTTTAGGAAAAACATACCCAGTCACCCCAGTCACCCCAACATTTTATACTACTTTCTAATTTCCATAACCTTATTGATAGCAAATATTTTGTTTTTAATATTTACAATCTTAAATTATAACAAAGATGGGTTAATTAGCTATTATTTCCCAAATAATCAGAATCTGTTCTTACATCATGCATGTGTACTTCGGATATAAAAAAAACTTTGGGGACCTTGTTTGACTTCTTTTTTCAGTTGTACAATAATATATGTACTCTCTTTTCAGCTACTACATGTCACACTCAGTGCTGATATATTAGTAACTACATGTCACACTAAATGCTGATATTTTAGTAACTACATGTCACACTTAGTCTGATATTTTAGTAACTACATGTCACACTCAGTGCTGATATTTTATAACTACAAATCACACTCAGTGCTGATATTTTAGTAACTACATGTCACACTCAGTGTTGATATTTTAGTAACTACATGTCACACTCAGTGCTGATATTTTAATAACTACATGTCACACTCAGTGCTGATATTTTAGTAACCACATGTCACACACTGCTGATATTTCAGCTACTACATGTCACACTCACTGCTGATAGTTCAGTAAATAATATACCGTATAGCAGGAATTTGTAGTGGTGGAGAATTGTTAGCAATTTAGTGGTCTCAGAGTAAGATCAAAAAAATAAATCCCATTAAAATTTATCACTTTAAATATTGTAACCTCACAAACTCTACAACTGCTAAAAAAAACCCAGCTAAAATGAAAATTCTGTTTTTTGACAAAATTACCAAGCAGCATCTGCAGAAAATACCTGCTGTACGGTATGTCTTGAGTATCTATAGTAATTTTGTTGTAAAACATTTTGTTCGATCTCAATTTAGCCTGTGGAGGATGAGTCAGGGTTACCCCACTTACATGAGGTGAGTCCTAGTTGTACAACTGTTCCATGAAATTCAGTGTCTCGCCTGCATAAGCAAACACAAGGGCAGCCCTAATAAAACTCTAATCATAAAAGTTGAACACAGTATTTATCCTGGTGTGATTCTCCTACAGCTACCTATGTCTCAGTCACTTTTGCAAGCGAGACTAAAATTGTGTTGGAATTGTTTGCATGAAGTTAGCATTAGTTTGGATTTTATGAGCAATGCTTACCAAAAATTGTGTAATAGAATGGACAGTTTGTATTAGTTTGAATTTTGTGTGCACTGTTTACAAAAAACTGTGATGGAATGGACAGTAAGCATTAGTTTGAATTTTTTGTGCAATTTTTGCCAGAAATTGTGTAATGGAATGGGCAGTTAGCTTTAGTTTGACATTTTTTGTGCGATGTTTGCCAGAAATGATGTGATAGAATGGGTAGTTAGCATTAGTTTGAATTGTTTGTGCAGTGTTTGCCAGAAATTGTGTGATAGAATGGGCTGCTTTAGAGTGAACTTGCTATACAAAGCTACCTTTGTAATATTGCAATCTTTTGTCATTTTTTTTATAAAAATGTTTAGAAACTTGTGTGTTTTAAATGATTACAAAGAATTGTGTGATGAAAAAGTGACTTTAGCAATGAATTTACTGTACCAAGTGGCATTTTCAAATATTGCAATCCATGTGTATGTGTGTTTAGCAAGCTTTCTCACTTTAAGTCAAGAACTATTAATTTTGACACATTGGTGAATGTAACACACTGTTTGATTGGTTAAAATCAGTGGCAGACAAATACCCAAGATACACCATCTGGAAGTTTGATTGGTTAAAATCAGTGGCAGACAAACACCCAAGATACACCATCTGGCAGTTTGATTCTATAATGTTGTCATGATTCATTTTTGTGACAACAATATGCTGTCAAATGACAGTGTGACTCGATCATCAGAAGTAGTCACTGCCGAAGATGAAATTCCATGTAACTTTTCCATGTGAAAAGTCATGATTCTGGAATAGACTAACTGTTCCTGTATTTATTTAATTATTTATTTTGTTTTTTTACCACACAGGTTTATCTTGTGCTAATCTGTTTGCCTACAAGTTTTGGAATGAGTTTGTCTGTGTGTTCCTTGTGAAACAGGGTAAATTCTTATATTCAGCTCTCCTTTATTATAACACAATTCTGGATTAAACATGGCCATGCTGTGGACCCTGTCAAACAAAAAATAGAACTGTAATCAGTATAATTACCAGTTTTTATAAATTTAAATATTATATAACCACTTTATTCAAAATGGGCATCACTGAAACTTGCTATTACAATCAGCATTTGTAGCTGATCAACCACAATTGTATTCTGCACTTGTCAGCTACCTTATTTGCTAAAAATCTATAGGACACCCAAAGTTATCATCAGCACCTAGCTGTTTTGTGGAGAGTCATTTGCACAATATACTAGGAATACAAATCCCTTCACTGTCCTACTACATATACAAAGCCCACATGTAGAATGTCAGTAATATGTTGTGACACGTTCAAACCAACATGTTGAATACCAGTAAAAACCTTGCTATGTGCTATAAATTGTAACATCTTGCTTCTAATATGCATAATATGAGTGTCACTGAAGGTAAACCAAAGACAGCTAGTGGGGTCAGCTCATTTCAGAATCTCTGCGATACTTAAGTACAGTAAAACCTGTCTTGAGAGACCGCCCCTTCTGCCAACAAAAAGCGGTCTCTCATGACAGGTGATCTCTCATAACAGGTTTGTACAAAAAGACCAGTTTCTAAGGTCGAAATTCAGCACTGTTTATATTACATTCTTTATTTATTCTTCTTGTTAAAATTTTGCATGCATTTATCTGAAAATAAGTTTAAATAACAATAAAGATATGCATCTATCATTAAACATGAATCACATTTATATTTAAAGATCACATATACATGTATTAGCATATGAATTCATTTCTAATTGACTCCTTGTCTTTTATAACACGGGGAATTTGAGTTTTCCCGACATTTAAACTGGCTGTTGTTTTGTTAGTGGTCTCACCTTTTTCACTTCTTTCTGTCACATTCTACTGATAAATTAGAAAATGAAATATATTTGTATTCATCTTATTTCTGTGTTATCTAAAGCAAATCCCCCATCCCCTTTTTTGGTGCACTCAAGAATCACTCAGCAGGAAGATACCTCTCAATATAGGAAAGATATTGGTTAAGAAACTGATAAATCTAAGAAGCTGAAGGGATGTGGATAAACCAATTTAAAATATATTGTCCATATTTTTTTCAGAAAATGTTGTGTGGTTTTCTGTGCCATTTCACAAAACTGTGTGCATTTCTATCATTACCATTGTTATTGTATTGTACTTATTCATGATGATTGCTTAGTATTGTTACTAATGTACTTATTCATAATGATTGCTTAGTACCGTTACCATTGTTATTGTATTGTACTTATTCGTTATGATTCCTTAGTACTGTTACCATTGTATTTATTCATAATGATTGGTTAGTATTTTAAATATGAATGAATGAATGTTATTATTGGACAAGCATTTTCATAATGTACATGATCTACAATTTGAAAGAAAAAGTAGAAACTCAACTTGTGCATCACCTGTGAAAATACAACTTTTAAATAAAAACTGCATAAACTGCACAAAGCACTCTTTCATATTTTTTATATGTAAATTCAATGCAGATTGAAAGAATAATCCAGTTGGAAAAGATCCATGAAAATTAACATTTTTCTTACTGTAATTTCACATAGAAGTTCAAACCATGTTCTTATTTCTAGATCAAGTTGATCATATGGCTGATGTAGTCAAATAAACAGAACCACATGCTTACATCTAATTATGTATACATGATAAACAAGATTGAGCCAGCTTGGTTGCTGATGTAATTCACATTTGTGTCAGGGAAGATGATCATGGAATAACTGTAATACATGTACCATGTCCCCGACTGTGTCTTCTGTTTTATGGCAGTCACTGTTTTAAAGCATGTGCCATAATCATCCAAGGCAAGGATCATTTGTTTGCCTTTCATGACTTTGAAATGTATTCACAAGAAAACAGCAATTCTTAGCCATACTACATGTAATGTAGTCTGAGAAAGATCAGTTTATAATGTATAGCAGGTTATTTTTGCAGACATAAAATTTAGTGATTTCATCTAAAAAGAGGGATTTTAAATATTGGTGATTTTATATTTTAGTGATTGCAAATACAGGTCTCCCTCATTATAACACAGCAGTCTGGGTCCATCACTGCCAACCGCATTATGCACCGAATTGTGTTATACTGGGCACTGCGATATATACGGAACCGTGATATACATGTATTGAGAATAGCATAATATACAAAACTGTGGTATAGCGGGCACTATCAAAATTTTTAAATAATGGTGTTTTGAAAAGGAAATGAAGATATAAGACAAAGTTTCACCTTGTTTTCTTTCAACCTTTATTGTTATACATTGGTATGATTTTGATCATGGGGTCCATAGTAGTACTGCGTTATATCTGGAACCTCATTATAAAGAGGTGTGTTATAACAGGGGAGAGTTGTATAAAGAGATTTTTATTCTAGCATTGACAAGCAATGAAATTTTCTACCTTTAGCAGAAATTGTTTTTTTTGCATACACTGAAATACTCTCAAGTACACAACACACTAGTGAAGATAGGTCAAAATTACTTACTGCATTTACCATTCAACAAAAAAACTTGTCAAGAGGAACAAATCATGCAGTACGATTATGTCACTTTATTGACATGCCAGTCTGTTCAATTTCTGATTAGAAAAATGTAAAATGATATTAAACTGAGTTCTTAAGTGGGATTTTGAAACAGAAATACTCCCTGTCTTTTCTGTTATGAGCTTGATTGACATGTCCCTGTTCAAACTCATTAGTCTAGGCACACGGCAAGAACATTCTTTCTAGACAGTGGATAGTTTTCGGTAACTTGAACTCTTTATTCACAGTATTTTTGACAACAATTAATGAATTCCACTTAATGGTGATAAAGTCACTTTATTATTCAGCTTATGTACCTTACCAAAGATTGGGGGCGGACTCCGGGAAGAAGACATTTATATGGATACTGTCTGGTATTATTGTTGATTTACTTTTGCCATGTATCATGAGAATGGAGAAGACATGCATTCCATTTAGCAAAATGGGTGACTGCTTAGTAGTGTCCCCCCCCCCCTCCTCAATTTAGCTTGATGATAAAAAGTTTGGCAACATTATTTTCAGTGGATAATACATTTTTACAGGATTATTTTTGCTATGTGAGACCAGTAAATTGCTAAAACTTATCCATTGCTAAAATAACACACTATACAGCACTATACAGTAAGTGATTCTGATACCTCAAAAAATAAATAAGCAAATGTAAAAAAAACAAGGGAAAATCAATAGCTTTCATTGTCTGATTTCTCAGTGTCTCACAGCATGTAAATCTTAAGTTTAGATTACAACTGAAGTTCTCTCACTCACTCTCTCTCTCTCTCTCTCTCTCTCTCTCTCTCTCTCTCTCTCTCTGCGATCAGACAGAGATCTTGGCAGTGGGTATAGATTGATATAGGCTAAGGTAAAACTTGAGGTAACTATCTCGTGGGTGAGAAAATCTGTCTCTGCATGGCTGTCAGCACTAGTACTGTTGGTGCAGCCATGACCTGACCCAATTTTTGGGCAAATGATGAAATGAGTATACAGAAGTTCAAGTAATAAATAATAGATAGCCAAAGTATGTGAATTGTGTGTTCTTGTATGTTTGAAAATTTTTATACTAATAGTCTCTCTTTATCTTGTGTCATTGTATGGAAATGACCATGCAATACACAATGTAGTGGCAACAACCCTGCTCTGCATGTAGTCTATAAGAATAGCATATCAAATGATAGGCAGTATTGATTTCAGGCTCAGTATATATTTATATGTGCCAATAAATTCTTTTTTTACAATAGCCCAGCAGTATGAACTACAAAAGTGAGGCAGGGGAGACAAATCCTGGTACCATGGCCCCTGGTGGAATATCAAGTCGTGACAAAGGTGGAGAAAAGAAGGACTTTCATGATTCTGACTCAATGAGTGATTGGCGCTGGCTTGTTTTGGATGGACCTGTAGACACACTTTGGGTCGAAAACTTGAACACTGTACTTGACGACTCTAAAGTGCTGTGTCTGGCCAGTGGAGAGAGAATTGGTCTGGCCAATGGCATGCGTCTCATCTTTGAAGTGGACAATCTGTCTCAGGCTAGTCCTGCCACAATAAGCAGATGTGCTATGGTCTACATGGTAAGAATATAGATTTTAGGAGCTGAAGGTTTTTGCTATTCATCTTCATACAGCACTCTCTTACTATAAGGCCCTTCATTATAACACAGTTCCTGTTATAAGGTGGATATGGTCATGAATCCAATTTCATTAAGTGTGTATGTATCATGGACTTCATTGTAAGACAGTCTCACTATAAGACAGTAATATTAGTGGCTCCCTTGGACAGTGTTATAATAAGGGAATACTGTACAAATATTTTCCCACTGTAATGTAATGATGTTTGAATTGAGTCTTTCGGGACCACTACCTACTTACTTGTCCACCATGTGTACATGTGTAGATGAGTAGGTAGGTAGATGGGTAGGCATGTATAGATGAATGGATGAATGCATATATTTGTAAGAAAGTATGTATATAGGTAGGTAGGTAGGTAGGTAGGTATGTATGTATATATGTATGCATGAATGTATGTATCCGTCTGTCTCTGTGTCCATTGGTATGTGCCTGATGTTTGAAGTGGATAATCCAACCCAGGTTCATCCAGGTACCATTGGCAGGTAAATATCTTATAATTTAAAGTACTTTATTTCATGCTAAATCTATGAAAATAGGCAAGGGCATAAACAATATTTGGCAGAGAGTTGCAATATTTTCATTTTAATTTCATTTTTTGTTTTTAGTTATTGCTAAGACTGGTGATCT
The DNA here is from genome assembly GCA_029931535.1 of Margaritifera margaritifera. Lineage (NCBI taxonomy): Eukaryota > Metazoa > Mollusca > Bivalvia > Unionida > Margaritiferidae > Margaritifera > Margaritifera margaritifera. Next base: position 4,197,145 of record JAQPZY010001606.1, read on the forward strand.
ATATTCCAGGATCCAGTAGACCTTGGCTGGAGACCAGCTGTCAAAACTTGGATTCAGAAACTGCCACGGGACATGCCAGACAGTGGAAAGCACCATCTACAGGCCTTGTTTGACTACAGTATTGACAAAGGCCTTAAATTTATTAAGAAACATATCACATTTGAAATGTTGGCAGCTCCTGAGAGGACTATGATTTCATGCTTGTGTCACATTATGTCTGCTTTCTTTGATTTCATGCTGAAACATGGTGGCTTTGGTAGCCCAGGTATTTCTTTTCTCACACTATTATTTCATCATTTCATTGATTTTCATTTTTCTACCTTTTTTATACAGGATGTATAGATTTTTTTCAGTGTAAATTTCAATACAAAATGAAAAGGAAAAGACAGAAGTTATTATGAAAGAATACATATTTTCAGTGTTTGAGAAAGTAAGCGTTAAAAGCAAAGAATCAATTTGCCATGAGCATAACGAAACCAGTAACATGCATTAATAGTAACAAAGCTTGATCTGATCAGGTAAGCACTTCTAGATCAACCACTATAATCAAGCACTTACTAATTGACTTTTGCAATTGAGCAATGAGATAATTTGATTATCTGGTTATTAAAAGCATTTTACCAACTGCACTTGGGAAGCTTTTATGATGGCAAAAATGCCGTTTATGGTATTCGGTGATAATGTGTCTGCTGTTACATGCAGTTCTAATGCATACAGTGTAGTGCCATTGTCATAACACATGATTTCTGCTACTGTGCGGTTAATAAGTAAGTTTTATCTTGGTTCATTTTGTTGAAACATACTATAAGGGGAATATTCATAGATACTGTTTAAAACATACTATAAGGGGTCTATTCATATATACTGTTGAAACATACTATAAGGGGAATATTCATGTATACTGTTGAAACATACTATAAGGGGTCTATTCATGCATACTGTTGAAACATACTATAAGGGGTCTATTCATGTATACTGTTGAAACATACTATAAGGGGTCTATTCATGTATACTGTTGAAACATACTATAAGGGGTCTATTCATAGATACTGTTGAAACATACTATAAGGGGTCTATTCATAGATACTGTTGAAACATACTATAAGGGGTCTATTCATGTATACTGTTGAAACATACTATAAGGGGTCTATTCATAGATACTGTTGAAACATACTATAAGGGGTCTATTCATATATACTGTTGAAACATACTATAAGGGGAATATTCATGTATACTGTTGAAACATACTATAAGGGGTCTATTCATACATACTGTTGAAACATACTATAAGGGGTCTATTCATGTATACTGTTGAAACATACTATAAGGGGTCTATTCATGTATACTGTTGAAACATACTATAAGGGGTCTATTCACAGATACTGTTGAAACATACTATAAGGGGTCTATTCATATATACTGTTGAAACATACTATAAGGGGAATATTCATGTATACTGTTGAAACATACTATAAGTGGTCTATTCATATATACTGTTGAGACATACTATATGGGGTTGAAACATACTATAAGTGGTCTATTCATATATACTGTTGAGACATACTATAAGGGGAATATTCATGTATACTGTTGAAACATACTATAAGGGGTCTATTCATATATACTGTTGAGACATACTATATGGGGTTGAAACATACTATAAGGGGTCTATTTATAGATACTGTTGAAACATACTATAAGGGGAATATTCATAGATACTGTTGAAACATACTATAAGGGGTCTATTCATAGATACTGTTGAAACATACTATAAGGGGTCTATTCATATATACTGTTGAAACATACTATAAGGGGTCTATTCATGTATACTGTTGAAACGTACTATAAGGGGTCTATTCATGTATACTGTTGAAACATACTATAAGGGGTCTATTCACAGATACTGTTGAAACATACTATAAGGGGTCTATTCATATATACTGTTGAGACATACTATAAGGGGAATATTCATGTATACTGTTGAAACATACTATAAGGGGTCTATTCATGTATACTGTTGAAACATACTATAAGGGGTCTATTCATGTATACTGTTGAAACATACTATAAGGGGTCTATTAATGTATACTGTTGAAACATACTATAAGGGGTCTATTCATAGATACTGTTGAAACATACTATAAGGGGAATATTCATAGATACTGTTGAAACATACTATAAGGGGTCTATTCATATATACTGTTGAAACATACTATAAGGGGTCTATTCATAGATACTGTTGAAACATACTATAAGGGGTCTATTCATATATACTGTTGAAACATACTATAAGGGGAATATTCATGTATACTGTTGAAACATACTATAAGGGGTCTATTCATGTATACTGTTGAAACATACTATAAGGGGTCTATTCATGTATACTGTTGAAACATACTATAAGGGATCTATTCACAGATACTGTTGAAACATACTATAAGGGGTCTATTCATATATACTGTTGAAACATACTATAAGGGGAATATTCATGTATACTGTTGAAACATACTATAAGGGGTCTATTCATATATACTGTTGAGACATACTATATGGGGTTGAAACATACTATAAGTGGTCTATTCATATATACTGTTGAGACATACTATATGGGGTCTATTCATAGATACTGTTGAGACATACTATAAGGGGTTGAAACATACTATAAGGGGTCTATTCACAGATACTGTTGAAACATACTATAAGGGGTCTATTCATATATACTGTTGAAACATACTATAAGGGGTCTATTCACAGATACTGTTGAAACATACTATATGGGGTCTATTCATATATACTGTTGAAACATACTATAAGGGGATATTCATAGATACTGTTCTCATATGAAATTGCCCCCCTCCCCCTTTAAAAATTGAAAATCTCCCCTGACAAAAATTCCAGAGGGGGAATTACCTACTGTGTGAAAATCCTGGTGAAGTCACTGATTCTAACTTGATAATGATCCATACTTAAAAAGAATTAGTCAATTTCAGTAGCATAGAATGCTCTGCCTACTTGTAAGCACAACAATTTCTTTGAAATCAAGGTTTTGTATTTGAAGATTATACAGTAAAATGGAAGAGAGTTCTGTAGTTACATCGTCAAAATTTCATGGAAATCAAGTAACAAAAAGTGAAGCGTTGAATTCATGCAGCATAGGGAAAATTACTTATGCTAAGGTGATCTCCTTCAAGCATGGGGTACAAGTGTGATTGTGTTGTGTAATCTCTTTCAAGCATGGGGTACAAGTGTGATTGTTTTGTGTAATCTCTTTCAAGCATGGGGTACAAGTGTAATTGTGTTGTGTAATTTCTTTCAAGCATGTGGTACAAGTGTGATTGTGTTGTGTAATCTCTTTCAAGCATGGGGTACAAGTGTAATTGTGTTGTGTAATCTCTTTCTAGCATGGGGTACAAGTGTGATTGTGTTGTGTAATCTCTTTCAAGCATGGGGTACAAGTGTGATTGTGTTGTGTAATCTCTTTCAGGCATGGGGTACAAGTGTGATTGTGTAGTGTAATCTCTTTCAAGCATGGGGTACAAATGTAATTGTGTTGTGTAATCTCTTTCAAGCATGGGGTACAAGTGTGATTGTGTAGTGTAATCTCTTTCAAGCATGGGGTACAGGTGTGATTGTGTAGTTATTGACACAATACTAGGTATCGTTGGTAAAAAGTCTATTAAAAGTTTGAACAAGCATTAACTGATGGATGGGTGGATGAAATTCACAAGTTATTTATTGTCGTGTCTTTCTAACTAACCAATAATGATGTTGACACTTCTGGGTATTAAACGGGGGATATTTCAATTAAATTTATGAGCATAATATCAGTCACTTATAAGCCTTTTCACTGTGAGGCTTGGTGAGAAAAATAATGGAATTATTGAAAGAGTTTCACAGATGTATTTAAAATGAGTACAAGTAAAAGATAATACTTATCACATGGCACAAATTATTGATTTTTTATAAAACTGCAGTTAAGTGTTGAGAAATGAAATAAGTAAATTTGGATGCCTTTTCCTTTTTTGGTGTCATCATATCATTTGTGGCATAATGAGGTGTTATTAAAATGTATGTAATATAGGTAAATATAATATAATATGGGTTTATTAACCTAGATAATGCAGTAGTAATGTGATAAACCTGAGGATGCTACTAGATACATTGTGTATATAATTTTATGCATTATTAAAACCAAGGATCAAAGTTGTGCAGATATCCTTTTGCAGTATTTCATTGTCTCACCTCTGTTGGTGTTATGAGACATAGGTGTCATTTTTCTGGTGGTGACTATGATGATAACATCATTAACATCTTTGTCAGCAATGTTAAAGTTTTGTGTTAAAGTTTTTGCAAGTCAGATATGGTTGGGAGAATACATGAACACAAGCACACAGGCAAGACACTCACACAGTCTTCCTCCACAGCAGAATACTTATTTAATTTTCAGATAAAGAGGAAAGTATTCATCAGGATAGTGTTGACACGAGAAGCGAGAGCCGAGGATCGAGTCGCAGTTCCTCTCGAACTTCTCGTCACAGTCGCCGCAGAAAAGCCATGAAGAAACAATCTAAGAAAAAAGAGGAAATGGAAACCATCGAAGAGCAATCAACCAAAAGTTCTCATGTGTAAGTTTTTTGTAGGTTGTCAAAAACTGTCATTGATTAAAAAAAATCTCAGGATCAATATGTCACTTGAAATATTGATATCTTTAATTATTAGAAATTAGTTCTTTCAAAATCAAACTTATATCCCTGTCTTGTAAGAAAATACCTAATCATATTTTATCATGTGGTGAGCTAGGTTGACCTTTGACTTTCAATACTTTTAATTTTAGGTATTATACACCATGTTCACTAATATCTTCCTTGCCAATCCCTTATATTACAAGAACCCCACCTCATTATGAAAAAAATACAACTCTAGGATAGTGCAGTAGTAGAATGCTTGCTTCCTTTGCACGTCTGTGGTCTTGGGTTTAATTTTTGGAGCTTACATGTGCAAGGGCTGCAGCTGCCCATCCCTGTTTGATTGTTTCTTCCCAATTCTTCTGTTTCCAACATCTTACAGGCCTCATAATGCTATCCCCTGACTCCATATTCTCAACACTTTTTGAACAAGAAACTCAATTTCATACACTCTTTCAGATATGTTAGTTGGAGCTTACTTACATGATTGAAATATAGCCAGCTAGTAGAGGAAGAATTTTTTTTAAAAATCTGAATGTTTATGTGTCAAACTTCTTCCTAATCAGAGTTCTTCAAGAACTCAAATTTTTTTTGTATTCCCCACCCATACCTGGCCACAGACCAAGTTTAAAGTCTTTATGCCTACAAAATCATTGCAAGCAGCGACTCAAATGGAGAATGAAGCAGAAAAAGAAAGTCAGTCTAACTGTGTGACAAATAAGAAGCCCAATATTACCTGACATAAATGGTTAGTTCTGGTCCACAGAAAGTGCAACAAATCGCTGACCTAAGAATAATGCATGCTGTAAACCAAATCAAGAAAGAATTAAAGAATATACCAGACTTTAACAAGGATCTAATGATCCTTGAAAACTCTTTAACATCTTTGGAAATCTAGAGTGTATGGAAATTGGAGAACCCCCTGATACCACACCAGGGAATCCTCTCATAAGTGCCATTATTCCACCACTTCAATAACTGACATCATAATATAATGGAATTGTTGAGTCAAATATTGATAAAATAGGTCTTAAAGAGCATGAACCAATAGCTGTCTGCCCTCAGGAGACCTTGAATATTTCACAACTTACAAGAACTTTTCCAGAAATAAGGCCACTGGAGGAGTGTCCATTATCACAGATAAAAAAACTCCTCACAGCTAAATTAATATCAATACTGTACTATATTGCAGACTATAGCCATTTGTGTATCCAGGGAAGAAAATGGCAGACTTCATTTCAAAAGATAATCTTTGCCTGTTAAAGACGAGTTTTATACCTATCTACATCTTACCTAGGAATCCTAATCATCCTTTGATCATACTACCGGTATATGCAATCCATTTCTTTTAATTGACTTCATTTGGGAAAGAGGTGATGTCCTCTGTGGTAGTGACTACTTCCCAATATACTCAAAAAGTAATACACCCAAACCTTAGGGGGTAGGTTGCAGATGAAAATTAAAAAAAGGCAGACTTGAATATGTTTCATTTCGTCTGCAATTCAAATTTGACAGATTATTGTTTTGAAAATGTAGTGGATCCAATACTCTTATTTACTAACATACTCCAGGATATTGCTGTGAAAGCAATATTAAAAACTTTGGCAGTTCCGAAACATGTCAGCAAACCATGGATTGATGATGTAAAGATGCTTTCAGGGAGTGGAAAATGGTCCATGGAGATTTTAATGCCAGTCCAGTAACTGAAAATAAATCTCAATTAAATCTGAATAATGAAATCTAAATAAAGAGCTGGATGAACCATCAAAGAGAGCAAGAAAAAAACCATGGAGATCCTATGTCTCTAGGTTTTGCTCTTTTTCTATTAAATCAGTATCGAACATGGTAAGGAAAATCATACTCAGTATCCAACATCTAAAGAAATTTATTAAATTGGTCATAACCAGAAATTTTCAAACACATTAACCAAAACATTCTGCAAAAATTATTCACTGGAGAACTATTCTACAAATTTCTTCTGTGTTGAAAACCTGAAAGAAAAAGGGTAAATAAACCTTTTACTCTCACAGAACTATAAGATTCTCTTGATCGAGCCCAATACACTTCAGCAGGACCAGACGATATATTACTAGCAATTTTGAAAATCTTACCAGATACAGCCCTCGGTATATTATTAAACATTTTCAATAAAATCTGGGAACTGGCAACTTATCGCCATAATGACAAGAAGCAACAGTGAGTAGCAAAACATGGCAAGGAGTGATACCAGTACCGAAACATGGCAAGGAGTGATACCAGTACCGAAACATGGCAAGGAGTGATACCAGTGCCCAGACATGACAAGGAGTGATACCAGTACCCAGACATGGCAAGGAGTGATACCAGTACCCAGACATGGCAAGGAGTGATACCAGTACCCAGACATGGCAAGGAGTGATACCAGTACCCAGACATGGCAAGGAGTGATACCAGTACCCAGACATGGCAAGGAGTGATACCAGTACCCAGACATGGCAAGGTGTGATACCAGTACACAAACATGGCAGGACCATAGTGATCCTTCAAGCTATCATCACATAGCACTAACAAGTTGTATTTGCAAAACCATGGAACATACCATATATACTTGCGTATAAACCGATACCAACTGCAAACTGCATAGACCCAGATCTGCCATCACATAATGCACCAGCAGATCTGGGTCCATGCAGTTTGTAAGGACTAATCAGTAGAACAAAGGTCTCTGAAGGTTTATAGATTATGTTGCATTGGTTTCATAAGGTTTAAATCCAGAAATTACTCTTCTATCAATATAATTCTATTGGAATTTTACTGAAAGAGTTAAAAAAAAAAACTACTGGAGTGAAATTTTCCTTTAAAGGTGCCATTCACTTCTTTTAATTTCCAATTCGCAGTGCAGACCTATAATATTGTTTTATTGTTCATCCATCAATAACTGATAATTATCAATATTGATCATAGGAGATAAGACAACCTACCTTATCGGAGTATTTATTATACTCCCAAGCATCAAATGTTGTTTGAATGCCAGTAAGATTGTCCACATGAAGCACATGTACCATCACACCCTTTGTGACTTTAAGCCTGATTTTCAGATGCCTTTGTTGTCATCATTATCATCACTATCACCATCCTTTAACAAGAATGATCAAATCCGGAAAATGATTATCACTTACAAGTATTATAGATGAAGACAAAGACCTCATTCATCCCAGGCATTACGGATTAATTCCTGCACTGTATCCATATTATTAATATTATTATTATTCATATTGTTAATTTATTCATATTATTATTATTATTATTATTATTATTATTATTATTATTATTATTATTATTATACAATTGTGATTATGATTTCTTATGAACAATAAAATAGTTAAACTTTAGTAATACTTATGTGAATATTTTATCCAAGTATGCAAAGATGAGTTCTGCTGATCCACTGTTACAAAGTGGTATTCCAAGGAATCTTGTGGATATCCTGTTTACATTCTTGTCAAAAACATGAACTAAGACAGTCAGCATTTTATTATCCCCTTGATCATTTGACTCGTCAATGAGCATGGCGAATTTTTCATTGCGACACATGTCTGTGACTTTCTCATCCCAATGAGGACCCAAAGCTTGGGTCACAATGTGAGTAGTTTTTGTTTACTTTCATGAGAACTTTTGTGTGATTTCCGAGTCTGGGAACATTATTTTGACTTGATATGATCTGCTACCAGAAATGGGAGATTATGTTCAGTTATAAAGTTGGCAAATAGTGTCTCGGCACATGTAACTTGATCCACATTTGATGCAGATTCCGTGAACATGGATTTCATCGATGGCATATTTGTTCTTGCGGTTAATATGCTTTTATGAGATGGGGTTTCTGCATGATGCATGATGTCATTTTGCCACTATAACAGATTTTAAAATCAGCTTTACAGGATGAGCAGAATATATATTCATGTCCTTTTGAATTCGATTGCAACCACTGAAATTCCCATTTCCATCCATCATCAGATTTCGTGTGATATTTTGGTTGCTTGGATTTTTGGTGATTTGGCATTGGGAGATAACGCACACTTAGACATCTCGACAAACTTTAAACACCAAAGTCAAACCAAGCCAGTTTTATGCCACTTGAGCTCTTCAGTAATCCAATCATAATCAATTAACATCTTTAATCCTGTCCAAATTACTTTTGATCATACATAGTATACCGGTAGACTCTAATCCATCTCAACAACTTTAAGTACTGAAGCAGAACATACCTTGCGGAGAGAATCAAAGTAATGTTTATTATTTTATGCTGATTGAGTTCATTAGTAACCCAACCATAATCAATTAATGTATTTAATCCTTTCGGAATTACTTCTGCTCACACATAGTATAATCCACCTCGACAAACTTCAAACAATGAAGCCAGCTGACCCTGCCAACAGGATCAAAGGGTGAAATCGGCAACTACATTGACTTGCCCTGCTTAAACCAGTTCACAGTCACATGATCATGGGCAGTATTACCTTAAATATACTACACTGGAACCAAAATATGAAGAAAAAAAATGGAAAATAATAAATTTTTCAATATTGCTTTTGCATACATGGGAAATTTCATTGAGGGACAGGAGACACCCCTAATCTCAGGAGAGAAACCCTCATGTGCAGGAGGTTTACATGTATGTCAATCCCTCTATCCAAGAGGAGACCACTCATCTGACTGCCGCCTTGGCAAGCAGATGACATTTTAACACTTTTATCACTAAAACAAGCTAAAAGACATGTTTTTTAACATCAATTTTTGCTTGGGAGGACAGGATTTGCAAGGTAGTGGAAGGACTGGATTTGCAAGGTAGTGAAAGGACTGGATTTGCAAGGTAGTGGAAGGACTGGACTTGCAAGGTAGTGGAAGGACTGGATTTGCAAGGTAGTGGAAGGACTCCTAATGTATTATGATCGGGTAAAGTATTATCAAACTAACATCTTACTCCAAACATTCTGTGTTTTATCTTTCAAGGTCAGGCTCAATGATCAGTTTCACTCTAATGGCCTTTGAGATAGATCCATGAAGCTTGGTTACTTTGCATGACTGTCCAGTAACTCGTCAGCTCTGTCACAAAAATCACAGTCAGATTTCATCACTGTTTACTTTTGATGACCTCATCGTGTTAAACAGGGGACAAAAATTCACTGAACTTGCTTGTCGAACTTTGAGTTTGAGCATGATGTTTATGATTTAGAATATGGAGTTTGGACTGTCAAGAGTACTTGTTGCTTTTAATTCTCAGTTTTTCATGAGATGTCCATTTTCATGGATTTTCAGGTTTGAACCTTGATCCTTCTGCAGAAACAGTAAGACCACTTTCCAAGTCCAGATATTTAAGTACCATAGAAAATGTATTTTTCACAGAACCATGAAAATTGACCCTCATGAAAATAAATGAATACAAAGTACAATCTTTGTACAATTGTATGATTAACACTAAATTTAAATCCTTGAACTGTTAACGATTTTGCAGCAGCAGTTCCAGTGACACAAAACAGTACTACCTACAGAAACAGCCAGGTCAGCTTGTAAACTTGCTTGGCAAACTGTTTGTCTTTGCCTACACCTGGGCAATTGGGGGCAATCTAAGGCGACAGGAGGACATGGATGAAGATGAGACAGTGAATCGCCGCGGGACTGACAAGTTGGACAAGGACATTAACATCTGCAATGAGTTTGACAACTTTTTGAGGGAGATGTTTGATGTGGAACCACCATTAGGTAAAAATTTTACAACCCTGATTCAAATCATCTTTTGTTTTAGCTGAAACATATAAATTTATATGGTTAATAAGTGAAAAGTATAGAGGTTTCATGTAAATTAGTCTGAGCATGTAAACAAGAAGAAATAAAGGAAACTCAACATGTATACACAATAAAACTGATCTTTTGACTTATAATGCATGGTTCAGATACTTTCATAATTTGCAGAACAAACAACCCCAAAGAAAACTATTTTTAACAGTTGCTACTGCTTAGAATATCAGCAACTCTACTCTGCTGGTAATTTTTTATATTTCAGTAGTTTAGCTCGGCATGATTGCCTAGCTTTTGATACTGTGAACCTGGGATTGAATTGAATAAATGAGATGCTCCCAAAAGGGAACTACCTTGGTGCCTTTTAACAAGGCATCTAACTTAAATTGATTACAGTAAGGGAAGGGGAGCATTAACTCAGCTGTATCATTTTCTCCTGATTGTGGAGGTAAACAGACATCTGAATAGGTACCTGATTGGTCAGTAATGTCTTTGATTATTTTGATAGTGAGGCCTGGCCTCTTACCTGTAAGGTGTAACCACCCAGTTTCAGAATCCTGTTTTTAAGTTGGCCAGACATTACAAAGATCCATGCTGTAATAACCTGTGATATTTAAGTACTCTTTATGCCTCAGGCTGTTTAAATTGGGAATACCATATATACTTGCATATAAGCCAATAAGAACTGCAGACTGCATAGATCCAGATCTGCCATTGCATAATGCACTGGCAGATCTGGGTCTATGCAGTTTGTAAGGACTAGAACAAACAGCATAGACCCTGATCTGCCGGCGCATTATACGCTGGCAGATCAGGGTCTGTGTTGTTTGCATTTGGACCTGGATTATACACGAGTATATACGGTATGCCAAAATAATTTTTTGGTCAGTCTCTTCTTTTTATCTCACCTCCTCCAAAGGTCAGCTGATTTTTAATCAATGACTCTAAAGCCATCATGGACCATTTTTGATCCCTTTATTAGTTATAAACCTCAAAAAACATCCTGCATTTGGCCTTAAACTTTCCAGATTACAGCAATAAGGTAATCAATTAACAGCTTGTTGTGCACACATGTTAGCCATTGTTTAATTTTTTTTTTATCTGATTACTTAGCCATGCATCATTGTACCGGTTGTTGCACTGCTGGAACATTCCATTCCCTAGTAGACTGATTTCGGATGGTTTCTGTAATGTGTGGATAGAACACATAAAAATAGCATTTTTCTTTTTCTTTTTTCAAATTAAAAAAGAAAAATCTTTTAATTTTCAAAAGCAGTAGATTTCAACTATAAAATGGTATGTGTGGTAGTCAGCCATTAAAATGGTATTTTTGTCCTACAGCTGGTATAATCACATGTATGTGTGTTACCTTTATCTCTTTTTTTATTGTTGGCACTATATAGCCACTATTTTGCTGAGGTGCCATAAAACATTACTACATACTTACTGATTTCAGGAGTGCGTCTTCCAACTGGCAACAGAAGCATGTATGACTATTTTATTGACATGGAGTCAGGAAACTTTGTGCCATGGGATGCTCTTGTTCCTTCCACCAAAAAACTAATTGAGAAAGGAGCCGTTATCACGATTGGAGAGACAATGGGTGTATCAACAGAGCCTGGCAAGTCACAAGCAGAGGAGGCAAATATTACTCCGACGGTTGATATCATACGATTCTCCTTTTTAACTGGGTTGCTTCTTATCAACAAGCATCCAGTTCTTTTGACAGGTAAGAATCCTTTGTGATTATTTTTGACTGGTAAGAATCCTTTGTGATTATTTTTGACAGGTAAGAATCCTTCGTGATTATTTTTATTAATTATTCTTATCTAAAATTAATTATTCTTATTAATAAGCATCCAGTTCTTTTGACAGGTAAGAATCCTTTGTGATTATTTTTATTAATTATTCTTATCTAAAATTAATTATTCTTATTAATAAGCATCCAGTTCTTTTGACAGGTAAGAATCTTTTGTGATTATTTTTATTTATTGCTCCTATTTAAAAGCAGAGTGGAAACACTATCCAACCTGTTTTTGCATCTGAGAGCATATAACTGTCATTTGCATGTAAAGGTCAAGCTTAGATCTCATTTATACACACAAATATATATTACTTGTACATAAAGACCACACAGCAGTTGATTTTCACTGATTTGAATTGCAAACTTGTGCTAAATGTATCTTTCAAAGGACAAAACATTTCTTTTGGAAGTAATTTCTTCACAATAAAATTTAATAATATGGTAAGGATTGAGCACAGGTTTTTGTTTAAGGAGACTCCTTAATGATTTTTCAGATGGTTTATTTGGTGATGGATCATGTAAGATCAGCCATCATACAAGTTCACATACTTGCTGGTAAATGGTACACTTGGTCAAGAATTTGATACCACGGGCTTTGGTTTCAGGTTCACAATTTTAAATTTTGATTCAGCATACATTTGAACTCGGCAGACTGTGGATGATCCTTAAATTCTCATACTTCTTAGTGAATTTAGGTGTGAGCATAAAGGAGAAGAATTTATATAAATTTGTATAAATGCAATGCATTTTTTCCCCTGATTTTTAGATCATTTCTATGCATATTGCAATGAACAATTCAGCAAATAAATATTGTTCCAACCATATTCTCATGCATACATTTTTTTAATATCAAAAGATGATTGTAAATGCTAATGATATTGGCATAAATAAATGTAATCACATGAAAAGAATTGCAAAGGATACATTTTCCTTATTTAATGTGTACTCAGACTGAAAAATCACAAAATTTTTATGAATGTCAAATTGTCATAAATTTAGACTTACATTCATTTTTGCAATAAATTCATTCATGTTAGCTGTATGATTGGCATAGTTGCCAGTGGGAAATATGCAAAAATTTAATTGAACAAAATTGCAGAAATAATTCAATTCATGGACTAAAATATTTATTTGTAGTAGATCAAAATATGATAAAATACCATATTTCATATTTTACAGGAGAATCTGGGGTTGGAAAGACTGCCATCGTAAACCACATGCTGAAGGCACTCAGCAAAGATGGTGGAACCTCAACAAAACAAGGAACCATTCTTGGGGACATTCTTAACTACTCAGAGAAGAGTTCCTCACTGCTTGAAAATATTTCTAACTTGACTAAATGGGGCAATGAGGATGAGGGGACAAATATGGATATGATTTTGGGGACAGTTAGACCCAAGATGAGCACAGGGATCATTAGTACCATGATACAGTTTAGTGCCCAAACCAGTGCTGCACGTCTACAAGCTCAGATTGTACTGAAACTCATCAAGAAGGGAAAAGATACATTGGGTGCACCTAAAGGCAGAAAGGTGGGGTATATTTGTAAAATTATTTAATGAAAGGGACACGCACTGTAATTTTAGTGACTTTATTATGCACTCACTGTGATAGCAGAAGTGAGCATATTGTGTTACTGCTCTCTGTCCAAATGTTTCAGTTTTGTTTTACACACTTTGAACTTTTTGAAAAAATCCTTGACATAGTAAAAACCACATAAGGTAGTCAGCAGAAATTGTTGGAACAATTTTTATATATACTCGCGTGTAAGCCGGGACCAAATGCAAACAACACAGACCCTGATCTGCCATCACATAATGCGCCGGCAGATCAGGGTCTGTGTTGTTTGTTCTACTGATTAGTCCTTACAAACTGCATAGACCCAGATTTGCCGGCGCATTATGCAATGGCAGATCTGGGTCTATGCAGTTTGCAGTTGGTATCGGTTTATACATGAATAAATATATATATATATATATATATATATATATATATCTATATATATATATATATATATATATATATATATATATATATATATATATGACCTGATTAGATTTTCACGTCTCTTGAGCAATTTTCTTTTTTTTTCTATACATTTGTGAAGTTTTTGGACTTAGACCTTTATTGACAAAACATTATTAGCATATGTAATGAAATTGATTTGAGGTAAACAAATACAATTTAGTAGGTGTATTTGGCATTCTATGTAGATGACTTGATTCAATTTTCAGGCTATTGCAGCAGGTTTTCTTTTTTTTTACATATTTTTGAACTTTGTAGACTTTTTTGACAACACCATGTTAGTACAATTGAGCAAAAATCGCTAGAGGTAGGCAAACTAAATATAGTAGGATTTTTTGTGTTTGTTTGTAAATGACTAGATGACCTGTTTAGATTTTCAGGCCATTACGGCAATTTTCAATTTTTCTTCACAGTTTTGAACTTGTTGGACCAGGGTAGTATAATTAAGCAAATCCATTTGAGGTAGACAAATTTAATTTGGTATACATGTTTATATGCATATGCATATGACCTGAGTTGATTTTCATGCCATTATTACATTTTTTAAAAATTTCTTTTTTTTTTATTTTTATTTTATTTTATGGATGTGTTTGATCTGCATTGGGAGTATACATGTTTTCCAACACAAATCTAGTTTTACTTTTATGACAGGAAAATAAATTAAAAGTTTCAAAATTACTACATGTCCCTTCATTGTGTCATATGAGAAGAATTTTCATCATATATTGTGTATTCATATTCCAAGCATTATAATATCAAAACTGTAGCACATTTTTAAGGCTGTACTTGATTTCCAGGTGGTTGTGTTTGTTGATGACCTGAATATGCCTGCTCCGGAAGAATATGGAGCACAGCCACCTCTGGAACTTCTCAGGCAGTTCCTGGAATTAAATGGATTCTATGATACTAAAACTCTAGTCTGGAAGGTAAATTCTCTTGGAAAATCATTTGTACTACTGGTATGAGAAAATGAGAATACCTGGAATGGATTCTATAATACTAATAACACTCACCTGAAATTGAATGGATTCAATGATACTAATAACACTCACCTGAAATTGAATGGATTATATGATACTAATAACACTCAACTAAAATGTAATTTTAAAGAAACTGTGATTTACCTATTAATATAATTATTTTCCCTTTAATTTGTAAAAGACTACAATTGTTGGACCAGCTGAAATTTATCTAAATTGACAGTAGTCTGGCTTGGCTTCATAAAACTTCTCAACTTAAGTACAATCGTACACAATTCATAGTTTTGTTTCTTTATAAAAGGTATGCAAAGTCAAATATAACGTTAATCCCATAATAAAATAATCAGTTTGTTTTGGAATGTAGTTAAATGCAACATTCCTGTTATAGTATACACATTATTAGTATTTAAAATTTTAGATGAGTATGTACTCATAAGTTGAGCATGTACTCAGAAGTTGAGTATGTATTTAGAAGTTGAGTATGTACTCAGAAGCTGAGTATATATTCAGAAGTTGAGCTTGAACTCGGAAGTTGAGGCTATACTCAGAAGTTGAGATGTTTTATGCAAGGGGTGCCTTATTGTAGAAAATAAATGTACAGATTTATAGAATTAGAAGGATGACAGAATCTGCTTGTTATTACAGAGTTTTCTGGAAGGGGTGGTAGTTGTGCAAGGAGAGTCTCAACTATACTGCCCTTTCTTTCAATTCTATTACTGTGGTCCATATTTATAAAGCACCTATTAATAAAGACCCTCAGTATAATGCAGTCCCTCATAATGCCCCTTAGTATACTGCTGCCCCTCTTATAACACAGGTATGGTCATGGATCCCATTAAATTGGCCATTCACTATAAAGCCCCTCAGTATACTGCTGTCCCTCTTATAACACAGGTATGGTCATGGATCCCATTAAATTGGCCATTCACTATAAAGCCCCTCAGTATACTGCTGCCCCTCTTCTAACACAGGTATGGTCATGGATACCATTAAATTGGCCATTCACTATAAAACCCCTCTGTATACTGCTGCCCCTCTTATAACACAGATATGGTCATGGATCCCATTAAATTATCCATTCACTATAAAGTCCCTCAGTCTGCTGCTGCACCTCTTATAACACAGGTATGGTCATGGATCCCATTAAATTGGTCATTCACTATAAAGCCCCTCAGTATACTGCTGCCCCTCATATAACACAGGTATGATCATGGATCCAATTCAATATTTTGAGGTTTGCTTTTCAATTACTACTTCAATTATTTCACTTAATATTAGTTCTTGGCTAATGAGAACCTATAATTATGTGATTTCATGTCATTGAATGCCATATTTTTTGTTTGTATGGACAATTATGACAGCCATTTTGGAACATTCCTCAGTATAATGCTCCCTCACTTATACTGAAGGTCACTTTTATAACTCGCATAAAAAACAAAAAAAAGTATAAGAACTCGATTTTACAGAGACTTTGTGTTACACCCAGTCTGTTGTTTTTTTCTGCAGGATATCCTGGACGTGACTGTAGTTGCTGCATGTGGTCCTACTGGAGGAGGTCGTAATCCAGTCAGCTCAAGACTACTTAAGAATTTCTGGTACAATCTCATTCTGCATCATATACCATCTATACTCACATGTAAGCCGGGTCCAAATGCAAACAACACAGACCCTGATCTGCCGTTGCATAGTGTGCCAGCAGATCAGGGTCTATATTGTTTGTTCTACTGATTAGTCCTTACAAACTGCATGGACCCAGATCTGCGGGCACATCATGCACCGACAGATCTGGGTCTATGCAGTTTGCAGTTGATATTGGCTGTTACGCGAGTATATACGGTAATGTAGCAGCGATTTTGATTTTGGCTTTCATGGATATTTCACAGCAACTTAGAAAAAAACAAGAAGAAATGATTGATCTTTATGGATGGTCAGACTAAGATGAAGAATTCAACTTAATTGCAAATTTATTTCTTTTTGCATCAGTAATGATAAGGGAAAACCTTGCATTGTTCACTTAATACAAAATTGGAAACAAAACAATCCATGACTGTTTTGCACTATAAATTATTGCAGTAAGAAGACATTAGATGTTTTAGCATATATATTGAATAATTTAATCTTTTTTCCAAGTTTTAATGTTTGAAAACCAAGCTGTTTGCTACAATGTTGTTTTTGTTTCTTATGTTGTACCTTATTTTGAATTAAAGGTTGATATTAGACATCATGTGTAGATAAAAAGTGTAACAAAACTTAAAAATTCATGTATAGAACTATAAAATATTAAGTAGACATGGGGTTTCGGCTTTCATAGCAAATAATGTAATCTTTTGTCCAAAATTATGCAGTTTAATGTCAAGCTGTTTGTTATAATGGTTTTTTTTCCTGTTTTACTTTATTTCATTTGGAAGATGTGTCTATGAACTCGTACATAATATTATAATAATGTGTGGTAGTAATGATGATTATTAAATTATGCTTTTTTTCTTCATTAGTGATTGTTTTTGTGTTTTTTCACATAATTTTTTTTACATCACAGCATGTTTGCCCTGCCCCAGCCTTCCACTAGATCCTTACAGCACATATACCAGGTTCAGCTAGGTAGATTTTTCCAGGACCGAAACTTTTCTTCAGAGGTGACTGAATGTCTCTTCCCGCTTGTGTCTGCTGGGATAGCCGTATATTATCGAATGTGTAGCAGTATGCTCCCAACACCAGCAAAATCACATTATACCTTCAATGTGAGGGATTTGTCTAAGGTAAATGGAATTACCTGATATGAAATTGAGGATTTTAGACAAGTATTCATTTGATATGAAATTTATGAAATGAGTTGAATAATTTTATATGCCACTATCTGCTTGCAGTGAATGTCATATTGTATTATTCATTGAGTTTCATAAAATTCATATCAAATGAACATGAGTTTAAGATTCTGTTTATCACATGACATTTAGGATTTTGTATACTGTATATACTTGTGTATAAGCCGACTCCAAATGCAAACAACATAGACCCTGATCTGCCGTTTCATAATGCACTGGCAGATCAGGGTCTGTGTTGTTTGTTCTACTGATTAGTCCTTACAAACTGCATAGACCCAGATCTGCTGGTTCATCATGTGATGGCAGATCTGGGTCTATGCAGTTTGCAGTTGGTAATGAATTATACACGAGTATATACGGTAACTCACTGATGTTGCTAAATGATGTTGTCTTATTTTATGCCATAGTATGGTGAATGATTTGTATAATATAGTGTCTTGACACCAATAAAGGTGAGTGGTATTATGTGATTAAATGTTTTTTTAATGATGGTTGATTCAAGAATAAATGTATTACCAATATTATCAAACTTGGAAGAAATAAAAATGTCTTTACATTAAAATAAATGTTTAAAGAGAGCATGTCACCATTTTTATTTGTTTTGGACAGACATTTCAAATTTGCATATCTGAGTCAAAAAATGAGAAAAAACCTAGAAATCACCTGTAGATTATTTTAATATATTGTAAAACTATTTAAAAAGTTTGAGTTACATTTATTGTACAGTTATACTTGTACTGTTTTATTTTAAACAGAATATGAAAAGATGTACAGAACTTGACTTGAATATCATAAAGAATATTGATATATTTTCAGTGTTTTGGAAAATATTTAGTTACCGTTGTTTCTAAAGGGAAGATGCCAGAAAATAAAATATCTGAATAACACATTAGATTTCAGTTGCAAAAGTCTGTAGAAAAGATTAAAAATTCAATTACAACCAGGTTATTCAAAACTTTTGACAGTTACATAAATTCTTTGTTGTTTTTGTGTTGCAGATTTTCCAAGGACTTATTCAGGCACATGAGGGCGTGATAATCAGCAAAGACAATGTAGCTCAGCTGTTTGCTCATGAGGCGACTCGTGTTTTCCATGATAGACTGGTCAGCCTAGAAGACAGAAAGCTCTTTTTCCAGTTCCTCTCAGATAATCTTCATGACTACTTCAAGGTAACTTGCAATAAGATCAGTATATCAAAATAAACTCCAAAAGAGGTAGTCTGATCTTGTTTCTCTTTTTTAATTTCAACATAAAAGTTCTATGTACAGCAGTGTATTTAAGGGCTGACTAGATAATGCATTGCAATGTTTGACTATATAATGTCTTTGTATAATCTTTGCTGAAACTCGTTAGAATGTACATGATGATGGCTTAATGTCAGTTTTCCAGTAGTTTAATTTTTGTCAAAATAATTTTCCAAATAATGAGAAGTCACCCACATACTTCTGCTTCCACTTGGATGTGACTATTTTTTTCTTTTCCTACATACTACATATTACCATTTGTGAACCTTCAGATGCTGAGTGATGAGAAATTGATGGCAACAATTGCTATTGAAAACAATGTCATATATTATATTTGAAGTCATTATATGCATATTTTGCTCACTTGACCATGTGAGCTTATGGTATATGGCCCTGCATTAGCATATGTCAACATTTGCCATTTTCCACTTCTTGAAAACCACTAGACCAATTAAAACCAAATTTAGCAGAGAGCATCCTGTGATAAAGGCTTTCAAATTTATACAAATGATGCCAATTTGCCATCATATACAGCATCCATTACTACAAATAGAAAAACCTTTATATAACATCTTCTGAAAAACCACTGAACAAAACTGAACCAAATTTGACAGAGAACATTTTAGGATGAAGGCCTTTTATATTTATACAAATCATGTAGATCTGCCATCAGGTATGATTGCCATAACTAAAAATAGAACAACTGTTCAACGACTTCTTCTTTAAAAACTGCTCAACAGAATTTTAAAAATTTTTGTGATCATCTTGACCTAAAGGCTTTTCAAATTTATACAAATGATGCTAAGCCACTGTCAATTATGGCTGCCATTGCTGAAAATAGAAAACAAACATTAAATGAATTCTTCTCAAAAAGCCCGCAACAAAATTTAATCAAATTTGACAGAGAGTATCCTGGCATGAAAGCCTTTCAAATTTATACAGCTGATGCCATCAAATATGGCTACTGTTAAAAAAAATATAAAAGTCTTGAAATGATTTCTTCTAAAGTATGGTTCAACCAAAGTTTGTCAAATTTAACAGGGAGCATACTTCTATGAAGGCCTTTAAAATTTATTAAAATAATGCAGATCTACAGCCAATATGGCTGGATTGACTAAAATAGTAAAACCTGTAATACACATTCTCAAAAAAACACGTGGCCAAATTTGACCAATTTGACAACAAGCATCTTGTTGTAAAGCCTTTTTAATTTTATGTAATTGATGCTGATCTGCCATCAAATATGGTTGAAGATAGCAAATGGAGTAATGTTTTAAATCTTTTTTCATAACCAAGGAACAGAATTTTTTAAGAAATTTTGACAGAAAACATCCTACAAGTCTATATTTCTTGGCCATAGATTGATACATTTGCTTTTATGTCAATATCTGCTAGGTGGACAATCTCAGGCCCACTCAGACCTCTTGTTTGCAAGTTTTTTTTTTTTACAGGGCATACAGATTGGTTAAAGTCATACAGAGAACTTTGTTGTAGTAAATTTTTACACTAAAGAAAAACAGCACAAGAAAGGCCACTAAGAGACATACTGAAAGATATACTG
Organism: Margaritifera margaritifera; assembly: GCA_029931535.1. Lineage (NCBI taxonomy): Eukaryota > Metazoa > Mollusca > Bivalvia > Unionida > Margaritiferidae > Margaritifera > Margaritifera margaritifera. The sequence continues at coordinate 4,218,041 of JAQPZY010001606.1, forward strand.
TATGGGTGCATAAAAAATTATGTTGAATGAAGCTATCTTGGCTTAATGCATCAAATGAACAGAAAATTTGGAGGAATGGTATAAATGTTTCAGGTTCAATGGCCTGCTGAAAAACTGATGGATGAACAAGTGGCTTTTGGAGACTTCTTTGATTTGGAAAACGAAAAGTCAAGCAGAGTCTACCGACCCATGACCGATAAAAGAAAGCTAGCCCAGACTTTAGAAGAATTCTACATGAGGATGAATTTTGGAAACACCAAGGTAAACAAGAGCATCCAGTAAAAAACAGATATATGTATACAAAATATAGCATGTCTTAACTACAAATGTATTCTTACTAGTAATTATGACACCTTGAACAAAACTAAAAATATAAATAATCATAAAAACACATGGTATATATGGTCTTGTTATTAACAATAAGAATGTACTTATACATTATTAAATAATTACTACAAAATTATACTCACCCTAGTCACCCTAGTATATAAAAACTTGAAATATTTTAAGTTAAAACTACCAAACAGGCTTACTGTTAAATAAATGTCAATAAACCTACACTAATGTTAATAACAATAACATGCACTAAGTATATTAAACTGTACAGAATATATTTGCACACAGTGTATAATATTTTCAACTAACAACACAGCTGTAACTTTATGCTTACTTTGTTTTATATTTGGTAGTACTTAGTCAGGTCTTTCTAAATGTTAAGAGATATGTGCATTTGTCTTTTTGCAAAGGTAAAGGTGAAAAATTATTTGCAAACTGACATCTTTTTCCTTGAATTGCTACTATAGAGGAAGAAGTGTGTGTGTGTTTGTGAGAGAGAGAGAGAGAGAGAGAGAGAGAGAGAGAGAGAGAGATAACGTAAAATGTGCTTGAGATGGTAAAATAAAAAGTTCTTTGTTACAGTATAGGATTGGGTCAGGCTGAATTCAGTAAACTTTTCACCCCTAATATACTAAGTTGATACTCTGACATCATATCATGTATTCACTGCAAATATCCAAACATAGAGAAAGGCCTTTATTATGTAGTAGTATTTTTAGTATTGACAGTCACTGATTGAGACACAGAAAGTCAAGTGTTTATTGCAAAGTAACAAAAAGTTACAGCTGTTTCTTTTCTATAAAAAGATATTTAATCACAGATAATCTTTTAAGCTTACATTAATAAAGTTGCTTGAATATAATTCTGGTTCGTATGGGTGCTTTAAATGACAAGATAAAATCATTTGATACAACTAGCATATATGTGTAACAGTATATGTCCAAGACTAATTTCAACTTTGATGTATACAAAGTTTTTTAATATGGGACATTGATAAAGTAGTTGAATAAATAACTCATTATTGAATGTTTCCTAATTACTAAGTCTTCATATTTTAACCAAGAATTAACTCTGTTTCAGAAATTAGAATTGGAAATTACTTCGGTATTGCTTATTTCAGACTTTTTTGTCATGATTTCTTAATCTCTGTGGTGTGTTTTGTTTAATGGATTTTCTTACAATTGTTATAGAAGTGATAACAACCAGAATTTTGGTTTGGGGAAATTTGGGTAAATCAGATTCTTTTTTTTTTCTTGTGGAGGCACATTTTGCACAAATGTACATGATAAATTACTTACCTTGTCTAGCATTTCTTATTGAATGAAAATATTTAAACTTCAAGGTAGTTAAGACATTGTTTTCTATACAGATATTCTAGCTTTTGATCTGCATAACTTCTATCACAAAACATAATTGTTTATAATTCTCTAGACTGCCAAATCCTTTTGATATAAAACTTGAAAGTTAGCCATTATGAAAGTTGTGTTTATTATGCCCTCACTGCTTGGACCTTGATTTGGTTTGGTCTGTCCATAAATACGTACATCCATCCCAAGAAGCTTGTTAGGTAGATTGCACCAAAAGCACTTAATATAGACACATGAAATTTGTCAGGCATACCGTATATACTCGCATATAAGCGAATACCAACTGCAAACTACATAGACCCAGATATGCCATCGCATAATGCGCCGGCAGATCTGGGTCTATGCAGTTTGTAAGGACTAATCAGTAGAACAAATAACACAGACCCTGATATGCCGGCACATTATGCGATGGCAGATGAGGGTCTATGTTGTTTGCATTTGAACCCGGATTATATCCGAGTATATATGGTATTTGTATTATGTACATGCAGATGATCTGATTACATTTTCAGTTCATTACTGCATTTTGTAAATTTTTTACATGTTTTAAAACATTTTTGACTCAGAGTTTTTCTTGAAACCTTGTTTGCATAATCAAGCAAAATCACCTGAGTTAGACAAATTAAATTTGGCAGACATATTGGCATTTATATGCAGATGAATTGATTAAATTTTCAGACCATTACAACAACTTTAAAAAAAATTCATATATATATATATATATTCTTGACAAAAAAACCTTGTTAGTATGATTGAGCAGAAACCACTTAAGGTAGAAAAATTTGAAAGCAATTTCTTCTTTTCCATACACCTTTCATTTATGATGTATTTCAAAAAGTAGAATTAGTATGGTTAAATACTTTCCACAGAAAATTCTTTTACTCATACTCTGTATTAACTCAACAATTAAAATATGGTGAGGCATTGTTATGGTACATTTACCTGTTATATGCTTACTTTTCTTGGCAGATTTGTTTCTTTCTGACATGGTATAATTTAGATGGTGGAACAAGTAATAGTTTAGATGGGAAAGGTTTTTTTGTTTAGAAAATGTATTCTCCTTTCACTTTGGTAAACTTACATATAGAGCTATGAAGTTTCAAAGTTGATTAATATTGTGCCAAGGATTCATAATGGCTCGTGGTTTGTGTATCAGGGTCATGAATGAAAGGGTGTGGGTTCAGATCCTACCATCGGATCAGCCTGGGTTGACTACTGTGATGTGTCTTGGGCAGGGCACTTTACTCCAGTTGCCTTGGCACCAAATAACCTACTTGTGTTGCTGTACCATAAAACACCAAGCACCAAACACCATAATACTGTTCCACATTCAATGCCAACTATCTGCACTATAATTGTTACTATCTAATTCCTTTGATACTTTCATATTCCCATAGTTACTCTTAGGAATAGTCATTGTTTAATCGAAGTATTTTATATAGATTCTGTAAAATCAGTCAAGTTGATACATATTGGAAAATAATAAAGAAAATATGGAAGTTCTCAGGGCAATTTCATGACAAATACTAGAGTATCCTATTGTTTGGTCAGAATATAGAAAAAACATAGTAGAATGAAAGTACTATAAGTAGATTTTGTAAAATCAGTTAGTTGAGACATAAAGGAAATTTAATACAGAAATTATGTGAGTTCTCATCCAGTTTCATAACACATGCTAGAATATTCCTGCAAATTAAAGTTTAGACTCAAGTTGTCATTTTCTAGATTATTTGTATCCCATCACTTTAGTAGAATTTCAGCTTGTTCATCTAACATAAATGGTTCTTTTAAAAAAAAGTGCCAGATAAACTTGACTGCCAGATAAAAGGGTTCAATTTTGAAATATTTTCAAGACAAAAAAATGTTTTGATTACTTATGCCATATTAGAGCAATAGTTGATGGATACAAGTTGGATTTATGAGACCTGGCACCAATTTCACGGACATATATCTAAGTCAACACTGAAGACATTTGATTGGTCTTGTTTAAGTCAGACTTGAATATCAGCCTGTCAGATTGCAGGATTCAACACTTAGGTTTAAATTCAGACTTAAGTTATGTTGATGAAATCCAGGCCTAACTGCTATTCTTGAAGAAAAATTGAGATGGGATAATTATTATCATATACGCACAATATGTTGAAATTTAGATGGGTTATCATATATGCACAATATGTTGAAATTTAGATGGGATAATTATTATCATATACACACAATATGTTGAAATTTAGATGGGATCATTATTATCATATACCGACAATATGTTGAAATTTAGATGGGATAATTATTATCATATACACACAATATGTTGAAATTTAGATGGGATAATTATTATCATATACCCACAATATGTTGAAATTTAGATGGGATAATTATTATCATATACACACAATATGTTGAAATTTAGATGGGATAATTATTATCATATACACACAATATGTTGAAATTTAGATGGGATACTTATTATCATATACACACAATATGTTGAAATTTAGATGGGATAATTATTATCATATACACACAATATGTTGAAATTTAGATGGGATACTTATTATCATATACACACAATATGTTGAAATTTAGATGGGATAATTATTATCATATACACACAGTATGTTGAAATTTCTTTTCTTTCTTCTTCTTTTATGCTTTGAATATGTATAATTTTCAGCATTATTCTGCTTATATAAGAATTGATTTCTGATTGAATACAGTAATTTTCAGTCAAACTATTTCTAAGCTTTTAGTTCTTAATTTTTAACAGTTTATGTACCAATTTCATTATTAGGACAAATTAACAGAAAATACTACTGGCATAATTTGAAGTCACGTTTTTGAGCTCAAGACGGTATTTCTTCACTTTTTAATGCATGACTCAAATAGGTCCTTGGACCTACACATTATTGACGCTACAAAGTCAATATTGATTTTGCACCAGTAGTTTTTTCTTTACCATTGTGATCTACAAGAAATGTTTCACCTTTGCATATGTGTGACAAAGACAAAAGTTTCATTTCTTTCATGCCACACATTTTATTAATTATTTCAATGCAAATATTTTCACGTCACTTGCATCAATTTGTACATATCATAGATTTGACCAAGAAAAATCATTACTGACACAAAACAAATGATGCATTAAATCATCCATCTACCATATATACTTGCATATAAGTCAAGTCCAACTGCAAACAGCATAGACCCTTATCTGCCATTACATATTGCACCGGCAGATCAGGGTTTCTATTGTTTGTTCTACTGATTACTCTTAACAAACTACATAGACCCAGATCTGCTGGTGCATTGTGCGATAGCATATTTGGGTCTGTACAGTTTGCAGTTGAACTTGGCTTATAGGCAAGTATATGCAGGGTCTGAATTTCTTTTACCCTTGTGTCTTTGTGGTCGATGTCTGTTCAGTCGGTCACTATCACTTTCTAATGATTGGGGCCTATATTAATGGCTTCTTAATCTTGATCTAATCTTTGTATAGGATAGTTTTAAAGGTTATAAGGCTACTCGTATTGGAACAAAGACAACCATGATATTCCTGGTAAGAATAAACAGACCTTACCTCAGCAATAGTCTCTCTAAGCATATTAGGCCCCACATTTTGTGTTCACCCGTCTGTGAAACACACCCATGTGCAAGCATTATACACCCAGATCTGCTGTCACACAATGTGCTGGCATGTTAGGTTTCAGGGTCTATTCTAGGCAACACGATTGTCGGATTCATGTTAATTTCTATAAAACAATCATGCCAAATATTCAACCAAATGGGCAAAAATTGCACATAATATTTGCAAGATCTACATTTGTTTACTTTAGTAAAATTAATTCCCCTATGTTTAGAAAATTTACCCCCACCTTTTTTTTTATTTTTCAAGGGGGTGGTAGATTTTTCACCTAAATTTTGAGTTCTAGACTAGACCTTGATGTTTTATGCAGTTGGCTTGAAATCATAATTAGAAAAAGTATTATTAGCCCTTATCCATACATGCCATAACATGACATGTCATGCGAAAAACACGATTTGGGACTCCCAAACCCCCTGACACGGTTGTGTTTTGAAAAACACGATATTTAGCAATCTTAGCAAATACAATTTTTCCCACAAAAAAAAAAAAAATTTTTTTTTTACATTTCTTGATCACAGTGATATATGCCCATAATCTGTGATGTGCACAAACAGTAAACAGTCTTGCTCAGAGCTCATTGAAAAACTATCATCGGGGCAGTTTAAACAGCTGTTTTAGAGACAATTAAAAGGTAAAGCGTTCAGAGATATACACCTTTCAGAGATTTACTGTACTGGCTCACAATAGCTAGGATGGTGTGTCGTGTCAAATCCTTTGAACACTGCTGAGGGAGAGGCCATTAGGCTAATTTGCATAGGTAAAATACACTAAGTGGAACAACCCAATTTGTCTGAAGTTAAGTACATCAAACAGATGTGTGTTGAAAAACAAATGTTATTACACATCACTGACTGCACTGAATGAGAATGTTGAAGCCATCTTTATTAAAGTTTGTGATCAGCTATAATGTTTCTTTGAAGTCGGATGTTTACTCCATATATAATATTCAAAACATGATTATTTTGGTAGGTTGAACAACAGCACCATTCAATCTCTAATGTAGCGTTGCACCTAGGATCCAAAGGTAAGGGGATACTGTGTCCCTCACCCTCCAGATTTATTTTTGGGGGGACAACATTTTAAAGGGACAAAGGAAAATTGTATTACATAATGCACTAGAAGTGCTAAAAAATTAGATAATCTTATTTGCTTCGACAGCTTTGCCACCTAAATTTTCTCATACTTTCCTTGGACATTTACATGATTGCAATAAACATTTTATCATGTGATCAAGTAACTTGTGAAAACATCAACATGTTTGAATATCTGATTAACCTGAAATGAACTGCACCATGGACTTTTAATAATTTAAAAGTATTAAATCATTAATCAAATGACAAATTGTGTATTTGCATAAATTAGTACCTTTTTTCATTAATTCAGTCTGAGAATAAATTAAATCTTCACTGCCGTAGGTGTGACTTTAACCTCGAAAATACGATACAATAGCAGCGGTCAGACTTTAGCAACTCGGCCGACTACCACAAACCTTAAATGTTTTCATTGCCAGATTCATTGCTTTGAAATGGATATTCATTGCCATCTTACAGGTTTTATCACTTTTAGCGACTTTTGCCATTGCTTGTGCCAACATAGACCTGGATACACATTCGCAAAGGAAAAGTGTAGGCATATTTGTGAACACAAATGACGCTTGCATTACCGTCAAACCAACTACTGAACTATTGAAAGCAGCAAAGACTGCATGTAATTAAAACTACATTTCACTGTCCAATGGATTTTACAGACAGTAACTTGGTGTATTTTTGTATTTACTGTCTGTGAGGTTGTGACCATGATTGTGGTGATGTTATTTGACAATGCTAAGTCTACCATTTTTTTTTTTTTAAGTATATTAAATGCTTCAGAGAAAACAGATGGTATTTTCTTTTATTCAGATCTGAATTTCCAGTCATTTGCTATAGGTTGATTTGAAAAGATAGCTTATTCTCATTTGGATGATGTTGCTTTTGGGGGTCACATGCACTGACCCCCCTTGGGACCTCAAAACACTTTTTGAGTTTCAAAAAAAACCCAACACTGTCTGGGAATATGGCAAATATGCTTTATCTGCTGTGACATTATGTGACATCAGATTTGGGTCTATGGTGTTGGCAGATGCATTTGTATCATACTGGAACAAATATAGTAGTTTACATTTGCAACTTTACTATATATACTTAATATTTTATGTGCCCCCCTCCCCCCGCATTAAATTTTTTGAGATCAAAGGAAAGAAAAAACTATTTCTTGTTACACCTCAAACATAACATATCTATTTATGTATAATTTTATTATTGGTAATTTTTATTTATATGGCACTTGTAACATTACCTTTGATTTCAAAGAAACAAACAAATAAACAAACAGACATATTCACGGGGTAATGTTTTGAGAAAGACATCCTAATTTGAGCCTTAAATATGAACTCTTTCCACAGTATGGAAAACAAAACTAACATTTATTTACTTTATGTTTAGTGAGTATAAACAAAGCTTTACTTAGCATTGATATCTGCAAAAAGGAGATGCTGTGAATTCATTTATTTTAATATCAGTAGTACAAGAACTGTCACTATTGTGTTCCTTACCTTTCCAGGACAGAAATTACCCTAGTCCAGATAAGAAAATTCCATCCTCCCATTAGATTGAAAATTCAAAAAGTCTAGAACTAGAAAGAAGACAGAACCAGTCTGTCCCCCATGTCATAGGCCCACGCGCAGTTGCCATCCTCTTTCTTATGGACATCTTTGTTCAGTTGAATTCAATCATGCTCTAGCAGAAAATTTGCCTTTTCTTTCTTCAAGACACATTCTGGCATTTAAATATGGGGTTCCATATTCTTAGTGTTTACACCCTCAGTCCATTGTATATTAATTGTAGAGTTTTGAAGTTTTTTTGTTACGTTTTGTCAGCAGTGCCCTTTATGTTACCCATCCCCTTCAGTAATAGGGTAGGCCATAACTGCTCCAATTTATATCCTTAATTCATTAATTTTGGATGTTTATGGTCTTCTAGGGTAAGTAATCGTCTTCCTCTTCATGTCAAAAATTTTTGGACTTCCATTTTCATCTACATATATTTTATAAATATCTGGTTTGTTGGTCCATTGACTAATTTTACATGTTGAATTTTATACTTGCTTAGGAGGTATCACACAGTCATGTTCTTCATATAGTGTGTTTGGGTGGTCTCACACCAGTTATTATCATCAATAATGAGTTTCGATGGTCGAACGCCACTCCTTGTTAACCATTATCATAATAGTGTGTTTTGTTATCATCAATACCATATGGACAGGTAATGTACTGCTGGTGTTAACTTGTGTTTGATGGAGGTCTCACACCATTCATCACTATAATCAACATATTTTATTATTGTTTCTTGTTTCAGAAATTTTATTTTTGCAGTAATAAATGTTGCAGAGTGTGGGCAAATGCAGGCATAGGAAAGCCCTGTGTGATGCACACCCCACCTGCCTTGCTTGCACCAGCTGAGAATGTATGGGGTTGTCCATTCTGTTGCTTGTGGTCAGGTGAGTTTTGGGACTTTGCTGAAAGTAGACGAATTTATACCAGGAGGAGGAAAGGCCCATCTTCCTTCTCCTCTCAGGAACAAACAGGATTCTTCTCTGAGTCCCTCTGGACTCAGAAGAAGAAGATAACTCCTCAATTCCAGGAGAATATGGAATCCTTCTCTGGGCCCTTAGGGGCCCAGAAGAAGATTAGCTTTTCAGTGGAGAAGAGCACTCCCAGATCTCAGGAGGATATGGGATCATTCTTTTTGGAAAAATATAAGGCCCATAGACTCCTGAAAGTCGATCTGACTCAGTGCCGGTGAGGGTTCAGTCCAGGGTCCCTCCCAAGAAAGGAAATACTAGGGCGGAGAGTGGATCACGCCACCCCATGAGGGAGGAGCAGCACCCTCTCCAAGCCCATGGTCCAGTGTTTGCAGAGAACAAGTCATGTCTTCCCATGAGGGATGAGCAGCACTCTCTCCAAGCATGTAACCCTGTGATGGCAACAAGCAGATCGAGCCACCCTGATAGGAGAGAGCAGTAATCTTGCTCTAGAAATTCTGAGGAGGGCTCCTCTATCAGATCGGAGTCACCTGACTGGTCATTACTTGTGACTGATCACCGGGCATCAGACACCGGGCACCATTCACTGGTCAATCAGGCACCAGGCATCAGCATCAGTCTTCGAGTACCAGTCACCAGTTGTTAGAGCTCCATTGCTACGGGGACAGGGATTGGGTCAAGACCACTTTTGCCATGCTACTGACCAATCCTGTTGGGGACAGGATGTCTGCATACTCATGCCAGACTAAGGAAGAATCGAATCGGCATCCCCCCTTCCCTATGATCTCTCTTAATCCCTATGGGATGTGGGGGCATCCATTTCAGGGAAGTGAATTGTTCTTCCCATTTATGACACCATGGACATCCAGGCCTTTGGCCTCATAGCGGTGCTGATGTGAGTCACGGATCTACATCACATGGTTGTGTGGAGTCAAAGAGGAAGGAGGGGGCTGTCCTTCCCCAAATGCTCAAGGAAGGTCATGAAATGTTCTTGTCCTCCTGCCAAGTTTGCTACTAGGGGCAGTGCCATTGCTCTGCATGAAAAGTTACAGAATGTGGATTCTCATAGCTCCAGGTCTCCTCTTCAACAGAGAGACATAATGTTGAAAAGTATATCCTTTCGGTCCTTGTGGACTCTAGTGAATTTGCCGATGAACAGACTGAGATGCTGCCTCCTCCTCATCCTTTCAGGCCCCCTACCGCCTCATATCCGTCGACTCAAGCGGTGGAGGATGAAGAGATCTGGTCTGTTGATAATGTGGATAATGAAGTTTACTCCCTTCTTCCCCTGGATTTGTGTTCCAAGCCTTCAGGCTAAGAGAACAAGAAAATTATCTTCAGTTTGGAGAGACTCTCGGGGGGGCTGCCTCATGCCCAGATCTCCTGCTACTCCCCCATTCCACTATGGTTAGGGAGCTCTCTCAAAGGTTTTGTTATGGCCAGGAGTTTGCTTGGCAGTGTAAGGGATGGTCTGTTCCTCCCTCTACACTGAGACCTCAGGACCCTGTGACTAGCTACAGAGTGCACTCCCCTGCCTGGCCCCTTATGCCTCCTCCCTTGGATGCTGGGGCATCATATGTGGGAATTGCAATTTGGACCTGGGCTCACCTTCGAGTTAAGATGCTGGAACTTAAGACCAGGTTGCTCGTCACCATAGCCTCACATGCTGAATTTTTTTCATCAACCTTCTTCAGTCTTCTGAAGGAGGAATCTGTCTCTACCCATCCTCAGTGCTTGCTGGAGGTGGTTGCCAAAATTTCATAACATGCCTTGTCGATGTCCATGGCACTATTAGCAGAGTTGCTGCACCACCGCAGGAATGTTGCCCTGGGCACTTCAAAAGTCTTATTGGATGACAATAAGAACCTTCTTAGAGCTGCTCCCTTTGAGGCAGATACACTCTTTGGAGGTCTCATCCCCTCTGTGGCATCCCAGGATCTGAAAGACCAACAACACTGCTCCCTCACATCCACTCCTGGCCTGTCAGAACCAGCCAGAAAGTGTGTTCATCCTGATCACTAATCACCCCTTGGGTCCTTCAGCGAAGTTCTTTAAAGGGATGCAGCCCCAGTCCAGGAAGCAGCCCTAATTTAAGCTTCCCTCTCGCCCGTCATTAGCTAGACGTGGAAGCCAGAGAGGCCCAGGGAGGATGTTTGCAGGCCCCCTCTTCTTTCCCTCAGGCAGGGGGGTGGGGAGGGCAGTCCTTGGGACTCCCTCCCTCTCCTGCTGTGCATCCGTATCCAAAGGATTCCCGTGGGTGCGTGACTAACCATTTTTTCAGATGCCTGCTCAAGCATTATGGATGATTGATGGGTTATCTCTATAATAAGGAAGGATACTGGCTTCAGTTTTGGGAATATCCTCCTCTGGCAAGGACACTCCATTCTTTTCTACCAGTCAGATCTGGTACAGTTAAGGGAAGAGGTGCACACCCTTCAACAGAAGGGCATAGTAGAGAGAGTGTTAATTGACCAGCTCCAGTCTTCTACTCCCGAATTTTCCTGGTATAAAAGTTTCAGCAGATTATCGATCTTTCCACCTTAAACAAGTTTCTTCAAGAGGAACCATTCAAGATGAAGACTACAGCTTCAGTCAGGAAGGCCATAAGGCCCATCAACTGGGCAGTCTCCATCAACCTTCAGAATGTATACATTCACGTCTTAATTTTTCCTCCTTGTCGGGACTGGGAGGTTTTCCAATATCTTGCTCTACTCTCCACATAAACAATTTGGAAATGTGGGTAGTCTTTTTAGTCCCACAAGGATGTGTCAACCAAGTAAGGAGTCATTGTGTGATGGTCTCCTCTGACAACACATCAGTGGTAGTGTACCTCAGGTGACAAGGAGGCACACAGGCTTCTTCTCTGTGCATGGATGTTTGGAAACTCCTTCGCTGGGCAACCTCAGAAGGAAATTACTCTCTGGGTTCATCATATTCCTGGCAAGAAGAATATTCTGGTGGAGGAAAGGCAAGTTAGTCCTCACAGAATGGTCTATACACCAGTCCATAGCAGAGTCCCTGTTCTGACTGTGCGGGAGACCCTTGGTGGACTTGTTTGTGATGAAACTGAACAACAAGCTCCCCTGTTATGTCTCAAATAAGAGGGCCTGGGCAGTGGTTGCCTTTAATCTGAGGTGGGATTGTCTGTTCGCTTACGCTTTCCATTGTTCAGAATGATTCTGCAAGTGCTTCACAAAGCCAGGATCTCCACTGCTCAGCTCATCTTTGGCCTCAATGATCATGGTTCATTGATCTTCTCGACTTGTTGGTAGACCAGCCCAGGATATTGCATCCGAGATAGGACCTGCTGTCACAGCACAGGGGGTCTCTTCTACACAACAACCCACATATTCTCTATCTTCACACTTGGCTCATCTCATGCGATCTATCCGCCAGGACAAGTTTTCGAACAAGGCGTTCAGGCCAGGAAACGATTCATGTCTAAGGTCTCTGATGCAGAGTGGAGAATCTTTTGCGATTGGTGCAGTAGGAAAGACATTAATCCTATCTGTCCTTCCATGAGAGCAGTAGCTGACTTTCAACTATTCCTGTTCGAAGAGAGAGAATGCTCAGTTTTTACTATTTAGGGCTATAGGGCAGCCCTTTCTAACATGCTCAAATTTTCAAAAGGCCCAGGCATTGGTTCAGATCCTCATATTTCCGATCTTATCAGGTATTCTGAGCTGCAGAGACCAGTGTCTTGCTGACTATTGCCCAGATGGAATCTCTCATGTGTGTTGTGGTCTTTGTCAAAACCCCCCTTTGAACCGTTGGGTGAAGCTTCTTTAGAAAACCTTACCCTTAAAATGGTTTTCCTGCTCTCCTGAGCATCTGCAAGATGAAGGAGCGAGCTTCATGCCTTGTCTATAGATAAAGGTTGTTTACAGTTCAATGGCAATTATGAGTCTCTTTCTCTCCTTTGTCAACCATTTTAGAGATCCCCAGTTTCAGTTGTATCTGTGCTGGGATGATTAAGATGGACTCCTATGCCCAGTTATGGGTTTAAGGTTCTATTTGGCCACTCTGAAAGGGCTCTGCTGATATTTTGGCATCTTTTATTTCTATGTGGATTGCACTCACGATCAAGAGAGTGTTTCAGTCCCTTACTGAGAGGGATCTTTCATTGATGTAGATTAAAGCCCATAAAGTTTGAGCCATTGCTACCTCAAATGCATGTCTAACTTATTCATCATTGGAGGATGTTATGAAGGCTGTGTTTGGTGGTCACACACTACTTTCTCCTACTTCTAACTTCGGTCTTTGGTGCACCAGAGTGAAAGCATTTTTTTTCTTTGGGTCCAATAGGTGTGGCACAAAAAGTGGCCCATGATGATACCAACTTAACAGTAGTGGACAATCCTACGATAAGGGTAAGTATATCCCTTTTTATACCAGTTTTTGAGGCCATAGGCACCGCACTGGCAAATTCAGCAACACAATAGTGACAGGTGATGTATTACTGATATTAAAATGTAGTTTTGTGTGTGTAGGGGGGGGGGGACTAATTTTGATGATGTAATACATACCTGTCACTATTGCTAGATTCCCTCCACCCACCCTGCACTGATGTCCCACAAGTAGTCTATCCCTAAGAAAGAGGATGGCTACTAAGCATGGGCCTATGACGTGGGGGACAGACTGTGTCTGTCTTATTTCTAGTTCTGGACTTCTAGAACTTTCCATCTAATGGGAGGATGGAATTTTCTTAAATGGATGAGGATAATAGCGATTGTCTTCACATGTGGATCATTGTCTGGTCCTTAAGTTTGTTCATCACAGGTGAATCATTGTTTGGTCCAAAATTGCTTCACAGGTGAATCATTGTCAGGTCCTTAAGTTTGTTCTTCACAGGTGGATCATTGTCAGGTCCTTAAGTTTGTTCATCACAGGTGAATCATTGTTGGGTCCAAAATTGCTTCACAGGTGAGTCATTGTCAGGTCCTAAAGTCTCCTCATCATAGGTGGATCATTGTCGGGTCCAAAATTCTGTGGTTTGAAGTACCATATGTACTTGCTTATAAGTGAGATCTAAGTGCAAACAACATAGACCCTGATCTGCCATCGCATAATGTGCCGGCAGATCAGGGTCTGTGTTGTTTGTTCTACTGATTACTCATAATAAATTGCATAGGCCCAGATCTGGCTGTGCATTAGGCGATGGCAGATCTGGGTCTGTGCAGTTTGCAGTTGGACTTGACTTATAAGCTGGTATATATGGTAACCATGAAATCCACAAAAATGTATACCATATATATGACAATGAATTTACAGTAAATGAAATTTAATGATGAATAAATGGCCCAACAAAGTGCAATACCATAACTCTCCTATAATATGCCCATTTTTGATGAAATGCCCATTCACTGCTTTTAAACAGTTTTGGCAAATTTTCATTAAGAAAACTGTTGCCAACAATGAACCCACTCCAAACTGTTCAGAAATGTACAAGTCAAACCCCTAGAACTTACCATTGGATAAATGTACAAGTCAAGCCCCTAGTACTTATCATTGGATAAATGTACAAGTCAAGCCCCAAGTACTTATCATTGGATAAATGTAAAGCCCCTTGTACTTATCATTGGATAAATGTAAAGCCCCTTGTACTTATCATTGGATAAATGTACAAGTCAAGCCCCTAGTACTTATCATTGGATAAATGTAAAGCCCCTTGTACTTATCATTGGATAAATGTAAAGCCCCTAGTACTTATCATTGGATAAATGTACAAGGCAAGCCCCTAGTACTTATCATTGGATAAATGTAAAGCCCCTTGTACTTATCATTGGATAAATGTACAAGTCAAGCCCCTAGTACTTATCATTGGATAAATGTAAAGCCCCTTGTACTTATCATTGGATAAATGTAAAGCCCCTAGTACTTATCATTGGATAAATGTACAAGGCAAGCCCCTAGTACTTATCATTGGATAAATGTAAAGCCCCTTGTACTTATCATTGGATAAATGTAAAGCCCCTTGTACTTATCATTGGATAAATGTAAAGCCCCTAGTACTTATCATTGGATAAATGTACAAGGCAAGCCCTTAGTACTTATCATTGGATAAATGTACAAGTCAAGCCCCAGTACTTATCATGAGATAAAGAAGGTATATTTGTATCATGGTCCCAAGAGAGACTATTGCTGATAAATGGCAAATTGTTTAAATTTTTCCAACCCATTGCTGCATCAGATTTTGAACCAGGACCAGCATGTTATTGAATCACTTTTGATCCTGGACCAGTATGTTATTGAATCACTTTTGATCCTAAACCTTTATGTTATTGAATCATTTTTTGCATGTTGTTACATTTTGTGTTATGGTACCTGTTTTGCAGATCATACATACATGAAACTTACATTCCTATACTCAGAACATGTTACATACATACATACATACATACATACATACATACATACATACATACATACATACATACATACATACATACATACATACATACATACATACATACATACTAGGCTTCCTCAAATCCCTGTATTTGCTAGACGTGTCTGGCAGTTACAAGGTTTTGACCGGCATATGCTTGCTCTGTGCAACTGGACATTGGTCATAGGATATTCCAAAAATATCATTATATCAGATTGTTTTGTTTATCCATGAAACTGTCACATAAACACCTTAACGAAGTAAAATACAAAAGGTCGCTATGTGTAGTTTAAAGAGTGTTTGTTTGCTTTGTAATCAATAAATGTGTCGCCGACTAAACTTAATTCAGAGGTGGTTAGATCTAGTTTACATATTGTTTCTTTGTCAGACAATCAGTAGAGGTGTTGCTGATTAAGATTGTTATAACTCAACTGCCTGAAGGCTATATTGCTGACAGTAAGCTGGTTAAATGGGGGCAGAGAAGGGCAACTGAATCCTTTAGTGACCAATAGTGCAGTAAATTTCAAAGATCAGCTTCTCAATAAAGATGTTTGTTATTCTAAGGTTTGTTTTTTAATTGGTAGGCTTATATATGCCTAGATGAGAAATAATAAGTATCAGTCCTAGTTTTACTGCCTGAGAGAGTACTACTCACCATGTCAAAGCGTAAGTATAATAATGATGAAAATTGTAACTCTTAGCCAGTGTTTGCAGACAAGAGATTTGCTGTACATTACCATGAAGCAATATGTTGATGGATTTTTGACATTGCTGGAAACTGAGTACCTCAGAGATACACCCCTTTTTCATCTCCTCTGCAAAGAGTTTCTTACAGCCACATGCAACAATGCAACAGTGGTCACTTCAGAGGGATGGAACTGCAGTGTTTGTCATGTGACAATGACCTGCCAGCCAAAGCAGTACAGTGTGTACGGATTATTCATGCAAACATACATGATAGATTCCCAGGCCATGAGATTTTTAATGCATTCATTGTGTTTGAGTCTAACACATTTTCCTGAAAATGTTAGTGACATGCCACAGTTTGGTAATGATTACATGGACACTGTGATCACTCTTTACGGTCAACCAAGAGAGAACAGTGATGCAGTTATCAGTGCAGATGAATTAAAGAAGGAATGGGGTATTCTTAAGTACATTCCGTACAAAAATTATATCGAGGACTGTCAGCAGCTGAATTACTATCAAAACTGGTTTATATGAAAGGACAGTACCTAAATGTGATTCGTTTGATAGAAATTTCACAGGTACTTCCAGTGTCAAGCGTGGAGTGTGAGCACAGATTTTTGTGCCAGAATTTGATCAAAACAAAGCTGCAGTGAATTTGATCAAAACAAAGCTGCGATGCAGGCTGAGTGTTTACACTCTTGACAAACTTACAAGAATAAATCTTGTTGGTGTTGATATAAAAGACTTTGATCCAATATGAGTGGTCAGAAAGTGGAATGGAAATCTGTATCAATAAAACAAAGAATATGCTCTTGCCAAGCAGATGAACTTTAAGTGAGTGGATTTACCATAGTGCAAATGAGGCAACATCATGATCTGTGATACGAATACAGTGTAAACACATTTTGTTTACACCCCCCAAAAAATAAAAAAACTTGTGGGGAAATTTGTAGTAAATCATAGGGATAAATTTATGGTTTGCTGCTACCATCTGATGAGACCTATGGAGGTGTTAAAACAGTTTTGTTTTGTTGATGAATATATGTTAAATATATATTGATTCAGGTGTGTCTGTGAAGTTGGTCAAAATGTCTGGTTGCACTTGGGAAAATGTAAGGGTCCCTGATACATACACAGGGTCGTCGCAAGTTTGTGCTGGATAAAACGGCGCCCCCCACCCTCAGAAAAAAACACCCAAAATTGTTTATTTTTAAAATGTATTAATAGTCATGAGAATAATAACTAAACATAGATATTTTAATGAAAAAGCTGTACCGGTAAGTAAAATACAGAATACAAGAACATGATCTGCAAAAATGGTTCCCCCACAAGCAAATACCAACTTTTATTTTTGATTTTTTGGACATTTTGATTGAATAATAGCCTCTTTCTTGCCAAAAAAGTGACCCATTAGAACAGAACTGTGCTGGATGATGGACTTCCATCTTTAGATTTTGCATCAAATTCACTTGGAAATCGGTTTGTAAAGGAGCAAATTTGTTCAAAAATGTCTTTGATACGGTGTGATTTTTTAAATTATATATATTTAGGAAGAAATACATCTTTTTGACTTGATATAAACTGTTCCCATGAAAAAATTTGTAGGTATCATGCACACTTTGCTGTGTGCAATTACAGCAATAAAACCAGAATTTTCACAGCAGTCTGTTTTTAAAGTAAGATAGCTAGCTATTGCTCTTTTATAAGAAGAGTACCCAAGGGGAGTCAATCTTGCTGGAATAAATTTATAAGAAACTCCTTATAAAAAGGTTTTCACACAGCAAACCATGTATGAATTTTATTTATACATGATCAAAGTAACTTAACTACATACTAAACACACAAAATAGAGTTGTTAAACATGAAATGACTTGTTCTAAAACAATGTAAAATCCAGATGTTTTAGTACAGTTGAGATCACAAAAACTAACACATCAACCTGGTCAGAACAAGCCTATGTATGAAAGAATCTCTGATACATGGGTGAAACTTAGAATGGTTTTTAATAGACTTTTCCAAAATTTGCTTGAAGCCTGCCCACATTTATTTGCATAAAAAAGATATTTTATAACGTACAGTACACTTTGTTTATAATGAAGTAGCTTATAATGCAATTCTAGCTTTAATGTAAATTTTGTCATGGTCCTGGATATGGTCTCCTTTATTGATTACAAATTTGAACATTGTAATTAATCCATCTGTAACAATACACCTGACATAATGAACTAATTTTGCAGAGCTATACTGGTTATGGAATTCAGTTGCTTGTAAAAAATTTAGAACTGTTATAGGCTTATCAGATTATCTTTTCCAAAGCATGCTGTGAGAGCGATTGCGTATCTTTTCCTAAGCATGCTGTGAGAGCGATTGCATATCTTTTCCTAAGCATGCTGTGAGAGCAATCGCATATCTTTTCTCTAAACATGCTGTGAGAGCAATCATGTATCTTTTCTTGTTGTATGCAGCTAGTTCATTTGCATCACATAAAATTGAATTGGGACCTAATTTCATATCAAGCAATTACTCAAAGTGAGTTTTATTAAATGTTACTTTAATATCCTTTCACATGTAAACTTATTTGTTGGTCATTTCATTTCCTTCTAACCATGATGGCGAGTTCATTGATGGAAAGAAAAGCCATAAGTATTGAAAAAAGATTAAATTTTACAAGCTCTTCATTATCTGAAAAAAGGCTATTGCTGAAAAATTCAGAATACCCTCCTAGCACCTTGAGAACAAATCTTAAAGGACAGGGAGGAAATACTAACAAGATTCCAGTCAAGTGATTTCTCACTTGCTTTGGAAAAAGTTTTGATCTTCGGGAACCCCAAGAGTTGAGGATTGACTCTTTAAATGGATTAAAGATGCATGAAGTCCAAACTCCCACTAAGTGGTCAGATTTTAGCAGAAAAGGCTCAAATTTGTTATTTCCGCTCAGGGAGACGGATTTCAACCCAAGTCTCTCATGGATTGAATGTTTCAGAGATGCAGAATTGTTCTATATCAGGAGAGAAGATAGTTTTAGACTTCATCTTAAGGATTGTGATCCATGCAATATTTTCAGTGCAGACAAAACTGCATTGTTTTACAAGGCAACTCGTAATAAAACAGTACAATTAGAGCAGTGGTTCCCAACCTCAGGTCGTGACCCAAATCAGGGTCACAGAGGGTCCTCAGTAGGGTTGTGAATTGTCATCAGAAGAAAGTTTTTAAATCATATCATAAGCCTGAGGGTCGGGAGGTCCTGTTGGTGGCCAATTTAGGGTCACAGCAAAAAAGGTTGGGAACCACTGAATTAGTGGGAGAAATATGTTATGGTGTCAGACAAAGGGCATTTGACAAATATTGATGGAGCTTTAAAAATTAGGCTTTTGGTATTTGATAAATTCAAGAACATGCAGTGTTTCACATATGTAAAGGCCAATACCAGTTGATTATGAATGTAATTCCAAGGCGTGCAATCTTTACTCAGTGGCTCCAATGTCTGGAACAAAAAATGAGTCAACAAGAATGTGACATTATTAGAGCTCTTCATCAAGATGCAGGAGCCCGATAGTAAGCACATTTTCCATCCATCCATCTATCTATTTGTCTGTCCATCTGTCTACCCTTTCACACTTCTTGTATCCAGCATAGCTCTGCAGCCATTACACATAATTGGATGCCATTTTTTAGGTGAATTGCCTATTACATGTACATGTGCCTATTAAAAGTTTTGTCCTTTTAGGTCCAGTTTTGATGGAGTTATTGCCCTTTTCCCATTAATATTGCATCTCCACTGTAGCAGATTCTTGTAACCAGTCTAGGTCAGGAACCATTCAACATATTCTGATGCAGTTTGGTGTGTGCCTTTTATGGGTTTTGTCTCGTCATCTCCATTTTGGATAGAGTTGTGGCCCTTGACAATTAACTTTATAACTTTCCATGGGATGTTGCTTGTAACTGGCATGACTCAAGAACCAGTCAACATATTCTGATGCAATTTGGTATGAAAATAGTCTTATAGACTTACATGTGTCTATTAACCAGTCAACATATTCTGATGCAATTTGGTATGAAAATAGTCTTATAGACTTACATGTGTCTATTAACCAGTCAACATATTCTGCTGCAATTTGGTATGAAAATAATTTTATAGACTTACATGTGTCTATTAACCAGTCAACATATTCTGCTGCAATTTGGTATGAAAATAGTCTTATAGACTTACATGTGTCTATTAACCAGTCAACATATTCTGCTGCAATTTGGTATGAAAATAGTTTTATAGACTTACATGTGTCTATTAACCAGTCAACATATTCTGCTGTAATTTGGTATGAAAATAGTTTTATAGACTTACATGTGCCTATTAACCAGTCAACATATTCTGCTGCAATTTGGTATGAAAATAGTCTTATAGACTTACATGTGTCTATTAACCAGTCAACATATTCTGCTGTAATTTGGTATGAAAATAGTTTTATAGACTTACATGTGCCTCATATGGGGTTAGTCTTGTTTAAAAAAAGTTATGGCCCCTGATTGCTATTCCTCTTAACTTTGGTTTCTGCAAGATAATTTCACAAATATTAGTTGCATTTCATCTGATAAAACACACATTGGAGGATGAAATGGAATACATTTTATTACAAAGTATATGGAATTGGGACCTTTTACACAGAACTTTTGTGTATTTACACCAGCAACATGGCTTCCAAGACAAGTGGACTGTACTAGTTGTTTTAAGCAAGTTTTTTTTTTTTTAGTTGATACTTCCAGCAGTATGGATTTAACTTACTGATTTTATGTTTTAAAACATTACCACAAATCATAATCAATCTTTATGGTATGTTTATGGGTCAGTATTGTGATTTTAGGGGGAGGGGGAGAAAAACATAATAAGTCAGCAGTTTGAAGTTATGAGCTTTACTTGTTGAATGACTTAGTTTCAAGATCTTGGATAACTTATGGATTGGTTTCTTGTTTCCAGGCAATGACATTATAAAGAGTCCTGAGTATTGTTGGTATATGCACATTAAATATTACACATTTGGTATATGCACATTAAATATTACACATATGGTATATGCACATTAAATACTACACATTTGGTATATGCACATTAAATACTACACATTTGGTATATGCACATTAAATACTACACATTTGTTAGAAAAATCAACATAAAAGATTTCAGTTGCATATCAGTTTCATTTGATCAGTGTTCCATTCAGCTTATTGCATCGTCAATGCCCCTCTAGGATGACAATGGTCATGTGTAGTTATACATAGGAAAACAGGCTGGCACTATTCAGTGGTATAAAGGTAAGTACACTGTGCTGTAGGCATGAAATAAAATGAATATTTGAGCTAAACATCATTATAGCTTTTATTAGACTATGCAAAGTATAGCTTGTGAAATCAGTTCAATTAAAGAGTATGTAATGTGGAAGCTTTCACACATGTTTCTAAAATTGTATTGTACATGTATATAGATCACACATATACATTGTATACATGAAAGAATAAGAGGCCCAGTTGTTGCCATAAGAGAAATTTAACTGAATCATAAGTTACATGTATTCCAGTTAGTTCGTAAGAGTTGTCTTCTCCATTTGTTGAGTACTCAAGTCCCAGATTTTGACATGGGTCTAAGATGTACCAGAATTGTACTTGGGTATTTTAGAACTTGTTCCAGCAGTAGATACATTTTATCACAGAATCTTCTGAACACAACTAGTATGAAAATTATTGATACATTTTATGACAATCTTCTGAACACAACTAGTACGAAAATTATTGATGAATTTTATGACAGAATCTTCTGAACATAACTAGTATGAAAATTATTGATACATTTTATGACAATCTTCTGAACACAACTACATGTAGTATGAAAATTATTGATACATTTTATGACAGAATCTTCTGAACACAACTAGTATGAAAATTATTGATTCATTTTTGTCGTACATGTACTTGGTAATCGTCTGATGATGCACATATTGACTAATCACTGCACTCGTGCAATTTTTGTAAGAGCTATTGCCCTTTTTGATTTACAGCAAGGTGCAGTATGTGACAATGTTTTGACTGTCATTTGTCTTTATCTATCTAATGGATTTTAGTGATATTTAGTAAATAAACATATCATGGTAATCATATAGAGATGCATGTATTGTTCAATCATTATGCTTTTATGATTTGTGTAAGTGTACTTTCCCTTTTTGACTTGGAGCTGGAGGCAGCTACATGTTGTCTTATACTTCTTTTAAATGAAGACAAAACTATACGCTTATCTCCATCATGCTCATAGGGGTGGGATGTGGGGTTATATTCACATGAACAGTATTGCTCACCATTCCTCTATGTTTTTATTAAATCATAAACTTACATTGGAAGCCATAATTTTAAAATTTTGTCTTTATCTACACAGTCTATTAATAAATTTGGGGTGTATGTGCAGCAGGTGAGGTTATACGGTGTTGCTGTGATGTTTGGTAGACTGTTTTAATTACAATATCACACATATATCTGTACACTTAGTATTCTTTAGAACCAGCACATTTTACTTCTTCCTTGATAACTGTTATTTTCTTTTGGTTCTTATTTCAGGATTAGAAGTTACAAATTATTTTACAGTTTTGTACCTCCATAAGTATCACTTTTAAATTTATGAATGTGAGAAACTTCTAGGTTTATATATTGACAGGAATGTATACTAGAATCATCATGTGAACTTCATATGTCTATATATTGACAGGAACATACACTAGAATCATCATGCGAACTTCATATGTCTATATACACTGTATTGACAGGAACATACACTAGAATCATCATGTGAACTTCATATGTCTATATATTGAAAGGAACATACACTAGAATCATCATGTGAACTTCATATGTCTATATATTGACAGGAACATACACTAGAATCATTGTGTTAATTTCATATGTCTATATATTGACAGGAATGTACACTAGAATCATCATGTGAACTTCATATGTCTATGTATTGACAGGAACGTTCACAATAATCATCATGTGAACTACATATGTAAACTATTGTCCTCAATAAATGTATTACTAAATAAAATTTAAAGATATCTACCAAAAGAGACCCATCTCATATTTTATAATACATATATACTCCAATATGGATTATTGCTCTACAATATAGGTAAACTTCATCGTCTTGACTAGACAGGATCTATAAACTCTCAAAATGTGCAGCATATGTCACTTTAGATGGCTCCCCTGACCATTCATCTGATACCTAAATGGCAAAAAATTCACCAAAAGATTGATCTTCAAAGGCAGTTCTTGTGTATATGTAACTGAATGGAATTGCACCAAAGTATCTTGAAGAACATTTTCAACTTATTTTCACACAGTATCAATTGAGATCAAGTGAAAATGGTAAATTTTATCAATTTCAACTCAAAACTAAAAAGTTCAAGAAAAATTCCAGTACTCTCTGTTCAATTATATGCATATCACATCCTCCACATGTAAAAACAGCTGAAAATATAAAAGAATTAAAAAAACTATTTTTGAAACATACATGCCCCTTGGAATTTAATTAAATGGTATATATGCATATGTTTATATTATATATAAGTATATTATATAAGCTTAACTCCTAAGAAAGGCAGTACTCGACTTGCTGTGTAAACTATTCTTAGTTTATTTAGATACAAATTATATTCCTTCATGCTGATTCATTTTTAACCCATGTTTTAAGTTTGTTTTTCTATATTTTGATTTCTCTTTGTTATTTTTTTTCACAAAAGAGGGCCTCATGGCAGAATGGTCATAGTTCTAAGTGAGCTGCCAACTATAAAAACAGTATTATTATTATTATTATTATTATTATTATTATTATTATTATTATTAATTTATTTTACAGATCATCATGATTAATGCATTAGGAGTCCTATAGTGATCACCTTTCCATTTCATCTGTCCATTATTCCATCTGTCTGTATGTCTGTACATCCATTCATACTTCAGCATTGCTCTGCAACCCTTACATATAACTAGATATCATTTGGTAAGTGGAGCGCCTATTACAAGTAGATGTGTTGTCTTTGTAGGTACAAGTTTGATGGAGTTAATGCTACTTTTCCATTAATATTACAACTCCAATACAACAGATCCTTGTAACCAGTCTTCTGAACTATTCAATATATTCTGATGCAATTTGGTGTGTACATTATCTGTCTCATAGACCTAGATGTGCCTTTTATGGGCTTTGTCATGTCAGCTCGGTTTTCAATAGAGTATGGCAGTAGTTCCCTTATTAATTAACTTCATGTCTTCACATAGGATGTTACTAGTAACCAGTATAGCTTTGCAACCCTTACACATAATTGGATGCCATTTGGTAAGTGAATTGCCTATTACATGGAAGATGCACCTTTTAAAGGTTTTGTCTTTTCAGCTCCAAGTTTAATGAAATTATTTCCCTTTTTCCATCATTATATGTTACATATCCACTACATATCCTTGTAACCACCGTAGCTCAGGAACTATAAAACATATTCTGATATAATTTGGCTTTATGTCCCTTGACGATTAATTTCATATCTTATTGGATGTTGCTTGTAACTGGCATAGCTCAAGAACCATTCAACATAATTATTCAGAAGGAAATTTGGTATGAACATTGTCATGTGCCTTTTATGGATTTAGTCTTGTTTATAAGAGTTATGGCCCCATGATTGCTTATCTTCATGACGTTGGTTTCACCAAGATAACTTTGACAAAATATGTTAGATTTCAACCAAATTTAGCACTTCATATTGATGACACCTTGTGTGAGTTTGATTTCCAGCATTACACAACATCATTTAAAGGACATGAGTTATGGCCACTGATTGACCATTCTTTTGACTTTGGTTTGTACAGAATAACTTTACTAAGCTTTGTTGCATTTTATCTAAACTTGGCATGCAGCTTTATATTATTGAGACCTTGAAGAAGTTTAATTTCAAGTATTCCACATTATCATGCAGAAGGTTTATGGTCTCTGATTGTCTAGCCTCCTAACTTTGCTTTCCACAGCGTAACTTTTCTAAGGAATAATGTAATTCAGTCATCGCGCACCTTTATATTGATGCGGTCTTGAATAAATTGGATTTTAAGCATTCCACATCATTTAGAAGAGCTAAGGCCCCCAAATGGACATTTTTTTCAAACTTTGCTTTTCCAACAGAAGTTATTGTTTGGCAAGAAAATTGTAGAGAGTGGTGTGATGTACCCATAGCTACTAGCTCTTGTTTTAATACAAGTCCAGACTACCTGACAGATGGAATATTTTTCTGAAAGAACACAGCTTAGATCAACCATAAAAATGACTCGAATTCTTTGCGAATATTATTGAATTTTAATTTTAGTCAGCAGATCTTGCAAATTATCTAAGTAACCATTCATGATAATTATAATTTTGGTTGTTTTAAAAGGTAAGACATCGGGTGCTTTTTTTATACTACTGCATCAGAAACAAGAGCATTGGTAGAATTAAGGCTATCTTATCTCGACACTCTAAAACAAAATTTTTATTTTTGAAACAATTATCTCCTATTTAGATGCCAAGGTCCATTTAACTCAGTAGTCGGTTCTGTGATGCATCCAACACATGGTGTAAATTGCATGGAGACAAAGCATATACTCTAAACATCTTAATTCCAAATTACATGTATGTATGTTCTCTCTGCTGACAATTTGAACACTATAACAAAAATATCTTAATTCCAAATTACATGTATGCATGTTCTCTCTGCTGTCAATTTGAACACCATGGCAAAAACAACTTAATTCCAAATTTCATGTATGTGTGTTCTCTCTGTTGTCAATTTGAACACCATAACAAAACCATCTTTATTCCAAATTACATGTTTGCATGTTCTCTCTGCTATCAATTCAAGCACCATAACAAAAACAACTTAATTCCACATTACATGAATGTGTGTTCTCTCTGCTGTCAATTTGAACACCATAACAAAACAACTTAATCCCAAATTACATGGATGTGTGTTTTCTCTGCTGTCAATTTGAACACCATAACAAAAATATCTGAATTCCAAATTACATGTATGTGTGTTTTCTCTGCTGTCAATTCGAACACCATAACAAAAACAACTTAATTCCAAATTACATGTATGTGTGTTCTCTCTGCTGTCAATTCCAGCACCAGAACAAAAACAACTTAATTCGAAATTACATGTATGTGTGTTCTCTCTGCTGTCAATTCAAACACCATAACAAAAACAACTGAATCCGAAATTACATGTATGCATGTTCTCTCTGCTGTCAATTCCAACACCATAACAAAAACATCTTTATTCAAAATTACATGTATGTGTGTTCTCTCTGCTGTCAATTTGAACACCATAAAAAAACAAATTAATTCCAAATTACATGTATATGTGTTCTCTCTGCTGTCAATTTGAACACCATAACAAAAACATCTTAATTCCAAATTACATGTATGTGTGTTCACAATGCTGTCAATTCCAACAGCATAACAAAAACAACTTAATTCCAAATTACATTTATGTACATGTATGTTTTCTCTGCTGTCAATTTGAACACAATAACAAAAACGTCTTAATTCCAAATTACATGTATGCATGTTCTCTCTGCTGACAATTCCAGCACAATAAAAAAAAAACTTAATTCCAAATTACATGTATGTGTGCTCTCTCTGCTGTCAATTTGAACACCATAACAAAAACAACTTAATTCCAAATTACATGTATGTGTGTTCTCTTTGTTGACAATTCCAGCACAATAACAAAAACATCTTAATTACAAATTACATGTGTGTTCTCTCTGCTGTCAATTTGAACACCATAACAAAACAACTTAATTCCAAATTACATGTAAATGTGTTTGTTCTCTCTCTGCTGTCAATTCCAACTACATCAAAAAACATCTTAATTGCAAATTACATGTATCCATGTTCTCTCTTCTGTCAATTTGAACACCATAACAAAAACAACTTAATTCCAAGTTACATGTATGTGTGTCTTTCTGCTGTCATTTCCAACATCATAACAAAAACAACTTAATTCCAAATTACATATATGGATGTTCTCTCTGCTGTCAATTCCAGCACCATAACAAAAACAACTTTACATCCAGTGCATAGCATTTTGTTGACAAGACATAATGTGACCTGTCACTTTGTCAACAAGTTTCTGCCAAAACATTATTTATAAAATTTGTACAAAACCCCACTAAATATGCACCTTATTACAGACAAGCATTTTATTATTTTGCTTGTCATAGATAGGGCAAGTTTTTGAGAAATATTAAACTAAGTTTCTTGTCATTAAAGGGTTTGTTTTGAGGTTTCTACATCTATATATATCACAGCTGTAGCATTTCAGATATTTAAAGCTATAAAACCAACTGCAAAAAATCCCAATCATGGAACAGTGATTATTTTTGTGACCTTCAGTGGTACAATATTTGAGAATGCATTGTGTAGTTGCCCAGAGTTAAAACCAAACTTATCTAATAAAAAAGACCCTGTTTTTTACCAATCTTGAATGCTATCATATTAACAAACATAATTACACATGTCAATACCATAACAGACATTGACTTTATTCAATTGATGTTTCAGTTTTGCATATTAGAGAATCATTCATCAGTATCTAGTAGTTGTTTGATAAATTCATGCCTTGCATGTATACTCACCATGTTTTCAAGTTGATAGCTGTTACTGTTGTCTCAATGAGCATGTTTGAAGTTTGGCTGCATTTTAGATGACCACTAATACAGAACATCCTGTGTGAACCTATACATTTAGTACTTCTGATTTCATTTAATTTTTTGGGGTGTGAACATAGAAATATGTTTCTGAATGATGCTTTATAAGTACTTTCTAGTAATTACTCTTTTATGTCAGTCCTCAAAACTCGGCTTGAATTTATCTGAAAAAAATTATTTTAGATTTTCAAAGTTTTTCCTAATATAATCTAAAATGTTGTCAACATTATCCACTAACATTAATTTTGTTTATTGCAAAACAATCTGAAAACATTCCTATTGTGATTAAAATCAATTTTCTGTATGCTATCTCAATAACTTCATCAATTATTACATGGATACTGGAAAAGAATGTTGAATATATTTTCATCAGTGAACAGAAACAGCTTGCTTCACATCTTTCCTAAATATACAAAATGGTATCCATGTATCACTTTTTGTACCATTTCTCTAATTTTTTCTATCTCACCTGTGACTGGCAAGAAATAAGCATTGCTTGTCCAACATCGGTCACAGAATCATCATCAACAACATTAAGGTAATATATTCAAGTTTTTGGCCTGATATAGAAGAATTCAAGGTGTCTTACTTGTGTCAGCAGATAAATACGTTATGTCATCATGATGCCCAGTCTTATTAAAATCGAGATCTCTCACATAACAGAGATCTGACTGTCATGTTCTGTTGACCTTTTGATTCACTGATCAGATCACAGCTTTTATATTAATGAAAGTGAAAATGTTTTATTCAGAGCATATCGTTTCTAATGATAACACTCCCTAACATGAAATGCAAGAAATTTTCAGTTGTCAGCAGAGCATGAACCTTTATCGCTGCCTGTCAGATATATGTATTATAAGTAGATCTTGATTTTAAACAGATCGTCATGATGCCATTCACAGGCTAGACATTGCATGCTGCAGAACACTTGTCTTAATCTTGAATGATGTGCACTATGAATGGATAATCATCTTTACAGTAATCATCATGTTGTATAATATCATCTTTACAGCAATCATCATATTGGATACTATCATCTTTATAGCAATCATCATATTGTATAATATCATCTTGACAGGAATCATCATATTGTATAATATCATCTTTGTAGCAATCATCATATTGTATAATATCATCTTGACAGGAATCATCATACTGTATAATATCATCTTATAGCAATCATTATATTGTATACTATCATCTTGACAGCAATCATCATATTTTATACAATCATCTTGACAGCAATCATCATATTGTATAATATCATCTTTACAGAAATTGTCATATTGTATAATATTATCTTTACAGGAATCATCATATTGTATAATATCTTAATAACAATCATCATATTGTATAATATCTAAACAGCAATCATCATATTGTATAATATCATCTTTACAGCAATCGTCATATTGTATAATATCATCTTTACAGCAATCATCATATTGTATAATATCATCTTGACAGCAATCATCATATTGTATAATATCATCTTTACAGCAATCGTAATATTGTATAATATCATCTTTACAGCAATCATAATATTGTATACTATCATCTTTACAGCAATCATCATATTGTATACTATCATTTTGACAGCAATCATCATATTGTATAATAAATAAGTTTATATAATTCATGATAATAATTTCATTTTTGCATATTCATGGACCCATTTCAACTTCATGTTAGCTTAGATTCTACTACTAATGTTATTATTATTATTATTATTATTATTATTATTATTATTATTATTATTATTATTGATGAACATGTTAATTATTCCTGCCTCCATCACCCTATCACATTTGGATTGCTGTATTTGGTAATTTATAATTTTAGCTCAGGGTTTATTGTGAATTACCTTTTTGTGTTACCATTATAATTTAAATATATTTTAGTTTATCATGACTATTATTTTCTACCAGTATTATTTTTCTAGATGTCATCTCAATTGTTAGTACCCATGGATAATATGAATTTAATTTTGTGTCACTGATTATCACATGTAATGTTACACAACAAGATACATGTACACACAGCTAGTGTTGGGAATCGGTTGAAATTTAAAGATTGATGATTGGTTCATCATAACTGAACAACCACTCAGTTGGAGATTTGTTATATATTTGTTTTCAGTGACAGTGTCATTTGCATGCACTTTGTAATGGTTAAGTTGCTTGTATAGCACAAAGTCAAACAGTTTACTGGCACATTTTGCAGTCTGCCATGTTGTTGGTGCTTAGGTTGTACTAAACAAAGGAAAGGCTTTATTACCTGGAAGATGTTATCATATATTTTACTTTCCTGGAAGATTTCCTCACAAAAAGTCAAACAGTTAAAAAAAGAAACAATAATCATTTATATTAGAATATGGAAAATAATTGAATGCTTGATCGTTTAACTTTTCTGAGCAATCTTCAAATTTTGTTATTAATTATTACACCACTACACACTACTTAAGGAAATCAGACTGTGATACTGACATTCTCATCTTGCCATGAATGTTAAAGCTGATAATTTGTTTTGAACAGACCAGTCAGATGGTATTCTTCAAGGATGCAGTTGAGCACATTGTGAGAGCTGCCAGAATCTTTGGTCAACCTGGAGGACACATGTTACTGGTCAGTAATGTTCTAACCTGGTTCTTAGCTCTACTAGTGATACACCAGAAGAGTTTATGGGATGGCCTGTTGTCTGTTGTTCATCCTCTGTCTGTCCATTAGCACAAGTTTGTTATCACTACTTCTACTAAACTACGTGAAGGATTGCCATGAAACTTTACACAAACATTCATCTCAAGGTCTAGTTGGTCCTAAATGAAGATGATGCTGTTCATACATCCAGTGCAGTGGCCATCTTTAAAATCTTGTTATCGCTACTACTTCTGAATGGAAAATCATATTGACATGGGATTTCACTGCAAGACTTCTTAAGATGTCTAGTTAGTCTGAAATGTAAATGGTGCCTCTCGGACATCCAATATGGCCACCTCGGCAGACCTCTTGAAACTCTTGTTATCGCTACTTCACCTGAATCTTAAGTCATATTGACATGGGGTTTTCACCACAAGACTTCTTATAATGTCTAGTTGGGTCTAACTGAAAATGGTGCTGTATGGACACCCAATATGACCACACAGCTGCCATCTTGACAATCTTGATATAAATTTTCCTTCTGAATAAATGGTCATATCAACATGGGGTTTTCACTGCACGACTTTTTATGATATCTAGTTTATCCCCAATGAAAATGGTGCCAATCTGACATCCAATATAGTCACTGTTGCAGCCATCCATAAAATCTTATCACTAGTCCTCATGAATGCAAAGTCTGATCAAGATGGAGTTTTCACCTGAAGACTTCTTATGATGTCTAGTCGATGAAAATGGTACTGATCTAACTTCCAATATGGCCACCATGGTGGCCATTTAGAAAATCTTGTTATTGCTTCTCCTCCTAGATGGATGGCCATATTGACATTGGGTTTTCACCAAAAGACTTTTTATGATGTCTGATTCGTCCTAAATGAAAATGATGCTGATCTGACAACCAGTATGGCTTCGGTTATGACTCCAGGTCTTAAAATACTGTAACAGAAAGAAAGTGAAACCAACAATGTAAGTAAAATCAACAAGCAATTTATTTCCAGACAATTAAAGTTAAAATTCAAAAGATACTAAAAAAATTATGTGAATTAAAGTCCAAATAATTCTTATAAGTCTAACTGTCCTAATCACAAGTTCTAAATATAGAATGCTCCGAATGAATTCCAGTAGCCTTGAATGTCCCAATGTGCCAGTAGTCTTGAATGTCCTGATATGCCTGAATGATGTAATCCAGAATATCTTTGAATGAATTCACATAAAATCCCAAAGTCAAGTATTAATCCAAAATGAGAATGAGCACTTTTAGTAATTCCAATGAATATTTCAAATAGATAATTCCTCTTTCTGAATTTGCTCTGATTTTCACAACTGTAACATCTGAGTACTAAAATAAATTCCTTAATAGACTGATCTTTATGACATGAAGTTTAGTATATTAATAGTCTCCTGCTTACCAAGCCTGTATAATTATAAAGATAAGTCACCTAACAGAATATTCTAGAATATGAGTAACCTTAATGGAAAATTACTGTGCACAACTGACTTTTCTCACATCAAGACATGGAAAGTTCCAATCTAAGTACTAAATGCTATGTAAACAAGACTGACCTTGAACTCAAATGCTGTAAATATGTTGTTTACAAAGTGACCATTAAAGAACAACTTACCTCATGGACACATATTATAAATTTAATATACACAACAGTTCGAATAACTGAGAGTCTAATGTGCATATATATATATATATATATATATATATATATATATATATATATATATATATATATATAATCTTTAAAAGATATTGTGCTTAAAATTGTATATAAAATATCTTATACAGTATGAAAGAAAATGGACTTATCATGGATTCCTGGCTTTTCTTTCGGCCAGTAGAGTGTCAGTCCCTTTGAAGAACTCTTGTTGTTAGCTCACCTAGCCATAAGACCAAGTGAGCTTATGGTATGGTTCTCCATCCAGTGTGCGTAATCTGTCATCTATTGTCTGTGGTCATCAACAGTTGCTTCTCAAAAACCACTGGACCAATTTCAACCAAACTTGGCAGAGAGCATTCAGGTTTGTAGGCCTTTAAAGTTTATATAAATAATGCAAATTCATAATCAAATATGGCTGTCATTACTAAAAATAGAAACATCTTTAAATGATTTCTTTTTTTTTTAAATATTGTATAATTCGACCAAATTGGACTGAAAGCATCCTGGCATAAAGGTCTTTCAAATTTATACAGATGATGATGATCTGTAATCAGATATGATCATCATTACAAAAGAAACAAACTTTAAATGACTTCGTCTAAAAAAAACACTGAACAGAATTTGACCAAATTTGAGAGACAACATCCTTGCAAACAGGCTTTTTAATTTGTGCAAATGATACTGATCTGACATC
Organism: Margaritifera margaritifera; assembly: GCA_029931535.1. NCBI lineage: Eukaryota > Metazoa > Mollusca > Bivalvia > Unionida > Margaritiferidae > Margaritifera > Margaritifera margaritifera. The sequence goes on from JAQPZY010001606.1 coordinate 4,250,822, forward strand.
AAATATAGCTGCTGTCATGAAAAATAGAAAGACCATTATTTAATGACGTTTTCTTTAAAATCACTGGATCTGTTTCAACCAAACTTTGCAGAGAGCATTCTGGCATGAAGGCCTTTATAATTTGTAAAAATTATGCCGATTCACCATCAAATATGGCCACCATTCCTAAAAGTAGAAGAACCTTAAAGTGACATTTTAAAAAAACCATTGGACAAAATTTGATCAAATTTGAAGAAAAAAAAAAAACATCCAGGCCAGAAGGCCTTTTAAAATGATGCTGATTCATTGTCAAATATGGCTGTCACTACTAAAAATAGAAATTCTTCAAAACACTTCTCAAAAATCACTGGACAAAATTTGATGAAATTTGACAGAAGCATCCTAACTTGACAGCTTTCTAAATTTGTACAAATGATGCCTATATTCTGTCAAATATGGCTGCTGTTACTAAAATTAGAAAACTCTTTAAAGAACATCTCAGAAACTGCAGAACATTAGATGACCAAATTTGACAAAAAAGAGCATTCTGACAAGATAGTTTGTCAAGTTTATACAAATGATGCTGATCTGCCATCAAATTTGGCCACACTACCTAGAATAAAAAACTCAACTTCTTCTCAAAAACTACAAATTAACTAAATTTGAGAGAAAGCATATTCAGTTTCGCACAAATGATGCTGATTCATTATTTAATATGGCCATATTTACTAAAAAAGAAAAACTTTTAAATGACTTCTTCTAAAAAACTGAACAGATGTTGACCAAATTTCACAGAAAGCATCTAAGCATAAGACCTTTCAAGTTTGCACAAATGATGCTAATCCACCATCCAATATGGCCGCTATTACTAAAAAATATAAAAACCTTTCAATGTCGGAAAGCATCATACTAACCCGTATTTCTTGACCAACAGTATTTGCATTCGGTATTTATGTCGATATCAATCAGATGAGCTATCTCATGCCCACTTGGACCTCTTGTTCCAGTTTACTGGGTAACAATTTTTGTGTAATTACTGTCCATTGGTAATAATTGATGCAACTTTCACAACCTGAAAAACACTGAATTTGCTTTAATGTTGATGTCATTTGGTTCTCCATATTAAAGTGTAAAGTCACAATTGTATGCACATTTTAGTTTCAAAGTTTTAAATCCAGAAATTCACAAAACTTTAACAGGGCAGAAGTTGAAATGCCATAAAATTAGAATAAGGCATGTATGGGCATTTACCTTTGAGATTCATTAGAATTCAGAGCACTTTGTCATTGAGATTTCACCCCAGAAATGTAATTAATTGGGTACTTCATTGGGTACTTCATCTTGTCTACATTTATTGGATATTTCAGATCTAATTGCCAACTTTTCAGAATGAAAGGAGCAATGCTGATGTGTACTAATCTTATTTTGTATACTTCTTATAATATGAGGTACTGTATATACTTGTGTATAATCCGGGTCCAAATGCAAACAATATAGACTCTGATCGGCCATCGCATAATGTGCCAGCAGATCAGGGTCTATGTTGTTTGCTCTACTGATTGGTCCTTACAAACTGCATAGACCCAGATCTGCTGGTGCATTATGCAACAGCAGATCTGGGTCTATGCAGTTTGCAGTTGGTATCAGATTATACACAAGTATAGATGGTAGTTATTGAAAAGAATTCATACCATGTTATTTAAAAGTAAAATTTTACTACCATATATACTCGCATATAAGCCGATACCAACTTGAACCTTGATCAGAGTGCATACCTTGCCTATGTCCACTGACAGTGACAACATTCTTGTCCAGTGTATCGACTTCCATCCAATGAGACAGAAGTTTTTTTTATTTGAATTAAATATTTTTTTTACCTTTATCTTTTACTTTATATACCTTTTAAAGAATTTTAACATATTTACTTTTTTATCTTGTTAGACTACATTATGTTTATTTGGAAGGGTTTATCATCCTTAAGTTGTTTGCAGGTTTTGCCTTTACATTTTTAGAACTTAACTTTTAATCTGCACTATGTAGCCAAGATGTGCTGTCTTGTCATTAAACCGTATACATACATACATATGCATACTCTCTTTGCATTGTCAGGTTGGTTTGGATGGTAATGGTAAATCCACCGTGGCCCAGCTATCAAGTTTCATTGCTGGCTGTGAGCTATTCAAACTGACTCTGCACCGTGGCTACAGTACCAATGATTTCCGTGATGACCTGAAAAGAGTTTTCCTAAGTGCTGGTGTACAGGGAGATAGCATCGTCTTCCTTCTGACAGATTCTGACATTGTCAAGGTTTGTTTTAAATTTATATTGATCCATCACTTACTAGAAGTAGTGTAGCCTTATGTATGTTTGCCTGTAAAATCATCCTTTACTGTGTAGCTCAAAATGATGTGATAATTACATTATTATTTCATCAATATAATGTCATTTGTCAGGGAGAGATTTGTCATAAGATGATGTGATTCTTTCCCCTTTACATACCAGTCCTGTGATATCTAAGTATGTTAAGATATTTCACAGAATTTTGAACCATCTCGTATTTTCATTCCCTGAGTTCCATTTCTCAAAGAATAATAGATATACAGTAGGACCCCGCTATAGCATGCTTCATTATAGCACGAATTCGGATATAACACGATCGTGGCATGGCTCCCGAAATTTCATCTATTTTTTCGTACATGAAACAAAATTATTTTTTCAAAGTACGAAATATAATGTGTAAAAAATTAATTATCATTTTGGGGAAGAGATCGTGTATGAATTCGGATATAATGCGATTGTGGCGTGGCTACCGAAATTTTACAATAATTTCACCAATTTCTTGAACTACTGCAAAGTTTTGTGCCAAAATAAACAAGAGTTTGATTTTATAATTTGTCAAGCTGTATTGTATTCTTGAAGAAAAAGTGTCTTATGATTGCATCTTTCATTATATGAATAAAGATGCTGAACATTTCTATTTGTGAATGTTCATTTCAAATGTGTCAGTTGTGAATCACTGCACTTTGATCTTAGTTTATTTTTGAAAGATGTCAGCTCATTTGAAAGCTGACAAGTGTTAATCTTATTATTACTGGTACATGTACATGAACAATAAAGTCATTAAGTCTTCTTTGTGTTTGTCTTCAATACATTCTGTGTACAATCGTTGCTCAAACAATAGCAGACATATGTTTGCTCATTCAACTGCATACACAGCCAAGCACCAAACAATGCGGTGGTTGATAAAAGATTCGCACCTGAATTTATAAATCAATTAATTTAAGTCATTGACAATCATCAAAGTCAATCTCAAAGCTAAAGTTGTTCAAACCATGCGGCAATGATTTATAAAACATCAAAAAAACGAAAGCCGCCAACGCGCACACGTGGCTTGGCGGTGTTGTTAGACAATCCACACACAATCAGTTGACCACTGAATAATATTGTACATTCCATATAAAAATGACCCCATTGTTGATTAACAATTATTCTTGCTGTAGTCATTCAAACAAATAGGTGTCATAGCACGATCCCTTTTTGTGGACCCTGACCATCATGCTATAGCGGGGTCCTACTGTATTATGCTAAGATTATTTCCTGGTGATATTTTGAACCAAAAGTCCATACTTTTAAAGTGTTTTCATAATTAAAGTTGCATGTTTCAGTCAACCTACAGATAAAACATTGTTTAATTTCAGTCATAACTGTGTGCATATTCCATACAATGAGCTACTTACTAAGATATGGCCAAAGTTAATCCACTTAATAATATTTGGTCATAGTGAATGCAAAGGAGAATTTTATAGCAATTAGTATCAGTAACACATTAATGACCTTGGAAAAAATATGATCTCACAGAATTTACTCACAGAATACTTTGTCAAATGTCATAATCTGGTACTCTGAAAATATCACAAGTATACTTTTTGAATAATGAAAAATAAAACTGCTTATTATATATTTCATAATGAGATATTGATATATATCAGTGGGAGAAAAATGATATCGCCACAGTGGCAATTCCGCTTTTATCACCACAGTGGTAATATCACTTTTGGAACTACTTTCTTTTCCCAGTTAGGAAATATATCTGCCCTTATGTATGTTATTCAAATCTGTATTTCCATAGTTAGACCTATTTCATTTTTTTTCCTTTTCTTCTGTTCCTCTCTCTCTCCCACCACCAGGATGAATAGATCTTATGTGTCAAGACTAGACCCTCTAGTATACATTTATTTAATAAATATGGAGGCACCATAAAAAATGCCTAAAATCGATTTCCAAACAACAAAAAGTAGGCTTCAATTATTAACTTTATTTAATTAGTTTTCTACATGAATCCTGCAAAATATTAGTGACTGAACTTGCATGAACTGTTTCTATTCGATATTCTGTCACCCATACAGTATCATATGGCTTTTACACTCTGTGACAGATGGACAAATTTTTAGGAAAAATGCTTGGTTAAATATAGTAATAAAATTGTTTAAGTAGCGATTCTAACTCTCAATACAATTATAATCATGTTTGAAAATGATAGATACATCGGCATTGATGAGTTTTGGTTGCATACCAAAATTAAGTGACAATCAAAATTCAGGTGCAGTGTCTGTTACTGAATGAGACTGCAAGGTTGCCAAGGCAAAAAATTCATACTTGAATGAAGAAATGAAGAAAATAAAGAACCAAAATCAATACAAGTAAACTCACAATGATTCAGATCTTTTGTTTAAAGATGTTACACTCTGAAATCTGCACAGTACCCCCACCCCAAGAATGTTCACTGTATCAATCCACACAAGAAATGTGTTAACAAAAATAAAAATCTCTTCATTTTCATTTAAAACAGTCATTAGTTTAACAAAATACACAATTTGAAGCATTATTTGTACAAGCTAAATTTGTAAAGGTTGCTGTCCTAAAATTATTGTACATTTCGGAACTTCTTTTTATGGATGTAGTAATGCAGCCATTAATCCCATTGGCACAGAATGGAGAAAAAATCCATGCAAATTGACAGTTTTTGCCTGAAAAAATATATAATACAAAGAAAATCGATGTTTTGTTTTTTTTCGTTGCTTCGCCACTTGTGACAATACAATGTTCCCAACTTCACTCGTGAAATATTTTCTTATATCTACTCAAAAAATGTAGATATTCTCTATTTATACAATTTTAAGCATCACAGAAATATAACTGTGATAAGAAAATAATAAAGTCAACAAAATATATATGACACCTTGAAAAATATTAGGAATTTACAACCTGCCATAAATCAGCCTTGCAGGTGCACTGGTTCAGACTTCTGATGAAACCTCAATAATTTTGTCAGAGAGAAAAATTTCTCTCAGCAACATACACTTTTTTATGCCTTTGCTATGAATAATCTGTGATTTTCAACCTGTGCAAATTTGATGAATTTTGAAACACTTCAGCTATTACTTTATGGGCATTTGGTGACAACGTACTGTTTCTAATATCTATCTAATGGCCCTTCTGTAGGGATAAATATTTAAAGTAGTCTGGTACCATAAAATGCATACCAAAGTCTAATTGTTTTCCTGTTTTTGGAATGTTTAGACCCTTAAGTATGTAATATAAAATATTTTTGAAATTTAACTACCTGGTACTCCTAAAATTTCACTAACAATCATCCTTAAATAGTAGGTAATGTAGATGACATACTGTATATACTCGTGTATAAGCGAGATCCAAATGCAAACAACATAGACCCTGATCTGCCATCGCATAATGTGCCGGCAGATCAGTGTCTGTGTCATTTGTTCTACTGATTAATCCTTACAAACTGTGTAGACCCAGATCTGCCAGTACATTATGCAATGGCAGATCTTGGCCTATGCAGTTTGCTGTTGGTATCAGATTATATGTGAGTATATATGGTTATTGTGGGTTTGTATTATGGCACCATATTCTTGGAATGTTTTGAGAATAAAACTCAAGCTGAAAGTGAATAACCCAAAATCAGATGTGATACTTAGGGTTCATCTAGATCAGACCAATAACGCAATTAAGGTGAAGGATCAGAGTTAAGAAAATTACAAAGGCCTCTGATTCTAGCCTTATTCTAATTCAAGTTAAGAAATTACAAAAGCCTCTGATTCTAGCATTATTCTAATTCAAGGTAAATAATTACAAAGGCCTCTGATTTTAGCCTTATTTTCCTAATTCAAGTTTAGAAATTACAAAGGCCTCTGATTCTAGCCTTATACTAATTCAAGTTAAGAAATTACAAAGGCCTCTGATTTTAGACTTTTTTTCCTAATTCAAGTTAAGAAATGACAAAAGCCTCTGATTCTAGCCTTATACTAATTCAAGTTAAGAAATTACAAAGGCCTCTGATTTTAGCCTTATTTTCCTAATTCAAGTTAAGAAATTACAAAGGCCTCTGATTTTAGCCTTATTTTTAGAAAATTACATAGGCCTCTGATTCTAGCCTTATTTTAATTCAAGATAGAGACTGTCAGAATTTGGAATTTTGAGCTTGAGCTTGAGTTTCTTGATCAAAATAAATATTTTAAGACCATGGGGCCTTCCGTGGCTCTTGGTGTTGAACCCTTTAGAAAGGTATGTAAGATAGAAGACATACTACATAAATTATTTATATAGGAAATTGTTTATATTAAAGAAAATTGAAGATTGGATTAAAGTAGTTTGTCCAAATGAAAATAAAAGGGGGGACAAGGTCAGCAAAATAGTTTTTTCACTATGAACATTTTTGTGGTACGACCCTCTCGATTGGATTTTACATGGGGATTTAATGGGTTTATGCCCAAAAGGAGATATTTGTACAACATTTTCTCTATTTTTTATATCCAGAATTTTCTATTACTTTGCAGAGATATATTGAATGATATCAGCTTTTGAAAAATAATACAAGATTCTATTATTTTGATATATTAATCCTACTTTATTTATCGAAAAAATCTCTTTATTTTTCCAGGAATCATTTCTTGAGGATATCAACTGCATCCTGAACTCAGGTGAAGTACCCGATTTGTTCGACCAGGAGGAACAAGATGGTATTATGATGGACCTAAAACAGGCTGCAGGACAGGCAGACATTCCTGATACCAGGGTTGCCATCTACCAATTCTTCATCTCACGTGTTCGTAAAAATTTACATGTGGTGCTGACAATGAGTCCAGCAGGTGGGAAGTTCCGTCAGCGATGCCGGATGAATCCAGCACTAATTAATTGTTGCACGATAGATTGGTATGATGAGTGGGATGATGAAGCAATGCTTAGTGTTGCACAGGTGTTCTTCGAGAGTGCTGAATTTATTGCAGACAAGGATACAGATATAGGGGTAAAATATGAAAAGCAGAAAGATTTTATTTTGATAATGCAATCACTGTTGCCTAGCAGGTATTTGCTTCAAAAACGTTTTGTCATAATCTTCTTGTAAGAAAGGGTCCTTATATAAGAAAGGGTACTTGGGAGAAGTATTTATAGACATTGAGTATTGAATAAATCAATCAGTCAGTAAATCAATCATTCAATCAATCAGTCGATCAATCAATCAATGACAACTTTTGGAACATGTTATCCACAAAGGAGTACTCCTTTTCATCCAGCTGTGTAAACTGGAATACTTTTTATTGCATTTAGTATTACCTGCATACTTGCATTGTAAGAAAAGCATAGAATAATACTTAATAATGTTTCAAAGCAACAAATGCATTAACAACATACAAAATTATAGTTGTTTATCTTGAAATATGGATTTGGAATCTGTTCAGACTTAACTGCTGGAACATTTTGGATTTAGTATTTTCAAGATTTTGGAATACCTGGGTGCACACATGCATTATGCACCTTTTATAGCCCTGTGAGTTTAAAAATTCTGGCAAGGTTACATAATAACATTGACTTATGCAAATAAACTTTATAACAGGTAAGCATGTGCACCTTTGTCATAAATAAAATGTAACACCTTTAATATTGATTTTATTTAGACTGAATTGATGATCGTTTGTATAAGTTTATAATCTTGTGGTGGCAGGAACTGAAGAAGCATGTGGGTCAGGTGTGTGTGAACATCCACGAGACCATCCATAAGATGTCAACAAAATACTGGGCAGAGATGAGACGCCACTACTACTCCACACCCAGCAGTTACATGGAGTTTATCAAGCTCTACTCCAGGCTTCTCAAGGAAAACAAGGCCGTCTTCATGGAGAATAAGTTAGTAAACCAATACCAGTCAGTGATTTCACACCACATTTAGTTTTCTTCCTTTGTTATCATATAGCATTTCTTTTTTAATAGTATATAGGCAACAATTTTAGAAAAACAAGCCAAACTTTTACATTATTTGATCATTTATTAAAGGAATTCAAACTGATCAAACACATCTGCCTTCATGAATAACAAATGAGTAAGTTAAACACAGTTTTTCTCTTTTGTACCATATAGCAGGATTTGTTCACAGAAGTTAAATTTAGCTATTTTGTCTACCAATGTACAATATACACTCACTTATAAGTAGAGTCCAACTGCAAACACCATAGATCCTGATCTGCCATTGCATAATGTGCTGGCAGAAAAGGGTCTTTGTTGTTTGTTTTACTGATTTGTCCTTACAAACTGCACAGACCCAGATCTTCCAGCACATTAATCGATAGCAGATCTTGGTATGTGCAGTTTGCAGTTATACTCAACTTGTAAGCAAGTATGTATGGTAGGTTTTCAATATTAGCCACCGTCTATACTCGCGTATAAGTCTGTGTATATAAGCCCACCCCCCCCAACTGAATAGGTAAAAACATTCAAAAGTGCATGACCCGTGCATAAGCCGACCCATAAGTCTGAGATGACATATAGTGAGAAATAGAGGAAACAGGTAAAATAAGATAACCCAAAACACACACACACACACACACACACATATCCTTCTAACTTGAACCCCTAGGTCCTCATGTACTAAGGTGACCTGGTTAATGGCTTATATGGTGTTAGTACAGCTATAATAGACCTTGGCCCCCAGATAGGCTCACCTCCCTTCGTCTAGATTTTTATTTTTTCCTAAATTATTTAGCTTATAAGCGAGTATATACGGTAGCTATATTTTAGTGATTGCATATCTAGACAGGTTATAATATAAAAGATAATACATTTTGACTTGATTTATCTCGCTATCTCACTCTTAATGCACTAAATTGCTAAAACTGTATCAACTGCAAAAAATACCTGCAATATGGTATCTCTTTTACTTGCCTAGATGAGTGGAGTTTCTTTTTATTTTTTATCATCCATGATTTTAAATTCAGGACCAAATGTTTTAGATTCTTTATAGATTTCTGAAGGAACAAAAGTTTATTATATAAAAGAAGGTATATATCAGGGATTGAAAATTCATTAACCCATCTTGGAATGGCAAGTGAAAATTTCAGGAGGTCGAGTGAATTTTCCAATCACTCACCCAATAATCACTCACCTGATTCGGCAAGTACTGATTCAGGATTGACCAATGTTTCTCTGTAATGAAAAGGATATTTTGTCGAGAATATTGCTGACTTTGTTCATTGAAACTCCATGCTTTCTACCAAAGGTTTGTTTTCCATTTATTTTGATCAAGCTCATACAAGTGCTTAGCTGTCACTCTTCAGTACTCATATACGCTTACCAGAAGGAGAGCAGACTTGTTTCAATTTGTAATTACTTACAACTGGTGTTAGGAGGTTCACAAAAAAAGCTCTAGAAAACAGCCTTTGACACGATCAAATTTAGGTCATTAACATCATCAACTTTTATCATTCTATTAAATCTGATTGAGTAAGAGTTTATTCTGAGCAATTAAACATTATTAGTACTTGCCTGACCGGGGATGAGTGGATTTTCAGGTATATTTCAACCCCTGCATTGAAATTGTTTGACTATGAAAATAAAAATTCTGTCTTGTAAGTCTGAAAGGTGGGTGCTACATTCTACAAAGAGAACAGGAACAGTGGCTTTGGTTTTGTTGTCTGATTTTAAAGTTTTAGGGTTTACCATACTTGAAGTTTTTTAAACTTTTGACAAAGAAGGATAGAAGCTATGCATGAAATTTTCTGGAGAACATTTTGGAAGTCAGAAAAACTCGGAAAGATATTCAACACAAGACAAGTTTTTTGTATGCTGCAGCCATATCTGTGGAGGGGCAAGTAGTGTTACCCATATCTATCCATCACATCAATTCGCATCATATCACCTCACATCCAATCCCGTCCATTGTGAATTTTGTTTCTGCTCACTAACTTTCCACCAGCCATATCTATGGAGAGGCATGTAATGTTACCCATATCCATCCATCACATCACATCATGTCATATCACCACACATCCAATCAGTCCATTGTGAATTTTGTTTCTGCTTGCTAACTTTCAAAGGACTTAATGGACTGAAATCAAATTTGGTATGAGACTTTACATTCTGAAAACCTAAGCCAAGTGAGACTTTCACCATTTTCCAGCTACATTTTAAATGTTTGACTTGGAACTTTCCACTTCAATTTCTGCTCAGTAACTTTTGAAGGACTTCAGGGATTGAAATACAATTTGTTAGAAGGCTTTATACTAAGAAGACTTAGTTCAAGTTCAGTTTTCACAATTTTCTGGCAAAATTTCATGGAGTTATGGTCTCTATTTTTTTTTACTTAGAACTTTGCACTTTACTTTCCATTCTGTAACTTTTGAAGGATATGATTGATTGAAACCAAATTTGGTATGAGGCTTTACGTTAAGACAAACTACTGTCATTTTATTAAATATCTAGAAACTAAAATATAATTACTTTTCTCTCTATCCAGATTATTCCTGTACTAATGAAAACTATAAATTTTCCCAAATATTGTCTGGAAAATTAATATTTTTATTGTCATGATTGTGTATCGATGTGCCCAGTATGTACAGTGTCTAGGTAGGTAAACCAGGTTACATTATATCTTTGCTTGCTATGAAAGAACTTTTGCATGATCATGTTTAAATGTTCTTTTACAATGAAGAATTCTGGTTGCATTAATGGTGTTGGTTTTTCTTTTTGTTTGTATACAGTACACGCATCATGTTTTTATGATTCACCACGCAATCTGGTGGGCGTGGAGAAATGGGCATGGGATTAAGTGTCCACTATGAGTAGTGTAAGTCCACTCAGTCTGGTTGATTTTCCCCCCAATTTAGTGAAAAACCTCTCAATCTAGTGGAAAACCATCACGGATTTTATTGCAGTCGTAGTGGGTTTTATGGCACCCCTCGCTGATTCTATTGTATTCACTCCATGAGTCGACACACTAAACAAACAGATGGGAGAAACTCCGACACCGTAAACCCGAACATGGCAGGTGTAAATTTCATACCTTTACCTGTACAGTGGTAACATTTCTTGTGTATTTATCAGTAGCCTGGCTGAGTATACATACAGACGAACGTGCATAACGTAGAAAAAATATGATGTTTTATATTTCTTGGATATCTTCCCACCCCTGTCCATGACAAAGCGTACATCAGAAAAAAGTGCTTAGCTACAACGTACATCCCTGCTGATATAATACATGTATATGTACCTGTTAGCAATATACAGATGTGGAAATTGACATTGTTCAGCATCAAGCGGTAACTTCCATGTTCTTTCTCAATAAATGATATTTCATAAAAGTGTTTTGTGTACTGGTTATTAGTTTGTCATTGTTTCCCTTAAATTTCCATACTTTTTCCAAGACCCACCTTGAAGAAATCATGGAAAGCAGTAATACATATAAAACTCGAAAAGAGATTACAAACGAATGCCGTAATATTTATATCAAACATGTACAATCATGAACACTGGCACATTATGACATGTATGTCATAATTCTTGCCAAAGTATATTAAAATAAAAAAAGATACACGAGCTATACTACGGAAAGGTTCTTCTGTACTTTTACCCTTAAACTTTGAAAATCACATTGTTTATGAGAGAGTATGGCAATTTTTTAAATGCACGGAATTGTGTACACTGTATTGACTGTTGCGCTCTATCGGTGGCCATTCATGTCATAAACAAAGTGATTTCAACGAGAAAAAGTTACTTCCTGTCCACACTTTTTTCACGAATCTAGATTGCATCACCAGACACTGACTGAGGAGTATCATTCTTACTTTGAAGTCAGCCGCTATGCCTGTTGCTGTAGCTTCCTGCCTCGAGTCAAGAACAGTCCGTCATGACAGTTGCTACATGACATTACCTAATATTCAATGTCGTGCTTCGATGTTTCAAAATGTACAGTACAATAACTGTTGAATGAAAATATCACAAAACCACACACCTTTAAACTAAAAAGATGTTAGTTTGTGAAAAACAAATTTGGACTGAGAAACGCATTTGATGTTAAGTTCTCATATTATCGTGTAAAACTAGTCTCTAGCATTATATGAAAAACTAAATATAAAAAAAAAATTTTTCCCATTTAGAGACCTACCATTTAACTTATATTTAGGGGGAAAAAAAGTATAATGGCCTTAATGCATGTCTAAACTATGTAAAAATCAGAACAAATGTAGTTGTTTCAAGCTATATCCCATCCCTCCATCTCTCTTTCTCTCCCAGTCTACAACCCCCCCCCCATTCCGTTGCGTAATAAGCAAATAGAGTAGAAGTCTTAAATTACTTAAATTAGGACAATTCCTAGCAGCTACTGGTCAGTGTCACACTTCTATGTTTCAAAATAAACACTGTCGAATAAAATTGTTTCTTGTTATCACAAAATCAATCGCTTTAAAACTAAGAAGATATTAGTTTGTGAAGAGTGAATTTAGACAGAGAAACACATAGCCGTTAAGTGTTGATATTATCATGTAAAACTGGTTTCTAGCAGTATATAAAGCAAACTATATATAGTATTTTTATTTTCCCGATAAGGGAACAAGCATTTAAATGTAACAAGCTGCAATGGTCCTGATTCACATCTAAAATTATTAATATTTTATTTTCTGAAAATCACAACAAGTGTAATTTTGTTAAAGCTAAATCCTATCACACCCGCACCCCCAGTAGCACATAGAGTAGAAGTTAAATTACTTAAATCAGAATTCAAGTATGTCATTGGAATATTGTTATGAAAATACCAAGGGTTTCTGTTTAATGAAGCCACTTCAGCTGGGATAACATCCTGTAATGCAAGTGTTAGAAAGATGTGAATGAAACAGCTTTAGATAAACAAGTAGCTCGTCAACCCTGCACCTGGGTATAAGTGGCAACTTCAGTGTGTTTTCTCAATAAATGATATTTCATAAAAGAACTTCTTGTACTAGTTATTAATTTGTCATAGTTTCCCATTAATGTCTACATAGTTTCCAAAACCTTCTTTAAAGAAATTATTGAAAGCAGGATACAAATACCTTTATCTGTAGACATAGAAAAATGACTGATTATTTCAGAGTATGATAATTTTTAAATGAGCCGAATTTGTCTACACGGTATTGAAGGCTGCTCTCTTTCAGTGGCTGTTCATGCCCTAAGCGAAGTGATTTATATGAAAAAGATTACTTTCTTCGTGAATCTATCTTCAAGCACCAGCCGAGGAGTGACATTTTTACTTTGACGTTAGCCACTACACTTGTTAACAATGGTCATTCATGAAGATGTTGAGCTTCTATCTTAATTTTTTAGCCCCGATGTTTCAAAAGAAGCATTAACTTCTGAATGAAAATGTTTTTGTTGCATGTGGAACAACGAATTTTGGACGCAATGTGATCAAGTTGTGATATTTTTGCGTTAAACTAGTTTCTAGCAGTATATAAAATAAACCATATACAAACTTTATTCTCCCAATTAATCTTGCAATGCAGCACATATAATACAAGTCTATCACAGCAACACAAAGCTATTACATGTTTACAAAAGCTGTATTACACTACTGGCGTTTTTTTTTTTTTAAATGCATCTTTTTGTAATAAAATGTGTTTATTACATGCAAACATCAGAGAGAGAGAGAGAGATTATGCACCATAGCTTTCGATCGATGTTAGCCGTAGCTTTTATCACTAATTTGGAAACAGGCATTGATAATTAGAGAGTATGCATTTTTGAAATGTGCTTCGTTCATCTTCATTTTGGAATTCGTCTACTGGCAAAATTTGGAGATACAATTTTGTTTTTAGTCTTTATTTAAATAAGTTAATATGTAAATCACTGCTTGGCAATTCATTTTGTATTTAACAAGAATTTATATAATTCATTGGGTTATTCACCTGCTATTAGTGTCCTTTGTCTTATTTTCTTATTATCTATTGTTGAATCTGGTCATAATTAACCATGTACGAACTTAATGCTTCAGAAATTTAATAGACTGAAAGTCCAATGAGAGAGCATTACTGCAATAATCAAGGTGAACTTGACAATATTCGCAAACACCTTAGAATTAATATGATAGGTTCAAAATGAACAGGAAATAATTGGGATTTACAACCGTTTGAAGCCAAAACTTTTCGACCTCCAGGTAGGAGTAGTTAATGAAGTTCTACCAGGGATACCAGTTTAAAGCCATGAAAAATAAGAAGCCACATGTGAAAAATAAGAAGCCACGTGTTTACAGCAATCAGTGCAATAATAGAGATAGATTTTATAGTCTTGGCAAACATGTGGCGTATCAGTTTCGGGTGATGTACAAGGCATTATTGATAGATATGATGTGTTCATCTTGTGTGTAATACAGTACAAGTTAAACAAGGGGAGAAAGAAGTAATTCCAAAGCACAAAATAAATCTTACTGAATGATACATTATTTAAAACACCAGAAATTTTAAAAGTTTCGCCAATTGAAGCAAATTAATCGTGATTACACACTTTTTATCGCTTTCACCTGTCCATTTCAAAATATTAACTCGTCAGATGACCAAACCAGCAATCCTAAGTATATTTTTTTAAGCTGTTGGTCATAGAATGCAGCATTACGTGCTTCACAGAGTCGGAGTAAAAACAGTAGGTCTACGATAAAAGTAACACATGTCTAGTTCCTGAGAAAATGTATCGCATGGAGATGTATATTTGAGTCGCAAGTACTAAACAGGCTGGAACAGTAGAGGTTGTATATTGGATAGCGCCGTGTATATTTCATTGTGTGGGAACATTTTAAGCAAACCATTTAAAAGTGACTGGGGTAATTAAGAACAAAATCACAACATTTCTCGCATTCTTTTATTTTAATGATGGAATGAAACCCGCTAATATATGTATTTACATGTGATTTATTTTACCCTTTGTATGTTTCAAACATAATCTCTCTCCTCCCTCTCTCATTAAAATTAAGATAATTAAACTTTGTATAATTTGTGAAGCATCATTCATGACTCTTTGCTCGGCAATTTATCTTTCATCTCTTTCAATACACGTATGTGAATGCGTTTTAGTGAGCGAGTCTTTGAATATTAAACGGCATTGCGTACAAATTAAAAAGAGCATTCTGCACTGTGAGCTGTAGCAGAGCGGATAAGTAAGTTCCACGCGAGGTAGTGGGCATTGACTATTACATAATTATATTGCTGCGACTTTCAATGGGCAATAAAACTGAATCCATCCACTACGAGCCACGACTGGACAATCCATGATGACCACTATATCCTGTCTGCGATGGACACTGCATGAAAAGGATTAAGGTCCACCGTGGGAAAGTGTTTTTTCATAAAAACATGATGCGTGTACTGTAACTATGACAGTGAGTTTATTGTGTACATATACTACCTGTTGGTGATAAGGCTTGCTAGAAAACTTTGTCTATGAATCATGACCCAGTTCTAATATTGAGAATATTTCATAATTAATTCGTAAAAATTGTCTTTAACAACAGAATGTATCACTGAAATAATATACATCTATTCATATTATCTTACCTCTGAAAATCTGAAAGATAATCCATATTTTCCATCAAAAATGCATGAAGCGATCTCAACACTAAAACTACAAATATGGCAATCATTGCCCTAATATGTAATGGAGCCAAATCACTTAAAATGGATCAAGAATTTAATTGCAGAATACCATGATTTGTACTCCAGTTATCGGTTTGAAAACTGAACCAACTACATCAAAAATGAAGCTACCAAGAGAAAGTATGCCATGGAATAAAACTGAGAATAAATGTAAACCCAGTTTAGTTTACTGGAAAAGGGAAAACTAAGATAATAACCTGCATACATATTTAAACACTTTATATCACACAAGTTAAGCCACTTTAGTGAGAATAGGAATTGATGTATACGACTGCTTTGTCTCCCTTTGTACACTCTCCAGCAGTAAATATAAAAGAGACCTGACTTGATTTAATGCTGATGACCATTGATTTTACAGTTATCAAAGTGATCTAATAACTAATTCTGCCAGCTGTCTCAAGATGAAAGGTTGTTTTTCCTGTATCATTACCTTTAACAAGCTTTCAGCTCACTTTGTTTAGGGAACTGCTTGATACTGAGTTGTGGAGTGTTTCAGCTGTTTTTATTGCTGCCTGTGGATAACACATTTAGTTAATCCACCTGATGATTACGGTAATAAAAGCAGTTTCACAGCCAGATGGTTGACTATGCAATCAGCAGGTTTTGTACATGTAAAACATTCCTTAGTTTCGTTTCCAACTTGAATTTTTCATTTTTCGATGTCTTTAAAAAAACTTGCTTGGTGTCCAGAATTTATTTGGTACTATTTAAAATTATTATAAATTTTGAAAATATGGTGTTTGGAAAATTGGAGGGTCCAACTATTTTGGGGTAATTACAGTCGGTCAGGCTTGATTTTAACTATTTTCTGGCAATATTTTATAGTGTTATGATTCTTGTTTGACTTAGAACTTTGCCCTTCAGTTGCATTATATTGGGAAGGACATCTGTGTTGTATGGACGCAGTTATATTTTTTTATGTTTTTATTTTTCAGAAATCGTCTACTGAATGGGCTGTTTAGACTGTCAGAGGCCAACACATTTGTTGCTACAATGAAGGAAGAGTTGGTCACACTTGGTCCGAAGATAGAGGAAAAACAAAAGGTGGAAGTAGTTTATGTATATAGGGTCTTACATGAGTTACGATTTAATAATAAATTTTAAAATTATATGAAATAAGTTGAATAATGTGTATCTTCTACAAACCTATATGAACAAAAGAGTGACATAATTGAACAAGTTTAATAAACTTCAAAATAATAAATGAAATGTTTTAAACAAGTTTAATTAATTTCACTTTTTTGCAAACCTTGCTGAGCAGGAGATTGAAATAATTAAATAAATTTAAGAATTTCATATGGATGAAACACAAATGTGAGATTCTATCAATCACATGAAGAAATATTAGACTTTGTCAATAATTATTTTGAAAATTTCATCATTTTAAGTTTTTCAAACAATGTAAGTTTAAAAGTTCTAGTATTATACATTAACCTAATGACATTACAATGTGATGTACCTCTTTTGCATTATGTCATAACATGATGCTTCATTAACTAAATATGAAAAATAGAAAATGGGTTATAGTAACATTTTATTGATGATGCCACATAATAATCCTTCCACTCCAATATAAATTGTTAAAATTCTTTATAATATGGTTGTGTTGCATGTTGGATTACAAATATATTGGTAGCCTTTTTTCCATTTTCAAGAAATACATTTAAAATCTTGTGTTTTTTGTTCAGATAGTCTTTTTTTGGAAATGGGTTACAAGTAGTATTACTGTATGTAATATTGGTTAAATTTTTCACATAGTAAAAATAAACATTCCATATTGAAAATATAATATGTTGAATCTTTTGGGTTTTTAAATTATAATAATTTTTGCATTTTATTTATCTGTATATATCCTTTGTGTGTTTTCTTATTTTCTTATATTTCAGTCACAAGAAAATACTGTTTCCATATTGTATTGTAAAACCGTAAAAAGCATGGCTTTTCCAGGAAGAAAATAATATCTCCTTTTTTTTAAATTAACTTTAATCCTTATACAATAAGACATTTATGTTAGAATTTTCTCTGTCCAAATTATGCTCAAAAAGCAAATAATACCCATTTATTTCAAATTTAGAAAATTAAAAATGCCTCTTACTTAACCATATTTTGTGTTGAATTTGGTTACTGTATATATTGTATATACTCATGTATAAGGCGATACCAACTGCAAGCTGCATAGACCCAGATCTGCCATCGCATAATGCACAGGCAGATCTGGGTCTATGCAGTTTGTAAGGACTAATCAGTAGAACAAACAACATAGACCCTGATCTGCCAGTACATTATGTGACGGCCGATCAGGGTCTATGTTGTTTGCATTTGGACCCGTATTATACGCGAGTATATATGATATTTTATATTAAATAAAAGATAAGATAGTTACTATCCTCTGTAGGACACTGAGGTGCTTTTAGAGCAACTACAGAAGGACACAGAGGCTGTCAACCAGGTTCGAGCCATAGTAGAAAATGAGGAGGAAATTATGAAGAAGGAAGCCAAAATAGTCCAGGATTATGCTAATGTAAGTGAAATTTATCAAGCATCAATTTAGTTCAGTCTCAAAAAATACAGAAGAGCTTGTAAAATAGCAACTTTACAATTGGTAGAATTGGTGATTTAAATATCATCAGTGCCAACCATTTCCTGATATAAATCCTGTTTTATACTTATCATCTATTGCAGCTTTGAGAAGTGAGGTTTATATATGATTTGCTTTGCCCATCCATGTGTCCATCTATTTGTCATGTCTGCCCAGTAACTATTCTTTAATACACCTGTTATGACAAAACTTGCAGTGTGAGTGCATCTTGGGATGAAGGTATATCACACACACCTAAACTGAGTTGCTGTGCTACATTCCATTGCCTGAAAATTATATGCAGTCTCAGATTCTAATATGTTTTTACAGGTTGCCAGGAAAGTTGCAGTGTGTGTGTATCTTGGGATGAAAATATCTTGTACTAAAGATGAATCACTTTAACTTTTTTTTCTCAGGATTATTCAACATTGCCTAAGAATACTGACTCATGCCAGGGGGAGGGACTCCAGGCTTTATTTTTTATTAAAAAAATGGTAAAAAGATAACCAAGGTAGGCTAAGGACTTATAATTAAAAGCAACAAGTACAAGAACAGTAAACTAGAAATCCATTGCAAAGCAGTCTGTTTCATGCCTTTTGTCATTGCTTATTTATTCATACAAAAATTGGTAGCAAAATCTAAAGCTTTTCTGAAAAATTTAAGTCAGTGAATGAAAATTTGCATAGATAATGAACTCATAAACTCTGAAATACATATTTATTTTAGGAATGCCAAATGGACTTGGCCTCTGTCATGCCAGCACTGCAAAATGCTATTCTTTCACTGGAAACACTAGACAAAGCTTCTATATCAGAAATCAGGTATTCTGTCTACATCCATACATGTCCACTTAAATTTTCAATACCATTTCTCACATTCTTCCCACCTCTCTTTCAGCACTTTATTCCTCTTCTGCTTTAATGTTCTCTTGATGTAATTATTCTCTCTATCCATTTGTCTGTTCTTTCTCTCTCATGCATATCAGTCATCAGTCAGGGGAGATACTTAATGATTGCGCTTATATATATATATATATATTGTTCGTCCTACGAGTTCGAAGATGACCATGACATCGCTAACTGGTTTGGTTTCTGTGAATATGTAAGTGGCTGATAAGGTCAATTTGTGCTCTGAACTGTCTTTGGCACACTTGACAGGAGATGCCGCTTGGGTTTGCTTGATCAATAGAGGACGTACTGCAGTTCTGAGATTTATGCTGCTCACACTTCTGCACTGCTTATCTTGATGAAATTACAGATATAAATAACAAATATGTATTCTAATGAATAATCACTCTGATTAACAGAGTAAAATATTGGACAATAGTAGCCAGTCAGTTGAGCCCAATGACAACTTACTAACAAACCTTTTTTTTCCTTTATGTAGAAAAGAGTATGTATACTGAATAGTGAGATACATGTATGATCAAATGATTGAATAAATAAATGGATTAATGAATTACTTGATAAATGAATGGATGAATGAAATAATGAATGAATAAGTAAATCAATACATATTTCAGCATACCCCATATACACATACATGTACATCATTGAATTACAGAGTGTACAACAATCCACCTGTTCTGGTCGCCAATGTGATGGCAGCAGTGTGTCTACTGTTCCAGAAGAAACCAGATTGGCCTACTGCCAAAATGATGCTGGGTGACCCCAATTTCCTCAAGAAACTGCTCCAGTTTGATAAAAACAGTTTACCAGACAAGGTAGGGTTCATTGTACTTACCCTGTGATTATTTGTAATTGATAAATTGAATCTTTCAATATACATGCGTGTGATATTGGAAGAATCCTCCTTAGGACCAGATTTAAATGTCAGAGATGAGTGAAATTTTGATCTTCTGGGTAGAATGTTTCCGACTTTTTATTATTATTATTTTTTTTTTGTAGTTGAAAGTCATAGCTAGTATTGGTAAACAGTTTGACATCAGTGTTAATATAAAAAGATGCTGAAAACTTAGTAATAATGGTAACACATGTCCATGAATAGTGTCAGTAGGTAATAGTAGCGATGTGCCATTCAAAATTGTCCACATTATTATCTGATATATGATCAAATTCATGTGCTGTAAAGTGAAACAAAAGTATTTTGCACAAATGCCACAGGTGGTAAACTACTGCATAAATGTATAAATTGTTTAAAATTGATATATAAATATGAACTAATTCTTACAGTATTCTTTTTAAGACCATAATGTAATTAATAAGATTAATATGATAAATCAATACTGATGTAATTTTGTTTGTATGTGCTTCAGGTATTCCATAAGCTGAAGAAATACTCAAGGATTCCAGACTTTAACCCTGAGGCAGTTGGCAAGGTGTCATTAGCCTGTAGGTCCATGTGTGAGTGGGTGCTTGCCTTGGAACATTACAATGAGGTTTATAAGGTAAGGGCTTCAGGCAGACAACAGTCATGTCCACATTCCAAGTTTCATCCTAAAGCATCCTTAAGAGATAGGTCAGACATATTGTAAATCATATTATTTTAGTGTCATATTTTTGCAGATTTAGTAAACTAAGCCTATTTATTGAATACAATTTTGAAGTTTTACTTGTGGACAATGTGCATATTGTGGAACTCTATTGATATAAACGTAAATAGGATTTAAAAAATTCAACCGTCATGCATGTTTCACAAAATTTCATGCTTATTTAACGTCTTGTAATTCACAAAATGTGTAATTTTAACTTGAATCTCAGAGTTTATATGATCATAAAGTCATGAATTGTTTTGGAAAAATATGAAAAAAGCAACGAAAGAGTAAAAACATTCTTTCATCCACTCATTATTTTGTGTTATCTATTAGACAAATGATGCAAATTGTTCTTTGTTGTATTTTAAAGATGGTTAAGCCCAAACAAAAGCGTGTTGAAGAAGCACGAGAAGCACTGGAGCTTGCCAGAAAAAGTCTTGCTCAAAAGCAAGCAAGTCTGAAAAAGGTGAGATAGGGGATGGGGAAGGGAGCATCATGGTTCAAGTTAGGGTTGACAAATTCGTTAAGCTGGCAAACTTGCTCATGTACAATATGTTCCCATCTATGAACAATGTAGACCTAGATCTGCTGTCACATAAAACATCAGTAAATCAGGATTTACATATGATATCAAGCAAACAGTAGACCATGATCTACCACTGAATTTTGTAACAATAGATCTGAGTCTATATGCTGTTAAAGTAGATCTGGGTTTATTTTACACCAGTAGATATACTTCTATTTTGTAACAGTAGATCTGGTTCTGTTTTACAGCAATATATCTGGGTCTATTTTACAACAGTAGATATACTTCTATTTTGTAACAGTAGATCTGGTTCTGTTTTACAGCAATATATCTGGGTCTATTTTACAACAGTAGATATACTTCTATTTTGTAACAGTAGATCTGGTTCTGTTTTACAGCAATATATCTGGGTCTATTTTACAACAGTAGATATACTTCTATTTTGTAACAGTAGATCTGGTTCTGTTTTACAGCAATATATCTGGGTCTATTTTACAACAGTAGATATACTTCTATTTTGTAACAGTAGATCTGGTTCTGTTTTACAGCAATATATCTGGGTCTATTTTACACCAGTAGATATACTTCTATTTTGTAACAGTAGATCTGGTTCTGTTTTACAGCAATATATCTGGGTCTATTTTACAACAGTAGATATACTTCTATTTTGTAACAGTAGATCTGGTTCTGTTTTACAGCAATATATCTGGGTCTATTTTACACCAGTATATCTGGGTCCATTTTACAACAGTCGATCTGGGTCTATTTTACAACAGTATATCTGGGTCTATTTTACAACAGTATATCTGGGTCTATTTTACACCAGTATATCTGGGTCTATTTTACAACAGTCGATCTGGGTCTATTTTCCTACAGTAAATCTGGGTCTATTTTACAGCAGTATATCTGGGTCTATTTTACAACAGTCGATCTGGGTCTATTTTCCTACAGTAAATCTGGGTCTATTTTACAGCAGTATATCTGGGTCTATTTTACACCAGTATATCTGGGTCTATTTTACACCAGTATATCTGGGTCTATTTTCCTACAGTAAATCTGGGTCTATTTTACAGCAGTATATCTGGGTCTATTTTCCTACAGTAAATCTGGGTCTATTTTACAGCAGTATATCTGGGTCTATTTTCCTACAGTAAATCTGGGTCTATTTTCCTACAGTATATCTGGGTCTATTTTACACCAGTATATCTGGGTCTATTTTACACCAGTATATCTTGGTCTATTTTCCTACAGTAAATCTGGGTCTATTTTACAGCAGTATATCTGGGTCTATTTTACACCAGTATATCTGGGTCTATTTTACAACAGTCGATCTGGGTCTATTTTCCTACAGTAAATCTGGGTCTATTTTACAGCAGTATATCTGGGTCTATTTTACAACAGTATATATGAATCTGTTTTACAGCAGTATATCTGGGTCTATTTTACAACAGTATATCTGGGTCTATCTTACAACAGTATATCTGGGTCTATTTTACAACAGTCGATCTGGGTCTATTTTACAACAGTATATCTGGGTCTATTTTACAACAGTATATCTGGGTCTATTTTACACCAGTATATCTGGGTCCATTTTACAACAGTCGATCTGGGTCTATTTTCCTACAGTAAATCTGGGTCTATTTTACAGCAGTATATCTGGGTCTATTTTACAACAGTATATATGAATCTGTTTTACAGCAGTATATCTGGGTCTATTTTACAACAGTAAATCTGGGTCTATCTTACAACAGTATATCTGGATCCATTTTACAACAGTATATATGGATCTGTTTTACAACAGTATATCTGGGTCTATTTTACAATATCAGATCTGGTCTATTTTGCAAAAGTAGATATGGGTCTATTTTACAACAGTATATCTGGGTCTGTTTTACAACCTCGATTTGGGTCTATGCTGTTTACAGTTATGCATTCATTGTACATGGGTAATATGGTAGTTTTTTCAGACCCAGTGCTCATGAAACTACTTACCTTGAGTGCTTACTCAAATTCAAAATTACCTTTGTCATAGGCTTTATATTTGTTAAATTGGTACATTAAAAAACCTATACATGTTCAGCAGAAGTCTGTTTCTAAATATACTGCTACTTTGAAATCTCTTGTATTTCAGTTTGTTTATTTATAAACTATCAAAATTTTAGTTTGATTGTGTACTTAAGTTGAGGAGTTTTGTGAATACAGGACCTGATTTTGTCTTTCCTTGATGAGTTATTGCATAAACTCACATACAAGTCAGATCCAACTATAAACAACATTGACCTAGATCTACCAGTGCATAATGAGATAGCAGTCTGTTATTTGCATTTGGATCCATTGTATATGTGAGTATGTACAGTAGCAGAAAATGACTGCAGAATGAGTTTGTAATATAAGATTTCTGGAGAGAAGTTTCATATTTTAATCAATTGGTTGATGAATGAGTTTGGTTTTGAGGTTTCTCTTGAGAACATTGATTTCAATAAACCGGTTGAGAGAATTCATAGAAATATAGAATCACTTGAGAATGATTGGTAAGGAGAGGGATTGTTTGTCAATTGAGAATGATATATTAGGAGAGGGATTGGTCATCACTTGAGAATGATTAATAAGGAGAGGGATTGGTCATCAATTGAGAATGATTGATAAGGAGATGGATTGGTCATCAATTGAGAATGTTTGATAAGGAGAGGGATTGGTCATCACTTGAGAATGATTGATTAGATAAAAGGATTTTAATTTGGTATTAGTTTGCACTGTGTCACACAGATGGGATACATACCGGTATATAACTTTATAGAATTGTTATTATTTTATTTTTTAAAGTGTTATTGTTATTGTGAGGATAAATCACGTTTTTCTTTGTTTGAGATATGAGTCTACTACTATATTGATGGCAATTTAGCCACATATAATATATGTATACAAATGCATAGATAGTTTATTTAATGTTGTTAGCTATCCATACATATCACAAACATACAAACTCCATACAATTCAGCGACCTACATAGACATGCACATATGCATACAATCCAGTTGTAAAAAAGTGTTTACTGTAGTCACCAGTTAAATGGGCATGTATTTCTTGCCCAATAAGTATATATTTCTTTTTGTTCATAATTTTTTTTTTTTAAGAACGATTTAATTCCTTTTGTTTTTGGTGTTATTACGGTAAAAAAAAAAAAAACTTTTTGTTTATCAAGGTGACATTTATTTGTGATACATGTATGTAGATAAAAGTAGATTTGATAGCTTTTTTATTCTCATATCTATAAGTCTTTTGTATACTCCTTCCCTCTCCTTCTTGTCAAACACACCACACACACAGAGGGGCCATGTTCATATAAACTTTTGAAACTTGGTATCCTAGTATCCAAAACAAAATTCTGAAATAAGACCTCTTCACTATATCATTGTTAACCCAATAAAAATGGTCAGACAAAAGCATCTATATTAATGAAGCTTAGCAAGGTAGATGGATGGGTGGTTGGATGGATAGATGGACAGATAGATAAAGAGAGAGAGAGATGGATAGATAGATACATACCGTATATACTCGTGTATAAGCCGATACCAACTGCAAACTGGGTCTATGCAGTTTGTAAGGACTAATCAGTAGAACAAATAACATAGACCCTGATCTGCCATCGCATAATGTGCCAGCAGATAAGGGTCTATGTTGTTTGCATTTGGACCTGGATTATACGCGAGTATATGGTAGATACACAGATTTATTTATTTTTGTCATTTATATATTTTCTGCATTGTGTTTTAGATTCAGGACCATTTCAACACACTGCAGCAGCAGTACCAAGACAGTGTTAATCAGCGTGAGGCACTCAAACAATACAAGAAAACCACAGAACTGCGTCTCAAGAGGGCAGCTGTTCTTATAAGTGCTCTGGCAGATGAAAAGGTGGTTACAATGTAGCAACCATGTTTCTTGAAATAGAAAAGTTATATTTTATGGCAGAATTTAATTAAAAAACTACAAAGAAATTAATAAGAAATAGAAATACCTACAATGCCAAACCTGTCATCCTCCTATCTTTTCCTTCCAACACCCTTCATAGAGAAAGTTTTAGTAGAAGTGTACCTTGAAATGTGAAATTTTGTATCCATATAATTTTCTGTGGTTGACAAAATTAATTTATAGTTATAAAAGACAAAAGGTGGTAAATATTTAGTTACAATTTGAGTGTTATAGTTTTGAATTGTAGAATTGCAAAACCAATATTGCTTCAGTGTATTCTAGCATAAGGTTTTTATTCATCATCAAGATCAATGGGAAACAGAATTAGAAAATGTGATAACTAAAGTTATAACATTTTGTATACTCCTAAGTTTAATTTGTTTTGCTGTAGGTGCGTTGGGCAGAGGCTGTGAATGAACTTGACTTCAAGCTGCAAGGCCTAGTTGGAGATACACTGGTGGCAGCAGCAAGTGTTGCATATATTGGCCCTCTGACCTCTAAGTATCGCAAGGATCTGATCCAAAACTGGGTCAGCGTGTGCCAAAATGCCAAAATCCCAATATCCAAGGACTATGATCTTATTAAGAACACTGTAGATGCTCACCAGGTCAGTGCATACCACACACACCCTTCCCATTTTAAATTTTCTAAAATATGTCTATTCCACAAGTTTGAACAACTCTTATCAATTACTATCAATGGCTCAGCCATTGATATGATTTGGTTTTGAGGTGAAAGACATGGGAGATTCCAGAGTGTGAGGAAACCATCAACCTTGATGGGCAACCATGTCCCCTTGGCAGAACAGGGGATCAAACCTGTTATCACAGATCTGTAAAGCAAGAGTGTTACTAGAGCTTGATCTAGGCTTCACCAAGTTATGGTTCATGTGCTTTTATAAAAAAAAAAGTGGGGACTTTGTGATACACTCCATGTACGTATGCATATGTACTCTAGGTTACATACAATATAGTGGGTATTTTTTGCAGGGTACAGATTGTACCATATTTGGCAAATTTTGAAGAATTGCCACATGAAAGTTCATATAGTATTTTTTGTCACCAAAATTCACCACGTCAGACTTCCACTCCCACCAATCTACTGTTTCTTTTGCATATATAAGAATTTTTCCTAAACATTAATGC
Source organism: Margaritifera margaritifera (assembly GCA_029931535.1). NCBI lineage: Eukaryota > Metazoa > Mollusca > Bivalvia > Unionida > Margaritiferidae > Margaritifera > Margaritifera margaritifera. The sequence continues at coordinate 4,277,478 of JAQPZY010001606.1, forward strand.
ATGTTATATTCTCTTTCAATTTAACATGTATCCCAGGATAGAATTAGATAAGCAAAGTATGAATGAGCATTTTTGGTATTTAGATTTTGTTTTCCTTCTCAAGCTTTCACATGCATGTTTATGAAAATGTAAATTTAAGTGATGGAAGGAACACTTGTAAAATCGTTTGCTGCTCAGATAACTGGGAAAAAAAGACTGATTGCCAAAACCATTGAAATGAAATATTGGGAATCTTCAAAAATTAAAAACTGTTAAATCAATAATGTCTGTAAACATTACAACTATGAAGAATGTTTGATATACCGTAAAATTTTTTAATGAACTGCACACTGCTGGTACCAAACATTTGGGCCAGTTTGTCGAGGTAGCCAGTTTGTGGAGGTAGCCATTATTAAAGGATTAGATAAGTATTAGGAGGATCTAATTGGAGATGAGACCAGGTCACAGTTTCTGCCAGTTTATGGAATTTTCACTGTATTCTTAAATCGAACCCATCAGAATTTCTGGCCGTTAATATAAGCCACTCGTATACACCTCTCCCTTGCTTACAACGGGGTCCAAAAACATAGACCGAACTATAAGCAAGAGCATGAGTTACCGAGGGACCTAAAAAAGAAATTAAGAAAGGAATACCATCCCCCGCTGGGCATAAAAAAAAACGCGGGGGGGGGGGGGTGTGTGTGCGGGCTGTTTAATGGCTGAATTTTCGTTTTATAATTGCATTAGGAATAATTGTGAATAATTAGCTTTTTCTAATGTACAGTACAGCTCACGTGATTTTTCGGAACTCCGCGCATCGCGGTGTGGGTGGAGAGTGAGTGGAGAGGATTAAGAAAAACCCCTCCACCATCACTCCACGCGTCCTGACGGAGTTGTCGCGGAGTCTCAGGGAGAATAGCCCTGCGCACCACGCTTTCTCGCGGAGTCGCATCCGATCACCACCGTGGAGTGGACGTGGTCTCGATAATATGGGCGTGGTTTACTGTTTATCACCCATCCAAGCAGAGGTTGAGAGAGAGACGGGGTGGGGGGCACCGATTTATCTACATCGTTATCAATCTGGGGAGCCATTTGCTAACTTTTTTATACTGAAAAAAACGTAGTAATTCAGTTAATTATAAATATTTCCTTGTTCTAACGAAGATAATGTATGATACATAGTGCCAAATCATATTTAAGATGATGATAACATAATGACAATGCCTCGTAAACTGTATTAATACTACATTTTGCGCAATGAATCTAATTTCTTTTTCTTCAATACTATGTTATCGGAATCTAAACATGCATTCATATCCTTATTTCTTTTTCAGTAAACGCAATACAAAATTGTAATGATCATATGAAAGTCAGTGATATTGTACTACCTGCAATGAAAAGAACGATAAACATCGAACAAATTAATAACAAAGCTGCAGTCATACCTGACTGAAGTGAAACAAAATCGCACAAGTTCCGATGGTTACTCCATGCATGAGTACTCATTCACATATTGTACGTTTTTTTCTGACATCCAATCGCTTAAATAAAGCATTATTAAGATTTCACATCGTTATTTTATTTTAAAATGCACTAATTTGCATTAATTACCAAAGTAGCGGGTTTTTTTTAAAATCACAAATGGTCACAAAAGGTCATCCTAGATACATGTAGTTGACACATGCAAGTAACCTAGCACAATAGAAGCCATCAGCACTGCGTGTTTTCTTTGATATTGATGTGTTAATTTCATGTGCTAACTGTTAACCTAAAAGTACAACAGTAATGCTTCTGCGGGTTTGTTTTCTTTGCCATTGATTTGACAAACTTGCGCATCAGATGAAATTAATGTTTAACTTTTTCTTTTCTGTTCGTTTTCCTATTGCATAATACAGAAAAATAAGATGAATAATTTTAGATCATTAACTCTTCTTAGTAAAGTTCCCCCCCCCCCCACTCTCTCTCATAAAATATGGAATCCAAATCACTACTGCACAAGTTATCGTAAACTGAAATCTGGAAAAGTTTGCAAGTGGTAAGAAACAGAAACACGCTCAATAACCAAAGGCTCTAACAGTCACAAACAGGAAACTGCATTCTTTAATATCTGCATAAAAATAATTAAAAAAGTATATTTTATTTTTATATTTTCGCCGTAGGAAAATGAGCAAATAATAGGATACACGTGGAGACAATACATCCATGCAAAATGCTCTAAACTTGTTGGAAATTAAAATCTCTGAACATCTCAGATTTTAGAAATTTCCATATTATTTTTCATTTCGGTAATAAGCAGAGTTCAGATTAATTACTAACAATTATCAAACTTCCGTTGTTAATGGCGGGACCATAATTGCGGCTGTCAAGTACAACTCGCCAAGTCAGATGGCTTCGTGTGATAAAAACACACTGTTCCCAAGCTGAAACTTACATCATCCTTTGATGCAAACCCTTGTTAATATTTTACAACATTGTTCACAATGATCACTGCCTTGATTTCTGTAGAACATCCACTGAAGTCAAGTCTTTATTAGGGAGAGACAATTGAATTTTCCAACCGTGGGGGGGGGGGGGGTAAATGCATGAAAACAATTGTCTTTCTCTGATTTTTGTAGCAGACATTAATCCGTTCCATATTTCACTTAAAATAAATAATTACTATATGAAAGAACAAAAAATATCCCGGTCGAAAAAAACAAAACAACATATAAACCCCGTATATTAAATGGTCAGTCCCTTACAGTATACATGCAGTCGTAATATTCAGCCTCGTGACTCTGCTATTACTGCTTAAAGACTGAGCACGCGGTTTGCATTTCAGTGTAAATTCAGTGTTTTAGGTTTGTTGTGGGGGGGGGGTAAGCAGAAGCGGATGTCAATTTGGATTTTAATTGTCCATATCTCAGAGAATTACTTTCCTTTGGAACAAAATGATAAATTTATTCTGCTTGAGAGGCTCAGCAATATGTGCTTCTCGTCAAGTCAGTGCATAAGTTTGTTCATATTTCTTTGAAATAAATTAAAATCAGAAACTTATTGCAAAAGAAGTCGATCAACGTTTTATAAACAGTAATGTGTACTGAATATACAAGCCTTTTGAAATTATTTTTTTATTGTCCAAATATATGATCGAAATAAAAACGACTGATTCTTCAGATGGTATCCGGTTGTAAATCACTCAATGACGTCTCAGTCTTTCCATAGGTGGTCTTCATTCATTGGCTGTTCAGATGTCAATCAGTAATGTCGACTAGCCCCTCCACGGTGGAGTTTACATCGGCATGCCTGCCGAAACGCGGTTGTGATTTGTAGGTATTTATGCCAATTTATGCCTCCACCGCGGAGTGCTATCGCGGAGCTGAAGTGGAGGGGATTTAAGTACCCCACCGCGATGCGCGGAGTTCCGAAAAATCACGTGAGCTGTACTGTAGTTGTTTGCTTTTTTGTCTAAATTACCTTTATTTTCAAGATACCCAACTGCTGAAAGATTGTTAACAACATTAGTCCAAGTGGTTTCAACAACGTGTGTACGCGAAACCAGTGTGTATTATGTCACTGCTTTTTGTTGTTGTTGATTCACAACAAAACAAGATTCCTTTTTTTCAAAAACAACCGTCAATGTCAAAACTCAGTTTTATTTATTGTTCTATTAATAAAATAGGGATGCCATGATTTCATTGCAAGTAATAGTGAAACTTCTTCTCATCCTTGAGGAAGTCTTTGAGAGGCAATTTAGAAATTTTAAGTTCACTAAAAACTCTGGAACCCGCTTCTCCATAATGAACCGTATCTGTGAAACAAGCTTTTTATTCACCAAGTACTCATTTCGCTTGGTTGCCTTACTATCTTTGATCACATAAAGGTAGTTTAATTATCTTACTTACATAATAATATTTACAACAGTGTTCGATTGATCAATTCAAAACGAGTTGACCTGACACACGGCTGTGACTGCTAGCTCTTGCACAGGTAGGATTTGGACACCTTTTAACTTTTGTTTTATTCCACCCTCTTTTATTTGATTTGATACAAAAGACATAATTAACGTGATAATACAAAGCAGGTCTGCTTTTAATTGAATGTAACAACAAAGCAAATACTTCCGGAAGTCGGAGATCAAAAAACGGTCGGCACTTAATTAGGTTCTCACGGAAACAATCGTGGACATAGCTGTGATGGATGAATTATATTTTTCACGTTGAATACAAGAGGGCATATTGCATTTATGATGATTACGCTGAAACTGAATTAAAAGATAGAACTAAAACACAAATTTCCCTTGACAAAACTTATTGAATTGGTATTTATTTTTAAAAGTGTTGTCACCAGTAGGCATTAGTGACATTTTCATTGATCAAAATTTCGTAGAATATTGCTATTTACAGTGTACTGAGAATGTTGTTTGGAATGAAAATTGAACAAAATATATGACTTCTTAATCAAAGTTGAGAATTTCATGATGTTTATTCAAATTTCCGGGTACTAACCACTGTTTTTGATGATAAAACGAGTGATATATCAAGGTTGCATTTACCAATTTTGATCGTGATTTTTTTCACGTTCAACATATAGGGGCCTATTTTTTTGGCATTTTCTAGTTTTAAAAATGGGATCCACGCCTGACCCCATACTTTAAGTGGGTTCGCGAGTTATCAGGGCATGAGTTATCAAGAGAGTGGTGTATTGTTAAAGATGTGGTCTGCAAACTTTGTATATGATTGTATTGGATAGGATGATGGGCTGCAGAGAAGGGTAAAGGAACAGCTGAGAATTTTGTGTGTTGTCACTCTGTTTGCAGCATGTTATTTTAATTTCTATCCAAGTATTTTTAATGGAAAGTTTACTTTGTAAATAAGACTTATGAAATGTTACATTTTTTTATATAATCAGACTAAATATATGCAAATGCAAACATATTTGCAGTGTGAAGTACTAACAGATTTGCAGTGTGAAGTGCTCAAATGATAATTTGATATTTTTCCCAATGCTAACAGATTTGCAATGTGAAGTGCTAACAGATTTGCAGTGTGAAGTGCTCAAATGATAATTTGATGTTTTTCCCATAGGTCTTGATTTGGCAGAATGAGGGATTACCCCGAGATAGTCACTCAACAGTCAGTGCTATTATTGTCAAGAAATCTAACAAGTGGCCCTTAATTATTGACCCACAGGGGCAGGCAGTCAAGTAAGTATGAAAGTATGAAGAGTTCTACTTCTCTGACAAGTTTTGTTAATTTTTTTAAAAATTCTTTTTGTTTCTCTCTTCAAACTGGAATGACAAGCAAATAGTGCTTCAGGAAGTAAAGGTGAGTGCTGCCACTTTTAAAACTGTCAAGTGTTGCAACAATTCTCAGTTTACAAGAATGGTGTAATGTTCTGGACCACTGCACTAGGCTTAAAATCAAGTATGCCCTATGCCATAAAGAGTAGCCTGGTGTTCTACCATGCTCAAAATCAAGTCTGCCCTGTGCCATACTGATTAGCCTGGTGTTCTACAGTGCTCAGAATCAAGTATGCCCTATGCCATACTGATTAGCCTGGTGTTCTACCATGCTCAGACTCAAGTCTGCATTATGCCATAAAGAGTAGCCTGGTGTTCTACAGTGCTCAGAATCAAGTATGCCCTGTGCCATACTGATTAGCCTGGTGTTCTACAGTGCTCAAAATCAAGTCTGCCCTGTGCCATACTGATTAACCTGGTGTTCTACAGTGCTCAGAATCAAGTATGCCCTGTGCCATACTGATTAGCCTGGTGTTCTACAGTGCTCAAAATCAAGTCTGCCCTGTGCCATACTGATTAGCCTGGTGTTCTACAGTGCTCAGAATCAAGTATGCCCTATGCCATAAAGAGTAGCCTGGTGTTCTACAGTGCTCAGAATCAAGTATGCCCTGTGCCATTCTGATTAGCATGGTGTTCTACCATACTCAGAATCTAGAATGCCCTGTGCCATAAAGAGTAGCCTGGTGTTATCCATGCAGTGGATATTTAATTACAGTATTCATCACACAATGTTAACAATAATTTGTATAATCATAATTTGTCATAAATATTGTATGTCACACCTTTACTGTTATGTAGCAGTGTCACATGTAGCAGTGTAATTGAATAAAGTAAAGTCTTTGCATTGATTTATACTTAGTATCTTAGATTCATCTTCATGAAACATGAAAATCACGAACAATGCAATCTGCAATTCACACTAAGTGGTCCATGGTATATGATAATTTGTTGTGTTAAGATATATTCATATAATATTGATACTAATTTGTATCAGTACAAAGTTCTTTCGCATCAATATTTAACTCTAACAATCCATTACTTAGACTGGTAGTGGCACTATCATTGTTTATTCAAAACATTATATGGTATTTATAAATGATGCCATAACTGATCAGATGTGTGGTATAGTAGTAGCTGACAATCAGTCACCAGATCTTGTGCCATATAAGTGGGCAAAGAGAGCTGTTTGGACTCACTTTGGCTTTAAATGCAGTCAAGATGTTGAAGTTGATCATTATTAGCAGTACGGCATAGATGCTTCAAAAGCAATAAAAAATTCTGGAGTGACTACTAAGCTTGCCAAGTGCGTCAGCTTCATCCCTCTTTGATGTTTGTCATTACTTATCATTTAGCTGCAAACTATCTTCTCTAACATAAATATTCACACACAATTCTTCTCATTTTGTCAGAAATAAAGAGAAACAAAACTGGTAGAATATGTTATTTACTTTAAGAAAATATACAGTTGACAGTTGGAATCACATGGGTTTTAAAAGTGGTAAACTTGGTACAAAATACATATTGATACATATTGCAATACAATTGTTTATATTACAATATATAGCAATATGATTTTAGCTGGCTGTGCTCACCCCTAATAATAATATTTTGTAACTTGTGCTATTCATTTCATGTCTTAAGAGCATACAAGTCATATAAGATCCCATGTTTGCATTGTTCTCTAAGGGAGATAACTTTACTCAACATTTCAAGTAATAAATGGTACTCCAGACTGAAAATTGTGCTTGAAATGTACAAAAGCTTACTTTGATTGGTCAGAATATTTTTGAGTCAGATTAGGAGTCGAGTAAAATTTTGTGACAGAGTGGCCAGAACTTTATCTATGATGTCACTTTCAGTAGCAAATAGTTATATCTGTGATTTCACTAGCAAATAGTTATATCTGTGTATTTCACTAGCATATAGTTATATGTGTATTTCAATAGCAAATAGTTATATCTGTGTATTTCACTAGCAAATAGTTACATATGTGTATTTCACTAAAAAAAAGTTGCACCTGTGTATTTCAGTAGCAAATAGTTATATTTGTATATTTCAGTAGCAAATAGTTATATTTGTATATTTCAGTAGCAAATAGTTATATTTTTATATTTCAGTAGCAAATAGTTATATTTGTATATTTCAGTAGCAAATAGTTATAACTGTATTTCAGTAGCAAGTAAATTGTATTAATAAAAAATTTATTTTATGATTGCTCACATGGTTATCATTATTTTTTACCATTCTAGGTGGATCAAAGAAATGGAAGGAAAACGCCTGAAGATCATATCTGCCTCTGACCCTAAGTACATGAGAACTCTTGAGGCAGCTCTGAGAGTGGGAAACCCCATGTTATTAAAGGTCAGTAAAGTTTAATTTATTTTTCATTATTTACTCAAATTTAGAAGCAGATTTGAAGATACCTTATGCAACATATACATGGAAGCACAGGCTGCTCTGGTATGTGTACAGTCTTAGTAAGAGCACAGAAGCTCCATCTTTTAGGGTGTAGTAGGACAGGAGGAAAGAACAGCTGCCATTTAGGATTGATTCCAGTCCTCTGTTTCCCAGGTAGGGCACACATACCATGCGATGAAAGACCCCAGATAAACTGAGCCAGTTTGTAAGTGACCTTATATACTCCTGACTGTCGAAGTTTGTAAGTGACCTTGTATACTCCTGACTGTCGCAGTTTGTAAGTGACCTTGTATACTCCTGACTGTCGCAGTTTGTAAGTGACCTTGTATACTCCTGACTGTCGCAGTTTGTAAGTGACCTTGTATACTCCAGACTGTCGCAGTTTGTAAGTGACCTTATATACTCCTGACTGTTGCAGTTTGTAAGTGACCTTATATACTCCTGACTGTCACAGTTTGTAAGTGACTTTGTATACTCCTGACTGTCGAGGTTTGTAAGTGACCTTGTATACTCCTGACTGTCGCAGTTTGTAAGTGACCTTATATACTCCTGACTGTCGCAGTTTGTAAGTGACCTTATATACTCCTGACTGTTGCAGTTTGTAAGTGACCTTGTATACTCCTGACTGTCGCAGTTTGTAAGTGACCTTGTATACTCCTGACTGTCGCAGTTTGTAAGTGACCTTATATACTCCTGACTGTCGCAGTTTGTAAGTGACCTTATATACTCCTGACTGTTGCAGTTTGTAAGTGACCTTGTATACTCCTGACTGTCGCAGTTTGTAAGTGACCTTGTATACTCCTGACTGTCGCAGTTTGTAAGTGACCTTATATACTCCTGACTGTCGCAGTTTGTAAGTGACCTTGTATACTCCTGACTGTCGCAGTTTGTAAGTGACCTTGTATACTCCTGACTGTCGCAGTTTGTAAGTGACCTTGTATACTCCTGACTGTCGCAGTTTGTAAGTGACCTTGTATACTCCTGACTGTCGCAGTTTGTAAGTGACCTTGTATACTCCTGACTGTCGCAGTTTGTAAGTGACCTTGTATACTCCTGACTGTCGCAGTTTGTAAGTGACCTTGTATACTCCAGACTGTCGCAGTTTGTAAGTGACCTTATATACTCCTGACTGTTGCAGTTTGTAAGTGACCTTATATACTCCTGACTGTCACAGTTTGTAAGTGACTTTGTATACTCCTGACTGTCGAGGTTTGTAAGTGACCTTGTATACTCCTGACTGTCGCAGTTTGTAAGTGACCTTATATACTCCTGACTGTCGCAGTTTGTAAGTGACCTTATATACTCCTGACTGTTGCAGTTTGTAAGTGACCTTGTATACTCCTGACTGTCGCAGTTTGTAAGTGACCTTGTATACTCCTGACTGTCGCAGTTTGTAAGTGACCTTATATACTCCTGACTGTCGCAGTTTGTAAGTGACCTTATATACTCCTGACTGTTGCAGTTTGTAAGTGACCTTGTATACTCCTGACTGTCGCAGTTTGTAAGTGACCTTGTATACTCCTGACTGTCGCAGTTTGTAAGTGACCTTATATACTCCTGACTGTCGCAGTTTGTAAGTGACCTTGTATACTCCTGACTGTCGCAGTTTGTAAGTGACCTTGTATACTCCTGACTGTCGCAGTTTGTAAGTGACCTTGTATACTCCTGACTGTCGCAGTTTGTAAGTGACCTTGTATACTCCTGACTGTCGCAGTTTGTAAGTGACCTTGTATACTCCTGACTGTCGCAGTTTGTAAGTGACCTTATATACTCCTGACTGTCGCAGTTTGTAAGTGACCTTATATACTCCTGACTGTTGCAGTTTGTAAGTGACCTTATATACTCCTGACTGTCGCAGTTTGTAAGTGACCTTATATACTCCTGACTGTCGCACTTCCCCTTCGTAAACCTGACTTTCTGCCACAAATGTCATCCATATTCATCCCGCAGAGAAATTGAAATATATCCCAATGCTGCCACCAAATGTCATAGGAGAAAAATTTGCAGCTGGGGTGGGACTTAAACCTGAGACCTCCCTGACATTCAAAAGGTGCTTTAAACACCTTAATCATGTGAGACAATGCACCTGACTGGTGAAAATGGTCAGATACCCAGGGAGTGTTATTATTTGTAGAACAAGTTCCAAATCACAGATTTTTTTAAATCTTTCAAGCCATAAAATTTGATTATTTTCACAGCCAATCCAATGACCATTAAAGTAGTTATTTGAAAGTCCTCTGGGTCAAGGAAAGTTTCACATAAAGACCAACTACAGTTTCCTTGCTGGAGAATTTATCAATGGTTTGGTCAAGGGGACTGTCTAGCAAATTGTTTGAAAAGTAATGTATGGGTTTAATATTTTAGAGAGCTAAATTAATTCAAAATTGTAGAAAATTTTGTGAAAGTGAAGGATGGGCTTAAGTTGGGGCTTATCATCAGAGAATTATGGCACTGTTTATATGACTGCTATACCCCGACACTAATTCCTCTGGCATCATTATTTGCACAGATTGTTCAGCAAACTTTCACAGGTGGTCATACAGATTAATAACAAAGCAAATTAATTTAGGTGATCTACTTACCGTATATACTCACAAACACAATAGACCCTGATCTGCCATCGCATAATGCACTGGCAGATCAGGGTCTATGTTGTTTGTTCTAATGATTAGTCCTTACAAACTGCATAGACCCAGATCTGCTGATGCATTATGCGCCGGCAGATCTGGGTCTATGCAGTTTGCAGTTGGCATTAGCTTATACGCGAGAATATATGGTAACTGATTGAAACATACAATGAAAGTCAAACACACCTTGAGAATAAAATTTGTAAGATTTTCTGTAGGCTTATCTCATGAAGCATAATTCTGTAACATGCAGTCTTGAATGCTTTCTTTAAAAAAAATAATTTTTTCTTTGTAAATCTGTTGTTTAAAATGAAAACAACATAGAATTTCACTTAATTATTAAATAAACAGCTCATAATGTTAGTTTCTAATCATGATCAACATGAATAGGAAACAAAATTCAAAAAGCAACATAGCAGAATCAGTATTATGTTGCAAAGTTTTGATTCAACCTGTTGTTTTTATTTTACCTCCTCACATGTGATTATTGTTTGTTCTTAAATATATATCGTCAAAGGAAACATTGTTTTTGCAGTGTTACAGACCACTATTAGTGCTCTAAAAAAATTTTATGAATGCCTAGTCTGTTTCAAGTAGGGAAAAGCATGTATCTTTCATAACTTTTTTTTCAAAATTTAAATAAATTTCTCTTTGATTTTTATTAAAATACCACAAATGTAATAAGTATAGAAAGATAAAGGATTTTTTTTCCCTTTGTCTTTAGATGCAGAATTAGTTGTTTTGCATAACTTCTCAGTAAGTGGTTAACCAGCTGTTTCTCATTCTTAATTCTGTAAATAGGTAACTCAAAACACATCCACTTAAAATTCCTCTATTTGTTTCAATTTCTGATACTTTTATGACATAATGTTGAAAAAAACTTGCTTTTAATTATTCCAAACAGAATTCTAAACATGTGGCATGCTATTTTATTTAAGAATGAAGGTGATGAGTAGCACTATTTCCAGCAAACGAAAATAAGTAACCTATCAGTTGTCACCTTTGTACATCATTATAGGAGTAGTTATCATTTTAATTAGACTAATGGCATGCTCAACATCAAATTCAGTGCACAGGAAATGTGCAGGAGGCAGTTCATTGGTGTTGGTGCACCTTTTTTGTTGCAGGATGTTGGGGTCGTCACTTTTTGGAGTAAATTTTTAAGCATGTTAGCAACCTCTAAAGACTTGTGAGCAAAACACTGATGATGATTTATCACACATTACATGATGTTGGATTATCCAGTGTTCTTACACAGGCATAATATAATAATAAAATGTGTAAAATTCAGACACCTTCATCAAACTAGTGTGGGAATCATATTTGCTTCAGGATGTGTTTAAAGTAGGGCCTTCTTCTCATTATGCTGAGACACTGGGAATGTGATGTTTAATACTGACGTTACAAGTCTGAGATGTGGTTTTGTGCTTGGTTATTGTAAAAATATGAATCTGGTAGGAAAATGTGTGCTAAAAATAAAGATGTTTAGAGGTAAAGATAAACAAGATCTTGTGTATGGTTTCTAGAAGACACTTGTGAGTTGAAAAAGCTGTGGACGTAGATCATTCAGATTTTATAGCTTGCCTGTACACCTATATAAAGTACAGGAGAGCCTATGCTATGATATTGTCTATACACCTATATGAAGTACAAGACAGCCTATGCTATGATATTGTCTACACACCTATATGAAAAACAAGAGAGCCTATGCTATGATATTGTCTATACACCTATATGAAGTACAAGAGAGCCTATGCTATGATATTGTCTACACACCTATATGAAAAACAAGAGAGCCTATGCTATGATATTGTCTACACACCTATATGAAAAACAAGAGAGCCTATGCTATGATATTGTCTATACACCTATATGAAAAACAAGAGAGCCTATGCTATGATATTGTCTATACACCTATATGAAGTACAAGAGAGCCTATGCTATGATATTGTCTACACACCTATATGAAAAACAAGAGAGCCTATGCTATGATATTGTCTATACACCTATATGAAGTACAAGAGAGCCTATGCTATGATATTGTCTATACACCTATATGAAGTACAAGAGAGCCTATGCTATGATATTGTCTATACACCAATATGAAGTACAAGAGAGCCTATGCTATGATATTGTCTATACACCTATATGAAGTACAAGACAGCCTATGCTATGATATTGTCTATACACCTATATGAAGTACAAGACAGCCTATGCTATGATATTGTCTATACACCTATATGAAGTACAAGAGAGCCTATGCTATGATATTGTCTATACACCTATATGAAGTACAAGAGAGCCTATGCTATGATATTGTCTATACACCTATATGAAGTACAAGAGAGCCTATGCTATGATATTGTCTATACACCAATATGAAGTACAAGAGAGCCTATGCTATGATATTGTCTATACACCTATATTAAGTACAAGACAGCCTATGCTATGATATTGTCTATACACCTATATGAAGTACAAGAGAGCCTATGCTATGATATTGTCTATACACCTATATGAAGTACAAGACAGCCTATGCTATGATATTGTCTATACACCTATATGAAGTACAAGAGAGCCTATGCTATGATATTGTCTATACACCTATATGAAGTACAAGACAGCCTATGCTATGATATTGTCTATACACCTATATGAAGTACAAGAGAGCCTATGCTATGATATTGTCTATACACCTATATGAAGTACAAGAGAGCCTATGCTATGATATTGTCTATACACCAATATGAAGTACAAGAGAGCCTATGCTATGATATTGTCTATACACCTATATGAAGTACAAGAGAGCCTATGCTATGATATTGTCTATACACCTATATGAAGTACAAGAGAGCCTATGCTATGATATTGTCTATACACCTATATGAAGTACAAGAGAGCTTATGCTATGATATTGTCTATACACCTATATGAAGTACAAGAGAGCCTATGCTATGATATTGTCTATACACCTATATGAAGTACAAGACAGCCTATGCTATGATATTGTCTATACACCTATATGAAGTACAAGACAGCCTATGCTATGATATTGTCTATACACCTATATGAAGTACAAGAGAGCCTATGTTATGATATTGTCTATACACCTATATGAAGTACAAGAGAGCCTATGCTATGATATTGTCTATACACCAATATGAAGTACAAGAGAGCCTATGCTATGATATTGTCTATACACCTATATGAAGTACAAGAGAGCCTATGCTATGATATTGTCTATACACCTATATGAAGTACAAGAGAGCCTATGCTATGATATTGTCTATACACCTATATGAAGTACAAGAGAGCCTATGCTATGATATTGTCTATACACCTATATGAAGTACAAGACAGCCTATGCTATGATATTGTCTATACACCTATATGAAGTACAAGAGAGCCTATGCTATGATATTGTCTATACACCTATATGAAGTACAAGAGAGCCTATGCTATGATATTGTCTACACACCTATATGAAGTACAAGAGAGCCTATGCTATGATATTGTCTACACACCTATATGAAGTACAAGAGAGCCTATGCTATGATATTGTCTATACACCTATATGAAGTACAAGAGAGCCTATGCTATGATATTGTCTATACACCTATATGAAGTACAAGAGAGCCTATGCTATGATATTGTCTATACACCTATATGAAATACAAGACAGCCTATGCTATGATATTGTCTATACACCTATATGAAGTACAAGAGAGCCTATGCTATGACCCCAGAGTCTTTGGCAAATGTAGATATCGGGTTCAAGTTAGGTTGCTCTAGGGTTTTGGTTATGGCTCATATGAAGGAACTTAATTAAATTTCACCGCTGTGTGTTTGTTAGCATATGCCTGGCCTTATTTTATACTTTTTTTAAACCCAATTTTATGGATTTGTTTGCAATTTATTGTGAAAAGTTTGTGGTTGAAGTTTGCATTTAAGGTATACTATGTAGACAGCAGGTTAAAGTTCGTGTTTATGGTTTGTAGGAATGAACTGTCTATTTGAATTTCACTAATGTGCATCTGACATGTATCTGACTTTATTCAATACTTTTTTTACCCAATTTACTGATTTTTTAAAATTTATGGGAAACATTTTTAGGTTATAGTTTGTGTTTAATGTTTTTTTATGGCTTGTATGAAGGAACTGCATTCAGATTTCACTTTTTGTGTTAAATCGGATGTACTGGGACTTATTAAATATCTTTTCTACCAATTTTACTTATTTGCTTTGGCAGTTTATGGGGAAAAGTTTCATGTTAAAGTTTGCGTTTAATGTTAGCTCAATGTAGACAGGAGATTAATTATAAAATCTCATTCAGATTTTTTATTTTCATTCATTTAAAATGCAATCTTCTGACATTAAAAATTAAATCCCAAACACAAGAGGACATGAGTGGTAATTATTTCATTGTTGACACATTCACATCTCAAGGCACTGTTGTTGAAGAGAGCAACGTGAATAGGGAAATTTTTGCTGCCAGAGTTGGTAACTAAATATTCAGTTCTAAAGATAGTACTTACCATTCAGCATATTTGTTCCTGTCCTTTTTTTGTCAGAGTGTGAATATTCTGTTATAATGAATGTTGTTGTGATGAGAGTTGACTGTACAATAATGTAGATGAAATATTCTTATTGCAGAATTAATAAGCACTATTTTTATTACTTCCCAACATACTTTTGCATACCAGTGATAGTGGTACTATGATTAATGTAAGCATGATTACACTAATAAAGAACAAGAGAGAGAAACAGGTTGGTGAATAAAATCTATCCAATTCATAAATACCACTAAATGAATCAGAGTAACAACAATTCATAATGTCTTTGATAGGAACATAAGTGTCAGTTTTGTAATATGCAAGACTTGTGACGACATGTATATATTAAAAAATAAATGATATCAACTTGTTTCCATGGAGATTTGACACATGGATTCAACTGAATAAATAAAAAAGAATAATATGGAAAATAAAGAATTATATTTGTTACTTCATACATGAGAAAGGATTCATACTAAAAAATAGGTGATTTTATAAATGATTGTCAGACCTAGGAACCGCTTTGATTACTCAATTATAGCCCAAAGTCCTCTGGCCCTCCCAGCTTTTTTTCTTGTCTTTCTGTTGGCTGAGATTTTATTTCTTAGAATGATCACCCTATTATAGCTACTCTTTCATATTATCTAAACAGTTTTATGCCGTGAACTGGTATGAAGAAAGGGCCAAAATAATTTTACTTTCAGTGTATTCTATATTAAGAATCAAACTATACTTCCTTTCCTATGTGGGGGCCATACAATTTTCAGAACTGAAATCCATCTGTTCTGTTTACCCTCACCATCGTTTTGAATCTCCGGGCACATGACATGAAGTATGGGGATATCACTCTTACTAAAAAAGATGCCTTAGTTGAAAACGTGCATCTAACAAAACTAGACCTTTCTGAATACTCCCATGGCAGTATATCTACATGAACAAAAAGTAAAACAAATGTCAGAACTGCAACCAGTCTATATTTGTAAAAGAAAACACCAAAAGATGATCAGCATACTAACAGTAAAGTTTGAGTGCTTATTAAAAATGTTAGCCTTACATAGTAAATATATTCCTAGCAGGATGACTGTTCTTCTTTTTAATTGTGACATAGATGTACTGCACAATTTAACTTTTTTAGTCTTTTCACAGTCAATAAATTCTATGAAACAGAATGAAATATTTCTTAGTAATGTGGAGGAAATACATATTGCTGAATCTTATTTAAATGAAGAAGAAGACACTCACTAGGAAAAAAATTAATGTTTTTTTTGTTTTTGTTTTTAAATTTGGAGAATATTATTACAATTTTGTGTGTAAACTTTTGTACATTTTTCATTAATTTTATTTTGGGGTGTAAACAATATTATAGATACAAACATGGTGTCTAATTGGTCCTAAATGAAAATGGTGCTGCACAGACATACAATATGGCCACCACAGTGGCCATCTTGAAAATCTTATCACTCTTTCTCCTGAATGAATGGTCATATCAGCATGGGGTTTTCACTGAAAGACTTCTTATGATGTCTGGTTGGTTATGAATGAAAATGGTGCTGATGTGACTTCCTATATGGCCACCATGGTAGCCATCTTGAAAATCTTATTGTTACTCCTCCCGAACTGAAAGTCATATCAGGATGGGATTTTTACCAGAAGACTTCTTTTGATCTCTAGTTGGTCCTAACTAAAAATGGTACTGCCCGGATACTCAACATGGCCACCACAGCCACCATCTTGAAAATCCTGTTATCACTACTCCACCTTAATGGATGGTCATATTAACATGGAGTTTTCACTTAAAGACTTCTTATGAGGTCCAGTTAGTCCTAAATGAAAATGGTGCATATCTGCCATAACACATGTCACGCAAAAAACACGATTTTTGATTCTGACACAGTCATGTTTTGAAAAACACTATTTTTAATACTCTTAGGGAAAAAAACCCAGATATATTTTTACCACCACTATATATGTCTGTCTATATAAACAGTAAACAGTCCTGCTTAGAGTCTATGTAAAACTATCTTCTGGCAGTTTATACAGCCGATTATCATGGAGTCAATTAAAAGGTAAGGTGGTCAGAGATAAGTAACCACCATTTCACAGATTACTTAATTGGCTGAGAATAGCTATGATGATGCCGTGTCAAGTCCTTTGAATGCTGTTGTGGGAGAGCCCATTAGGCTAATTTGCACAGGTGAAGTACACTAAGTGGAACAACCCAATTTGTCTGAGTTAGGTACAACCATAGAGATGTGTGTTGAAGAACAAAAGTTATGACACATCATTGCCTTGAATGAGAATGTTTAAGCCATCATTATTAAAGATTATTGGCAAGTTTGTGATCAGCAGCAATGTTTCTTTGAAGTCAGATTTTACTCCATGTTTAAAATGCAAAACCCGATTATTTCAGTAGTCAGAACAGTGTACAAGTGTGGTTCAATTTTTAAGGCAAAATGTTGAAATGCAGCTGTGATTTAGAAAAAGATGAGCCATCTGCAAAATGTGCGAAACCCAGCAAAACTAAATTTCAGAACTCCTGGCCGTAGTTTGACTTTGTGAAGCACAGCAGCAAGGGGGAGCATTTTATTTTTTGTACACACTGCAAACACCATATCAACAATAGTAATTCTTAAGTGTATGACATCCATCAACATACCAACACCACCCAGCATGTTTGCCACTCCCTCACAGCAAAATGTGGATGCAGAAAGATCATTTTATATGCTGAGAAAAATTCTAAAGATCTTCAGGGAAGTTTGAACAAGAGTACCATCCAGTCTCAAATGAGTGCCAAGATGAACACCAAGATATCATTATTACCTTCCAACCACCCAACCCCCACTGAACTATTGAGAGCAGCAAAGACTGCATCTAATTAAAAAAATATTCCATTGTTCAATTGGATTTTAATGATAGAAACTTGGTATTTTTTTAATTTAATGTCTGTGTGGTTGTGTTTATGTGAGTGGAGGCACATGTGTGTGGTGATGATATTGGACTATGCCCAAGTCTACCAACTATTTTTGGTTTGTAAATGTATTATATGCTTCAAAGAAAACAGATATGTTATTTTCTTTTTTATCAAATTTGAATCTCCAGTAATTTTATAAATGCTTACATGAAAAGATAACTTATTCTCAGTTGGATGTTGTTTTTTTAGGTCACATGCACTGACCCCCCTTGGGACCTCAAAACACACTTTTTGAGTCCCCCCAACCCCCGAACACTGTCTGGGAATATGGCAGGTATGTTGGTGCTGATCTGACATCCAGTATGGCCACCACAGTAGCCATCTTGAAAATCTTGTAATTGCAACTCCTTCTGAATGGAAAGTCATAACAGTATGGGATTTTCACTGAAAGAATTGTTATTGTGCCTAGTTTGTCATTTAAAACAATGTGTGTGGATCCGACATCAAATGTAGCTGCCATGGCAGCAATCTTAAAAATCTTATCACTACTCCTCCTAGATGGAAAGTCATACTGACATTGGGTTTACACCTGAAGACTTCTTATGATGTCTAGTTGGTCGTGAATGTAAATAGTGCCGATCTGACCTCAAATATGGCTGACATGGCAGTCATCTTGGAAATTTTGTCACTACTCCTAAATGGGAAGTTATATGGACAAGGAGTTTTCACCAGAAGACTTCGTATGGTGTTTAGTTGGGTGTAAAAGAAAATGGTGCCCAACAGACATATAATACAGCTGCAACTTTAAACATATTGAAAATCTTGTCACTAATTACTGGTCTACAGCCAAAATGCTTCCGCAATAAATGTTGTAAAACTTTACTAATTCTGGTTCACTGATAACGACAATGATGCTTAAAATTGTTGATTGGCTCTAGTTTTAAAGATATTATACTGGGTCAGTATATACGACCCTTGACTTGGGAATGGCGGAGGATATGTGTGTTATAAAGGGAAGGGATCTCACCTTAAACCAGAAATGACTCAAACACATCTTTGACTGGATCTATGAATAATTCCATGACTGGGTTTGAACAGTACTTTAGGCAAAACAATGAATGATGCAATCTGAAGCTGGTATTGCATCATACATGATATGAATTGCATCATGTTATTCATAGAAGTCATGGATGATTCAATCATAGCTAAGCTTACATCACTCTGCTAAAGAAATTGCCCTATATCAGCTCTACATACAGTGTCGTGCTCTCTTATTTGTCAGTGTTTGATTTTGCAAAGGGACACATTTCTGTTTAGCCAAAGTGAGCAGAGATGTCTCGTACTTATGTGAACAATGCAGATAACTTCTGCTATGTTTGTGGTGAAGTGACTTTTGCATCACAAAAGCACAGTATAACCACTATGGTTAAGAAAGTCTATCACCTTTATTTTGGCTGCAAAATTGGAGATCAATACAAGACGTGGGCCCCACACATATGCTGCAACACTTGTGCAACAAATCTTCGCCAGTGGTTGAAGAGGAAAAGGAAATCTATGCCTTTTGCAGTGCCAATGACTTGGAGAGAGCCAACAGATCATATCAGCAATTGTTACTTTTGCATGGTGCCTCCAGTTGGGAAAGGTGTGTCAAAGAAGAAAAAGTGGACTGTGCATTATCCAAACATTCCGTCAGCTATACGCCTGGTACCCCACGGAGAAGGACTGCCAGTTCCTGATGCACCAGAATCATTCTCACTTGAGTCAGACGAGGAATAGGAAGAGGATGAAACTTCTAGTCCTGAACCATCAATGTCACATGACCCATATTTTCTCCCATCCTCCTCCTCTGAACCACACCTCATAACACAAGGTGAACTGAATGACCTTGTCAGGGATTTGGAACTACCCAAGAGTAAGGCAGAGCTGTTGGGCTCCAAACTACAGCAGAGGAATCTCCTGGCAGATGATGTTAGGGGGTCCATGTTCCATGACCGTCAAAAGGATCTTGTCCCATTCTTCTTCATGGAAGGTGATCTTGTAGCCTGCAACAACATCGATGGTGTGATGGCAGCCCTCAACATCGTTCATGATCCAGATGAGTGGAGACTGTTCATTGATTCATCGAAGACGAGTCT
The DNA here is from genome assembly GCA_029931535.1 of Margaritifera margaritifera. NCBI lineage: Eukaryota > Metazoa > Mollusca > Bivalvia > Unionida > Margaritiferidae > Margaritifera > Margaritifera margaritifera. The sequence continues at coordinate 4,297,382 of JAQPZY010001606.1, forward strand.
TAAAGCTGTTTTGCTGCATAATGGCAGTGTTTTGCCATCAATTCCAGTTGATCATGCAGTCCATATGAAGGAAACCTATGAAAACATGAAACAACTTTTGAGGTGCATAAACTATGACCATCATCAGTGGCAGCTTTGTGGCGATTTCAAGGTTCTTGCTCTCTTGCTGGGTCTGCAGACTGGATACACAAAGTACTGCTGTTTTCTCTGCAAATGGGATAGTTGTGCGAGAGATTTCCACTACATCAAGAGAGATTGGCCACTCTGACAGTCATTGGAGCCTGGGATGAAAGTGTTCAGCATCCACCACTTGTTGAATCTAGGAAGATTGTGTTACCACCCTTGCACATTAAGCTGGGTCTGATGAAGAACTTTGTCAAGGCCATGGACAAAACACAAGCAGCTTTCAAGTACCTCCATGGACAATTTCCAAGGTTAAGTGAAGCTAAGATAAAGGAAGGTGTCTTTGATGGTCCTCAGATTCGTGAACTTCTTTGAGATGATGCATTTCACCGTGCACTGCGTGGCAAGGTAAAGACGGCATGGAAAGCCTTCCAGTTAGTGGCAACAAATTTTCTCGGAAACAACAAGGCATACAAATACAGGGAGTTGGTGGAAAACCTCCTCAAGGCTGCAACATGTCACTAAAGATACATTTTTTGCACTCTCATCTAGATTTGTTTCCACCGAACTGCGGAGCAGTGAGCGACGAGCATGGCGAGCGATTTCACCAGGACATTGTAACAATGGAGAAGCGCTATCAGGGCAAATGGAGCCCATCAATGCTTGCAGTCTATTGCTGGACAGTGACAAGAGATGTTCCATTTAATGAATACAAGAGACAAGCCAAGAAGTGCCGAGTAGACACTGAATAAGGACTAAACTATGTACTTATATATACATAATAGTTTTTTTACTTTTGTTTCAATATATTTTTTATTTATATAACCCTTTTGCTGTTTTTTAAAGTGTTACATAACAGGACAGGTGAATTATTATCATGTAAAGCAACCACAAACATATAAACTTATGAAAAGACCTAGGTTTACAATTTATGATTAAAACTCTACTATGTACACAATATACATAGACGTAAAATGTAAAAACTTAAATATCTTGGAAACAGTATCCAATCAGTTGTTTTAATTGTCATATTTGAATTCAGCACATCAACATCCCTAATAAATAGCACATTTTATCTCTGAAGCAGACGACTTCGAAAAAATTGTAGACCAGTGAATTATCCTGAATTGATGGTCTTATTGGCATGGGGTTTTCACCAAAAGTCTTCTAATGGTGTCTGGTTTGTCCTAAATGAAAATAGTACCAATCTTACATCCAATATGGCCACCACAGTGGCTAATTTGAAATTCTTATTGCTCCAGAATATCAGAGATGGTTTCAACACTCAGCAGTAAAAAATAAGAAATGGTCTTATCTTGAATTTCTGGAAAATCTTTTTGACAGTGGAGCATCAGTCCTGTTGAGGGACTCTTGTTAAGTCCTTTGTTTACTCTGAATAGCTCTGTGTGAATGGGATCACAGTGACCTTTTTATGTTTTATTTTTCCAGGCTTAAACCTGATTTAATAATTTTGTCAATGGAATAAATGTGGTCAGTGAGCCCTAAATTTGATGAAAGGCGTTGAAAGTAATAACTCTTTTTTTATATATTGTTATGGGATAGGACAACACTACTTTTTTATCAAAGTAGCATTAAAAAAAGGTTGTTAGTTTGGAATTGTGTTTTATCCTACATTTGATGATATGCTGATTTGAAGGAGGATTCTGTTATCTTATAACTGCTTTCCTGAATCAAAAGATTCCAATAATATCAGTTAATACAGACACTGTTTTTTGGAGTGTTTTGCTTAGACTTACGAATTACAAATGTGACAGGAAATTGCAAGGAATTCTTTCCCTGAAATATTTTTCTATGATTACTCTGCAGAATAAGGTTTCATCGACAGGATATTGACTGTTGTTCACCTCATATGAGGAGGACAAAAAACATAATATTTGACTGGTTTCTGCTCAGTTAATCTGGTTTATATGGTTTATATATGATGTGGAAAGATATAAATCAGCTTAAGAGCTAAAAAGAGACAGATTTGGAAGTTATGCTTTTTTTACGCCCCCATTGCTTGCTATCTATCCATATGTCAGCCCTGTCTGTCCAGTCTTAATTTGGTTGTCTGTCTCGGAAACCTTCTTAGCAAGATTGTGCAAAAACCACTCAACATATACTAATGAAATGTGGTTGCTATATTTGTATGATTATGTATATGACCGCATTAGATTTTTATGCCAATACAACAATTTTTAAAATTATTTACACATTTTCTTAACTATTTGGACTTGAACCCTTTTGAAAAAATTCTTGCTGGCATGATTAAGTGAAAAACATGAGGTAGACAAATGAAATTTTATAGGTATGTTTATATTTATATGTAAATCATCTCATTAGTTTTTCAGGGCATTAAAACATTATATTTAATTATTTACAATTTTTGAACTATTTGGACTAAAACTTTTTTGGGACACAAACCTCGATAGCAAGATTGAGCGAAAACCACTTAAGGTAGACAAATTAAATGTGGCAAGCATATTTCTGTTTATATTTAAATGACCTGATTTAATTTTAGGGCCATGACAGCAAATATTGGCTCCACTGGTCATAGACTGTAAGTGTTTATGTGATGGCCTTTCATCTGGCATCTGGCATACATTAACACAAGTTTGTCAACACCACTCCTCATAAAGTACTTGGAGGATTGCCATTAAACTTTATAAATATTTTTATCCCAAGGTCTAGTTGGTACTAAATAAAAATGGTGCCCCTCAGACATCTTGAAATCTTGTTATCGCTACTACTCATGAATAGATGGTCATATTGACATATGGTTTTCACTAAAAGATTTCTTATGATGTCTAGCTGGTCCAGTATAAACAAGGTGCTGATCTGACACTCAAAATGACTGCCATCCATCTTGGAAATCTAGTTATCACTACACCTCCTGAATGTTCGTATTGACATGGGGTTTTCACTAAAAGACTTCTTATGGTGTCTAGTTGGTCCTAAATGAATATGGTGTCCCTTAGACATCAAATATTTGTATCACTGCTTCTTCAAAATGGATGGTCATATTGTCATGTGGTTTTCACTGAAAGACTTCATATTATGTGTAGTTTGCTCCTAAATTAAAATCGTGCTGATCTGACATGCAATATGTCCACCATGGTGGCCATCTTTAAAATCTTGTTGTTGCTACTCCTCCTGAACGGAATGTCATATCGACTTGGGGTTCTCACTGAAAGATTTCTTATGATATCTAATTGGTTATAAATGAAATGGTACCACTCAGACATTTAATATGGCTGCCATGGCAGCGATCTTGAAAATCTTGTTATAACTACTCCTCCTGAATGGATGTTCATATCTATATTGGCTTTTCACAAAAAGACTTCTTATGATGTGTAGTTGGTCCTAAATGAAAATGGTGCCAATCTGACATCCAATATGGCCACCTTGGTATCCATCTTGAAAATCTTGTTACAACTACTCCTCCTTGAACGGATGTTCATATTTGCATGGGGTTTTCACTAAAAGACTTCTTATGATGACTGGTTGGTCCTAAATGAAAAATGTACTGATCTGACATCGTGAAATCCTTGTTATACATGTATCTCCTTCTCCTAAATGGATAGTCATACTGTAGTAACATGGGTGTTTACTAAATGACTTCATATGATTATATGGTTGGTCCCAAATAAAAATGGTGCTGATCAGACCTTCAACATTATGGCCATGGTGGCCATCTTGAAAATCTTGTTTTTCACTAGTCTTCTTTAAGTCTTCTTATTGACATGTGGTTTTCACTGAAACACTTCTTACTATATGTAGTTGGTCTAAATTAAAAGGATCCTAATGTGACCTCCTTGTAAAAGCTACTTCCTCATGTTCCTGTATTTAAATGATTTTGATACAGCCTCCAAAATGGTGGCTATGATGGCCATCTCAAAAATCTTTATAGAGCTACATCTCCTGAATGGACAGTCATATCGACATAGGGTTTTCACTACAACACTATAGCAAAATGTAGCTAGTTCTAATGAAGATGGTGCTCATCTGACCTCCAACATGGCACCACAGCCATGATCTCTAAAATCTTATCACTGCTTCTCATGCATGAATGGTGGCATTGAAATTGGGTTTTCATTAAAACACTTCTTGCAATATTAAATTGGTTCTGAATGAGAATGGTGGATATCTGACTATCAACATATCTTCACTTTTGTGAAGGAGTTTTGAAAACCAGACTTAATTGACCTTGGGGTAAAGTCAAATTATTTGCTTGCATTTTTCTACTTCATGGAGCTTATAAACACAGTGACTTGTACATTTACTAGCGAATTTTGACCAGACTTGTATTTCGTTGCTTTCCAATGAACAAGTTGATAGCATTCTGACATTGACTTGAAGGTCAATGGTCTTGCCATATGGTTTTAGCTGATAACACAAACAAGTATGAATGGATCTTTTTATCATTGAACCCAGTTTGTGGATATATCTGAAGAACGAATGATATCACTTCAGTAACTTTGTTTTGTTTTTTTGTTTTTTTTTTAAAAATATTTTGTATAGATTTAAGCAAACTTAGTGTGTGGTTACATCTTGACATTGTCTGGGACAAGTTTAGTGATCCATGTTATTAGTTTCAAGGTCAAAGGCTTCATAAAGAATTTCATACTGCACTTAAGGTATCATGTGAACATGTTAACTAACTCAAACACAAGAAAAAAATTTTGTTATAAGATTTGGTGTGTTGCACTTTCTCAAAAATATCAGAGATCGTTTCAATACTCAGCAGTTGAAAAGAAGAAACAGTCTTATCTCGGATTCCTGGAAGTTATTTTCAGCCAGTAGAGCATCAGCCCCTTCAAGGGAGTCTTGCTTCAATTTTTTTGACATTTTTTGGAATTAGACTTTTTATATGAAAACCTTGCTAGCACATTTGTGTACAGACCACTTCATGTTGACAAATGAAATTTGGTATGGAAGTTTGTATGCATATATAGATGATCTGATTAGATTTTCTGTTGAGGAATAAGTGACAGGGTTACTGGGTGGTGGGATGGATGTCATCTTATTTACAAAACATAAATTCCTCCTTTTTCTTTTTATGGAACTGCAAAGTTCCCATTATTTTATTTAAGCAATGTGATGTCATGATATCATCTGTTTGCAAATAAAAGTCAACAATATTCTGAAGTAAAACAATTTATTAGCAAAACATATTAATGTCTGAGTTAATTCATATTCTTGAATAAATAGAAAATTCATTTGTAATGGAAGAATGTTACAAAGATAAATTGTCTAGTATTTTAGTTCACTAAGACAACAGACTAAATTCTGATGTTTAGCATCTGCTGATTGTTGCCATGGAGCAACACATTGGTATACAGGTGTATGTTACGCTATTAAATCATTACCAGATGATCAGTAGTATTCACTTTAATAACAATCTTTATCTTTCTTTTCTGATTTGAAAGAAGATTATTACTGGTGGTTTTCTGAATAATTTATGCGTGGATTTCACAATATAATCATCCAACCTTTATGTACTCTTTACTAATTATAATAATGATGGAGTTCACGAGCTAAGAACATCAATATAGCATGTTACGGAGGAATTTGTTTAAATATATGGGGATTCAACAACATGTAAATAGATATTCTTAAATGCATACTTGCCATATTCCCAGACAGTGTTGGGGTTTTTTTTAGACTCAAAAAGTGTGTTTTGAGGTCCCAAGGGGGGTCAGTGTGCGTGACCCCACAAAAGCGACGGCATCCAAATGAGAATAAGTTATCTTTTCAAATCAGCCTATAGCAAATGACTGGAAATTCAAATCTGAACAAAAAGAAAATACCATCTATTTTCTGTGAAGCATTTAATATACTTACAAAAAAAATTAAAAAAAGGTAGACTTAGAATTGGCAAATAACATCACCACAAACATTGTCACAACCGCACAGACATTAAATAAAAAAATACACGAAGTTATGGTCTTTAAAATCCATTGGACAGTGAAATGTACTTTTAATTACATGTAGTCTTTGCTGCTTTCAGTAGTCGGTCTGACAGTAATGCAAGTGTCATTTGTGTTCACAAATATGCCTACACTTTCCCTTCGCGAATGTGCATTCACATCTATGTTGGTGCAAACAATGGCCAAAGTCGCTAAAAGTGATAAAACCTGTAAGATGACAATGAATATCCATTTCAAAACAATGAATCTGGCAGTGAAAACATTTGAGGTTTGTGGTAGTCGGCCGAGTTGCTATAGTCTTTGAACGCCGCTATTGTAACATATTTTCAAGGATAAAGTCACGCCTACGGTAGTGAAGATTTAATTTATTCTCAGGCTGAATTAATGAAAAAAGGTACCAATTTATGCAAATACACAATTTGTCATTTGATTAATGGTTTAATACATTTATATTATTAAAATTCCATGGTGCAGTTCATTTCAGGTTAACCCGATATTCAAACGTGTTGATGTTTTCATGAGTTACTTGATCACATGATAAAACGTTTATTGTAATCATGTAAATTTCCAAGGAAAATACGAGAAAGTTAAGGTGGCAAAACTGTCGAAGCAAATAAGATTATATCATTTGTTAGCACTTCTAGTGGATTATGTACTACAATATTCCTTTGTCTCTTTAAAATGTTGTGTGTCCCCCAATTCTGGAGGGTGAGAGACACATTGTTACCTGACCTTTGGATCCTAGGTGCAACACTACATTAGAGATTGAATGGTTCTGTTGTTCAACCTACCAAAATAATCATGTTTTGAATTTTATATATGGAGTAAAAATCCGACTTCAAAGAACGTTGCTGCTGATCACAAACTTGAATAAAGACGGCTTCAAGATTCTCATTCAATGCAATCAGTGATGTGTATGTAATAACATTTGTTTTTCAACACGCATTAATTAATTCAGACAAATTTGGTTGTTCCACTTAGTGTACTGTACCTATGCAAATTAGCCTAATGGGCTCTCCCTCAGTAGTGCTCAAAGGATTTGACACAACACATCACCCTAGCTATTGTGAGCCAATTCAGTAAATCTCTGAAAGGTGTCTGATTGTCGCTGACCGCCTCACCTTTTAATTGTCTCTAAAACATCTGTATAAACTGCCCCGAGGATAGTTTTATATGAGCTCTGAGCAAGACTATTTACTGTTTATACATACCACAGATTACGGGCATATATCATTGTGATCAAGAAATTTACTTTTTTTCTGGGAATTTTTTTTTCCCGCTAAGATTGCTGAAAATCGTGTTTTTTTAAACACGACCGTGTCAGTGGGTTTGGGAGTTCAAAATCGTGTTTTTCGCGTGACACGTCGTGTTATGGCATGTATGTATATGATCAGGCTGGTATTGACTGACTTGATGCATGCCTAATTGTGATGTCAGCCATACTTAAACATCAGAATTTCACATGTTGCTTGTGTACAGGTCATTTTGTGCATAAAAAAACTTTCTTTTAGATGTTTAGCTCATGTTTTTTGCATTTAATAATTGATCATGTTGGAATAACAATCATACACAGTTCGCTGTGTGTAAATGTTTGCTGAAGCATTCAGGAACGATATTTTACCCTCAAGCTCAAACTTCCTTTGTACTCGAACAAACATTTGAACACAGCAAACAATTTATGATCTCTTTATTCAGATTCCAGGGGAAAGAAAAAGTTGGGTCAATATGGTATCACAGGGCTGAACAAATTTTCAGTTGAATACTTGTCCTGCTGGCCAAGTGACTTGAAACTTTTTATAGTCCTATATCAGTTTTTCTCATCCTACACAGTACATTATATTGAATCTGCTTAAAATTCCACTTGTCCAAGTGGATGAGCATCTTTAAAATGTGACTTGTCCTTCCTCAGACACCACTCATAAATATGAGCAGATGAGTGGAATTTTCAAGCCGTGTATCAGATGAATGTGTTTGAAATTGGATTTGTAAGGGGGGGGGGGGGGGGGGGGGGGGGGCACATCGTGTTTGGGATAAAAACAATACATGTACTCTGGATGAAACAGGTTTGGATAATTGAGGCTATACTGTATTTATCACATGCCTACTGTGTTATTTATGTTAAGATACCCATATACCCATATTATAATTTTTATATAACATGTGTAATAACAACTCACGACATCACAAATGGCATCATAACATCAAGCAGAGGAAAAGTGTAATGACTGAGGCATCTGAATGTATTTCCAAGCCATTTCACCACATTATTCTATGCTTTGGTCAAATAAAATCAGTATTTTTATCATGCAATAAACTGAATCACACATCTGTGCTCATATCAAATGAAATTTATGAAACTCAGAATAATTTGAATCTTTTGCTTGCCAATTATTTGACTCGTGTCATAAATTTCATTTGAAATGAGAACTCGTGTCAGATCCTCCATATATCACCTAAATGTGGCAGACTTAAAACTCTCCACAGTCAACTATGAATTGCAAATTTTAAAATTCAGTCCAAAATAGTGTTATTGAAGATAAATGGTATGTCTTCAGTAAAAGAAGATAGTCTCATAGTGTCATAGATTGAAGCAAGTCAACAAATCCAAAGACTACATCTATCTACCACCAGTTCTTAGCCACCAGAGGGAGCTGTGGTAGCTCACTTGGTAGAGCATCTGACTCGTAATCCAAGGGTTGCATTTTTGATACCCAGGCCAGCCTGGGTCAGCTGCCTCGGTGTGTTCTTGGGAAAGGCACTTAGCTCCCATTTCCTTTGGCAAAATATAGCCAATAATGTGTTAAAAGTGCCATTAAAACCAACAAAAACAAGAAAACAAACACCACCAACTGTTGTTTGTTTGAAATACCACTGGCCACTAGCCAATCTTGTCACTGAGAATATCGGAATCATGACATAAAAATGACAACAATCTGACCAAGAGGATGCATGCAACCTTAATGGTTAGACACCTGGTCAATTTCCACTATATAAAATGCATACATTCTATTTGTAAAAACTTTATTATTTATTCATCCAAATTGCATGAACTTTTCACTATCATCTGAAAATATCTCATCATTTATGTGGTTTAGTATTCAAAAGTAAAATATGAGTTATACAGAAAATTCTGTGCTAATTAGAAGGTGTGGTTTTCTCGGTTCTGGCAGTTTGTCAATTGGCCACAGCTGACATATGAAAGATCTATAGTAAATACCAGTAATTTTAACTTTTGTACTAATACTGTAGTGTATGATTAAGACAGTATTTGACTGTACATTGTATTCTGCATACTAGCAGATCCAATTACTGTATATATTCCAATAAATATCCTTGCAGAGCCATCATTATTTGTGCCCATCTGCCATTTCAACATGACCATTTTTTGATTTTGGATGAATTTTAAAAAATTTATAGCAACTGATTAATTGCCACTTATATCCTCCTTATATTGTTAAGTATATCAAAACATGTGCATTTTGTCTGCCATCTTTAGAAAATTGACCTCATATTTCATGAGAATGCTCAGTTCACTAATTGCCACAGATATTTATTTACAATCAGAATTTATCTCACGTAAAGGTCAGACTGATTGAAAGAATAAATTTATGTAAGTTGTGAATATCTTATGAAACTTTGTGGAAAAAGTTTAAAGTTCTAAAAATTTGAAATTATGCATGTAATACAGCAAAAATTGTCTAGGTGACCCACTTGGTTGGACAAACTCTTGTCTGACCATCAATATATACCTGTAAAATGTGCAGATAGGTAAACAATGACACCTAGATGAGCGATCAGATTGGGCAGTGGTTCATTGGAATGTTTGTTACTTAAGTGACACAGCTAGAGTTAAACAAATAATACTACAAGTTATACGTAATTAGACCTAAGTACATACAAATAGAACTTCATACTATGACAGATTATTACAAGGTTCTATTGGAATTATATCCTTGATAGAGGTTCTCTCTCTCTCTCATGATATAGAAAAGACACATTTTCCTGTCAGCAATAGCAACATACAACATTGTTTGGTGTAGCAGCTTCTTTAATTCTGTGGAAATATGACAAGTTAAAAAATGTGATTCCAATAAAGGCTTGTTGGATTTGTCTCACTTTTGCTTTAAAAAGAGAAAGAATGCTGACCTGGATTCATGAGCAACTATTAGTCTGCAAAGACCTGATATTTATTTATTGACCACTAGTATATAAAACTGTCCCTGGTCAATCCATTGCCATCTGTCAACTTAAACAAAGGTTGTCTCAGTTAAATTAATAATTAACCATCGATATACAAAGACTGTCCCTGATGAATGAGCTACCATCAGCATACAAAGGCTGTCTCAGATGAATAAATAACCATCAGTCTACAAAGGCTGTCTCAGATGAATGAATAAACCATCACTCTACAAAGGCTGTCTCTGTATAAGGAACACTTATTAGAATGCAGTGTTTGCATCTGATGAATGAATAACCAGGAGTCTACAAAGATTTTCTCTGAAGAACGAACAATTATCAGTTTGCAAAGACTGTTTCTGATGAATAAAAAAGCATCAGTCCTCAAAGGCTGTCCCTGTCTCTGATGAATAAAAAAGCATCAGTCCTCAAAGGCTGTCCCTGTCTCTGATGAATAAAACAGCATAAATCCTCAAAGGCTGTTCCTGTCTCTGATGAATAAAAAAGCATCAGTCTTTAAAGGCTTTCCCTGAAGAATGAATGCTATCTCTTATTCAAGACACCCATTAGTCTATAATGTCTGGTTCATATCAGTGCACATCCTCAGCCAAGTAAGGCTATCTTTCTTTAAGGAATAACATGGGTCTGTTAAGGCCATTTCTAAATCATGAACAGTCATGAGTGTATCAAGTTTGCCCTTAATGAATAACCTTCAGTCTGAGTACATGTACTAGCATTAGTCTGTTTAGCTGTATGTGATGAATAAACAAACAAAACTATTTTTTTTTTAAAACTCTCTTTGCAAAATATCCACAATAAGTATGTATGTGCTGTTTTCACATATTGGATTATCGTTACATTTTGGGTCTTTAGAAACTCTCTTTGTTTACAGCTAGAGTACGTCATGCAGGATGAATTGCTGTAACACATTTGTTTTACTACAGAACCTCAGTCATCTAGGACTTCTTCATCTGAATGAATAACATGTAATCCATAAAAGCAGTGTATCCAATAGGTAGCACTTTTTGAACCAGAAACAAACTTTTTGCATTTACAAACAACCATGAGTAGATAGAAGCTTACAAGAGCAGTGAATTTTCCTAGTCAATTACTTTACAGTTTATTCTTACGGTATGCTGTCTCCGCAGTGATAACAACGGTCATTTCCAAAAAGGGTTGTACCTGAATGGTGAGTCTGTAAAACGGCTCATTGTTTATGGGTTTGAACTTATGACCAGGACGGTGCAGGTTAGATTCCCACTAACGTATCAGCCCAGACTGGCTACCATGGTCACTATCGTATCAGCCCAGACTGGCTACCATGGTATGTCCTTGTGCAAGGCACTCTACTTGCCTGAACACAGTATAACTTTCAAAGTGTTGCTGTGTCTCAAAACACAAATCCAAATCCTTTGCAAGATGAGCTTGATGGCATGAAAAAGCTTTCTTGACAGGTTGTCTCTTCAGTGAATAAATGATTCATCTATCAGGGATTTTCTTCCTTCTTCTAAAGTGGGGCCTTGGACTCATGAAATTAGACAAATTTACAGGTAAATAAAATAAATTGAGAATTTTCAAATGAAAGAATAAGTTTCAAAGTTTGTAACACCATTTTTCTCAGTGTTGGGCATTCATACTAAGTTCACAAGCATTTGAAAATTGGTATCAATTGAATGACCACTTGTACTCATCAGAATGGGGAATTTTTAGGTTACACTTGTGAAACTTCAGATCATTTTTTGATTGGGAATTGTCTTGTATTCAGCCCTCCAAAAAGGACCAAGAAAAATCTCTGCTTTATTAATGGAGTTTGTCCTGACAAAGGTGATCAACCTTCTGCTCATACATGCATTCTATGGTTATCACCTTGAGTCTGCACAATTTTAATGCTGTCTTTGAAAGTGATTTAGATTCTGTAGCAATGCTCTTTGTGAAGGTTGTCACTGAATGACCATCAGCCCATAGGGGCTATCCTATTACAGTTGTCAACTTTGCCTACTTACCATCAGCCCACAGAGGCTGTTCTATTAAAAAGTGATCAACTCTGCCTACAGATTAAAGGTTTTCTGTTCTAAACATTGTAAAGCACTCATGAGATGATATGAGCAGTTTCTGTCAGTTGAATTTCCATGACATTTGCCCTTGGATCTCTTCTTTTCTTGAACCAACAGCAGACCCTGTAGAATTGTCTTTTGACCATGGGAATCTTTATAGCATAGATGATTGGATTGATGAGACTGTTTAGAAAAACAACACCGCTGGCATAGGTGATCAGTTTTCCTTTCTTTTCTCGTGTCAGGGATTCAGGTGTATCACTGATGTGCAGAATGTAAACAATGGCTGAGAAAAAAAAATTAAACAATGAAATATAATATTGGCTTTATACAATAAAAACCTGCCGATGGTAGTCACCTTGGGAAGTACAGAAATGGACTCTATTAATAGAGGTTTGTGTCTAAAATAAGTAATGCATATTAGAGAAGTGTGTGTTTAAGACAGGTAATTGTATAACAAAGGTGACCTTTAAGACAAGTTATACTCTATTATACTATTGCTCAGTAAACAATACCTTCTATAGCCACTTTTTATAAACAGATGATGCTTAAGAGAAATAAAAATTGAATTGTAATTTCAAATATTACCATATATACTTGCGTATAATCTAGATCCAAATGCAAACAACATAGACCCTGATCTGCCATCGCATAATGCACCAGCAGATCAGGGTCTATGTTGTTTGTTCTACTGATTAGTCCTTACAAACTGCAAAGACCCAGATCTGCCGGCGCATTATGCGACGGCAGATCTGGGTCTATGCAGTTTGCAGTTGGTATTGGCTTTTATGCGAGTATAGACGGTACATGCTTACAAATGGGATCTTATTATTTAAATACCCTAATCCAATCTGATTTAACTTTTAAGTTCTTTATCATCAATAAAAAAGTTAGTAAAGACTGAAGTAAAGATTGACTTTGCCCACTACAGCCAGCATCAAAATGCTCACTTTTTATTATTGTTTAGAAAATACCTGGGCTTGGGGTGGGAGAAGGGGGTCAAGAGCTGTTGGTCAATAGATAGGTCCCCTACAAGGTCAGAAAGAGGGGGAGTGTCTTTTGGAACTGACCCATTCACTCCCCACCTCAAAAGAAATAAGGTCCTTTAAAGCTGATTAAGCCCCAAACAGGAACCTCAATAAAATTATGGAACTGACAATGCTCAAAATTGGATTCATTTAGATCAGACCATGTAAAAATGGACTGGCAGAATTGCAAGCATTGTGGACATGTGTGGATTGGTGCATCCAATTAACTCTTTTAGCATCATACAGGTTATTTCCCTTTCTATCAAGGAGTTACCTCCCTACATTAGGTATTTTGATAATAATGTATAGTAAAAATATGAATTCTTTATTGATTTTTAGCTGATAATAGTTAGGATTAAAAATTTAAAATAGGCTACATCGAGAAATGGAGGTTATTTATTTACCAAAGCACATACCCATATTGACAACTTATGGCAGTACTCCTCCACCCCCACTACTGATCTTTTGTAAAATCTTGATTGCCATAAGTTGCATGAACTTTAATTGTGGTATCAGTGTTGGTTGCAGATGAAATTGAATTTGCTTGATATATTCAGTACAGACATAAAGGTCTCAATGATAGTTATAATATCTTTTTGAAAATCTGTCCTAGTTGTATTATACCTGCACTTCTGCTAAGAGTGTGGATATTTCTGTTAATCCCATGTGATATGTCCATCTGCCCATGACATAATCCCATGTGATATGTCCATCTGCCCATGACAAAGTTTGTGATTGCTTGGAGGATTTTAATGAAACTTTGTAGGCTAGATATGTGGTTGGTGCAGATGTGCAGTAAGGTTTTATTTCTTCCTCTGGCACACTTTTGGGGAAATTTCTTTTAAAAAATTTCAAAAAAGGAGTATTTTGGAAATTGAGTTCATCATCGCTTCTCCTCACTGCTTTGCGGATTTTATTGAAACTTTATAAACAGATATGTGGATTGTGAAGATGTGTAATACAGTTTTTCTTTTTTCCTATGGCCCTTTTTGGGAGGAAATTACTTGAAAAAATTTCAAAAAAGGGGGAATTTTGAAAGTTAAGCTTATCATTGCATCTTATTCTAAACAGTTTGAAGAATTTTATTTTCCCATCAAATTGAAGAGCCAAGATATTGTTTTGCCCCCATGTTTCAGTCTGTCCAATTGTTCTTCCATCCATCCATCCATCAGTCTCTCCATTTGTGACATAGTTTGTCATCACTTCTCATCTGACACTGCATGAAGGATTTTAATGAAACATTGTTGGCTACTCATGTGGTTGATTTAGATGCACAATAAGGTTTTACTTTTATCCCCTAGCCAATTTTGGAAAAATATCTTGAAAAATTGTTGAACAAAGAGGTACTTTGAGACACTGCTTAGATGATTTTATGCATTTTTGAAACTTTTTTAGGCTAGTTGTGTGGTTGGTACAGATGTTCAGCTAGGTTTTATTTTTTTCCTCTGGTCCTTTTTTGTGGGGGGTGGGGGTGTGGATGACATTTCTTGAAAAAAAAAATCAAAACAAGGGGTATTTTGGGGATTCAGTTCAATGACACTTTTTTTTCCATACTGCTTGGAAGATTTTATTGAAATTTTGCAAGCTGGATATGCGGTTGGTGTAGATGTGCAATAAGGTTTAACTTTTTTCTTCTGACCAGTTAAAAATGTGTCAAAGAAAGGGGGTATTATGAGACTTTAGCTGGTCATTGCTTCTTTTCCCACACTGCTTGAGGATTTTATTAAAACTTTGTAGGCTAGATATGTATGTGGTTGGTATAGATGTGCAAGAAGGTTTAACTTTTTTACTTTTGCCCATTTTTTTATGACATTTCTGAAAAAATTTTCATAAAAGGGGTATTTTGAGAACTGAGTTTGCCCTTGTATTTCTTCTCATACCACTTTTGAGGGTTGTATTGAAATTTTCTAGGCTAGATAGGTTATTAGTGTAGATGTGCATTAAGAGTTTTCTTTCATGCTCTCATTCATATTTGCGGACATTTTTTGATAGCTTGTGAAAAATAGATATTTTAAGAATTTTGTTTGTCATCGCTTCTCCTTCCACACAGCTGGGAGAATTTTAATGAAACTTTGTTGGCAAGATATGTGTTTGGTGCCCATTTTTGGAGAAATTTCTTGAAAAATGTGCAATATTTTGAGAACTCCGCTCTTCAATTCTTTTTCTCCTCCACTGGTTGGAGGACTTGATTGAAACTTTGTCAGCTAGATATGAGTTTGGTGTGTATGCACATTAGGGTATTACTTTTTTCATCTAGCGCATTTTTGGGGAAATCTTGTGAAGAATTATAAGTAAAAGGGTATTTGGGAAGTCAGTTTGTTATTGCTTCTTCTTCCACATCCGTTTCAGGATTATATTGAACCTTTGTATGCTGGTTTGGTTGATGTTGATGTGCAATAAGGTTTTTGGTTTTTCCTCTAGCCCATTCTTGGGGAAATTTCTTGACACATTGTTGAAAAAGGAGTATTTGGGGAATTTAGTTCATTGCTCCTCTTCATACACTGGTTGGAGGATTGTATTGAAACTTTGTTGGCTAGATATGTGGTTATGCTGTTGTACAGTAAAGTTTTACTTTTTTTTTTACTCTGGTACATCTTTGTGGAAATTTCTTGAAATTTTGTCAAAAAATGGCTCTATTTTGATAATTCAGCTCATAATTGCAACTCCTCCTATCCTGGTTTTAGGATTTTATTGAAACTTTGAAGACTAGATAGATGGTTGGTGTAGATGCATATGGTTTTACTTTTTTACTCTGGTCCATTTGAAGGAAAATTTTCTTCAAAAATTTGTCAGCAAAGGATTATTATGGGAAGTCAGTTTGTCATTGCTTCTTCTCCCACATCAGGATCATATTGAAACTGTATAGGCTAGATATGTGGTTGATATAGATGCACAATAAGGTTTTACTTTTTTCCTCTGGCCCATTTTTTGGGGAAATTGCTTGAAAAATTGTCAAAAAGTGTTATTTTGAGAATTTAGTTTGTCATTGCTTCACCTCTTGCACAGCATGGTTTGAGGACTTGATTAATTCTTCTTAGGCTCTGTGTGGTTGGTGTAGATGCTCAGTAAAGTTTTACCTTTTTCATCTGGCCCACTTATGGGAACATTTCTTGAAAATTTTAGTTTGGCATGGCTGCTTCTCCTACACCGTTTGGGGGATTTTATTGAAATTATTTAGGCTAGATATGTGGTTGGCGTATGTTACTTTTTTTACTGTGGCCCATTTTGGGGAACATTTCTTGGAACATTGTCAGAAAAAGGGCTATTTTTGAGAATTTAGCTTGTCATTGTCTTTCCTCTTAAACTGTTTGAAGGACTTTATTGAAACATTTTAGGCTACAGATGTGATTGGTGTTGATGCACTAAATCAGGGGTGTCAAACATACGGCCCGCCAGGCTCATTATTTATTATTATTTATTATTATTTATATCAGATCTGGCCCGCCATAGCAAATGAGTTTGACACCCCTGCATTAAATGGTTTTACACTTCAGCTGGACAAGATGATATCCACTATCAACTTTTGAACACTTACCTTATACAGCTCTCAATACCCTGATAAACATTTTCAATAAAATTTGGGAAGCTGGCAACTTCCCTGAGTCTTGGTGACAAGCAACAGTGATACCAGTACCTAAACATGGAAAGAACCAAACCGACCCTTGCAGTTATCCTCCCATATCATTAACAGGCTTATTTGTAAAGCCATGGAACAGATGATAAATGATAGACTACTCTGGTAGCTCAAATCCAGCCAACTACTACCAGACGTTAAATGTATATTCAGATGCCAAAGAAGCACAATAGTCCATCTTGTCAGACTTGAAGCATTTATTAGAGAAGCTTTAAATAAGAAAGAATGTTTAGTTGCCGGTTTTTTAGACTTGGAGAATGCTTGTGACATCACATGGAAGTACGGCATAATGAATGACCTATTTAATCTAAGGGGTCTCCTGCTTAAAGTTTATCTCCATTTTATTTTTACAAATATACACATTTCAGATTTTTGGTAGGCTGCACCCTTTCTAATATATATATCTTCAAGGGATGGGTGTACCTCATGGCAGCATACTGTCAGTCACTCTATTCAGCATAAAAATTTACAGTACATGTATTGTGAAATGCCTTAATATAGGAACTGACTTCGTTATATTTGTCAAAAACTTTTTGATCTGCTATAGATCAAAGAGTATGCATACTATTGAATGTCATATATTTATAAGCTTAGAGTTCATAAATGGGCAGAAGAAGATGGGTTCAAATTTTTAAAATCTAAAACTGTTTGTATGCATTTCTGCCGATTACATAGAATTCATGATGACCCAGAGCTTTATCTTGATGGTTGTCTTATTCTGTTGTGGAGGAGATCAAATTTGGAGCTTATTTTCAACCATAAACTAGCGGTAACTTCCATATATTAGATACATCAGGGTCAAATGTAAAAAAGTCCTGGATTTAATATGAGTCATGACAAACACAGATTGGGGAGCTGATTGAAAGGTCTTGATCCGGCTATACAGGTCATTAGTAAGATCTAAACTTGACTATGGTTCAGTTGTGTACGGATCAGCTGCTTGTAAATCTTATCTGCAGATGCTTGATCTGGTACACAATCAGGGATTTTTTTTATTTTGTCTGGGTACATTTTGAATTTTTTCCCTTCAGAAAGTCTTTATATTGAGGCAATTGAGCTATCACTTTATCTCAGACGAATGAAATTGAGCGATCACTTTATCTCAGACGAATGAAATTGAGCGATCACTTTATCTCAGACGAATGAAATTAGCTCTTTAGTATCCTCCCAAACTGTCTTCAAATCCGTCTAATCCCACGTACGATATAGTAGTTAGGTCCAAATACAAAAGCTTGTATGCACAGAAGCCAAATTTAATTTCAACTTTTGGCATATGAATTGCCCTCACTTAGAGACAGCAAGAATCAATGTTAGAAATACTGCAAAATTCTGTTTTCCAAAAATCACCACCTTGGTTCTCAATCCCCTCACCCCCCAGTATAAAAATTCCTCAACAAGTCGACTCGTTTTTCAGAGTAAAATCAATGAAATCAGAGCCTCCTACTGTGGCTATACGTCCCTGTATACAGATGGTTTGAAAGACAGAGACAAGGTTGGAACTGCCGTTGCAACACACCATGACACCCTTTCTAGTCAGTTGCCAGATAAAGTCTCCATATTTACCAATCAAATTACAACCATACTCATATTCTTGTAGTACATTGAAACCTCTCAAAAAACAAGTTTAATCTTTTAGATTCCCTTTCCATGCTGAAAGCCTTGCAAAACCTTAAATCTGACAACCTATTAATACCCAGATTTTACAGAAATATGATGTGCTCATACAATCTTAGAAAAGTATTTCTGTACTGTTGACTGCCTAGTCACATTGATAGAAGGAGTAACGAAAGTGCAGATGCTTTAGTCAAAGCTGCCCTGCAGTCACCCATTTCCAAATGGAAGATTCCATATACGGACTTTAAATATGACATAAATCAATATGATATTCATACTTGGCAAAATATGTGGAATGAAAACTCCACAAACTTCAGAACACCAAACCCACCATTTGGAGAGTGGCATCTCTCATATTGAACAAATCACAGACATGAGGTGGTATTATGCCAAATGAATATTGGACACATAGCTCACTCATGCATACCTCCTGAAGGGTTAACAGTGGAATACCTTGTCAAGTGTGTCGACTTGCACCCTGTGAGACAGAAGCACCACCAGAGAAAATCCTGGACTTTTTGAGGAAATTTGGTCTATATAACAAATTTTGACTAAATGTTTTAAGGATTTTACATATTTTACTCCTGATCTTTTGTATGTCTTTTGCAGAGTTCTGACATCTTTACCTTTTATATTTTATACTGTTGTTCTTCATATTTACATTTTTTGAAAGGGTTTATCTTCCTAAAGTTTATGTGCAATTCTTTATTTTTTTTGTTTTGAATTTTACCTTTAGTTGGAACATTATAGCCACTATTGTGCTGATGTGCCATAAAAGGCTACTACATGTATATACATACATCTTCTGGCCCATTGTTGGTGAAATTTCTTGAAAATGTTTCCAAAAAGGGGTATTTTGGGGAATTAAAGTTTGTCCTTGCTTCTTCTCCCACACTGCTTGAAAGATTTTGTTGAAACTTTTTAGGCTACATATGTGGTTGGTGTAGATGTGCAATATGGTTTTACTTCCTCCGGCCCATATCTGAGGACATTTAAAAAACTGTCAAAAAAGGAGTATATTGATAATAAATAACTCATCATTGCATCTCCTCCCACACTGCATTGAGGATGTTATTGACACTTTGTAGACTAGCTCTGTGGTTGTTGCAGATGCAGAATAATGTTTACTTTTTTCCTCTTTAAAAATTGTCTAAAAAGGGCTATTTTGAGAATTCAGTTTATCATCATCTGTCCTTTTTTTTAACACTGTTTGGAAGATTTTGTTTAAACTTTGTAGATTAGACTGGTGTTTGGTGCAGATGTGCAATAGGTGGTTTTTTTTTTTTTTTTGCTGGCCCATTTTGGGAATATTTCTTGAAGAAAAAGAAATTGTGAAACTTTGTAGGTTTGATATGTGGTTGTTTTAGATGTGCAATAAGTTTTTACATTTTTCATCTGACCCATTTTCTTGAAAAATGTTTTAAAAAGGGAAATTTGAGAATTAGCTTGTTTATTTATTTAGTATCTGTGGAACTGTATGCAATAGTATGTGCCAGAAACATTCTGATTTATTTTTTGCTTGAAAGGTCTTGAGAGATGGCAAATGTATGTTGTTTGCCTATAAGATAAACGTATTCAAAAGAAGACGCATGAAGTGTGTGAATATGCATGTCTGAGGCTGCGTGTGCATCTAGTTATGATTGTTGTCTGATTGACTTACCCATTGGAATCAAACAAAGAACAGACACTCCTGACAAAATGAACACAGTCTTCACCAGACGTATTGTCTGCCTCTGCCGTGATTGGTATTGATGCCTTGCTACAAGGTTGTTTCCAATGGCCTTGGCTTGCTGTCTTGCCACTTTGAAAATCACTGCATACATGTAAATCATGGCAAGAATAGGTCCAATGGCAAGGGACATGGACACTGTCAAGTATTCCTTTGGAAGTACCTCAAAAAACCAGCAAAATTCATCCTGGTGTAAATTTATTGTTGTCCATCCCAACAGTGGAAGAAGGCCGAAGACAATACATCCCAACCAGATACTTATGCTAATTGTTATGATGGATGTTTTCGATAGCCAATTAGGATAATACAATGGTCTTGTTATCTTGATATACCTGTCAAGTACAAGAATACACAAGTGCCAAAAAGAACTGATGCCTACCGATTGGCCCAGACCCAAACGGACTAGACATTCTTCGACAATTTGGTAATTTCCCAACATGTTGCTTACATGATACAGTAGAATGACTCCTGTAACCAGGTCAGCTACAGACAAGCTGACCACACAATATTCTGGTAAGTCCAGATTTTGATGGTACTTCAAAAAAGCATGGCACACAATGCTGTTTAGGAAGATTATTGCAGTGGCAAGTATAATGTGAGAGATGCATACTACAAAAAAGCCAGTGGTTATGGCATACCCACCATAGGCTTTATACACTATTCCATCTGGATAATATAATGAATTTGTGTCATTCTTCATCATGGTTAGGTTTGTGGTGTTGTTATGATCCATTTTTATATCTGCTTTTACATCACAAAGCAGAAATCAAGTTTCAAACCCATTTTGATCTGGATTATTTTGAAGTTTTACGAACCAGATTGATAACTTCCTTGAATCTGTCCATTGGAATAGTGTGATAAATTGTGTTCCTGATAACTTTAAACTGTTGTCATTAATCAGCTGTACATTCCTTTTCCTTCATTCCATTTGATGTTTGAATACAACATTGAACATTCATCAGACCCATCATGATCAAATTACAGCATTCACATTTTCATTTGCAGCACATCTCTGTCAT
This sequence comes from Margaritifera margaritifera, assembly GCA_029931535.1. Taxonomy (NCBI): domain Eukaryota; kingdom Metazoa; phylum Mollusca; class Bivalvia; order Unionida; family Margaritiferidae; genus Margaritifera; species Margaritifera margaritifera. Next base: position 4,318,689 of record JAQPZY010001606.1, read on the forward strand.
TTCATGCAAGTTTCCTTGTTATTAGTATCTCATTTGAGATGAATGTGATTGAAAGGAAGAACTAACCTCCTACATCAATTGCTAGAAGTTTTTGAAACCCATGTCTTCTTATTTTGCAGTGTCATTGAATCCTTTTAAATGTACATATTAACATTGACATAGTCATAAATAAAGACTGTTCAGAATCTTCATTTCCAAATGAGATGAAAGTACCAGATTGTTATGAGGAAGTCTTGCAAATGATGAGAAGATTTACACAAGAACTACAAATAATTCTAAATTAGTCTGTCATATTCCTGTCTTCAAACAATTGATATATTAGAACTGGAATTTGACCTTCCCAGTCATTAGAACTTTGAAATGCCCATTATGAAAATATTGGCAAAATCAAACAGTAGATTTTTTTTTTAATCGTTCATGGGACATGGAAATTGGTCTCTTCTATTAATTTGAATTAGAAATACCTAAACATGGTGCTTATGTTAACATAATTATTAAATAGATGTAAACCTTGCAATGTGTACCGTATTTGCCAGCCTATAAGTCGATGCGGAGTATAAGTCGAATTCGCTAATTTTGTCAATTTTCAATTCTTTATCCATATATAAGTCGATGCGGAGTATAAGACGAAGCCAGATCAACACCTTGACTTCGTCACTTTTGTAGGTAACTTCCGGTTTCATGAATATTAATGGTATCACTATGTTATTCCAGATTAATTGGGAAAATGATTAAGATGGTCTGTACATGTATTATTTATAGGTATTATTTATTGGTACATTGTATGCAATGATTTTCACGAACGAAAAATTACATTAACATACGGTAAAGCAATTTCAATGACATAATCCATATATAAGTTGATTTGGAGTATAAGACGAAGCCCAGACTTCCAGGTAAAAAAGTATCGACTTGTAGGCCGACAAATACGGTATGTGACAGCATGTGCTCATATAGAATGTAAACCCTGTAACATACATGTGACAGCATGTGCTCATATAGAATCTAAACCTTGCAACATACGTGTGACAGCATGTGCTCATATAGAATGTAAACCCTGTAACATACAATTGACAGCATGTGCTCATATAGAACGTAAACCCTGCAACATACATGTGACAGCATGTGCTCATATAGAACGTAATTCCTGCAACATACATGTGACAGCATGTGCTCATATAGAACGTAAACCCTGCAACATACATGTGACAGCATGTGCTCATATAGAATGTAAACCCTGCAACATACATGTGACAGCATGTGCTCATATAGAACGTAAACCCTGTAACATACAATTGACAGCATGTGCTCATATAGAACGTAAACCCTGCAACATACATGTGACAGCATGTGCTCATATAGAACGTAAACCCTGCAACATACATGTGACAGCATGTGCTCATATAGAACGTAAACCTTGCAACATACATGTGACAGCATGTGCTCATATAGAACGTAAACCCTGCAACATACATGTGACAGCATGTGCTCATATAGAACGTAAACCTTGCAACATCCATGTGACAGCATGTGCTCATATAGACAGTAAACTCTAGTCAACCATGCCCTACTAGTGCCAGCATGTGCTCATATAGACAGTAAACTCTAGTCAACCATGCCCTACTAGTGCCAGCATGTGCTCATATAGACAGTAAACTCTAGTCAACCATGCCCTACTAGTGCCAGCATGTGCTCATATAGACAGTAAACTCTTGTCAACCATGCCCTACTAGTGCCAGCATGTGCTCATATAGACAGTAAACTCTAGTCAACCATGCCCTACTAGTGCCAGCATGTGCTCATATAGACAGTAAACTCTAGTCAACCATGCCCTACTAGTGCCAGCATGTGCTCATATAGACAGTAAACTCTAGTCAACCATGCCCTACTAGTGCCAGCATGTGCTCATATAGACAGTAAACTCTAGTCAACCATGCCCTACTAGTGCCAGCATGTGCTCATATAGACAGTAAACTCTAGTCAACCATGCCCTACTAGTGCCAGCATGTGCTCATATAGACAGTAAACTCTAGTCAACCATGCCCTACTAGTGCCAACATAGAAGACTGTAACTACTGGGAAGTCATATAATGTGCCATTCACAGTAATGTTGGTTATATTAGTGTTGATAAGGGAGGAAGACTAGTGTATACTAACTGTGTTATCCTCAATAAATAAATTATGTATTTATTTATTTATTTATTTATTATTAAAACATGACAGTAAGTGCTATCTTTCCGATGAAAGGGTGTTAATTTGTTATGTCTTTTGTGTGAAATATCACCCTTAATTTATTGATCTGTTGATAACTCTATTCATCTACTTTCTGCTTGTCTAACAATCTGTATACTTATTTATCTTTCCTTTATTCTGTCATTAAATCTACCTACATCACCTCTCCTATATATTAGGATCACTTACCTATAAAGACCATTTTCAGCTTGTCCTCGGAGTAGTTGTGATACACAGTTTTGACTTTTATATATTTTAGTTGCTCAAAGACAAAAATTTTACAATACAGGTAAACCTCATTATGGTAAAATGATTAGGGTCCATGAAAAGACATTGTGCTCTACACCAGATCATTCTATATAATGGGAAAATCTTTACCGAGGAGAAATATGATTAAAGTCTGGATTCAGGGAGTGGGGTCTAGACATTGATGTTAGTCAAACTACAGTTGCATGGTTTTATCAACAATATATTTAGTTAAAGGACTGTTTAGAGGATCAAAAAATATGTATATTTTCAAGGTATCATGTATAAAGGTAAGGAAAAAACCATTGCTTTCTGAATGATCCAAATTAGTGCCAGCAATTGTGACAGGAGCAGATAATGAGATATAAGGGATCATTGCTGGTTGAAACAGCAATAGATCTAAGCATATAGATGAAAAATAGATGATCAACTAATGTAAATGAAAATTTTAAGCAACATGTAGAATTAATGATAACACCTGGTAATTTGATGTCTCGATAAAGAAGGATTAGTGAGCATTGTTTATGATCATTGAAATCTTTGAGCAGATTGTTTCAAGCAAGTGTTCTTGTAATGAACTGTACAAAAGATTTCACAGTGAGGTTTAACATAGCTCAATAACTACCATCTATACTCGCTTATAAGTTAAGTCCAACTGCAAACAACATAGACCCTGATCTCCCATCACATAATTGCACCAGCAGATCAGGGTCTCTGTTGTGGTCTAAGACGCTCACCTTTACAAATCACTGATATCTGACCTCTGTCCATGTGTGTTCAAGTCTCAGTTAAGCCAACATGGGTAGGTGAGAAAGCTTGCCAGTAGTTTTTAATGGGTCGGTGCACATGGTTCTTCCCGGGTTCTTCCTCCACCAAATATACTGGCTGCCATGTATAGCCTATCATGTGCTGAAAAATGGCATTAAACCCACAAAACCAAACCAAACCTATGTTGTTTGTTTTACTGATTACTCATAACAAACTGCATAGACCAAGATCTGCCAGTGCATTTTGGGTATATGCAGTGTACAATTGGACTTGACTTAAAAGTGAATTTATACAGTAGATAGAAAATAGTATATTTTTGTGTCAGTATTTGTTTACAACAACAACAAAAAATTATGGCAAGCTGTAGGCAATATATTTCTTGTTTTAGTAAATTATTTCTGTTTTTCATTATTATTGATGCTTTGGGATAGCCATCATGATCATGATTAGGACACTCAAAAGAAATATTGGGAGCCATAATTTGAATTTGAATTTGTGTTATAAATGTAATGGTGTGTGTCATAGCTGGGTTTTTTCCCGTAATACTGTTTCGAGTAGCAACATATATGTTAAATGATTTGAAGCATTTTATAACATGCAAACATTTTGAGCCAATGTGATAATAATGGATAAACTCAATAGGATTTTTCTCCAAGTTACATCTAGAATATTATGAGAAGAGGCTATAGATTCACAGTATTGGAACCTGAACACCAGGATTCTCATATTTCCAGTAGAGCTGTATGGCTTTTTTCAATGTTAATGACAATCAGTAGTAAAAGAAGCAACAAAAAAGTCACACAAAATGAATGATAATTAGACAAATCAGGTGCACAGTGTACCAAAAAAATACAAAATCAGCCACACAGATTACTAGTAGGTGCAGAGATTACTGGAAGAAATTACACAGATTACTAGTAGGTGCAGAGATTACTGGAAGAAATTACACAGATTACTAGTAGGTGCAGAGATTACTGGAAGAAATTACACAGATGCACAGATTCTGATACTGTGTAGGTTCAAGATGGTACATTGATCTCTCATTATAATGCGGTTCATGGAAGCCATATGGTTCAGGATGGTACATTGATTCCTCATTATAACATGGTACATGGAAGCCATATGGTTCAAGATGGTACATTGATCCCTCATTATAACATGGTTCATGGAAGCCATATGGTTCAAGATGGTACATTAATTCCTCATTATCACATGGTACTTAGAAACCATGTGGTTCAAGATGGTAAATTGATTCCTCATTATAATGTGGTTCATGGAAGCCATATGGTTCAAGATGGTACATTGATTCCACATTATACCATGGTACATGGAAGCCATATGATTCAAGATGATACATTTATTCCTCATTATAATGCGGTTCATGGAAGCCATATGGTTCAAGATGGTACATTGATTCCTCATTATATTGCGGTTCATGGAAGCCATATTAGTGTACCATGTTATAAAGAGGTCACCTAATATTGAGGTTTGTAGCAGGTAAGACTGTGTCTTAATGTGGTATGTTGTAAACCAAGTCATAGCAAAAAAGGTACTAATATTATACAGCTGTAGACCTTTGTTGAGGTAATTATGAAGTTTTATGAACCAGCAAAACTGATATTGACTGATGCAAAGCGGAGGTTAGTATGATAGGTTTACTGGTTCATACAACTTCATATTCATTGAAACAAAGATCTGTAATTATTTTATAACTTGATTTAGAGGAACAAAAATTGCAATTTAATTTGCTTTAGAATTTAAAAAATGCCACTGCAACTGCATGACATTAAGAATTTAACATTATTTAAAGTCAATGATGTCATGACCATGCAATATGAATAATGACCATGTGATATTAAGAAATATCACATATAACATGATGTTGTGCCATCCAAAATGAAAAGTATCTCTCACAGGAATCATGTAATAATTATTAAATCACGTACATTACAATTGTTTTTCTTTATCCAAGAATTAAAATGAAGTGAAACACATTAACAAGCAGTGAAAGAAACAAGTTAAGCCAATGTCAGGGAATTCATGCCATGGAATTGCTTCAGTATTAAATGAAAGTCTTTATACTACATTAATAATAAAGAAATTTCTAAATGGACATGAATACATGATTTGTTTGGTAGATCATACTGCAGTCAGTTCATGATAATCCAATATTAATGTCTATAGTTGACAAATTTATAGTCAAAATATTACATACATGTGCAGATGTAAAGAAACAAAGATTAACTACATACAGATACGTAGATAGAACTACCGTATATACTTGCGTATAATCCGGGTCCAAATGTAAACAACATAGACCCTGATATGCCGTTGCATTATGCGCCAGCAGATCAGGGCCTATGTTGTTTGTTCTACTGATTAGTTCCTAAAAATTGCACAAACCCAGATCAGCCAGCTCATTATGTGATGGCAGATCTGGGTCTATGCAGTTTGCAGTTGGTATTGGATTATACATAAGTATATACATAAGATAAATAGATAATAGAACTTTAGACAATGTTTTGGAGCATTTATTTCAAATCTATACACAATTGCATTCTGTACAAATCTTTTAATTGCTCTTGTAAACATTGTTACAAAGTTTTCAATAGAACATTGGTTACTTATATACCCACCATCTATACTCACATATAAGCCTCTTCCAAATGCAAACAACATAGACCCAGATCTGCCGTTGCATAATGTGCTGGCAGATCAGAGTCTATGTTGTTTGTTCTACTGATTAGTCCTTACGAACTGCAAAGACCCAGATCTGCTGGTGCATTATGCGATGGCAGATCTGGGTCTATGCAGTTTGCAGTTGGCATCAGATTATATGCGAGTACATATGGTACCTTTGATTACTGTAACATTGTATGGGGTTGCCAAACTTACCTAACCAAGCAATTCAGACTTCAGAAATGAGCATTTAGGTTTATCCTTGGTGAAAATTATACAGATGCCAATCAAGAAATGGAATAACTAGGAATACTCTCAATTAGGAAAGGATATTTATGAGAAAATCAAAACATGTGTACAAGATTTCAAATTAAGAAGGTCCTCAGTCTCACCAGAATATTGTCATTCCACAGCATGCAAATGACAATTTAACATTATCAGGATCTGTTTAAACTAAAAGTTTTAAAATTCCAAAACCCTAAATATGACTTGTTTAAGAAACATTTTTCATATTCTGGCTATCTGATTTGGAATATTTTACCAAAATCAGTGAAGAAGCAACATCATTGAACACTTTTCATCAGGGTACAAAAATGGCTACATGATACACCAGTATGATTAATAAGTATTCTGTCTTATTGCTTTACATTTTTGTATGTGACACAGTTTTCCATAGGGCATTTGTGTCTCCAGTTGTTTGGTACAAAATATCAGGTTCCACCAGATAAATTCATAAAATATGGAACTCGGCATTTGACTTGATAGTCCGTGCAGAAACTGTCAGAATTTAATCTATTCAAAAGTATTGCCATTTAAAATTTGTCTTGTACTTCAGTAGTGAGATCATTTTACAACAATATCAAACACAATATACCATTAGGGGTTGGAATGGAAACTACCTGAATATAAAAAAACATTGGTTTTATCCTTGAAAAGTCATTGAATTTGTTTAAAAACTCTTTAAACTTTTTTTTTAAAAACTCATTGAATTTATCTGAGGGAATACAAATTATTAAAAATGAACAAAATATATCACATATTCAGTTAAGAACTTTTATTATTTTCATATTGTCCAGAAATGATGAATCAGTAAACAAAATGGGGTAAATTTGATAGATCAAATGACACATGATACCAGTAATTAACAAGTAATATATGGAGTACCGTATATACTCGCTTATAAGTCAGGTCAAACTGCAAACAACATAGACCCTGATCTGCCAGCGCATTAGACCCTGTTCTGCCATCGCATAATGCACTGGCAGATCAGTACTCCCAACAAGCTGCATAGACCCAGATCTGTTGGTGCATTATGCAACAGCAAATCTGGGTGTATGTAATTTGGAGTTGGCTCTGACTTATACATGAGTATAAGCAGTATGTTCAGTTTCCTTGAGACAAAATACTCCTTGAAAACTTTTGAAGGTCTGTGAAAACTCTTCGAAAATTCTTTGAAGAAAGCTTTCCAGGGATGTCTGAACCATTTTTATACTTTTCTTCAGTTTGGTGACTATTTTGACTCAGCACCACATTCTAGGCAGTAATAACATAAATGATATTGTTTAAAGAGCTTTTCTACCATCAGAATCTATGTATTGTATACTCCACAGATGATTCTTTCATGTTGTTCATAGATACAGATTTTGTCCTAGTTGTTGGATTTCGTGAAAGGTTAGGTTGAACTCGCTTCTTGCATGTAAATATCCTTCTAAACCTTGTTTTGACCGCAGGGATTTTTAAGGTGTATATTATAGGATTGAGAAGACTGTTAAGAAAGCCTAGTGAGGAACTGTATATGAGGATCTTTCCTTGCATGGTAATGGATAAATAGTCCAGGTTTCCTGCCAAGTGGAGCATTATTACAATACCTGAAAAAGGAGAAATACATTTTCATAATCATTCCTTAACATATTTGGGCAGGTTTGCTTCACCAACACTTCCAATGCAGAGTGCAAAACAAAATACAGTACAACATATATAAAGAAATAGTAACCAGCGATTTTATTTTCCTTTAAATATGTAGAATTGATTAAATATTATGAATTTATCAATTATTGAAGTTTATATAATCTTAGAGTTTAAACCTTTTTGGAAAGACACTATCCAATTGGTGATTCCAATATGTTTCCTTTTTGGAAAGACACTATCCAATTGGTGAATCCAATATGTTTCTTTTTTGGAAAGAGAGTATCCAAATGGTAAATTCAGTATGTTTCCTTTTTGTAAAGACAGTATCCAAATGGTAAATTCATTGTTTCCTTTTTGGAAAGACAGTATCCAAATGGTAAATTCAGTATGTTTCCTTTTTGGAAAGACAGTATTCAAATGGTAAATTCAGTATGTTTCCTTTTTGGAAAGACAGTATCCAAATGGTAAATCCAGTATGTTTCCTTTTTGGAAAGACAGTATTCAGATGGTAAATTCAGTATGTTTCCTTTTTGGAAAGACAGTATCCAAATGGTAAATTCATTTGTTTTCTTTTTGGAAAGACAGTATCCAAATGGTAAATTCAATATGTTTCCTCTTTGGAAAGACATTATCCAAATGGTAAATTCAACATGTTTCCTTTTTGGAAAGACAGTATCCAGATGGTAAATTCAATTGTTTTCTTTTTGGAAAGACAGTATCCAAATGGTAAATTCAATATGTTTCCTCTTTGGAAAGACAGTATCCAAATGGTAAATTCAGTATGTTTTCTTTCATAGACATTCTATTTAAGATTTAATAATATCAGTTGGCACAAATAAAAAATTTGTAACATATGGAAGCTATCATTAAAATATGTGGCAAAATCAGATGAAAAAAATGGATCGTTACAATTATTTATGTCAGATGTAGATAATTGCTGATGAGTTTGTCCAACATATCGTATGCCCCCATTTTACGAGTTCTCAAATAAATAAAATTTGAAGTTGCACAGTTGGTATCATGATGCAACTTAAATTTTTTGTTAGTGTTACTGCCACTGAAAACAATATTTACATTCATGAATGGAGTTTTAGTGTTTGTGTTGTTTACTTTAAATAGGTACAGAATATGATAACTTACAATAACTGAACTGAGTGCATGCTTTAAAGTACCACTGTATAATCCATCCACAATAACCATGCACAGTGTTTATGTTTTTATACCCCAGACTCTACACAGGCGGGTGTATATAGTAATCCTCATGGCCATCCATCCTTCCATCCGCACTTGTTAGCACATTTAGTCCCCCAGTTTTTTATGGATGGTCATGAAGTTTGGTCAATATTATGGTAATCACCTGAAGATGCACATATCAACAAATCACATTGTTCATGGAATTTTTGTTAAGAGTTATTGCCCTCTCTGTCTTATAGAAGTGTATGGCACAATCTCATTAGTGTAACTTGTCCCACAATTTTTTAATGAATTGGCATGAAACTTAGTCATTATTATGGTCATCACCTGAAGATGTGCATATTGACAAATCACATCGCTCCTACAAAATATTTTAGAGTTATTGCCCTTTTTGTTTTGTAGCTTATTATGACAGAATCTTATTAGCACAACTAGTCCTGCAGTTTGCTTTGCAGTTTTATATGGATTGCTGTCAAACTCGTACACGTTATGGTCGTCCTGTCAAGACAATGGAATGTATATAAATACCAAAAAGACCACTGCAGTGCTAGTAGGAACATCAAACAGATTATCCATGCAAAACCCCATTTGATTGTCTATAAATGATGAATATATATCTAATGTAGAATGGCATAAGCTCTAGGAGTATATGTTGATGATAAACTAACTTGGAATCATCACATAGGTCATATCTGCAATATAATAGACTCCAAACTAACACTACTGCAAAGACTAAAGAAACATCTACCAATCCATGCAAGGAAACTATTCTACCGTATATACTCGCGTATAAACCGGGTCCAAACGCAAACAACATAGACCCTGATCTGCCATCACATAATGTGCTGGCAGATCAGGGTCTATGTTGTTTGTTCTACTGATTAGTCCTTACAAACTGCATAGACCCAGATCTGCAGGTGCATTATGCAATGGCAGATCTGGGTCTTTGCATTTGGTATTTTCTTGTACGTGAGTATATCCAGTATATTACCTATTATGGACTACTGTTGCACAGTATGGGGTTCATGCACACAAACTAATATTAATCATATAATCAAACTTCAAAAGTGTGCAGCTAGAATTATACTAGATGTTGATCCAATGACACCATCTGGTAAAATGTATAACTCTTTAAACTGGCTCCCTTTTGACAAAAGAATTTCATATCATAGACGTATTATGGTTTATAAAACCCTTCATAATTTAACACCTCTTTACCTGAATGATATGCTTGTCAAAGCCAGCAATACATCCTCTTTGTACTCTTTAAGATCAGCATCGAACCTGTGTTTAAAACTACCAAGACCAAGAACTAATGCATTGAAAAAGAGTTTTACATATACAGGATCTTCAGAATGGAATCAGCTACCATTTGAACTAAAGCAGGCTGACAGTGTTGCCAAGTTTAAATCAGACTATTTCAACTACCTAAACATATAATGTCTCGCATCAAATATTACAACAGTTCCTTCTTTGTTCTTATGTGTATGCATAAATCAGCTACAAACATGTTACACTGATGTAGACGTATAAACATTGCAAGCTTTAAGTGAACTATTTGTGTGACATTAACCTGTAATTAATACGTTCATTCTTTTTTTCTTTTACAAAATATTATGTACATGTATAGAATGTTGTATGCCCCTGAGGGCCTCATGTGAGATTAGCTAAGAATTTGGCTAAATGAGAAAGAATGATGCAATATAGAGTTCCCTGGGAGTTGATCTCAAGTTCTCTGTTATTCCTGCTATTTATAAATTACTTGCCACTTAGAAAAATGTGATACAATATCCTCATGAGACTTACATACTGATGATATTACATTGTCCAATGCACAAAACTCAAAGCAGGACTTCAATTCAAAATTACATGAGACTTACATACTGATGATATTACATTGTCCAATGCACAAAACTCAAAGCAGGACTTCAATTCAAAATTACATGAGACTTACATACTGATGATATTACATTGTCCAATGCACAAAACTCAAAGCAGGACTTCAATTCAAAATTACATGAGACTTACATACTGATGATATTACATTGTCCAATGCACAAAACTCAAAGCAGGACTTCAATTCAAAATTACATGAGACTTACATACTGATGATATTACATTGTCCAATGCACAAAACTCAAAGCAGGACTTCAATTCAAAATTACATGAGACTTACATACTGATGATATTACATTGTCCAATGCACAAAACTCAAAGCAGGACTTCAAATCAAAATTACATGAGACTTACATACTGATGATATTACATTGTCAGATGCACAAAACTCAAAGCAGGACTTCAAATCAAAATTACATGAGACTTACATACTGATGATATTACATTGTCAGATGCGTAAAACTCAAAGCAGGACTTCAAAGCAAAATTACATGAGACTTACATGATGATAATATTACATTGTCAGATGCGCAAAACTCAAAGCAGGACTTCAAATCAAAATTACATGAGACTTACATATTGATGATATTACATTGTCAGATGCACAAAACTCAAAGCAGGACTTCAAATCAAAATTACATGAGACTTACATATTGATGATACTACATTGTCAGATGCACAAAACTGAAAGCAGGACTTCAAATCAAAATTACATGAGACTTACATACTGATGATATACTACATTGTCCAATGCACAAAACTGAAAGCAGGACTTCAAATCAAAATTACATGAGACTTACATACTGATGATATTACATTGTCAGATGCACAAAACTCAAAGCAGGACTTCAAATCAAAGTTACATGAGGCTTACATGCAGATGATATTACATTGTTCAATGCACAAAACTGAAAGCAGGACTTCAAATCAAAATTACATGAGACTTACATACTGATGATATTAAATTGTCAGATGCACAAAACTCAAAGCAGGACTTTAAATCAAAATTACATGAGACTTACATACTGATGATATTGCATTGTCAGATGCACAAAACTCAAAGCAGGACTTCAAATCAAAATTACATGAGACTTACATACTGATGATATTACATTGTCAGATGCACAAAACTCAAAGCTGGACTTTAAATCAAAATTACATGAGACTTGCATACTGATGATATTACATTGTCAGATGCACAAAACTCAAAGCAGGACTTCAAATCAAAATTACATGAGACTTACATGCTGATGATACTATGTTGTAAGATGCACAAAACTCAAAGCAGGACTTCAAATCAAAATTACATGAGACTTACATACTGATGATATTACATTGTCAGATGCACAAAACTCAAAGCAGGACTTCAAATCAAAATTACATGAGACTTACATACTGATGATACTATGTTGTAAGATGCACAAAACTCAAAGCAGGACTTTAAATCAAAACATTAAACAGCACAATAAGCTCATGTTTAGTGTAAGGAAAATAGGTCGATAATACCAGTAAATACCGATAAAATTAAAATACTTCTCATAGTGACTAAGCAAAAATGATCAAAGTTGACAAATGAAAGTCTTAATATCAATAATAATAACGTCATCTTACAGATGGTTACACATGATAAAATACTTTGAGTTTTTGTTGACAACAACCAAAAATGGTCCCAATAGATTAAGTATATACAGTAGTAAAGAAAATAAATTTATACTTGTGGCTCTTAAGAAAATGAAAATATTACATACCTGTAAAACAGAGAATTACTTTCTATAAAAGCTACAAATAACTTCATAATGATTATTGCAATATGGTTTGTGGAACTTGTTCAGAGGCAAATTTAATGAAGATTTTCAAAATCTAAAAAAGAGTCAGCATAAGTATATTGGATGAACCAAGACAATGAATACATTAAAGATACTCACTGTCAAAGAAAGAAATATTTATCAAAAAGGCAATGACAATGTTTAAAGATTATGTACATGATGTGTTTCATCATAGAGAATCTGTCAATACACCAACTCTTTGCTCAATTATTGCCAGAAATTTCACAATTCCTAAAAACCAAACACAGAACTTATTCAAGAACAGTCTTCAATACTTGGACTCCATACTTTGGAACTGTATTTCCAAGTAAATCAAACAAACTCCCTCCGATACTACATTTCAAAACACGATTATTAAATGGATGCAATAATTTATACATGTGATTAACCTCTCCAGCCTCTATTATATTTTAGTAATTTTAGAATAATTTCTATGCAGGAATATTTATTTGTAAATACTTATTTTGCAGAGAGAGAGAGAGAGAGAGAAAGAGAGAGAATATGCATGAGTATACTTTACCTTTACATGAGTGATAATACTTTGCAAATTTAGTATATAATAGAGGCCTCAAGGGAAATTAGTTGTGTTGAACTAATTGAGTTACACTCTTATACAGACACTATTATTATTATTATTATTATTATTATTGTTATTATTATTATTATTATTATTATTATTATTATTATTATTATTATTTGTCTTTGAATCAAATCAGGAAAGTAGTGAGTAAGTATAAAACCCAGGATTTTTGGTTTACTGAGCTAGCACTTTACGGCTAAGTCATGAAATTAGAGTGTAAATTATTCATTTGGCAAAGTTGGTAAATCTTTTATTAATCAGAGTAGTTGCATCAATACGGTATATAGTCACATATAAGTCAGATCCAACTGCAAACAACATAGAACCTGATCTGTCTTTGGATTATCTGCCAGCAGATCAGGGTCTCTGTTGTTTGTTCTACTGATTACTCCTAGCAAATTGCATGGACCCAGATCTGCCAATGCATTATGCAATTACAGATCTGGGTTATTGTTGATTACAGTTGAATCCTGCTTATACATGAGTATATGTATACAGGAGATGAAAAAATGCATCATTTTGAAATATTTTTTTTTTAAAATTCAATAATTGACCTTGCAATTTATTACTGTAAATCAGAAGAATTTGTAGACGTGAAATAGTAGCAAATTTTATAAGGATACAAAAGCTGCTCTGATATTATGCACAGTACAAAGAGTCAAAATCAAAGTAGGTTAATCATACTGATATTATGCACAGTACAAAGAGTCAAAATCAAAGTAGGTTAATCATATTGATATTATGCACAGTACAAAGAGTCAAAATCAAAGTAGGTTAATCATACTGATATTATGCACAGTACAATAGTCAAAATCAAAGTAGGTTAATCATATTGATATTATGCACAGTACAATAGTCAAAATCAAAGTAGGTTAATCATATTGATATTATGCACAGTACAAAGAATCAAAATCAAAGTAGGTTAATCATACTGATATTATGCACAGTACAAAGAATCAAAATCAAAGTAGGTTAATCATACTGATATTATGCACAGTACAATAGTCAAAATCAAAGTAGGTTAATCATACTGATATTATGCACAGTACAAAGAGTCAAAATCAAAGTAGGTTAATCATACTGATATTATGCACAGTACAATAGTCAAAATCAAAGTAGGTTAATCATACTGATATTATGCACAGTACAAGAGTCAAAATCAAAGTAGGTTAATCATACTGATATTATGCACAGTACAATAGTCAAAATCAAAGTAGGTTAATCATATTGATATTATGCACAGTACAATAGTCAAAATCAAAGTAGGTTAATCATATTGATATTATGCACAGTACAAAGAGTCAAAATCAAAGTAGGTTAATCATATTGATATTATGCACAGTACAATAGTCAAAATCAAAGTAGGTTAATCATATTGATATTATGCACAGTACAATAGTCAAAATCAAAGTAGGTTAATCATATTGATATTATGCACAGTACAATAGTCAAAATCAAAGTAGGTTAATCATACTGATATTATGCACAGTACAAAGAGTCAAAATCAAAGTAGGTTAATCATACTGATATTATGCACAGTACAATAGTCAAAATCAAAGTAGGTTAATCATATTGATATTATGCACAGTACAATAGTCAAAATCAAAGTAGGTTAATCATATTGATATTATGCACAGTACAAAGAATCAAAATCAAAGTAGGTTAATCATACTGATATTATGCACAGTACAATAGTCAAAATCAAAGTAGGTTAATCATATTGATATTATGCACAGTACAAAGAGTCAAAATCAAAGTAGGTTAATCATACTGATATTATGCACAGTACAATAGTCAAAATCAAAGTAGGTTAATCATACTGATATTATGCACAGTACAATAGTCAAAATCAAAGTAGGTTAATCATACTGATATTATGCACAGTACAAAGAGTCAAAATCAAAGTAGGTTAATCATACTGATATTATGCACAGTACAATAGTCAAAATCAAAGTAGGTTAATCATACTGATACTATGCACAGTACAAAGAGTCAAATTCAAAGTAGGTTAATCATACAGCAACAATCAAAGTTTACCAGCTGGTGAGTACCTGTATTTTCTGTTAATTTTAATATACTTTTTGTTATAATGTACATATAATTGCAAAATAAAATATTAAGTTTAATTTTCAGCTTATTTAATTTGTAAACTTTTAATAGGAAAGAAATATTTTCTCTGCAAATAATTTAAGTACAAAAAAATATGATTTTCATGTATTGATGGCTGTATGAAAAAAGATATGAAACATTACAGACAGTAAGAGACTTACAATTTTTACATGTCCTATTGTTAGAATTCCAAAATGTTCTTAATTTGAGTCAAAATTGTGTGAGTGACACTAACTTACCTGTTGGCACCCAGCACAAAATATAGACTCCAATAACAATGGAAACAGTTTTTGTGAATTTCCAAGATGGCCTCTCTCCAAACATTTTGTCTCTGATAAGGATTGGAATACTTTTCCTTTTCTTGCCTTGGTCATTATTTCTGTATGATTCTGGAGATAGTGATATATCACCATGCAATGTGTGATTGCTTAAATGTTTTCCTTGTCTATGTACAACATCAGTATTTTCATTCTCAATGCTTTGACCAATGGCTTGGTGCTGTAGAGAAATAGACTTTGCATGCTGATGGGATATTTTAAAAATATGTGAATACATGCCTATCATGAGCAGTAATGGTATCCAATACAAACAGACAGACAGCTTGAGGAAGCCAGCATCCATGATGCCAAAAAATCTACAGACTTGATTTGAGTCTTCTTTGTTTTCAGGAATGAATGGTTGATCCCAGCCCATCATTGGTAGAAATCCAATTAAGAAAGCAAAGATCCACATACACACGCATCCCACGATCACCTTGACTGTTGTAAAAATGTGGTGATAACTATATGGTCTCGTTATTTTGATGTATCTGTTGATTGTCAGCAAACCAAGATGCCAACTTGAAGTCAGAAGTATACCTTGAATCATGCCAAATCTTAGAAGACATTCATAAAAGTACTGATAATTTAGTAGATTGTACACGGTGTTGTACAAGAGTAGAATCCCCACAAAGGTGTCAGCAATCCCTAAGCTGAAGATGAAAATATCGGTCACTTCCAGATGTTTTCGGCAGTGGTAGAGAGTATTAAGAAGAATGCTGTTCAACAGAATTACCCATAATGCTAGGCAAAATATTGCAATATGAATGATTAGATCACCAACTGTGACTTTATAACCATGAAAGGTTTCAAATAAATAAGTATCATCATCTCTGAAGGAGGGACCACTAATGTTAGAGGATCTTGGTGTAACTGTAGTATTAACATTTTCAGTGTATGTGAGGGGCAATGTCATTTCGAGGTCTATAGGTCAAGGTCAGCAGGGAAAGATTAAGGTGATCACACAACATCGATGATTCCATAGTATTGCAGAACTTCAACTTGTAGATTGTTCCTTGTGCCAGATATAGATTTAAGTTAACATTCCCACTGTTTGCAGTATTTCCATGCTCAATTTCTATGTTAAGTAGCAGGACTTGGAAATTAAATGTGCATCTTTTTTGGTATCCTCAGTGAAATCAGTTGTAGCCAGCTGATTGGTCCCTTTCTTTGGGAGACAGTGTATAGGACAGTGTAATAAGTGCATACTCTTCCTGAAACTTAATGTATCACCCTTGATAAGAATTTCATATCTTTTAATGTAAAAGCTGAAAGAGAAAATGAATTACAATTATTTAGGTTTGCATGCATGCACACAAAAATATTTTTTCAACTTATACAAGAAGTCATGAAGACATCAGTGCCAGAAGTACCATATATACTCGCATATAAGCAGATACCAACAGCAAACTGCATAGACCCAGATCTGCTGTCACATAATGCGCCGCCAGATCTGGGTATATGCAGTTTGTAAGGACTAATCAGTAGAACAAACAACATAGACCCTGATCTGCCAGCACATTATGCGATGGCAGATTAGGGTCTATGTTGTTTGCATTTGAACCTAGCTTATACGCAAGTATATACGGTACTTACAGCACTCGCACACTAGAAGGTCCTTCATTATGGTTTCAGTTATAAGACATGTATGCTCATGAATCCCATTTTATTAGGTGGTGGTAAAATTATATGTATCACGTACTTCATTATAAGGTAGTTTCACTATAAGGTGGTATACTTTATGACTTCCATGGACAGTATTATAATAAGGGAATACTGTACTTTGCTCATTTTTTTCCTCACTTCATCATTTTAATATTTGCATATTTTTGTCACTATTGTATTCCAAAACAGAACAAAATTTCAAAAGTAATATTGCGCTGTGCTCTCCAAATAACTAAAATTGAGTAGGTTGAGTTCAGAATCATTTTTGAATATTTGGTAAAAGAATAGCACCACTTGTGAACATTACATTAAAAGGAATGTCCTCAGATTTAATTTTTTAGGTGAAAAACAAACCCCAAGAAGGTTTTACAGCGAGAAGCACTGATAACATGAGGACATTCTTCAATTGAATATCAGTGGAAATTGTGTCCCACTTTCAAGATTACTCTCACAATAGCTTGTAATCAGAATTTAACTGACTTTCTTTCAAATTATGGTTAAAAAAGATGACAGTAAAATATGTCACTGTAAATAGCAAAACATTTTTAACTCTTCTATAAAACTGCTCCTGTGGTACTTATCAAATTTGATGAACCATTCTCATACCTGCCATATTCCAGACAGTGTTGGGGGTTTTTTGAGACTGAAAAAGTGTGTTTTGAGGTCCCAAGGGGGGGGGGGGGGGTCTGTGTGCATGACCCTCCAAAAAGCAATGTCTAATTGAGAATAAACTATCTTTTCATATAAGCCTATAGAAAATGACTAGAAATTCAAATTTGAATAAAAGAAAATAACATATGTTTTCTTTGAAGCATATAATACACTTACAAAAAAAAAAATAGGTAGACTTAGCGTTGTCAAATATCATCACCACACACATACACATATGTGCAAACACTTGCATAATCACAACCACACCAACATTAAATAAAAAAGAAAATACACCAGGTTTCTGTCTTTAAAATCCATTGGATGGCATAATATAGTCTTGATTAGATGCAGCCTTTGCTGCTCTCTTTTGTTCAGTGGGTGGGGTGGGGTTGAAGGTAATGCAAGTGTCATTCGAGTTCATCTTAGCACTCATTGTGACTGGATGGTACTATTGTTCAAACATCCCTGATGGATTTGCTGAGCGAATCCTGGTCAGAACTGAGTTGTTCTTGCTGACCATAACGTTAGCATTGTCAAAACTGTATCTGATGCAGTTTAATCATGAGATATGCTTGTCTTTATAGAACAAAGAAAATATACATCGCATTAGGGACTCACCATTTCATTAGGGTGGAGGGGCATCAATGCCTTACAAGTTTGTACTCATTATGTCAATTTGCCATCATAAATGGCTGTTTGTTTTGAGAATAGAAAGTTCTCTGAACAGAATTTGATTATGATGATTCAGGTATCAAGGTCTTTCATCCTAGATTTCAACCAATAGATGGCTTTCAAATGATGTAATAGAGTTTCTTAATTAATAGGCTTGAAATCACAGACCACCTTCATTTGGGTCATCATTCCATACAAAATGTATGGGAGAAATAGATTCTGTGATAAAGTGAATGATTTCATGTAGCACACAAGTAACTATTTTAAGCATGTATCGATTAATAATGTAAGAGAAACAGTAATTATGTGGTCCTATCATACAATATGTAAGAGACTACTGTTAATGTCCATAAAAAAATAAAGACAGGTGACCCAAAAGATGATGGACATCACTTTAATTTCCTGGGGAGGTTAATATTACTGAACTGACAGTTTATTGCTAATACCGTATTAAAGGTTGTATCACAACATGCCTTAATAAATGCACAGCCCTCTTTTTGGTCCAAACTTGCATATAAATCTCCATTATATGGAGAAAGAGTCTCAATCCCAGCACGCCTCATGGCAGGGAATGTGGTGCTAAAATCCACTTATAGAACATCATGATTTTTATAGGAGCTTACCAAGACTGGTGTCTTGTATCCACTTACATTTGTGATTAAATCAGTCCCAGAAATGGATATGTCATGAGTGTTATTTAGCATCATGCTATATTGAAAGAGAAAAAGACACCTCAAAAGTGAAGAGCTCCCAGCATAGAATGTTGGAACTAACTGTTTATGACATCATGAGTATGCCATTATTAGGACAAGCTATGAATTAACAAAATTTACCAGAATAAAAATTTTGGAAGTGCACAATGCAGGCACAACATCTCATATGGTACATTTGGCTCCTAGGCTAGTTTTAGGCACATGAGCCATGGTTCATATAACCTTGAAAACTCCTTGAATTGTATTGGTTTTATCGTTGAAACGTCCTTGCATTTGTTGAAAAACTCCATGAATTTTTCCAACACTTCTTGAATTTATTGAGGGAATATAAAACATTTAAACAGAATAAAATATATCACTTTTTAAATTCAACATTTTTGTTATTGATATATTTTCCAAAAATAATAAATAAATTAAATGGAATACAATTTAGTGGATCAAATGAAACACTACACAGGTAGTTAACAAATTTGAGTGTT
The DNA here is from genome assembly GCA_029931535.1 of Margaritifera margaritifera. Lineage (NCBI taxonomy): Eukaryota > Metazoa > Mollusca > Bivalvia > Unionida > Margaritiferidae > Margaritifera > Margaritifera margaritifera. The sequence goes on from JAQPZY010001606.1 coordinate 4,338,624, forward strand.
GTCCTTTTGTTGTACTGACTCACTAATTACATTTGCAAATGGATAACTGATTTAGTAATGAATGCGACCTGACTAGGATTGAGCTGTGTTTACAATTAGATTGGGAGAATGACCCACTTTCCATATGAAACAAATTCTTCTTGAAAACTTTTTGATGTCCTTGAAAAAACTCTCCAGGGCTCTACGAACCATGTGGGCGATATCTCAGGTCCCATAGTCATGAAACCAGCTGAATGCCAACATTGAAAGCCAACTCAAGAATCCAAACTCAGGAACTAGACCTTTTTATCTTTTCATACATGTAAAATTATGTAAACAAGAAGAGCAAACATCATTGAGATCATTCTGAAATTCGAGTAATTCTGCCTCTATTCTGTGCATGTTATCACAATCATAATTTGAGAATTTTGAGTCAGAGGTCCCATGTTGTGCTTGAGACATTCTGTAACTGTTGAGGCAGGTCTGTTTAAACCTCATATCAATAAGACCTCTTTGGACATTGCATTAAAGTGTGTAGATTACGCTGGTGATACTGCTTCCCAACAACAGCAAAATGATCACTAATTTTGGATGATCACGACGGCTAATGTGCAGTGATGGAGCAATCACTATAACAATGAAAATCATTCCTTTTGCTTTTGGATAATCACTATAACTAACATGTAATTATCCAGCAATAGAGCAATCACTGTGCTCCATTGTTAGTTATCAGTATGACCTAAGAGTTTAGATACATGAAATAAAATTGTCTTCTAAAGTAATTCATTTGTACAGATAGGACATTAAAAACTGAAAAATCTCTATACAGTGATGTATTTAAAATTTTGATGCAGAAACTCTACCTTACCATTGTCTTCTTACTTTGATGGACTTCCTTCAGACACTACATAATGAACTTGAAACTAAACAAAGAATCACCCCGTTTTTGTTGTAATCTTCACTTCACTGAAATTCTAAATTAAGTAAGATTTGTGTAGACCCTGACCTTCCTATATAAGATACATCTGCTAGTCACTATCACAAACCCTAAATTATTATTTACCATGTTATCAGATCACTCATGTACTGTATCTTACAAAGGTAACATTAGAGCATTAGTTCTATTTTTAGTCATGAGCTGTTGATAATAAGCGAGATTTGTTAAAATTAATATATCTAGTTTATACTGATAAATATTTAGGTAAACAATCTTTATCTTAATATATAGTGAATACACACGTGCATATGTCTATTAATAAATATTATCAGTGCTCTTCTAGATAACCTATTATAAGTCAGTGTCGACTGTCCCCTTGTTGATCTCAACTGCTACTGTATTTTCTTTGTATTTGTGTTGATTTTTTGTCCCCTGCCTTCTCGAGGAAAAGCAGGAGACATGCAGGGTTCAGGAAAAAATTTCCTAAGCACTCGTCCCTGGGATGAGTGAGTTGCAAGAGTTACTCATCCCTGTCTTCATTATACTCAACATGGTACACTTGTTCACGACACTGTTTACGCTTTTACCAAAGAACCACAGGTACCTGGTGCAAGTTTGATACTAAAATGGGTCAAAATCATGAAAATAGCATGTTCTAATACATGGCTCCTTAGAAAAACATATAATAATATACAAGGTTTGTAACTCGAGAAATTGCAGTTGCACATATTGCCCTTGATTTCTTAGTTATACAGTGTATTCGTATTTACAGTGAAACCTGTCAGTATTCTAGGTGTTATAAGTTTCCTTTTCAATGAGCTATCATGCATCTTTATGAGTTAGATATGGGAGAAGTTAAGAGACAGAGAATGTCAAAATTTTATGATTTTTGTCTGGTCAGATATTGCTAAGCTTGCCCCAGATCAACAGTATTTTCCATACTGTGTGGCTTTATTATTACACTGTCAAGCCAAAGTAAAGACTCCAGCATATATTTATATAAGTATGCAATTACTTTTCACAAGACAAATGTTAGTAACTTGCATTTTGAAAGAAGAATTCCAACTATCTAAATTTCCACCAACTATTGTACTAAATGATCCATTTTGGTCAAGCCTCAGTTCAAGAGAGCTACCTGTACACATAGGCACCATAAAAAGGAAGATTGCTGATTGGCCTAATGAACTGGAATATTTCTAGGTCATTTCCCAACTAGATTTCAACCAATCAACTGTAGTTGTGACATTATCTGCTTTATAAATAGATTACAACAGCATGCATAGTGCGAAAGTTGGTGGGAATTGGCTGAGACACTTAAAATACTCATTTCGTATCTAAATTGGCAAAAATTTTCTTGTGAAAAATAATTACATGCTTATAGAAATATCTGCAGGCCTTTGGCATGACAATGTTTCAATACAGTTTCTGTCTTGAAAATACTGGTGACCTGTGGCAACTGTAACATTGCCTGAGCAGATGAAAAATCACAACATTTTTTACATTCTTTGTCTCTTAATTTCTAAGAAGTCTGACTCATAAAGATGAGTGATAGCTTATTGAAAGGGAATCTTTCTCCACATCAAAATGATGCCTAAATTACTGAAAAGTGTCACTGTAAATGCAAACACCATTAAGAAATTGTTGACTAAGTGTAAAACTGCAACATAATATGTTGATAATATTTACCCATTTTAGTATCAAACTTAAATCATGTACCTGTGTAAAAAAAAACAAAAAAACCCCAACAAACAAAGTCGTTTTCTTTGCAACATGTTTTAGAGTCACAATGAGTAGGCAGATTAGGCATAAGTTATTAATAACAGATGCATGACAAATGCTAAGCGATGGTGAACTTCGGCGCTTGTTAAGGGTAGAAAATGCATTCAGCTTTATTCTCAACATACAATTCTGCATCTACTTGGCCCAAGGACGAGTACCTAGCAATGTTTCATTCAGCCCAGCCAATTTTTACCTGGTCAGGACAAGTGGACGGGTGATTTTCCTGAGCCCTGCACATGGTATCCTTGCTTCCATCCAGCCACCTGGCCAGATGTCTGTCCATCTATCACACTTTCCCTTCCAGTCTAAAACTTTAAAGCTATTTTTAATTAAGGGATAAAACTTGGTATAGTTATACACCATCGCTAGAAGGTGTGTTCAGTACCACAGTGAGGGTCTCATCTTCAAGGTCTAGGTCATGGCTGAATATTTTATGTTTTCCATCACACTTTACCTTCTGCTCTATAAGTTTAAAAGCGTTTGAGATTAAGGGATGAAACTTAATATACTTATACATCATCACTAGAATATATGTTGCATACCACATTGGGGTTACTGTCTTCAAATCAAGGTCACAGCTCAATATTTTATTATTTCCATTTCCATTTTGCTCTATAACTTCAAAAAATGATTTGAGATTAAGGCATAAAACTTGATATATTTGTACAATCATCACTAAAAGGTGTGTCGCATACCACAATGAGGGTTACATCAATGTCAAGGTCACAGATCAGTATTTTATGTTTCCATCACACTTTCCCTTTTGCTCTATAATTTTAAAGCCATTTGAGATTATGGGATGAAACTATAACATATGTTGCATACTACATCAGGAATCCAATCATCAAGGTCAAGATCAAGGTTCATTATTTTATGTTTCCATCACATTTTCTTTTCCACTCTATAAATTTAGAGCTTTGTGAGATTAAGTGATGGAACTTCGGATACTTATATGTCATCATTAGTAGGTGTGTTGTGTATCATATTTAGGGCCTTATCATCAAGATCAGTGTCATGGTGATATATGTTGAATTTTTCTGTTACACTTTCCTTTCCACAGTATTATTTTAGAGCCATTCAAATTGAAGGGATGAAACTTGATACATCTATATATCATCACTAAAAAGTGTGTCATGTACCACATTCGGGGTCCTATTTTCAGGGTCAAGGTCACAGGTCAATAGTTAGGTTTCATTCACATTTGCCCTTCTGTTTCTAACTTGATAACTGATAAATAGATGAAGGTTGATATACTTATATATTGTCACTGGAAGATGTATTGCATTTGCATTTTTGAGGTCTTATCCTCAAAGCTTTATATCTTACAGCTGTTTGAGGTACAGGGATGAACCATGGTGCACTTATACATCTCAACTGATGGTGTCTCATGTATCACAGTCAAGGTTTTTTTCAAGGTCAAGGTCACTGATAAATTTGTTTACACCTTTTCTGCACTTTTCCTCTAGTGCTCATTAAGATATGGTTATGAAACTTGTTTACTTTTGATGTCTTCCTAGTAACTTCACAACTCTGTCTTAAAGGTCATAGGTTCCACTCTACAGTTATTATGTACTTCTGAGAGAGGGACCAGTACAAGGTGAAGTTGTTTGCAATGGCAACATGCACAACAGAACATGCACAACAGAGAGAATGGTGGCATACCTCTTATGCTACTTTCAGATACTGTGACTGAAATTTCTCTACATGTGGTAGTTATGGAAACTATGCATTATCTAAAGCAGACACCTGATCAAAATGGCTGCTCCCATGTACTTGAAAAATGAGCCTGAACTAGTCCAAAGTACACTTACTTTAGCAGTTATTAAAATAGGGAAAATGATTTTCGCCTGAGTAAACAATACCAGCTTCTGAAAGTGCAATAAATAAATTTAAAAATGTATAAAAAGTTTTAAAAAAAGTTATCTGCTCATTTTTTTTCCACTTCACCTTTGGAAGTCCAGGAAATGAAAATGACCAAGTGGAGCTATCAGTCTTTTGATAGGTGCACATCCGAAGTAAGGCCAAGCTGTATACTCTATAACCCAAATTGCAGCCATTGATCAGGCACCAAAATAAAGGGAATTAAAAGTTATGGTAACAATACCTAAAATCTACAAAGTCCTTTTTAAATAACTAGGATAACCAGTGAGGAAAACTTGAGAAATTCGTTTTCTTTAAAAATCAAACCCTATGGAAAGTATGAAACTGTTGCATGGAACCATAGTCAAATTTCATGATTGTGAACTTTTATGACCTCACTGTTATAAGTGGGAGACAATAATTCACTGAATTCGCTTGTTATTAATAATATTTGGGGTGTATAGATTAAAATTGTAATTATAATATTTAGCTAATTCTTAAGTACCATAATTTACAAAGTCTTAAGCAGAATACACATTTTAATGTATGAAAATTTAAAGGACAAAAACAGCTATGCATGTAAAAAGTAGAGGTACCTTATTCAACATGATACCTATCCTGTGCAATTAAAAAATATTATTTGGGTAAATTTTGTGAGTTTAAAGCTCATCATAATGAGTGCTTACTGATGATATCAAAAGCTATGTTGCCATCATGTAGACATAAACAAATTTTATTTAAAGTTGGAGTTGCATTACATAATAAGAAACAGCTCGTTGGAGCTATTTTACCAACTGTATCTGTACATACTAGAAGAGCAGGGTTCGACATTTACACTTGTCCAATTGCCCATAGCTAGTAAAAATGTTGGGGACTAGTGGAATTTTGCTTCTAGCTAATTTGATGGACTAGTGAAAAAAAGAAAATAATGGGCACATTTCTGCATTTTGGCATGAACTAACCAAAAAAGATTACAGCTTCCCTTAAATATTTCTCATTAAACATCATGAACAACACAATAACAAATTAAATAAGACTGAAATCAAAATGCTTATGCAAGTGTTTCTGCTGAAATAATTTTTTGGTTGATTTTTAATCAAGGACTGACAAGCCATCATGAACCACCTTTGATTACTTTATTACTTATAACAACTTAATAAATATCCAACCTTTGGCCTTAAACTCTGCAAATTACGAGAATAAGGTAATCAATTTACAGCTTGTTGTGTATACTTGTCAGCAGTTGTGTAACAGTGCTTACTAAGGTACTCAGTATGCATCATTGCACAGGTCATTGCACTGGTGGAACAGTTTCTGTCTCCAGTAGACTGGTTTTGACTGGTTTCTGTAATGTGTGGATAGAAGGCCCAAAAATACAGTTCTTTTTCTGTTTAAAAATCTTATAATTTTCACAAGCAGTAGATCTATTTATAAAACAGTATGTGCAATAGACTTCCTTTAAAATGGTATTTCTGTCCTACCACCAGTAGAATCACATGTATGCATTGACAAATTATCACATGTACTCACTTATAAGTCGGATCCAACTGCAAACAACATGGATCCAGATCTGCCATCATTTATTGCACTGGAAGATTAGGGTCTAAGCTGTTTGTTTTACTAATTAGACCTAACATGTATGATGGCAGATCTGGGTCTATGCAGTTTACAGTTGGATGAGACTTATCAGTGAGTAAATATGATGACAGGAAAGATTTTGTATACTGTAAACATAACGGCATGGTAAGGAAAAAGTCAGCATTGTATAATTTTTGTGACTACTTATGATGTCAAAAGTCTTTATGGCATATACAAATTCAAATAAAATTTAGCAATTGCACATTTATTGATTCACAACTTAAACAGATTTTCATTTTTGTCTCACCTTTTTTAGAGAGAAATGCTCATAGTGATGCTGATTTCACCAATAGCATCAGCATCAACTCAATGTTCAAAATTACTGCAAGCCCTTAACTCCAAAAACAGCAAGACATAGTGTTCCTTGGAACCCTTGTATAGTAGAAGCATAGTATATATAGTACTTGTCCAAATAGTTTTCAGTTATTACATTTACTTTCATTTCAGGATGTATCAGAGTCACTTGACCCAGCTCTGAGGCCAGTGTTAATGCATGAGACTTTCAGACGTGGTGGCCATCTAATTATTAAACTGGGAGACACGGAGATTGAATTCAACCAGAATTTCAAGTAATTGCATCACATTTATATCAATATTTTGTTCTTCTTCTTTTTTTCTTTTTTTTCTTTTTGTTTGTCTTGTTTTAATCAAGAAAATATGTTGATCACTGTTTCTCTTGGAAGTCCACACAAAAGGTCCCTCCAGTAGCACTCTTACTTTGTTTATAATGTCTTTGTCTGCACAGACTTGTTTTTATTCCAAGAATCTTGAATAAATGCTATGTGTTTTTTTTTCTCCCCAAATTATTTGAAAAAATGTCTGAAAAAGCTTTAATTTTCTTCATATCTAAACTTGGCTATTTATAATTTATGCACTTTTTTGCCCAAATCAAATTTGAAAAGGCACTGATGACATTTTCTGCAGGCAGTGGAGTTGAAAAACACTATCTGAACTGCAGTTTATCTATAATATTAAGGACAAATATGTTTTGTGATTTCACTCTGGCAAGATCTTTTGTAAAGAACTTCATGGTACCTCTCAACATGTAATGAACTTTATTTTTAGTTGTAACATTCAGGGCAATTATTTTCTGACATTCGCAAGTTTATTTTAACTTGCCTAGCTGTAATACCAAGCAAGTTTATTTTAGCTTGCCTAGCTGTAGGACTTAGCAAGTTTATTTTAACTTGCCTAGCTGTAGGACCAAGCAAGTTTAGTTTAACTTGCCTAGCTGTAGGACCAAGCATGTTTATGGTATGACCTTGCATCTGTCATCTGTCCGTCATCTATCTATCAACAATTGCTTGTTAGCACTCTGTAGGCCATATTTCTGATCTGATTTTGCTCAAATTTTGAATATGGGCTTATATCTTCAATATCTCAGGCAAATTCATTATTGAGCTCATTTATATTAATGAGTTGATATTGCATCTGATTGGTTGTGCTTGTTACCATTCTGGAAGCCATAGTTCTAATTCGATTTTGATCAAATGTGGAACATAGGCTTATATTATTAAGATATCATACAAATTCAATAATGACCAAGCTCCACACATATTAATGAGGTGATCATGCATCTGATTGGCTGATATTATTACCACTGTGGAAACTATATTTCTGTTCTGATTTTGACCAAACTCAGAATGTCAGCTTATATCATCAAGACCTTGTACAAATTCAGTATTGAATGAGAGCCATGCATATTAATGAGGTGATCTTGCATCTAATTGGCTGAGCTTCTTAACACTCAGGAGGCCATATTTCTGATCCAGTTTTGACCAAACATGGAATAAAGGCTTATATCATCAAGTTCTTGTACAAGTTCAATAAAGAATGAGATCCATGCATACTAATGATCTTGCATCTGATTGGCTCAGATTGTATCACTTTAGAATCTATTTTTGATTGGATTCTGATCAAACTTGGTAAATAGGCTTTATAGCAGCATGGTCTTAGACAGGTTCTGTAATAAATGAGATATATGCATATTAATTTGGTGATCTTGCATCTGATTGACAGATAGTGTCACCTCTCTAGAGGCTATATTTCTTCAGTGATTTCAATAAAACTGAGTAAATAGGTTTATATTATCAAGATATGCCATTATCTTTGGAATTGTGTTTTCAGACTGTAGTAAAATAGCTAAAATTAACATGATATAAAGCTTGGGAGATTGTTTGCATAGGGCAATGTTCTTACAATACATAAGCATGCTTATTGAAATGGCCAGGATATTTAAGCCAGTTGAGTGATATATCAGGTGCACTTGGGGGTCTTGTTATTTTAATAGTACCAGTCAGCGAAAATAATGACATAAAACCAGTCTGATAATTTGAATCACTCCTTTGCAGTAGTCTGAAGTTTTTAATCATATAAACAAGATACTCCCCATGTCATACTCAGATAAATTGCATAAGAAATTGAAAGAACTTTGTAAAGAACAAAAGTTTAAAAAACTTTTTTTTGAAATATGCATGGTCCTCTTCACTTGCAGATCTTCCTATCAAAGTGCAGAATTTGCTCAGCTTTTGTGGATTTGGGATATTAAAACTTCAAAATTCCAGATACAGAAATATTTAAGAACAGTTTTAAATACTCAGGCTCAAACTCGGGAATTGTATTCCAAAGGAAATCAAAGAAGCATCCTGCATCTCTCCTCTGCATTTAAAAATAGATTGACCATATCAGGGATTTTTACATTCTAATGGCCCTTGCTAGAAACTTTTGCAAGTTGTGACAAAAAAGAAAAGATTGATATACCTAATTATTAAATGTTCCAGAAAATGGGTTTTTTTTGGTTCCATATTTGATATACCTAATTATTAAATGTTCCAGAAAATGGGTTATTTTGGGTTCCATATTTGATATACCTAATTATTAAATGTTCCAGAAAATGGGTTATTTTTTTGGTTCCATATTTGATATACATAATTATTAAATGTTACAGAAAATGGGTTATTTTTGGTTCCATATTTGATATACCTAATTATTAAATGTTCCAGAAAATGGTTTTTTTTTTGGTTTCATATTTGATATACCTAATTATTAAATGTTCCAGAAAATGGGTTATTTTTGGTTCCATATTTGATATACCTAATTATTAAATGTTCCAGAAAATGGGTTATTTTTGGTTCCATATTTGCTGCTGCTTTAGTATTAGCATTACCCTTCCATGATTCACTGGTTCTCTCTAAAACTATTTATTTATAAAAATCATTTTTTGTTTCAAAACACTATACTATGGAATTTCACTCAACAACAGTATTTTATTCCACTCTACTGTTCTGTATTAATTGACATCAAGCAGACTTACTACCTTGAAAATATGTAACACCTAATTGACTTGCATTTCGGGTAAAGCAGGATGGTGAAGTTTTATTTCATCAGGTCCCCAGTTACGTTTTGGAGGATGATAGTATTAGTTGTTGTTGCTAGTATTTTATTTTTCTTAATTTGAGCCAAGGCTTCACATATTTTGTTCTAAAGGTATGATGTGCTGACACACTACGTCACAATATAGTTAAGAAATGTGGTGTGGGGGACTGATGTATATTACAGACTCTGGGACAGTCATTCAGTTATAGAATTTTTCATAAGTCCAGGAGATACGCTTTCATGCCTTGTTTGTCTAGTGCTTTGTGGCTATTGAATATTAAATAAATGGGAAAACATAATGACAAGCAAGCTTAGTTGGCGAAACCTCTGCTGATTGTCTGACAAAGAAACAGTGTGTAAACTGGGTCTAGTCACCTTTGAATTAAGCTTAGTAAGCAACAGTTTTATTGATTGTTCAACAAAGAAACTATTTGTAAACTAGACCTTGTGACCTTTTAATTTTACTTTGTTAAGGTGTTTATTTGACAGTTTAATGGATAAACAAATAAAAGACAATTTGATATAATGATATTTGAGATATCCTATGACCGATGTCTGGTTGGTTAGAGTATGTGCCAGTCAGTACCTTGATCTGCCAGATGTCTCCAGCAAATGCAATGATTTCAGGGTCTCTGATATAGTTTCCAAAATACTCATATTTGCCAGATGTCTGACATAGGAACGGAAATGACCAGTTGCAAACTCAGCATCTTGGACATTTGACATAGAGTGCCCATAATTATTCCATGCAATTATTTGGTCATCATGTTCTCTTAATTATATTAACACTATAGTCCCAAAGCATAGGACAGTGCAGGTGTGAAAGGCCATCTCCTACCCTCTAGACTTCTCAAAATCTTAAAATTGAATGATTGCCGTGGGTTAACCTACTTCAGCCCTTACACCATGTGAAGTGTGGCAGAACAAGACAACATACATGCAGCCTCATTAGAATGAAAGAAAAAGATAAACCAACAAAACTAACCTTTATTATCACCCTCAGAATACTTTTTTAAGGACCTAGTTCATCATCAGATTTAACCAAATATGTCTACCAAGTAAGTGTTATGTAATTTCTAGGCCTTACATCTGCTTACTGATAAAAATTTTAATATTTTAAAATCATAGGAAAAGAATAATATTGTATTGCATGTTAAAATTCCTAGGAGCCACCATGGCTCAGTGATCAGCATGCCAGACTCATGACTGAAAGGGTGGAGGTTAAAATCCTACCATTAGATCAGCCTGTTTCAGCTACCGTGATATGTCTTTGGGCAAGGCAGTGTACTTTACTCCAATTGCCTCAGCAGTAAATAGCCTACTTGTGTTGCTGTGCCATAAAACACCAAAGCAAACTAAGGTTTCCTGAAAGAATATATAGTTTTTAAAAATAAAATGTTGGAGAAGAAAAGTGAATAATGAAAGGATAGTACTAAAACTGAGGCGACGGCAAATCTGGAATGGAATATTACACATTACACATCTCTGTATGGATAAGAATTATTCTGCAAGTTTGATTTTTACATATGTGCACTAATGAAAATGTTAACTGGAGTGTGAAATTGTAAGTTTGTAGCAAATGCTATTATGAGACCTCGCTGGCAGTGTAAACAAAACATGAAACCTTATGGTAAGGAATTGACAGATGGTCAGAAGAAGACGATATTTCTGTTAGTTGATAAAGGTTTCAGTGATACAAAAAAAACAATCACTAAAATAACTTGAATGTCACATTCTATAATTCATCAACTTTTTAAAAGGTTTCATAAAAGATGGTGCACAGAAATCAAGAAATAAGGAGGAGACCAGAAAGCATAAACAAATGGGGTGATCATGTACTTTCTCATCTTGTTCATTGCAATTTTCAAAAATTGTAGACAATCTATGCCAGACCTGAGCATAGCTTTTAATGAACCTGTCAGTGTTCATGTTTCTGAAAGCGATGTCAACAGAAGAGTAAAGAGTTTAGAATTCAGGAGATGGACTGTAATGAAGCAAGCTACGATTTCTCAGCAGAATCATGCATTGCATATTTTATGGTATAAAGAGAGACTCAGCAGAATCATGCATTGCATATTTTATGGTATAAAGAGAGACTCAGCAGAATCATGCATTGCATATTTTATGGTATAAAGAGAGAACTAACTCAACAGTTGAAAACTATTAGCCTACAGTAATTTTTAGTGATAAAACTAAAGTTGTTTTAAGCAAAGATCAAAAGTGTATGTACAAAGAAAATCTAGTGAAGAATGACAATCAGAATGTTGAGATCTGTACAGTGCACATTTGTCATTCAGAAATATTTCGGCAATGTTTTAGGGGGTGTATTACCTGCTGACAATGTTGGAAATCTGACCCCAGTGGAGGGACAAATTGACTTTGACAAGTGTATTAGCCTCTTTAATGAAAATTTTGGACAGATATTGCAAAAGAGTTTCCAACTGGGAAATGGACCATCCACAAGGATAATTGTCTGGTCCATTTTTCCTGCAGGACAAAACCATGGAAAATCATAAAAGAGTCCATCAGAAACCCTGGACCTTAATTGTATTGAGAATATATGACAAACAATTAAATCACAGCTTGAAAAAAAGACTACATGAAATCAAATCTAGGTCGGATCACATTCATGTTGTTATTAACATTTGGGACTCTCTCAGTCAATCATATCCAGAGGACTTTATGACTCCATACCTAGGCAATTACAAGCTCTGGTAAAAGCCAAGGAATCAGTTACCAAATATTAGATGTGTAGGTACCATTTTCTTTCATATTTTTGTCAGGAGATTGTTTAGAAATAGCAATGACGTTAGTTTGCCTCCTACGACATCAATGTAAGTGGCTGCTCACTTTTGACCCAGTATTGTATGTTTATCAGCTTCAGTGCTACTCGGGTATCATGTATTGCCCTAGTTCAATGCTTACAGCACACATACCCGGTACTCACACAGGGCTATGAATGCGGTATTTTCATTCTTATCTCGTGTGTCACATATCCAGTGTTGCACCTAGGATCCCAAGGGCAGGGGACACAGTGTCTCCCTTCCTCCAAATCTGGGGGACTAGCAACATTTTAAAGGGACAAAGGAAAATTGTAATACAAGATGCACTAGTAGTGCTAAAAAAAATTAGTTATTTTGTTTTTACTTTAACAGATTTGCTACCTTAACTTTGTCATCGGCCCAGTACTATCATATTCTCCTTGGACACTTACATTAATGCAATAAATGTTTTATCATACATTCAAGTAACTCATGAAAACATTAACATGCTTGAATATCTGGTTAACCTGAAATGTGCAGTACCATGGAATTTTTCAATCTGGATCTTGCTCTTATTTAACTTTAGTGCACACTGATTATCTACCAGCATTTATTATAATAAATACCTATGTTTCCATTAATTACTTTTCTTTTCAAATTTGTAAATCATTCATTAAATGACAAATTGTGTATTTGCATAAATTTAGTCTCTTTTGTCATTAATTCAACCTCAAAATAAATTAAATCTTCCTTGTTGTAAGTGTGACTTTAACTTCTAAAATGTTACACTAGTGGCCGTCAAAGACTTTACATTGCAATTGAACTCTAGACGACTACCACCACAACCCTTGAATGTTTTCATTGCCAGATACATTGTTTTAAAATGGATATTCATTGCCATCTTACAGTTTTTATCACCTTTAGTGACTTTAGCCATTGCTAATGCCAACATAGATGTGGATGGACATCCATTAAAGAAAAGTTATGGGCATACTTTTCAATTTTTTCCTAATGAAAAAGTGCACCCAGGAGTCACACAGGGTCAAGATTTGGTGGACATAGGACAAGCAATTGCAGGAAATCTGCGATTCTGCACTCAAGGTGCAACACTGCATATCACCTTCCAGATGCTAATGTTTAACTCATACTATTCATTTTTGAACTTTGTCTAAATTATTGACAGTAACAGACTGCTGATGGAGACTGCACCCTTATGGCAAATTTAATAATGCTTATTTCTTGTTTGTGTTGTTTAAATGAGTTAAGCAATTATATCCTTTTGATTACAACTGAAGTTCAATCAATTGAGATCACATTGCACTTGTGTGAAGGCTTAACCTTGATGTATTGAGTTATAACAACTAATATTTGGTACATAAATGTCGTTTTATTGGTTGGAGAGAGGGAATTACTTGAAAAACAGGAGAGAGGATGACAGACAAACATGTAAGAAAAGTAATTACCTGGATTGCCTTTGTTACAAGATGATACCTCACAATAGTTCCAAATCCTGTGTTATAAACACAAAAGTTAAGTTTGCCAGTCTCTTCAATAAAAAGCTGGTCTTGTTTTAACGAAACACCATAAGCACAAAATTTGTACTCAGACTTCAAATTCAGAAATATAATTCTGCATTATTTATTTTTTTTACAAAGTTATGTCAGGATGATAAAATTTTTAAAAATATCTTTGGTAGATATACATACTGGTACATATACATACTGGTGCTTTGGTAGATATACATACTGGTACTTTGGTAGATATACATACTGTACTGGTATATATGAAAATCTCCTCAGTTCAGGCCCAGGCTGTACAAAATGCCTGAAGTGCCCTCCTACATGTCAGAACAGGCAACTAATGGAGGCAAGAAATTTCCCCACAGTGGGATTAGAGATATAGATATTAGTTATTATTGTGACTACAGGGCATGATTATTCTGTATTAGCAATTGATAAATTGAGTCTAACCATCTCTAATAGACCATTAAGAGATTTTAATCCCATTGCAATACAATATCAGACCAGGAAGTCATTATCTTGAAGCTTTTACTTAATTATTTGCAGATCAGCTTATTCTCTGATGGGAAAATCTTTAAAATCATTCAAATTGATTTTAGAATTTAGGTTTAGATTTTAATACAAAATATCTCATCTTACCAACCTATGTACTAATTTATTGACCTAACCATATGTTCATTTCTAGCTCTACTTTCTTTAAGCCATGATTTTAACTTGTGCCTAAATTAAAATTGTACAACTCTAGCATTCAGTATGGCCACAATGGCAGCCATCTTAAAAATCTTGTTTAGCTACTGTTTCTAAACTGCTCAAAGGATGTTCATCAAAGTCAACAGGTATATTTATCCTGAGGTTTTGTTCTAAATGAAAATAGTGCCCCTCTGTCACACAATATGGACTCTGGTGGTTGTCTTGAAAATCTTATTGCAACTATTTCTAAAGTTCTTGGTGGACAGTCATTAAACTTGATGTGCATACATGTCTTGTGATCTGGTTGTGCCTAGATGAAAATGGTGCCCCTCTGACAATCAATGGCTGCCACATTGGCCGTGTTGAAAATCTTTGTTGTTGCTGCTGGTTCAGAAAGGATTGTCTAATTGACTTGGGCTTTTCACAAAAATACTTTCGGCAGTATGTAGCTGATCCTAAATAAAAATTATACAGATTTGACTTCTAGCATGGTGGCCATCTTGAAAATTTTTGCGTTTGCTTCTTCACCTGAATAGATGGTCGTGTCGTGTCACTTGAACATTTAACATGATACATGCATGTAGTATAGTAAAAATTAAAATTGTAATGATCTGAAAATAAATCAGTATTGTAAATAAAACACCTTATTTTCAGGTGTATATTCCATATATGTTGGTATATGATTGTATTTATTGTGCATACAGACAAAAAAACAAATCAGACCTTAAATTACATGCATTTTATTTAGTTTTAAAATATTCCCAATTCCTATAAATAATAACATATGCAATCTGGCCACAATTTACTACCTGAGTATTGTTCACAATGTAAAAAAACACACTGCATTCCTTATTCCCAAAAGGCACTAGAAAATATGTTATTGACAAAATAGACAGTCATGAGAATAAGCCTCTGAAATCATGCCAATAAGAAAATAAGATATGGCTTTGTTTTTTAGAGAAAGAGAGATTTTAGGGTGTCTCAGCACTATTGTGAACGAGTTTGTTAACCAGTCCTATATGAACTTGGTGTAGTGTTCGGAATTGACTATTGTGAATGAGTTTGATAACCAGTCCTATATAATCTTGGTGTAGTGTTGGGAATTGACTATTGTGAATGAGTTTGATAACCCATCGTATATGATCTTGGTGTAGTGTTAGGAATTGACTATTGTGAATGAGTTTGATAACCAGTCCTATATGATATTGGTGTTGTGTTCGGAATTGATTATTGTGAATGAGTTTGATAACCAGTCGTATATGATCTTGGTGTAGTGTTGGGAATTGACTATTGTGAATGAGTTTGATAACCAGTCCTATATGATCTTAGTGCTGTGTTGGGAATTGGTTGAAATTTAAGATTAATGATGGGTTCATCAGAACCAATGAAGTAACAAGTTTAATTGATTAAGATATTTGCTATATTTTTGATGGACAGTATAATTTTCCCATAATTAAGAACATTGCTTGTGTCTGGACAGTCAAATGGTTTATAGCACATTTGTCATCTACAATGCAGTTTAAGTATGGGTTGTACAAAACATTGGAAGGACTAAATTGAACTGGATGTATTTATTTATATATTTAACTTCTCCAGGAAGTTTTCATCATGGAAAGTCAGTTTATAGGCGTATTTGTCATCTGCCATATTGTTAGGATGTGTGTTATAATAAAATATGGAAACATTTAAACCATAGGCTTTAATGGGGTTTTTTTCAGGAATATTTATTTATTGAATAACACAGAAAATTGAGGAGAGAATGTAATATACTGATGTTTTTGAAGTTATGGCTTTCAAATTCTGTTTGATTTTTAAACCTGTAAGCTGGTAATAATTTTGTTTATGACAGAGCAAGATCCTGAAATTGTAACTGTCATAAGATTATAAAACAAAAACTCCTGTTCACAGATGCTGGTGCTTGATGACCAGTAAGAGTGTGTAGTTTCAATTATCTGTCATTCCTCTAATTAAAGTCATGCTAAGTTGTTGCAAACTTGAAATTAAAGGCATAAAAACAAAACATAAGAAAGAATGAAACTGTAATAGTTTATAATTGATTATTGATAATTATAATCGAATGCTTTGTTGGTTGTTTTTTTTTAACCAGTCTTATATTATTTTGATTAATTGTCACACCTCCATCTTGGGTCAAATTCAGTTGTCACTTCTTAGGTTTTTTTACTTTACTGAGCTGTGAACACAGTGACTTATTCATATACAAATGGATTTTGACCAAACTTTGTATTTAGCTGCATTGCAACAACAAAATAAAAGATCAGAGTA
Organism: Margaritifera margaritifera; assembly: GCA_029931535.1. Lineage (NCBI taxonomy): Eukaryota > Metazoa > Mollusca > Bivalvia > Unionida > Margaritiferidae > Margaritifera > Margaritifera margaritifera. The sequence goes on from JAQPZY010001606.1 coordinate 4,355,447, forward strand.
GTTGATACTAAGCACTATGTGACATTGATTTGAAGGTCAGAGTTGCTTAGGTGCTTATCTGTAATAGCTTGTGAGTATGATAACAAAACAAGTATGAATTGATTTTAGCAAATCTGGTTTGTGCATATATATCCGAAGAATACCTTGAATGAGGGCAAGTACTATGGTCTTAACTCAAATTTGTGAACTACAATGGCTTGTGAATACAACAATTCAAACAAATAGTTTTTATGGATTTTAATCCAAACTTGGCATGTGGGTGTATCATGACAATATCTTAGAGAAGTTCACAGATCTGCTGTCCATGACATCAGGTTCCAGGTCAAAGGTCATACATATAGGGAATTAGAGTTTCCTCAAACCTTTCTCAGCGATAAAATAAGTTGTAATTCTTATGAATGAGAAGATAAATATTCTACTTATCGATATCAGACAGGTACAATTCAATACAATTGTCACTTAATTTTGTTAGCCCCTGTTTGACATGACTGCTCTTGCCACTACCACATGGCTTCAGCAAATTCCATGTTTTTGATAGGGAATGCACTTTGACTTTCCACCCCAACATAATGCAAGAAAATTGTGAGTTCCGTCTCTTGTTTCCAACAAGTGGTGTTGTGCTCTAGTTAGTCCTTAGTGTTGACACAGGCTACATGTGCCGTACATGTATCACAGCTGGCTGTTTGCTCTCTTTCACGATAAACATGTCATCAAAATATTGCTCTATGTCACCTGATGAACTGAGATCTGAATTAAGAGAAGGAATGCTGAGATTTATGAAAGGCAAAAATTTGAACAATTGAGACACTTAGACCATTTGAACATTGATGTATATACATGTATGACCATTGTCAATATTTTTTTTTATAGAATAAATAACACAAGCCTACTTAGTTCAATATGCGGTCATGAGAAGAGGGGTAGGGTTAATGACATTTTTTGCTTAAAAGAAAGTTGTACTTTGGACAAAATTTGAAATATGGTGAAAGTTACTTTGGACAAAGTCAATGTTTACTTGGAATCATTTGAAGAAAAATATTAGACAATGCACATGTGAATTTGTACATGAGAAGTATTTGTGTGACTTGTGCTTATGTTCATTACATGAATTTGTGAAAAGTGCATGCAGAGCAGAAAGAGTAAATATTTCAATTTTGAGCAAATTGATTAGACAGAAGAAAATAAATTGTGAACTTCTTTGATTCAGCAATTAAAATAAATATTTTCTTCTTGTGTCGGGACTTCACATTTTAGTGATTGTGCATAGTTACTATATATACTCGCTTATAAGTTGGGTCCAACTGCAAACAACATAGACCCATCACATAATGCGCTAGCGCATCAGGGTCAATGCTGCTTGTTCTACTGATTTCTCCTAACAAACTGCATAGACCCAGATCTGCTGGTGTATTATGCAATGGCAAATCTGTATATATAGTACAGTATGTGTATAGGCACATCAACATACAATGTTATGAAGAAAACTTTGGCAATTCTTTATGTTATTATGATAATTTTTTCCTTTAAAGTTCAACAAATGACCAGTACTGTTGACAAAATGAAATTGAATAAACATGTTCAACATTGATTATGCTTGTAAGTATATTCAACACAATTTATAAACTTAGTTTTTCAACAAAATTATAAAAATGTTGCTGATTACCAGTATTTAAAATGTCTGTTGGATATAAAATTTTGTTAGAGTTCTACCAAATGTATTTTTATAAACAAACAATACACTTGGCATTTCACATCACAAAAGATATCATAAAATAAACAAAATAAAACAAACATAACTTAAAGTATTTTGACATTGTGTATCAACCCAGCTTACGTACCTAATTAACTACATGTCTATGGGATTTGTCTAAACTCGCAAGATTGAGATAGATGACTTTCCAGTCTGTCTAGCTACCTACCCACCTACATAGAAAGGTACCTACCTACATATCTATGCACTCACTTTATTCCTTAACTACCACAGTTTCTGTCTTACCTACCAGCTTACCCACCTCTCAACATAGCTATCTGCCTACTCACATCATTTTCAACCTGCATTCCTACCTAACTACCAACCTACCTACCTTCCAGGCAGAGCCTGTCATGCTATCAAATAATCAGATGAAACTTGAAGAACATATTGTATGTATCCAAGTTGAACTCTCTTCTGTAAAGACTACAGTGAACATGATTTGTAAAATCAGTTATGGTAATGCATGCATAAAACCAAATAAAGAGTGAATTAAAGAATCTATTAGACTTCCAAAGGAGATGACAATCTTTTCAAGCTCTTCGGTAAGTGGAAGTCAAGAACGTATAGAAATTAGATATCCTGATGATGCAGCATCATGGAAACCTCATAGAAATCCCATAATTCCACCACTTCCATAAATATAATAATGACACTATTATATAATGGAATTGCCAAGGTTTAAAAGCAAATATTGATGAAATGTGTCTTCTTAAAGAACATGACCCAATTATTTAGGGATTTGTGAATAACAACACAGCAAAATAAAGCAAAATTAAGAACAGTTGACACGAGCATTTTCTGTAATAAAGAAAATCATGGACAAAATTCATGGTATTCTTGTTGACAATAATTTACTTTGGTTTGATCATGTAAGTTTCATTATAAAGAAAACAGACCTATCTTTGACTGTTAAATTGAAAATATTTTGTTCCAAACAATACCATGTCACTTTTTACAAGAGCTACTACATGCAGCCTCGTTTTCACTTTTGCAGTGTAATATGGGGAATATGTTTAATGCTAGTATTAAGTAAATTGTTCAGTTGCAGAAACAAGCCTGTAAAATAATACTAAATGGGCAGCCTGTAAAATAATACCACATGGGCAGCCTGTAAAATAACACTAGATAGGCAGCCTGTAAAATAATACTAGATGGGCAGCATGTATATGGGCAGCCTGTAAAATAATACTAGATGGGCAGCGTGTATATGGGCAGCCTGTAAAATAATACTAGATGGGCAGCGTGTATATGGGCAGCCTGTAAAATAATACTAGATGGGCAGCCTGTAAAATAATACTAGATGGGCAGCCTGTAAAATAATACTAGATGGGCAAACTGTAAAATAATACTAGATGGGCAAACTGTAAAATAATACTAGATGGACAGTCTGTAAAATAATACCTGATGGGCAAACTGTAAAATAATACTAGATGGACAGTCTGTAAAATAATACCTGATGAGCAACCTGTAAAATAATACTAGATGGGCAAACTGTAAAATAATACTAGATGGGCAGCCTGTAAAATAATACTAGATGGGCAAACTGTAAAGTAATACTAGATGGGCAGTCTGTAAAATAATACCTGATGGGCAAACTGTAAAATAATACTAGATGGGCAGCCTGTAAAATAATACTAGATGGGCAAACTGTAAAATAATACTAGATGGACAGTCTGTAAAATAATACTAGATGGGCAAACTGTAAAAAAATACTAGATGGGCAAACTATAAAATAATACTAGATGAGCAAACTGTAAAATAATACTAGTTGGGCAGCCTGTAAAAAAATACTAGATGGGCAAACTGTAAAATAATACTAGATGGGCAGCCTATAAAAAAATACTTGATGGGCAACCTATAAAATAATACTAGATGGGCAGCCTATAAAATAATACTAGATGGGCAGTCTATAAAATAATACTAGATGGGCAAACTGAAAATAATACTAGATGGGCAAACTGTAAAATAATACTAGATGGGCAGCCTGTAAAATAATACTAGATGGGCAAACTGTAAAATAATACTAGATGGGCAGCCTGTAAAATAATACTAGATGGGCAAACTGAAAACATTATAGAGGCAATGAATATTTCAAAAATCCTATCATTTCAAGAACAACTTTACCTTCGAAAAACCAAAATAACGTATAAAAGTTCTGTTAATTCGGCTCCAGTTTACTTTTCAGTGCCGAGAATCCAGCAGCTTCCCAGATCTTAGATCAGTGACATCATGAACTTTTGAAATCCAAAACCAAAGAAAGAAATACTTAAAAACAGTTCTGAATACTCTGGGGGCCATTATATGGAGTAATGCCCTAAAAGAAATCAGAGAATCTTCTAGTATATTAGCTTTTTGTGTTGGAGATACTAAATGGATGAAATCTGTCTTAATTAATAGTGTATGAGCCTATCCGCCACCTCCTGCTACTTTTCTGTCTTTCTTGTATGCTGGTATGTGTTATGCATGACTTTGACTACTACAAAACATTAACAGCAGTGTAGTCTGTAAGTGTGTATGCAATTATACACTACTACAAAACATTAACAGCAGTGTAGTCTGTAAGTGTGTATGCAATTATACATGGGTAGTTAATTCATCTGGTTCTGTAACGTGTGTGTACATGAATGTGTGTATGCATGTGTATATGTGTTTGTGTGTGTACATGAATGTGTGTATGCATGTGTATATATGTGTGCATGTGTTTGTGAGATGATTGTCATTGATTGCACTCTGTATACATATATCTTGGAGGGCCTCAAGTTAGATTGGTTCTGTTATGTAGCTAATTGAGTTACCCTTGTTAAATAAAGTCTTTATTATTAGTACATGTAGTAGTAGTATAAATACTGTTAATTACTAGTTGTTATTATTATTATTAGGAGACTTTCTTAAAAGAAAGCAATGGAGTTAATCTAAAAAAATGTCATAACCTACACAAACTTTTCAAGAAATACTGATAAGGCTGCTGGAGGAGTGTCCATAATCATAAATAACAAAATTCCTCGAAACTCCTCACAACCAAAATAAATCTCAGGTACTTTTGAGGCTATAGCCATTCATGTGTCCCTACACAAAACTTCTCACTACCAATTGATATCAGTACTACTTTCCAGGCTATAGCCATTTATGTGTCCCAACACAAACCTCTTTAACTTTGGTCAGTGTATCTCTCTCCAAGCACACCAATCAATAAATCTGATCTTAACTATCTTATTGAACTACCGTTACCAGAGTTAACTGCACCTTTTGTTTTACTTGGTGATTTTAACAGCCTTCATACACTTTGGGACTACAATGATATCACTGAGAGAGAAAACAAAATAGAACACTTTGTTTCAAAGCATATTCTTTGCATTTTTATAGATAAGTCATATACCCAAAACATTCTTCAAAAATTCTTCACTAGAGAACTATTCTGTAAACTTGCAGATTGTCATAGTCCTGAAAGAAAAGGTTCCTTATAAATTTTAAATCTGCTACCGCTAAAGATTACAATAAACCTTTTACTCTTTGATAACTACAAGGCTGTCTTGATCGAGCCCATGACACATCAGCAGGACCAGATGATATCCACTACCAGCTTCTGAAACACCTGATACAGATCTCAATACACTACTAAACATTTTCAATACAGTTTTGGGAAGCTGGTAACTTATACAGTTATTGCGAGAAGTAATAGTGATACCAGTACCAAAACAAGGAAGGGACCATACCAACCGTTGAATCCAACAAACTACTACATGTATTAGACTTTCAGTATGAATTAAGATGCCAAAGAAGCATAATTGTCTATCTTGTTAAACTTAAAGATTCATTAGAGAATCTTTCATAAAGAAAGAACAAAAAGTAGCCATATTTTTTGACTTGGAAAAAGCTTATGACACCACATGGAAGTATAGAATAATGAATGACCTATTTAGCTTTGATCTGATGGGCTGCCTACCTAACTTCATATCCAGTATTTTGAAATAAATTTCAGAGTTGAGGTAGGCAGTACCCTTTCATAAAAACTATTCTCAGGAGATGGGTGTACCTCATTGCTACATATTGTCAGTCACCCTTTTCAACATCAAAATTAACAGCATAGTGAAATTCCCTGATCCAGGAAATGACTGATCGTGATACATGTACATTGATGAGATTTTGGTCTGCCATAGAACAAAAAGTATGCATACTGTTGAATGTCAATTACAGATATGCTTAACTAGAGTTCAGAAATGGGCTAAACAAATCGGGTTCAAATGTTCAAAATCAAAAACTATTTGTATGCACGTCTGCCAATAACATAAAACTCATGATGATCAAAAACGCTGTCTGGACAGTTATTTTAGCCTTGTTGTGGAGGAGACCAAATTTTTCAAACTTACATTAGACTGTAAACTAACTTCCTTCCACATATTAGATATCTCATGGACAAATGTCAAAAATCTTTGTATTTAATTTGAGTCATGGCAAACACAGATTGTGGAGCAGACTGGACTATAGTAAATTTTAACTTGACTATGGCTCAAGTGTGTGTATGCAAACCTTATCTGCAGATGTTTGAACCAGTACACAGTCAGGGACTTGGACTTCACCTGGGAGCAGTTAGATCTTTCCCTTCAGAAAGCCTCGATGTGGGAAGCAAATGAACCATCACTTTATCTCAGCTGAACAAAAATGGCTCATGAATATTCTACAAAACTATCCTCTTTAAACCATTTAATATGCTCAAATGTCAAACTTTGTACAATGAGAAACCAAATTTTACCTTTTCTTATACGAATTCGTTGAAACAACAAAATTCAATGTTGCCAGTACTTCAAAATTCTCTATTTCCAAATTACAAGCTTGGTTATTACCACCCCCACCCCCTGCCAATTTTTTGTATCTATGCCAATTAAAAAAATCCTCTTCCAATCTTCATGCTTTTCCAAGTAAGCTCAATGAAATCAGAACAAACTATTGTGGCCATAAGATCCTGCATACAGATTGTTCATAGCGTCCTATTGTGGATAAGTTCCTGTATTCAGTAGGTTACAAAAATGGAGATAAGGCTGCAGCTGCTGTTGCAACACTCCACAGCACCATTTTGAGCCTGTTACCAGATAAAGCTTCCATTTTTACTGCAGAAATTACAGCTATACTCACATCTTTGAACTAGTCACATTGGTATTAAGGGTAATGAAAGAGCATATAAAGCAGCCAAAGCTGCCCTTCAGTCACCCATTTCTGACTGAAAATTTTCATTTAGTGACTTCAAACATTATATAAATCAGTATGTTCTATATACTACACTTGGCAAAGTGTGTGAAATTAAAACTCAAAAAACAAGCTTCGAAACATCAAACCTATTGTTGAAGACTGGCACCACTCATATAAAACAGTATCATTGAAGACTGGAACCACTCATATAAAACAGTATGATTAAAGACTGGCACCACTCATATAAAACAAACCACAGAGATTAGATGGTACTGTGCTGATCATGTACGGGATACAGATACCTGATCCATGCATATACCTCCTGAAGGGTGAACCTTAACCAGAGTGCAATCCTTGCTATTGTCCATTGACAGTAGAACACATTCTTGTTGAGTATTGACCTCCAACCTGTGAAACAGATTTTTTTAATGTGAACTCGATTAAGTTTTTTTATTACCACAAGAGAAAACCATGGTTTTTGTAAAGAATGTGGTTTATATAACAGATTTGGACCTTATATTTTGAGGATTTTATATTTTTCTCCCTTTATTTTATATACCTTTTAAAGAATTTTAACATCATTATGTTTTATCTTTTTATCTTGTAATGCTACATGTTTATGCTTATTTGGAAGTGTTTATTTTCCTAAAACTTGTTGCAATTTTTTTTATCTTTACAGTTTTGGAACTGAACTTTCAATTGTCACTATATGGCCAGGATTGTGCTAATGTGTTATTAAACCCTGTACATGTACATATCAATTGGACATCTTAAGAAAGGAAATATATAAGAGACAATCCTAAGAAATATAGCAAATACTTTGGCAGAAACATTTGATAGCAACTCATCATCAGAAAATTGTATTGATAGTTTCTGCCATGTCAAAAGCCAGAAAGAGAAGACTAGATACCTTTCAACTTGAAATCTAATTAAAATGATGGCTATAACAAACTTTTTAGTGTCTGAGAAATAAAATCCTCCCTTGATAAGGCTCATTGACTGGTCCTGATGAAATCCCCTACCAATTACTAAAACATGTACCTGATAGCCATTTCAGTTCTGCTTAATATATTCAACTGGAAACTTTCCATCATGATGGAAAGAAACCATAATAGTACCATTACCCAAACCAGGAGAAGACAACACTGACCCAACTACTATTGTCCCACAGTGCTTACCAGCTGCACGTGAAAGTGGAAACTTTCCATCATGATGGAGAGAAACCATAATAATACCAGTACCCAAACCAGGAAAAGACAACACTGACCCAGCTACTATTGTCCCACAGTGCTTACCAGCTGCATGTGAAAAATTTGGAATGAATGATCAACAAAAGACTTGTTTGGTACCTGGGATCAAATAATCTTATATTAGAATTTCAGAGTGGATTTAGCTGTAATAGAAGTACTCTAAATCAAATTGTCAAACTTGGAACATTTATATGAGAGGCACGCCTTAAAAAAGAACATGTGATGGATGTTTTCTTTGATCTTGAGAAAGCCTATGACACAGCGTGGAAGTATGGTATCATGACGGATTTATTTGATATAGGTCTTTGATGTTGATTACCTCCATTTATTTACAAGTTTCTCGAAGATCAACAGTTTATGGTAAGACTTGGCTCAATGGTTCAACTCTTTCTGACATACATGATCAAGAAATGGGTGTACCATAAGGCATCATATTTTGAGTTACTTTATTAAACAGCTAGATTAACAGCACTGTGAGGTGCTTAAATCCAGGTGTGGACTGCTCTTTTTTTGTTGATGATTTCTTGATTTGCTATCAATAACAAATGCTTAAATAAGATTCAAATATGGGCGGACGAGAATGGTTTAAAATTTTCCAAATAAAAAACTCCATGCATTTCTGTAAAAAGTGAGGAATTCACCCAAAACTAAATTTTGCATTGGATGTTACACCAATTCCTGTGGTGGAAGAAACAAAGTTTGTGGGCCTTATTTTGGACAATAAGCTCACATTCATACCACACATGAAATGCCTGAAGGCTAAATGCCTATAGGCACTTGACACACTTAAGTTATTGCCTGCACTGATTGGGTTCTTGCTTAAAACTCTGTTGGACTCTTAATAGAGCAAAGCTGGACTATGGTTCCATATTAGTGTATGGATCAGGTCATACATTTAATTTACAGATGCTTGATTCCATACACAACCAAGTATTGAGACATTTTTTTTTAGGATCATATAGAGCTTCACCAACAGAACGTCTTTACATGGAATTGATTGAACTAGTATTATATCTGCAGTGAGAAAAGCTTGCCATTCAATATATGTTACAAATCTCAGAGCAAAACCTTAAAATCCAGCAAATTAGATTGTTTTTAATTCAAATTACAAAACACTGTTTGAAAGGAAACCAGACTCTGTCCAACATTTGGACTGTGAATTGAAAAGTCCATTCAAAATAAAAATCTAGACCTTGTCTAACTCAGAGAACGTATTTTCAAAGATCTCCCACCATGGAGAATTCAACAACCTCAAGTTATTTTTTACCTAAATAAAGATAAGAAATCTACCACAAATCCTCTTGTTTATTAATCCCATTTTAATGAGATCGAAAGTTCTTTGAATACTCATGTACACATTTATGCTGATGGAGTTAAAGATGGCAAAAAGGTAGCTGTATCAGCTGTTATTGGGCATCATGCAATGAAGAGCTGTTTTCCTGTTAAAACTTCTGTCTTTTCAGCTGAAGGTAAAGATATTCTCCTCACCCTTGATTTTATTAAAAATTCCAACAAAAGCAATTTTGTCATTTTCTGAGACTCCATGTTTTGCTTCCAGGCTACACAAAACATGAAATATGACAATCCTGTGATACAGCAAGTTCTGGTTAAATACCACAGTTTCCTAAATGATGAAAATCAAATTACATTCTCCTGGTTCACATTGGAATTAAAGGAAATGAAAAAGCTGCTGCTGCTGCTGCCAAGTTGACTTTGAATATCCCACAATCAGATTTTAAAATTTCAGCTGATGAGTTAAATATTACATCAACCAGTATCTTCAAAACAAGTGGCAAACCTCTTAGAATGGGGCACAGAATAATAAACTTCACCCCATTGAAGCAATTCTCGGAGAAGAAGAGATGAGGTCATCCTAGTTTTAGAGTTGGGTACCACAATATACTGCAATTATATTAGGGACCAACCATTAAAGTTTCCCTGGAAATGGGCTTGGGATTTTTTGGAAACAAATTTCTAGCTCTCAAATAGCTTGAAAAAAATATTCTTGCTCTGATTAATAGTACAAAAACCTACCATATTATATCTATTATATTACTTGAAAAATATAAATTATCTTGAGCTATAAGAAAATAGAATATCCCAACTTGAAATAAAATCACAGACTCCTCCTCCCCCCCCCTTCGAAAAATAAATAGTACCATATAGTAGATGAATTTGCTATGTGTATGTTAATTGTTGCATATAAGTTGGCATCTAAACACTGTAACTAAAGTGGAATATTCAGCGTGCTCTATAGCTGATGCCCTGTAAATGACAGTGTGATGACATTAGAGAGCTTGTTGATACAAATGGAAAGTGTTGACACTAAAGCCTACAATCAACTACTGTAGGCAGGGAAACTTTGAGTCCAAGGATGCCAAGACCTGGGCAAGATATTTATCAGAGAGGGCCAGTAAGCATAAAACAAAATACACACTCAACAAACGAGACAATATTTAGTGGACTAGAGAAATTACGTAAAATTCAAACAGAGAACAACTACTCTCCTGAATGATTCTCAGTCCTATAAAGGAATACATGTACAGTACTTAACACATTTACATACGCTAGTAACTAACTGAGCAATGAAATTTTATTTTATAATAAAATCCTAAATGTTTCCAAAAGTTGGATTTGGCTCAAGTATCTTTCATAACATCCCATTTGACCACCATGTTTGCAATCATGTCATGTGTCAAACATGTAATTAAAGGTGTCATGTGTCAAACATGTAATTAAAGGTGTCATGTGTCAAACATGTAATTAAACGTGTCATGTGTCAAACATGTAATTAAAGGTTCATAAATAAAATCATTTTTGCAATATTCAAAATAGTTTTTGACAAATACAACTACTGTGTAATAAATAAATAATTTTTAAAATTATTTTGTCATAAAAAAAGGAAACATGCTTTTAATACCATCAAATTCATAACAAGATTACTCAGGAATTTCTGTACATTCCTTACTGATGGAAACTATCAAAGTAATGGTATAGTGGAAAATTACAGTGGTACACTGGAAAAAATACCATGGTAAACCAGTATGCTGGTAATACCAAGCACCTCTACCAAGCTCTCAAATAGGGCATACAAACTTGATTTGTACATACTTAAAGGTCAATCTCAACCTGAAAGTGTGCTTGTCAAGCACTGCTGACTTTGAAACACATTATTATCGAATGTGTAAACTTGGAAAGTATACGTCAGTGATTCTATAATGCCACCACATTAAAAGATCTTTTCAACAAAGTAAATGTGCATAAAAATAATATAATTTTTTAAGGGAAGTACATTTTTATAAACTAATATAAATTTTAGCTTTATTTTTACGCCATTATTTCATTATACGTGTTGATTTTATTTTTGTACTGTTATGATATTTAAAGTGTAATAAATTATATACATATGAACTTTGTAATTGTTTCTGGATACATTTTAATATTTACTCATATAAATTTCTACATTTCTACATTTATTACATTTTTAATCCCACTTACTTTATTTTAACTGCTAATGGCACAAAATTGTCTTAGCTTCGTATTGAGTTAACCAGAGTATGAAGAAAACCATAAAGGGATTTTGAAAATGTAAGCAAATGAAACAGACTTCAGCTTAAACCTTAATGCAAATTTTCTATGACTGTGACTTTTGCCCCAAGGTTAAAGGGGTGAGTGAAAATGTTGTAGAATGAATTCTCTTAGGTTCATAATGATTTATGCTAAGTATGAAGAAAACTTATCAAGGGTTTTAGGAATTATATGCCAAAAAAAACTTTAACCAAAATCATACAGAATTGTTAAGCTACCACCACCACCACTACCTGAAAAATGACTGTTATTTCTCTCTTGCTGCTAACATGGGCTTGACAGAAAGCATGAATTTAGACTTATTTCCTACCTTAGTGAATTGATTCAGAAGTGTCTATTTTAACTTCCCCTTGTTTATCATCTTGGATTCATTCTTCAGAGATTATGATTGGATTCTGATCTGTTTTGTATCTTTTCAGTTTATGTCTATAAGTCCATTAATTGATTTTTTGTTTTTAAGTGTTTTGTTGATAATATAAAACTTTATTTACCCGTGTATAAGAAGCATGTGACTGGAAACAGTGTATGGTAGATTCAGATCTACATTATGTGCCAGCATATCAGGACCTAAGCTGTCCATTCTATGAATGACATTGTGCTAACAGCATAGACCCTGATCTAAAGGAACGCTGTCAGATCTGGGTGTATGCTGCTTGCGATTGGACATGTGTTATACACGAATACATACAGCACCGTATATACTCATGTATAAACAGATACCAACTGCAAACTGCATAGACCCAGATCTGCTGTCGCATAATGTGCCAGCAGATATGGGTCAATGCAGTTTGTAAGGACTAATCAGTAGAACAAACAATATAGACCCTGATCTGCTGGCACATTATGCAATGGCAGATCAGGGTCTATGATGTTTGCATTTGGGCCCAGCTTATACACGAGTATATACAGTAATCTGCTTCAGAGGTGGACAAAATGGACAGGCAGATATATTTGTATCATTGATAAGCATGAACACTCATTAGCTTTTTGACATTTACACAGAAGCTGGTTCAGGACCTTCAAGAGTCCTTGGCATCTGGTGGTTGAGGACCTTCAAGAGTCCTTGGCATCTGGTGGTTGCAGAGTGCTTTAATAAGAAGATGAATTAAAGCATATTACTGCCTGCATAGATTAATACCAGACATGATCTTCTTGCATTTAATCAGTATGGCTTAGAAGATCCCTCACTAATTCAGTCTCTGGTTAGCAATATCACACTTAAGATACTTTCAATTTTAAAGCAGTTTTACAAAAATATTCACTTGATTGGATGCCTGTGTAACTATATAGCAGTTTATACATGTATATACAGTGAAACCTCTGTACAACGGACAGTCAAGGAGCCACAAAATTGTCCTTTATGGACAGATGTCCTTCATAATGAGGTTGAATATGAAAGTAAACATATTTATGAAAAAGGGTTTATAAATATTGTCTACTGAGACAAGTGTTCCCATACTTGTATAAATAAAATAATAAGTGAAACCTGCCTATAATGGAGATTGTAAACCATAATAATTCTGTCTTCATAGGCAAGTCTAGAGCTCTATGTAAGCATAATAATTCTGTCTTCATAGGCAAGTCTAGAGCTCTATGTAAGCACATCCTGGACCTTCAAATGCTAATCTTGGACTTCCAATGTTCTAAGGCTGTGCATCCTGTGGACCTTTGATAACTAAACCTGGACCCTCAATTTTCTGAAACCATGAATCCTGTCTTCCCCACCAGACAATGAGAAAAAAAACAATAGTTGGCAGAAATAACGAATTCCAAACAACAGTAATTATTATTGTTAGTAAGACTTACTAGAGCAACGAATTCCAAACAACAGTAATTATTATTGTTAGTAAGACTTACTAGAGCAAAGTTATTGATTTGCTGAATGTAATGATTTTACACCTACTTATGAGCTCTCTCTTTTCTCACCTGGATCCCAAGTTTTCTTCTCAGGACTCCCAATTTCTTGAGACTGAGGGTCCAGGACTCCCAATTTCTTTAGACTATTGTCCAGGACTCCCAGTGTCAAAGGCCTACAGAGGGCTCTGCAAGTGTCCTTTATTTGAATGAGTTGTCCATCAGCCCTCTGTATTCAAAGTCATATAAATGTGTTCTTTTTTGAATGACCTCCTTAATATAGAAGTGTTCTCTTAAACAGGTTTGACTGCATACATTATATATTGCGTTATATTCTGCATCTATTTGTTTTCTTGCCATGTGCTAATCTTTAAGTTGTTTTACTTGTGTAATGTGTAACTCTTTTGTTTAATGTGTATGTATACATGTATGTATTATTTTTAATGTTATCTGTGCCTTTTATACTGTTTTTATGTTGCTTACTGTATGTTTTCTGTCATTTATAAATTTTCTTATGTATTACCAGCACATGATGATTTTATCAAATAAATGCTATTACTACTACTACTACTACTACTACTACCACTACTACTACTACTACTACTACTACTACTACTACTACTACTATCTACTTACCTAACTACAGTGTATCTACCTTTCTATTATGTTTTATTATATATTGTATAAATCCATCCTTCCATCCATCTACCCATCCATTTATATATATATATATATATATAATTTTGTCTTTTAATTGAGATACATTCATGTATCGATATATGGATGGACATTTGGAGATAGATGGATAGACAATTAGATGGATTGATTGATTGATAGATAGATGAATGAATATGCAGACTGGCAAATAAATAGATGGTTTGATTGATTGATTAACAGATAAAGTAACATATACAAAAATGCAGATTTTGTGTGAAAAATGTGCTCATTTTAGCATTTGTTTTCCAGGTTATACATGACCACCTCAATGTCAAATCCTCATTACCTGCCAGCAGTCTTTATACAAGCCAACATTATCAACTTTACTGTTACATTTGAGGGTCTTCAGGAACAGTTGCTGTCGGCTGTTGTCAGACAGGTGTGTGGGTCAAACTCTTGTAATTTTTTATCTGTTTCAACCAAAGTGCTATAGGTAGTTTTTAGTTATAGTCAGATTCACCTTCCATGGGAAAGGGGTTAGCAGTCCTTAGCTTAATAATTGACAGGTATATAGTCAGATTCAACTCCCAAGGGATAGGTGTTGGTTGTCCTTCTCTGTGTAATTGACAGGTATATAGTCAGATTCACCTTCCATGGGAAAGGGGTTAGTGATCCTTAGCTTTATAATTGACATATATATAGTCAGATTCAACTCCCATGGGAAAGGGGTTAGTGGTCCTTAGCTGTGTAATTGACAGGTATATAGTCAGATTCACCTCCCATGGAAAAGGGGTCAGCAGTCCTTAGTTTTATAATTGACAGGTATATAGTCAGGTTCACCTCCCATGGGAAAGGGGTTAGTGGTCCTTAGCTTTATAATTGACATGTATATAGTCAGATTCACCTTCCATGGGAAAGGGGTTAGTGATCCTTAGCTTTATAATTGACAGGTATATAGTCAAATTCACATCCCATGGGAAAGGGGTTAGTGGTCCTTAGCTTTATAATTGACATGTATATAGTCAGATTCACCTTCCATGGGAAAGGGGTTAGTGATCCTTAGCTTTATAATTGACATATATATAGTCAGGTTCACCTCCCATGGGAAAGGGCTTAGTGGTCCTTTGCTTTATAATTGACATGTATATAGTCAGATTCACCTTCCATGGGAAAGGGGTTAGTGGTCCTTAGCTTTATAATTGACATATATATTGTCAGGTTCACCTCCCATGGGAAAGGGGTTAGTGGTCCTCAGCTTTATAATTGACATGTATATAGTCAGATTCACCTTCCATGGGAAAGGGGTTAGTGATCCTTAGCTTTATAATTGACAGTTATAGTCAGATTCACCTCCCATGGTCCTTAGCTGTATAACTGACAGTTATAGTCAGATTCACCTCCCATGGAAAGGAGTTAGTGGTCCGTAGCTTTATAATTGACAGGTATATCATCCGATTCACCTCCCACAGGAAAGGGATTATCAGTCCTTAGTTTTATAATTGACAGGTATATAGTCAGATTCACCTCCCGAGGGAAAGTGGTCAGCAGTCCTTAGTTTTATAATTGACAGGTATATAGTCAGATTCACCTCCCATGGGAAAGGCTTTATCAGTCCTTAGCTTTATAATTTACATTTATATTCTGATTCACCTCCTATTGGAAAGGGGTTAGCAGTCCTTAGCTTCATAATTGACAGGTATATAGTCAGATTCACCTCCCATGGGAAAGGGGTTAGCAGTCCTTTGCTTCATAATTGACAGGTATATAGTCAGATTCACCTCCCATGGGAAAGGGGTTCGCAGTCCTTAGCTTTATAATTGACAGGTATATCAATTTGACATATGTTGTAAGACTGGGCTGCATACATTTAATGTTGGTAACACCTCACTAGTAATCATTATGCTATTTTTAGCTCTACTGGTCATAGACCAAATGAGCTTATGGAATGGCCTGTTGTCCATCGTCCATCATCCAACTGTCCACA
The DNA here is from genome assembly GCA_029931535.1 of Margaritifera margaritifera. NCBI lineage: Eukaryota > Metazoa > Mollusca > Bivalvia > Unionida > Margaritiferidae > Margaritifera > Margaritifera margaritifera. The sequence continues at coordinate 4,371,717 of JAQPZY010001606.1, forward strand.
CACACACATTCATCCCAAGGTCTAGTTGGGCCTAAATGAAAATGGTGCTGCTCAGACATCCAGTGTTGTCACCACAGTGGCTATCTTGAAAATCTTGTTATTGCTACTTCTCCTGAATGGCTGGTCATATCATTGTAGGATTTTCACTAAAAGACTTCTTATGATGTCTGGTTATTATTAAATGATAATGGTGCTGATATGACATCCAAATTGGCCACCATCTTAAAAAATCTTATCACTACTCCTCCTGAACAGAAGGTCAAATCAGCATGGGGTTTTGACAACAGGCCTCTTGAAAATCTTGTTATTGCTACTTGTGCTGATTGCATGGTGATATCAGCATTCTTGTGATGTCTAGTTGGTCCTAAATGATATTGGTGCCTATCTGACATCCAATATGGCCACCACAGCAGCCATCTTGAAAATCTTGCTATTGCTATTCCTCCTGAATAGAACATCAGATCAGCATGGGATTTCACCAGAAGATTTATGATGTCTAGTTAATCTTCAATAAAAACTGTGCCGATCTGACATCCAATATGGCCACCACAGTGGTCATTTTGAAAATCTTGTTATTGCTACTCCTCCTACATGGAAAGTCATATTGACATGGGGTTTTCACCAGAAGACTTCTTATGATGTCTAGTTGGTACAAAATGAATATGGTGCCAGTCTGACATCCAATATGGCCACCATGGCAGCCATCATGAAAATCCTGTTATCACTTGTTTAGCCTTCTAAATAGAAAGCAATATCGACATGCTGTATTCACCAGAAGACTAATTATGATATCTACTTGGTCCTGAATGAACATGGTGCTTATCTGACCTCAAATGTAGCCACCATGGCAGCCATATTAAAAATCTTGTTATCACTACTCCTCCAGAATTTATGGTCATATCGACATGGCATTTTCACCAAAAAGACTTCTTATGATATCTAGTTGGTCCTAATGACAATGGTGCCCCACGGACATCCAAAATGTCTGCCACAGTGAACATGTTGAAAATATTGTAATTAATTCTCTTGAATTGATAGTCATATTGGCATGGGGTTTTCACCAAAAGCCTTCTAATGGTGTATAGTTTGTCCTAAATGAAAATGGTGCTGATCTTACATCCAATATGGCTGCCACAGTGACTAATTTGAAAATATTATCACTCAAGAATGTCATAGTTGCTTTCAGCACTCAGCAGTTAAGAAGAAATGGTCTATTCTTGAATTCCTGGAAATTCTATACGGACAGTAGAGTATCAGTCCCTTGGAGGGACTCTTGTTTTTCAGTACTGTAGTTTCCTTGTATAATGTGTACCCTACTGCGGAAAAGGGTTGACCAGGCCTCTTGTTCTCTAAAACATTTGAGTAGTTACAGTATTCCCTCATTATAATCTTGTGTCCTTGGAAGCTACAGAGTACACCTCCCAATAGTGAGACCACCTTATAATGAAGTAGATGATACATATAATTTTACTATCACCTAATGAAATGGAATCCATAACCATGCATGCCTTATAACAAGAACCGTGTTATAATGAAGGGTCTTATAGTAAGGGAGTGCTGTAATTCAGACTCAAGCTTAAAACCAAGAAATCATATATTATACTTAGGGTGCACCTACATCATTGAAATTTGTCAGTCTGTGATTCTAGCTTGTTTCTAATTAAAGTCTCAGACTGTCGAAGTTTTAGTACTTATAAAATAACAGGCCAGATATGTGGTTACATAATAAACCAGCAGATCTGGGTCTAAGATTTTTGCTTAAAATTACAGAAAGAAAAACAATATAGACTGTGATACATTGGCACATTATGCAACAGCAGATCTGAGTATATGCAGTTTGCATTTAAGCACATTTTATAAACATGAAAATATGATTATCAGGGTCCATTCTAGGAGGCACAATTGTAGGATTTTTTTTTATTTATAAAAAATTTTGCCTAAAATTCAACCAATACACAACAGCCATGTATAAAATTTAAAAGTCTTACCTTCCCATTATTTAGAAACCCATCCTGCTTTTTTATATAAGATGGAGCATTATATTATGATGTTGTCCATATCTCTGTTACCAATTTTGTTTCTGCACACTAACTTGATGGTTTGCTTGCACTTGGGGTAAGGAAGAACCCTATCATTTTAAGAATCAAAAGCTCAAAGGTCAAGGTCACTATGAAGAGAGAAAAAATGATTTCCACTCAATAATTCAAGTTGTCCATCATCTACAGTTACTGAACTTTGTGGATGGCTTGCACTGGCAGTAAGGAAAAACCCTATAATTTTCAGGGTCAAAAGATCAGAGGTTAAGGTCACTGTGACTGAAAGAAGAAAAGTAGTTTCTGAACAAAAACTTAATTTCTCCATCAAACTTTGTGGATTGCTTTAACTTGGGGTAAATAAGAAGTCTGTTGATTTGGGAGTCAAAAGGTAAAAGGGCAAAATCACTGTGACTGAAAGGAAAAAAATGGTTTATGAACATTAGCATTAGCTCTACATTATAGACCTGGACCAAATTTTGTGAATGGCTTACGCTTGGGGTAAGGAAGAAGCTGATCAATTTTGGGGTCAAAAGGTCAGTTGTCAAGGTCACTCAACAAAGAGGACTATGAAATGCTGGCATGCATATAATGCACCATTCACAGTACTCTTGTTTTGAAATGGAGGAGCAATTTCCTCATTAAATTTTCTTTTCTAGAATAGACAGAGGGTAGATAGGCTTCTGTTAATAATTCTTTTTCTATGGAATCAATCTTTCCTGTTCTTTTTTTTATGAAAGGATGAACCATAATATGGCAGACACTGATTTTAAGGGGAGAAATTCTGAATGATTATGACATTATGGGACAATTATCTATTATAAGGGATTGCAGGGCCACACCAATTGAATATCCCTGTGCCTGGAAGTAGTAGATTGTTTACAGAGCCACACAAATTGAATAGCCCTGTGCCTGGAAGTAGTAGATTGTTTACAGTGCCACACAAATTGAATATCCCTGTACCTGGAAGTACAGTAGTAGATTGTTTACAGGGCCACACAAATTGAATAGCCCTGTGCCTGGAAGTAGTAGATTTTTCTGTTGGACAAGTGTCTGACAGCAAGAGTTTATTCCTGGGCAGATGCAGTTTTTCAGAAATGAAAAGTCCAGATTTTATTCACTAGATTTACACACTGCCTATTTTTTCCCCCCAGTAACACCCTTTTTTTTGGATCAGCATTTTCCCTCTTAAACCATGTTACTATTAGTGCAAGCTACAATGTACCAGAATTGACTCTTAAACATATCTTGATTGGAATTTTCCAGAAATTTAAATGGAAGAGTAGACAGTTGGTCCTAGGCATAACTAATGAAACCAATAAACCAATCCCAGTTTGTGCTGTCATGGTACCAAAGCTTTTATAAGGCTAATAGCAAGCTAAATTACATTCTGATACTTAAAATTTCATAACAATATATGAATAACAAAAAGCACATGAAATAAGGATCTGTTTTCTGCTAAGTTATTTTTTTAAATAAGTTACTTTCCATTTAAACTAATTTCTAAATATGCAACAAGTACATGACCAGGTGTAAGTTTTAGTTTAATCCACAATGGAAGCATTATTGAAAATATCAAAGATGAAGGTTTTGACTTTAATGGCTTTCTCTTTTAATAAAGGGTGACATATTCTTCTAATGTTTTTATGATTGAGATTTTTTTCTCTACCGTGAGTAATATAGTTTAAACAAATGTTATTTGTTATATCAGTGTCAGCGATCTAATGAATAGTGATATGTGGTTCTCCCAATTTTCAACAGTTTGAATGATACATGTAACTTGTTGAGACTATTTCCAATGATAAGCATGCCTTTCCTCCACTTTCCAGAAGTGTTGTTAGTCTGCCTCTCTTGTCTTATCATCATGGAACTAAAATTTTGCTTGAAAACATAAGTGCATAAATACAATTCTTTTAAAACAATGTCCAAAAATTGCAAGGCATGAACAAATTATTTTGGCAAAAAAATGTTGGTGTCTATAAACAGTGTCAACAGACATGCAGAAATATAGTAATCATATAGTGTATAACAAAATTGTACACAGAGTAATCATATAGTGTATAACAAAAATGTAACCAGAGTAATCATATAGTGTATAACAAAAATGTACACAGAGTTTAGGCTGGTGTTGATACCTGAGCCCTATATGTTTGACAGTTAATTTGGATTTTGAGAAGTAAAACTGAAATCAGCTGGATTGTATATAACAAGGGGGTGGGTGGGCAGGGGGAATGGCACCAAAGATAAGAAACTTTATTTTACTTTTAATAATTTGAACAATAAAAATTAGCTGCTATTATAACAAACAGTAAAACGAATATGTTTAATAGTCATTCTAAAAATGGAAATTGCATATATACACAACAGCACATGACAAATAAGATATAGCTGTATCACACACTACAGCACATGACACATAAGACATAGCTGTATCACACACTACAGCACATGACACATAAGACATAGCTGTATCACACACTACAGCACATGACACAAAAGACATAGCTGTATCACACACTACAGCACATGACACATAAAACATAGCTATATCACACACTACAACACAGTCCAGTAGCTACTAATATAGAATATAATACAGTCATACTGACATACTGTATATACTCGTGTATAATCCAATACCAACTGCAAACTGCATAGACCCAGATCTGCTGTCACATAATGCGTGTGCTGATCTGGGTCTATGCAGTTTGCAAGGAATAGTCAGTAGAACAAACAACATAGACCCTGATTATGCAATGGCAGATCAGGGTCTATGTTGTTTGCATTTGGACTCCGATTATGCGCAAGTATATGCGGTAATTACAAAGATGTCCTTAGACAATATTATAGACATTAGACACTGGAAATATTAAGAAAATTATGATGTCAACAAATGGGACAAGTTAACAATTGATAAAAACAAGACACTTTTCCAAAGTCACTTATCCTTGACAAGTGGCTGGTCAAAATAAATTCCTGGATAGCCTTATTGGGTTTATTTTAGTTGATGTTATATGAGACGGTGTGTTTGTAATTGGCTAATTTTTCTCTTGTGTCAGATAGTAAAGAAAGCAGTAGTCTAGGATAAGTATCATGATGATGTTACACTAATTACCAATCAATGACATACATCCAACTTTATACATCATAAGCTCAGATCTGCCGTCAAGTAATGGGTCAGCAGATCAGGATCTGGTCTTCTGTTCACATAAAATTGTAGATAAAATGAACACTGTAGACTATGAAATGGTGGTGCAATATACAGCAGATTTCTATCTATGCTCTTCATGAAAAAGTAAGGGACCGGCCATTATCTTTGGAAATAGGATTTTTTTTTTCCTTTACCCCAAGAGAATTATTTTTTTCAAGTAATACAACAGATATAATTAGTTCCTTTTTTCACCCAATCAGAGCTAGAATAATGTTTTCAAGCTATTTGAGGGCCACGTTTTTTTCTCAAAACAATCCCAGGCCCCTTTCCCTGAATTAAATGGCTGGTGTCTGAGGTAATAAATGTTACAAAATAATTTAATTAATCTGACTGTAGCCATTTCCATACAAATCCTAGATTATCCTAACTTTCGGAATAATTGATTTTAATTGACCACTAACCATTTACTGTAATATCTTCATGTCCAGGCAATTATCAGATATTAGAGGTCAGATAAAGGGGTCTGTAATTTTTTCAGGAGCGTCCTCAGCTTGAGAAAAAGAGATCTGAATTACTGGAGAGCATCACCAATGACTTACAGCTTCTCCGTGATATGGAGGACAAGTCCCTAAGCTTGCTTCAGAAATCTGAAGGTACAGCTCTTGTGAGCTCAACTTGTATTCTCAAAATTGTTTACATGTCATATAGTGCTTTCCATCTAACACTGGAACTAGGCTTGGAGATCATAAAACTCTGAGCTTGAGTTTGAGATTTAGTTTACACTCTATATCAGTCAAAAGTGGTGTTACAAAAGTAAAGTTTTTTTGGATTGGCTGATAAAAAATCTCAAACCCAAACTCAAGCTCAGAAGTTTTATGATTTCCAGGCCAGGGCTGCCAAAATTTTCTGAACTTCTGGCAGACATTTTAGCACAACTACCACCACTGCTGCCCACCCCTACACTCCCACCCCCACCTCCCACAGATGACGCAAATTTGTAGTCACATTTGTTTTCAAAATAATATGAGGCAGTTCATCTTTGCCAGCATCTTCAACCCTAGGCTAGACATGTTGAATTTTAAAACTAACTTCCAAAAATTAAGATTATGACAATAATGTCCATAGTGAACAGAACACAAAAAGAAATATCATACAGCATGACTTCTGGGAGAAGCAAAACTCTTGGTTGGTCTTGTGAAAATTGTGTTTAAGGCTTTGTCCAGAACAATTAAGTTTTTCTCAGTGTGAAAAAGTCCATATTTTTGACTGGTTCACAATGAGCTTTTAAAGCAATCTCAGATGCATCAGTTGGTTTCACAGCTTAAGTACTTTAGTAAATGTGACTATTTTCAATAGAATTTATTTGCAATCTATCAAATACTACCAGCACTCAATAGAACATCTGCCAATATGTGTACAGGACCTAAGAGCTCCTAACCACAGTATCACACACTGAGTGCTGTCACTGTTGTGTATATCTCAGTCTCTTTGGTTGTAAAGGTCAAAGGTGTTACTTTGACTTGGCTCTACAGAGATCCTGGCTCAGACAGCAGTTTATGGTTTAGTACATTATTATATAACAATTAAAAGTACATCACTAATTATGACAAGGATTAGACCCTCAACAATATCACTGAATAAGGTTGTGTTTGTGCAGTTTAATAATTATCATGTGTTCAACAGTGCACAAAACAGGATTATTTTCTGCAGTGAGGCCAGCAAAAGGGGATTAGGACTGTATATACATGCCGATACTTTGAACTGAATATATCCACACTTGGCTGAAGCTGCTGAGAAATTAACATCACATGGGAAACAAAATTCATAATGAACATTATGATTTTGTTTGTTTGTTTGGCAAGCCAGATTTGCTCCCAGACAAAATTTAACAATGCCATGCTTGTCCTGTAATTCTGACTGGTTTTGAAGCCTTGGTTGAGACTCAAACACCACACTAGATATAAATTTAAGTGACTTCCCAAGAAAATGTATAATATTGGTTCCTTTTAGTTAAGCAGGCTGTATTCCCACTGTTCCGAGCAAGATGTATTCCCAGCTATTCTGAGCAAGGTGTATTCTCAGCTATTCTGAGTAGGATGTATTCCAACTATTCTGAGCAATATGTATTCCCAGCTATTCTGAGCAAGATGTATTCTCAGCAATTCTGAGTAGGATGTATTCCCAGCTATTCTGAGTAGGATGTATTCCCAGCTATTCTGAGTAGGATGTATTCCCAGCTATTCTGAGCAAGATGTATTCTCAGCTATTCTGAGCAAGATGTATTCTCAGCAATTCTGAGTAGGATGTATTCCCAGCTATTCTGAGTACAATGTATTCCCAGCTATTCTGAGTAGGATGTATTCCCAGCTGTTCTGAGCAAGATGTATTCCCAGCTGTTCTGAGCAAGATGTATTTCCAGCTATTCAGAGCAACATGTATTCTCAGCTATTCTGAGTACGATGTATTCCCAGCTATTCTGTGCAAGATGTATTTCCAGCTATTCAGCGCAACATGTATTCTCAGCTATTCTGAGCTGGATGTATTCCCAACTATTCTGAGCAGGATGTACCGTATTCTCAGCTATTCTGAGCAGGATGTATTTTTACCTGTTCGGCTTTTTATTCATGCAAAGACCAGATTTTAATCTTCTTTACTCTTAAAGGCAAAGAATACTTATAATATTACAACTGCTGGCATGTTGTTACAAATCTTTTATCCTGGACGATGTGCACATCTGGACCATTTAGCTAACTTCTGGCCTGGATTTCACCAACAGACCATAAGTCTAGACATAAATTTACATCTAGAATCCAGTAATTTGATTGGACAAAATTTAAGACAGGTTTGTGAAATTAGGGCATGGTCATTTGCTGCCTCAGAGATGCTTCAAAATTGTTTTTCGGGTTTTGGGGTGTGGTTGGGAAGCTTGGCTTATCATCCAGTAGGTCAGTTGTTTGATTCTTTATAAAAAAAAAATGATGTTAGCAAATCTAGAAGCAGGCAGCTTCTTGTGAGTTGCATGTGACTGTTCAATGGAGCTCAACCCTATACAACTTTCATCTACTCTTCTGTAAGTCTCCATTGTTTACACATGTAAACAGCTTATTGTAGTTTACTGCCTGTAAATGTTTACAAAATTGGTAAACATGTCAACAAACATGCACATGGATGTTAGTGATGCATGAACTAACCATTCCAATTAAATTATATATTTCTACACCTCAGCTTAAGAGGACTGTTTAGTACGATATTTCTGTTAATACTTTTCTTAAAGTATGTATGATTTTCACATCAAATGTGGCATCACTAGGAAAAAGTAAATGTTGATGAGAATTGGTTGTAGTGCACATTACACAACATTACACATGATTTACTGATAATGCTGATAAATTTTTATTTGAACTACATAATTTACTTTTGAAAACATGTTTGTTAATAGGACCTTTCATTATAGTAACATTTTATTTTAAAGAAACCCTGTTTCAAGTTTGTAATCCACCATACAGCTTCTTATTCATTGCAGAGCCTAAAAAAGCATCCCATGCCAAAAATTCATGTGAATGACCACACATTACGTCCAGTTGCATTTTTTTAAAAATTTTTTCATCTTGTACATGTACATGTACATAGCAGCAGATAACAATATCACAATGATCCTAGTGATGTTTTACCTAAATTGTGAGATATATTCAACAAAGACACATCTCATATACCGAATCCTGTTATAACAAGAGGTTAAAGACATGCAGCAAACGAAAGAATCACAAGTTGAGTGAGGTACAGCATGCACATTGTAATAGCAGTCAGCTGTTCAATAATCCTATTGGGTTGATAGGAGGAAAGGTTGAGTTTCTAATCATTTTCATTAAATGGCATCGTTTGGGTTGTTGTTAACCATGTACACCTTTAGAAATGTTGGTAAACGTTGCAGCCTTACACTTCTGTCAACTGTGGGAGACTTTACCTTTTTATTTCATATGGGTTCTCAATTACATGAATAATTGTGTTGTGTTTTCCAGCTGAAATTCTAGATGATCAGGATCTCGTGGACACTCTTCAGCGAAGCAAGGGCATGGCAGCTGAGATTCATGACCGCATCGCTCAGTCCGAGGAGACGGAAAAGAAACTGAGCCTTGCGAGGAAAAGATACTTACCTGTAAGTACATAACAAGTGGCCCATCAAAGATAATCAATGATGTAAGGTTAAACTTTGTGGAAAATTTTGTGTTTTCATATTTGTAATAATTAAGCTTTCTAACAGAATACAGAAATCAGTACAAGGTAAAATACTATATTGCCTGAAATATTTTGTACACTTATTAAATAGTCACAGATGAAAAAATATAATTTTGACTGAGGTAATCTTTAAGTACTAATATTTCAAAAATACATAGTTCTCTGTATGCAGAATTAAAGGGATAAAAATAATTGTCATTTTCTTGGATTATGTTGTAATTCTTTTTTTTTTACCGAATTTAAAAAATTACAAATGATATGAAATATGTTCCAAAATATGCCACTACATAAATCAAGATATAGGTTAGGTACCATTCCATGATATATGTATCTGACATGACTTCTTTGCAGTTTGCCACTCCCTCTCCTTTTTATCCAGGTTAACTGTAGCAATCAATTTCCTATATATGCTTGCTTACAAGTCAGATCCAACTGCAAACTCCACAAACTCAGATCAGCAATCATATAATGCACTGGCAGATCTGGGTCTCTGCAGTTTGTTAGGAGTAATCAGAAGAACAAACAATATAGACTCTGATCTGCCGGTGCATTATGCGATGGCACATCAGGGTCTATGTTGTTTGCAGTTGGGCTTGGCTTTTAAGGGAGTATATACAGTAGTTGCCTATTCAAGGTTATAACAGCATTGACCACAGTGGGACTCACAACTCTGAGTTTAGAGTGCCAACTACTGACCCACACAGCCTAGATATCTCATACCAGCAACAGCTGAATATAATTGATGTGTACAGCCTTTATCACACACAGCCTAGATATATCATACCATCAACAGCTGAATATAGTTGATGTAGACAGCCTAGATATCTCATACCAGCAACAGCAGAATATGATTGATGTGTAAAGCCTTTATCACAACCTAGATATCTCATACCAGCAACAGCTGAATATGATTGATGTGTACAGCCTTTATCACAACCTAGATATCTCATACCAGCAACAGCTGAATATAATTGATGTGTACAGCCTTTATCACAACCTACCTTAATATACCTACCGTATATACTCGCGTATAAGCTTGGTCCAAATGCAAACAACATAGACCCTGATCTGCCATCGCATAATGCACCAGCAGATCAGGGTCTATATTGTTTGTTCTACTGATTAGTCCTTACAAACTGCATAGACCCAGATCTGCTGACACATTATGCGACGGCAGATATGGGTCTATGCAGTTTGCAGTTGGTATCGGCTTATATGCCAGTATATACGGTATTATTTATTTTAGTTACGCTCAACTTGCATTTATTAGACAAGTCCTTTGCATTATGCTACATCATGTGAATTTGACTGTTAGATAAACAAATATTACTCAGAGACATTGTAATGTTAATTCAAACACGATATATCCTCAGAAGTAAAATGCTGGAGATATGTTTTACAAATGTTGAAGATGCACAGAAATGCAAAAAAATTCTCCAAAACCAAATACCGACCAACAATGGTCTCCTTCATCAAGTTTAAGTACAAAATTTATGCATATTACCATACAAAGAAATAAAAAATTCCTAGGTAGGACACGAATGGATACATTTCTGATGTCCAGCTTATCCATTTTTATAGCAAACAAATAAACAAATTAGCATAACATATTTGAAACATTGCCTCATATAAAATTTTTTGCTACATTGCATACAATTCTGGTGATATAGTCTCCTGTGCAGAAATGTTGGAAATTAGTCAAAAATAGGCCAACAAATGTTTGAGATATAACATATATATATTTACCCATATGTATGCACTTATAAGTCCAGTCCAACTGCAAACAGCATAAACCCTGATGTGCTATCACATAATGTGCCAGCAGATCAGGGTCTATGTTGTTTGTTGTACTAACTAATCCTAACAAACTGCAAAGACCCAGATCTGCTGGTGCATTATGCGACAGCAGATCTGGGTTAGTGCAGTTTGCAGTTGGACTCGACTTATAAACGATTACATATGGTATATGTGTGCAAGTAGAGAAATGTGTCATTGCATTTTAGAAACCACTACTGTAATCTGATTGAATAAAAATTAGGATTAATGTAACACTGTAATCTGATTGAATAAAAATTAGGATTAATGTAACACTGTAATCTGATTGAATAAAAATTAGGATTAATGTAACACTGTATGCATAGATGTCTAGCTATTATAAGGTCTATCATAACCTGGCCTGAATTTCACTAACAGAACTTTAGTCTTGACATAAATTGAAGTTTAGAATCCAGCAATCTGATTGGCTGAAAATTTAAGTTTGACTTAAAATTAACCAATCAAATGTCTTAATGCTAGACTTAAGACTTTTGTTGGTAAAATTGGATGTCACATCAGTTAGACAGTTTGGCAGATGATAATAGAGTCAGATTAATAAATAAGTAGTAAGATTTATTATATATTTTATGACGAGATATTGAAATGTATCAGGGGGATAAAATTGATATCGCCACAGTGGCAGTATCACTTTTGTTGATACCACTTTAGGAACTAAATTCTTTTCCCATTTAGGAAATATATCTGCCCTTATGTATGTTATTCACACTTGTATATCCATATTTAGGCCTATTTCATTTTTCTTCTTTTGCTCTCTCTCTCTCTCTCTCTCTCTCTCTCTCTCTCTCTCTCTCTCTCTCCCTCTCTCTCTCTCTCTCTCTCTCTCTCTCTCTCTCTCTCTCTCTCTCACTCTCTCTCTCCATTGGGATGAACAGATCTTAAAATATGTTAAAGACTGTAGACCCTTTAGTATACATTTATGTATTCAATGAGGACGTGTCTTAAAAAAATGCCTAAAAACAAACTCCAAACAGCAAACGTAGACTTCAAGTACATACATGTGACAGAACCAGGACATCAAATTAGTAGATTTCAAAATTCTGATCAGTATATTGGCATCTAAACCAGTAAATATTTTATCAACATAAATTTTATGTGTTTTAAGGGGATTTAAAACAGAACAAGTGTCATTTTCAATCATGACGCTAAACTTCTGACTCCTACAGATATTTTCAACTTTTCTGTATCAGTATTGGGCTAGGACTTGCGTGACAATGTATGTTGTCTTTGTATGATGGCATGAAAATTTCTGTGCAGTCTCAGACTCTGGAAACATAACTTCAACCGGTTTATCAAAATGATCTGCTATGAGGAATGGTAAATTGTGCTGTGCCACAAAATTTGCAAACAAAGTCTCTGCATGTGCCACATTATCCACTTTTGATCCAGTCTCAAATAAGGCCTTCAAAGTGGGTGTGTTTGTTACAGAAGAATCATTGCCCCAATGTGATGGTGTCTGCATAAGTTAATCAATTAACAGCTTGTTGTGTACACATGTTAGCCTTCTTATTCCGATTGCTCAGCCATGCATCATTTGCACCAATTGTTGCACTGCTGGAACAGTTCTGGTACCCAGTAGACTGGTTCCAGCAGATTTATGTATTGTGTGGATAGAACACATAAAACAAAGTTTGGGTTTTTTTTGGTTTTTTTCACATTTTTTTTTTTTTTTAAATTTCAAAGTGGTTGATTTCAACTCAAAAATGGTATGTGTAGTAGACGGCCTTTAAAACTGTATTTTTGTCCTACAGTGAGTAGAATCACATGTATGCACAATCATAATCATGTTTGAAAATGATGGTGAAATCACAGATAGATGAGTGTTGATTGCAAACCGAAATTAAGTGATGATTGAAATTTGGGTGCAGAAATGCACAAAATAAACAACCAAATACCTTATCAGTAAACTCGTAATCATCAAAATCTTTTGTTTTAAAGATGTTATGCTATGAAGTCTGTTGGATGCAACCACATTGTAATGTTTATACAGTACCCTTACCCCAACAATGTTCACTGTATCAATCTGCACAATAAATATGTTAACAAAAATAAAAATCTCTTCATTTTGTTATGAAAACAGTAAGTAATTTGACAAAATACACCATTTGAAGCATTATATGTAGGAGATAATTTTGTAAAAAGTTGCAGTCCTGAAATTATTGTAACATTTTGGAACTTCTTTTTTTCCATGTAGTAATGCAGCCATTAATCACATTGGTACAGAATGGAGAAAAAAATTCATGCAAATCGAAGGTTTTTGCCTTAAAAATATATATAATAAAAGAAAAATCGACATTCTTTTGAGTAAATATAAGGAAATATTTCACTCATGAAATGGTGACAATACAATGCTTTCACTTCACTCATGAAATATTTTTTTATATCCATTTAAAAAACATAGATATCCTTCCTCTATATGTCATGCATTTTGTATCAGAGTGAAGATGTCAAGAGTTGCAATGTAAGACCATTTGTAAAACTTGTAGTTTTTAAGTAAGATAGAATCATTTCATGATATTTTGTTATATAAACAAAATAAAACAAAATAGTTAAATGGAGGTTAGATAAAGATGAGTAGACAAAATGGATTGAATTTAATTGAATTAAAATAACTTTCAGGTTGCCACAAGAGGTGCTACTCTCTACTTTGTCCTCGCAGACCTATCTGGAATTGATGTCATGTACCAGTTCTCTCTAGACTGGTTCCAAGATATGTTTACTGCCTGCATCTGTGGTTCTGTCTTAATAAAAGAAAGAGAGAGGACGCAGTCTCCCACCACACTGAGTGGCACTCTGCGAAGAGCCAGTGCTCTGAGCCTAAGGAGTGCCATGCAGCAAGAAAAGGAAAATGAGAAGGAAAAGGTCAATGTCACAGATGATTCTATAGCAACAGATACCCAGGATCCTCTGCAGCTGAAAAAACATATGCTGGACATGATCAATAGGTATGTTGTTTCTATGGTGAATCTTTAATGTCACATTTCATTTATAGGAAATTGGGGATGGGTGGGATATAAAATTGTACACATATGCATATGTATTATATATACTCACTTATGAGTCAAGTCCAACTGCAAACTGCACTTACCCAAATCTGCCGTCGCATAATGTACCTGCAGATCTAGGTCGACACAGTTTGTTAGAAGTAATCAGTAGAGCAAAACAACATAGACCCTGATCTATGTTGTTGGCAGTTGGACTTGACTTATAATTGAATATATATGGTAACATGTTATCTGATTAATCACACATTCAATTTGGTGTAGTAAAATTCTGAAATTTTAATGCCACAGTCACATCATGATGGTTGTTTTGATGTAGAGACACAAAAAATGAAAACTAACTTCTGCATGAAATTTAAAATATGTGTTATAATTTGAATAAGAATCTTTGTATTGGATGATTTGAGGATGTTAATCATGTTGGTCTTACTGTTACAAATATCTGTTCCACTTCACTGGCTCCACTAACATGTCATCATTAAATGCAGTTATCAGCAATAAAACCACCATTATAGTCCTCAGATCTTCAAGTATTAGAATGTTTTTCTCTAATTTGCAAATGTGTTGCATCTGCCATTGGTATGCTCACCACAGAGTGTCAGACCTGCCAACCCTTACAATTTAATCATAAGGTTTAAATTATGGACTTAACATTAGCAAAAATTATGAAAATATGATCATTGCATTCAAATCCAGATATTGTGCAGGTTTGTCCAGATGATGTAAACCTGCATGATCAAGCTTTTGCATAGTCAGAAAACATCATCCAGCAAAAAAAAAAAAACACAAAGGTGAAGGGGACAACCAGCATCTTAAAAAGTCCAAACAATCAGCACAATAGTATAAAAAACAATATTCACATACATGGCCCGGCATGGGAAAAACAGGAAAGGTGCAGTTACATTTATTGGATATAATGTTCTGTTGATTTCATTATTGCTTGTGACAGGAGACATGATTGCTGTCACCACTGAAATTAAACAAAACATAATGACTACATCGAGCTGAGAGATCTAACAAGAAGTCATTGACCTTCATAGTGTCTGGAACTGCAATTTCAGAAAATGAACTGGAGATCATTAAGGCCAAAGTGACGAACTTTTTAGTCAAACATCATTTTCCCTTCACTGCATCAGACCACACTTCTATACTTTACAAATGCATGTTTTCCAAGCTGACAATTGCAGTACATAATATTTCATTATACCTTATTGATAATTGGTCTAACTTACAGAAAAATATAGACTGCCTTACAGGGTCTTTTAGGGTGGGCAGATCTGGAGTATTCAAATTTGAATCTCTGTTTGAGTCTGTTTGCTGCACCTTGCATTCCCATATAATTGAAAAAGTGTGAAAATTACAGGATGACTCAACAAATTTGAAAGCTTATGTTAGATGAATTATAATTACAAACTCATCCATGTGTATTTTTCAGTTTTTTCAATTGTCTCAGGCAAATATGAACATGGGACAAGACTGCAGACATTGGACCTATTAGAAGGCCAAGAGGAAGACACAGTTAATAACATAAAAATAGAACATTTACCGTATATACTCGCATATAAGCTGATGCCAACTGCAAACTGCATAGATCCAGATCTGCCATTGCATAATGCGCCAGCAGATCTGGGTCTATGCAGTTTGTAAGGACTAATCGGTAGAACAAACAACATAGACCCTGATCTGCCAGTGCATTATGCGACAGCAGATCAGGGTCTAAGGTGTTTGCATTTGGACCCAGAAAATACACGAGTATATATGGTAATAAGACAGGGGTATAAAGGAAGGGATTTAGAAAAACAGTTGAACATAGCCAATGAACCAGATAATTGAATCTCTATTATTGTCTGTTTGCTGCAATTGCAGATCAGGGTCTATGTTGTTTCCATTTGGATCCGGCTTATGTGCGAAAAATATATACGTTACATTCAACATAAAATAAAGTATCATGACATTCAATTTTCTTGCTACAGACTGACAGCCAGTATCTATCGTGTGGTGTCAGTTGCTCTGTTCTCCAACCACCAATTGACGTTCTCCTTCATGCTGTGTACCAGCATTATGCGTGCAAATTCCAAGTACGAGGACATTACCACACTGGGTGGAATTACTGATTTTGAGTGGACAGTATTCCTCCAGGGCAACATCCTGGCCAGTATGATGGATGAGAAGACAGCTGCAAAACATGATGGTAAGAAAGCTTTACCACTGAGGTGATGGTAATGATAATAACAGAGAATGACTTAAAAATAAATATTGCACCTTGCTTCATGCTTGATTGATCAACAACAGGATGTTGTTGAAATGTCAACTGTCAAAGAAAAAGTAAGCCGGATGGTATTACAGGGCAGACTGTATTCACTTTACCTATCATTAGTTAATTGGCACACAGGTACAATTGTCACCAAAAATTCCTTCACACAGTGGCTTTTGTAATATTGTCATTATTGACACCAGAAAATACCCAAAACATTATGAACGTTTTGTTTTCTTCAGATTTCATGATGAAATCCGGTAAAATAAACAGTTTTGAAATATAATGATTTTACTAAAATATTTCAAACAAAATGATAAAATAAATGTTTGTGGAAATAATGGTCAGTAAACATACTCAGAGTTTATGCATTTATATGTGTAGGTTGTTACTTAACAGTTCATCATCATAATTTTCCAAAATGACTCCATTTTTATTTTTCATTTCTTTCCAAAATACTTAATCTTAATTTTATTCCCCCCCCCCCCAGTATGTAACACAGGAGGATATAGCTATCGCTATATCCATATGTCTGTCTGTCTGTAAACATTTTCATTTTGGTAGCATAACTCTCAAACTGTTCAAGTTATCTCCATTAAACTTGGTACACATATCGGACTTGTGGTCCAGATGTACGTTTTGCTATTCACAATTCTTCAGTTTAATGTTTTTTGGTTTTGTCCATTATTCTGTCCATCTATCCATGCATCTATATATTATCAATCCTCTCTTTTCCGACACTTAACTCCGATTTCCTCTGCGTGATATAGCCAATAATGTGTAAAAAGTGCTCTTAAAACCAACACAAAGAAAACCCCTTCTTTTCAAAAACATAACTCTTAAAATATTCAAGGCATCTCTGTGAAATTTGATACACTTATTGGATTAGTGGTTCAGATGTACCTTTTGCTAGTTACAATTCTTCAGTTTCAATATTTTTAATGCTTTTGTTATGTTTTTGTCCATCCATCCATCCATTATCCACACTTTTCAGAGTTCTTACACTTCCTTGAAAACTTTGAATGGACTAGATTTTGGCTTTTTAAATTCAGGGCCTTGAAATCCATAAAATTAACATTTTAGTTTTAAAGTCTATCAATTTTGCTCCCTCTGAAATTATTTTGGACCAATTTTCATTATACAGTTTCTGGAATATTGGCATGATTGGTTCATCGACAGTGTTGCTCTGTTTTACTGATCGCTGGGGTTTCATCTTTTTTGGTTTGTATCAGTTGTCATTCTGTATATAATTTTCAATTTTACTGTCTACACGGTAACATCACACATCTGAGTATTGCTGCATAGTATTGCAAATTGCTGATGTCATTGTTGGTCTAATCAGCATTTTAAATTGTTTCTTTTCTACATATTTCATTGGATTGATGGGATTATTGTTGTGAATTAATTGGTTATAAATATGCCAGGAAATTGTAAGTTCACAAACAGTTGGATTATGAGTCCATTATACAAAGACTAGCTCATTCATGATCCACAGTCAAAATACAAGGCATGGTGCCGACTTTGTCAAAAAAGTTTAACATCACTAGTATAGGAGAGTCGGCATTAAAAAATCATATGAACAGTAATAAAAAAACTCTTGATTGTATGAAGAAGCCAGAAAAGCAAGTACAGGACTTAAAATCACATACTTTTTAACTGAGCCAGCTGAAAATAACCATCCTACTGCTAAAGCTAGTCATTTACAAGGATTGTTGAAACACAACTAATGAGTTTACGTGATAAAACACTCAAATCAGAAATACTGTGGACTTTGTGGGATATAAAAAACCACCATTCATATAATTCAGATATTGATATTGATAAAGTAACTGGATTCGAACAACCTGCTGTGTAATATTCTTTATTCCAGCATATTTGAGGACCTAGACAAATTTTTGTAAGTCCTGGAAAGTCCTGGAGTTTCTAGAGCATAACTCTGAAGTTGTTCAAGGCATCACTTTGAAACATGGTACACATATTGGATTGGTGGTCCAGATGCGCCTTTTGATATTTACAGTTCTTTAGTTTCCATACCTTTTTATATTTGTGTCCATTTTTCTATTCATCCATCCATCCATTATCCACACTTTTTCGTTTTCCAAATCTATTCACAGTATCTCTGTTAATACTTGGTACATGTTTTGGACTAGTGGTCCAAATGGAACTTTTTTGCAATTCACTTTTCTTCAGTATAAATATTTTGTTTGTTTTTGTTAATTTTTTATGCCATTGAAATCCATTATCCACACTTTCATATCGAGTGCATTACTCTCGAACCATTCCAGGTATGTAATACAGGGCGATATAGCTATTGCCATATCCACCCATCTGTCTACCCATAAACATTTTCATTTCCCAAGCATAATTCTCCAACAATTTAAGATATTTCAATCAAACATGGTACATGTGCCAAGCAAGTTGCATAGAGATGTATTTTAATGCTTATAATTCTCCACATTGAATATTTTTTATGTTACCATGGAAACAAATTGTACCATAAGCAGTATCTAAATAGACAGTGCTGCACCGTAGGGTACTATCAGAAGTAGTATCTAAATAGACAGTGCTGCACCATATGGTACCATCAGAAGTAGTATCTAAATAGACAGTGCTGACCATAGGTACCATCAGAAGTAGTATTTAAATAGACAGTGCTGCACCATAGGGTACTATCAGAAGTAGTATCTAAATAGACAGTGCTGCACCATAGGGTACTATCAGAAGTAGTATCTAAATAGACAGTGCTGTACCATAGGGTACTATCAGAAGTAGTATAAACATTGAGAGTGCTGGAACATAGGGTGCTTGAGGTAGGAGCCTTTACATAAGCATGGAAGTGTGGTATATCACATCTCTAAATGACTCTTGTCTTACAAAATATATAGGGTTAAAATCACTGTGTGAAGAAGTTTTTGAAGGGCAGTGTATACTTGACACAAATTAAAGGCTTTAGAAAAGGACTCTTTTTCAAGACTTAATGAGCAAAAGGCCATTGTAATGCAACAAGTTTTTTAACGTTTGAATAAAATAAGGCTTTTCTTTGCACAAATATGAATTTCATATTTTCAGTTTTGACAGTGGCATTTTTGTAAATTGAGAAATGCACCATGGACACCTTAACCTGTATTGTTTTAAAAATGTAATATGTAAATGCATGCATTTAATATCCTTTTCATTGTGGTGGGGCAATATTCACGTGTCCTTTTATGATATCTTCAAAGTATGCAATTTTAGTGCTTCTTGAAAAATAGTTAATTATCATTATTATTATTATAACTATTACAATTATTGTTATTGTTATTGTTAATGTTGTTGTCTGCTTTAGGTCTATCTCCAATGGAGAGGCTGGAATCTCAGGCTCAAATGGGTGATCCCACATCCTCAAAGCACAAAGGGCCATCCCAGTGGGTTCTGGATCCCATCTGGAGACAGTGTCAGTTCCTCGAAGAAAACCTAGATGCTTTTGCAAATCTCTGTCGCAGCATGGTCTCCAATCACACACAGTGGGATTACTTCCATATGTGTGACAATCCATATACTATCATGGAGAAACCATTCACTGCTGCTGAAATTAGGAAAGGTATGTGTACAATGTTTTTGATGTGTTTTTATACAGTGAAAGCATAAATGATGTATGTATGAATGTATTAATGTTTAATGGAACCTCAGCACAATACTGGCTTTATGGTGCCAATTAAACATAGGTTTTAAAAATGTAAAATATGAAGAATTGCACAAACACTTTAGGAATGTAAACCATTCCAAATAAATACAAACATGGGGTACATCAATATAAAATGTAAAAGGTAAAGATGTTACAGGTATATAAAATTAAAGATATGAACTTCATTTTTATGGATTTCTGCATATAACAAACACCTTATCATAAAATAAAAAATGATTTTGAATCATAAAGTTGTAGTGAGCAGAAAATTGTCATGAATTTATTGAGGGCACCAAATTTGTGAAAGTATCCTTCATGAAAGTGTATATAATTTAATGTTAAAAAGCCATCATTCTCAAGAATGTTATGTCTGGACAGTGCAGAATGTACAGTATTCACCAAACTTTTGCAGTGCTATAATAGTATTATGAATAATAGTACTCCTGTGTGATAGAAGGGGATTTTAGTGTACATTTTATCTTTGTATAGGGTAATATTTGTGGCTCATGTACACCTAGATTTTCCTAATCTTACAAGTTAAATTCATTAGTTTTTTGGCTTACATGACTATAAGACCATGTAAACTATATTGTGTGTTTCTTTTTGTCCATTGTGCATCATCCATTCATGATTGTCATTTAATCTTCTCAAAAAGTCATTTGACTAATTAGCACATGATAAACAGGGAGCATTCTGGCATCAAAAAATGTGTTCATTGGATGCCCATCTATCCTCTAATATGGTCCCCATTACCAAAATAGAAAAATCTTTGAACAACTTCTCAAAAAACACTCAAGAGAATGTGACCAAATTTGACACAAAAGCATCCTGGCATAAAGGTCTTTCAAATTTGTTCAAATAGTGTCAGTCTGCCATCAAATATGGCTGCTGTTACTAAAAATATAAAAACCTTTAAATGACTTCACAAAAACTGATCAATAGAATTTGACCAAATTTGATCGAAAGCATTCTGGTTAGAGGACTTTCAAATTTTTTAAATGATGCTGAATTACTGTCAAATATGTCAAAATATGTCAATATGTCAACTCTCAAAATTACTGTTACTAAAAACAGAAAAACTTTTAAACGACTTATTCTCAAAACCACACAACAGAATTTCACCAAATTTGACAGAAAGCATCCTCCTGTAATAAAGATCTTTAAAATTTATACAATGATGCCAATCCACCAACAAATATGTCCACAATTACTAAAAATAGAATAAAAATGTTACATGCCTTCTTCTCAGAAATTTTTCCTCAGAATTTTAACCAAAAATATGGCATTAAGGGCTTTCAGATTTATACAAATAATGCCAATCTGCCATCAAATACGGCCACCATTACTCAAAAAAAGAAAAGCTTTTAAATGACTTCTCAAAAACCAAAAAATTTGACAGAAAGCATCCTGGCACAAAGGGCTTTTATTTTGTACATATTATGCCAATCTAGTGTCAAATAAGGATGCTGTTGCTAAAAATAGAAGAATCTTTAATAACTTCTAAAAGAGAAACTTCTAAAAAAAAATGCTCAACAGAATCTGAACATATTTGATGGTAAGCATCCTAGTTTGAAGACCATTTCAGATTTATAAAAATGATATTGATCTATCATCAAATGTTGCTACCATTACTAAAAATAGAAAACCATTCACACAACTAAATTGTATTGACTACCAAACTGCGAGGCAGAAATTTTATGATATCAACTTGATCAAGCATCTTTTTGATAATGATCTGTCAGAAAAGGTCTTTGACTTTTTCATAAATGTGGTTTATGTAAAAAAATTTGATTCTGTATTTTAAGGACTTTACCCTTTTTACCTGTTTGTTTTCTTTTGAAGCAATATTGCCATCTTCTACCTTTATAATTTTTCTTGTAAGAAAAATATTTATTTTTTATTTTGACGTATTTATCTTCCTGAAGACTTGAGCAGTTTTTAACCTTTATAATTGTTACAACCTCTTTTTCATCCTTTTATCTTAAAGGACTGCAAGGTTACATTTATATGGAAGGGTTTAACTTGAAGTGCTTTGAGGTTACATTTATTTGGAAGGGTTTAACTTGAAAGACTGCAAGGCTACAGTTATTTGGAAGGGTTTATCTTCCTAAAGTTTGTTCAAATATTCCTTGTATTTTATCTTGTATGTTGTTAGGACTATTATTTTATTGATAACACCAATATGTCTGATGGTTTTTTTTATAAATCTTATTTTTTTAATTTTTTTTATTTTAAAAGAGAAATGCCCAAATTTTGGTACCAGATATAAATTTCATTTTATTTCTTTCTGTGATAATCCTCTTTTTCTGGATCAGTAATTTCAAACTGTGTTCTGAATCATGATACAAAGTTTATTCCCCTGCAAATTCACTTGTGTTCCGACTGGATATGCTTCCTGCAGTAGCTAATATGCATTCTACTGAATACAGTATGCAATAAAACTAACTAATTCTCTTTTGGTACCTTGCTTGCTGAAGGCATTAATAAGCTCCAAACACTTTCTAAAATCAAGATATACTTTTAAAGGAAACTATGAAGAGTATGAACTCATGAGTTGTTTCCCCAATTCTTGCAAATGAAGTTGTTGTTGACGTAGTATGCCTACTACTAGCTTTAGCAGTACGATGGTTATTTTCAGCTGACTCAGTTAAAAAGTTTGTTATTTTCAGTTCTGTACTTGCTTATCTGGTTTCTTCATAAAATCAAGTGGTTTTTTTTTACTGTTTGTATGACCTTTTAATGCCAACTCTCCCATACATCAAACTCTTTGACAAAGTCGGCACCATGCCTTGTATTTTGACTGTAGATCATGAATGAGCCAGTCTTTATATAAAGTCCTCAAGCCACTTTGTTTTATGTTATCATTAGGTAACAACGTGGATGGACAACCCTTGGCTAGTGAAAATATTTTAGTAGAGTTTGATAATCCCCCCCTCCACTGGCATAATTGGATATTTGGGAATTCACATTTCTCAAATCATAATTGTGTCTGCATGTTTGGCAGTTCAAAATCAAATTTTTCGTGTGACAAGACTTGACTTGGCAGGCATGCATTTAAATCAGATTTTTTGTGTGACAAGACTTGACTTGGCAGGTATGCATTTAAATCAAATTTTTCATAAGACTTTACATTTAAGAAGATCTAGGTCCAGTTAAATTTTTACCATTTTTCCGGCAGTTCATTACAACATATTACTTACCTAGGTCATACACAATGACACCCTCTTGCAAATGCACACACACAACCCCCCTCAGTAAGTCTGACATACCCCACACCACCATCTAGAAAGGTGGCAGGTATTCTTGAAGGACTTCATGGATTGAAACCAAATTTGATATGCGGCTTTACATTAAGAAGACCTAGGTCAAGTTCGATTTTCACCATTTTCAGGCAGATTTCACAGAGTTAAGGTCCCTACTTGACTTAGAACTTTGCCCTTCAGTTTTGTTTCTGCCCAATAACTTTTGAAGGACTTTATAGATTGAAATAAATAGTGTCATGAGGCTTTACATTAAAAAGACTTTGTTCAAGTTTAATTTTGACAATTTTCCTACAAAATTTTATGGAGTTATGGCTCCGATTGACTTAAAACTTTACCATTCAATTTGTTTCTACTCAATAACTTTTGAAGCACTTAATGGATTGAAACTGAATTTGGTATGAGACTTTACATTCAAAAGACCTAGGTCAAGTTCAGTTTTCACCATTTTTCGGCAAAATTTTATGGTATTAATTTTTTCCCTTATTTGACTTAGAATTTTTTGCTTCAGTTTCATTTCCGTTCAGTTACTTTTGAAGGACTTCATGAATGCACATCAAATTCTATATGAGGCATTACATTAAGAAGAACTTAGGAAAGGTAAATTTTCACCATTTTCTGGCAAAATTGTATGGAGTTATGGCCCCTTTTTGACTTGAACGTTGCCCTTCAATTTGCCTCATTAACTTTTCAAGTACTTCATGGATTGAAACAAAATTTAGTATGAGGCTTGATATTAAGACCTAGAACAAATTTGATTTTCACTCATTTCCGGCAAAACTTTATGGAGTTATGGCCAAAATAATTTTGTTCATTATTTAATCTATAAGAACATGTTGTATAATATCCTATTACTGTCCAACATCTTTTCACAAAAAGCAGAGAATCTAGTATTTGCATGTCAGTCCATCGGGCACACTTTCATTTCCACTCTGCAACTTTAAAGCCATTTGAGATTAAGGGATGAAACTGAGACATCATCATTAGAAGGTAGGTCACATGCCACATTGGTGGTCCTATCTTCAAGGTCATGGTCATGGCTCAAGATTTTAAGTTTTCCATTACACTTTCCCTTACACTCTATAAGTTTCAAGCCATTTGAGATTAAGAGATCAAACTTGGTATACGTTATACATCATTATTAGAAAATGTGTTACTTACCACATTGGGGTCCTATCCTCCAGGTCAAGGTCATGGCTTAATACATGTATTTGAAATTTTCCATAACACTTTCCCTTCTACTCTATAACTTTCAAGAGATAACATTTGATCTACTTATACAACATCACAAGAAGGTGTCACATACATATCTGCAAAGACATGGAGTGTCAAATGAAAAACATGATTTTGAACTACCAATCCCTACCCAACATCACCCTACCCCACATCACCCCTAGCAAGACTGTGCATGGGAAAACTTGAATTCCCCAGTAATGCATCCATAACACAAAAAAGAGAGGGGGGGGGTATTCTCAAACACTTCTACAGTTGTCTCATTTGATGGAATATCCTGATTTGGGAAAGTTTGTACACCTCATAATAACTCCTTAAAGGTATAAACAAGAAATGAACAGGTTTTATTGCACAATTTATTAATTAGAAAGGGCCATAGCTGCCATAGAATGATGTCCTTTTGACAGACTAGGAAAGCAGAATGCAGGGAAGTAACTGGTAGATTATAGCTATGAGGAATTTGGAACACTGACCTGCTGAATGAAAATCACAGAAAAAAATCAATAAAAGTCATATTATGAAATACATAATTTTTGTACTTGATTTTGGGATTTGCCTTTGAAAAATGAAATAAAATAACATGAATTGGAGTAAATAAAATAGAAAATACAAAAGGCATTGATTGAGTCACAGTCATCAAAAACTTAGCTTATTGTGACATTTTTGTTATTGTGTAAAGACCAGGTATTTTAATCAGTAATTAGTAGCTAATTGTGACATTTTTGTTATTTTGTAAAGACCAGATATTTTAATAAGTAATTATTATCTTTTTGTTACATTTTTGTTATTGTGTAAAGACCAGGTATTTTAATCAATAATTAGTAGCTTATTGTGACATTTTTGTTATTGTGTAAAGACCAGGTATTTTAATCAATAATTAGTAGCTTATTGTGACATTTTTGTTATTGTGTAAAGACCAGGTATTTTAATCAATAATTAGTAGCTTATTGTGACATTTTTGTTATTGTGTAAAGACCAGGTATTTTAATAAGTAATTAGTAGCTTGTTGTGACATTTTTGTTATTGTGTAAAGACCAGGTATTTTAATCAATAATTAGTAGCTTATTGTGACATTTTTGTTATTGTGTAAAGACCAGGTATTTTAATTAATAATTAGTAGCTTATTGTGACATTTTTGTTATTGTGTAAAGACCAGGTATTTTAATCAGTAATTAGTAGCTTGTTGTTACATTTTTGTTATTTTGTAAAGACCAGGTATTTAATCAATAATTAGTAGCTTATTGTGACATTTTTGTTATTTTGTAAAGACCAGGTATTTTAATCAATAATTAGTAGCTTATTGTGACATTTTTGTTATTGTGTAAAGACCAGGTATTTTAATCAATAATTAGTAGCTTATTGTGACATTTTTGTTATTTTGTAAAGACCAGGTATTTTAATCAATAATTAGTAGCTTATTGTGACATTTTTGTTATTGTGTAAAGACCAGGTATTTTAATCAATAATTAGTAGCTTATTGTGACATTTTTGTTATTTTGTAAAGACCAGGTATTTTAATCAATAATTAGTAGCTTATTGTGACATTTTTGTTATTTTGTAAAGACCAGGTATTTTAATCAATAATTAGTAGCTTATTGTGACATTTTTGTTATTGTGTAAAGACCAGGTATTTTAATCAATAATTAGTAGCTTATTGTGACATTTTTGTTATTTTGTAAAGACCAGGTATTTTAATCAATAATTAGTAGCTTATTGTGACATTTTTGTTATTTTGTAAAGACCAGGTATTTTAATCAATAATTAGTAGCTTATTGTGACATTTTTGTTATTTTGTAAAGACCAGGTATTTTAATCAATAATTAGTAGCTTATTGTGACATTTTTGTTATTTTGTAAAGACCAGGTATTTTAATAAGTAATTAGTAGCTTGTTGTGACATTTTTGTTATTTTGTAAAGACCAGGTATTTTAATCAATAATTAGTAGCTTATTGTGACATTTTTGTTATTGTGTAAAGACCAGGTATTTTAATTAATAATTAGTAGCTTATTGTGACATTTTTGTTATTGTGTAAAGACCAGGTATTTTAATCAGTAATTAGTAGCTTGTTGTTACATTTTTGTTATTTTGTAAAGACCAGGTATTTAATCAATAATTAGTAGCTTATTGTGACATTTTTGTTATTTTGTAAAGACCAGGTATTTTAATCAATAATTAGTAGCTTATTGTGACATTTTTGTTATTGTGTAAAGACCAGGTATTTTAATCAATAATTAGTAGCTTATTGTGACATTTTTGTTATTTTGTAAAGACCAGGTATTTTAATCAATAATTAGTAGCTTATTGTGACATTTTTGTTATTGTGTAAAGACCAGGTATTTTAATCAATAATTAGTAGCTCCTATAACTATTATTTCCCTACAGTTTAAAAGTTCTGCAAAATAAAGAGGTTATTAGATCCAATTAACTATATTACCTAAAACTTTTTTTATTCAGTGTGAATTTTTATTGAGTTGAGTTGCATGCAATAATCCCCCATGCTATGAAAGTGGAAAAAAAAGTACCTTATGGTAAGTTTGCAGGAATACACATACCACATTGGGGTTCCTATCTTCAAGGTAAAGGTCACAGCTCAATATTTAATTTTCCATCAAAATTTCTATTCAGTTCTTTAACTTTAGAGCCATTTGAGATTAAGGAATGTAACTTGGTATGTTTATATATCATCATTAAAAGGTATGTCATGTACCACATTTGGGGTTCTGTTTTAAAGGTCACAGTCATTGTGCAATGTTTTGAATTTTCTGCCTAACTTTCCCTTCTGCTCATTAACTTTAGAATCTTTTGAGAATAAGGGATGAAACTTGGTATACTTTAACATCACAAGAAGATGTGTTGTGAATCATTTGGGGTTCCTATCTTCAAGGTCAAGGCCATGGCTCAATATTTTAACTTTTCCATCACCCTTTCCTTTCAGGTCTGTAACTTAAGAGTTGTCTGAGATTAAGGGATGAAAAAAACTTGGTATACTTACATATTGTCACAAGAAGATGTGTTGTATTCAACATTTGGAGTCCTATCCTCAAGGGCAAGGTCACAGGTCAATATTTTAAGGTTTCTTTTGTTTTGCTTCTGCTTTATATCATGAAAGCTGTTTCAGGTAAAGGGATGAACCATGGTACACTTATGTTTCTCAGTATGATGGCATCCCATGCATCATACTCAGGGTTTTATCTTCAAAGTCAATGTCACTGGTCAATTTTCTTACCCCTTTTCTGCACTTTTGCTTTAATGCCATTTGAGCTAGGGATATGAAATTTTTTGTTACTTTCCTTCTATGTCTAATAACTCTACAGCTCTATCACAAAGGTCGTAGTCAAAGTTCATTATTGTGTACCTTTGGTAACCTAAACATCGCAGGCAGGGGATAAAAATTAGCTAAATTTGCTTCTTGGTTTTGCTTTGGAGGCTTTATAGTACTGTTTCTTTTTGCAAAAAAACCCCCCCTTATTTCATGTTTTGATAAATGCTTTATTACCAGTTTTGCTCATTAAAATCCTGTATCATTGTAGATGGTGAGACCTCAGAGTATGGCATTACATTCCCTTGGGAGAAACTGTCTCTGTTCGAGAGGCTGATCTTGATCCGAGTGTTACATTCTGACATGTTGACGGCCTCAGCCACGCAGTTCATTGAAGACAAGCTCGGAGAGAAGTACCTGTCCACTGGTCAATTTGATCTTAAGGAGATTTATGAGGAATCCACTGCCAAGACCCCTCTTATATTCATACTGTCACCAGGTAATGGGATTTATCATTTGACATTCACCTTTATTAGCATTATAACATCATAGCATGAAAACCATTTGCCACACTGTCATAACACTTAGCAATGTCATGTGATAAATAGAATTTATAAATTGTATTTATTTGACATGAAATTTATTAAACTCCTAATACAGTGTGCTACTTACTGCAGCTTGTTTCATAAATTTAATATAAAATGAACCCTCATGTTAGATTCTCTATTTCACAAATGTTATGTTCAGGACTAAAGTCTTCCTGAGTCTTATAGCAGCCGACAAGGCCAGAACTTATCCCTGTTTCCATGATGACTGAGAATGACACAAGTCCATCAAAAGTTAACCATCTAGCAGATGCTTGTACCCTTTTACAGGTGAAGTGTTCCAGCTGTTACTTGCCAACTCAGTTTCCAACTCAATCTCTGGCTGCTGAGCAAGTTACAAGTTGAAATTTTGCAAACTCAAGTTTGAATGGGATGAAAGTTTTAATAATAAACAGAAACCTTTTTGTACCTATTTTTATATTGTTTGCTATCATCTGATGAATTTCTTAGTTGTGTGTTGACTACATTGCTAGTGTACAGTACATAATTGACTACATCGCTAGTGTACAGTACATGATTGACTACATTGTTAGTGTACGGTACATAATTGACTACATTGCTAGTGTACGGTACATAATTGACTACATTGCTAGTGTACGGTACATAATTGACTACATCGCTACTGTGTGGTACATAGTTGATTACATCGCTAGTGTACGGTACATAATTGACTACATTGCTAGTGTACGGTACATAATTGACTTCATTGCTAGTGTACGGTACATAATTGACTACCTTGCTAGTGTACGGTACATAATTGACTACAACTCTAGTGTATGGTACATAATTGACAACATTGATAGTATATGGTACATAATTGACTACATTGCTAGTGTATGGTACACAATTAACTACATCGCTAGTGTACGGTACATAATTCTATACTGTGCATACAATTATTTTTCTGCATTTGCTGGTTGTTAACTTGGCATCCTTTGCACATATGGTCTGATATGTGAGTTGTTCTGTTATCTATTTTCATAGTAAATAAGGCAAACATCATTATCTTTGCATATAAATCTGTTTGTATCCCCCACACTTCTGTGAAGAGTAGGGATATTGTCCTTCGATGTGTCTGTCTCTCTGTGACAAAGCTTGTCATAACTTCTCCTCTCACACCCCTTTGAGGATTGTAATGAAACTTTGTAGGTTAGATATGTGATCGTTGCGGGTGCACAATAAGGTTTGACTATTTTCTTCTGGCCCAGTTTGGGGGGAAAGTTTTTGAAAAAAATAGTAATGTGGGTGGGGGTATTTGAGAATTCAGTCATTGCTTCTGCTACTACATTAGTTGGAGGATTGTATTGCAACTTTGTAGACTTGATATGTGGTTGGTTTAGATGTGCAATAAAGTTTTACTGTTTTTCCTTTGACCCAATTTTGGGAAAATTTCTTGAAAACTGTGCAAATAAAGTTGTATTTTATGAATTTAGTTAGTCATTGCTTTTCATACACACTGGTTGGAGGATTTTATTAAAACTTGGTTGGATAGATATGAGGTTTGTGTAGATGCAAAATAAGAATTTCCTTTTTTCCTCTGACCCATTTTGAAATTTCTTTTGGATAAATTATCAATGATTGGGGGGTACTTTGGGATTTGAGTTCATCATCATTTCTCCTCTACACTGCTTGGAGGATTTTATTGAAACTTTGTAGACTAGATTTGTGGTTGATGCACATGTACAGTAAAGTTGTATTTTCTTCCTCTGACCCATATTTTGGGAAATTTTTTTAAAGATTTTTTAAGATTTTTTTAAAAGTTCGTCATTGCCTCTCCTCCTAATCTGCTTGAAGAATGTTATTATCCCAGCACTTCAGTGAATAGCAGAGATGTTATTCTCCCCATGTGGCAGTCTTGTTTGTTCATCCATTTGTCCGTCTCTTCATCTGTGACAAAGCTTGTCATCACATCTTCTCCCACACTGCATGTAGGATTTTAATAAAATTGTGTAGGCTAGATAGGTGGTGCAAAAATATTTTACTTTTATCCTCTGGCCCATTTTGGGGGAAAGTTCTTGAAATTTTTTTTGAAAAGTGGGGTATTTTGAGAATTCTGCTCCTCACATATCCACCCACATTGCTTAGATGGTTTTATTGTAACTTTGTAAGCTAGATGCATGGTTGGTGTAGATGTTCAATAAGGTTTTACTTTTTCCTCAGGACCACTTTTGGAAACAGTTCTTGAAAATTCATCGAAAAAGTGGTTATTATGAGAACTCAGCTCGTCATTCATTTTCCACACTGCTTGGAGGACTTTATGGAAACTTTGTATGCTAGATATGTGGTTGGTGTAGATGCACAATAAGGTTGTTTTGTTTTTTTTGTCACTGGCCCATTTTTTAGGACATTTCTTGAAAAAATTGTCAAAAAAGGGGAGTTTTGAGAATTCAGTTTATTTAGTTATTACTTATGCAACCCTATGTAATATTACTTCTAGATATTTACTGTTATTTAGGAAACATTTGGACCTTTCATTGCTCCAGAGATTTTGAGAGAGGAGATGTGGATGTTTTTTGCCATATAAGAAAAACATCTTCAGAAGAAAATGCCTGAAATCAGTTTTCTACATGTAGGTTCACACAGAGTATAATGTCCTGATCAATGACAAGTCTTTGTTATGACCAAAGATTAACATGCATGCAGTACTGTGTATCAGTATGTGTCTGTCATTTTCACTTGTTGCTATATAAATACAAGAATACAAATATTGAACATGAAATGAAGCTACAAGTGTAATTTAGCATTTTATTTCAGCACCTAACATGGTTTGTTTTTAGTGCTAATAAAACACAACAAGTTTGAACTGTGTCTGATAACATAATTTGATTGTGTGTGTCTAATACCATAATTTGATTGTGTGTGTCTAATAACATAATTTGATAGTATGTGTCTAATAATATTACTTGATTGTGTGTGTCTAATAGCATATTTTGATTGTGAATGTCTAATAACATAATTTGATTGTGTATATAATATTATAATTTGATAGTGTGCGTGTGTGTTTCTAATAACATGATTTGATTTTGTGTGTCTAATAACATACTGTAATATGATTGAATATGTCTAAAAACATAATTTGATTGTGTGTGCCTAATAACATAATTTGATTGTGTGTGTCTAATCCATAATTTGATTGTGTCTAATCCGTAATTTGATTGTGTTTGTCTAATCTGTAATTTGATTGTGTGTGCCTAATAACATAATTTGATTGTGTTTGTCTAATCTATAATTTGATGGTGTGTGCCTAATCACATAATTTTATTGTGTGTGTCTAATCTGTAATTTGATTGTGTGTGTCTAATCCATAATTTTATTGTGTGTGTCTAATCTGTAATTTGATTGTGTGTGTCTAATCCATAATTTTATTGTGTGTGTCTAATCTGTAATTTGATTGTGTGTGTCTAATCCATAATTTTATTGTGTGTGTCTAATCTGTAATTTGATTGTGTGTGTCTAATCTGTAATTTGATTGTGTGTGTCTAATCCATAATTTAATTGTGTGTGTCTAATCCATAATTTGATTTTGTGTGCCCAAAAACATAATTTCATTGTGTATGACACAGTAATTTGTACAGGAACTGCAAGGCAACACCTTCACTTGAACACATTATTATTATTACACATTATTAGTAGTAGTTGTATTATTACTGTTTTGATGATGATGATTACTACTAATATTACCACTACTACCATCATAGGTTGTGACCCAGCAGCACAGATGTTAAGGTTTGCGAGGGAGTTGCGGGGCAGTACCCTTCACCTGGATATGATTTCCTTAGGGCGGGGCCAGGGTCAGAAGGCAGAGGAACTCATATCCAAGGCCCAAATCCTTAAGGGTCGATGGGTCTTCCTTGCCAATTGTCACCTTGCTGCATCATGGATGCCCAAATTACAGACTGTCGTGGAAAAGTGAGTCCATAATGGATAAATTAGTATTACATTTTTTTTTTAAAGCTGGCATAAGATGTCACCATTTATGTAGTCATCAGTTAATTTCAGATATAATAATATTTAGTTATAAAATCAACAAGGTAAGCTTGAAAAATGTTATGGTTTAAATTTTTTACTTTTGTCAAACAAGTGTCTTCATGGAATGTTTTTTTTATCATTTATCTACTTAGTTATTATACACAGAAAATTTTAAGGGCAGATCATTGATAATATTTGCAGGGAACAAGCAGTAAATCGTTATTTTCTCAGTTTTGTTATCTATGTAATTATATATTCAGCAAAATGATCAAATGATGATCAAAAAATTTAAAGAGTTGTGACTTTTAAGCCCAAAGTCCTGTAAATAGTAAGAGAAACACAATGAACTCCAGGTTAAGTTTTGTTGTAGTTGTTTTTCTATGCTTTTTAGCTAGACAGCTTTTCAATAGATAATCAATAAATGAAGTTAATTAAAGTTTCTTTAATACATTTTTCAGTGTACATAACAGATTTAACAAGAGTGCACACCATTCATAACCAAAGTTGAGGAATTTTGTCTTCTTTTGATCAGGAATATCTTGAAAAATCATAGTGAGGAAAATAAACAGAGTACAGTATATCTTATAAGAAACCTTCTTTAAAAGCATGAAAATGCTTATTTTATTTGCTCATGTGGCATGTGTCGTACATCCATCATCCATCAGCATTTGCTATTTTGACTTTTTCTTATAAACCATTGCACCAGTTTCAACCAAATTTAGCAGAGCATCCTATCATGAAATTATGCCGATCTGCCATCAAATATGGCCACTGTTACTAAAAATAGAAAAACCTTTAAACAACTTACTCTCAAACAGCACTCTTAAGAATTTGACCAAATTTGACATAAATCATCATGCTAGGAAGGGCTTTTAATTTAGTATAATGATGCTTACCTGCCATCAGATATGGCAACCATTAGTTAAAATAGAAAACATTTAAACAACTTTATCTATTAAAAAAAGCTTCTCATTACAATTCGACTAGCTTTGACAGCCTTTTGCCTTTTATACTGGACAAATTATGCTGATGTGCCATCAAATATGGATGAAGATACAAAAAACAGAATAACCTTGCATCAACTACTTTCATAACATATACAATCAAATACATTGGAAGAAATTTCTACAGAAAGAATTCTACTGACCAAGGTTTCTTGGACAACAGTTCTGGCATTTGGGTATTAGGCAAATATCGGCCAGGTGACTGATCTCAAGCCCACTTGAGCCTCTTGTTAAAAATGTAATGATTTTTTTTAGGAAAAATTATTCAAGTCTTATATAACATGAATTTCAGGTGGGGTTTTTTCCTTACATAAATACATATTTGTAAAATTATACATCATCATCTTTAATTGAAAGGGTTTGCTTTTAATTTGAGGAATAATGAGAATAGTCTAAAAATAACTGTCATATAAATTCAGAATTCAGAGTTCTGAATACGACTGGTATCCAGGATTGTAAGTATATAAACTCCGTATCATCCACACTGGATATGGTTCACAAAATCTCATTCATTGGTCATGGCAAGTTTTTGCACCAATATATTTATTGTTATTATTACAAACTGAACTTTTGTTAGCTTTGTACAGCACTTTTATGTCAAAACACTGGTATTTGGTGTCAATTTGTGTCTCCTCTGCAAACCATAGGCAGCACATAGGGATCACTTTTCCAACAGCACTGTACGTATCAACGTTAAGTTTTTGGCACTTCGCTTAGTTTCTCTGACACCATTGTATGTCCAGTCATGAAACTTGATGGGTGTATTTATCTTGAAGGGTACTACTCACCAAGGTGAAAAGCAAAAGTGGATCACTATGACCTTCTTTTCATGCTCCAGCAATTATCTTATGTTTTTTCATATAACTCATTTTCTCTGACACTGTTGTATGTACAATCATGAAACATGATTGGTATATTTATCACGGAGGGTACTACTCACCATGGGCAAAAGTAGGTTGTGACCTACTTTTCATGCTCTGATGATTGTGTTCAGTTTTTGCATTTAGCTCAGTTTCTCTGACACCATTGTATGTATAGTCATGAAACTTTATCGAGGCTAATACTCATCACAGGCAAAAGCAAGTCAGTGACCTACTTTGCATGCTCCATTGATTATATGTTTCACATTTAGCTCAGTTTCTCAGATGCTGTTGTATGTACAGTCATAAAACTTGATATGAGTATTTATCTTCGAGGGTACTTTCTTACCATTGGCAAAAGTAGGTCAAAGTGACCTACTTTTCATGCTCCAACAATTATGTTAAATTTTGTGCATATAACTCAGTTTTTCCAACACTGTTGTATGTAGTCATGAATTTTAACAGGTGTATTCATTCTGGAGGGAGGTTCTCACAACTGTCAGAAGTAGATTAGAGTATTTTACTTTTCATATTCCAGTGATTACATGAAGTTTCTGTATTAGTTCAGTTCCTGATAAAAATTGTTTGTACAGTCATGAAACATGATGGCTGTATTTATATTAGGGATATTTATTACCTCGATGACCTACTTGTCTTGTTTCATTGATTATGCAAGCTTTTGGATTATGCCATGGCAGAGCAAGCAAGACAGCATTCTGCAGAATTCTTCTGGGGTTTTTTTATTTATCAAAAAAATGAAGGTATTACTAGTAATTTTAGTTATTGGTTAAAGTTTCTTTAAAATAGATTTTCTGTTAACCACAACTACAAAAACTAATATCATTTTTAAATAGTTGTTGGTATTTATTTCACTTGTCTCCTTATCTCATCAGGGCTGGAAAAATCATTAAATTTTCTATTTGCCTAGATTGCCTAGAATAGAAATTATTCCTAAACTTGCATTCTGTATGAGTTGAATAAAATCTTACTTGCCTGGCAACATTTTGAACATGTCCAGGGCAACTTTACAGAACAGATTTGTATAGCCCAGCCCCTGCATCATTTCCCTCATTCAAGATAAATATATTTTTAGATATGGGAAGTCACCTTGTTGTCCACCTTCACTCCCAAAACCAATATATGTAGCTTGAAAACTCACCCTTTAAAACGCAGACTTGAATGTGCCATCATTACATGTATTGACTTTATTATGGCCCATTACCTCCCAAGAGGCACAGATTAAGTTTTTAAGTAGTTTAAGATCACCTTGTCACCCATTTCTTTGTACATCTTCACATATGAGAAAGACATATGTTATATGCCTTTCCCCCATGAAGGTTTTCAGTGACACCAAATGAAATGATCATGTTTGTAACATGGTTGATATTCTCTATTTTTAAAACTGTTTCTGTAAAAAGAAATTTTTTTCATGACATCTAACAAAATAATTGAAGTTTACAAGACTACATTCAATAAATTGTGTCTGTTATCTAAGAAATATTTTAAATTCCGAAAATACATTTTATTTCTGTACCTTGTGATTACAATTTTAAATTGCCCATTTACTATAGAAGACTGTACGACCTTTTGAAGTTTTAACTTGTGACCAAGCACTACATAAAACCATGTATTCTACTTTTCTCTTTTGACACAATATGGGAAAGCCATAGTGTCTGCTGAACATACTTTTTATGTTCCTTTCATATTCTCTCTCTGTTGGATGGGACGTTAAACAGGTAATTGGTTCTGGAGGAAACATTAAATAGTATTTTCTTGGTAATTGGTTTTGGAGGGGACCTTAAACAGCAGGGTTTTGGTAATTGGTTTTGGAGAGGAACTTAAACAGCGGGGTTTTGGTAATTGGTTTTGGAGGGGACGTTAAACAGAAGGGTCTTGGTAATTTGTTTCGGGGTAAGCAGTATTGTGCCTGAGATGAAAATGTTACATTTTTGTCAAGCCAGAATTTAACAGTATATTAAAATAATAATAATTATTAATTTCATTTCTTTGTGGCTAAACTGACAACCAATCTCCACAATGTATTAATTATAGCTAATCAGCATAGGTACTCTCTCTCTCTCTCTCTCTCTCTCTCTCTCTCTCTCTCTCTCTCTCTCTCTCTCTCTCTCTCTCCTGACATATGCAGAAAATGTACTATTTTCAGTGATCTTCACACATTTGCTTACATTGTACATTTTCTAACCTTTAAACTTGTATCATGTTTCTCTTTGAAATTGAATATTCATAGAACAAGAAGATCTTAGTTATTTTAGCATCTGCATCAGGTTCAGTGTCAGCATCCCATGGTACAAGTTTATCCTCTTGCTAAAGTTTCAGAACAAGTTGCTGTAATTATCATAGTTCTTAAGATATTTGAGCTTCTTCTTGCTCTATTTATTTATCTAATAGATTCCTGTAAATCTTATTCTCCAAGAAACCATACAAACTGACATTGCTTTTGAAAGACTGAAAAAAATTTCATTGTTATTTGCTTTCAGTTTGAATCGGCCTAATGATGAGATTGATCCCCAATTCCGTCTGTGGCTCAGTTCTAAGCCAGATCCATCTTTCCCTATATCCATTCTGCAAACAGGAATGAAGGTATGGAACATGCAATGGGTTATTTTCCTGTACTGTGGATTTTTAGGTCTACTGCTAAAAAAATAGTACCCCAGCATTTACATTAATATCATAGAGATAAAGATTTTCGGAAAGTTGTTTTCTAGTTTAATTTTTTTTATTGTCAAAATTTCATGGCAAAAACAATTTACTGGATGTATTTATTTAACCATAAAAAATACATCTGAGAAACTGTGCAGAGTACATTGAAACCTGTCTATAAAGGATAGTCAAGGGACATGACAAAATGTCCATTATAGACAGGTGTTCATTAAATAAAGGGCCAGTACTCTCTATGTGCTTGACAGCTTGACGTTCAGTTAGGACTGAGTGTTGCATAAAATGTAAAAAAAAGTAGAAGTTCTTGTGAATAATAGGATTCCTTCTGAAAATAATTAACTGAACTATAGATTCAATAAGAATAAAAATCCAGCATTGAAAATGTTAGTATCCAGCAACAGTGAAACTTGACAATGAATTGCATGATAAGTTAAATGGGGATTGTATTGAAAATGTTGATGCACAAACTTTTAATCCTGGTCATCAAGAAATAATTTTAAAATTTATATTTAAAAAAATGTACTTAGACACAGTTAGTGTCATGTAAAGGTCAAAGGTTGGCACATTATTTGATTCCAACACTTGATAGTGTCATTAACAGTGATTTGGGGCAAATCTAAACATAAAATTGTCCTCATTGATATTACAGTAAAACCTGTATTGAGATACCATTCCATCTGCCAACAAAAAGCAGTCTCTCAAGACAGGTGGTCTCTTATAACAGGTTTGTGCAAGATGACCAGTGTTCAAGGTTGAAATTCAGCAGTGTTTAAGAAGGAAAAATACCCATAATTACTGTACAGGCTTTTATTGTTAAAAAATTGTATTAATTTCATCTCAAAATAATTTATATAGCAATAAAGATATACATCTGTCTTAAACATTCACATTTTATAGTTGAACATTAGGTGTACATGTTTTAGCATATGAATTGCAAAATTAACTAAGGTACTATTTATTTATCCTGTCCATTAAGTTAACTTCACATGACCATCAATTTCAGACTTACTTCAAATGTAGCATAAGAATTGCACAGTTAGCTATGATAACACTTATCCTGTGTATGAATTAGCACTTTCGATCAGGCTTTGGGTAAATATGGAATATATGTGTACCAATGAATGAAATCAAAAGATATAATTAACCCATTCAGAAACAAAATTAATGTATTTAGAGACAAAATCCAGAGGCTTCATTCATCAACAATGTAAAGAGATTAACTTGATAATCAAAGGGTGTAACTGGCTGCACTGCAGTGAACAGATGATAGCTTGGTGTGTGGGTTTTAATAACTGTAACATCAAAAAAAACAATAAACAACACAAACCTTCTACAATGACAATCGAATCAGGAAAATGATAATCACTTATTAAAGACAAAGAGAGAGACCTCATTCACCTCATTTATTATGGATTGACTCCAAAGACAAACGACGTACTCGACCGTTACAGTGAAGTCCTTTAAGAAGATTTCTCATTATGATATTATCAGCATTGTGCAAAAGATAAAGAAACAATACAGACCTTTGAATTGACTGTGTACATCCTTGACTGCTCCCTTTGAAGTAGGAGTGGTTAATCATAATGGGGATTTACTTGACTTCGGCACTACAATGGTGATTAGTGATGCGCTTTAGTCTGGTTTATGGTCTGTAGCATATGATGCTACCTGCATGACCTGTAGATTTTAGAAAACCAGTAGCCAGACTCACTTTTCATTTGTTTAGAACAAACCCTCCTAAGCGGTTGTGGTTACCAAGGATTAGATAAAGGTCAGTGGTGTTTACTCTGTTGGTGTTTACTCTGTTGGTGTGATATGGTCGTTCATAGCAGTGTTGTTGAGAATGATGTGCACTTTGCCTGCAGACCTTCCTAAGTGGACGCGATACTCAATTTTGAGGTCTGCCCTGTATTATGCAGATACAGATACAGAAATTGTCATGGTTACAAAGGATTAAATAAAGGTCAGTGTTGTTTATCTCTGTTTTTGTGAAGCAGTCATTCATAGCAGTGTTGAAACACATATTTTGTCAACAAATTGTGGTCGCTGGTCGCGTTTTGCAAGTGGTCACTCCCGACATTGCATTTATATAATAAAATGAATCCACGCATGACGATCATAGTTGTAAATGACAGCTGGTCGCTTATAGCAAATGTCACTCAAAACAGGTTTTACTATATCTGCTCTTATTTGTAACCTACACAAATATTCATTTATAAAGCAAAGAATGCAGTGCAGTAATATAAAAAAAGATGGATCTTGTAATGCTAAGTAACCTAAACTGAAAGTAGTCATCCTCATGTGCATTACTGACTATTAAATAAATTTTTATAAATGAAGTCAGTATTATATGTCATACCTTGATATGTAAGGATTTTAATTGAGAACACTATTAATATTATACTGAATTTGATCCAAATCATAGTCTCCCATAGTCACATGGGAGCCATTTAATTTACAAGATATTCACAGCCACCGTTTTGTTTATCAGTAGGGTGCCCATCACTTTAACTGTACTCTTCGATTTGAAGCAAGATCATGTCGGTTATAAAATCAATGATTAGCAGACTTATGATTTAATGATTGATAATGCCTGTGGCAAGCTGCAAGGGAAGCAAATCCTTGCACATGTTAGGTCATGATGTCCATTATGTGCACCTTTGTGGGGCAAAAAACACTGTCTGCTATCCACGATAGACAGGTGTGTGATATATAAAGGATTTACTGAAGGATTTCCATTGGTGATCCTCGAATGTGTCTGTTATGAACAGGTGTCTGCTATATGGAGATGTTTGCTAAGCCAGGTTACACCATACATATATGTGCATGCTTGTAAAATATGTATGAAGTCTCTCCAATATAATTCACTCTTAAAGGGTTGGTTGCTAATAATGTATATCTGAAAATTGCAAGGGTACTTGCTGTTGTTAAAATGCAATTATGTTGTAATCAAAGTGTAGGTGTGCAGAGAGTTAAACCCACTTTAATTTAAATAAGGATTATCTAGACCATATAAAGTTTTTATCTGTTCCAGTTAGTAACTTGAATTTTAGGGTCTTAGCATTAAAAAGGTGTTATATGCCTCCTGCTGGCATTGAATCTTGGAATTGCTCCTGCAAGGAAGTATAATTGCTAATATTGATTTTCAGATGACTATTGAGCCACCCCAGGGATTGAAGTCCAATATGATTCGTTGCTTTGGCCGAGGTGGCACAGGTGTTGTGACAGAGAAACTGTATGAGGAAGGTGCCAAGGGAACAACATGGAATAAACTTCTCTTTGGACTCTGTCTTTTCAACAGTGTCATTCATGAGAGAAAGAAGTATGGAGCCTTG
Organism: Margaritifera margaritifera; assembly: GCA_029931535.1. Classification (NCBI taxonomy): domain Eukaryota; kingdom Metazoa; phylum Mollusca; class Bivalvia; order Unionida; family Margaritiferidae; genus Margaritifera; species Margaritifera margaritifera. The sequence goes on from JAQPZY010001606.1 coordinate 4,412,095, forward strand.
GGGTGGAACATTGCCTATGAATTTAATGACTCAGACCTGGAGGTAATTATATTTATGAATTTAATGACTCAGACCTGGAGGTAATTATATTTATGAATTTAATGACTCAGACCTGGAGGTAATTATATTTATGAATTTAATGATTCAGACCTGGAGGTAATTATATTTATGAATTTAATGACTCAGACCTGGAGGTAATTATATTTATGAATTTAATGACTCAGACCTGGAGGTAATTATATTTATGAATTTAATGACTCAGACCTGGAGGTAATTATATTTATGAATTTAATGACTCAGACCTGGAGGTAATTATATTTATGAATTTAATGACTCAGACCTGGAGGTAATTATATTTATGAATTTAATGACTCAGACCTGGAGGTAATTATATTTATGGGCCATACTTTGGAGATACAACACATATGTTGCTGGAATGAAAAATAGGCAATCAGACAAAGAATTCAACCCTGTACTACCCTAACACTAACTACCAGTAGATGTTCTAATGTCAGAGTTACCTTAGCATACATCTTTTACTGGTCATGTGACACTACTCCTGTCCATGTGTTTTGCTTTATTCACCATGCAGACTCAGTGACACAGGTACATTCTTCAGGGCCTGCAACTCAAAACTTGGTTCCACAGTTGATGCAATTCATCACAAAAGAGAAAATAGTGCTGCTGGACATTTTAGAGTTTAATTGGGACCTCCCTAACATATCCTAGCATTAGCTACATCTGGGCTACTCAAGTCTATATATAAACCATTTTTATTTCACTTGTTTGCACAGCTCATTTTTTCTGCCTACATAACAAAGAATCTTCTAATGGCCTGAAACATACTGTGTTAACCATGTCTGTTTATCTAACCCAGCCATTACAAAATCTTTTGTGTGCAACTGGTATTGTACCATTTGAAATTAGGCAGACATTACAATTATTAGAGACAAGTTTTTGTCAGGTCAGTACAATCTAATGAGCTTTTCTTAAATTTTATAATTTTTAACAGAGTGCTGTTACCTAGAACATGACCCCTGATTGCCAGGCCACCTGACTTTTGGTTTTTGCATCATAACTTTACAGGGAATAGTTGGATTTCAACAAAATTTGGCATGCAGCTCTATATTATTGAGACCTTGAATGAGTTTGATTTCCAGCATTCCATGACTTCATTTACAGGAGTTATGCTCGCCAGTTGTTCACCCTCCTGACTTTGGTTTCTGCAGCATGACTTTACCAAGGGTTATTGGATGTCAGCCAAATTTGGCATGCAACTTTATATTGATGAGACCTCAAAAGAGGTTGATTTTCAGCTTTTAGTGTCATTATTTGGAGGAGTTATGGCCCCTGATTGCCCATTCTCCTAACTTTGGTTTCCACACCATAACTTTACTAAGCTTTGTTGGATTCCAGCCAGATTTGGTATGCTATGTAATATTGATAAGACTTTGAATTAGTTTGATATGATGTTTAGGAGTTATGGCCACTGATTGCCCATCCTACTCACATTGTGGCTTAACTTTACCAATCTTTGTTGCATTTCAATCAAATTTAGTATGCAGTTTGATATTGATAAAACCTTGAATGAGTTCCATTTCCAGCATTCCACAACATCATTTACAGGAGTAATGTCACTGGATTGACTTTCCTCCTAACTTTGCTTTCAGCAATATAATTTTACTGGGCTTTGATGGATTTTCACAAAATTATATATGCACCTTTATATTGATAATACCTTAAAAAGTTTAATTTCAGGTGTTCCACATCGTTATTTAGAATAGTTATAGGCTCTGATAACCTTCCAACCTTTGTTTCCATGGTATAACTGAGGAATGTTGGATTTAACCCAATTTATCAGCATATTTAAATTGATGAGACCTTGAAGGAGTTGAATTTCCAGCATTCCATGTCATCATTTAGAAGAGTTATTGCTCCGAATCCCCATATTCTCCAAATTTTGGTTTACGAACACAATTTCTTCTGTTTTAGGCTCTACTGAGCAAAATGTTGTGAGTGGGACCCTTAGTGTTGCACCCATCACAAATAGCTCTACTATAGTTGTTTCTTGTTGCTATAAATAGACTGGTAATTCCTGCCATTACATTTCATTTATGCCAGTTCATAAGATCAGCATCGCTTCTTATGCATGTACAGTTTGTTTTGGGATAAATAATGTCCACAGAATTGAAAACAAAGAAATGCCTACTTTATTTCGCTAAGTAGTCCTCATCATGGTATGTGCCTTGTAAAGGTTTGTGCACATTAGGTATAAATTGGTATATAAGCTGCAAGTTTGATTGCCTGATCTTTTAGGAAGAATATGTGCCTCCATTGCATTCTAAAAAAAGAAATATTACAAATGGGACCCGTCTCTTGTTGGAGGTTTATTAATTAAAAATTAAATATGGACCAATGTGTAGGAGAGTACAATAATGTTAGTACTAGGGTCATTATATATAGTATCAATACAACATGGGATATATATTATTAGTACTAGGGTCATTATATATAGTATCAATACAACATGGGATATATAATATTAGTACTAGGGTCATTTTATATAGTACCAATACAACATGGGATCTATAATATTAGTACTAGTGTCATTTATATATAGTATCAATACAACACGGGATCTATAATATTAGTACTAGGGTCATTATATATAGTATCAATACAACATGGGATCTATAATATTAGTACTAGGGTCATTTATATATAGTACCAACACAACATGGGATCTATAATGTTAGTACTGGGGTCATTATATATAGTACCAATACAACATGGGATCTCTAATATTAGTACATGTGCTGGGGTCATTATATATAGTACCAATACAACATGGGATCTATAATGTTAGTACATGTGCTGGGGTCATTATATATAGTACCAATACAACATGGGATCTATAATGTTAGTACTGGGGTCATTATATATTGTACCAATACAACATGGGATCTTTGACCATACCTGTCTTTTAAAAGCTCCCATGTTTTACTGAGGTACCTTATAATGAGGGAATACTGTAATAATATTGTGGATATATCTATAGTATTGGTTTCAACACAGTTTCTATGACTGATAAAAACTACCGTATGTACTGCAAACTGCATAGACCCAGATCTGCCATTGCATAATGCACCAGCAGATCTGGGTTTTTGCAGTTTGTAAGGAGTAATCAGTAGAACAAACAACATAGACCCTGATCTGCCGGCTTATTATGCGACTGAAGATCAGGGTCTATGTTGTTTGCATTAGGACCCGGCTTATACGTGAGTATATACGATAGGTACTTTTTGTGCTTTGGCAGGTGTCCATTCAGCAGTTACAGATGTTGCTGACAGAACATAGTGAGATTCCCTGGATGGCACTCCGGTATTTGATTGGGGAAGTCTCTTATGGTGGTCGTGTCACAGATGAGTGGGATCGACGTTGTCTACACACACTTTTGAGTAAATTCTTCTGCACAGAGGCCCTGGAACCAGACTACAGTTATTCTCCTGACAAGGTATGAAAAATACTGTCATGGAAAACTGTAATGTTTCATATTGTGTAATGGGGATATAGTGTTGACTCTTGTCATCTGTTTTCTGATAATTATCTGTTATTTTGTCGCTTACACCTAATGAAGATTTGCATCTAGATGAGTTCCTTGTCAATTTTATAAATTCAGGATGGTAGTTTTTAAAATTGGTAATACTTGTACACTTCACAATTACTGTGGTGTGTGTGTGTATGTGTGTTTAATTTATAATTATAATTTCATATATATACCTTGCATTTCTAAATAGAACTCCAGTGGGTTTGTGCATATAGCTTGGTGTTAAATTCCTCTTGCTTAGCGAGTGAGTTCTTGTGCACACTGAGTCCTTACCTTCAACCTTCTTCCATTCTTTTTTGGGGGATAAGCCCATGACCATGGGTTAGAGTGCTGGTGTACGAGAGTCAGGCAATAGGTACCATTCTTTGCAGCACAGGTTCAGTTCTTGCTTGGAATGAATTATAACTGTAACCTGTTTGATTATATTGATGTCAATATATATATATATATATATATATATATATATATATATATATATATATATATATATATATATATATATATAATTTTATGACCTTTTTAGTATTGATAGGGTTTGTAATGTCTGAACTTACCATAAACACATGTGAGAGTGACCTAATTTTCATCTTATCAGACATTAGCATGAAAAAGAATGGTTGCCCTTCTCTCAAAATAACATTGATTTCAGGGCTCAAAAAATCCACTTATCTGCTTGTCCTTGCAAGTGTCCTAACAGCCAAACATTATGATCATTATGTTTTTTTTTGCACAGGATGAATCACAATTAAAACCAGAAATCTGTTTTTTTTTAAAACACATATTCGGAATGCTTCCTTGTTTTGACCTCCAGATTGCAGTTTGAGCCTCTAGAGTAGGGTCCTTAGGGCAAGGGCTGCCCCAGTGTCAGATATCAGTTGGGTATGTGCATTTGTCATTTCATGCCCAGTAAGTGTATAGATATTGTTATAAGATTTCAATAGTTCCCAAGTTATGACTCGGGGGCTTAGTCCATGGAGGTAGTCAATGTCAGTTGCATGTGCAAATTTGTCTTTTTATACCCAGTAAGTGTACATGTGGTTACAATATTGCAGTCTCAATAGTTTCTATGTTATGACCAAATTTGGGGTAAAACCATGGGTGTCTCAGTCTGACACGTGTTGACACTATGATCATTGGTCACATACACCAATTCCCAGGACACATGAGATGTACAACTCAGAAGTTGTTTGAAATTCATGTAAAACGAAAAAAAAATTTTTGTAAAATACGTATCCCCACACTTTCCCATTTTGGCCGCCACCCTGAAGTTTGAGCCTCCTGGGTAGGTTGCTGAGTCTAAAGACAAATGTGAGTTGGGTATGTACAGTTGTCTTTTCATGCTCAGTAAATATATATATATATATGGTTATAGGGCCAATGTCAGTTGCATGTATAAATAATAATAATAATTAATCTTTATTTAATGTAGCTTTTCAATTTCAGCAAGTATGATCAGCTGTTATAATCTATTTCTACCACTAACAACAGTTCTAACAAGCTGAGCAGAGGCAAAGTACCTTGTTCAAATGTACTCAAAACAGCCTATGAGCACTGAGGTTTGAACTTGTGACCCACCGGCTACATGTCAGATGCTCTACCATCTGAGCTGTTCCATTCCTCTTTTATGTCCACTAATCGTGTTTGGTTATAGGTTGGGGATATCAGTAGTTTCCAGGTTAAGAGACATGGGCTAAGTCCCAGGGCAATAGGGATGGACCTCAGGGTCAGTGTCATTTGCATGTATAAATTTGTCTTTAAATACCCATTAAAAGGGTGGGGATCTTAATGGCTCCTATATTGTAACCTAGGTACCAAGTCCCTTAGGTTAGGGAGAGACCCTGGGACATCACCCAGTAGGTTTCAGCCTGACATGTTGACAGTTGGGTCATTGATCACACATGCCATTTCTCAGACATGTGAGACATACAAATCCAGAGTTATTTGAAATTTATGTCAAATTGTCCACTAGCCTCACTGCCAGTTGCATGATAAAATTCCAGAAGTGTTGGCACAATCTACACCCATGGGATTATCATTGACCCAAGTTTCATATTTCTGGTTTAATGGCGCAAGAGTAGTTCAGTGGCAATAAACATATGTGTATGGTTGGACAGACTTTATTACAATTTCCTAGTGCTTTAAAGAAACATGGATTATCACACCTACCACCCTAGCCCCATCTCTGGGGGCATGATCAAAATTATGGACATACTGGCACAATTGACACCCATAGGATTGTCATTGACCCAAGTTTCATTTGTCTTGCTAGGTGTAAGAGGAGTTCAAGGACATTGCACACATATATATGTACAGATGGGAGGATTGTATCACAATATCCCAAGTCCTGCAATGTAAGACATCAACCCTGATATGTATGATAGGGATTGATGTATTACTGCCTTAATACCTAATGTATTGTAAGTCTGTTTTCTCTACATCACCAGGGAAGAAGAGTTCAAGGACATTACACAACACACGTACATATATACAGATGGGAGGATTGTATCACAGTATCCATAAGGGAGGATTGTATCACAGTATCCCTAAGAGAGGATTGTATCACAGTATCCCTAATGGAGGATTGTTTCACAGTATCCCTAAGTATCCCTAAGGGAGGATTGTGTCACAGTATCCCTAAGAGAGGATTGTATCACTGTATCCCCAAGGGAGGATTGTATCACAGTATCCCTAAGAGAGGATTGTATCACAGTATCCCTAAGGGAGGATTGTATCACAGTATCCCTAAGGAAGAATTGTATCACAGTATCTCCAATGGAGGATTGTATCACAGTATCCCTTAAGTCCAACAATGTAAGACATCAACCATTAATACTTGTTGACCTGTAGTTCTGTCTGCATTGCCAGACGAACTGGAAGCCAGTTTTCAAGAATATCTTGCATAGTTGGCAGCTTATACTGACACTATTGCACAGGTTATAGTCTAATTGCTTTAGTCATACTGTACTTACCCTGATGCCTTTTTCCTGACCAAAGTAGATCCTGTCAAAATTTATTGACTGCCATTTTAGTTGGTTGAATAGCAATGTTAGCCGAGGAATGCTGAAGCTTTTTGAACTTAAGGGTTAATTTATTCAAATTAAACAAAGATGTCTAATCGCATTCATCTGAATGTTTCAAATATTAAGGCAGTAAGACATTGACCCCCACCCCATCATATATATCAGGGTCAACATTTTACATTATAGGACTAAATGTTCCCATGCTTCTTTGAAAGCATGGCTTGAATATAAATTTTCAAGCCCTGGATTTGTTACTCTTTCATAGACTTGATGTTTTGCCCCAAACAAAATGTTTGTGACCACTAAATCTCTGAATTTCTCCACCGTGAAAATAACCTGGCATACTGTCGATCATACAATTTGTTCACAGGGTAGACTTATACTACAGGGTAGACATATACTAGTATTGTGTAAAACACTTGTGTAATTTATGATAAGAATTGTTGCTATTGTTTTTTTACATGGAAAAGGGTGCATAAAACTGATACTGTTGTATGCTTATATAGGTCCATTTACAGGTAAGTGTTCAATACCATGTTCAACACACTACTGATGCATGCAGACTGTATCTGTTGTGTCTATATGTATATCCCATGATGCCATGCAAAGCTTCACTGTCTACTTGTCTACTTTATTTGTTTTGTATAGCTATCTTCAGGAGCAAAGCAAAATGCAAACAGCATTTATGCTGCCCATGTTTCCATTTCGGGATGCACTTTGAGATCGTAATTTCTGTTAGTTATTTAAAAGTCTTGATGCAAGTAATAACAATGAACCATATCAGGGCCTTGCATTGAGATTTGAAAGCCTTATCAAGGTAATTTTTTCCACATGTCTATCTGTCCATCCATCGACACAATGTAACTAACATTGATCCAGAACTTTTTACCTAATATTCTTGGGTATTCAGTTCAATTAATGTGTCCTGAGGCTTTCATGTTGTAGAGGGAAAGAGTCATGCCCCATTTTTTATTCAGCATTTGTTTTCCACATCTCAGACCTGCCAGTTCACGACATGTGACATGAAAAATAGTTTTTTACTCCCAAACCCCAGACACAGTCTTGTTTATAACAATTTCCAGTCAATTTTATGAGAGAAAAAAGAGAGAGGGACCTTTCTTGACAACATGATATATCCCTGTAACCAGTAGCTTATATCAACAGTAAACAGTCATGATTTGCATAGCTTCACCTTTCTTGACACTGTGATATATATCTGTAACATGTAGCCTGTATAAACAGCAAAGTCATGATTTGCATGGCTTCACGCTTATTGCTCATAAAATACTATCACATCTGTTCAATTTATATGGTTAATTGTCATAGAGGCGATTAAAAGATAAAAACAGTCAGAGATAAACAACCACCACTCCACAGATTACTTAATTGACAGACAATAGCTAAGGTGATTATGTGTGTGCTATTCTATGAACACTGTTGTGGGAGAGCCCATTAGGCTAATTTGCATAGGTAAAGTACACAAAGTGGAATAACCCAATTTGTTGGAAGTTTTGTAAATTGGAGATGTGTATTGAAGAACCATAGGTTATTACACTTCATTGACTTGAATGAAAATGTTTAAGTAATCTTTAGTAAAGATTATTTACTAGTTCGTGATCAGCGGCAATGTTTATTTGAAGTTGGATTTTACTCATTACATAAAATGCAAAAAGTTATTATTTTGGTAGTTGGAATGATAAAACTTTTGCAGTGTGAGAGTGTGATTCATTTTTGAAGGCAATTGTTGAAACACAGCTGTGATTCTGGGAAGGATGAGTCATCTGTGAAGGTAGTAAAGCCAAGAAACTAAATTTCAGAACTCTAGGTTGACCGAGTTTGACTTTGAGAAGCTCAGCATGAAGGTTGAGAATTTTATACTTTTTACATACTGCAAACACCATATTGATGGTCATTTCTGCACTAATGTATATGAAATCCAGAGACATAGCAACTCCACCCTACATTTGAACAGATGCAGGCAGAAAGAGGATTTCAATGATCAGAAAAATTCAGCAAGATCTTTGCAGAAGTTTAAATAACAGTACCATCCAGTCTCTAATGAGTACAAAGATAAACAGTAATGGCGCTTGCATCACCTTCAGACTATTCAGTGGAATACTGAGAGCAGCAAAGTCAGCAAGTACAAGTTAATACAGTTGTATTCCACAGTCCAATGGATTTTAAAAACAGAAACTTTGTGGATTTTGTTGTTTAATGTCAGTGTGGTTGTGATTACCGGTATATGTGTGTCTACAAAGTCTACAAGCTATATTTTGTCTCAAAGTGTTATTTGCTTTCAAAAGAAACATTTTATTTCTTTGATTCAGATTTGAATTTCCAGTCATTTTCTATTGGCTTTTTTCAGTAGATAACTTATTCTCAATTGTACAACATCACTTAAAGGTGCTAATGACTGATCGTCTAATATATATCCAGTTACTAATTAATGATGATAAAATTGCAGGTATTGCCTCAGAATCTGATAATGGTACCAGGAGTGAGTGCTCAGCCATTCAGGTGTAAAGAATGCATTAGAAAATACAGCTAATAATCCCAGATAGAAAAGGTTGGCTAAAAAATGACTAAATTGAAAAATAAGATTTCATTTCTTTTCAATTGTGCAGCAATTGTAATGAAACGACCCTGATGGAGTTATGTGTCGGCACTAAGTTATTTCAATTCTTACCTGAAGGCATTCTTATTCTTTATATAAACATGAAAACATTTCACAATAACTTATCAAGAAAGAGAAATACTAGTATGAAATTAATACAGTATTTTTAAGGAATTTAATGTAAATATTAATAAATGTAGTGTTGCAAGAAGCATGTACTATCCATAGTATGATGAAATAGAAGGCAGGGCCATAAAGAAAGTGAGATGAACCCCATATATTTACAAGTGAGAAGGGCCCCATATATTTACAAGTGAGAAAGGCCCCATATATTTACAAGTGAGAAGGGCCCCATATATTTACAAGTGAGAAGGGCCCCATATATTTACAAGTGAGAAGGGCCCCTTATACAGTCAAGATTGTTTGTAAAGTTTAACAGGGGACTGGGATTTTTAGAATGTTATAACTTACAAAAGCTATATCCAAATTCATCATTTAGTTTTCCAAATGTTTATGTACTTGTCCATGTCAGTGACATTGGACATACATGTAGTAAACAATTTATACTGGTACGACTACTGTCAGAACTTGTATCGAATGGTAATAACATTTTCAAACAAAATACATTTGTATAAATACTGTACACGTTATCATGAAGAAAAAAAGGAAGATAAACCAGTAAATTTTACCATTTGATGAATGTGTCAACATATATGTACATGTACCAGCCAGTGAATCATACAAATCTCGTTTATGTGAAAACGTCATTGTTCAATAACTTAACGACTAGTAAATTAGTTCTATATTTATTTGGATGTAAAGAAATTGCCAGTAGCCATCTGTTTTCTATTGATCTGAGACTGAGACCCACTCTATAAATATTTCTGCTGTCATCCATACACACTTGTTTGCATGATAATCAACTGATAATGGCTTCACATTTTTAAAACAACGTTGATTTTTAAATTTGCCTATAACCAAAAGTTAACTTTTTCAAACCCATCCATGTTTGCACAAGCAAGATCTGCAAGCCTTTCTTTGTGTCTAAAGAGACATTTTTTCTTTTTCTGTTGGCGAATTTTCAGCCATTTTCACAACAGTCAGAATTCAAAATGAACACAAGAGAGATTTACTTCGAGTTGTACTCAGTTAGTCAACATGCAGGTATAGAACTATAGCTAAAGGATATTTCTAAATTATTTAGTCAAAAAAGAACAAAACAAAAACATTTCTTTTCATGCTTTAATTGCATTGAGCCAGCAACCTGTGATTCTAAAGTATTGGTTTTGAATGAGGTGTGATTATCACGTCATAATTACCTGGTGCCTTAGTTGTTACACCTTTGTTATTTTAATGACCACCATTGTTTAACTGGCTTTGACTTCTCATGTGATAAAAACGTTATAATTGAGCTAATTTTTTAAGGCAAACCATACAGATCACATGCAATAACCAATTAAAACAAAGGATCGATATAACAAAGCCTTTGGAATACATAGTAATTAGGAATTTGGCTGGGGAAATTAAAGTCAACATTCTAACAGAGGAAACGTTGTACCCAAAAATGTAATAAACAATCTTTACTGTATATACAAGTGAGAATGGCCCCATATATATATATATATATATACACATACATACAAGTGAGAAGAGCCCCATATACATGAATATACGAGGGAGAAGAACCCCATAGATATACAAGTGAGTAGGACCCCATACTACATTTTCTATGCAATATGTATTTAAACATATATATATATATATATATATATATATATATATATATATATATATATATATATATATATATATATATATATATATATATATATATATATATATATTTTGCTTTTTGTTGTTTTTATGCTTTCCATGTATTGTATTCATTTGAAGCTCACAGCACTGCGTGTTCTTTATGTATATTTCTTATACACCCATGAGACCCAGTATGTGTATAATGTAATATGACTATTGCATCACACACTACCATGGGCCATATTCTCCTGCATTTCTAGCTTTTATATTTAAGCTTGCTTTCATAATTCCATAACCAGGCCTGGATTTCATCAGTTGAATTTAAGACTGGACTTTCATTTAAGAATGGAATCACACAATCTGATTGGCTAAACTTTAAGCCTGACCTAAAATTGACCAATCAGATGTCTTAGGTCTTGATTTAACTTTAAGAATGTTGATGAAATTGGGCCAGGTATTTTAGTTCATCAGACCTATTTTATTAGACATTTACTGTGAATTCATTTTTTTGTGCATATCAGTTTTCATGAATTTTGGAAATTTTTAAATTTTGTAAGTACTTAAATTTGTTGATTGGGGAAGATGTCCTATTGTTTCCACAGAAGTGGAGAAGTTTCCACATAAGTGGATCAGGGGTCCAGTTGTTTCCACAGAAGTGGATTAGGGGTACTATTATTTCCAAAGAAGTGGATCAGTGGTCCTATTGTTTCCACAGAAATGGATCAGGGGTCCAGTTGTTTCCACAGAAGTGGATCAGGGGTCCAGTTGTTTCCACAGAAGTGGATCAGGGGTCCTATTGTTTCCAAAGAAGTGGATCAGGGGTCTTATTCTTTCCACAGAAGTGGATCAGGGATCCTTTTCTCTCCACAGATGTGGATCAGGGGTCCTATTGTTTCCACAGAAGTGGATCAGGGTTCCTATTCTTTCCAAAGAAGGATTATTGTTCATTGGGTCTTTTAATTTATGGTTTATACCTGGTAGTAACGATTAAATCCATGGCACTTGGTACACCACAAACAATAGTGAATACACAGTATTTTTCCATATTGCACAATACCTATACTTGGATATCTATTGACTTAAATAGATGATCTCTAATACAGGAATTTGAAATTATACATGTCTGTCTATCCAACCTATTGCTTAATTTTGAATTATTAGCTGTTACAACTTTATAGCATTAGTAATTTCAGTTTAAAATGTGTATGGATTAAATGAACCTAACCTCATAGCAGTTAGAACTTTATAGCATTAGTAATTTCAGTTCAAAATGTGTATGGATTAAATGAACTTAACCTCATAGTAGTTAGAACTTTATAGCATTAGTAATTTCAGTTCAAATTGTGTATGGATTAAATGAATCTAACCTCATAGCAGACATCAGTTATATAATATTTCCACATCTATAATGTACACCTGTCTACAACACAAACCAGATCTACCCTTGCATATTTGCATCTTTTTTAGACACTAGTAAGGCATTTGATAGGGGTAATCATTGGACACTGTTTAAAAAGTTGCTTGACAATAAAATACCCATTTACATTGTTCATACTCTAGTTAACTGGTATGGCAAACAATTTTGCTATGTGCGTTGGGGAAGTGTAGTATCCAATTCCTTTCATGTAACCAATGGGGTGAGGCTGGGAGGTGTTCTTTCTCCTTTGTTATTTAATATATACATAGACAATTGAAATCGTAAACTGGGACAGTGTTACGTGGGGATACATTTGATACTAAATGCGTCATTTCTTAACAATTTTAGTTTTGCTGATGATCTGTCATTGATAAGTCCTTCTATCACAGGTTTAAGGAAATTATTAAAGATATGTGAACATTACACATTGGAGAATGATATCATATATAATACACAAAAATCGGTCTGCATGGTTTTTCAGTCAACTTCTTTCAAATTACCATCTCCTCCCTCTGTACTTCTTAACAGCCATGCTCTTGCATATGTCGACAGTTATACGTATTTGGGTCATATTCTAAAATCCAACCGGTCAGATGATGAAGATATGATGAGACATTACAGATTTCTGTGTACTGGAACAAACATGCTTTTATGTAAATTTAGAAATTGTTCTGTGAATATCAAGATTAGATTATTCAAATTTTATTGTTGCACAATGTACTGTGCTTTTCTGTGGACAAACTTTAGTGAATGTATGAAAATAAAACTAGTCATTGGCTATATTAACAGTCTTCGTTTACTATTAAGCCTTCCAAGATGGAATAGTGCCTCTACCATGTTTGTAAACTATATTGTATTTAGTTTTGAAGAACTAATGAGAAAGTATGTGTTTTCAATGATGACACGAATGTCTAATAGTAAGAATTGTATCTTGAAATCTTTGTGGAACTATGATATTCATTTAAGTTCTCAGATTATAGATAGATGGAACAAATTACTGTTTAAATGCCTTACATAATTTTATTCCTAATAATGACAGACACATTCTGTAGTTGTAAATGGGTCTGTATATTTGTACATAAGACACCTATGAACTTTTATGTCTTAAAATACTTCTGCATTTTATATTTTATATTTTATATTTTAATTTAGATGTATGGACCATGCAGTCTGAAATAAAGAATTCTTATCTTATCTTATCTTATATTGGTCAGGAAGATCAGATTCTCTCATAAAACATTACTCTGCATTTTTAGTAAGAAATGTTTCTCCAGACCTTGAAATCTTACTCAAAATTTACAAATCCAGCCTTTTAATTGGTCAGAATATTTTTGAGTAAAACTTGGAGTCTAGTAAAGTTTTATGACTGAGGGGCCAGATTCTCTCATTTCTGTGCATATGTCATGTAATTTTCCTGTGTGAGAAACCATGTGGGATTAATGGAATCTGCCATATGTGGTGGAGTGAGATTTCCCAATCCCACACCACTGCATATGATGGATTATTTTTCTCTGATTTCTCACTAGGACATTGTGTAGAGAAAAAAGCTGTGTAACATAGGTATGGATATATCTTTAAAAACACAGAGAATTTTATACAAATTTTTACATCATTAGAAAAAACATAACAAGTTTAATTTATAACAAAAAGTTTGTTATAAACAAGGATAACTGCATATAGGTTAGTAACATTTGTAAGCATAATGACATCATCTACAGTGTCATTGAGTGCACTCTTGTGAGATAAGTATATCCCATATTGACTTTCTCACATGGATAAACTGTATCACACATATATAGGAATGAGAGAAATCTCTATCCTACATCAGTACGCCTGAACATCATCTTGCCTATAATCCAGAGAATGTCCATTTCATTTGCAGCACATTGCAATTTATCATCCATTATGAATTTCACCACATTATTTTATACAGAAATGAGAGAAAAATAATCAGTCATATGCACTTATTTGGGATATGGAAGTCACACCCTTGGCATCAGAATTTTGTGGACAGGAGCTGGACAAAACCTGGTTTCCGCCTCAAACTTGTGAGCGTCAGGTGGGATTTCCCTATCCCACACAAATGCATGTGTTGGATTATATTAGTCTACACTATTTGTTGAAATCACAAGTGAAACAAACAGCATAGACCCTGATTTTCTGGTGCATTATATACCAGTACATCTGTCCATAAACAATGTTGTTTACAGAGCATAACTCTTAAACCATTCATGGTATCTCTATACAATTTGGTACACATATTGGACTAGTGGTCCAGATGTTCCTTTTGCTATTCACACATATTGGACTAGTGGTCCAGATGTTCCTTTTGCTATTCAATGGTATCTCTATACAATTTGGTACACATATTGGACTAGTGGTCCAGATGTTCCTTTTGCTATTCAATGGTATCTCTATACAATTTGGTACACATATTGGACTAGTGGTCCAGATGTTCCTTTTGCTATTCAATGGTATCTCTATACAATTTGGTACACATATTGGACTAGTGGTCCAGATGTTCCTTTTGCTATTCAATGGTATCTCTATACAATTTGGTACACATATTGGACTAGTGGTCCAGATGTTCCTTTTGCTATTCAATGGTATCTCTATACAATTTGGTACACATATTGGACTAGTGGTCCAGATGTTCCTTTTGCTATTCAATGGTATCTCTATACAATTTGGTACACATATTGGACTAGTGGTCCAGATGTTCCTTTTGCTATTCAAAAATTTTACAGTTTCAGTATTTTTTGTTTTTGTCTGTTTTTCTGTCCATTCATCCATTCATTAGTCTCACTTTCATTTCCAGAGCATAACTCTCAAACTGTTCAAGCCATCTCTAAGAAACTTGATTCACATGTTCAGTTAGCAGTCCAGGTGTTCCTCTTTGCTATTCATAATTCTTCAGTTTCAATATATTTTATGCTTTTGTTCATTTCTGTCCATCCATCCATTATCCACACGTTCATTCCAGGGCAAAACTCCCAAACCATTTAAGATATATCTATGAAACTTGGTACACATATTAGACTAGTAGCCCAGTTTGCCTGTTTGCTATCCACAATTCTTCAGTTTCAATACTTTTAACATTTGCATCTGTTTTATCATCTATTCATCCATCATCCACTCTTTTGTATCTAAATTCCCTACCCAGAACATATCAAATTACTACTCAAATTCCAAACCAAGAACATATCAAATTACTACTCAGATTCCCTACCCAGAACATATCAAATTACCACTCAAATTGCCCTCCCAGAACAAATCAAATTACCACTCAAATATTCTACCCAGAACATATCAGATTACCTATCCTTAGTAAATATTGTGTCCTTCAATCATCTGATTCCAAAATGTCTAAGAGAGTAGTACTAATATTACAGTATTCCCTCATTATAAAGATGTACATGGAAGCATCGAGTACACCGCCTTATAGCAAGACCACATTATTATAAAGTACATGATACATATAATTTTACTACCACTTTATAAAATGGGATCCATGACCATACCTGCTTTATAACAGGAACTGTGTTATAATGAAAAACCTTATAATGAGGGAGTTATATAGCTTCAACTTGCCAGCGAGTTTTGAAGGTCTTGAAAGTCCATTAGATTATTTTATAGCTCCTGATTGAATTTTACAGCTGTACCAACCTGTGAAGGATGATTTTACCTTCAATGATGTGGTGAAGTACATTGAGTCGCTTCCAAACTATGATTCTCCAGAGCTGTTTGGGATGACAGAAAATGCGGAGAAAGCTTGTCGGGAGGCGCAGGCCAGTTATTTGATTGAAACTATAATCAGTGTTCAGCCCAGACTATCCATGGGAATGATGGGGTAAGTTACACTTTATATTATTTATCACTTAGTGTCATTGGTAAGGCATGTAATAAAACTGATATGGTATTGTTGATATTACATGAGTTTTATATCACATTATATCACCCCGAGCATAAAATATCTAAATATGACTCAAATCATACTGTTGAAAATGTTAGCAGTTTACTGAAGAAATTAGTGTACTTTGTCATGTCTTATACAGAATCTTTCTTTGGTGCTCATTTTGTTGAAAATGTATGAAACTTCATTAATTTCATATTAATTATTTCTTACATAATTAAGAGTCTTTATTGCCTCTAGAATGTAATTTAATATCAGTAATACGTAACCTGTTGCTATTGCGTAGCTGGCTCTTTTCCAGACGGAAAATAGCCGACCATATGATGAGAATTCATCCTCCCATAGGGTGACAGGAAGGTTCTAGAATTCCAGAACACCCTGTCCAATTCATAGCTACCTTACCCATGCACACTATCCTTGATTCTTTTTCTGAACACCGACATTACTGCTGCTTTAATTTATGTTGATGAGAAATTGCATTTGCTTTGTATGTTAACATTGTGATCTGAGCTTTTTCTTTATGTGCATTGTTCTCTTCATGTGGAATATTCCCTTGATCAAGCATTTTTTTCTGTTATAATTTAGCTGTTTCAAGAGTTATTCACAATTTTTCTTGCTGCGTTTTGTATAACCTTGCATTTAGGTTTTTAACACACAAGGGTGTTAGCGTAACTATTATTGTTTGAGAATTATTTTCTAGCTCGGGAAGGTATTTAGTTATCCCAATCTTTGCCAAAATTGGTCTGTAAAATCATCTTGATTATGTTTATTGTTTTTTTACAGTAACAAATCATCTTAATTCACATTCCTTTTAATGTGACTTGTGCGAATTTTATCATGGAAAAGCAGGTCAAGGTTTTCCTTTTATGTTGTGTGTTTAGTGTTTGAACACCAGTTCATTCTCAGAAATTAGTATAGGATAGAATTCTTTATTATTATCCTTATTATTAGCAAACTTACCAAGCTGGTTTTTGCCATTTATTTGTCTCTAGTTCTTGAATAAGCCTGGTTGATGTCATATTTGAATTATCAATATTATTTGGGGTTTTTATTTCTTTAATCGTCAGTACTCAGATTAGCATTGCTTACCTTTTTGCATTAAAACATCAGTGATTGTTTTAATTCTTTGTGACAACACCTAGAAAAGGTGAGTTCTTGCTGTTATTAAATTAGCGTAGACTTAGTCCACAAAAACATTTTTACATAATACTTACATAGAATTTTTTTGTAAATCTTCTTTTCAGCATTTTCTTGCAGCAATGTCTAAGCAGAGTGTGGGCAGGTGTGACCACAGGAAAGCGCCCTGGGACACCCAAACCACTTTCCTATCTTGTACAGGGTACTAAAGGACAGATGGTTGTCCCATTTGCAGCCTATGATCAGACGAGGCCTGGGTTCTTGCCTAACACAGACGAACTTATAAAGGAAGGAAAAAAGTTCCTTCCTCATCTTCCTCAGAATTTTCAGAGTTTTCCTTCCCTAGCTGTCTCTCTATGAGCACAGTGGCTGATTTTCTTCTCTTCCTTTTTGAAGACAAACAATGCTCAGTTTCTACTATCAAGGGCTATAGGGCAACACTATCCAACACACTCAAATTTTCGAAAGGCCTAGCCATTGGTGCGGATTCTCACATAGCAAACCTGATCAGGTATTTTGAGCTGCAAAGACCGGTGTCTCTCTTACTAATGCCTAGATAGAATCTCTCGTGTATCTTGAGGTCTCAGACTAAAACCCGCTATGAACCTTTGGGTGAAGCTTCTTTCAAGAACCTTACCCTCAAGACTGATTTCTTGCTCTCCTTAGTGTCCGCAAGACAAAGGAGCAAGCTTCATGCAATATCCATTGAGGAAAGCTGTACAAGGTTCAGTGGAAATTCTCAGATGGTTTCTTTCCTTTGACAACCAGGTTTTTTTAGTAAAAATTTTGACTTCCATTGGTTGCTCCACTGCCGATTGAGATCCCCAGTCTCAGTCATATCTGTGCAGGGGATGATCAGGATGGACTTTTATGTCCAGTTAGAGCTTTTCATTTTTATTTGGCAACTTCTAAAAGGAGAAGAAAGGGTAGAAAGCATCCTTTCCTCCCCCTTAAGGGCTCAGCTGATATTTCAGCTTCCACCATTTTGAGGTGGATTACAATAACTATCAAGAGAGCTTATCAGTCCCTTATGGAAAGGGACCTTTCATTCATGAAAATTCATGCCCATATGGTTTTTCAAGCCATTGCTACTTCATGGGCCTATCTGAATCATTTGTTTCTTGAGAATGTGATGAAAGCCATGTTTTGTTTTTTTTTGCGATCTCATACTACCTTTTCCTCCTTTTACCTTCGCTTGTTGGCTCACCAAAGTGAAGGCATATTTTCCTTGGGTCCGATTGTCGTAGCTCAGAAAGTGTCCTATGATGTGGATACCATCCGTCAGTTGTCTTCTCTTTTATAGTGAGGGTGAGTATTCCTTGTGTTTGTTTTTCTTTCATCAGTTGTGGGATCATCAGCCTCCCGCCAAACTGACAATTTCAGCTACACAATAGCAACAAGTTATGTATTACTGATATTAAAATGTAGGTTTGTGATGGGGGGGGGGGGTAAACTCATTTTAATGATGTAATACTTACCTCTTGCTACTGCCAGATTCCCTCCTCCTGCCCCGCACTGATGTCCCACTAGTTTAGGCTACATCCTGAAAAAGACTGAAGGATAGTGTGCATGGGCAAGGTAGCTATGGGTTGGACTGGGGCATTCTGGAATTCTAGAACTTTCCAGTCACCCTATGAGAGGATGAATTCTCATCATATAGTTGTTGTATTTTCCATTCAGAAAAGAGCCAGCTATGCAATAGCAACAGGTAGGTATTACATCATTAAAATTTGTTTTACCCCCGAGAAGTGTGGACATTAGTTTCTTATCCACAGGAATGTCCCAGTAAACCTCTCAAGAGTTCGACCACTTTATAAAAAATTCATAAACCATCTTTATACCATTCTTGTTTGTCAAAACTTTATTCCTGACTATATATTCTAATATGTAGATAAGATTTTTCTCTATCCCATACCACATTGTTTTTACACAAAGCCACGGTAGATCAGTTGGTAGAGCATTGAACTCATAATCCAAGGGTCACAGGTTCAATACTCACCCAGGCCAGCCCAGGTTGGCTGCTGCTGTGTGTCTTTGGGAAAGGCACTTAGCTCCCATTTCCTCAGCATAATAAAGCCAATAATATGTTAAAAGTGCTGTTAAAACCTACAAAAACAAACACAATTTTTTTTTTTTTACACATATTCTTTCATTTGAAGTGTCATAGCATCTGTCTTAGGATGATGTTCCCATTTACTGTTGCAAATTTCAGCATGGGCTTAGTGAATTCATATACCATATATATTCATTTATAATCAGGGTCCAAATGCAAACAACATAGATCCTGATCTGCCATCGCATAATGCGCTGGCAGATCAGGATCTGTGTTGTTTGTTTTACTGATTAGTAGTTACAAACTGCATAGACCCAGATCTGCTGGCGCATTATGCCACGGCAGATGTGGGTCTATGCAGTTTGCAGTTGGTATCATCTTATACACGAGTATAAACAGTAGATCCTAAATCTGTTTATAGATAATAATAAATTACTGATTTATTTAAACTAATTTTTTCTGTCTGTGATCTGCAGATCTGAGAAGAGCAGTGATGATATTGTGGCTGACATAGCAGCAGACATTTTGAACAAGCTTCCAGAAACAGTGGAGGAACTGACACAAGCAGTTGATACCCCTCGCAACTGGCAGGCACAAATGCCATCGCTGTCACTTAAATCCATCCTCATGCGAGACCTCCCCCAGATAAAGGACAAGGAAAAAGAAAGATGTGAGTATCTACAGTATTTTTTTTTTTACAACATGTGCCCAGCTACAAACTTTTTTTGTATAACATGTGTGCCGCTTCAAAACTGTATAAACTTAAATCTTGTCATGCATGGTGAGCTGGGAAATGAAAGTCTACACTGTTCTATCTGTGATATCACTGATCTGGAAGCACATTTGTGATTGCAGATCTAGGTCTACACTTTTGTAGTTGGGTACACCTTATATATTGACAAATACAATAACAGGATTTGTAAAGTACACAACCATATAACATGACTAATTATACAGGAAAGGCTCTTTGTCCACTAACTGGAACCATTTTGCTAAATTTTGTGTTAAAGGAAACCAAATGTACAATAAATGTTGCATGAAAACATTTTTACTTTAAAACAAGCGTTACTTGAAGGACTGATACTCTACTGGAGAAAAAGAATTTCTGGGAGTTCATGATAAGTCTTTTTCTTCTGTAGTGTTATTTTTGATAACTGTTGAGAAACTCCAACATACCATTTTTGGAAACCAAACATACTTTCTTACTTGTTCAAGTTAACATTTTCACAAGATACCTGTAAGTTTAGTACAAATTTTTTTTTCATGGCCTTTGACCTTGAACCTGTCATGGATAGAGGACCAATGAACTTAATTGTCTCAGACGATGTCAAGATATCCCCATTTGTTAAGTTTGGATAAATCAGAATTATTTATTTGTGTGGAGAAAAGTCAAGTTGTTGAACTGGCATCATTCAAGGTATTCTTCAGACATATCCACAAACTGGGTTTGATAAAAATCCATTCATTCTTGTTTTGTGTTATCATGCTCACAGGCGAGTACAAGTAAAAACTTGAGTCACAACCTTTGACCTTAAAATCAATGTCAGGGTGCTAACTATCATCTTGTTTATTGGAATACAGCTAAATACAAAGTCTGGTGAAAATTCATTTGTATATGTACAAGTCACTCTGGTTATAAGCTCAGTAAGGTACAAAAATGCAAGCAATGACCTTTGACTTGACCCCAAGGTCAATTAGGTCTAGTTTTCAACTCCTTAACAAAAGTGCTGATATGTTAGTGGTCAGATGTGCACCATTTTCAGTCAGAACCAATTGTATATTGCAAGAAGTGTTTTAGTATTATTTTTTTTTAAAAAAACATATCAATGCCACCATTTGTGCATGAGGAGATAACAAGATTTTCAGGATGATGACTATGGTGCCATGTTGAAGGTCAGATGAGCACCATTTTCATTCAGAAACAGTTACATATTTTTATAGTGTTTTGTGAAAACCCATGTTAATACAACCATCTGTTCAGGAGAAGTAGCCAAATAAAGATTTTCACGATGGTTGTAAAGTCAGCTATTTTGGAGGTCGGATCAGCATCATTTTAATATAGAAACAAGTATATATTGCAAGATAGATTTTTTTAATTTAAAAAAAAAATATTTACAAAAAGTATGTCAGTATGGTCATCCTTTCAGGAGAAATAGTTGTAACAAGAGTTTTCACATTTTGGGAAGTCACATTAGCATCATTTTCATTTGGGACCAACTAAATATTATGAGAAGTGTTTTATTGAAAACCCCATTTCAATACAGCCATGCCTTCAGGTGGAGTGGTGATAATTTTCAAGAGCTATAACAGCTATAACAAAATTTCAAGGGGGCCACCATGGCAGATATGTTGTAGATCTGAGCAGCACCATTTTTATTTAGGACCAGCTATTTTTTGTGAAAACCTAGTGTTACTGTGACTGTCTGTTTAGGAAAAGGAGCAATAACAAGATTTTCAATATGGCCACCATGGTGACTATATTGGAGGTCTGATTGGCACCATTTTCATTTTAGGATCAACAACATATTATGAAAAGTCTTTAAGTGAAAACCTCATGTCATTACAACTATCCATTGAGGAGGAGTAGCAATAACAAGATCTTCAAGATGGCCACTGTAGAGGCCTTAATGAATGTCTGTAGGACACCAGTTTTACTTAGGGCCATCTTGACATCAAAAGAAGAAGTGACAAGCCCATGTTGATGTGACAATCTGTTATGGATGAGTAGTAATAACAAGATTTTCAAGATGGTCACTGTGGAGGCCCATGTGAAAGTGATAATCTTTTAGGGATGAGTAGCAATAACAAGATTTTATTGATGACTGCCAAAACCTCCAGGCATGCCTTGTCTATGTTCATGGTGTTGCTAACGGAGCTGCTCCACCTCTGCTGAGATGTTGCCCTGGACACTTAAAAGGTCTATCTGGATGACAGTAAGAACCTTCTTAGGACTACTTCCTTTGAGGCAGAGACCCTCTTTGGAAATCTCATTTCCTCGATGGCATCCCAGGACCTGAGCGACCAACAACACCAATCCCTCACATCCAATCCTGGCCCATTGAAACCAACCAGGAAGCATGTTCATCCTGATCACCCCTCAGGGACTTCAGCAAATTCTTCAAAGGGATGCACCCTCAGTCCAGGAAGCAACCCCAATTTAAACCTCTCTCTCTCCTGTTTGTAGCTAAATGAGGCAGCCTGTAGGTCACAGGGTGGAAGGTTGCAGGCCCCTCCCCCTTCCCTAAGGAGCGGGGGGCAGCCCAAGAGACTCACTCCCTCTCCTGCCATGCATTCCTTTTCTCAGGATTCCCATGGGTGCTTGGCTAGTCCTATTTTCAGAGGTTTGGTTGGACATCATGGAAGATATGTGGGTCCTTTATATTCTAAAGGAGGGCTACCAGCTTCATTTCCAGGAGCACCCTTCTCTTTCAAGGACTCTCATCCTTTTTCACCAGTCAAAACTGGTTTAATTAAGAGAAGATTTTCCTTGTATCCAAAAAAGACAGAAAGTTTCAGCTTATCATCGATCTTTCTGCCTTAAACAAGTTTCTTCAGAAGGAACCATTCAAGATGGAGACTACTGCTTCAGTCAGGAATGCTATAAGGCCTGGCAACTGGGTAGTTTCCATTGACCTTCAGGATGCGTATCTTCACCTCCTCACAGGAAATACCTCAGGTTTTGCATGGATCAGGAGGTTTTCCAATTTTAAGCCCTGTCATTCGGTCTAGCCTCAGCTTCCAGAGTGATGGGAGTAGTTGCTGCCAGTGTGTGAAACTCCCCAAAAAATTATGCAAATCCACAGGACCAGTAACATGAAAATGCTATTGGTCGTGTCCATAACTAACTGGTCCTACATTTCATCATACAAGAAGACAAAATGTAGGCAATGACTCAGTGGTAAATGCAGGCAGACATGAACATCAGTCCTTAGTAAGGTTATTTATATCATGAAACATGGAAAATAAAAAGCACAAAATAAGATATTTATATCATATGTCAAATTTATAAAATTTTATTAAATTCAGCATAACATGGTCACTGTTTATTGACCAGTACAATGATGCTTACTGTCCAGCTGATCCTGATCCATACATAACTCACCTAGAGGTTGGGCATCAGAATCTATTTTTGTCATTGATGACAAGGCTGAATCATAGTCAGAATAAGAATCAGGATTCTCATCCATTGACTTGTCATCAATGACAGCATCAGAACTAGACTCAGCCTGCAAAGATGAGGCTCTGGTATCCAAAGTACAGCTGCCCATGAAGTTAGGTATGCAGAAAGATGAGTTCCAGCAGTGGATTACTGGAACTGGATCAAATGCACCCACATCAGCGGAATGCAGCTGAACAGTTAACAGCATTGTCATGGTCTTAGCATGCATCCTGTTTTTATATTTCAAGTGAATTCTGTAATCCAACTATTTTTAAAACATCATTTTAGTTTGATAGTGTCATATTCCTTTTGAATAGTTATTTTTCCAATAGATGAGTTTGTTTTTCTTTAGCCTCTGGTGGCTTCAAGGCATGCAAATTCCTCCACATGTTGACGTTGAAAGTCAGAAGTAGCATGTTTCATCAGACATTGCTTAGATGCAGTAGAGATTTTAACTGGAGTTACAAGCATCTACTGAATGCAGACTACATGCGAGTTATTTATCTTCTCATCTCAGCCAGATTCGTGAGTGGTCACCATAAACAGTTCACCATTATTTATTTCTTACTTGGTTTCTATTATTTCTTGTAATATCATAAAATGTCCAATTTGTATATTAAATTTACTCAACATACCTAAAATTCCAACTGGCCAGATGGACTGGCTACTCATTTTTTGCACCAGTCAGCAGTGAAATTAGCAGGCATCGGACTGGTGAGCTAGCCGTAATTTTGCACACTAGTTGCCACTCACCTGAGGACACTGGGGATTCCCATCCTCCAGTATTTTAATGACTGGTCATTGCACAAGAGCCTCAAAGTGTCCCTCTTGCAAGATCTGTCCTACTAATCCCTTTTCAGGATTTTCTTTATGTAGGGATGAACTTCCTCATCAATTTAGGGCAAGTGGTCTTGGCACCAGTACAAAGCAGAGTCTCTGTTCAGACTGTGGAGGAGACTCTTAGTGGACTTGTTTGCAATGAGACTGAAAAACAAGCTCCCCATTTATGTCTCCCCAGTTCCAGATCAGAGGACTTGGGCAGTGGATGCATTCATTCTGGCACGGGATTATCTGTTCACTTATGCCTTCCTACCCTTCAAAATGATTCCACAAGTACTCCACAAAGTCAGGACTTCCACTGCTCAGCTCATTCTGGTAGCACCTCTGTGACCCCAGCGATTATGGTTCAACAATCATCTACACCTGTTGGTAGCCCTACCCAGGACATTATCTCAGAGGAGGGACCTGCTGTTGCTGCACAGGGAGGTCTCTTAAAAGCAATTCCCAGATTCTCCACCATCATGCTTGGGTTATCTCATGCAATCAATCTGCCTGGACAGGTTTTCAAGCTGAGTTGCCAACTGCATCATCCAGGCTAAGAGGCTGTCCACGTCCAAGGTGTATAATGCAAAGTGGAGAATCTTCTGTGATTCATGCAGTTGGAAGCCTGTTTATCCTAGCGGTCCCTCTCTAAGTGCAGTGGTGGACTTTCTTCTCTTTCTTTCTATTTGAAGAGAGAGAATGCTCAGTCTCTACTATTAAGGGCTATATGGCAGCCCTGTCTCCAAGGGTCCAGCCATCAGCTGCGATCCCCATCTCTCTGATCTTATCAAGTATTTTGAGCAGCAGAGACCTGTATCATGCTCACTAATGCCTAGATGGAATATCTCGTGTGTTTTGTGGGCTTGTCAAATCCCCCCTATGAACCATTGGGTGAAGCTTCTTTCAAGAACCTTACCCTTAAAACTGTGTTCCTACTGTCCTTAGCATCTGCAAGGAGAAGGAGCGAGCTTCATGCCTTGTCTTTAAAGAAGGGTTGTTTTTGGTTCAATGGTAATTACAAGTTCATTTCTCTCCTTTGCGAACCTGGGTTTCTGGCAAAGAACCAGCTGCCTTCAGTAGCTCCACTTCCTATTGAGATCCCCAGTCTTAGTTGTATATGCACTGGAGATGATCAAGATATACTTCTATTCCCAGTTAGGGCTTTACGGTTCTATTTGGCCACTTCTGAAGGGAGAAGAAGGGGTAGGAAATGTTTTTTCCTACCTATTAAGGGTTCAGCTGATATTTCTGCATCTACCATTTCCAGATGGTTTGCCCTCACAATCAAGAGAGCTTATCAGTCCCTTATGAAGAAGGACCTTTCCTTCATGAGAATTAAAGCCCATGAAGTTAGGGCTATTGCTATTTCATGGACCTATCTAACTCGTTCATCTTTGAGGATGTCATGAGAGCCTCGTTTTGGCGGTCACATGCTACTTTCTCCGCCTTCTAACTTCAGTCTTTGGTGCATCAGAGTGAAGGTATTTTTTCCTACAACACAAAAAGTGGCCCAATCTGCCACCAACTTACAGAAGTGGACACTCCTACTGTAAGGGTAAGTATATCAATTTGTATACCAGTTTTTGAGGCCATCAGCCTCCCTTCAAACTGGCAAATTCAGCAAGGCAATAGTGACATGTTTTGTATTACTGCTATTAAAGTGTAATTTGGAGGGGGGTAAAACTAATTTTAATAACATAATACTTACCTGTCACTACTGTGAGATTCCCACCCTCACTCTGACATCCCACAAATAGTCTGGGTCTGAGAAAAAGAGGATGGCTACTGCATATGGGCCTATGATGTAGGAGTCAGACTGGGTCTGTGTTCTTAATTTTTCTAGACTTTCTAAAATGTTCTATCTATGGGAGGATGAAATTGTATGACATGGAGAAGGGAAATTCTGTCCTGAACAAGATAAGCAAGGCAAAAGTGACAGGTAAGTATTACATTATTAAAATTAGTTTTACCCCATCCCGCTAAAAACTAAGTATTATCCAAAAATTATTTAAATTATTTGCTTGTGCCCCAAAATTTTGTGAGATTTAAATGAATTTGATGAGTTCTGTCTGTCTGAAGCCTATTGTATCTTAAAACATATGAAAGCTGCATTAATATTCAACTTAATGCTTCAGAGATTTCAAACTCTAATTATTATGCACAAGATAATGAATTAAATATACCACAGTTTGACCCTTTATATGTCAT
This sequence comes from Margaritifera margaritifera, assembly GCA_029931535.1. Classification (NCBI taxonomy): domain Eukaryota; kingdom Metazoa; phylum Mollusca; class Bivalvia; order Unionida; family Margaritiferidae; genus Margaritifera; species Margaritifera margaritifera. Next base: position 4,438,800 of record JAQPZY010001606.1, read on the forward strand.
TTAATGAGAGGAGCACTTTTTATGCCTGTCTGAGATTTTCAAACAAATATGTTACCATATTTTGAGGACATGTTTTCGTATATGCAGCAAAGTGAATTTAAAAGTTTTAAATGAGATATGCAAAGCTTTTTGTCTCCTCAAATTTATATATAAAGTATCTAACCACATCTTATATACTTTTTATTCAGAGGTGTATGCAACTTTAATCATATGTGTTATGTAAAATTTAGAACAGAGCACTTACCATGTTTTACTTAATTTTAACCCATACTAAACCTCAGAGAACCATACAGTTGTTACATCTGATTTATATCTACAAAGACTAATGTCCAGATAAATGCATCTATCTTACAAGTGACAATTTGTTCTTTCTATGGCATTTTAAATATTTGGTAAAACATATATGTTACCTAGATACCTTATCCTGAAAATATATATGAAGTAAACCAATCCACTTTATGTTCATAGACTTGCTGCCAGATTAATGTTTTTTTAAACCCATGTTAGTAGAAAAGCAAGGCATAACAGTCACCTTGCTGACTTTGCCAGCATCGACCATTTTGGGCATGATTTTTGATTTGCTTATGTTACCTAAATCCATTGATGGATTGTGTTAATACTTGGGATGAATCATTATAAAGCAGAGTAAATTTCTGATTGTGACACACTTGCTTGCCCCTTTAACCTTGGGGTCAAGGTCACATTCATAGAAGATTTGGGATAAGGTTTAGGATGAAGGTTTTCATTTGCTTATATTTCCTAAATTCCATAATTGATTCTGTTCATATTTGGGATGTATAACTATGCAGCAAAGACAATTCCTACTGAGACACACTCACTTATTCCACCTTGGGGTCAAGGTCACAGTCATAGAAGATTTGCATTTAGGTTTTTTCAATGTTTTTCATTTGTTTATGTTTCCTAACCTCCAAGTTGGATTGCATTCATACACGGTATGTCACTTTATGACATGAAAGACAATTCATTTTGCAACACACTCGCTCACCCTTCTGACCTTGGGTCAAAGTAACAAGGTTTCCAGCAATGCTTTGAGCACGGATTTGACATGCGGGACTCTGGCCATCTTGTTTTGTATAAATATATATTGACACATCTCCAATTGAAAGAGAATTTCATTGTTGGGAATAGTTGGCCTTTCAATCGGACATTGAACTGTACTTACTTACTAAGAGAGTAAATTGTTGTTTCTTGGGAAATAATATACTGGTTTTTCTTGGAGAACACATAAATATGGTAAGGTAAAAGCACCACTTGTTCATAAAATATGAAAAAAAATAGAGCTGTATATATCATGTGGAACTATCTTAGCTGTATATTATCATTTGGAACTATCTTAGCTGTATATATCATGTGGAACTATCTTAGCTGTATATTATCACATGAAACTATCTTAGCTGTATATTATCATGCGGAACTATCTTAGCTGTATATATCATGTTGAACTATCTTAGCTGTATATTATCATGTCGTACTGTCTTAGCTGTATATATCATGTTGAACTATCTTAGCTGTATATATCATGTGGAACTATCTTAGCCATATATTATCATGTGGAACTATCTTTGCCATATATTATCATGTGGAACTATCTTTGCCATATATTATCATGGGGAACTATCTTAGCCATATATTATCATGTGGAACTATCTTAGCTGTATATTATCATGTGGAACTATCTTAGCTGTATATATCATGTGGAACTATCTTAGCTGTATATATCATGTGGAACTATCTTTGCCATATATTATCATGTGGAACTATCTTAGCTGTATATTATCATGTGGAACTATCTTAGCTGTATATTATCATGTGGAACTATCTTTGCCATATATTATCATGGGGAACTATCTTAGCCATATATTATCATGTGGAACTATCTTAGCTGTATATTATCATGTGGAACAATCTTAGCCATATATTATCATGTGGAACTATCTTTGCCATAATTATCATGTGGAACTATTTTAGCCATATATTATCATATGGAACTATCTTTGCCATATATTATCATGTAGAACCTTAGCTGTATATTATCATGTGGAACTATCTTAGCTGTATATTATCATATGGAACTATCTTAGCCATATATTATCATTTGGAACTATCTTAGCTGTATATTATCATGTGGAACGATCTTAGCCATATAGCTGTATATTATCATGTGGAATGATCTTAGCCATATAGCTGTATATTATCATGTGGAATGATCTTAGCCATATAGCTGTATATTATCATGTGGAATGATCTTAGCCATATAGCTGTATATTATCATGTGGAATGATCTTAGCCATATAGCTGTATATTATCATGTGGAACGATCTTAGTCATATAGCTGTGTATTATCATGTGGAACGATCTTAGCCATATGGCTGTATATTATCATGTGGAACGATCTTAGTCATATAGCTGTATATTATCATGTGGAACAATCTTAGCCATATAGCTGTGTATTATCATGTGGAACGATCTTAGCCATATAGCTGTATATTATCATGTGGAATGATCTTAGCCATATGGCTGTATATTATCATGTGGAACGATCTTAGTCATATAGCTGTATATTATCATGTGGAACAATCTTAGCCATATAGCTGTATATTATCATGTGGAACGATCTTAGTCATATAGCTGTATATTATCATGTGGAATGATCTTAGCCATATAGCTGTGTATTATCATGTGGAACGATCTTAGCCATATAGCTGTATATTATCATGTGGAACAATCTTAGCCATATAGCTGTATATTATCATACAGTCTTGAGAATAGTTTGCTTTAGCATAATTTATATAATATTTTTTTCATAAAATTTATTTTTCATCGAGACAGTACCAGCAAAAAAAGGTAAGACTGAAGTATTGAAAGCTCGGGTTTTATTCATTGAAATGTTTTTTTTAATGCAACAATAAACAGGTCATGTTGGCATGCTCTTTTGGCTCAAACTTAAAAAAGCATGCTACTTTCTTATTGAGAATTCCAGTTTGTTCACATGTTCCTCATTTCCTTTCAATGTTTGATTTGATTTTGTTCCTAAGGAGCTGTTAAAATTCCTTGTCTAGCAATTTGGGCAAGTTCGGATCTTGCTGCATCAGTAAACATTATATTACTTGGCCATTTTTAATAAAAATTAAGAAGTAAAAATTGGGAATTTTATATGATTTGATTAAAAAATCTCAAATCTAATCAAATAGATCTTTAAAAAACTTTTTGTATACTCTAGTTAATTAATATCAACAAAAAGACTTAACATTTATTTGATCTGTCTGTGGCAGTGATTTTATTAGAGCACTGCATTGAGTGGGGGACTATAGTAATTGCAGTAGTCACTCTTTCCATCCATTTATCTGTCTCTTCACATTCTTTTAATGACCAATACTTTGTTACCCTTGCACATCATTGGATGCCATTTTGGTAGGCGATTGCATGTAGATGTGCCTTTTAAAGGTTTTGTCTTTACATGTCCAATTTTTATGGAGCTAATGCCCTTTTTTTAATTAATTTAGAGACTCTACTATAGCAGATCCTTGTAACCAGCATAGCTCTGGAACCACTGAACATATTCTAATGTAATTTGGTGCGTACATTGTCTCATAAATCTACCATATATACTCGCGTATAATCCAGGTCCAAATGCAAACAACATAGACCCTGATCTGTCGGCGCATTATGTGATGGCAGATCTGGGTCTATGCAGTTTGCAGTTGGTATCAGCTTATACGTGAGTATAAACGGTTGAATGGGTTTTGTCTCGTTCATTTTTAACAGAGTTATGACTTCTTTAACATTTGTTTCAGTATTGATCACTGTAGTACTCTGTTACTCTTTCAAGTTCAAATATTTGAAATGATGAAAATAAGGTTCTTCTGCCCATTGACAAACACTGACACTAGGACCAGCACGTGGCACATGAGGACCAGCACATGGCACACTAGGACCAGCACGTGGCACATAAGAAACACTTACACTAGGACCAGCACGTGGCACATGAGTTTGATAATCCTATTAGTAAATCTATAAATATACATGTATCATTGTAAGAAACCCTTTTTTTATCAAACAAATTAACCCTGTACAGGCCTGTAGTATTCCGAATGAAATAGCCTTCACTGTGCTAATATGTTGATAAGATTAAGTTATATCCAAATAATCCTTGTGAATCTGGAATCTCACAAGTTTTAGAAATGTTTCCGATAATTCCACGGAGCTGTATAATAATTCAGATTATAGACAGTACTGAATCCTAAATATACTGTATTAATAATAAATAAATCTCCAAATAAGAATATCCCACACACAAACTGAACCAATTTCGTAATGACCTCTCTATTCACAAGTAACTATGAAGAATATTTAAACACAGGATTATTCCTATATATATAGCATTAATGCGCAGAATCGAAATAAAAACCCATACTACGTCTTCAATAAACAGGGTATTTTGAAATAATGCAATTCTTTCTTAACCAATCAGGAATTAGGGTATACATGATTCTGCTAAAGTGCTCGAGTACCAGTGTTTTAAACAGTAAACACTGTATTGATTCATTCTTCGAATGTGACCTTAAACTATAATTCCTAGTCAATATAATGTTTACTCCTAAAAGTACAAGAACTAGGTCGAAAGTTCATTACTCTCTCTTGCACGGAAAATATGTCACATGACTAAAGCTGCAAGCAAATAGGTGAAATATCGATCGAGGCTATCGTATGTATACTCATAAGACGACAGCTGTTTAGACTAAGAACAGAGATCATAAACTAATAAACTATAATATTATTAAAAGGAAAAATATATATAATTCCGTAACAGAGGTAAAACATAGCAAATATTAGTGGTTGACATAAATGGTAAATTATTCTTCATGCCTGTTATGGTTTGATTCACTTTATGAAACACTTTATTTTGAAATAGTTGTTTGTTGTTTTTGTACAGAGCAAACCCACTCAAATCCACTATAGTTTTATTGAAAACTAGAGAGGGAAGGGGCATTGTTCTGTGTCTGTACAATTAACATTTGTTTCTTCATATTTAGTGATGCATTCAGCTGTGGATACTGTGCTGGGTAACTCCGCCCTAATCACTGTTCTTCGTCAGGAGATTGACAGATTTAACAATCTGCTACACCTGATCAAACCATCTCTACGCTCACTGATCCTGGCAATCAAAGGGGAGGTAATTATGTCAGAGACTCTGGAGGAAGCCTACAATGCCCTGCTGGAACAGAAGGTCCCACAGAGATGGAAGGTATCTAAGTTATAAGCTGTGATATCTATAGCATTTTGAACTTTGAAGAAAATATATGTTTTCTGTCATGAGTAGATTTCTTCCCTATGGCTGCCATATATTTAAATGACAGATTTATTCACCTGGTAAAAATTATAGAAGATTCTTAAGTAATTTTCATCACAATTTTGAATCTGAATCTGATTTTCTTCATTGTCAAAAATATCTAATAATTGTAAAGTTTTAAGTTGAATATGCAGGAATATATGTCATTAGGATCACACCAGTAATTAGCAATAAATTCCATGTCAAATCTGATGATGTCAGTATGATTACACTAGTAATTAGCAATACATTCCAAGTCAAATCTGATGATGTCAGTATGATTACACTAGTAATTAGCAATAGATTCCAAGTCAAATCTGATGATGTCAGTATGATTACACCAGTAATTAACAATACATTCCATGTCAAATTTGATGATGTCAGTATGATCACACAAGTAATTAGTAATACATTCCATGTCAAATCTGATGATGTCAGTATGATTACACCAGTAATTAGCAATACATTTTAAGTCAAATCTGATGATGTCAGTATGATCACACTAGTAATTAGCAATACATTCCAAGTCAAATCTGATGATGTCAGTATGATTATACCAGTAATTAGCAATACATTCCATGTCAAATCTGATATCAGTATGATCACACTAGTAATTAGCAATAGATTCCAAGTCAAATCTGATGATGTTGGTATGATTACACCAGTAATTAGCAATACATTTCATGTCAAATCTGATATCAGTATGATCACACAAGTAATTAGCAATAGATTCCAAGTCAAATCTGATGATGTCGGTATGATTACACCAGTAATTAGCAATACATTCCATGTCAAATCTGATATCAGTATGATCACACTAGTAATTAGCAATACATTCCATGTCAAATCTGATGATGTCGGTATGATTACACCAGTAATTAGCAATACATTCCATGTCAAATCTGATGATGTCAGTGTGATTACACCAGTAATTGGCAATACATTCCAAGTTAAATCTGATGATATCAGGATGATCACACCAGTAAATTGCAATAGATTCCAAGTCAAATCTGATGATGTCAGTATGATTACACCAGTTATTAGCAATACATTCCATGTCAAATCTGATGATATAAGTATGATCACACTAGTAATTAGCAATACATTCCAAGTCAAATCTGATGATGTCAGTATGATTACACCAGTAATTAGCAATACATTCCATGTCAAATCTGATATCAGTATGATCACACTAGTAATTAGCAATACATTCCAAGTCAAATCTGATGATGTAGGTAGGATCACACCAGTAATTTGCAATACATTCCAAATCAAATCTGATGATGTCAGTGTGATTACACCAGTAATTAGCAATACATTCCATGTCAAATCTGATAATGTCAGTATGATCACACCAATAGATTCCATGTAAAATTTGATGATGTCAGTATGATCACACTAGTAATTAGCAATACATTCCATGTCAAATCTGATGATGTCAGTATGATCACACCAGTAATTAGCAATACATTGCAAGTCAAATCTGATGATGTCATTATGATCACACCAGTAATTAACAATAGATTCCATGTCAAATCTGATGATGTCAGTATGATCACACCTGTAATTAGCAATACATTCCAGGTCTAATCTGATGATGTCATCAGTATGATTACATCAGTAATAGCAATGCATTCCAAGTCAAATCTGATGATGTCAGTATGATCACACCAGTAATTAGCAATACATTTCATGTCAAATCAGATGATGTCAGTATGATCACACCAATAATTAGCAATAAATTCCATGTCAAATCTGATGATGTCAGTATGATTACACCAGTAATTAGCAATAAATTCCAAGTCAAATCTAATGATGTTAGTATGATCACACCAATAATTAGCAATAAATTCCATGTCAAATCTGATGATGTCAGTATGATCACACCAGTAATTAACGATACATTCCAAGTCAAATCTAATGATGTCAGCGTGATCACACCAGTAATTACCAATACATTCCAAGTCAAATTTGATGATGTCATCAGTATGATCACACCAGTCATGAGTAATACATTCCAAGCTTGGGTGTAGTCATAGATTCCATTGAATTGGACAAATTTTGTTTTATCGTTGTTACATTGCTTCACCTTATTTTAATTATTGGCTCATGAGAACCAATTATAATGTGATTTGACATCATTAAATACTGTATTTTTGTGAATTAATAAAATACTGCATATTTTTGTGTTTTAATGCACTATCGGGACCGTTTTGTCAGAAATCCCTCAGTATAAGGCTGCCTTACATATGAGATGGGTTTCAACAGTGTCATAAAGAGGAGAACTGTATACCCATTGTATTGATGTATGAAGAACACTATTACATTGTATTGTATAGATATTATAGTAAAATACTTCAACTGTTCTACATAATTAGTCATCATCAAGAACACTATTACATTGTATTGTAAAGATATTATGGTAAAATACTTCAACTGTTCTACATAATTAGTCATCATCAAGAACACTATTACATTGTATTGTAAAGATATTATGGTAAAATACTTCAACTGTTCTACATAATTAGTCATCATCAAGAACACTATTACATTGTATTGTAAAGATATTATGGTAAAATACTTCAACTGTTCTACATAATTAGTCATCATCAACTTTACACTTTGTTCATGAAAACATTGAAAAGATGGCTATATGAAATGCAGGACACTCTGGATACAATGATACCGAAGGAACCCCAAAAATGATGTATATGCCAATAACATTATAACATGTGATATGAGTTACATCTGAGAATGGAAAGGACCAATGAAGTATGCATGGTAATAACCAATATGTTGTTGTATGTAATATTATTGTGAGCAGAGTTTGCCATCTGTTACACTTTCCATGAGGCAACAAAGTCTGAATTTTGATGAAATATACACTAACTCTCTGTGTTATTTAATTGAAACCTTTTATTTCAGAATGCTGCGTATGAGTCCCGTAAACCTCTTGGTTCCTGGATTACAGACCTGTGTATGAGGGTGGACTTCTTCTCCCTGTGGGCGGAGCTTATCATCAACAATGTTGAGAGGCTGATGAAACCTGTCCAGGCCCAGAAAGGGGGGACAACTCCAGAGGAAGAACCTAAAGAGGGACTACGAAGTCAGCCCTACAGTTTCTGGCTCTCTGGCTTCTTCTTCCCTCAAGGTTTGTCAAATATTTATTTTCCCTGATTATATGTTTTGTTTCATTCAAAATATCCAATTCCTTTCTCATTTATTTTTTGAAAGTGTAAAGGAAAATATTTTGCTTAATGTACATTAATAAAATATGCACTATGAGGCCAATTGCATTACATGTTAATGAATGTTAAAGATAAGTTACAGACATCCTGTTTCAGAGGCGGTTCCAGAATTGTTTTCCAGCAGGATTTGATTTTGAGAAGTGGATGATTTATTTGGCTTAAAATAGTCAGATTTCTTTGATTTTGAGAAGTGGATGATTTATTTGGCTTAAAATAGTCAGATTTCTTTGACTTCAGTGTAAAGTACACTTTTCTCATTGGAGGGGGTGGGACTCAAACCACTCTCTAAATCTCTCCCAGAGTTTCTCTAAATCTCATTGTTAAAAATCGGAATATGTACAAATAAAAATCGGTACCGTATATACTCGTGTATAATCTGGGTCCAAATGCAAACAATATAGACCCTGATCTGCCGTCGCATAATGCACCGGCAGATCAGGGTCTATGTTGTTTGTTCTACTGATTAATCCTTACAAACTGCATAGACCCAGATCTTCTGGTGCATTATGCACTGGCATATCTGGGTCTATGCAGTTTGCAGTTGGTATTGGTTTATGCATGCGCGAGTATATACAGTAATAAATAAGAGAGATACATTTTGGGGCATATAAGGTACACCTCATATTATAAATTTGTAATTATTAATTCCAATACTTGTAGGTTTATTGTTAGGTCACATTGTATGGTAAACTCACATTACCAATTATTTACCATTTATTTACCCAAACCTTTGTGATTTTTTCCTGTCAAGTCCTTTTTTATGGTAAACACACATGCCAATAGTTTACCAAACCTTCCTTTATGGCTTCCGAACAGGTCACAACACATATTGGAAACCTATTGCTCAGTTTTTATATTTCTTCATTGTAGGTTTCCTAACAGGTGTCTTACAGAACCATGCACGAAAAGCAGAAATACCTGTTGATTCATTGCACTTTAACTTCCATGTGATCAGTGGCCCTGAAGACACAGTAGAACATCTTAGTGATCTTAAGTTTAAGGCTTCTATAAAACAGACAGCTTTCAAAGTAAGTGAGCTTTTTTCACCTTAATTGGCACTACCGTATATACTCATGTATAAGCTCTATTTTGTTTGTTTTACTGATTAGTCCTTACAAACTTCATAGACCCATATCTGACGACGCATTATGCAACAGCAGATCTAGGTCTATGAAGTTTGCAGTTGGTATCAGCTTATACATGAGTATATACGGTACTTTTCTCAGCTTCTTATAGAAATGAATTTGAAATGTTTAAGTTATACATATCTTTGATAAATTTTGTATATTCACAATTCCTCATTTCATTTCTTCATAATAGCCCCTATTCCTTTAAAGAGTCCATTTTCACAAGATACATAATTTAACTTTCAGAGCAGTTGAGGTTTAGTGCACTGTAATTGGCAGTTACACTACCAGCATTTATAGCATGCCATTGATACTCGCGTATAAGCCGATACCAAATGCAAACTACATAGACACTACCAGCATTTATAGCATGCCATTGATACTGGCGTATAAGCCGATACCAAATGCAAACTACATAGACCCAGATCTGCTATCGCATAATGCGCTGGCAGATCTGGGTCTATGCAGTTTGTAAGGACTAATCAGTATAACATACAACAGAGACACTGATCTGCCGGTGCATAATGCGACAGCAGATCAGGGTCCATGTTGTTTGCATTTGGACCCAATTTATATGCGAGTATATACAGTATGTGATAAATTTAGTGTCTTTTCAATTCAGTCCTCATGTCATTTCTGCAGTACAGCTTATACCACTTACTGATATGTCACATTAAAATTGTGCTTAACTCAGTTCTATTGTTGTAGTTTGAAAAGAACACTAAAACACATCATCAAATTAGTATAGTTCAACCAGCATTAAAAGATCAGCTTTATAAAGCAATGACATGTCTTTCAAAGAAATTGTTTTTAAGGTTTCTTGATCAGTATTCTTTTAGCAGTAAACCTCATTGAAGTAACCAACTGTCTTCAAAGGCCACTGTTTGCAGTTTCCAGAAGTGGCTGCTTATGACAGGTTATATATAAAATGTATTTTTTTAGGCAAACTGTGCAAGATATGATTTATATAAAATTTCATTAGCTGAAAGAGAAGTGTACAAAAGTTTGGTAATACAAACATCTGAAATTTTGACATTCAGGATCTAACCCCACCTGAGGATGGTGTGTTGGTCTTTGGTCTGTTCCTGGATGGAAGCCAGTGGGATCCCAAGGCCCACTCTCTTACTGATTCCCTTCCTGGATGTCGCTTTTCTCATCTCCCACAAATACACTTCAGACCTGTCCAGGTAAGTAACAGACAGTGAGACAGATCCTGATATTGTATCATCTTTGATATGGAAGCAGTAATAGTTTTAACCTAGCATAATCTTATTGGGTTCCCACAACACTGTCGGGATGACCAAACTAGATTTGGGTAAATTCTGTCAATTTGAGATTACAGACACAAGTGGCATCTTACCAAAGTAATGAGATATTTAAACCATTTAGTTTAAATATTTGTCAAATGGACCGTTTTAACATGTATATATTCTTAATTCAATATTTCTCTGTTGATAAGACCAGGTGCCAGCCTTATACATTTTTAATATTTCTCTGTTGATAAGACCCGGTGCCAGCCTTATAAATTTTCAACATTTCTCCGTTGATAAACCAGGGGCCAGCCTTATAAATTTTTAAAAAGTAGGGGGTGGGATTATTATCTGACAAAGATATCAAAACTTTTTTAAAATGTGTCCGTGTGTGCATAAGAAAGTATCTTTAGCAACAGAATATGTAATCTTAATTTCATTTGATTTTTTTTCAAGGGTACCATTTTTTGTGGTTTTGTGAAAAGGACATTTTTAGCGGTACTTAAATATGTTAAGGAAAAGGGTCCCAGTGTATCCACAGAGAGATCACTGTTCATTGAGTCTTTAAATTAATGGTTTGTAGCAAATATAAAATCCATGAAAATTGGTACCCCATAAAAATTGGTACCCCATGAAAAATAGGGATGATGATTTTCCTTTGTTCTAGAATTCTGGTATTTTTCATTCAATTAATAATGGCAAGCAAGACTAGAAAATTATTATGTTTTTAGTAGATTTCTGCAGTAAGTTTGCAAATAGAATTCACCATCAGTTTCAGTGTATGATACTATTCTGACTTATTTGGTACTCCTACATACGTAAGTACACAGAATGAGAGGGTTGTAAATCTTCCAAATATGAGAATTTTATGTAATAATTCACATTGAAACATTTTTTATTTACATATTTTTTATTGTAGGCCTCAAGCGCTGATACAGCAAATGACAAGAAAGAGGATAATGAAAAGCAGGTATATGAGTGCCCACTGTATAGAACATCAGAAAGAGCTGGGACACTGTCATCCACCGGACATTCCACAAACTTTGTAACAACTGTCAATCTGCCATCTGATTTGCCACCGAGTTTCTGGATCATGAGAGGTGTTGCTCTTCTGTGTCAACCAGATGAATAAACAGTCATATAGTACAGTCTAGACATGTTAATCTGTCTGCCATTATTGAACTATCACATTAAAGCAAGGAAAATGGGAATGACTCCAGGTAGATATATTAAAATCAAATCTGTTATGGCTTTTAATGGTAGTGTTTCAATTGGATATAGTGAGATCAGACTGGTCTGTAATTTTTTGGGGAGAAAAAGCTTTTGATAAATCAAAATGCCAGTTCTTATTCAGTATTCTCAAGCTCTAGCTTGAAATCCAAAAACTTGGATGTTTTTGTGTAACTTTGATTAGAATGAAGTTAGAATCATAGAACTTTCTGAATCTTCATAACTGGTTCTTCTACAAGCAAGCTAAATTTAATTTATGTACATACAATCCAAGGAATATATGTAATGGTGGGGGAGGGGTTGTGTCAAGCTTCAGCTTCAGTTTATAGCGCAAATGTTTCAAGAATACAGGACCTTGTATGTCATGAATGGTATTTATGCTCAGTGTTGAGTCAGGTTTACTAGACAACCTCCGAATGATACAGACTTTGAGCCATTCTAAGATTATGTAAAATGTGGGTGGATCTGTTCAAAAATTTGTAATGACAGTCTGACTGAAGTAGTTGCTGCTATGACAAACACATGTAACAAAGTCCAGGATAATGATTAACCATCCTTGCATGTGCAAAATGATTTGTATTGACCAATACATCACAGTATTACACAATTATTCCTTGTGTTGAGAAAATAGCATTGATTTATGTTTATACAAAACTTTGACTTAACAAAGGCTTCATTTTTTATTATGTGTATTGCATTTATCTGTGATATAACTTTAGTGTGAACTGCTGATTGAAGTTTGTCTACATTTATATGCATTTTTAGTTTTCTAAAGAAACTAGAGAGCTTGAAGATTTCCAAGTTATTTATTTTTAAGTGAAAATTATTTTATCTTGAATCGCGATGAACTTGTATATTTTTCTATGCATATTTAACATAGAATTTAACCTTACAATTTCAAAACCCATCCAAAAATTTATTTTCAGAGTTATTTTATTTAACATACCTTCTTAGTTTATATATGTCTATGATTTGTTTTATGATTAAAGTATCAAAGTTTTTTTTATGATTAAAGTATCAAAGATTTAAGTTTATCATAACAAAAAATATGGGATTTTAACTTTATACATGAGGAAATTTATTTCCAAACTTGGGATATTTCATCTAAAGAAACGTTTTATGATATCAATACCGCATTACACTAAACTCCTTTTAATCAGCTTCAAAATAATTGAAAGGATTTTATGGGTATTTCTCACTGATATCAATAGAAAACAGTATGTCCTTCACAAGACTTCATGTTTACTCTCTGTATTTATCAACAATGTATTTGTCTATAAAAATAAAAAAAGATGAGATTTATATTTCTGTTCTATTGATCTGAGTTTGAAGATTGTTGAGTGGTGTATCAGAAGTGTACTATTGAAGCTAAAATCTTAGGATTCTATTTGATCATTTGCAGATAGCAACTCATTCATTTTGGAAAACAGTTTTATGTCTGCGTAGGTACCAGAAGGTAGGACTGTAGAACTCCTGTCATATTGCCCATGCATCTAATGTACAGTTTAGTATGTACCAACAATGAGGAGAAGTGCCTTAGTTTTTTAATCAGTTTAGTATGCACCAACAATGATGAGAAGTGCCTTAGTTTTTTAATCAGTTTAGTATGCACCAACAATGAGGAGAAGTGCCTTAGTTTTTTAATAAGTTTAGTATGTACCAACAATGAGGAGAAGTGCCTTGGTGTTTTAATCAGTTTAGGCATGGTGCTGTTAATCACAATATTTTAATGTCATTAAATATTAGAGAATCTTTAATTTTAGCATATCAGCAACATAACCTTTTAGTGATGGGCAAAATAAAAAAAATTGGTGGTAGTTTTAACCTACCTAATGAAAAGCAATATGTGCCAGCAGGCTATGCTATGTGCTCACAGACAATATAAAGTGTTGTCATTTTATTCCAGCATTAGGTATTATATCAGACTGCACACAACATGAATCACTGCCATCAGTGCAGTATGTTAAAATAAGATTTACTGATTATACTTGCTTATAAGTTGGGTCCAAATGCAAGCAACATAGACCCAGATCTGCCATTGCATAATGCATCAGCATATCAGGGTCTGTGTTGTTTGTTTTACTGATTATTCCTAACAGACTGCATATACCCAGATCTGCCAGCGCATTATGCGACAGCAGATCTGGGTCTAGGCAGTTTGCAATTGAATCCAACTTAAAAGCGAACATAGATGGTACCAAAGATCAATCAGCATTTTGCAAATTCATCTGTTCATTTGTTGGCATTATGTCCTTGGTATAACATGGAGCTTACACAATGGTGACTACTGATATCTACTGTATGTACTCTCATATAAGCCGAGTCCAAATGCAAACAACATAGACCCTGATCTGCCGGCGCATTATGCGACGGCAGATCTGTGTCTATGCAGTTTGCAGTTGGTATCTGCTTATACACGAGTATATAGGGTATTTCCAGTTATAAACTTTTTGAACTGTCTATCCAGATGGATATCATCATTTCTATCATGCTTATACTGACATCACATCATTGTTAGTGAGCATAAAATTTAGCAAAAATTTTTTCTCTTGGTTATAATTTGCTCAAGTTTCATGATTGACAGTATTTGAATAGGAAGAGACCTCATTCCTGGCAAAACCTATTGAATAAACATTCATCAGCCAATAAAATTTGTTAAATGCTATAACTTCTATGTCTAAATACATCATTAACACCAACGAGGTATGTGATTATGCCAGATATGTGATTATAAATTATGAAATTGAGAAAATTCATATTTTATGCATGGAGGTTTTTCCAGGTTACAAACATTTTCTTAAATAGAATTACAATTCATTGCAAAACCATAAATACCAGCACATCATACCTTACATGCATAACACCTGGTGTTCAGGTTAAGGGAGATAACTTTTCACTGCTAATTCTGGTATCTTAAAAGAAGCATATTTGAGGTTAAAGGTCATATGGAAGAGTATATTTTACAGATTTAGGCATGTGCAGATGTTAGTAGGTTTCATATTTCAGACCCATGTGGGGTTTTTTTTGGGGGGGGGGGTTGCACTATACCAACAAAACTCATTATATTAAGTAGATTGTGATCCATCATGCACTTCTTGCATTCAAATAATCTAGTAGTATAAGTTTCTGTTTGTGTATAAAACTTAACCTTTTTTTTGCTGAGGTTTATTAATTTCCTATGAATAGATATTAATATGTACATAAAATTGTGTTTTTCTGTGTATAAATATTTATAAATTCATTCCGTCCAAGATCTGAAATGTGATGGTAACAAAAGAATGCAAAGAGCTTTTTATGGCAAGTATTTAAAGCTAGATTAAGTATTATTTTCAGAGGATTCCTGTTTGATTTTATTCAGTATTTTTTAAGCTATGAAGCTGTTAGTACAAGTATGTAGTAATTCAATTGATTCTTATTCACAATTGTCAGCATTTGAAATGAACTGAATAAATTTTAAGAACTGCTTTGGAGTTGTTGTGTTAAACCATTGGACCATACTATTACTTTCAAAGCTAAATCATTGATAAATATCTCAACCAGGGTTGACCTTTAAGACACAAAACTGTGTTTGCACAGATATTGAACTCTGGCTCAAAAATGTAAAAATCAAGACTCTTAGAATTGTTGAAGGAAGCCACAGTACCTCACTTAGTAGAGTTTTGGTACCAGTCCAGGCCATCCAAGATTGGCTGCCTTTGTGTGTCCTTGGGAAAGGCACTTAGCTCCCATTTCCTCAGCATGATATAGTCAGCTGTGTGTTAAAAGTCCCATTACAACCATCCAACCAACCAAATGTATTGTTGGAATTGAGCATGTATGTAGTGATACAACCAATAAGATAATACTGAAATGTGTGTGTTTCTAAAACATTATATTAATGAAGTTATGGAAACCAAAGTTTAGACATATAAGCAGGAGTTCATTATTTTTCTGCTCCAGCTGTTTCATGACTATGGGACCAGTAGACATAGAGCTTTAGAACTTGGGTTTTAGAGCAAGGTTTCATCCACAGTCAATGGAAAATGGCCATACAAAAGTGAAATTCCTCATACATAGCATATATACTCACTTATAAGTCAAGTCCAACTGCAAACTACACAGGCCCTGATCTGCTGGCACATTATGTGATGGCAGATCAGTGTCTATGTTGTTTGCAGTTGGACTCTACTTATAAGTGAGTATATATGGTAGCCAGAATTTCAGAATTGACTCATTATTATATCATCTTCTGATTCACAGTTCCATCAGTGATAGAAGACTCTTGACTATGGTTTCTATAGAAGACTCTTGAGTATGGTTTCTATTTTGCAAGTTTTGAGTCCAAATTTAATTTTTCGTGCTTAGATAGCTTAGAGACTACTGAGTCAGATATTAAACAGTGCCACAGTTGCCATGGTGAATGACACCTCATATAGGTTATGGTTAAGCATTGAGACAGATCATAAACTGAGACCCTCATTTCACTCTCTTTCATCCAGAGTTCCAAAAAATGTGTGAACCATTGATGGACATTCATTCCATCTGGAGCAGTTGTGGTCAGTACTGCATACCACCCCCACACCCCCAGCCATCTGAATCTGAAAATTTAACTCCATTTTTTTCTTCACATTTGGTCTTTTGTTCAAGAGTTGAAGTCATCACAAAGCTATGAGTTACCAATATGCTTAAAACTGACACAATCCTTTTCTTTATTTTCTTGAAACTCAGTAATGCATACATTAGTATCATATCACTCACATATAAATGTATAAATGAGACAGTTGACATTGTAATGTAAAGTTGAACACTGACTTTGGAACAGAACCATTTTATATATATATATATATATATATATATATATATATATATATATATATATATATATATATATATATATATATATATATATATATATATATATCACCTGATTTAATTTTCAGGCCCATTAGTGATTTTTAAAATTTACTTAAATTTTACACATTTAAAAAATTCTTTTGGACACCTGTCAAACTTATCCTAATATTTGCAAAGCTGAAGTTTTCTGGTGCTACTTAAGTTGACCAAACTGTTTACATTTTATGAGGGAAAGTCTAAAATCTGGACTGAAAAAATCAGGGACCTTGTATATCACACTCCTTACAAAATGTTAATTTGTTCACCTTGTTAGATTTTTCCTGTTTTTGTGTCCAGTACCAGTGTCAAAAAATGACATTAATTGTCATGGTAATGGGGGGGGGGAGACATTACTTGCCTTGTTTAATGAGAAAGGAAGCCCAAAAAGTCTTTAAATTAATATTACCATGTCAGAACTTTTAAATGTGTTACCTAAATGCAGCACTCCCTCATTATAACACTGTCCATGGGAGCCATATAGTATACTACCTTATAGTGAGACCACCTTATAATGAATACATGATAGTGTTCCCTCACTATAATGCTGTCCATGGAAACCATACTGAGACCACCTTATAATGAATACATGATACAGTGTTTCCTCACTATAATGCTGTCCATGTGAATCAGATTATACTACCTTATAGTGAGACCACCTTATAATGAATACATGATGCAGTGTTCCCTCACTATAATGCTGTCCATGTGAATCAAAGTATACTGCCTTATAGTGAGACCACCTTATAATGAAATACATGATAGTGTTACCTCACTATAATGCTGTCCATGTGAATCAGATTATACTGCCTTATAGTGAGACCACCTTATAATGAAATACATGATAGTGTTACCTCACTATAATGCTGTCCATGTGAATCAGATTATACTGCCTTATAGTGAGACCACCTTATAATGAATACATGATACAGTGTTCCCTCACTATAATGCTGTCCATGTGAATCAGAGTATACTGCCTTATAGTGAGACCACCTTATAATGATGTACATGATACATATAGTACTACCTCATTATAATGCTGTCCATGGGAGCCTACTGTCTTATAGTGAGACTGCCTTATTATGAAGTACATTATACAGCACTCTCTCATTATAATGCTGTCCATGGGTGCCATGGAGTATACCGTCTTATAGTGCAGCTGCATTATAATGAAGGTTGGTGATTTTTAGTGGTAGGCACAAAGTGATTTACCCTGTCAAAGAGATCTTTTGGGTAGCCAGGACTTCTGCACCAGCTAATATGAGGTATGTATCATTAATTGTTATTAATTTTTTATTATGTCTTGTTCATCCTTCTTTAATTCATGTATGTGTGTTAGTATATGCATTTTGCCAGTTAATTCAAGATTTGTCAACATTGTCATTAATTCAGTCAGATTTAACATTGCATATTACTGTCTTGAGTAGATAGTCATTATGATGTATGTATGTAGTAAGGCTTTACGACACCTTAGCACAAAAGTGACTATGTAGTGCCAATAAAAGGTTATGTTCCACAAATATAAAAATGAATTGCACAAAAATTATGAAGATAAAGTCTTCGCAATAAATGTATGACTAAGCACAACGAGATTCAGTAAAAATGTCAAGATGAAAAAATTCTGTAAAATCTAAATAATATAACAGATAAAGGTAACACATTTAAAGTCCTTATAACATGATTAAAATTTCTTGTGTAAACCACATTCCCTTAAAAATGCCAAGATTTTCTTGGGTGGTACATCCTCGTGAAGTTTCTTAAAGCAGCTCACGTCAAAATACTTCTGCCTCACAGGGTAACAATTTTACCATCTTGAGTAGATAGTCATTATGAGTAACAATCTTACCGTATTGAGTAGATAGTCATTATGACTAACAATCTTACTGTCTTGAGTAGATAGCCATTATGAGTAACAATCTTACTGTCTTGAGTAGATAATAATTGAGTAACAATCTTCCTGTCTTAAGTAGATAGTCATTATGAGTAACAATCTTACCATCTTGAGTAGATAATAATTGAGTAATAATCTTACTGTCTTGAGTAGTCATTATGAGTAACAATCTTACCATCTCAAGTAGAAAGTCATTATGAGTAACAATCTTACCATCTCAAGTAGAAAGTCATTATGAGTAACAATCTTACCATCTCAAGTAGAAAGTCATTATGAGTAACATTCTTACTGTCACTTGAGTAGATAGTCATTATGAGTAACAATCTTACTGTCTTGAGTAGATAGTCATTATGAGTAACAATCTTACTGTCTTGAGTAGATACTCATTATGAGTAACAATCTTACTGTCACTTGAGTAGATAGTCATTATGAGTAACAATCTTACCATCTCAAGTAGAAAGTCATTATGAGTAACAATCTTACTGTCACTTGAGTAGATAGTCATTATGAGTAACAATCTTACCATCTTGAGTAGATAGTCATTATGAGTAACAACCTTACCATCTTGAGTAGATAGTCATTACGAGTAACAACCTTACCATCTTGAGTAGATAGTCATCATGAGTAACAACCTTACCATCTTGAGTAGATAGTCATTATGAGTAACAATCTTACCATCTCAAGTAGAAAGTCATTATGAGTAACAATCTTACTGTCACTTGAGTAGATAGTCATTATGAGTAACAATCTTACCATCTTGAGTAGATAGTCATTATCTGTAACAACCTTACCATCTTAAGTAGATAGTCATCATGAGTAACAACCTTACCATCTTGAGTAGATGGTCATTATGAGTAACAATCTTACCCTCTTGAGTAGATGGTCATTATGAGAAACAATCTTACTATCTTAAGTAGATGGTCATTATGAGTAACAATCTTACCGTCTTGAGTAGATAGTCATTATAAGTAACAATCTTACCGTCATGAGTATATGGTCATTATGAGTAACAATCTTACTGTCTTGAGTAGATACTCATTATGAGTAACATTCTTGCTGTCTTGAGTAGATAGTCATTATAAGTAACAATCTTACCATCTTGAGTAGATAGTCATTATAAGTAACAATCTTACTGTCTTGAGTAGATAGTCATTATAAGTAACAATCTTACTGTCTTGAGTAGACACTCATTGTGAGTAACAATCTTGCTGTCTTGAGTAGATACTCATTATGAGTAACAATCTTACTGTCTTGAGTAGATACTCATTATGAGTAACAATCTTACTGTCTTGAGTAGATACTCATTATGAGTAACAATCTTACCATCTTGAGTATAGTCATTATGAGTAACAATCTTACCGTCTTGAGTAGATACTCATTATGAGTAACAATCTTACTGTCTTGAGTAGATACTCAATATAAGTAACAACCTTGTTATCTTGAGTAGATAGTCATCATGAGTAACAACCTTACCATCTTGAGTAGATAGTCATTATGAGTAACAATCTTACCCTCTTGAGTAGATGGTCATTATGAGTAACAATCTTACCATCTTGAGTAGATCATCATTATGAGTAACAATCTTACCTTCCGTAGTAGATGGTCATTATGAGTAACAATCTTACTGTCTTGAGTAGTCATTATGAGTAAAAATCTTTCTGTCTTGAGTAGTCATTATGAGTAACAATCTTACCGTATTGAGTAGATAGTCATCATGAGTAGCAACGTTGCCATCTTGAGTATAGTCATTATGAGTAACAATCTTACTGTCTTGAGTAGATGGTCATTATGAGTAACAATCTTACCGTCTTGTGTAGATAGTCATTATAGGTAACAATCTTACTGTCTTGAATAGTCATTATGAGTAACAATCTTACCATCTTGAGTAGATAATCATTATGAGTAACAATCTTACTGTCTTGAATAGTCATTATGAGTAACAATCTTACTGTCTTGAATAGTCATTATGAGTAACAATCTTACTGTCTTGAGTAGATAGTCATTATGAGTAACAATCTTACTGTCACTTGAGTAGATAGTCATTACGAGTAACAATCTTACCATCTTGAGTAGATAGTCATCATGAGTAACAACCTTACCATCTTGAGTAGATGGTCATTATGAGTAACAATCTTACCCTCTTGAGTAGATGGTCATTATGAGAAACAATCTTACCATCTTGAGTAGATGGTCATTATGAGTAACAATCTTACCATCTTGAGTAGATAATCATTATGAGTAGCAATCTTACTGTCTTGAGTAGATAATCATTATGAGTAACAATCTTACAGTCTTGAATAGTCATTATGAGTAACAATCTTACTGTCTTGAGTAGATAGTCATTATGAGTAATAATCTTACTGTCACTTGAGTAGATAGTCATTATGAGTAACAATCTTACCTTCTTGATTAGATAGTCATCATGAGTAACAACCTTACCATCTTGAGTAGATGGTCATTATGAGTAACAATCTTACCCTCTTGAGTAGATGGTCATTATGAGAAACAATCTTACCATCTTGAGTAGATGGTAATTATGAGTAACAATCTTACCATCTTGAGTAGATAATCATTATGAGTAGCAATCTTACCATCTTGAGTAGATAATCATTATGAGTAACAATCTTACTGTCTTGAGTAGATTCTCATTATGAGTAACATTCTTGCTGTCTTGAGTAGATAGTCATTATAACAATCTTACTGTCTTGAGTAGTCATTATAAGTAACAATCTTACTGTCTTGAGTAGATACTCATTATGAGTAACAATCTTGCTGTCTTGAGTAGATACTCAATATGAATAACAACCTTGCCATCTTGAGTATAGTCATTATGAGTAACAATCTTACCATCTTGAGTAGATAATCATTATGAGTAACAATATTACCATCTTGAGTAGATAGTCATTGTGAGTAACAATCTTACCATCTAGAATAGTCATTGTAACAATCTTACCGTCTTGAGTAGATATTCATTATGAGTAACAATCTTACCATCTTGAGTAGATAATCATTATGAGTAACAATCTTACTGTCTTGAGTAGATAATCATTATGAGTAACAATCTTACTGTCTTGAATAGTCATTATGAGTAACAATCTTACTGTCTTGAGTAGATACTCATTATGAGTAACATTCTTGCTGTCTTGAGTAGATAGTCATTATAACAATCTTACTGTCTTGAGTAGATAGTCATTATAAGTAACAATCTTACTGTCTTGAGTAGATACTCATTATGAGTAACAATCTTGCTGTCTTGAGTAGATACTCAATATGAATAACAACCTTGCCATCTTGAGTATAGTCATTATGAGTAACAATCTTACCATCTTGAGTCGATAATCATTATGAGTAACAATCTTACCGTCTTGAGTAGATAGTCATTGTGAGTAACAATCTTACCATCTAGAGTAGATAGTCATTGTAACAATCTTACCGTCTTGAGTAGATAGTCATTATGAGTAACAATCTTACCATCTTGAGTAGATACAGTACTGCTCACGTGATTTTTCAGAACCCCACGCATCGCAGTGGGGGACTTAATCCCCTCCACTCTAGCTCCACGATAACACTCTGCGGTGGAGGCATAAATTGGCATAAATACCTACAAATCACCACCGCATTTCGGCAGGCACGCCGATGTAAACTCCACCGTGGAGGGGCTAGTCGACATTACTGATTGACATCTGAACAGACAATGAATGAAGACCACCTATGGAAAGACTGAGACGTAAAAGTGATTTACAACCGGATACCATTTGAAGAATCAGTCGTCTTTATTTCGATCATATTTGGACAATAAAAAAATAATTTCAAAAGGCTTGTATATTCAGTACACATTACTGTTTATAAAACGTTGATCGACTTCTTTTGCAATAAGTTTCTGATTTTAATTTATTTCAAAGAAATATGAACAAACTTATGCACTGACTTGATGAGAAGCACACATTGCTGAGCTTCTCAAGCAGAATAAATTTATAATTTTGTTCCAAAGGAAAGTAACTCTCTGAGATATGGACAATTAAAATCCAAATTGACATCCACTTCTGCTTACCCCCCCCCCCCCCAACAACAACAAACCTAAAACACTGAATTTACACTGAAATGCAAACCGCGTGCTTAGTCTTTAAGCAGTAATAGCAGAGTCATGAGGCTGAATAATATTACTGCATGTGTACTGTAAGGGACTGACCATTTAATATATGGGGTTTATATGTTGTTTTGTTTTTTTCGACCGGGATATTTTTTGTTCTTTCATCACAATATTTATTTATTTTAAGTGAAATATAGAACAGATTAACGTCTACTACAAAAATCAGAGAAAGACAATTGTTTTCATGCATTTACCCCCCCCCCCTTGGAAAATTCAATTGTCTCTGCCTAATAAAGACTTAACTTCAGCGGATGTTCTACAGAAATCAAGGCAGTGACCATTGTGAACACTGTTGTAAAATATTAACAAGGGTTTGCATCAAAGGATGATGTAAGTTCCAGCTTGGGAACAGTGTGTTTTTATCACACGAAGCCATCTGACTTGGCGCGTTGTACTTTACAGCTGCAATTATGGTCCCGCCATTAACAACGGAAGTTTGATAATTGTTAGTAATTAATTTGAACTCGGCTTATTACCGAAATGAAAAATAATATGGAAAATTCTAAAATTTGAGATGTTCAGAGATTTTAATTTCCAACAAGTTTAGAGCATTTTGCATGGATGTATTTTCTCCATGTGTATCCTATTATTTGCTCATTTTTCTATGCCGAAAATATATTATTTAGATACGGTGTAAATATTTCATGTTTCTGTGCCCTGTCACCTGAACTTTACTCAATCAGACATTCAGTTATAAGATAGACTTTTGAATAATAAATTCTACAGTCTACTCCTTCCAGACAGTATAACTTATTAAAATGGCAGCAGAGTACAGTCAGATATTGCAATATGTTTTGTTTGAAATCAGACCCTTGTCCCTTCACTAATCTTATCTTAAGTCGCTCCTGTGACAGACAGGTACCGATCCCAACTAAGTCGCTCCTGTGACAGACAGGTACCAATCAAAGGTCCAGTTCTGGTGACTGTACTATCAGCAATTCAAGCTGCAGCTTCCAGGATTCTGAAAGTCAGTTGGGCCATCCAGCATGTATTGCCACTAAACATATATGTTCATGTATTCCAAATAATACAAGCCTGTTTGAATGGGACTATCTGATAGGTTGATGAATTTATACATTATGGAAATTAGCGAGGTTGTCAGATCATAACCTTTGAAGAATGTCTGTTAAATCTGCATGTAACATAGGTCTGTGGAGATCTTATTGTAATCAGCTTAGTATTGTTCGTGCACCTCAAATGAGCACAGAACTTCGATTGTGATCACTTTTTTGTAACTGTCGAGTTTTATGAAAGTCATTCAAGCAGTTCTTTCAAAGAATAAAGATAAAACAATACAACTGACTACAGACATAATTTATTTTAAGACTGAAACGAATGTTAAAACATAAATCAGGCTGATTAGTAAACAAGTACAAAGTAAAGATATTATTTAACTGCAATATTACTAGAAAACACAGTATTTAAGGTAAGAAAGGGCAAACATTATGAGTAACAAGTTTAAATAATTCATACATTTTTAATAAAACTAATACAGACTTTTACATAGATTAGAATACCCCAAGATTTGTAGGTGAAATTATAGTTTTGTTTTTTTAGATGTAAGTGAATGATTTATGTAAGTGGAAGACCTATTCATAAATCCAGTTTCAATCATTTTGAGATACCATTTATACTTGCTTACAAGCCAATTTCATCTGCAAACTGCACAGATCCAGATCTGCCATTGCATAATGTGCCAGCAGATCTGGGTCTATGCAGTTTGTTAGGAGTAATCTGTATAACAAACAACATAAAGCCTGATCTGCTGGTGCATTATGCAGAGTAATAAATTATACAGTAAATAATTCACAAAAATATGCAGATGTATAAAACTGAAAAACATGAAAGACTGGTAATAAATTACATTACAAAAATGTAATTACGACCTGTTGCAATTTAGCTTCCTAATGTTTCAAGGTCCCCAATTCCATAACTTCTTCCAAAAATAAAGCTTACTTTTAGTAAACAAATATTTGTTTTTTTCTAGAATACTATTGATAAAAAAAACCTGACAGTTTTCACCTAAATACTTCAATAATTGTCTATGACTCTATAAGTAGTCTGGTGTTTTTAAAAGTAAGGATTTACTAATGGTCATGTCATATAAGTGTTATGAATGATAAATGAAACCCATTTAGAGTAATTATAAATGAAGCTTATGTCCCTGTTTTAACAAGTACAGCTTATATGTACATCTGTAAATCTACCTTTATTTACAACACTAAAACCTCTCTTATAAGACCACTGCCATGAAAGACCACCTGTCTCAAGAGACCACATTCTTATTGCACTGATTATTCAATTATAAAGTGTTATGACATATAATGTGACCACCTGCCTTTAGAGACCTTTTTTTTTGGCAGGAAGGGTGGTCTCTCAAGACAGGTTCTACTTAATTTCATGGCATCCAGGTTTCCAACTATTTTGCAGCTATTAAAGTTAGTGAATCTGCTACTATTTGTATTTTAAGTTTTCTTATAGTGAAAGAATTTGCAGCTATTTAATCTCATGGGTAGATTACCCTCACAAATTCGGTGGAAATAAATTGTACGCGAGTAAAAGTAGATGTACAGTACCTTCCTATTTAAATCATAAACACAACCTTTTGTCAGTCAGAAATTTAACATTGTGCAATTTGAACTTGCAATTTTGCTAAAAAGGTACAGCTTGCAAATAAAATGCTAAGCAAGGAAGCATAAATAAGGCCAACATTCCAATGGTTATGATCAATATTACCGTATATGCTCGCGTATAATCCAATACCAACTGCAAACTGCATAGACCCAGATCTGCTGTCATATAATGTGCATATCTGGGTCTATGCAGTTTGTAAAGACTACTCAGTAGAACAAACAACATAGACCCTGATCTGCCAGTGCATTATGTGATGGCAGATCAGGGTCTATGTTGTTTGCATTTGGACATCGATTATACACCAGTATATACGGTAAACAAAATTTGTGGTCACACTGAGTGTACAAGAGAAGTAAAATATTTATTATCACATGAAGCTAAAGTAATCTCTGACAAATTGCACATTAATGCACTGCAGTTATATATACTGACAACTGAAGACTTGGCTTATGTTAGGAATAGCAGAAAATAAATCATTAGGGCATAAATGCATGCAATAGAAAAACATTTCATCTACAAATTCCACGAGCAGTGGTAAAAGTTATGTCCCTTTATGCTAGATCAGTGGTTATTTGGGTATATTACAATTGATTGGGTGTTTATTCAAGTTTTTCAGTAAAATTATATATGCACAAAATAGGTATGAATTTAGTTTCAGTATATGGTAAATATAAACTTGTACAAACAACAGACAAAATTCTGCAGCTCTATTTTATCAAGTAATTGTCAAAATCCCCTCTAAATCACTGAAGACTTTTACCTCAAATTACCTCTGACCTTTAAAAGTTCTTCAGTGCTGAAATAATGAGAGTTGTAATGACAGTAAAATGTATTGAACAGAATCTTGGGGCTTAAAACTTAGTTTCAAGAATTTAAGGAATATGAATACAAATACAAAAAAAATATTTTCATGAACATTTTAAAACAGCTCTATTGTTTATCACAGTTTGCTCATGATCACAGTCAGTGGGTAGGAAATGCTTCAAGATGGGCTTTTTTCCTTCACATATTGCAAAATTAAATGTTACTTTCCCATCAAAGTTGAATTCAGTATATGTAAAATTAAAGTAAAATGCTTACATAAATTCAACACCATGTGAATGTGTTTTTATATATTCACATAATCATATAATGATTTGTATATTAATGTAACAGTAAATTGTACAATATCTTATGAACAATTCAGATAAACACAAATTATTAATACATCTTTACATATTTTTTATATATTCAAATGCATCAACTCACATTTTTACTTTCAAAACAATTTATATTAGTTTCATTATGTATACTCTACTGGTAAGTTTATTTCTGTCAACTGTTTTGCACAAACCAAAATTAGAAGTTATCTAGTAATTATTATCAGTACTTATGTAAGGACCACAAAATAATTCATACTGAATGCACAAGTCCTAGGCAGGATAATTGTGTCCGTGTACAGTTCAACCATAAATATGTCCATACGACACAGATGCCTCATAAAAAATATGGTGTAATTAAGGGCAATGTTCTAGTCCAGGGGTCTCCAAACTTTATAAGATGAGGGCCATGTTAGATTTCTGAAGGGGGTTTGCGGGCCGGAGCAACTGTGAAAAATTTAAATATATGCAAAATCGTTTTAAAAAAGTACAACACCGCAGGCTGGACAAATTGAAGTCGTGGGCCGGATCCGGCCCGCAGGCCGTAGTTTGGAGACCCCTGTTCTAGTCAAACAGGGGCTATATCACCATTTAATTATGCCAAAAATGGTGACAATTGAACTTAACCAAGGTCTTCTTAACATAAAGTGTCAAATTAAATTTGGTTTCAGAAATGAAATTTGGATGGATGGGATGGACCGCTATAAGTAATACTATAAATCCCCTCCAGAGATATAAATAATAACATTGTTGTACTTTATAGTTATATTTATTTGGCAAGATTCACAAATAATATAAATGTACTAGTTTTACAATATCCAATATCAATAACATTTACTTGAATAAAAGTAAAAGAATTTAATTACAGTATGTATATTTGTCTTTATACCTATTCAATCATGGTTTCATATACCATATATACTCACTTATAAGTCAAGTCCAATAGCAAATTGCACAGACCCAGATCTGCAGTCACATAATGCATCAGCATATCTGAGTCTCTGCAGTTTGCTAGGAGTAATCAGCAGAACAAACAACATAGACCCTGATCTGCTGGCACATTATGTGACAGCAGATCAAAATCTATATTGCTTGCAGTTGGACTCCACTTATACACACGTATATACAGTAAATAATTTAGGCACTAAATCTGTCAAATTCATACAGACATTGCTAATTGTATTTTTAAATACTTTAATTTCCATCCTTAACAGGCCACATGAAGTATATTAATCAAGATACTTGACAGGCCACATGAAGCATATTAAGATACTTAACAGGCCACATGAAGCATAATATGATCCTAAATAGGCCACATAAAGCATATTAGGATACTTAACAGGCCACATAAAACATATTAGGATACTAAACAGGCCACATAAAGCATATTAATCAAGATAATTAACAGGCCACATCAACCATATTAGGATACTAAACAGGCCACATAAAGCATATTAATCAACATACTTAACAGGCCACATAAAACATAATAGGATACTTAACAGGCCACATAAAGCATATTAATCAAGATACTATACAGGCCACATAAACCATATTAAGATACTAAACAGGCCACATAAAGCATATTATGATACTTAACAGGCCACATGAAATATATTAATAAAGATACTTAACAGGCCACATGAAATATATGAATACAAATACTCAACATGCCAAAATGAAGTATATTAATCAAGATACTTAACAGGCCACATGAAGTATATTAATAAAGATACTTTACATGCCACTGGAAGTATATTAATCAAGATACTTAACCGGCCACATTAAGTATAGTAATCAAGATACTTAACAGTCCACATGAAGTATACTAATAAAGATACTCAACAGGCCACATGAAATATATGAATAAAAATACTTAACATGCCACATGAAGTATATTAATCAAGATACTTAACAGGTCACATGAAGTATATTAATAAAGATACTTTACATGCCACTGGAAGTATATTAATAAAGATACTTTACATGCCACTGGAAGTATATTAATAAAGATACTTTACATGCCACTGGAAGTATATGAATAAAGAATACTTAACATGCCACATGAAGTATATTAATCAAGATACTTAACAGTCCACATGAAGTATAGTAATAAAGATACTCAACAGGCCACATGAAGTATATTAATCCAGATATTTAACAGGCCACATGAAGTATATTAATAAAGATGCTCTACAGGCCACATGAAGTAAATTAATAAAGATGCTCTACAGGCCACATGAAGTATATTGATCAAGATATTTAACAGGCCACATGAAGTATATTAATCAAGATACTTAACAGGCCACATGAAGTATACTAATAAAGATCATTTAAAGGACACATCTAATATATTAATCAAGGTACTTAACAGGCCCCATGAAATATATTAATAAAAATACTCTACAGGCCACATGAAGTATATTAATAAAGATACTCTATAGGCCACATGAAGTATATTGATAAAGATATTTAACAGGCCACTTGAAGTATACTGATAAAGATATTTAACAGGCCACACGAAGTATATTGATAAAGATATTTAACAGGTCACATGAAGTATATTGATAAAGATATTTAACAGGCCACATGAAGTATATTAATAATGATAATCAAGAATATTTAACATTTTCACTATCTGCTTTATTTTAGTTCTTAGAAATCTGTCAGTCTTGTACCCCTGAAATTTATATGATAACATGCTTTTATGTTTGTTTATCCACAGTATTAGCCCTGTCTACATTGTTTTTTGGTTGTTAAAATGATGAAGTATCATTCTGAATAAATTTCTACATTTAAATGCTGTCATGTTGGTTTAACTGTGATGGATTCTCGTCGGCCCGTTTGTGGAATGGCTCCTCTATCACCAGCAGCACCTCCTGGCAAAGATCCTACAATGCTGGGTCGACGCTTTCTCAAATCTAAACGACTGCTACGTGTGCCAGATTCCTTGTCGATGGGTGTCTCAACCATGTTCTCTTCTGAAGACAAATGATCCTATAAAAAAAACAACACAGAGTAATATTAGAATGAAAAAAAAGTCAGTTTTAATTTATTTTCCAAACATATTGCTTTTGGTTAACAAGGCCCTGTTATCACATATTTAAACTTTGTTTGATAAATTCTTGTGATTTCCTTGATTTAAAATAATGTTAAAAAAGCATGAACTTGGTAAAGAGTTACAAAAATATATGTAGATATATATATATGAAATAAATACTGAAATCATTTCAAGTCTAATTGATAACATACCCATGTATGTTACTCGTACTTATCATCTCTCTAATTTATACAATAAATAACAGTCATTTGATTGTGTGGAATTTGAGCACAGTTGTGAAATATTTCCATTTGTATGATGCATGTTCAAATTAGGCCCTCGCCAACATCTGACAAACAAGAAAAGCTTACATTTTCTGCATGCAGTTTATGAAATCGGAGATAATTTGTTTTTTAAAATGGTATTTATCCATATTTAGTACTATTTTAAAGAAACAAATTCCAATAAAAGGTACCGTATATACTTGCATATAAGCTAATACCAACTGCAAACTGCATAGACCCAGATCTGCTGTCCCATAATGTGCCAGCAGATCTGGGTCTGTGCAGTTTGTAAATACTAATTAGTAGAACAAACAACATAGACCCTGATCTACCGGCGCATTATGCGATGGCAGATCAGGGTCTATGTTGTTTGCATTTGGACCCGGCTTATACACCAGTATATACAGTAATCTGTATTCAACTGCTAGCAGACACCATTGTATAGACAATACTGCCACAGTAGACCTTGGTAAAATGTTAATCTGCTATTGATATTGTCTATATCTACTCAGGGATGAGTTTTAAATTTGAATTAAAAGTAAACAGAGTTGCTATTTAAATTTTATGAAGAAAAAAAAAGGATTTAATGGTTGTAGATAGTATTAACTAGGGTTCATAGTTGAAAAGCAAAAATATACACAACTTACATATCGAAATTCTGATTTTAACAAACATCTAAATGAATTCATAACTGTAAGTAACGATTAGTATCCAAATACTGATGTAGGCAAATTTCTAAATCTACATTTTCACTGATAACTACAGTAAACAAATAAACACTGGCAGAAATACTAAACTTCGTTACTGAAATAAAGCACATAGCAGCTACAAACATTAGCCCTAATAAATGACCTTTGACCATAGCAAATTCATTTAAGTGTAGAGAGATTAATTATTATACAGATATGAACATCTACAAGATCATCAGACAACAAATGATTGGGCCATATCAAACTGGTCATTTTTAATATCTGATGGTTTAATCAATTTATCTAATGTAGCCAAAGAATTAAATCGTGCACAAATGAGAAATTGCTTTTATATCTTGACTGTATCAATATGAAATTACCATATATACTCGTGTATAAACCAATACCAAGTGCAAACTGCATAGACCCATATCTGCTGTCACATAATGCGCTGGCAGATCTGTGTCTATGCAGTTTGTAAGGACTAATCAGTAGAACAAAAAACATAGACCCTGATCTGCCGGTGCATTATGTGACAGCAGATCATGGTCTATGTTGTTTGCATTTGGACTCGGGTTATATGCAAGAATATATGGTAAGTAGTTTTAAGGCTAAAGTATGACTCTTTTTGAAAAACCAACATTTACCCTAAGAGACTTGTAATACATCATGACATCACTAGCAATCAAGCAAACAATGCCCTAATACATTACTTACAATCCACCCAATACCCTAGAATCATCACTACGGACCAACCCAATGATGTTCTTATATGACTTGAAAGCTGTGCACCTCAATGATGTGCTAAAAAAGCAATTTAATCATACAAATAACCTATGCACCTGACCTTATACAATGCTTCTATTCAAATGCAGTCACATAAACCCATGCACCTGACATTATACATGTGCTTCTATCCAAATGCAGTCACATAAATAACCCATGCACCTGACCTTATACAATGCTTCTATCCAAATGCAGTCACATAAACCCATGCACCTGACATTATACAATGCTTCTATCCAAATGCAGTCACATAAACCCATGCACCTGACATTATACAATGCTTCTATTCAAACGCAGTCACATAAACCCATGCACCTGACATTATACAATGCTTCTATCCAAATGCAGTCACACAAATAACCCATGCACCTGACCTTATACAATGCTTCTATCCAAATGCAGTCACATAAACCCATGCACCTGACATTATACATGTGCTTCTATCCAAATGCAGTCACATAAACCCATGCACCTGACATTATACATGTGCTTCTATCCAAATGCAGTCACACAAATAACCCATGCACCTGACCTTATACAATGCTTCTATTCAAATGCAGTCACATAAATAACCCATGCACCTGACCTTATACAATGCTTCTATCCAAATGTAGTCACATAAACCCATGCTCCTGACATTATACATGTGCTTCTATCCAAATGCAGTCACATAAACCCATGCACCTGATCTTGTACTTTTGTTTCTATCCAACTGCTTTCACACAAATAATCCACCTGACCTTCCACGCGTGCTTCTATTCAACTGCAGTCAAACAAATAATCCACCTGACCTTCCACTCGTGCTTCTATTCAACTTCAGTCACACAAATAATCCACCTGACCTTCCACTCATGCTTCTATTCAACTTCAGTCACACAAATAATCCACCTGACCTTCCACTCATGCTTCTATTCAACTTCAGTCACACAAATAACCCATACACCTGACCTTATACTCATGCTAAAGTACCATACCGGTATACACTGTGTGCTTACAAAGTTTTGATTCGAGTGAATTTCATCAGGTGAAAGCTCATTATAATAAATGCACACCAATGATGTAGTAAACAGTGTCTCCATCATGTGTCTGTACATAATAGAAGAATTTGATCCAATGTCTATGTTGGAAACTCCCCATTCTAGAGGTTCATTCTCTCTTTTCAAATACGGTTATGCTAAATAAAATACATGTAAGATCCATTTTTCAGACTTATTTAGCCCACAAAGTTAAAGTGGTGCTAACTAAGGAAGTAATACATCAAATGTGGTAGTTTCACAACTGAACCATGCACTTTATTTTATGAATCCATTAACCCTCTACTGATTGCAGACTTCCAGAAACTGAAGGATTTTCATTAAGGGGAATGAGTATTGGTTCATCCAGTGCTGAGTGTACATTTTAGTTATTTTCAATAACAAAAATACCCACTCAGAAAGTATAAGTATTCTATAAAAAAAATGGCAATCTATGAAATGTTTATTATAAAACATATCTAAGTGAAATTCAGTCTTTGCAAGTTCTTGCTTTGTGAAATTATTTATAACTTACTATGAATTGTAAAGGGTTTTCAACTATATCAGAAAAATCCAATACAGTCCGGTACTGTTAATCCAACTTATATTAATGCAACAATCACTCAAGATGATATCATGGAAAAAAAACTAGAGGAATAGTGAGCAATTTGCTCACATAAATCTACCCGTTTCTCATGCATCCCACCCTACTCCTATGATGGAGATGAGCGTACACTCAAAAAGTGCATAACTTTTCCAAAAGTAGTGCTAGTACAATGACTGGTCAACATTCATATTTATGATGATGACCATAATAAGTACAAAATTTTATAGCAATCCACTGAAAACTGCAAAAGTAGTCACATTCACAAAATTATGTAACATACTGCATCCAGCTGTAAAAAGGGTAATAACTCTTTTAAAAATCATGGAAGTACAAAGATTTGTCAATATGTGCATCTTCAGATGATGACCATAACATGTACCAAGTTACATGGCAATCCATTGAAAACTGTGAGACAAGTGGCATTAGCAAGATTCTATCATACACAACATCAGGCTTCAAGTCATAAAAGGCAATAAGAAAAATTGCAGGTGCACTGCGATTTGTTGATATGCACATCTTCGGATGATGTCCATAACATTTCCCAAGTTTCATGGCAATCGATTAAAATCTGAGACCAGTTGCATTCACAAGATTCTGTCATGCTCATCATGATCATACAGATCAACATGGGCAATAACTCTGATTAAAATTGCAGGAGAACAGTGATTTGTCAATATGCACATTTTCAGATGATGTCCATAACATTTCCCAAGTTTCATGATGATCTATTAAAATCTGTGAGACTAGTTGCATTCATAAGATTCTGTCATGCACTACATCATCATACAGATTAAAAAGGGTAATAACTCTGACAAAAATTGCAGGAGCACAGTGATTTGGCAATATGCACATCTTCATATGATGACCATAATATGTACAGAGTTTCACAGTGATCCATCAAAAACTGAAACTAGTTTCTTTCACAAAATTTGGTCATACACAGCATTTCGCTGCCAGTCAAAAATGGCAATAACTCTTATAACAATTGTGTTAGCAAAGTGATTTGTTGAAATGTGCATCTTCAGTGGATGTGTACTATCTACAAAGTTTTATGGCACCATACTATTTACCAAGTTTTATGGCTATCCATCAAAAACTTATAGACTACCGTATATACTCATGTATAAGCTCAGTCCAAATGCAAACAACATAGACCCTGATCTGCCATCACATAATGCACCAGCAGATCAGGGTCTGTGTTGTTTGTTCTACTGATTAGTCCTTACAAACTGCATGGACCCAGATCTGCCGGCGCATAATGTGCCGGCAGATCTGGATCTATGCAGTCTGCAGTTGGTATGAGCTTATACATGAGTATAGATGGTAGTTGTGTGGAAAATGGACAGATATACAGATGCAAAGATTTCTATGTATCCCAGACTCTACAGAGGTGGCGGTATAAAACTACCATAAAATCAGATATTCGTAGGGGTAACATTTTCTTTTGCTTTAACATCCAACCAACAATACTATTTTTTGTGGTGGGTTTAATTTCCTGAATATTCATTACCCATGCAAAAAACAAAAGAAATTAAATCCTCCACACATATTTATCATTTTACAGTATATTTAGTGAACATTATTCTGTATTAAAAGTCAGGTTAATCTAGTGATTCTTATGGCTATGTTTAATTGGAATCATGAAATTACAATGTACTTAAGAAATTTTACTGGTAACTGAGGAAATTCATTTTCATGATTCAGTGTCCTGATCATAAATTGAAACGTTTGGAAGGAATTTAAAAATGTATAATAACTGATTCATCATGCATCTTGTCTCCAAATTAAAATAGGAAATTTATAAAACTGAAGCAGCTTCATATA
The DNA here is from genome assembly GCA_029931535.1 of Margaritifera margaritifera. Taxonomy (NCBI): domain Eukaryota; kingdom Metazoa; phylum Mollusca; class Bivalvia; order Unionida; family Margaritiferidae; genus Margaritifera; species Margaritifera margaritifera. The sequence goes on from JAQPZY010001606.1 coordinate 4,473,931, forward strand.
TGTATATTTGTCCATCACCAGTCCAGTCACCTTGTTATATAGTCATACAGCATGTTTCTAACAAAACTGAATAGACTCCAAATTTTCAGGGTTTTTTTTAATTAACTTTGTTCAGAATTTCAGAATAAAGTCAGAATCTTGAAAATTTCGGGATTATTTTATTACTAGTAATTCTGCATACACAACCTATATCTCAACCATGTTAAAGTCTCCAAGTATTTTTATTTATTTTGCAATTTTTAACAGTTCAACTAACCTCTCAACTGAGTGCAGCATGTATCAATCAAGTATCACATGACAAACATTCCAATAAACAGCTGCCCAATCTAATCAACCACATGTACTGGTAATTTTTTTGGATGCTGGACAAGAGTCTGACCTAGTGAGTGGGTCACCCAGGCAAGCATATTGATGATTGCATTTCTACAGGTATAGACTGGTGGTTGGACAAGAGTCTAACCAACTGAGTGGGTCACCAAGGCAGGTGTCTTGGTAATTGCATTTATACAGGTACAGACTGGTGGTTGGACAAGAGTTTGACCAACTGAGTGTGTCACCCAGGCAGGTGTACTGGTAATTGCATTTTTACAGGTATAGACTGGTGACTGGACAAAAGTCTGACCAACTTAGTGGGTCACCCAGGCAGGTGTACTGGTAATTGCATTTTTACAGGTATAGACTGGTGGTTGGACAAGAGTTTCACAAACTCTGTGTCACCCAGGCAGGTTTGGTTACATAACATGCTCAATTTAATATCTTTTTAACTCCAAACATTTTTGTCCAATTTTTATGAAATTTTCACAACTTAAATAAATTTTGTCAGTCAACTTGATTTTTTCAGGAAGAAAAAGCAAAGATTAAAAATAAAAAAACAATGCTAACTTGTGGGGAATCATTCTCTTCAAATCCAAGGGGTCAATCATTTGTGTTCAGACACCTTCATGACTACACAGCCAGAAATTCATGACAATTTTACTTTATGAGAAGTGAACATAATTATGGCAATCTTCAAATTTCTTCTAGATCTAACTTCCATATAATTTAGAGATTAAAATGGCCACAATACTGGATAAAGGACCAGGATTGCTAAACCAAAAGATGGCAGTCAAATTTAAACTACAGCACTCCCTCACTATAAGGCCCTTCATTATAACACATTTCCTGTTATAAGGCATGTATAGTCATGGATCCAATTTCATTAAATGGTAGTAAAATTATATGTATTATAATAAGGTTGTCTCACTATAAGGTGGTATACTCTATGGCTTCCATGGACATTAATATAATGTGGGAATACTGTATCATGTACTTCATTATAAGGTAGTCTCATTATAAGGCAGTATATTATATGTCTTCCATATACAGCAATATAATGAGGGAGTACTGTATCATGTACTTTATTATAACGCAGTATCAGTAAAAGGCAGTATATACTATGGCTACCATTGACAGCATTATAATGAGGGAGTACTATATGTATCATGTACTTTATTATAAGGCAGTCTCACTATAAGGTAGTATACTATATGACTCCAATCAACAGCTTTATAATGAGGGAATATTGTACTGCTAAATATAGGATACCCTCAACCCTCAGAAAAGTGTATGGATATTTGAGCTATATACTCACCAGAGTGCAAGGCTCACAAGGAAGAAATCTGGGTGGGAAGGTCAGTGTATGTTACAATAGTCATTAATATATGGAATATTAATTGTTACTAATAGTGATCATCTATGAATGGGCCTCACCACAGTATTTGGTTAATACAAATGAATGGATTCATAGGCAGGGCCGGTTTAACCACTAGGCAAATTAGGCAGTCGCCTAGGGTGGCAAAATTTGGGGACCAGCAAAAAACTGAACGAATAAAAAAAGAAAGAGAAAGAGTGTAAAATAGAAGATAATAAGCATCTAAAAAATGAAAGAGAAAAACAGAAGGAAAGAATAAATGTACAATATTCATTTTCAAAAGTTAATTGTGGGGGAGGGGGGGGGCACAAGACTGAAGGTTCGCCTAAGGCACCAAATACCCTTGCACTGGCTCTGTTCATAGGAACTTTAGAAGATGGGTGTGAGTGTGGGAGTACTTTATGTTCTCCACTTATTTCAACAACAAAAACACTTGAGAAAATATTTCAATGTCAGTGTTCTTTTATATTTAACAGTAAAAGAATCATGCTCACCTCATTATTGAGAAATAAATGTTTTTTAACCCAAATACCAAAAATAAGACCTTGCTCTAGGCCCTGTACAAAGCCCTGCATAAAGCTTGCTTTCAGAATGATAGTGTTTTTTTTCTTCAAAATATATTAAATGATTAGTTGCTTTATAATGTTTGTTATTGTATGAATGATGGTGAGATAAATCTCTGCTTATTCAGGATCAAATAAGAGTTTCCATTTATCATAAATTGCTTAATGATATTCTTGACAATAATAACAAACTACTGTATTTTTTTTTAAACAAAATATACTGTCCAATTTGTATTTGTTAGAACGTTCCATACATTTAGCCAAAAACTCAAAAAAAGTGACAACATGCAGTTATTGATTATTTCGTAAAAGGAAACTACAAAACTGCATAAATACAAATTAGAAAAATTATCGTGCAATTTTTAATTCAGAAATGTCACCAGCCTCTCAACACCACCTAACTCACATTTACTAATGTTAATAATTGATGCCAAACATTTTGAAAAATTATAAAAATTGTGCAAATTCACAAAACAAAAGATTGATTTAATCAAATGTTTCATGCTAAGTATCAAAATCCAATTTTCCAAAACCAGTAAAGATCACATGAACCAGCCACGCATCAGCTACACTTACACTTTGACTACCCCTTCTACCAGATGGTGGCTAAAAAGACAATGTTGTGCATATACTTTTAATGACTGGGGTTCTACATCTTCAACAACAAAAAAATAAAATTGCAAACCATAAGAAAACTCTCAGGAACTAATTTTACAGTAACCAGAAATGGTACACTTGATTTCCATTCCTAGCACAATAAGACACAAATTACACAAAAAAAACTGACATGTTGCCTATGAATCACATTATAATGTATCATTATGCTATATCACATTATAATGTATCATTATGCTATGTGATAGTCAGATACTTAAACATAACAAAAGACCCAAGTGGGCCTGAGACCACTCACTTGGCTGACATCTACCTAAACACCAAATACAAGAGTAATTTGCAAAGAAATCTGGGGTGCTTTCATCTGTCAAAAATTTCCTCAAACTGTGATGATTGGTTCCGAAAAAAGTTTTGTGTAAGTTCGTCTTCTATCTTCAGCAATGTTTGATGATATATCAGTACAGTGTATCATTTGTATAATCCTGAATGGCCTTCCAATCAGGATGCTTTCAGAAAAATTTCATCAAATTCTGTTGAGCTGTTTTTGAGAAGTCATTTAAAAGTTTTTCTGTCTTTAGGAACAACAGCCATATTAGACAGCTGATTTGCATTATTTGAATATACTTATAAGTCCTTCATATAACGATGCTCTCTGTCACATTTGGTTGAATTCTTTTGAGCAGTGTTGAGAAGCCATTTAAAGTTTTTTTTGGGTTTATTTAAGTAATGGTGGCCATATTTGATAGTGGATCAGCATCATTTGTATACAATTGAAATGTCTTCATTCTACATGTATAATGCTTTCTGAAATATTTGGTCAAATTCTATTAAGTGTTTTTTGAAAAAAGTCATTTGAAGGTTTATCTTTTTTTTAGTTATGGCAGCCATATTTGATGGCCAATCGACATAATTTGTATAAAACTGAAACACCTTCATACTAGGATGCTTTCTGTAAAATGTGGTCAAATTCAGTTAAGCAGTTTTTGAAAAGAAGTCATTTAAACATTTTCCATTTTTAGTAATGGAAGAAATATCTGATGGTAAATTGGCGTCATTTGCACACATTGTCCAATTTGATCAAATTCTGTTAAGAATTTTTGAGAATCAGTTGTTTTAAGATTTTTCTATTGCTAGTAATGGCAGCCACATATGATGGTGGATCAACATCATTTTGACAAATTTTAAAGTCCCTCAATGCACAAATGTTTTCTATCAAATTTGGTCAAATTCTGTAGGGCAGTTTCTGATAAGTCATTTTAGGTTTTTCTATTTTTAGTAGTGGTAGCCATTTTTGGTGATGCATCGGTATAATCTGTATAAACTTATAAAGCTCTCTGCCAAATTTGGTTGAAAATGGTCCAGTGGATTTTAAGAAATGTGAAACTAGCAAATGTTAACGGATGTATGATGCATAACAGGATGAAGGAGCATGCCACAATCTAAAAATTCTAAAATTGTTGCATGATGCCAATATCAGGATAGTGATACCTTAATTTTACTTATAACTAAGACAAATCTTTCAACTGTGCAGTTCATCTAGAAAAGAAGAATAAACTACCAATCACCTGAAAGTCTCATGGTAAAGATTTAAAAGAATCAAAATATAACTGAAAATATCTATCCAAAATAGTCAAATATATATTTACAAAGTTGCCACAAACTTCAACTTGTGCTACAAAAAAAAAAGCGGTATGCAGGTTTTTATTCCATAACATAACTTGATCAAAGAAAGTTTCTTTTCATAAAAATATTTAAGTTTTGTCGACATTTTCAATTCTATGATACCGGTACTTCTTATTCTTTATTTTCCTATATAGGGAAAATTTTGGAATATTAGTTAGAGAAAAAAAAAATATGTAAATACAACTTTAAATACAATCTTGTTTCAGTGAAAGAAGTACACAATTTGAAAATATTTACCATGAGTAAATTATGTGCAGTAATAATACCTATGAAGGGGAAAGAACTCCATTATCCAAGTATAGATTTAGATTTTTGTCTCATGGAGGAAAAAACAAAACACACTTGCTACAAATGGCTGCTATAACAACTTACTTCTTTAGATTAGTATGTATCCTGAAACATGCATAATATATAGGATGGTGAACAAAAAAATGTAATCAAGGTTGCCATAGATGCAAGAGTGGTGGAATGGTCAGGAAAAGCTGTAATGCAGGTTATCATAGCAATAATAGTTATGGAATGATCAAGGAAAATTGTAATGAAGGTTACTATGGTAATAGTAGTCATGGCAATGCAAAGATCATTTAAGAAAAATCTCTTTTAATCTGAGATTGTTACCATATTAAGTCATAAACGTTAGAAGGAAGTAGATTCAAGGTCCAGTCTACCTCTAAATTTGGTACTACAGCTATAATACCGGTACTTACCGAAAGTTGAGTCTGTTCATACAGAAGTTAAAAATAATTGAGAATTTTTATTTTGTACAAAATTACATGTATAAAAAAATTCCACTTTAAATAAAAGTTAATGCTGTTCAAAGTTTTATGCTATCATTACTTTCTTTGAATTCAGTTACATCTGGTAGTAATATTGAGATAAGAAATTAAAGATAAGATTTTAAGATTCTTCAATTTTTACTACTTACAGTATCGGGTCAAAAGTTAGTATCCACTTACATTGACGTAATAGCTGGAAAATTAACATCACTGCTATTTCTAAAGAATCTTGTGACCAAAATATTAATGATATTGGTACTTGCATATCTAATACCATCTTTCGGGTCCAAATGCAAACAACATAGACCCTGATCTGCCATCACATAATGCGCTGGCAGATCAGTGTCTGTGTTGTTTGTTCTACTGATTAGTCCTTACAAACAGCTTAGACCTAGATCTGCTGGCACATTATGCAATGGCAGATCTGGGTCTATGCAGTTTGCAGTTGGTATTTGTTTATATGCGAGTATATACGGTACTTGATAACTGATTCCTTGGCTCTTGTCATAACTTGTAATAGCTTAAGTATAGAGTCATAAAATCCTCTGGTTAAAATTGAATGAGGGAGTCCCAATTGTCAAGAACAAATGAATGTTATCAGATCTAGATTTGATTTTAATACTGATGTGTGATGCATGATTCTGCTGTGAAATTGTCGTTTGTTTTCTTACAGTACATTTCATGAATCCTAAACTCTTTGATCTTCTGTTGAATGCTTTCAGAAACATTAATACTGACAGACTTGTTAAAATCTATCGTCAGGTCCTGCAAAGATTCTCTACGATTGTCAAACATTGTGAGAAACAGAACAAGATGAGAAAGTCACATAATCACACATTTTGCTTGTGATTGTTCGTCTCCTGCTTATTTCTCATTTTTTATGGACCATCTTTTGAATTGCAGAAACATGATATTCCAGTTATTTCAGATATTTTTTTCTATCACTAAAATGTTTGTCTGCTAACTGAATTATTGTCTGCTTTCTGACTGTTCATTTCTTACTGTGAGGCACCATGTTCTGTTTACATCACCAGGAGGTCTTAAGATATTCATTACTGCACACAGATAAAATCGAGCTTAGAGAATAATTCTTATCCATACAGTGACTGACTTTTTTTACTCGGGTGGATACTCACTTTTGACCAGGCATTGCAGATTAGTAAACCTGGAAATTTTACTTTGACTAATTTGTGGACATTTATGTTGAAGAAAAAACCTGACTAAATTGAACAGTATGACAGCATCTAACGCGAATATGTTATTAACAACATACAAGCAAGGATTTGGGAGAAGTACTTATAGACTAACACCAATTAATTTTTTAAAGACTGCAGTAAAATAATCAATAAATTAAAAAATTGTGTAAAAAAAATTATGCAAGCTTGACTGGCAGTAAAATAACTTGCCACACTTTAATGTACATATAGAACACAAATAGAACACATATAGAACACATATAGAGTACATATAGAATACATATAGAACACATATAGAATATATATAGAATACATATAGAACACAAAAGCTTAGCTGCCAAGACTTAACTGTTTTTCATGAAATTACAGAAGAATAAGCACACAATATGCCCAAATACCTAAAATAACAAATTACACTGAAAATAATTACATGCATAAACAGTTCTATCTCTATTATTCTCATATATACAAAAACATGCCAAAAAAGAAAGGAAAAAATTCATGCAAGGAACTCCAGCAATAATCAAAACCACATGGACAGAATTGAGATGTGAACGAACTGTAAAGGCGAGAGCCTTTGACGACTCGGCTACCTGGGGCCCTCTACATTACAGACTCCTCTTTTATAACCTATGAACTTGCCAGCATTTTGTAGCAAATTATTTATTTTTAAAAAATGAATATAAAAACATGCAAAAACAATTGTATTTTTAAAACAATCGTTTTTGATATATACAATAAACTCATGCATAATTTCAACAATGAAAAAGAAAGAAAAAAATAAGGAAAGAAATTTTATTCAGGGAACTTTGCCCATTAGCTGTGCATACTACATCTTTAAAAAAGGAGCTCAGATGTGATAACAGCACATACCCAAAACTGTGGTGTACAGAATAATGTGTTTTTAGATAAGAGACCCCACTATTTGCCTGAAATTATTAGTAGAACAAACAGTATAGAAATCATCTGTTATCGCATTATGGGTTTCTAGATCAGAGTCTTCACTATTTGCCTTAAATCAAACATATCTGCTATTTTATAATGAGTCGGCAGATCAGAATCTGCACTATGTGCCTGAAATCACAGATCTGCTATTGCATAATGCGTCAGTAGATCAGAGTCCCCACTATGTGCATGAAATCATTAGTAGAACAAACAATGCAGACATTGATCTGCAATGTTTACATTGTTCACAATTGGATACACATTACAGAAATAGAAATAAGGTAACAAGAGGATGGCAATCTTATATTTAATTAATCTGTGGTTTGATGGTTGCAAATTTGTTTTTCCTCTAAACTTTTTAAACAAGATATCACATGGTCTGACAAATCAGAGAGTAATCCAATGGGTCACCAAGAAAATGACCTGGTAGCCCAGCTTAACTACAGTAACTTGGGAAAGGCACCTTACATGAAACTTTTATTTATAAGAATTTCCCTTTATCTTGTTTCAAGTTATCAATAAGTATTCTTCTTTGTGAAATATTTTTAACAATCTAAAAAAAAATATAAAAGTCATAATGTCATGGAATAGCCCACTAGGCTACCTGAATTCAACTTGAGGTAGCCAAAACTCAGCATTATGATAGCCCCTGGGCTATGGGCACTAACTCTGTCAGACCCTGTCCCCAAATTACAAAAAAGAACATTGACCACTTCCTAATGCATTTTGGGAAATATCTTTTGCACACTAAAAATTTTGTCTAAAATGATGCATGAAATGAGAGATACATCTTGGACAGTTAGGATGGATGGATGTATACATTCCTGGACACACAGACAGATCCAAAGGTGCACAAAATAAATCATATACCCTGCATATTTCTGAAAGCATTAGTATATGATGAAGGATTAAACCTTGACTGTTAATTAAAGAAAATGCAAGATCAAAGACTGCATGTGCTCTTTCCTTTAGAGCCCCATCTCTAAAGATAGTATGGACAGTGTTATCAATACATGCATACAGATCCAACAAATTGTATCTGAAATTATTACATGTTGCAGGCAGACCTGGGGTAATTACCTTCAAATATAATCAGTGACTTGTGAAAATTCTGATTACAATTACTCACTTTGGAGCAGAGTAATTCATCAAATTACCTTACAATTTTGAGCATACTCAATATACAATTACTTTTGATTATATTGTCTATATAAAATTTTTAAAAATATTTCTGTTGAGGTATGCATTCTTAGAGTGACAGAGTAATATCGATGTCTTTATAAGTATTTTGTATTTTGAAGAAAAACACATACAGATAACATCATTTAAACATTCTTTTATTTCAATACCTATTGAACTGGTTCTTAGTTTCAATCATTCTTAAGGCTTTGCTGGTTATATGAAAGATGACAACAAAGAGTTATTTATAGGCACTAAATATCCTTTTCCTTCAATTTTGATATCATTAAGTCCTGACTTCAACATACCAAATTGTGTTATCATATATTATCATTAAGTCCTGACTTTATTATACCAAATTGTGTTATCATATATTATCATTAAGTCCTGACTTCAACATACCAAATTGTGTTATCATATATTATCATTAAGTCCTGACTTCAACATACCAAATTGTGTTATCATATATTATCATTAAGTCCTGACTTCAATATACCAAATTGTGTTATCATATATTATCATTAAGTCCTGACTTCAACATACCAAATTGTGTTATCATATATTATCATTAAGTCCTGACTTCAACATACCAAATTGTGTTATCACATATTATCATTAAGTCTTGACTTTAACATACCAAATTGTGTTATTGCATAGTGTTATGATTAAGTCTTGAGTTTAACATACCAAATTGTGTTATCATATATTATCATTAAGTCTTGTCTTTAACATACCAAATTGTGTTATTGCATAGTGTTATGATTAAGTCTTGAGTTTAACATACCAAATTGTGTTATCACATATTATCATTAAGTCTTGACTTTAACATACCAAATTGTGTTATTGCATAGTGTTATGATTAAGTCTTGAGTTTAACATACCAAATTGTGTTATCACATATTATCATTAAGTCTTGTCTTTAACATACCAAATTGTGTTATCACATATTATCATCAAGTCTTGACTTCAACATACCAAATTGTGTTATCGCCTATGTGATACTGCATTATTCAAATGCCAATAGTTTCAATGTTTTTGTTTGAGTAAATATATGGACTTCTCTGCTTATCATGAGCATGTGTTACAGAACCACAATATTTGTATGAGTAAATACATCAACTTCTCTGGTTATCATGAGTATGTGTTACAGAACCACAATATTTACATGAGTAAAATATATGAACTTCTCTGGTTATCATGAGCATGTCTTATAGAACCACGATATTTGTATGAGTAAAATCTATTAACTTCTCTGGTTATCATGAGCATGTCTTATAGAACCACAATATCTGTATGAGTAAATATATTGACTTCTCTGGTTATTATGAGCATGTCTTATAGAACCACAATATTTGTATGAGTAAAATATATGAACTTCTCTGGTTATCATGAGCATGTCTTATAGAACCACGATATTTGTATGAGTAAATATATTGACTTCTCTGGTTATCATGAGCATGTCTTATAGAACCACAATATTTGTATGAGTAAATATAATGACTTCTCTGGTTATTATGAGTATGTCTTATAGAACCACAATATTTGTATGAGTAAATATATTGACTTCTCTGGTTATCATGGGCATGTCTTATATAACCACAATATTTGTATGAGTAAATACATGAACTTCTCTGGTTATCATGGGCATATGTCTTACAGAACCACAATATTTGCTGAAATAAAACAAGGCAATACCTCCATATCCAACCAAATGCCTGTTTATCATTCAGTATTGAAAGAATATAATATCAGTTCAAGTTGTAAGCATATGTTTGTGAATATATGTAATCACATAGTAATCAGCAAGGAATCTTGATTCCTGGATATTTTGACTGTAATTTATTAAATTACAGTTACTTGTAATAAAAAAATGTCTAATTACAATTACTTATGATTTTACTGAGGAAATTAATAATCAATTACAGATGATTAAAATGACTGATTATGGTTACCCCAGGTCTGGCTGTAGGCTGAATTTTACTTAAGTATATCTAGGAAATCAAAAAAAGAGTTAAAGATGGATACTTTATAAAGAAGTGGAACCATAAGCCAAAATGGTGGATTTGAAAGAAAAACAACTTACCACATCGTCCTTCAAACAGATATGGAAAATTGGACATTAGAGTTATTTATTTTCCAATTTGGATAATTAGAATCAGGATGTTATATGGGTTGAAACAATACACCTCTGTCAAATATCAATACGTGATATGATACATTCTGATACAAATTTAAAGAATAAAGAGGCACATTACTAATAATTATTCATGACCATTGAAGATTAAAAGTCACTTTTTATAAGGGAAGTTTTGCAGTGAGTCTCCATTTTTTTTTATCAATGTGTGTATCAAAATGGCAAAATTATCAATGCACCGATCGGTGTATCGTTTCACCCCGAGATATTATGTAAATCACAATATTTGAAAATTATCACATTTTCAATAATTCTTCTCAGGTAAATGCAATATTTATTTTACAAAAGAAGTTTTGCATTACCACTGATAAATGGCAGGAATATATTGGTACTGCATCAAAAAACTTCAATTTGGATCACATTTTAAAAAATGTAGCTTACTCCAGAATCAGAAATTTTTTACAATTATTAAAATTGTGCTGATTTACAGTGTATCATTACGAATACATGTAGTGACTATTATAGGACTACATAAAAGATTGCTGTTGAAATTTTGAAATCACAGTGAAAGGAAGTTTTTATGGCTGCAGAAAATTTCACTATACAGTAAAACCTGTATTGAAAGACCACTGTTTTGGGAGACCACCTGTTATTTAAGACCATATTTTTAATGTTCAAATTACTAGTCTTGATAGACTTTTGTTGTTGGCAGAAGTGATAGTCTCTCAGGAGAGGTTTTATTGGGAATGTCTCCTAAATACAAACCATACATGTAAAAATGTGTGAAAAGTTTTTTTTTAAATGTCAAAGAATATTCTGAACACTCATTATTTAGCATACCCATGATCACAGATGTCTTTAACTTGTTATAAAAATTCAGTTTTTTTTCTTCAGCTTTACATAAGCTTTGTACCATTTTGTCATGGGTCTAGGCCCATTTTGTCATGGATCTAGGCCCATTTTGTCATGGATCTAGGCCCATTTTGTCATGGATCTAGGCCCATTTTGTCATGGATCTAGGCCCATTTTGTCGTGGATCTAGACCCATTTTGTCATGCATTCAGGCCCATTTTGCCATGGATCTAGGCCCATTTTGTCATGAATTCAGGCCCATTTTGTCATGGATCCAGGCCCATTTTGCCATCAAACCTTACTCTGAAAGAACCATCCAAAAATAGTTTGAATTTACAATTTTCTTTAAAATTTGGCACATGCAAAAGTAAAAAGCATACTGTAATTTATTTGCAGACATCCAATTTTCTTCGATTTCATGATTGCTACAATACACAAATTAAAAGACCCATTCAAAAAATGATCCTTTTGAAATGACAATATGGCCTCTTTCCCCAATCCATGAATTTAAATAAGAAAAAAATGTCCTATTTTGCAAAACGATGAAAATTAATAGCCATGAAAATAAATAAATGTGCAGCATTTGATTTTAAACATGACTTGTATCTTTATAAGTTCTTATTATTAAAAAATCCAACTTCTCAATTTAATGCTATTTGATGAAGATAATAACTGATATAATGGTAATATTTGTGGCCTACAGTATCTGTGCCATCCAGCACACTCCACCAGTATATCCATAAACTGATATGGCATCTTGATGAGAGAATTAAATTTTCTCCAAGAACAGTCTTCTATGAATATTTAAAGACATTATAATACCATTAATACCAGTATTTTAAGACATTATAATACCATTAATACCAGTATTTAAAGACATTATAATACCATTAATACCAGTGTTTGAAGACATTATAATACCATTAATACCAGTGTTTGAAGACATTATAATACCATTAATACCAGTGTTTGAAGACATTATAATACCATTAATACCAGTATTTAAAGACATTATAATACCATTAATACCAGTGTTTGAAGACATTATGATAGTTCTACACAAAAGAAATATCACTGTCTAAAAATATAAATATTATGAATGGTACATGAATGGTCTTTATTTTGTCATGAAAATCATTTTTTTTAAAAGTTTTTGCACAAGGAAAAACTGATGATTCTAAATTTTATGAAAAATAAAGTTTTCATGAGGAAAGCTTGTACTTGCAGCAATGTTAGAAACCTAGCATTCATTTGAAATATAAAAATTTATAAAATTAAAATGTTAAAAAAAATCATAATTAAAAATCAATTTACAGAGTGGGTTCATTGAGCTCATTTGGGATAGAATGACTTGTATTGTAAGGTATGTGACAAGTTGGAAATATGGATGAAAGTCATGTGTATACAGATATTTAAAACGATGGATTCTGAATGTCAATATGTATATATCCAAGTTAAAATGAAATAGAGTTAATCAGTGAATTATAATATCTGAATAATCAAAGAATAATGCAGAGTTTGCTGATTTCTATCAGTAGTGAAAAATTGCTGAGTATGATGATTTCTATCAGTAACAACAAAAATGTAGAGTAGGATGATTTCTATCAGTAACAACAAAAATGTAGAGTATGATGATTTCTATTAGTAACAACAAAAATGTAGAGTATGATGATTTCTATCAGTAACAACAAAAATGTAGAGTATGATGATTTCTATTAGTAACAACAAAAATGTAGAGTATGATGATTTCTATCAGTAACAACAAAAATGTAGAGTATGATGATTTCTATCAGTAACAATAAAAATTTAGAGTATGATGATTTCTATCAGTAACAATAAAAATGTAGAGTATGATGATTTCTATCAGTAACAATAAAAATGTAGAGTATGATGATTTCTATCAGTAACAATAAAAATTTAGAGTATGATGATTTCTATCAGTAACAACAAAAATGTAGAGTATGATGATTTCTATCAGTAACAATAAAAATTTAGAGTATGATGATTTCTATCAGTAACAATAAAAATGTAGAGTATGATGATTTCTATCAGTAACAATAAAAATTTAGAGTATGATGATTTCTATCAGTAACAATAAAAATTTAGAGTATGATGATTTCTATCAGTAACAATAAAAATTTAGAGTATGATGATTTCTATCAGTAATGAAAAAATGCAGAGTATGATAACTTTTATCAATAATGAAAAAATGCAGAGAATGATGATTTCTATCAGTAACAATAAAAATCCAGAGTATGATGATTTCTATCAGTAATGAAAAAATCCAGAGTATGATGATTTCTATCAGTAACAATAAAAATCCAGAGTATGATGATTTCTATCAGTAACAATAAAAATCCAGAGTATGATGATTTCTATCAGTAACAATAAAAATGTAGAGTATGATGACTTCTATCAGTAACAACAAAAATCCAGAGTATGATGATTTCTATCAGTAACAATAAAAATCCAGAGTATGATGATTTCAATCAGTAACAACAAAAATGTAGAGTATGATGATTTCTATCAGTAACAACAAAAATATAGAGTATGATGATTTCTATCAGTAACAATAAAAATCCAGAGTATGATGATTTCAATCAGTAACAATAAAAATCCAGAGTATGATGATTTCAATCAGTAACAACAAAAATGTAGAGTATGATGATTTCTATCAGTAACAATAAAAATCCAGAGTATGATGATTTCTATCAGTAACAATAAAAAAACCAGAGTATGATGATTTCAATCAGTAACAATAAAAATCCAGAGTATGATGATTTCTATCAGTAACAATAAAAATCCAGAGTATTATGATTTCTATCAGTAACAACAAAAATGCAGAGTATGATGATTTCTATCAGTAATGAAAAAATGTAGAGTATAATAATTTCTATTAGTAACAAAACTTTTTTTACATTTTTTAAAAATGTATCCATATAAAGTATGCAAAACAAAATCAATAGAGAAGGAAGGAAGAGAAGAGAAAGAAGAATAGATAAAGAGTGGCCCAATTCTTCTAAGAACCAAACTGTAAATAAAGAAAATCATTCCACTTTTCCATGTACACTTGAAGTTTATCATTCTTAAGTGCCATATATTTTTCACATTTTCATATTTTATCCAAAAATATTAGAAATGCATTAAAGTTATCTACCTTTTAAACAAAACCTCAACAAGTATATAATCTGTCTGCACTGCTACATGGTTCAGACATTTGTTCATACCTGCTTCAAAACATTTTGGAATGAAGAATTTTATAGAAACTGAAACTGTCCCAAGAGTTTATATGATATAAATGTTATAAATTATTATGATCTAATAATACCTTTGTTATTAAAAAAATTTATTTATATTACAGGATGAATATTAAAAAATGTCACAAATCAAGGCACAACTATACAAGCAAGCACTGGTATTCAAACTATAGTCTGGCATTATAGCTCCAAGCATAAGCCTCCTCAAGTAATGGCTGTGTAAAATATTGTATCTCTATATCTCTTAATTGTTATAATCAAAACAAAAACCATAGGACTTGATATTTCTCAAGAGGGATGGTAAAATACTTTGGCAAAGGTTTATTACATCCAAATAGAAAATGTGTTCATGGAACACAGATGCCTTAAAACTAACCTAAATGCATGAAAAACCATGCTGTGATGGATACACATGGGAAATACCATATGCTCCTACCACTATCATGCTGAGAAATAAAAGAAATGAAAATGTCCATGCTAACTAAATGTGAATTGCATCATTCAGTATTGCTTAACGGATGATGATTTTGTGTTGCATGAAAAAATTCAGGAAAAGAATAACATCATTTCACTATGTGATAACGTATCTGTTGTAAAAAGTAAAAAAAAAAACTTCCATCTCGAGCTTACTGTGCAAGTGCTGTAAAAAAAAGGGAAAAATCCTGGCTGCAAGGGATGACCCAAGCATAAAATATAAATCACAGTGTCCTACTTTTGGTGGAAAGGTCTTATACCCAACAAAATACATCAACATATCAATTTCCATAACTCTGGTCAATTGTACACAAGAATCTGATCTGGATGGAAACTTCAAACACAGTCATTCAAGTGTGACATCAAGGTTAAATTGACATACTTTTGGCAATCGGGTATTTTACCCAGCAAGATGTATATACAAATTAAGTTGCATGACTTCCTAATACAAGATACTGAGGTAATCAAAACAATTAGCCAAATGTCAGTGAAGCATGAAATGTAGGTCATGCTGACCTGCTTTGGTAAATTGGTGGTTTAGATGTCAAGATGTATCCAAATACCAAGTCTCAAGCAAACTGTGTAATCACTGTGAAAACAAGAGAAAAATCCTCATCCCATGGGATGATCAATGAAGCTGGATGATACAAGATATAGATAAGTCCATACTGAAGCTACATTCGAAATCTGAAGAGGGTGGATTAATTGGTATTGAAATAATAGTAAAAATGTTTAACACTGATGTTGATTTTGGGTGTAGATGGACATAAAAACAGACACCAAAATGATCACTATTTTGAACTTCCAGCTTGAAAAAAAAAATGGAAAATTTGTGTGCTGCATGAATAATGGTTTTGCTTTTAATTAGGTTGACTCAGGGGCAGTCTCACATGAGTGGTAGATGACAGTATGGCAAGATGGACATGGCATTGATGTTTTGGCTGAAAGTAGGCTAATGTGTGATTTTGTCATGAGAGGGGCAGAAGTATGTGATAACTGAGATAAGGCAGAATACAATGCAAGGTTAAGTTACATGTGTATAGTAACCTGCCCTGAATATCAGCACAGATACCAATCCCTACAATATTAATAGGAATGCCAGCTTTAAAAATATCAGAATATGAATATACAAATAGGAATACTTCAAATTTTTATCCAGCAATTTCTTTTAAGCATTAAATCTTATTGATTTTTTAAGGAGTTTTGGGTTGCAATGTGCTTCCTACACTTATTTTTCCTACAATGTGACACACTGAAACCCATCAAGCAAAGACTGCAAAGGCATTTTTCTTCCAATGTGACACACTGAAACCCATCAAGCAAAGACTGCAAAGGCATTATTCTTCCAATGTTGTTGCCTTGTGTATTACATTCTGAATGTCTGCTGCACAAGATTTTTTGTCACAGTATATTCCTCATCAGCTGCTTTGAGTTCGACATTGTTCTTGAAGTTTTTTCTGCAAATCAGTGCACTAAGTTGAAGTGAGTTCTGATTGGTTGATATTCAACTGCTTCTGTCAAACAAGTGCTTAGGTACACATGCACAGAAGAATTACATTTAAGCATTACAAGCATTTCTGTGATCTAGATATCCTGGTAATCATGTTTTGGTTTGCCTACATAAAATTATATCTGACCTGAAAATTGAAATCTGACAGAAGTGATCATAATGGTGTAATTTGAGGTCAACAATAGGGCTGATTTCACCAAAATCACAATGATTGGCAACTCTGCATTGGATATTTAAGACTTTATTGATTTAATTTTTATGTCAACAGTACAGGAACATTCATATTCTGGTGTGGGTTTTATTCATAGTTGTTGTTGACAACAGAAGATTCATATTCTGGTGTGTCCTCATTCGGTAGTTGTTGTTGACAGCAAGATTCATATTCTGGAGTGGGTTTTTGGTAGTTGTTGTTGACAACAGAAGATTCATATTCTGGTGTGTCCTCATTTGGTAGTTGTTGTTGACAACACAAGATTCATATTCTGGAGTGGTTGTTTTGCTAGTTGTTGTTGACAACAAGATTCATATTCTGGAGTGGTTGTTGTGGTAGTTGTTGTTGACAACAGAAGATTCATATTCTTGATTGGATTTTTGGTAGTTGTTGTTGACAACAGTAGATTCATATTCTGGAGTGGTTGTTGTGGTAGGTGTTGTTGACAACAGAAGATTCATATTCTTGAGTGGTTGTTGTGATAGTTGTTGTTGACAACAGAAGATTCATATTCTGGAGTGGGTTTTTGGAAGTTGTTTTTGACAACAGAAGATTCATATTCTTGAGTGGTTGTTGTGATAGTTGTTGTTGACAACAGAAGATTCATATTCTGGAGTGGGTTTTTGGTAGTTGTTGTTGACAACAGAAGATTCATATTCTGGTGTGTCCTCATTTGGTAGTTGTTGTTGACAACACAATATTCATATTCTGGAGTGGTTGTTTTGCTAGTTGTTGTTGACAACAAGATTCATATTCTGGAGTGGTTGTTTTGCTAGTTGTTGTTGACAACACAAGATTCATATTCTGGAATGGTTGTTTTGCTAGTTGTTGTTGACAACAAGATTCATATTCTGGAGTGGTTGTTGTGGTAGTTGTTGTTGACAACAAGATTCATATTCTGGAGTGGTTGTTGTGGTAGTTGTTGTTGACAACAGAAGATTCATATTCTGGAGTGGTTGTTGTGGTAGTTGTTGTTGACAACAAGATTCATATTCTGGAGTGGTTGTTGTGGTAGTTGTTGTTGACAACAGAAGATTCATATTCTGGAGTGGTTGTTGTGGTAGTTGTTGTTGACAACAGTAGATTCATATTCTGGAGTGGTTGTTGTGGTAGTTGTTGTTGACAACAGAAGATTCATATTCTTGAGTGGTTGTTGTGATAGTTGTTGTTGACAACAGAAGATTCATATTCTGGAGTGGGTTTTTTGGTAGTGATTGAAAATTACTCATTAGGATTACTGAAATGTAAGAATAACAACTGTACACAGTTTTCTGTGTGCAAACATTTGCTGGAGCCCCCAGGAATGATTTTAAAACCTCAGATTCAAAGTTTTCCCTCATGCTCCGGAAAATGTTTGTTCACAGCAAACTTAGTATGGTCTAGGTCTACATTCTATGTCACCAAGTTAAATGGGTCATAGACCTGAATGGTAGGAGAATGAAAATATGCAATGCCCCCACATAATATATTTTATTCTTATTACCAGCACAGATGTTGACGGATTCTAATTCTCACTTGAAAATACTCTGCAACTGTTGTCTTTTTTTACAGACTCATTATTTGATGGTAATATATTTTGATATTAGTATGAGAGATATAGAGATACAGTCTGCGAACTATGTATCAATGATCCGCTTGGAGGTAAAAAAAACTAAAAAACTCACCACCAGACAGAATATTTAAAAATAATTCCTGACTCAGTTGACTAGACTCTCAGAAGAAGAGTGGCTGCCACTGCTGTGGACACTATCGGGTCCCTTGGGACCACTGGCATCACCTAATGGGTGCACAGACTCACGCACACTGCGTGTGCTGCGTACACTGTGCCGAGTACTACTACCCATGCGTGACATTTCAGATGCCTGTTCAGAAATGCTCATTGCTGAGCCTGGCTGGAAAACCAAATTTATATACTACTGATGAAAAGTAGTGCTATTTCTCTAAAACAAAACAAATATCTCATTTTATACTGTTGATGAATGAAATGGAAGCTGACACTTTAATGGTTACAATGAGCTAAATATCAATTGCAAGATGATCTAAACATGCCATAAAAATCAGGTTATATTCACAAAATTTAATACGAAATTTTAAGCAGACCTTAACATAAACTTCAATGAAGAATTATATCCATTTACCAAGAGGTCCAAGTAGGCCTGAAATTGCTCACCTGGTTGACATCTGCCTAATAGCCAAATGCAAGGGTAGTTGGCCAAGAAATTTGGGTCAGTATAGAAACATCTTCCAATTCCACTGATTGCATATGTTATAAAAACACTTGTTGCACTGGTTCTCTGTTTCTTCTATCTTCATCCATATCTGATGGTCATCAGCATTATTTGTCCTATACTGAAAGGCCTTTATGCCAGGATGCTTTATGTCAAAGTTGTTCAAATTTAGTTGAGCAGTTCTTTTAGATAAAGTTATTTAAATATTTTACATTTCTATTAACAGTGACCATATTTGATGGCAGATTGGTATCATTTGTATAAATCTGAAATCTAGTATGGTTTCTTTAAAATTTCATCAAATTCTATTGCAGTTTTTGAGAAGAACTTTTTAAAGGTTTTTCACATTTTAGAAACAGTAGTCATCTTGGATGGCAGATTGGCATCATCTGTATCAACTTAAAAGCCGCTCATGCCAGAATGCTTTTTGTGAACTTTAGTCAAATTCTGTTGAGTGATTTTTGAGTAGAAGTTTTTAAAGGATTTTTCATTTTTAGCAATAGTGGCCATATTTGATAGCAGATCAGCAACATTTGTAAAGACATGAAAGCCCTTCATGCCAGAATGCTCTCTGCCAAGTCTGGTTGAATTTGGCCCAGTGGTTTTTGAGAAGAAGATGAAAATAGCAGTAGCTGATAGAACACACAACAGATGCAGGGCCATATCATAAACTCACTTGGCCTTTTGGCCAGATGAGCTAAAAAGAAAAGAACGAGTCCCTCGAAGAGACTGATGCTGAACAGAATTTCCATGAATCCATGATAAGTCTGTTTCTTCTGCCCTTTTATTCTTTTTAAATGCTGAGTACTGAAACCATCTCTATTATTCTTGAGAAACTCCAACATACCAAACATGGTAACAAAAATATTTCCTTACATTTTTGAGTTAACATGTTCACAAGATACCTGTTAAATGCAGTGCAAAATTCTCTGTCATGTCCTTTGATCTCGAATCTGATATCATGGATAGAAGATCACTAAATTTTAACTGTTTCAGACAAGGTCAAGATACACCCACATGCTAAGTTTGGTAAAATCTATAATTAGTATTTTTTGGAAACAAGAGCAAGTTACTGCACAAGCAACATTCATGGTATTCTTCAGAAATATCCGCAAACTGTGTTTGATAAAAAAATCCATTCATACTTGTTTGTGTTATCATGCTTGCAAGCCAAAACATCTAAAAACATGACTCAAGACATTTGACCATAAAATCAATGTTTAGGTGCTGACTATCAACTTGCTAATTGGAAACCAACTAAATACAAAGTCTGGTGAAAATGTATTTGTATATGTACAAGTCGGTATGTTCATAAACTCAATCAAGTACAACAATGGAAGCAATTACCTTTAACTTGACCCCAATGTCATTAGATATGGTTTTCCAACTCCTACTCGTAAGTGCTGATATTGCAATAAGTATTTTAGTGACAACCTCATGTCAGTGCCACCATCTGTGCAACAGGAGTAGCAATGACAAGATTTTTAAGATGGCCACTATGGTGCCATGTTAGAGGTCTGATGAGCACAATTTTAATTCTGAACCAGTTACATATCTTTTTTTTAAAAAAACTCCATTATAATATAAAAACAACAGTATACTGCATAAAAGAACTGGGTTTTTTATTTTTATTTTTGTAAAAATGTTGGTATGGCCACTTGTTCAGGAGAAGTAGCTATAAATGAGATTTTTCACATTTTGGGAAATCACATCTGCATCATTTTCAATTACCTACACTGAAGATCTAATCATCACCATTTTCATTTAGGACCAACTCTGTATCAAAAGAAGTCTTTTAGTAAAACTCATGTTGATACAACCATCTGTTCAAAAGAGCAGTGAAAACAAGATTTTAATATTGGAGGTCTGATTGGCAGTATTTTTATTCAAGATATACAACATATTGTATGAAGTCTTTAAGTGAAACCCCATGTCAATATGATCATCTGTTCAGGAGAAGTAGCATAACAACATTTTCAAGATGACTGCCAATGCAGCAGTATTGGATGTCAGATCCACATCATTTTCATTTAGGACCAACTAAACATCAGAAGAAGTCTTTCAATGAAAATCCTATGTCGAGAGGACCATTCATTCAGGAGGAGTAGTGATAAGATTTTCAAGATGGCCACCATCATCACCATTTTCATTTAGGGTCAACTAGACATTATCAGAAGTCCTTTTATTGAAAACCCCATGTCAATATTACCATCCATTCAGAAGGAGTAGCAATAATAAAATTTGAACAGGCCACTGTGGTGGCCATATTGGATGTCCAAGGGGTATCAACCAGACCTTGAGATGAATGTGTGTATACAGTTTCAATGACAATTATCCTAGTAGTTTGGGTTGCATAGCAATAACTAACTTCTGCCAATGGACAGATGATGGACAACAGATGGATGACAGATCATTGCATAAGCTCTTCTGGCTAAAAAGCAAACTCTGAGGAAGGTAAATCTTTGACCAGTACAATAGCAAAACATAAATTATCATCATAACTGAAAGCTCAAAGATAAACTATATCACCATTTCTGTGAAAAAATCCGTAAAGCTAAAACCAGATCACCATTTCTGTGAAAAAAAATCCATAAAAGGATTTGCATATCAACACCATGTAGGTGATTGGATTCAAACATTGTATATGTTAGCTGCACATCAATATTATGAAAATTGACATGAATATAGTCTTTCAGTGACACTTACTCGCAGTTTGACACCATCAGCAAGGGTGAATGTGAATGCTGCAACAGCACCCTCTGGGATGCGAGGAAGGAAAAATTCATTTGGCGGAATCACATAATTCTCTATCGTATCCAATCTCTTCTTCAGTAACTTCTGGTACTTTGTTACTGCAAAAAATGACACACTGTTTTTCAAATTTAATCCTTGCGCAAGTGTTAAATTCCAGTCAGATTCACCACCTTAGTAACAAAATGTCTGCCATCTTCTGACTCAACTTTCAGTAATGTGTGAAATAACAGAAGAAAGGGTCACAGAAAAAGAGCACCTATATTAAAGAACATTTTAACAAGTTCAACAATGGAAAGCTGCCAATTTTGGAGTGGTGACTAAGGTAGAATAAATACAGTAATTTGTGCAATAATAGAAGACAGGGTCATAGAAATATTGTGCATATTGTGCATACAGTAGACTCTCACTGCCTCAAAAAGAGCTGGCTCCAACACCTGGAATAATTATGATCTGACAGATTGTCTAGTTGTACTGAATCTCACTAATTCAAACTACAGTATATACTCACGTACAACTGCACTTAAGAATGTGCCAGTAGATCAGGGTCTGTGTTGTTTGTTCTACTGATTAGTCCTAACAAACTGCATAGACCCAGATCTGCCAATGCATTATGCGATGGCAGATCTAGGCGTTTGCAGTTTGTAGTTAGATCTGACTTATAAGCAAGTATATATGAAAACAAATTGATCTCTTGAACCAATTTACTCTGTCCTTTGGAGGATGAAGCAATTGGGGTTGTACTGTATCTTTGATTACGTTGTAAATCATCAGTGCTCTGTTTTGAAGATATATGCAGAGTTGCCAACCCCTACCTACGAGAAAAATAGGAATGTAAGCATTCAAAAGTCAGAATCTGAAAATAAAAATAGGAACACTTCAAATTTTTAACCAAATATTTTTTTAAGCATGAAACCTTACTGATTTAAAGTGATTTTGGTTGAAATGTGCTTTTTACAGTCTTCTTTCTGTGCCACGTTGAAGTTTAGAAAAGACTGGTTGCAAAGGCATGGCATTTGTCCAGTGTTGATGCCTTGCATATCCCATTTTTAATTTCTATAGCTCATTTTTTTTAGGGGGGGGGGAGGGGAAGGGAGCAAAGCATATTCAATTTCAGTTGCTACTTTAAGTTCTTAAACTTTCTCAGGTGAATTATAGTACCAAGCTGATGTGAATTTGTATTGGTCAATATTCAACTGCTATTGTGATGCAAGTGCTTAAATATGTTTTCACAAATGAATACAACCAGACATTACAAGCATTTCAGTGATATAGATATACTGGTGTTTAAGCTTTGGTTCACCTATTTAAAACTTTATCTGATCAGAAAATCGGAATCTAACATAAGTGATCATAATGGCATAAACGGAGGTCAAAAACAGGAATGATTCCTCCAAAATTGGAATCATTGTCATTTCTACATATGGGCTAAGTAAATCATTAAACTTTACATGAACTAAATTTCTGCTTTAAATTTCTTGCTAAGGCTGACCTTTACATGGGTACAGTGATGTCAAAGGAGGTGAATATGAAAGCTTATGGTACTATATAATAATGGAAGTAAAAAATACTAGGTGGCGTACCTACTGAGCTCCTCAGTTTTGTCTTGTGGTGATACATAGGACTTCTTGAATCCTGCACAGTGGCAGTTCAAAGAGCTTACTGAATACTGAACAAATACCAAACAAACAAGTAAATTCTGTAAATATTTGCCCACTGCCTACCATGGTGAAGTATCGAATGTTCACAATAATGAAGTCTGTGACCTTTAGGACAGAACTGTAAAGTTACTGGACAGACATGGAAAGTAACCAAGTTTCACGACCCTATCTGGACATTTGAGGGAAAGTGCAGAAAAGAGGTAATAAAATTGATCAGTGACCTTGATCTTGAAGATAAAACCTTCACTGTGATACATAAGATGCCGTCAAACTGAGAGGCATAAGTTTTCCAGGGTTCATCCATGTGCTTCAACAGCTTTTATGATATAAAGCAGAAATAAAAGAACCTTAAATTATTTACCTGTGACCTTAACCTTAAGGATAAGACCTCAAAAATGCAAAGCAGCACAGCTTCCAGTAACAAGCTTCATCCAATTATCTTAAACAGCTGTAAAGTTAGAAGGCAGAAGTGCAAATGTGACTGAAACCTGAAATACTGACCTGTGACTTTGACTTTAAAGATAGGACCTCCAATGTAGTATGTGACATACCTTTTAGTGATGATATATAGTTATACCCAGTTTCATCCCTTTATCTCAAATGGCTCTAAAAATCATACAGTGGAAAGGAAAGTGTATCAGAAAATTTAATCTATAACACCATGATACTAACCTTGAAGATAAGACCCCCAATGTGGTATACAACATACCTGCTAATGATGACATATAATTGACCTTTGACCTTGACCTTGAAGACATGACTCCCAATGCAGCAAACTTTTTAGTGGTGATGTACAAGTATACCTAATTTCATCCCTTAATGTCAAATGGCTTTAAAGTTATCAAGCAGAAGGAAAGTGTCATGGAAATTAAAAATATTAAACTGTGACCTTGACCTTGAAGATAGGACCCCCAATATGGTATGCAACACATCTTCTAGTGATGATGTATAAGTATGCCAAGTTTAATTCTTTAACCTCAAATGGCTTTAAAATTATAGTGGAAGGAAGAGTGTAATGAAAATGTAAAATATTAAGCCATGATCTTGACCTTGAAGATATGACACCCACTGTGGTACATGACCCACCTTCTAGCGATGATGTATAAGTGTACCAAGTTTCATCTCTTAATCTCAAATGGCTTTACAGTTATAGAGCAGAAAGGAGAGTGTGATTAAAACAAACAAAAAAATAGAACCATGACCTTGATCTTGAAGATAGGACCCCCCGTGTGGTACATGACACACCTTCTGGTGACAATGTATAAGTATATCAAGTTTCATTCCTTAATCTCAAATGGCTTTAAAGTTATAAAGTGGATAGGAAAGTGTGAAGAAAGCATAAAGTATTGAGCTGTAACCTTGTTTTTGAAGTCAGGACCCCTAATGTGGTTAATAACACACCTTCTAATGATGATGTATAAGTATACAAAGTTTCATCCCTTAATCTGAAACAGCTTTAAAGTTACCGAGTGGAAGGGAAAATGATACAATTGGCCAGACAGATGGACAGACAGAAGTGCAGATACTATGTCCCCCACTTTTCTAAAAGTATACATAGTTTCATTCCTTAATCTGAAATGGCTTTAAAGTTACTGAGTGGAAGGAAAAATGATACAAATGGCCAGACAGATGGACAGACAGAAGTGCAGATACTATGTCCCCCACTGTTCTTCAAAAAAGGCGGAGGCCAAAATGTAAAAGACTTCTTGGTCAGGTCTCCTGGTGTAATGTAGGACTTCTTGAATTCTGCTCAGTATTGCAAGAACTGAGCATTAAAAGGGCATGTTGAATATTTAATAATTACCATATAAAGAAGGTAAATGGAGTAATTACTAGGATTTTTGATCTGGTTTGTAGTGTAGTGTGGGACTTCTTTAATCTAACCCAGTAGTTCCAGTGCTCTGAGTTAAACAGTTATGAATACAAAACAAAAAGGTAGGTCTTCTCACCTTCCAGTTGAATGTACCATATATACTCACATATAAGCTAATATCAACTGCAAACTGCATAAATCCAGATCTGCCATCACATAATGCGCCAGCAGGTCTGGGTCTATGCAGTTTGTAAGGATTAATCAGTAGAACAAACAACATAGACCCTGATCTGCCGGTACATTATGCGACGACAGATCAGGGTCTATGTTGTTTGCAATTGGACCCAGATTATACGTGAGTATATACGGTAGTTATTATTTTATTTCTGCCTAGTAGGGTCTGAGTTCCGAGCTAAAAGGCCATACTGAATATCACACAATGACATGACAGAATGAGCTATTACTAGTCCTCTTTGTGTAGTCTTCAGGAGGAGCATAGGACTTCTTGATATGTTGAATACTGGATACCACACAAAAATAATTAACTGAAATATTTATTATACTTTTTGTTGTGGAGTGTATGGTATATCTTCTTAAATCCTGGCCAATTGGGCAAGATCTGAGAGGTAGAAATCGAAAACCATACAAAATGGATGCAAGATAGAGTATGGCCTCTTAGTCAGGTCTTCAGGTGGAGTCGAGGAACTTCTTAAATCCTGGCCACTACGACAAGACCTCAGTTACATGGCATACTGAATACTCAATACTCAGTTACAAGGCATACTGAATACTGAATACTCAGTTACAAGGAATATTGAATACTGAATACTCAGTTACAAGGCATACTGAATACTGAATATCAAACAAATAAGATGAATGGAATACTTACTGGGTCTCTTGTTCTGATCTTCTGATGGAGTGTAGGACTTCTTGAATCCTGCCCAGTAGGGCAAAAGTTCCTTGAATACAGACAGCTGAGCCTCATCAAAGATGTTGGAAACCACCTCTCTCCCTGATAAGTACTTCTGGGCTGCCCTGAGGGTCCTCTGATGCAGGTCAGTATTCAAATCAACCTTAAAATAGTGGGGCAAAGGCAAGGATGCAGTTGATATTAATTTGTAAATTTTCATGACAATTGGAAGGTCATATGTAAAATATTTGTACATTTTTGTAACAAAATGTAAATCAAAGACCTATGGAAAGCTATTTTGTGCATGGTTTCCTCCGAGTTAAGAAGGCTATACTTCTATACTTGAATTAAAGTCGTGTTCGCCCTTCGGGCATGTACGACTATTTTAAGAAGGCTGTTAATTACCAGACATCAGAACTTTACATTTTATATGTAATTTTCTATAAAATTTGAATGAAAATATAAATGAATGCTGCAATTTGTCTGGTAAACATTTGATTGTACTAATTTCTTGGTTTTATTTGACTAAAGGTATACGTATCTAACTATAAATAGTAGCATACTGTATATACTCGCTAATAAGTCGAAGTTTTTTTACTGGAAATTCAATTCATGCAGAGTAGGGGCATCTTATAAGCGTGACATACAAAACTGTTTATAAATCTGGGGGTAATGTTGGAACTCTAGATGTTTGCACTACATTAAAATACTGTAAATTCAAATATTTGTACATTTTCATGACACTATTCCCATTCAGAAATGCATATATGGTATGCACTGTGTTTATCCGTTTCATGAAGGTATTCATTACACAATACTTGTATCTACAGTTATTTGGATTTTAATAATTTGAAAATATTACCTGTAAATTAAATACTACCTACCACAAAGTGAAGTGTCCATGAATGTTGTGTACCATGGGTGTTGACTACCAAGTATATTACTTTCATTTTCATGCAAGTCCAAACAACCTGTATTTGTATTAATATTTGTGTTTTGCTCTATAAACACTGTAATTGATGTAAGAAAAGTTTTGATTTAATTTGTATTTTCCTTTTCCATCAGTCAGATTTAATTCCCAAGTGATATTTCCCAAGTTATCTGTTAGTGCATGTGGGCCGATAAGCCCTTGGCTTGTAAAGGCAACACTCACTTTGTTTTTAAGCTGACAATTCTTTTGGTCAAGCCGCAAATTTAATACTTGTTCAGTGCCAAGTAGAGTTCTACAACTTCCTGCACATGTTTGACCTTAATCTCTTAACTTGTAAAGGCACCACCCTCTTAGTTTTCCCACGTGACAACCGTTTGATTTAGCCGTGAGTTTGATAATTGTTCAGTGCCAAGTAACAAAGGGTGGTTATTCGAACTCCCTGTGATCTTGCCACACAATTGACATGTGTTCAGTTGCATCCTTTAATAGATTTCACAGACTTTATGATCAAAGTGTTACTTATAGAGCCCAAGCTCAGTTTCTTCATAAGCACCTGCATATGACAGTAAAGCCGAGGAATCAAAGTTGGACGATATTTACGAATACTAGATGATGACGATTTACAATGACTAGATGACAATGAAGAATTTCAGAACTTTATCAGACAATGAGGATGAATTCTTGGACTTTCTACCAGACGACATTAGATGGTGACATTTATAGGATACCGTGAATCACAAAAATGTGGACTTTGTTTATTTGGAAGACATGTGAAATTAACATATTACGGGATATCGTGAATCAGATCATTCTGAACTACTATTTTTATACTGGTATGTGACCTATAATTGAATTTATGGATTTATCACATAAATGGATTTAAAATGTCATGCATTATAGATTTCAATGGATATTATTACACTAAGATGGACAAATTGTAAGTTGCCAATGTATTTGTGACATTTTCCACTCAATAATATAATTGTTTTTTACACTGGTTTTGTCTTTATTTTTCCTGTCTATCTAGCTATCCAGTTTGGCTTCTTTATTTTTCCAAAGTGCAACTCTGACTCATTAACAACAAGTCACCCCTTCAGACGGATCTGACTTGCAAAATACACCCCGACTTATAGGAGGGTCAAAGATAAATTGGCTTTTTGCAGCCCTAAAAAGGAGGGGGGGGGCAACTTATAGTTGAGTCGACTTATAATCTAGTATATATGGTAGTTAATCTATGTCCTTTAAGTTCCTATGGGAACATGCATGTAGAACCTAATGACCATGCACTGATTTAATATATATGCAAACCTCCCAGGTGGGAGGACAATTTTCCTGCTATCAGCAAT
This sequence comes from Margaritifera margaritifera, assembly GCA_029931535.1. Taxonomy (NCBI): domain Eukaryota; kingdom Metazoa; phylum Mollusca; class Bivalvia; order Unionida; family Margaritiferidae; genus Margaritifera; species Margaritifera margaritifera. Next base: position 4,502,656 of record JAQPZY010001606.1, read on the forward strand.
GCCTCCCATCCCTAATGTCAGTGTTTGAAAACTCATGTTTCCCATTTCTAGAAGAGATAAAAAAAAGATACAAAATTTCCCGTTCTGACAGTATACTCTATCCATGTCCATTTCGGTAATGTTGTTTGGTTATTATTATAACCTGATCAACCCAATGCTTGCATGCAAAATATGTATACTCTATCCATGTCCATGCCGGTAATGTTGTTTGGTTATTATTACAACCTGATCAACCAGATGTTTGCATGCAAAATATGTATACTCTATCCATGTCCATGCCGGTAATGTTGTTTGGTTATTATTACAACCTGATCAACCTGATGCTTGCATGCAAAATATGTATACTCTATCCATGTCCATGCCGGTAATGTTGCTTGGTTATTATTACAACCTGATCAACCCGATGCTTGGTTATTATTACAACCTGATCAACCTGATGCTTGCATGCTACATATGTAGCACAGGGAAGAAATTAACTTAAAGTGCTTTTGTTACCAAGCAATTCCAAAAAATGGCCAGTGCAAGACACTTCATTAATAAGAATTCTCACTGAGCACTTCAGAAGTTACCAAGACTACAGAAATTATTACATTAGTGATGAGATGCCATATTTTGGGTAAGATGCTTTACAAGTTAGCAAATAACATTTCGATATAAATTTAACAATACTGTGACAGTTGTTGCAGTTTCTTGACTTTGTACAGCCTGAAATGCTTGAGTGGTCACAAGTGATGCTTTTTAAGTGTCCATTAGTAACAAAGTAGAAGTGATGTATTTTCAACATCTGTTGAAAGTGGAGATGTGACCGTGGGCTTTTCTGTGAATAAGTTGTGATACTGGTATATTTTATTAATGTTATTAGAACTGGGACCAATATAACAGTATTTCTCTAAGTACCATATAGAAAGGTACATGCTTTATTGCCGACAGTTGTGATGATTTTATTATGCTCTTTAATGTTCTTAAAATTATGTACATGTGTATGTATTTTTGTTTGTGTGTGAGTGTACAAATTTGTTTCATTATTACTATTTTTTCCATTTTATGTGCTAAAAAAATTGGGTCGATAAAAATCCTATCCAATCTAAATGCAATAAGATATGAGACAAAAAGCGTAATAACTCTAAAAAAAATTGTGGGAGCAAAGTGATTTACTGATATGCACATCTTTAGGTGATAAACATAATATTTACCAAGCTTCATGGCAATCCATCAAAAACTGCAGGATTAGTTTCACTAATGAGACAGTATCATACACAGCATTAAGCAACAAACCAAAATGAGCAATAACTCCAACAAAAATTCCATGAGCGAAATGATTTGTCAATATGTGCATCTTCAAGTCATGGTCATAATATTTACCAACTTCCATGGCAATCCAGCAAAAAACAGTGTGCCTAGTTGTACTAAGGAGATTGTGTCATCATTATGCTATAAGACAAAAAGGGGAATAACTCTAAAACAAATTGCAGAAGCAAGGTGATTTGTAAATATGTACATCTACAGGTGATAACCATAATATTTACCAAGCTTCATGGGAACCCATCAAAAACTGCACTCTAATTGTGCTAACAAGATTGTCATACACTGTTAAAATACAAAAAAGGTAATAACTCTACCAAAAATTGCAGGAGCAAAGTGATTTGTTGACATGCACATCTTCAGGTGATGACCATAATATTTACCAAGTTTCATGGCAATCCATCAAAAACTGTGGGACTAGTTGCGCTAAAAAGTGTCGGACATATACGAGGATTACTATGTACAAAAAGTGAATTTGAATTTTAATATAAACAGACAATCAACAGAAAGAGAGAAAAACAAATGACACTGTAAAAGCAACATCTTGCCATTTCACTCTTTGTTACTGTTATCAGAGTCAAAATAAGTAAAACCAGAACATGTTATAAGGATATACCAATATACAGTGGTTTAGAAGATCACTACACAGACCACACTATGATTAATCCTACCTTGATACAAGTTTCAAAAACTTCAATAAAAAATCTTTGGTCAAAAGTGAAACATTATTGATGCCAACACTATTACTGCTGGAAAATAGATACATAATCCTTGCTAACTGATAACTCAAGCAAAATGAAATCAAAAGTCCAGGTCCTATATTCACGAAACTACATAAATTGAGTGTGCACTAAAATTCAAAATGCCTTTGTCATAAGTCTTTTATTTGTTAAAATGTTACAAAATAAATAATACATATTTAACAGACATGTGTATCTAAATGTATTGCTACTTTGAAATTTCAAGTATTTCAATTGGTTTGTTTATTGTAAGCTATCAAACTCTGAGCTTGAGTGACGAGTTTGATGAATACAAGGCCAGGCCAAGATTACAAACAATTCTCATATTAAAACTCAGACTCAGCTAAAAATATTGATATCTGATTTGTTAATGTACAATCACTGACCAATAAGGTATCAGACTCTTGATTGAAGTCTAAGTTTGAGTGTGAGAGTTCTTTTTATTATATAACATATATCATAATGAGATAATGAAATGTGTCAGTGTGACTTTCCTTCTAGGACAAGTAGTGATAAGATTTTCAAGATGGCTGCAGTGGTGGCCATATTGGATATCAGATTGGCACAGTTTTTTTTAAGACCAACTAGACACCATAAGAAGTCTTCCAGTGAAAACCCCACGCTGATATGACGTCCCATTCAGGAGGCATAGGATAGCGAGATTTTCTTGATTGCTGCTGTGGTGGCCATATTGGATGTCAGATCAGCACCATTTTCATTTAGGACCAACTAGACCCTGGGATGAATGTGTGTGTAAAGTTTCATGGCAAGTAGTTTCGGAAAAGTAGCAATAACAAACTAGTGCTAACAGATGGACAGACAATGGATGACAGACAACAGGCTATTCCTTAAGCTCTTCTAATCTATAACCAGTAGAGCAACAAATTCTGAAGTGTAATGTTTCTACAGTACCTTCACCCCAACAATGTTTACTATATCAATCCATACAAGAAATGTGTTAAAATTTCAGAACTTCTCTTAACTGATGTACTAATATGGCTTTTAACCACACTGGCACAGAATGAAAAAGAAACTATGCAAGTTGACAGTTTTTGCATTCAAAAATATATATAATAAAAAGAAAATCCACATTTCTTTTAGTAGATCTAAGGAATTGCTTTTAACTTCACTTGAGAAATTTCTCCTTCTATGTACTTAAATAACAGAGACATCTTATATGTAATCTTGGAGACAGCATGCATGTACAGGCTTTGCTCACATGAAAAACTGTCACCAAAATCTTAATAAGTGTAACAGATGATGATGGTGCCATTGGAAAAGCAAGCACTATGTCTTGCTTTTCTGCTAATGTGGGATATAAAAAAATAAGATTGAAACTCTGACATTTTCAAGAAGCTTACCTGTATAGATGGACTTGTGATGGAGTCCAGAAAACAGTCTAGAATGCATTGCACTTTCTTTTTCAGCAATTCCTCATCTGAATATGCATGGCTACAGTCCTAAAAAATACATTAAAAGATATCAACCTCAAGAACTTTAAAACAGTGATAGTCAAGCTAACCACTCTTGCAGATTTTTCCACAAATTATTGAATTCTCATCATTCCTGCAGGTTTGGAATATAAATTTGGTATAACAGCCCTGTATCTGAGGACATTAATGCTGGTTTTACTTTTGCAAATTCGAGTTTTACTGGTGACACCTCAACAGAGCTGTAAAACAGATATTAACAAAGCAAAACCATCATTTTAACATCCTCAAATCCTTAACCCGGGACTGTTATGCCCATTTTAACATCCTCAAATCCTCAAACCCGAGACTGTTATCCACATTTTAACATCCTCAAATCCTTAACCCAGGACTGTTATCCACATTTTTACACATTTTGGAAAATTCTGTCATAAAATAACAGAAAATGTCACAGTAACTATCCTTGTCACACAGAAATTCATGACATCAAAGCTGCATGAACATTACACTGAAAATATTGTAGAATTTACTGGCGTGAATTTTGATATTTGAGCAATCAGAAAGTAGATTTTTTTGTAAATTATGTTTCTCTGAGAATACTTACTCCATCACATTAATGTTAGGAAATAAACTCCACTACCTTTAAATTCCAATCCTCCCAGAAAGACAAAAAAATTTTCTTTCCTGTCTATATAAACATATATACAAAGGGAAGAAACTCTCCCAAATTACTTCCCCTTTCCACCACTCGGTGGCTACCCATATACTGGATGTTTACCAGTTTCATACATGCCATAACATGACGTGTTACACAAAAAACATGATTCAGGACTCCTAAACCCTCCGACATGGTCGTGTTTTGAAAAACACGATTTTCAGCAATCTTAGCGAGAAAAAAAAATTCCCACAAAAGATGTGATGAATGGCAGGATAGAAACTCCCTCAAAGCAAAGTCATCTCCTGAACAAGTATCATAATCTGTAACTCAAGCATCACTTGGGATGGGTGTAACATGATGCATCTGATACCACCTAAGTCTCTGTCTCCAGCTGGCAGAAAATGATGGTAGATAATGGCATGCCTCAAAGAATCTTAGGCAGAGAGGTTCAATCATATTATCCCCCACCACACTATCCTTAAACAATGTTTTTGGATGGAGATTCAGGATGTTGTTATCCGCTGACCTCGAATTTGCCCGTCTCTCTTTACCTTTCAAATATTTTCCACAGCACCATGGACAGTGTTCTCTCTGACAAAACTGCAAACACTGCAAGGTAATGTTAACATACATTTTGTGCAGGTAAGGCATGTGTCATGATTGTTAATGCTGACTTTAAATTTCTTGCATTTAGCACATTTCTTTGCCACTGTATGTATGAAATGACAATACCGGTAAATAACATAAAAATGGGAAATAACAACCCAAAAGTGTCAACAAAATCAATGACCACATTCATTTTAAATACAAGTGAAACATTTAACCAGAGTTCACAATTGAAACGTACTAACCACAAGTATCAACAATACCATTTGTGACTTACCAGGTCAGAAAACTAAAGTCCACAAACAGCAAAAAATATTTCCATGAAAATTCACAAATAAGGTTACAAATACCTTGCAAAACCTTAATTAACAATACTGTACCACACATTTTGATCAATGGATAGAATTAAAGATGATCTTGATGGATATCAAGAGGTGATGTGGTGCATTGTTACTCATACAGCAGCAAAAACTTAAACTGGTAAACATCCAGTATATCGGTAACCACCTAGAGTAGAAAGGGGAGGTAATTTGGAAGAGTTTCTTTCCTTTGTTTATGTTATATGCACAGAAAAGACACAATATTCCGTCTTTCCAGGAGGGCTGGATTTGAGAGGTAGCAGAGTTAATGTGATAATCAGAAAATATATTTGATGGAGAAATGGCATTACATTTGTAAATGTGTCAGAATACAGTGTCACCTCTGTAATGGTCTCCTCTCTTAAACAGACACTTGTCATATCCAACAAGTCTGGCTTTAGAACAGACATTTTTCATTTATACTTTACTTCCTTTAAAATGTCTCCTTGCACTGTAGAATACCCCAACAAAATTTTAAAATAAACTGACCATAAATGTAAGCCTACATACAAAAATACCCTGTCCAATTCCAATGAAGTTTTGCTCTCGAATATAAGCTACCGTTAGCCTCAAAATTAATCTATTATATTTAGTGTGTCTCATGTATGCTCATAAGTTAAAATGTGGAGCTAAATACATCTTCATAGAAGAAACATTTATACTCTAAAACTATATGTGAAAACCTACTTGTAAAACCATGTAAAATCATGTATCAATTAGGATATACTGGACTGATATATCTATTTTCAAACAATCATTACTGTGAATTCACTATGATAAGATGTGTCTATTTTCAAACAATCATTACTGTAAATTAACCATGATATGTCTATTTTCAAACAATCGTTACTGTGAATTCACTATGATAAGATGTGTCTATTTTCAAACAATCATTACTGTGAATTCACCATGATAAGATGTGTTTATTTTCAAACATGCTTTTAAAATACTATTTGGTTTGGTTTGGTGTTTTATGACACAGTAATGCAAGTAGGTTATTTAGTGCTGATCAAGGCAAATGGATTAAAGTGCCTTACCCAAGGACACATGTCGCCAAAACAGGCTGATCCAATGGTAGGTTTTGAACCCTCACCTTTTGGTCGCTAGTCCAATACACTTAGATCACTAAACCACCATGTCTCCTGACTACATTAGTTGACATGCAGGGGAACGTATCAGGTCAATTCTACATCCCTGAGTCCACAGAAAGTAAAATGCTATTTGGAAATATATACTCAGGTATATATGGTAAAATGATTTGAACATTACTTGTCATGTCAATAGACAACATAACTTGTCATGTCAAAAGACAACATTACTTGTCATGTCAATAGACAACATTACTTGTCATGTCAATAGACATCTAATTATTTTATTTCCATGTGAATTTTTGATGAGACTGACCTTGAACTTTTGGACTTCAATATAAAAGAAGAGATCTTTTTCAATCAGAGGCATGTTATCCTCTTGTCCATACTTCATGAGGTATTTGTAGAAGTAAAGCATCTGCATGGTCGGATCTCCTTGTGAAGACAACTTCAACTCCTTCAAAAATTCTTCTTTATCTTCTTTGTGTGGCTGTGCACGATGAGTCTAGAAGTATTCCAAATGTATAACAAGTCTCTAAGTATTTTTAAAATATATATTACAAATCAATGAACATTTCAAATGTCTATATAATAAGTATGAATATATAACAGCCGTTGATCAACTATTGCCCCACAAAGTTAGTAGAAAATTTATCTCTATAAATTCCATGATATAATTTAACATTTTTAAACTTAACTGAATGAAGAACTGTGAATGAAAGTTTTTCATATTTCAGAAACATAAATATTAAGGACTTTGCTATAATCATATTTTAACCAGAATTAATCTGAAAGTCTAATCTAAATAAAGTGAAACCCCATTAATCCAAACACTTTTGTTTACATCCCTTTCATCTGGATTTACACATGAATCCTGATTAATGAATTGCTTTTCAAAGAATCACGTAGGAAATGTGTTTCCATTGTCACATGGATTTCATAACATTTAGATTAGTAAAGTATGGATTAATTTTGACTCGCTTTGTCCTCATAAGCAGTGATAACAGAGACTGTAAAATATAAATAACAATATCATAAGGAGTGTTTGACAAATATGATATAATTTATTTACAAATTCATTTCTCATGACTTTAATTTTGAAACTGATATGCCAGGCCCCAGTTTTACTAAACATCTCAAAATTTCTTCCTCAAATTGAGATTTCTGAATTTCTTTTTTATTGCTTCATTGGTAACAATGATTTTATTTTTCAAAGAACATTCAACAGGAATCAGAGATTCAAATACAGTAATAAAATCATTACATTTTCCACAAAGTCTTGACTTACCTCTAAGAAAATGTTGACAAATTTCTCAAATACATGTATCAGGAATTCCTCAACTTTTGTTTCAAAAGTAAAAAAGTTTATATGTGTTAAATTAAAAATAAAAAGTGATTTTGCATCCTTTCCACTATCTCTACCTCAATATAAAGTACTGATATTGTCGGAAGTATCAAAGCAAGATAATATAAAATCTCAATTTGAGGAACAATTTTCAGATTTATAGTGAAACTGGTGCCAAGTAAAATATATCCCTATTATATGTTGCCATTACACCATAACCATGAACCATAACCATTACCTGATTCCCAAAATGAAAGCAAAATATAATTTACATTTACAGCTAGCATAGTAAACAAGTAGTTTATTCTTTCTTTTTTGCTATTTATATACAATATTCATATTTATATACAATGTTCATATTTATATACAATGTTCATATCATGAATATGAAATACATTCCCATTAAGAGCAAGCAATGTTTGGACTTTATATTATATAAAGAACACAAAAATGCTGAAAAGAGAATACCATCAATTAATTTCAACCCATTAATTACTATGGATTTCTTTTTGTGGGTATCAATTTTCATGGCTTTGTGAAATTTACATTTTCATTGGCACTTTAATATGAGGATTTGGAAAGGGGTTCTATTGTTTCTATAGATGGGACCCTTCCTTCTTGTGGCTTTAACTTCATGATTTGTAACAACCATGAAATCCATGAAAATTGGTATCCCACAAAAAATATTGAATTCACAGTACTATTTCAAAACATAAACTCAATTTTCCTACCAATTTTAGAACTGATTTTTGGATTCACCTCATCTACAGCAATTTATCCCATTTCTAAACTTTATTTGAGCATGCAGGAATGAAATTTCCTGACCAATTGAAAAACAATACATGTGAATTCCTCCCTGCATAGCTGAGTAAAATTTCCGTGAAGCAGACGACATATGGTGATGTACATGCATGGTGAGATTTTCACATTGTGAAGCAGATGATATTTACATGCAGTGTTAATGCAGACATTTCCTTCCACATGCATAGTGCAGAACCCTTTGCCATAATGTGATAAAACATGTGCCAGTAACACAAAACATCAATACAAGCTTTAACAATCTACTGACTACCTATAACCATATTTGGGTATTTTTTTTAATCTAATTGATAAAAACAATATAAGGTAAAATCTCCTCAAAGTTGAAGATCTTGAGTTAACTCTGTATTATCTTCACCTTAATTTATAAGTATAATAATTATAACTTGCAAAAGAACTAATGAAATCCAAAACTACTCCTGAAATTGAATAAAAATGTAAGATACTATCATCTTCCCTCTATGTTTCTACTAAAAAATACCTTCTTTCCAATGTAAAATCCATCAGTTGTCACTCTGCCTGACCCAGGCTAGTAAAGTTAATTAGTGAAGATAAAGACATGTTTTGCTTATAACTCTAATACTAACAAATATTAAAACTAAAAACTTACTGATTTAAGTATTGTGTACAAGATTAAAATAACACAGATGAGCAATTAGTGACAGACAAGTAATTATTTTACAAGCTATGGAACCAGCCTAAGATTGGTGGAATATTAAATAATGTATTTAAAAGACTGAAGGTCGCTGATTGGCTAAAAATAATTACTTGAAAAAAAATTAATGCAAATTTTTCAGAACAAGTATATGTATGGGTAAATGGAATGCAATAGTAGGCTTTGAACTCAATCATTTTATCGCTGTTGCCACAGAGGCACTACTGCATATGATAGAGGAAACTTAACCAAATGAGATTTTGATAGTAATGGTAGACCCCTACAAGGGATTTTTTGTATATCATTAATATCATTTCTGAAAGTTTACTCTTGGACAGATCATGCTTGGAAGTAAACATGTTTTGCTGGTCTTACCACAAAGATATGGTAATTTGACAAAATATATTAACACATTGGTCTATGGGAACTGAATTAGTTGTCTTTGTCCAGTCATGTAACAGTTTTATTAAAAACCATTTCAATACATGTATTTACAATTTTAAAATTGGGAAGGGTGGCTGGAAAAACATATATATATATATATATATATATATATATATATATATATATATATATATATATATATATATATCTGGAATATTTGATAAAAATTCATCTTGATATATGTACTGACAAATTTAAGAGAATTTTTGGTGTAAAACCTTTATTTTTAGTAACCTGTTTAAAATTCAAAGTCAGACAAGGGTTAATTTAGCTTTGAATGTCAATTAATATTTTATGTAATTAAAAATTTCAAATAAATCTATATGAAATAACTTTGCTTTCCTCAAACAAACACTGAAACCCAAAAAACATTTCCATATTAATCACAAACATGCATAAAAATGTTTCATAGTTGTTACATTACATAAACAACACGAGTCTGCATAAAATATTCAATAAGCATGCATGTTAGTCAGTCAATTAAGACTAATTCAATCAAGGTTCAGTTCCAACTTGTTATTCACTCAATACATTTCCGTGAATCCAGTAATATACTATGCTACTTTAGTACACACCAACTGTGGGCCATGCATGCAGGATTAAGCTGGTGAGCAGACCACCTTTTGCGGGATACATGTAAGTGATCACTACCTTCATATGCATTTTGCCCATGCGTTTCCGATGCCTGTATGCAGCCTGTTGCGAGCTAGTTTGACGCAGTATGCTCGACGAATCTTCCTATATATGCAATTAGCAAGACAAGTGTGAAAATTGAATGCAAAAAGTTTCACCCACATGCTTGTTTTACCTAACAAATGAATTTTCAGGACTTCAACAGAATTCAGAAAATTAGCCTACAAGGGTTATAAAATTCTGTGCCCCAACACTAAATTATTGGAAATTATTACCGTATGTACTCGTGTATAAGCCTGGTCCAAATGCAAACAACATAGACCCTGATCTGCCATCACATAATGCACTGACAGATCAGGGTGTATGTTGTTTGTTCTACTGATTAGTCCTTACAAACTGCATAGACCCAGATCTGCCGGTGCATTATGTGATGGCAGATCTGGGTCTATGCAGTTTGCAGTTGGTATCGGTTTATACGCGAGTATCTTTGTTAAATTATATGTTGTATCTATGTCAAAATCATAGTTGACAAATTCCCTCTCTTTTTTATCCCTATCCAAGTTTGTGTTTCTTTACTGAATTAACAACAACTTTACCATGTTTATTGTCAAATTTTGTGAAAGCTGAACTGTACATAATTGCACTTACTCTTGCTCAAATAAATCAGTTTTTGTTTTTTTTGAAAGGCTTTCTATCATCATGAGTGCTTTATATTTGTTGTTAAACTTCAACTGTAAGTACATAGCTCACAAGAAAACACTTCTCTTCAATTTTATTGCATTTGCTTCTCTTACCATATCTTTTTAAATTATTTTACCTGGCATTAAAATGCATTATAAAAATATTGTACATTTTTTATTATGATCTATAAACTTCTCTCTGACATTCTTTTCACATATTCTTTTAAACACACACTTCAATACTGAAAAAAAGATAATATTAATACTATATGAACATGTAAAGAATTTTCATATTCAAAATAATATATTAAGTCACAACATATTGTTATCATCCTTTCCCATCCACGACATAATAAGTACATATTAAAAAATATTCATACATTTACATTCTATCAAACCTGTCTTGGAAAGCTATGGTTAGAATACTACGCTACTGTATTATAGGTCTCATATCAGCTGTAAATTAAGAATGATAACTGATCATATCTAACTAAATGGAGTTGGAAGGGGGGTGGGGGTGGCTGAGTGAATATGAAATGATAGGAGAAAAGGCTAATTCTACAACCTAAAGATTTAAGTACAGCAGAATCTCATTAGCTTGGACACACTTGGCTCAAATACCATGGTTCCCTTGAACCAGTGTAAATCCAACAGATGTCTGGGCTCAAACAATGAATCGCTCAAACTGATTTACCAAATCCTTCAGCTGTTGGAGGTATCCATATTCTACTGTATAAAAAAACAAAAAAAATGGAGCCATCTAAATGATCCAATAACATACATCAAGGTCTCATATTAGTAAGAGAAATGTAACTTGTGGAAATTTATTAGTCACTGAATAAAAATAGAAATCAAAGTATTGAGAATACTGGTAGATTGGATCATTTGGATAATATAGTACATTAAACAGGATCAAATGAATTAATATAAATTGCAAGCTCAAAATACTGATGGATTGGATGGTTTGGGAAATATAGTACATTAAGCAGGATCAAATAAATTAATATAAATTGCAAGCTCAAAATACTGATGGATTGGATGGTTTGGATAATAATATAGTACACTGAATAGGATCAAACGAATTAATATAAATTGCAAGCTCAAAATACTGATGGATTTGATGGTTTGGGAAATATAATACATTAAACAGGATCAAATGAATGAATACAAATTGCAAGCTCAAAATACTGATGGATTGGATGGTTTGGATAATAATATAATATATTAAACAGGATCAAATGAATTAATATAAATTGCAAGCTCAAAATACTGATGGATTGGATCATTTGGGTAATATAATACATTAAGCAGGATCAAATGAATTAATAAACTGCAAGCTCAAAATACTGATGGATTGGATGGTTTGGATAATTATATAGTAGATTAAACAGGATCAAAGGGATGAAAATAAATTGCAAACTATTTATATTATTCATGTTCCTTTTTTATGATATTATGCAAATACCAATATCCATCACATGTAATTTGAATCATAAATGTTTAGAGTTTTTTCTTTTTTTTTATTCATTAACAGAAAATTGATTAAAACAATTCATAAAATATTTTTTGAGAAAATATTCAAGCATTTACCTTTTATGATTCTTTTTCTACTGAAATAACTATGTATTGTTTTAAATACTGCATATAAGCAGTTAAACTATAGCAAATAGATATATGCAAGTCTAATCATTTCCTTTAGGATCATAATTTGAGTTATGTCCCTTCACATAGCTTAACTGGCTTTTCAAGACTAGAATGCCCAATGAGCTAAAATTGACACAATGGCTGGTACAATATAACATTATCTGTTTAGCATTTATCCAGACTTTTCACTCAACCTGATTTGTAGAATGTATTCTACACCCATAATTTGTTCTTCGTATATTATAATATTGGCAAAACAGTGTGAATTCCAGGTACTGTGAATTTACTTTTTTGTGGGTTACCAGTTTTCATCGATTTGATAATCACTGCATTATAACCACAAATTGAAAGACCCAACAAGCAATGATCCTTCATGGAAAAAATAGGACACCTTCCCAGACCCACAAATTTAAATATCAACAGAAATGTCATTTTGCGCAAAATCCACAAAAATAAATAAATTCATAGTAACAGATATATGACTGCAACCATAGCAACTTTTCAGGGTGGCTTTTTTGGCAACTAGTCAACCTGGAAAGAGTTAATTCTAGACAGGTTTGACTAAATCAACAAATATCAAGTCATAGTACTATGTATGACATGTTTATGAGCAATATCAATTTGAGAGTTATTACAGGCATTAACGACAGCAAATAAATTCTGTGGTAAGTAAATTCAACACACCTCCCTTGATGATACTGAACTTTCTGACTAAAAGAAACAAATATAATGCAACTGAAATGTGTCAATTGTTACTACAAAAGCTGTCACTAAATACAGCTGAAATGTGTCAACTGTTGCTGTCATTAAATATGACTGAAATGTGTCAATTGTTGCTATGAAGCTGACATCAAATACAGCTGAACAGTGTACAATATTTATATCACAGCCTTTGTGAAATACAGCTGAAATGTCAATTTTTACTATCAAGGCTGACATGGAATACAGCTGAACTGTCAAATGTTACTATCAAAGCTGTCATGAAATAGAGCTCAAATGTGTCAATTGTAACTATCAAGGTTGTCATGGAATACACCTGAACTGTGTCACTTGTTACTATCAAAGCTGCCATGAAATACTCCAATTGATCATGATTTTGGCAAATAATTTCGACATTTATTCAAAGGTCTTTAAAAAAATTTATAGGAATAAAAGATGACAAGTTGACAGAAAAAAAATACTACCTTTATATGTGGTAAATCTTGTTTACTTTTTCTACTTTTTGAACTGAGAATACAACCAAAAACAATATTTTGTGTTAGTTAAAGACATAATTTGTATTTAAACCAAATGAGTTTTGAAATTATGTTTTCATTTATTAATACTTGCCAACTGTCTAATATGTGTCAATTTCATTTAATGTTGTATTTGTTTTTCTTGTATAACCTATAGTTAGTTACAGACCCATTTACCCACTTCCATCTTTTGATGCACTGTATTGTTTGCATTGGTGGGGAAAAGCTTCATATTACATTTTTAGAACTTGTGGTCCAACCCTATTGCTCTTATAGATAAATAAAGTATGTTTAAACTAAATTTCCAGATATTAACATTTCACAAAAGCAATTATTCAGGACTTGAAATTAGCAGTTCTCCACTAGCCCGAGGCTAGTAAATTTCCTGTTGGACTAGTATTTTTTATTAATTCAATACTCCAATGGCTAGTAAATCTCAATATGTGTCTGACATTGTTTTTTTGGTAAGACTAGTGAAGATTCAGCAGACTAGTAAGTTTCTGAATCTACTAGTCCTTCTGGCTACAAAGAAATTTATGCTAAATTCTTTGCCTCTTATTAGTTATTGCCTTCTTCGTAAGTTTTATTTAAAGGAATATGAGGGATTGCCTTGAATTGTTAGATTACATGACAAGTTGCATGGTCTATGTAGACTTAGCTCAATTAGCTTAGGAAGTAACTGAAAATCAGTGTCCAATCTTGAAAAATCGGTGTAACTTAATTTCAGAGTTTACAGGACTCAGAACACTAATTATAATCATGATTGTCTTTGAACAACTTTTTGTTATTTCCATAACATGAAAGCAATTGAATTTTATTGTACATCTGTAATTGTTTGTTTAATACACCTATTGTGAAGGTTTCATTTCACAACCAAACAATCAGCTTTGTGATCATTTATTTCATACTAGTATTAAATAGCTTCATTTGATGGATCACTCATGTGCAAATACTTAATTATTACACTCAAATTAACATCACACATTGTGTATCACTTGTCAATTGTCCGAATAACTGGTTGACACTTTACGTGGCATTCGATTTTTACAGGTAACAAGGTAAAGACATCTGGACTTTGCAATAATGGTTCCGAGAATGTCTCTGGTATCTGGAATTTGGAGGTTCCAGTTTGCAGAAGTTTTTACAATAAAGAATTTTTAAGAAAAAATCTGTTCCGTTCCAAACCAAAATGGTTAGTTTATAGAGAATTCCTGATTGTAGAAGGTACAACTGGTAAAGTCATTTTGCTGTGATTTTATGAAAATATTATTTTTTATGTGAAAATCTAGTCATCCTGAGTCCACAACACAAATACATGTGGACTTTCATGTGCTACATATTGGAATGGGCATTATTGATAGAATTTGTCCACAAGAACTTCATCTCATAAACTTACCAAATTTCAGAAAGTTTTCAATATACTTTATATACTTGCATTTAATTCGGGTCCAAATGCAATCAACATAGACCCTGATCTACTGGCACATTATGCAACAGCAGATCAGGGTCTATGTTGTTTGCATTTGGACCTGGATTATATGCGAGTATATATGGTATGTTGTGAATTTTTGTTGTAATTGATAGTGCAAATGACTGATCCTGTCTGAGTCTGGTGGATTTTTTTCTCCCTTGAATGCAATGAAATGCCATTTTTTCTTACTTTCAGTTTGATAGCCTATGATATTAATCTGTTTGAAAGTATCCTGCCAATATGTGGCAGAAAGAATATTTGAAAATCTGTTTAACTAATTGTTATTGAAGTCTCTGGAAACATTATAAGTTCTAGTTGTGCTACCACTAAAGTACACATCTAGAGGATATTAAACATGGCATTCAATCATAGTGAGATGTGTCACAGGCCAGGTATCACTCAGTCACTATCAATGTTTTTTATAGGTCACTGTATAAACACAATTGGTATTGCTCTGGATCACTTTGAAAGCCCCAAATGGGGATTATATAGCCCTTAATATGCTCTAAATTGTACTAAATTATATTGTTTAACTCAAGGCAATCACGCTGCACTATCAGTCCTCACAAATCACAAAGTTAGCTGCTAGATGTTACTTAAAATTCAACCATGAAAATTCTACCTTCATGCTGTTAGTTTCACTCTCAGTTTTGCTGTCAAATATTGAGCAAACATTAACCAAAGCTCCAACACATAACTATTATCTTATTTGAGAACTACACTTCCATGCAGTTAGTTCCACTCAGTTCTCTCTCCCAAAACTATGTGAAAATTACCAAAAGCTTTAAATTCAATCAACCAATCTTGAGAGAATTAAAACAATTTTAGACTACATTTTAAGCTGATCTGTATTAGAAAATTAAGAAGCTGTATCTTCACACGGTTGTGATACCTGAGATGGAAGTGACCTTGATAGGTCGGTATCAGACTCATGTTGATCAGAGCCTGAGTGGGCAAAGTGAACTTTCCTCTTTGTTCTCAAGTGTGGCATTTCTAGATCTTGATCTTCTTCAAGAAATGTGACTCGGATAGCAGGATGAGAATATTCTGAGTCATACTCGCCAGTGAATGTGCCTATGACTTTTTTCTTACCTTCATCTGAGTCGTCCTCACCAAACTAATCAGTCCAAACATGATACTTTTTTAAAACAGGTTATTTTACAATTTAATATCAAAAGTCAATTTTAAAAAGTGTACCTAGGACTTAGGAAAAATCTAATTTTACCTCACTGCAGTACATATGTCACTATATTCCTGATCTTACATAATTTTACAATTTAAAGTCCATAACTAACATGGCAATGCATTAAATTCACTCTTTAAAAATTCCATGCAACAGATCAAAATGTGCATAAAATTAAATAATCATAAAGGAGTGTAAAAGGATCCCTTGAGGTCATTGCCAAAACTGTTAAATAGCTCAGAATACAACTTGTGTTTCACTGATTTGCACAAAGCAATTTTTATGTAAGGCTGGTTCTGTTCTCTGTTCTTTGCTATAAGTTCTTTGCATGGCAAGCAAGAGCAATAAGGCAGAACCTGCATGTCGAGCCCATGAATAAAGCAATGCTGTAAAATCTGTGACCTTGGCCTCACGGTCAAAAGGTTGAGCAAGCATGTTGCAGAATTAATTGTCTAAGCATCATAATGCTTCATTTCAAGAATGAATAAATTCCATCAAGGAGTTGTGGAAATATAAGAAATGAAAAAATCTTAATACAAATTTTCTATGACTCTGTCATTGACCCTAAGGTCAAAAGAGCAAATGAGTGTGTCACAGAATGAATTGTTTCAGCTTCATAATGATTCATCCCAAGTATGAACAAAATCCATCAAGGTGTTTAGGAAATATAGGCAAATGAAACAACCTGATCACAAATTTTCTCTGACTAGGGCCTTGACTCAAAACGTCAAAGGGGCAAATCTATCAAGTGGTTTAGGAAATATATGCAAATGAAAAACTGTAACCAAAACCTTAAGAAACTGTTAATGATGATGATGATGGAAAAAAGCAACTGCTATATCTCATTTTCCCACTAATGTGGGCTCAGCAAAACTAGTAAACCAGTCTAATAATGTAATATATCTATGCATTAAGAAGTTTAAAAAAACTTAATTTTCTTGGTAATGACAGTGAACCTTATGTTTACCAACTCTTGAATTTTTCACAACTGAATAAATGTTAAACTTCTAAATTGATGGCAAGGAAGTCTTATGACTCGAGAAGTTTTGTTGTTAATGGTAAGTAGACTCTCACTGATTCTTATGGTATACAAAACTAATTTTTGATTTGACTTGATCTAAATGTAGGTAGTGCAAAATACTGGTTAATCTGCAAACACAAGAAAGCCAGGGACTGCATGGCAAGTCCATAATCAAAGAATTGCTGAAAATATTTAACCAAAGACTTAACTGTTGATGCCAATTCCAATACCAACACAGGAAAAGTGACTGCTATGTCTCGCTTTCCACTAAAATGGGCTAGACAAAGACTTGGTGTATACAAAAATGTAAAATATGTGTTAAATTTGACATTTAAATGACACTATATTATATCTAGCACATGCTACCTGTGCTAAAAGTGAATGTGCCTAATTCTTGAAAAAGCATGTGAAACAATTAATTTTTACTTAAAAGGAGAAACTACTTCAGAAAGGGGCAACATTGGGCATACAGAAATTTGCCTTAGCTAGAAATTTGAGGTTGCTCAACATTTTATTTGTGATCAAAATATAAAGCAAACATGAAGAATTTTATAGGGGGAGATAAATTTGGACCAGACTAGCAGCTGAGAACTAAAGTACATATCAAAGTTAAATATATATCTTTATGATGTTGGAGAAAATTATATGTCTGTATTGGGTAAATGCAATACATAACAAACATTTGATTTAACTTTTCCCTAAAATATTCATGAAAAATATTTGCTGCATATCATTTACACACAATGAAATAGTTGTAAAATCAGAAACAGTATGGCTATATTTTTTTTTATAGAGGAATTGGAAAAAATTGGTAAAACTCCATTTAAACTTAAAATTTCAGGTAAGCATTTGGATGCCAGCATCCATCACAACAAATATCTACAATATTTGAATGCCTAAAAACATATTATTTTCAAGATTCATACAATATGTACTAAAACTGCTACACAATCGATTAAGTATCCACTGTGCTGCATATTCAACACATCCTTGCAAACTTCAGTGTTTCCAGACCACTGGAAATTAGCAAATGTAGTGCCTGTGCATAAGAATGGTTCCAAAACCATTATGTCAAACTATTGTCCTATATCTTTACTTTGTACTTTAACTAAAGTTTTTGAGAAGTATGTACATAAATATCTAAATAACTACATTATGCAACATCATATAATTTCACATAATCAATCAGATTTTTCACCAGGTGATTTAACAACACATCAGTTAACAGACATTTACAATACAATTTGTTTTGTGCTAGACAAAGGTAAGGAGATTAGTACCGTTTTCTTTGATATTAGCTTTCGACAGAGTTTGGCATAAACGGTTGATCTTAAAACTAAAGAGTATTGGTGTTCATGGAAATTTGTTATTATGGTTTGAAAGTTACTTACTGTCAAGAAAAACATGAGTTATTATAAATTCTAAATCATCAGATGTTCGATGCATCAAAACTGGAGTCCATCTTGGGATCCGTATTATTTTTAATTTTCATCAATGATATTGTAGAGAATATAGAATCATCAAATAGACTTTCTGCTAATGATACATCATTATATATGATAGTTGATGATACATCATTATATATGATAGTTGATAATCAGATCTTAGCTGGTGAAATCTTAAACTCTTATAATGAAAATTTACATGAATGGTCCAGACATTGGCTAGATACATTTAATCCTGATAAGACTGAATCAATGCTAATATCATGAAAACGGAACCATAACCACTGTCCTATATTATACATAGCTGAAACAAACCTGCAAGAGGTTACTCTGCACAAACATTTGGGCATTATACTAACGAATGATGCCAGTTGGCATGCGCATATTAAATATATTTCTGATAAAGCCTGGGAGAAATTAAATTGTTTAAAAAGTTTTTAATTCAAACTGGATCAATTGTCTTTGGAACAAATGTACAAATCTTATATTGTACCAAGTTTTGATTATGCTGATCACATCTGGGACAATTGCACAATGCAAGATAGAGAATTATAGAAAACATAAATGTTGAGACAATGATAATAATAAGTGCATCCCCTACACAACTGTACGGTGAAACTAATTCAGAAAGTCTAAACTCTCGCTGGTACATGCATAAATTGATTCAGTTATTTTAAATTTATCACGGATTAGCTCCCATATATCTTCAAGATGTGATTCAACCTTTATTTATAGAACATGAAATCTACTACACTTGATCAACAAATGTAATTCTACCTCCAATATGTAGAACAACATTATTCCATAATTAGTTCTTACCCTCTACAATTCAAATATGGAACTTGTTACCCGTAGAAGCAAGAAACAATCCTTTGATGCATAATTTCAAAGCCTACTTGAATCGAGAAAGAAATCACTTCATGTTATCATTATGTTGGTGATAGAATGTCACAGGTTATGCATGCTAGGCTAGAACAAAGCGTAGTAGTTTAAATTAACATTTATACACGAATCACGTATCTAACTACAAGTATTGTACATGTGATGAAACAGAGAATGCAAAACACTTTCTTCTAGACTGTCCAAAATACTCAGATCTTAGAGATCATATCTTATACACACTCCCTTTTGCTCTCACAATTGAAACTTTATTATTTGGGAACCCTATGTTCTCTATAGAAACTAACATGCATATATTTTTGTCTGTGCAAAATTTCATTAGGGTGACTAGAATTAAGTAATTAATATAACTCACAACCTTTTGAATCATATTAATTTAGTCCTTATTCTTTGTTTTATTTTGTGTATGTATATGTATTTATACTTTTCCTTTATAACCACTTGTACCAGCATCCAGATTTATGATGTAATATATTTTTTGTATTGTTGGGGAGTCAGTGCTATAAAAAGCTCATTCTTTCTACTGAATCCCCAAAATCATATGTTTGTAATTGCATTTGAAAAAGTTTATCAAAATAAATAGGGCTTAAACTAAAACTGCTGTGGTCTAAAAACTTCCCTAACCAGACACAGTTGAGACCAAATCTTTTGGTCATTGTAAAAAAGTGGCAAGTATAAAAAGGTTTAAATTAATTAGTATTATAATTGCCTCATTGGTACCAAATATGTCGCCAGTCTACAGAAAAATCTGGGTTTCAGTGGGGCTAGTTTAGAGAAGTGTCATTGTATGTAAAGGAGTTATCTTCCCCTGTCTATCTATAATAGATCCATTTGTGATCTCTCTACTCGGTTGATTTACACTTGCACCTTCATGACCTTTGGTTATTCGAACCCTGGTATTATCCGAAGTTTTCTTCTAGTCCCCCAGACTTTGGATAATCGAGAATCTACTGTGTGCATATATATATATATATATATATATATATATATTTATAGATAGATAGTTAGATATATATATATATATATATATATATAGATAGATAGATAGATATATATATATATATATATATATATACTTTTGATGCAGGAGGGAAGTAAATTTCAGATTTAAAAGATGTGGATGGGTACAAGATTTAAATGGCAGAACACAGAAATTTAATGCATACCACTATATCATTTACAAAACTGAACTGTAAGAATATGTGTATAATGCCTTAAATTCTACCAAAACTGTGAACCATTTTATATAGAAATCACAAAACTCCACATATTCATAAAAATGCTCTGTCTCTTTGAATCTCAACAAGTTTAAGAAATTGGAAAAGCAGTCATAATATCCCTATCTCAAGTAGTTTTCAAGGAACCCAAACTTATTTTAAATTATCTACAGAAAGAACAAAGAGAATTATATATTTTCAGCTCATTGCAATCTTAACATGTTTTCTCATGTACTCTCACCTGCAAAATGTGTAGACAACATCAGTCTATGCTGTTCCTTCTATCTAAAATTCAAGCAAATGGCACAGAACCTGATCTGACAATACATTATATGATGGCAGATATGAGTCTAAACTTTTACTATTGGGCACACTTTATACATGTATACTTTAAGTAAATCTCACCTTTTTGCCTCCCCTCTTTTTCCATGCCCCCATCATGGAGGGGTCAGTCCCAAGACGCATGGTCAGTTCAGCTTGGGACAGCTTGACCAGGTCACCTGGTTCCATTCCTTGCTCTTCTGCTTTAGCCTGCAAAAGTAACATCATTTAATGGTGAAATATATCTCCAAGAAAGGGTCATTACCATATATACTCGTGTATAATCCGATACCAACTCCAAACTGCATATATCCAGATCTGCCATCGCATATTGCACCGGCAGATCTGGGTATATGCAGTTTGTAAGGAGTAATCAGTAGAACAAATAACATTGATCCTGATCTGCCAGCGCATTATGGGGCAGCAGATCAGGGTCAATGTTGTTTGCATTTGGACCTGGATTATACGTATATACGGTACACAAAAAAGTATGGAAAAAGTATCCTGGTACCAACTGTAACCATAAAATAATAGCTGAATGAGTATTTAAAATTCATCAAATTTGCACAGGTTGAAGATTATAGATTCCTTATATTAAATACACCAAGTTATGTTGGTGAGTGAATTTGTTCAATATGAAACAATTATTGTGATCACATATATTATCTGAAAAAGAAAGCCTCTGCAGCCAATTTACAACAGGTTATAAATCACTAAAGATTTGCCAAGGTCACATACACTTTTCCTTGACTGTATAATAATAATGATAATAATAAAGTCTTTATTTTATGAGAGTGACACAATTAGTACAAAAACTAATCTCCCTTGCGGCCCTCAATTATCTATTTATATACAGGTAAATATATAAAATACAGCTGGCAAACAAACATACAAAAAAAGGTATTATGGATTAGTGTACACAGGAACAATGGAGTATGGATTCAGTACACAAAGCATTGTGTACACATACGTGCATGATTGAAAACTTTTTTATTCACACACACACACACACAAGTAAACACACAGACATTTTATATAATATATACTAGATATTATCTGGATTGCATCCATTTCAAACATCTGTGATGAAAGAAAGACACTGATGCTGCTTCTTTAACATCTTTAGGTAGAGAGTTTCAAATGAGTGGACCCAAGAAAGCCAAACTATTTTATACAATTCGGTTTTAAGCTTAGGAAGAAGAAAGTTATTAGATGACATAGAGCGTAGCATTGGTAGACTAGAATCTGTATTGGCATTATTTGTCCTTTTACTGAACATATCATTTATATAGTTGGGCACAGAACCATTAGAAACTTTAAACATAAATTTAGCTTTACTTAAACATATTCTTTCATAGACAGTCATGATCTTCAAATCATTCATACATTCATGGACATAATCAATATTATTGTCAACGATAATTCTGATACCTTGTTTTTGAAGTCTTTCCACTTTGAACAAATTTGTTTTGGAAGCATCACCCCATTAAACGTTGCAGTAGCCCAGATTAGCCCAGATTAGGTTGAATATAACTTTTATAAAACATTATCCTGTGGTTAAAGGTTAGGAATTATTTAATTTTTTATAGTAATCAGATATTCTTAGACATCTTTTTGGTAACATTACTGATATGCTCTAACCATAACATATTGTTATCAACTTGAACTCCTAAAATGTTATCTTACGTAAAAAATTTCAGTTTCACATCATTAAAATTTATGTGGAGAATATTATCTTTAATTCTGTTACGTCTCTGGTGAGTGGTTATCAGCATCACTTTAGTTTTATCATTTTTTTTCTTCTCATTTTGTATCATTTTCTTTCACTGGGCTGTTACATACCGTACCTAATTTTTTCATTTTCATTACATGTATTTAGTAACACAAGTCACAACCATGCCATTTTATGCCCAATATCTCCCATAGCTCTATGATATACAGAGGTAAAAAGTGATGTCATATAGATGAAATCATAATGTAATGATCATGTCAGTTCAAGCTGTACAGTCAGAATTGATTTTACAAAAGAGTCCTTAAATACAATGTTAGAACTCACTGTGAAATCAGTGTAAAATAAGGTTTAATTTTAACTTTAATGATGAGTACGTTATGATTACTACAAACACAAGGGTTCAGCAAAATGGGGTGTCTCACCTACAAAAAATGTACCTCCACTTCATCAGACTAGCAAAATCTTTAACGCAAGAGTTTAACACAAAATCTTAACACCAATAATGCTGCTGTTGTCAGTGTTGCCACTTTAAAAGTGATAAATATGTTTATCATCTGCTACATGAATGACCGACAAACAAACAAAAACAAGAGGCCCCTTTTTTGTTGAGTCCACCTTGTATTTTAGGATTGACTGAGTGAGTCCACCTTGTATTTAGTTAGGATTGACTGAACGAGTCCACCTTGTATTTAGCTAGGATTGACTGAATGAGTCCACCTTGTATTTAGCTAGGATTTACTGAATGAGTCCACATTGTATTTAGCTAGGATTGACTGAATGAGTCCAACTTGTATTTAGCCAGGATTGACTGAATGAGTCCACCTTGTATATAACTAAGATTGACTGAATCCAAAATGAAATTCAGCCAGCTTCTACAAAATGATGAGAGAGTCTATAAAGAAAGGAAAATGATTGTTGATATTTATCTCTCCTTACCATGAGGTAAACTTTCAACTGTTCATCTATTTTGTGGTCCACATGATGTAAAATCTCTTTCAGAAGAGGTGTCTTTGGACGGTCTTTCTCAAAACTGATTTTTGTCACTATTTTATCAGTCAGCCCAACCTTCTTCTTACTATGTGCATCTAAGTATGTTCTGAAATAGTACCAACACAATGCATTTTAAACAGGATCCTACAGTAAAACTTAGATGACCAAAACATAAATCAATCAAGTATTTGCAGAGATGCCAATGTATGAGCATGCTTATCAGTGGAATATCTGTAGAGATGCCAATGCATGAGCATGCTTATCAGTGGAGTATTTACAGAAATGCCAATGCATGAGCATGCTTATCAGTGGAACATCTGTAGAGATGCCAATGCATGAGCATGCTTATCGGTGGAATATCTGTAGAGAATGCAATGCATGAGCATGCTTATCAGTGGAGTATTTACAGAGATGCCAATGCATGAGCATGCTTATCAGTGGAGTATTTACAGAGATGCCAATGCATGAGCATGCTTATCAGTGGAGTATTTACAGAAATGCCAATGCATGAGCATGCTTATCAGTGGAACATCTGTAGAGATGCCAATGCATGAGCATGCTTATCGGTGGAATATCTGTAGAGAATGCAATGCATGAGCATGCTTATCAGTGGAGTATTTACAGAGATGCCAATGCATGAGCATGCTTATCAGGAATCCTAGTCTGAATTTTTAAAATCAAGGCAGCTTAAATTGCATATACTGGTTCTTATCAATTATACAAACATTATTCCATTTTTCTAAATCAGGTTTCAAAATATTTTCAAGACTTAAACATTAAAATTAGTTTACATCCTTTCCCTAAAATAAATTATCACCTAAATTGTTCTATTGTGAATAGACTATTTGGAGCAGAGGTCATCACCCTGCTGAACCAGTACTCATCAACCACCTTTATGATACAGTAATATCTTTTTCTGAGTGAATTGTTTTATCGAAAAAAGTGCAGTTCCTTGTACAGTTTTAATACCTAATTTCCTGGTAATGACAATAATCATTTCAATATGCACCATAGATTTAGATGTGACATCAAAACTTGCATCAATGGCTGTCCAAATTTTTCCAAACAGGTGGATCTCAAAATAACGTTAAGTGAATGTTATCCACAAAATAAATGCAACTGCCATGCATAAATTATCGCTTGTTTCATTCTTAAATGCATATATTTGTTTAGCCGTCCATGACATGTACATGTATAAAATAATGGTCTGGGATTATTTCTACTAGTAGGTCTCATATTGCAGCTGTATCAACTCAGAGCATGCTTTCTCCTGCAAGGCAATGTAAACAATATAGATTCTTTGCAAATGGGGTCCACTTTTTTAATGAACATGTTTACAAGTTGATGTTGATTATTGCTCTGCATACTTACTTTGAAAGCCACTGAAGGCTAAGACAAGAAAGAAATAATTTAAATTTAAAAATCCATGCTTTTTGAGAACCATGACAAGAAGTGGTTGCTGATAAGAACTGGTAGGATCCCAGTACATAGTAACAATTATGGTCCAGTGAGAACAAAAGATGAATCCACTGCTCCAATTCCAGAAGCTTCAATACTTTCAACATTGTAGGCCAAATCAATAACCATAAAAATCAGCTTTCCTGAAGAATTATCAGCAGATTTCTTTCTTCTTCATTTCTATCACATTTTTCACCTATTTAGTCTCACTGACTGGTTTCTTGTTCAGTGTATTGTCTTCTACATGAATATTCTATGTCCAGTCTATTATATCAGTGCTAGGTACATTTCTCTCCACCTATGCTCACTTAAAAATTCCTGTTTAAAATTTCATTCCATAAAATCATGATTTTTCTGACTTGTATCGATATAATTAAAAATGCGGAATTTTCAGTAAAAATGCATATTAATTCTGCAAGATCTGGAATGACTGGCATCTTTGTCTTGGAATCTCTCAAATGACTCATTCAGCCCCAGTGTAAAGCATTCCCTACTCTGTGCCCTTAAAAATCTACACAAATGAAGACTCAACAAAATATTTAGGTCTGCAGCACTCTAAGTTTTTTGAAGTTCTACTATATTTTAATCCAGATATACTTCAATAAGAACTACAAACAGCACTTTTTTGGACAATTAACCTTGCAAATTAAGCTAAATACGATAAAAAAATAAGATAATATTATATATGAATTATACATTTTTTATTTTTGACTCATTCTTCCCAATTACACATCCCGGTTTGACAATGATATAAGTAGAAAGATCGCTCCTCCAAAATTAGAATCTTGACATTTACAATGACAGGTTCATTACAATGACATAATGGCTCAAAACCAACTTGATACTTATAACAACAGTTAACTGTGGTATGAAAAATCTTTGGTACACCTCGATACATATCATTTACTGATGAAAAACTTTTCCACTATGTGATCATAGTTTACTTTAGCTATCTATTGCTAAGTATTACTGAGCTCATAAAACAGTAATATCAATTCATGATATTGCAACAGACAATTTAATATTACAATTTAATTTATTCAAAATAACAATACAGTGATGAAAAACGAATTAAGAAGAACATAAGCAAGAAATGTGTCCATATGACACAGATGCCACTGCCAATGGTGGAACTGAAGAAGGATTGGTTCAACATGCAAGGCCAAAGTTCTAAGTCAAACAGGGGCTATAACTCAGTAAAATTTGCCAAAAAACCCAACACTGAAATTTACCTAATTCTTCTTAATATCAAACTTCATATCAAATTCGCTTTCAACCCATGAGGTCCTCTAAGACTCCAAAAGTTAATGAGCACAAATAAAATTTGTGATGGATGTGAGGAAACAAAAAGTGTGGATTGTATGCAATTGACTTTTGACATACAATCTTGTAAATTGGGCTTAACGTATTAGTTTAATTTGGCATTTAATTACTGAAAGCAACTAATACAGCTCTCCATTTTTATAATGTACTAGCTAGGGTCCATAATATATCAAACTACTGTATAACGTGAACACTCATGAATGAATGTATGTGTGTGTGTGTGTGTGTGTGTGTGTGTGTGTGTGTGTGTGTGTGTGTGTGTGTGTGTGTGCATGCATGCATGCATGCATGCATGCGTGTATGTGTGTGTGTGTGTGTGTGTGTGTGTGTGTGTGGTGGAAGAGGGTATGTGTACAGAAAATGCCATTCCAAAAGAATATTAACATTATTTATATTACATAAAATACATATAAATACATATACGTTGACATCATGGTAATCAAGTTTCAAGCTTATCAAATAGTCACATCAATGGAAATAAAGATATCCTTTCAAAAATAAATGTGCTGTTTTCTTTGAATCATCATAAATAGAAATGGGCACCTCATTTGTAAAAATACCTCATTTTGTGAAAAATAGCTAACTTTTCTAAATACCTCATTTGTATAGATACCACAGCTGGTTTTAATTCCTAATCAAGTTCTGACATAGGTCAGCAAAAGACCTATATGATCGATATTCACTCAGAAAACATCATTATTACCATCACTTTCCTTCTATCACTAATGACAATCACACTATGGAGTAGTAAATGAGTGAAAACCACATTGTATTCTTTATATTGTATGATATCTGCCAGGATTTCAATAATGGAAAATTCCATTCATATATATATATATATATAGGTGCCTACATACAGCAAAGTCACTGACCTTAGCAGATCTTACTAGCTGTCTTGGGTTTATCTTCTATATGTTTTAAGATGTATAAATATACAATGTACACATTTCCTTCTTATTTGAGCCTGTAGGTTGATGGATATAGACAGAGAGACAAATCAACAGAAATAGATAGATAGACAGACAGACAGATAGACATACAGATCAGTAATTATATAGATATATAGACAGATTGATAGATGGATAGATAGAAATGTCTACAAAACATGAGAATTATGTTCTTGCTCCTTTAGAAATACCCACTTCTGTATGTAACTGGCATGATTTTCTTTCCTTTGCTGTTCCTTCTTATTGGATCCATATGACAAGTACGTTTCAATATCCATGTATAGACTGACCATGTTTAAACATTCTTTCTCATCTGATTCTGCCAGATGCTTTTTGAAATTTGTAAGAATCCTGAGAAAGATACAAATATTTGCAATAAAGAAATGATAATGTTTACACTTAATAGTAGAATACATGTATTTCAGTGTACCATAGTGAACACTAATAAATGCATTTCAGTGTACCACAGTGAACACTAATACATGTATTAAAGTGTGCCACAGTGAACATTAATACATGTATTTCAGTATACCACAGTGAACATGAATGTGTATTTCAGTGTACCACACTGAACAATAATACATGTATTTAAGTATACCACACTGAACAATAATACATGTATTTCAGTATACCACAGTGAACACTGATACATGTATTTTAGCATACCACAGTATACATTACTAAATGTATTTAAATATACCACAGTGAACATTAATACATGTATTTCAGTGTACAACACTGAACATTAATACATGTATTTCAGTATACCACAGTGAACATTAATACATGTATTTCAGTATACCACAGTGAACATTAATACATGTATTTCAGTGTACCACACTGAACATTAATACATGTATTTCAGTGTACCACAGTGAACATTAATACATGTATTTCAGTATACCACAGTGAACATTAATATATGCATTTCAGTGTACCACACTGAACATGAATAAAAAGTAATTACAGTGTAAAGTAATCATAATTTGTTGGATGTTCTTCAAGATGTCTAAATTCAGTACCTATGTTTTAACTCAAAGTTTTAATCGTGATCAAATTTAGCTGTTCAAGCTTGTGCATGCTGTCCTCGTTGTATAGGTCCTATGACTAACTGCTGATGTAATCCTGAAATTCAGTGATGAGAATTGATGTTGTAATACCCACAAAATGTGAAAACTCACTCTGAGTTTCTGTAGTACACGTCAGAATGCAAATATTACACAAGTCCATATGAAATGTATTTTATGATGTATCATGCTGATCACATAAAATACTGTAATAAATAAGATTATTGCATACGACAAATGTAGAACTTCACCTTATTAGCTAAAAGGAGATCACATGGTATAAACTATTATGAGATATATGTTATACATGCTCCATCAGTCCAATGTCATGATACTACCTGGTCCTTATCCAAAATGTACTAGTCCATATTAGAAGATATATGTTATACATACTCCATCAGTCCAATGTCATGACACTGCCTGGTCCTTATCCAAAATATACTAGTCCCTATTAGGAGATATATGTTATACATGCTCCATCAGTCCAATGTCATGATACTGCCTGGTCCTTATCCAATATGTACTAGTCCATATTAGGAGATATATTAAGTTAAAGGTTTTAAAGTGGGGTTTTGTTTTGGTTAAGTTAAAAATAATTCATTGTACAGCCATGTCATCCTGGCAGTGCAGGCCCTGGCCCAACAGCAGTTTTGATGGCCCTCAAAATAAATGACGATCACTTAAATAAACATTAGAAAATTTGCAACAGAAATTATTATGTACCTAATTATATAGAGACTTACACTTTATTGGCAACCATGTCATGGAAGGGAGGTGGTGGTTTAGCTGACTTCTTTTCATCCCCTGCCTCATCAAATTCCATTTCATCCTGTCCTTCCCTCTTCTGTAGAATAGAAGAAAAATAAATTCCAAAAATGATGTCAACAGGTGTGCAGTGGGATCTCTGCATAGTCTAACAAATCTTGTGCCTTGAGCTCAGGTGCTATAGAATACTGAATCTGGGCTACCATATCTTGAATTTAGGTAGCCCACTGTGCTACTACTTAAAATCATGACTTGTTCTACATTTTTTTTAAAACTTTCAAAATATTTAGCATAAGGGAAATATTTATTAATACCTCATAACAAGAAAAAAGATGAAGTCTAAAAGCTAACAGTTTCACATTAAAGTGCCTTCTCTTGAATACTGATTTTTATCTGGGCTACCAGGTTCTTTATGTGGTAGATCTGAGGGCTACCATCTGACTTTGATATTTGGCAGACCTTCTCAATGGCTTCATGATTTTCACAATGACTGATTAAGAACACAAAACATAAATCATAGCTGTAGTCTGTGATCAAAAACAGACTAAAAGAAAAGAAGAACAATGATCTAGATCATGAAGTACCATATATACTCGCGTATAATCCAAGTCCACATGCAAACAACATAGACCCTGATCTGCCGTCGCCTAATGCACCAGTAGATTAGGGTCTATGTTGTTTGTTCTACTGATTAGTCCTTATAAACTGCATAGACCCAGATCTGCTGGTGCATTCTGCAATGGCAGATCTAGGTCTATGCAGTTTGCAGTTGGTATCGGCTTATTACACACTTTTGTGATGTACAGCCAAATACACATCTGTGTTATATCAAGTCAATCACAAGTCTGTGCGATATATAGCCAAGCACAGGTCTGTGTGATATACAGTCAATTATACATATGTGTGATACACAGCCAATCACAAGTCTGTGTGATATACAGTCAATCACAAGTCTGTGTGATATACAGCCAATCATAAGTCTGTGTCATATAAAGCCAATCACAAGTCTGTGTGATATACAGCCAATCACAAGTCTGTGTCATATAAAGCCAATCACAAGTCTGTGTGATATACAGCCAATCACAAGTCTGTGTGATATTCAGCCAATCACATGTCCATGTGATATACAGCCAATTTGCACATATGTGTGATATACAGCCAATTACACATCAGTGTGATATATAGCCAATTTCACATCAGTGTGATATACAACCAATGACAAGTCTATATGATATACAGTCAAACACACACATTTTTACCCTTATATTAGGTTTTCCCTTTCATGATCACTTTTCATCTCAAAATCATTCACTAAAATACTTTATATATCAAAAAAAGGGATCAAGACTGAAATTCAGAGAGGTGAAACATGGCTACCATACATACTCACTTATAAGTCAGATCCAGCTGCAAACTGCACAGATCCAGATCTGCCATCACATAATGTGCTGGCATGATCTGGGTGTATGTGGCTTGTCTGGAGTAATCACTAGTAGTACAAAAATGGCTACACAATTCACCAATATGATTAACAAGTATGCAATGGCAGATCTGGGTCTATGTTGTTTGCAGTTGGACCAGACTATTAAGCAAGTATATATGGCATAACATACAAACGTTGAAAGAAGGAAGAAAAAAAAGAAGTGATAAAAAGGTTTGACATCTTACAGCACTTAAATTTCCATGTGTTCATACATACATCCCAAGCATGTGAAATATTGCTGCAATAAGAAACACATCTACATGTGACAGCTCATTCATACATCCCAAGCATGTGAAATATTGCTGCAATAAGAAACACATCTACATGTGACAGGAGGACCATGAATACATTTTATGGCAATTCAGTGACTGGGAAAAGCTTTCAGCTTTAATTCTATTTATGGAGAAAGATGCATTCTGTCAAGTTTTGCTAAATTCCAAATATGGAAATTTGCTTGTGCAATTTTTGAAAGGTTGCAATTTTTAAATTCTTTTCTCCATTCCATTAGGTACATTTGTGATTTGTGACAGGTGGCAAAAATGGCAATAATTAAACCACATATTTGACAAAAAACATACTGCATCTAGATCTTTGTCTAATGATTAACACAACAGTACTTTAAGATAAAACTCAGCTCAATACAACATCCTATATAATGGAACATTATTTTGGGAATTTTGTTAGCACCCAGATTTGTTGTAGTAGTATTGGGAATCAGATATTACTTAATGATTAATCATCAGTTTCTGCTAACTGATTGATGAGCAAATAATGATCAATTTGTCTACATGATGGCTTGCTAGAACTGGGGTTATTTTCAGGTATCCTATAGTATGAGACAGCAGGAATGGCACAGAACTGAATTTCAATCCAAATCAATCAGAGCTAGTAATTGATTAACTGCTGATTTCACTCAAAGTGACCAAAGTTTGATTAAACTGCTTGATTTGAACAGCACAAAAACATAATAACTACATCAACATGAATTTTCACCTCTTCATTGGGTTTCTTGTTCTTGGCTTGACGGACTCTTCTGTAAGCAGCTCGAATTGCCTTTCTGCGTTCCCTCTCCATCTCTTTTCTCTTGACTCTACGTTGGGCACAGATTTCTGCTCTCTGTTCACTTGTCAAATCATCCCACTCACTACGCCTTGCAAGACGCTGGGATTCTGTTGTTGGATATCTAATCAAAAGTATATGATAACAGTAGAATGTTGATCACTGAGATGTGTGTAAATTCAGGCTGTTCAATTTTGCAGCATATATGGAGTGTACTCTGGCCTCATATTCATGAAATATTTTTGCACTTGAAACTAGGACTCAAGCTCCAAGTCAATAAAAGTTACATTCTGTCAATTTATCATGAATATATTTATAAGGATAAAGCTTCCATGTTTTTCCTGGCTCTAATTCTAATACTTGTATGCTGAATCTCAATGACAAATGCAGCCTTCTCGTTATCTTTTGAGGAAGCCAATTAAAATTTAAATGTACAAAACTGGGTCAATTCAACAATATAACAAACAAGAGTACCACATACAGCACATGATATGCCTATCTTGTGACCTTTTCCCTACTAAGGACTTGACCTTTGAGCTTGGGACTTACCCTATGTACTTATGTATAAGCCGTGTTCAAATGCAAACAACATAGACCCTGATCTGCCATTGCATAATGTGCCTGCATATCAGGGTCTATGTTGTTTGTTCTGTTGATTAGTCCTTACAAACTGTATAGACCCAAATCTGCCAGCACATTATGCAATGGCAGATCTGTGTCTATGCAGTTTGCAGTTGGTCTCGGCTTATACGCGAGTATATATGGTAACTACTGTATGATGAGGTGTAGGTAAAAAGTGACAGCCTGGAAAAGAAACAAGCAACTGTTTTACATTATTCCTTTTTATGGCCTTGACCTTAATGGCAGGAGATATGACAGTGAATACACGAGATGCTTTAAAGTCATGATATATAAAAAGATGCAGTTTAATTAAAATATTTTGTTTGGTTTAAAATGTATGCCCATACATAGATAACAGTCACTGATTTATATTTTCCCTTGTTGTGACCTTGACCTTGAGGTAGAGGACAAGACTATGGTATGTGACACACTGTCTAGTCATGATATATAAGTGGTTAAAGTTTCATTAATATATTTTCAGTTTTTCAAAAGTTATACTCTGGACACGGATACAAGTAAGATTTACATTATCCCTTGCTGTGATCTTCAACTTGAGGAAGGGGGCATGGCTATGGTAGCTGACACACCATCTTGTCATGATATATATTTGGGCAAAGTTTCATTAAAATCTCTTCAACCATTATAAATTTAATGGCCAGACAAGAAAATGTTAACAGACAGACAGATGGATTCTTGGATGGATTGACAGACCATGCCATAACACAACAGGCCAGACTTAAGATGGGCCTTTAACAATGTTACAGTGTTGTAAAAGTAGATAGCTACAATGTTACAATTTATAAAAGTAGAAGGTTTTTAAGCTGTGGCAGACTGCAAATGAAAACATTGCAGACACATCTGAACCCACCAGTCATAGTTGGTATGGATCAATGGTAGTCCTACAATGTAAGACGTTAAGCCTGATATGCATGATTTGGAAGGGGTGGGGGTGGCCCCTCATCATACATATCAGGATCGAGATATTACAGTGCAGGACTAAATCCATCACTAAAAGGACATTAATGTCATCAAAGTATTCTATCAGATTCCGAGTAGGAAGTGGGGATGGGGCTGGTGTTTCAAGCTGCATTTTCAAAGATTTTGACAGAGAAGACAGAAGAAAATGAGTCTTAATTAACTAGTATTTTGTCATAGTTATTATTTATAAAGTATTTTGTAAAACTCTTGTACCAAAATGTATATATTTTGAGAGAATACTAGTATTTTGTCATAGTTATTATTTATAAAGTACTTTGTAAAACTCTTGTACCAAAATGTATATATATTTTGAGAGAAAAGAACATGATTAAAAACAAATACTATTGCTGTGACTTCTGTTTTTCAATCAAAGTACGAGAACATATTTACTAAAAAGAAATAAGAATTCAGGAATGCAGTCATATCTTAACATTTTATCAACATGCTATAATACTGAATCAAAGTCTTCTTACAAAAAAACCCACAAAAAAACCCCCACGTACACACATGTACAAACTTGCTATAATACCGAGCAAAAGTCTTCTTACAAAAAAACCCACATACACACATGTACAAACTTGCTATAATACTGAGCAAAAGTCTTCTTACAAAAAAAAACAAAAAAATCCCCACATACACACATGTACAAACTTGCTATAATACTGAGCAAAAGTCTTCTTAAAAAAAAACGACAAAAAAAACCACATACACACATGTACAAACTTGCTATAATACTGAGCAAAAGTCTTCTTAAAAAAAAACGACAAAAAAAACCACATACACACATGTACAAACTTGCTATAATACTGAGCAAAAGTCTTCTTACAAAAATACACACACAGACACACACACACAAATGTACAAACAACACGCTATAATGCTAAATTAAAGTCTTCTTACAAAAATACAAACAAATCAGGTCTATATTTTACATGAGAAGCAATATTTAAAAATATATATGTTATCCATCTTGCACTAAATAAAACATTAAATTTTTTAACACTCCATAACCGTTCTCTTATATTACATAA
This sequence comes from Margaritifera margaritifera, assembly GCA_029931535.1. NCBI lineage: Eukaryota > Metazoa > Mollusca > Bivalvia > Unionida > Margaritiferidae > Margaritifera > Margaritifera margaritifera. The sequence goes on from JAQPZY010001606.1 coordinate 4,537,306, forward strand.
AATATAGTTAAAATGAAACTTAATAAAGAAAAATACTTTTCTATACATTTTTATTGCATCTATGGCTATTATGGTAACCTAGGTCAATGAAACCCATACTAACAGAGCTTATCCTTGACCATTACCAATATTATAAAGCAAATATGATAAAATATCCCACATAATGATCAGAAACATATGAGAAAAGTAAAGCAAAAAGCCAATATGTATATAAAATATCAAACCATGATGAAAAACATAACAGGAAAGTGAAACAAAATGCTATGGTCAAGATGACATATAATGTAATTCAAACTTTACTGAAAAAAGGTAAAAATTGTATGTAAAGATGTTAAGAAATAATAGAATAGAAATGTAAACAAAAAAGGTAAAAATTGTATGTAAAGATGTTAAGAAATAATAGAAATATAAACAAAAAAGGTAAAAATTGTACGTAAAGATGTTAAGAAATAATAGAAATGTAAACAAAAAAGGTAAAATTGTATGTAAAGATCTTAAGAAATAATGGAAACATAACAAAAAAGAAATAAAAGAAAATTTTCCAGTTGTACATTTTAAAGACTTTAGTAAAAACCTAGGATTAAACAAAGATCATTAACATTTACAAGGAATCAAAATAAAGTTCATGTTTACAAATATTTAAGAACTAGTCAACTTAAGCCTAAGGGTTTATCTCCAATTTAAATACTGAAAATGAAAATGTATTTGTTCTATAGAAACATCAATGTATATGTTCTTATTTACTATTTGCCCATAAAGTACACTTAAACACAAAATGTAACTTAACTAAATACATAAATCAACCTATTTAAGTTTTTAATTACTTTTTTTATTGTAGATCAATTCTTTTATTAAGAAATTTTGGATGACTGAGCAAATTTTCTTTGTATGATCAGAATGATATATACACAGGACATAATCTGACATCTTGTTATAAAGTTTGTGTTTAATGGCTGGTAAATAAATGGTTGGATGTTAATAAGAACTTATTTGGTGATACAGATACCAATCAAACAATGGACCAACTAGGAATACTTAGAATCAAGGAAAGGATATTTATGAAAAAATCTAAACTTTTGTACATGATTTAGAATCAAGAAGGTCCTCAGTCTGTCCAAAATATTATCAATCCACATCAAGCTAATCCAATTTGACCTTATTATGATCTGTTTCAGTGAAAAATGTCCAAAGTCAAAAACTCCAAAAAGAATTAAGAAAGGTTTTGTTTATTCTGACCCACTGATCTAACACAGTTTACCAAAATCAATGAAAGAAGCATCATCACTGAACATTCATCAGATAACAAAAATTGCTATATGATTCACCAATATGATTAACAAGTATAATGTCTTATACCACCACATTTTCTATTCCTTTTTTTTTTTTTTTTCAAAGCCTGTATGCATCAGCATGGGATAAAGTCTTTTGAAAATACTTGTACTTAACTTTTTCCAACTTGTACCTGTCAATACTTGTACACAGTAGAGAGCCTCAAGGGAGAAAAGTTTTTGTAAACTAACTGGGTTACCCTTTTAAAATAAAGACAATATTATTATTATTATTATTATTATTATTATTATTATTATTATTATTATTATTATCTTGGTTGATAAGTTAGCTGATCAATATTAACCACAACAAAATGGTTTACATTTTTAAACAAAGTAAAAGTCACTTTTCTCCATGAATACAATATCAGATTATCTGTACTATTTTGCTTTCTATCCATCATTAGAAGGCAAAGAAGTGTCATATCTAAGGGAAAAAATATTATACAAATTCATTGTTTTTTTTCCAAAAATATGCAATTTTATAACTAAAATAACTGTAATGTAATATACAGAAAATGAAATTAACTACATACAAATCCACAAATGTTTGCACCAAATGCTAAATATTCCAAAAATGTCCAAACCAATTGCAAATATAAGATATTATAGCAGAAAATGAACCTACCTTTCTATTTCAACATGTTTGATTGGTGATGGAATTCTAGTCAGGAAAAGTGAACTTAATATTTTCAAAGATTCATAAAACAAAATCCATCAATTATGTCTAATGCTGTAACCCACTAACATCTTAGACAATGAACTTATTGATAAACAAGAAGTTTGAATGCACTCAAATTAGTTAATGGAAAAGGCATACTGCATTAACATTACTGATTATTATTTAAAGGCTTCAATCCTGTTTCTGGTGCTGTAAAACATTTAGTTTATTTGGGTCTTATTGTTGATCCTATATTTAAATGTTCAGATGCTAAAGTCCTATAATCTTTTTCAAAATTAATCATCAAAATGGTGACATTAAATGTTGTCTTAATACAAAATGGTAGTGAATAAGAATTGTAACCATCATTAAAATCAACAGCCCTAAAAGGACAAGTAGCTAGAGCAAGCAAATTCTTATTGTGGCTTCTAACTGGTTCCATAACTTTGATGACAAACTGATAAATTTATCACATGCAGTTTCATAGGCTGTATCAAAGCACCTGTGAGTGGTATCTTACCAACTCTGAAAGGCTGCTTTACAGTATGGTGTCAAATATATATTTCAATTGACCATATATGGAGAAACCAATTATTGAAGTAAAATAAGTTTCTTCGATAATACTTATCCGATCATAACATGCTAGGAGTCCTTCCACTACGTCACAAATCTAGCCCTCCCAAGCGAAAGAAGATGTTACCAATGTCTTTAACCAAACAGAAGTCACAACATAAGTGGTCTCCCTTTGGAATGAGGGATTGGTGCCAAATCCCATCATTTGTTAGCTACAACTGATGTGGAAGTGCACAATTTTCCAGGGATAAAACTGTGAGGACAGCTTAGGAGGGAGTGACCATATTAGAATTGGGTAAATATTATCAAAGAAATATATTTTACTTTAAAAAATTGTTGTGTTCTTCAAATACATTACCCAATCTAAATACATTAGGAAATAGGTAAAAGATGGATGGAGTTACATCCCCTTACCCAAGATCTGGCTCTGGCCCTGGTCTCCAACATTGAGTCTCATATGAGATACTGGCAAAGGATAGCACAGATTGATGAAGAGACACAGTATTAAGAGATACAAATTTTGCTCCTGCAAATCTAGCGAAAGTAGAGTAACCCACATTGTTACAAAGTTGCTGAGGGACCTGTGAAGGCAGCCTGTTGTGATGCTGATATAGGCCCTGCCAGGTTGAATTTAGCCTCTTGAGATGAAAGGTCTCTCAGACAGAAGCTGGAGAATGGCATATCAGACCTCCATCACACACTTGAATAATGTCAGTCAGAGAGTAGTTTTGAGTGAACATTAAGCTGGTAGCAACTGCCCTGACCATTCATAAACGAATATGTGTAAGAAATCAATATGATCCTTGGTTAATTGTTTCTCGGTGAAGCAGACCCAACAAATCCAGGATGAAAGAGCCTGAGTGGAAATATCATTTTTTCATTCTTTGAGTGGTAGGAAACAAACTAGATACCCCTCTTCTGGTTGGCTCAGTACATTTCAGGTACCACTCCAATGCACCTGATAGGGTCCTGAAGATGCCATTGTGAAGATGGGTACACCAAAGACAAAGGTTTCAAAACCAAAGACTGATTTTCCTTGAATGGGAGCCTGATCTTGGCAATGAAACCAGGTGTCATCATGAGAAAAACTGAACCATCATGTGAAATGTAAGTCACAATGACCAGATTTTGGTATGGTGTTATTGTAATTACCAAGACTTATCCACACACAAAGTTGCATGCCTCTGTGGCCAGTAATGTCAGGGATACAGACCTAAATGCAAAACTTAACCAAAGTTACTAAAGAGTGTAATGTAGGTGACAGTGACCTCCTTTTCATATCATGATGTTGTACTGACCAATACATATCTACATACCAAGCTGCATGACTCTGTGACCAATAATGCCTGAGAAACTGACCTAAACACAAAATGAAGTCAAAGTCACTAAAGCACAAAATATAGGTCACAGTGGCCTAATTTTGTTAGGATGATGTTGTACTCATCAACATGCATCTACATACCAGGCTGCATGTCTCTGGGGCAAACAATGCCTGAGAAACTGAAATTAATGCAAAACTTGACCATAGTTGCTGAAGCATTAAAATTATGTCACATTGATCTTCAAACACTCACCTAAATACATCTACATACAAAGCTGCATGGCTATGGAACTTACAAAGCATGAGAAACTGAACTTAAACTCAAACAAGGTGTGATCGATGGACAGATGGCTAGACAAGGGTAACACCATATGCCCTTTACACATTCATAACAGGGCATGCTCACCTTGTGTTTTTGGAGGCTGTTGGTCATGTTAGAAATGTGTAAGTGGTCCTGAAGTGTAATATAACTGGGTCCATGACTTTGTTGAACACCCAAGTACTGAGATCCAGACCACAATAGAGGGGCCTGAACTGATACACAATGTTCCTGTAAGCAAACCTAAGACATTTCTGGGAAGACCCATGAATCTTTTGTCTGTATCCATCCTTAGGTGCCAAATAACCTGTGAGTAAAATCCTGGTGAGTTGGTGTTGTGAATGATTTCTACTGCCCTTCTCTGGAGGAAAGAGTCTATGATGTAACCAGGATGTTGGAAAAGGATGGCATGAGCATGGCATCATCTACTGTGGGAATGAGGCTGGTGGGAAAAGAAACTTGGCCAAAATCAGTCCTTCTCCTGTTGTCTCTTGCTCTGGGAAGCTGAGCCCTTGGGTTTGGAGGAGGATTTTCCCATCAGCATTTTGTCTTTGTGGGATCCTTCTTATTTCTCTGGTCCCATTTTGGCAACAGAAAGGTGGGATGCTGGGTAATTGGGCCCGAGTGAAGCTTGCCTCCTTAGTAGCAGGTTTCTGATCTCTACTAGACCATAGATCTGGGATTGGAAGGCAAGGGTGAGATCTTAGGGTTGCCTTGTGATGATACTTGAGCAGCATGGATGTGGAAAGGAAAGCATCTCTGTCTGCAAGGTGAAAATTGACAGAAGCAGCTACAAAACTGAAAAGTGTTGAGCGGTTCTGTTCAGCACATGTGTGAGACTGATTCCCAAGCATGTCTGTTGGAGGAGGTCTCACTGGTGAGATCTATGTTAAACTCTTGGTGATTAAAGAAGATGGAGACCAAACTGAGCATGGAAGCAATGGCTGTGACACTGTGAACTAATTGTATGGTGTTTGGGAAGGGTTTCCGGTATATGCATATTGAAGATAGCTTATACATGCCCATCCCTACAATGTTTCTGTCATCAGCTGGGACCTGGATATCGAAAACCAGCAAGTCTTATCAAAGGCAAGGGTGGAGCTGGATGGGAGTTGTCATTTTGAGAACAAAGGCCTGTTGGCTTCTATTGCCTCTCAAAGAAGTGCAGGATGTCAGTGACACAACCACAGCACAGCGACCAGACTACAGTGGTAAATGTCTTAAGGAAGGCTGGTCTTTTTTTATTAATATGTCAATAGATGCAGAAATTCTACAGGACGGCATCAACAGAGCTGGAGGAGGACATAACTCTGAAGGCAATAGTCAGAAGTCTTCTTCAATGGAGATGCAAATGGCCAAATCTTATTGGACATCATTGCATCAAGTACAGAAGAAGGGTTTTATGATTGTCTATCTTCAATGGCAAAGGTGTGTGGCAAATGAGAATCCTCCTGCCATGGTAATGAGGACTGAATTGGGGAAAGCAGGTTGTCCAGAATGATACACTAAGCTGGGAGTCCACACATGTTGTGAAACAGTAATCTCTAAGCATTGGCTCAGAACATTGTTGATAGTCTGATATTGGTAACGCATATCTTGAAAAGGGGGATTGCCATAACTAGTACTGTGCATACACCACAATGGAGCTAGAACTGGGAAGGTCAATCAGGTCAATCAGTGAATCCAGTGCCAGTTGCGCTGTGTGTCTGTGACAAAGCCCTGGCTGGAAGTGGCGTGGTTGGTTGTCAGATGACATGGGTCCAGGAATAGGGTTTTCCAGAGCTGGTTCATGTGAACTTCCCTACTTCAAAAGTAATGGCCCTGAGATCTGGCCAGTACTGGTATGATCATAAGAGAGTCATCACAATGTGGCCAAGGTGATGCTGAGTTAAGTTGGGAGGGGGGCATGGTGGCTAAGAATGTTAGGCATTCTTCTTCACTGAAGATTTCTCAGCCTCGAGTGACTGTGACATTAGAAAGTTATCTACCAAAGAAGCATCAGTGGTAAAGCTAATAGCATCCACATCCTTGCTGGATCATTTTCTAAGTCTCTCACTGGCCTGGGACAATTGTTTTCATCAAAATCAAAGCCCATCTGTCCTCCAACCGAACTGTACAGATTTCACAAGTGTGGTCTGACTGCTGGTTGGATAATTATCCTCTGACAGTTTAAACAGTTTGCAAGCCCAACACCAAATCCTGCCTACTGTTGTCTGTAATTAGCAAGAACAAAATAATTAAATATACTGGCAATATCAGTCAAGTTGCACTAAGCTTACTGTGAAGTGGACACTAAGAAGAAGACAAAAACTGGTAGAGAGAATTACTGAAGTGATCTTGATTCTTAGAATAAGCAATCATTTACTTAAAATATGTTGCAATAAGGGCAAGTATTGAGATGGAGTTAAAGTACTAATGACATCAGAATAGAGAATTAAGATGGCACCAAACTGCTAATCATACAACAAAATAAACAACTGAGATGCAACATATTCATCTATGATGAAGATAGAGTGAAATTTAATGAGAGAATTTATCTGTGAAGAAGATAGAATGAAAACTTCCATCTTGGTAAACAGACAACAATTCAGCACTTTCAGTGCCAAAACAAACCAAAAGATGATGTTAACATCTTTTTTCTCTCGGCAGGACTGGGTTTTGCAATGAAGTGGAAGGACTCTTAATATATTATGTATTTGAAGAAAACATTTTCAAATTCAACTGTCTCTCACTACAATGCCTTGCAGTGGAGCCAAAAAAGTGTCCCATGTTTTAAATGAGGTCACCTTACACTGAGGTAGGTTTAATATCAAATGGTCATCCTACAAATGGGATCTCAAACCATAACAGTGTTATATAACAGACTGCTCTAATAAGAGTTTGGTTTGGTTTTCTGGGTTTAACACTATTTTTCAGCACATGACAGGCTATACATGGCGGCCAGTATGTTTGGTGGAGCAAGAATCCAATACCCTTGGAAGAACCACCAACCCATGGGAAGCTACTGGCAAGCTTTCTCACATAGCCACATTGGCCAAGCTGAGGCTCAAACCAACACAGACAGACAGAGGTGAGATGTCAGTGATCTATGAAGGCAAGCATCTTAGACCACTTGCCCCCCCCCCCCCCCCCACTGGGTGCCCCTCTAACAACAGAGTGCTTATAGTGAGGGAATTTTATAGTCAGATTTTGGAAATGGCAGATTCTGACAGATGTCTTTATTCAGTTTTCTTGATATTGTAATTATCAATTATTAATTGATTCCATTCAGTGAGATTCAATTTTCACGATTTGTGATTGTCACCATATCATAAAAAACTACTGCATGAAAATGTCCCCATTTATGACATGTGTGAATTCATGTGGCATGTGTGTATTCATATGACACTATTATGAGTATAATGGCATGTGTGTATTCATGACATTATCATGAGAATAATGGCATGTATGTATTCATATGACATTATTATGAGAATAATGGCATGTATGTGTTCATATGACATTATTATGAGTATAATTTTTATTAAAGGTTATTCATAATCTTATCAGTATGAATGGCAGTCAGGTTAATCTGAACATTTTAACAGGAAAAATCTGGATTGGATTAGAGAAACTTTGACTGTACTTGGTTTTTTAACCATAACTAAAAAAAGTGATCACCCATTGCTTGCTTATAGGTGAAGGCAAAAATAAAAAAGGCAAATAAGTGAATGAATAAACAAATAAATAAACAATTATGGGGAGGGAAATATGTAATACTTACTTCTTCCTACTATCCATCATTGGGAATACTGAACTGATTGTGGTGAAAAATATCATATATAAATAGGGAATCTTTCATTAATATTCATTAACATACAATTTCTCATTATTGCCCTTTTCACACCATTTTCAATACAAGAATAGAACAAGGTTCCATGTAATGTGGTGTATCACGTGATATATCCCCACCGTATCCTCACTTGATATATCTCCACCTTATCCTCACTTGATATCCCCAATATATCCTCACTTGATATATCCCCACTGTATTCTCACTTGATATATCCCCACTGTATCCTCACTTGCAAAAACTGTGTAGCATAAAATCTTATTAGTGCCGACAAAGATGATATCACCCTTGCCATCACTGATAAAAAGAAATACCTGTGTCATGCCATGCTTAAGCAGTCAAGACAACGATGAGTTTTAGCTTTGTTATGGCAATTTTTTATACAAGCTCTACTATGTTTACTTCCTTTTCTGTAGATTCATTTCAAACTTAATTGGTCCAAGTTTGCTCTAAGCTCCTCCCACATTCTCTTTTGAACATGGAACTCTTGTGTAAGGTATCAAAATGTATGAAGTATTCCAAATGGGTTGTTGTGACTGACACAATAGATACTTCAAGTTTTCACTTAATTAAACCAATATTTTATGAGTTAGTTTAGCTCTCAACTACTACATTCATTCTGTAATTTGTTCCAGTTTGTGGGACCAAGTCCAACAAGCTGACCTACCATATATACTTGTGTATAAGTTGGATCCAACTGGAAATAACAAAGACTGTGATCTGGTACAATCAAGTCTATGTTGTTTGTTCTACTTATTACTTGTAGCAAACTGCATAGACCTAGATCTGCTGGCACATTATATGACAGCAGATGGGTCTATGCTGTTTGCAGTTCGATCCAATGTATGTGCAATTATATATGATAAATTAGCTTAAATTACCTGTACTTTCTTGTGTCAGGCATAAACTGATAGGCATCCTATTAGCAACTGGTGATGAGGCAAAAGGGAAGTTAAGGACTGATCATTAACATATTAGAAACTATTAATATTCATGTGTGCTGAATATTCATAACACTAATTGATTCACTAACAAAGTTAATTGGTCCAATATATTTAATTTCACAAATGATGATGTATTATCATACAGAAAATAATATATGATGGTATGTTTTGTGGCTGTCTAATTTTTGCGATCTGTATGCGACCGCAAAAATTAAAATCCTAAAAATATTCCTTCTTTCTGAAGCTATGGATTTAAACCAACCAAACTGCAAAATTGAAATTACAATTATTAAAATACAGCTCTTCAGACAAAAAAACAACAACAAACCACCCTTCAACAATTTAAAGACACAAAAATTACCAGTTATGCAGTAAATTATAACTTCCAATGAGATATATCTTACCTTTTAAGCCATGGATTTGGACGTCTGATTATGATGTCATCATCAGTCAATGTAATTTCTATCACATCTGCTGTACTAGGTGGACTGTCTATCCCTGGTCTAATTCTACAGCTGATGGAAACAAGAAATAATTATGTTATATAAACACCACATATATCCATATTTACCTATTTCTCTGCATGTATCTATCTATGTATCCATCTAGCTAGCTAGTTATATACATGCATATAGATATATACATGATATACCTAGGGAGTCTGATAGATAGATAGATAGATAGATAGATAGATAGATAGATAGAGATAGATAGATAGATAGATAGATAGATAGATAGATAGATAGATAGATAGATTTACCTTGTGTGACATCAGGTTACAAATTTAAATATATGTAGTAATGTATGAAATAGGTTAAAGAAAGGAAATTGCATAGTAAATTATGTTTCTCCAAGTTTGCTTACCCAACTTACATTCACATTAGGAAATAAACTCTGCTACCTCTTGAATCCAGGCCTCATGGAAAGATAAAAAATACCAGCTTTCCCCTCTATTTATCATATCAACAAAGGGAAGAAACTCTTCCACATTACCTGCCCTTGCCACCACCAGGTGGCCAACCATATTCCAGACATTATTCACTTTAAGCTTGAGTGAAACATCAATGAGGATGCACATATTTCCTGGGAGGTGTGAGAGGGTTTTGTAGTAATGTGATTTAGTAAGTACTCTCTGAGAAACATAATTTCCTATAAACATTTCCCTACAGCGTTGAATACATTACTGGATCACATTACTGTAAGAATAATAGACAATAGAAAGAAGAAATGCAAGAGCATCCAATCTCTACCATGGGTACCTATTGAGGGAGTCCTATACGAGTCTTGTATGATGGATAAACAACTCTCCTAATGTAAAAGCAGCACAATGAAAGGTCATTTGACACATGACATCAACACACCAATAATGAGAAATGAATGACTTTCCTTACCAATACAAATTCTGGGCAAAGTCAGCAAAAGTTATAAACACATGCCTGTGTGGAGGTTGTGCTGTTGTTAATGGGGTCTGGTGGTTGTCTGGGCTGCAGCCACTGGACCCACCAGATTTAATTCTCTCCTCTGCTATATTAGATCTCGTTACAAGAAAGAAGGCTGACTGCATGTCAGCCAATGGCTTCAATAATGTCTCAGATCAAACATTGCATTTGAATGCAAACAGAAACAGAGATAGTTCAGATCCACTGAAAGGACATGTAACTCACCCTGCATGCTGAAACTAGGGCTATCAAAAAACATGTATGATACACTGCTCTCCCTCATTTTAGTGTGGATCCCATATTATTCAACTTCTCCTCAAAGAGCCTGAGAAGAAACTTAGCATGTTGAGAGATCAAGGCATACATAAGGATGGTGTTGTTGCCCATGCAACAGTTGCTGACAATGTGCCACTTCCCCTCATATGCCTTCAAAGTGAAGAATCTTCTAGCTATCTCATACAGTCCTCTATATGATGAAAGGGCTAAATACCTTTTTTGTGCAGGACTCCCATAACAATGTAGTAGCAGCCTGTCTGGGCAGGGATGGAAAACCTGTGACTGGGATTACCTGAACCGGTTGGGTATTGCCAGGATTTTCCTGGAGATGTAGACTGAGTAGATCATTCATCCAAGATTTGTCCAACATGACATGGGTAATCAGAATCACTTTACAGGTCTGATCCCTTATTTTCAGGAATATTCCTGAGAATATGCCTGAAAAGAAAGTTTGCCAATTGAGAGATCTAGGCATGCAAGGGGACAATGCTGCTACCCTTGCACCAATCCCTAAAAATGTGCCACTTTCCCTCATATGCCTCAAAAGTGGAGAGCCTTCTAGCTCATATGATGTTAGAACCCATGATAGGTTCCATTTGGGGAACAAGGTGACCGAAGTCAATTCAGGTAATAATTGGTCAACAAGCCCTTGTTGTAGCCTATATCCCCTCTACCATGATGTTCAAATGTATCAGAAATTATGGAGTGGTTGTCTTTTATAGCAATAAGGGCCAACTTCTCCTTGAAGAGCTAGAAAAGAAAGTTAGCAAGAGCAAGTTGAGAGATCGAGGCATGCAAGGGGATGATGTTGTTGTCCTTGCGCCAGTCCTGAAAATGTGCCTCTTCCCCTCATACGTCTTTAAAGTGGAGAGTCTTCTAGTTTGTATGATCCTCTCCACAACTGAAGGGCTAAATATCCTTTTGTGCCAGGCTGCCCTGATAAGAGCCAAGCATGTAGGAGCAACCTGTCTGGGCAGGGATGGAAAATCTGCAACTGGGGTTGCTTGAGCAGGTTGGGCATTGCCAGGATTTTCCTGGGGACATAGATTGCTAGATCAAGTAGATCATTCACCCATGATTTGTCCCACCCAAGGGGCTATCATAACCACTCTGCAGGTCTAGCCCCTTATTTTCTTACATATTCTTGGTATCAGAATAGTTGGAAGGAAGACATAACCCAGAATCCCATTCCAACTGACTGAAAGAGCATCCACAGCCCTGTTTGAGGGGTTAGTTAACCAACAACAAGTTGTCAGGCATTAAGAGGACTACCCTTCCACAAAGTTGATCCTGCCAGGAATGAAAAGCATTGATTGTGGCCTTCACTTTCAGAACGTTGATCTCAAAGGCCCTCTCCTCTGACCCCCGGTTGCCACTGACCACTGTAAAGTGGGAAACAAGTGAGCTTCCCAACTGTATAAACTGGTGTTTGTACAGACAGCTAAGTTACTCCAGCATAATTTCTGCTGTAAGCCAATGTCTGTGTCACCACTGATGCAGGAACCATTTTATCTCAGTCAATATCATAACTTGATGATGTAAATGACTGGGAAAGGTACTCCACTGGGCCAGCAGAGCCATCTGTAGCAGACGCATAAAGAGGTGGCTGGGATGGAGCAGGTCTGTCGCATTGAGTAAACTGAAGAGTTGCAAAAACTCCCTTGTGGAAATCCAATCTATGTTGTAGGCAGACTCTGAAAGCTTGATACTCTGTGCAATGAGCATGGGAGAGAGGTGGACATAACAAGATGAATGAAGTGCTGAAAGGGGGTGAAATCAGACTTCTCCCAGCTCATCAGAAATTCTAGCTGGGAGAAAAGAAAAAGAAGGTTGTTCCTGTCCAGCAATAAAATTGAACTTACCACATGTTTCTGAAGGATGTCATTTAGGTACACTGCAGTCACTATTGACAAGGCTGACATGAACAGGGTGACAACACAATAAATGATCTTTGTAGGTGCTGATGGGCTGAGGTCGAGACCAAATGGGAGTGCATGAAGTTGGTATATTGTTCCTTGGAAAGTAAATCAAAGAAACATTCATGAAGCTGGATGGATAGGGATACACAAGTTTGTGTCTGTCAGGTTAAGAATGATTATAAACCCATCCTTTTTTATGGAAAGCCTTACTGGCCTTGCCATTTCCATTCTGAACTTTGATGCAGGTATTTGTTGAGCCAACTCAGATCTATAACCAGTCAAAGCTTTCTGTTGGCTTTTGGCACCAGGAAAAACCTGGATTAAAATCCATAGAGGTCTGCAAACTCTCTCCTCCATCCATTTGGAGAGTAAAGAGTAGATTGTAGAATTTCTGCCTTCTCAAGATCAGTCAGAACATCCATCACAGAAGGGGAAGACAAATATGTAGGAGGCTGGAAGAATGAAATCTGAATCCATTCTGAAACAACTTTGATTACCCATTCATTTTCTGGAAAAAGCTCTTTTGAAGCCTGCTGAAAGTGAAGGATTCTGGTGCCTACAGGAAGGTTGTCATCAGGGTAGGGAATCATTGGAGGTTGTTGGAAGGCATGAAGAAAGAGAAATTTGGCTTCTTGTCCCCTTTAATAGGTTGCCTCGGAAACTGAGGGCCCTATTGCTGCTAAAGTTCTACTGTGGGCAAAACTGCTGTTGTTTTGCAGGATTCAGCCTTCTCTCCTTCTGTCGATGATCATCTCTCAATTGTGGCTGAGATTGATGTGGCAAAAAAACTGGAGAAGGGCATAAGGAGAGCTGGACAGGCAGCTCTTGTGCTGCCTTCTTCTGCACATCCTCAATATGACTGTCAAACAGCAGCAGCAATTCAAAAGGCCATGAGCAAAGAGCCAGTGAGTGATCAGTTTGAGCGAGGATGAGTAGAAAAAGGCATCTGTCTCACTAAATTAAGGTTACAGGAAGCCATCAGGGTGTTGGTCATGGAGTGATGTGGAGCCATGCTAATCACTTTGGCGATGCAACCCGATGACTCCCAAGAATGCCCACTGCATTGATTTTTTGGCCAGATGAAAAATTACTAAAGATGCCAAGTCACAATCTTCTGCACAAGTTTGGATGTCACCTGAAATACATGACAATAAACCATGTAAAACTGTGAGGTTGTCATGTCAACCACCACAATGTCTTTATCTAAGCTCAAACTTCTACATGGTATGTGTCTAAGTGTGTGTGGCACAAGTGGGAGGAGAGGATGCTGGCAACTGGCTCTCTCAAGAGAAAGCCTTTGAGATCCCTGTATCTCAGATTTTGTCTGACAGAGAGTCAGAGGTGTCCTTAATCTTTGCCAACTGCTGCAGTAAATTGAGGGAGGGGTGTTCATCCTCATCATAAGCATCTACAGAAGCTTTTACCTTATATGCCTGGCTCACAGATGGCAGTGGTGGGCACTCAGATTATGACAAAATATAATAAATCTCCTCAAATGCCACCTTAAAACTGAACTCCATCCACTCCATCATGAATGAACCAGCTGATCCCTGCATTCACTGGTGGGGTTATCTTAGTCTGGCACAGCTTTCAAGACTGCATATATTATTCCCATTGGCATGGAAAAAGTTGTGCTATCATTGCTAGGTGTATTGTAGTACATGTACACAGGATATGCCATTAACATCAGACCCGTCAGCTGGACTGGTGACCAGGCAACCATCATGGTTTTTGTTGCCAGGATGGGCAGCTGGAAAGGCAGCTGGACAGACAGATGGGCAGCAAAGTGGAAGAATCGGTTATATGGGTCCCCGTAAGATGCCATATACAACAGTACAGTTAGCCAGTATCTGGCAAAACCTGATGGTGTGATCAAGCCTCTGGTCAGCAGCATTTATGAACAGCTGACCAGTCAGATGGACTGATAATACAAAGATGGCTGGTAATAAGAAGCCTGTTGGGTTAACATCAAACCCCATATCCCCAAACTTAAAGGCCAGAATGGCCATGTTAGTGCAGGCTAGGTGCAAGTAACTAGAGAGATGTGATGAAGGTGGGATACAAACTCCCTTCAAACCAACAACTGTGTCATCATTTCCTTTAGGAGTCACCTGAGACTCAAGCAGTGACTGTCCTGGATGTAGCATAGATGCGTCAAATGCACACAGATCTTCAGCTTCCAACTGGCTGGATGTAATGGTCATTGAAGGGAAGGTTCTAGGACTCGTAAATGGGGGAGGGGCCATTGTGGCATTCCCCAATATGCTGGTTACAGACACACACTTAGGGTGAAGACTCCAGATGTCACAATCTGTAGACTTGAACTTTGCCCATCACTCTCTACCCTAACTTTTTCGAAAAACAATGGATCATGTCTCGTCTGACCACATTTAGCAAACACTGTACGGTGAAGTTGATGAGGCGAGACATGTCTCATGAGAGTCCTCAAAGACCTTACACTTTTTGCACTTAGAACATCTGGTAGCCATTTTATATCTGAAACGACAATAAAAATGACAAAATAATGGGAAATAACAACCTGAAAGTGCAAGTTATATCAATAACCACACTCATTATTACAAT